>CM028134.1:55468750-56765000 GCA_016271365.2 Neoceratodus forsteri
AGAAAGCAGTGAGTAGGATCCACAAAAAGATGCAGAGAGCAGTGTGTGGGTCCAGAAAGGCTACAAGGAGAGCAGTATGTAGGATCCATAAAAGTATGCAGTGAGAGCAGTGAGTAGGATCCATAAAAGGATTCAAGGACAGCAGTGTGCAGATCCATAAAAGGATGCAAAGAAAGCAATGTGTAGGGTCCATACAAGAACCTGCTCCTCCCCTCTCTGGGGGGGTATCCCAGAGAGGGAAGGGGGCAGGGCCAGGTTGGTGGGTGGTCTCACTGAATGCAGGGAGCCTTGGTAATAAATCAGCAGTATTGCAGGCTGTATTGGCAATAGTGAGGGTGGACATTGCGGATATCATGGAAACATGAGCCACCCAGTACCAGGATTGGGATTTGACGGTCCCAGGTTATAGGATTCTCAGGAAGGACAGGGCTAAGGGAAAAGGGGAGGGCATGGCAATATATGTATGGAAGGGGAAAAGGTGCATAAGGGAGGAGGGGGAGGAAAGCAGAACAGAGGCCCTATGGATGCACTTCCAAGACTCAAAAAGTAGGACATTGAGGATGGGGGTGGTGTATGGGCCACTAGCCCTAGGGGATGACCTGGATAGGGAGTTAGCTGAGCAAATCAGAAGGGTTTGTAGGAAAGGGAACACTGTGGTGGTGGGGGACTTCAACCTACCAGGGGTTGAGTGAAGCACCCAAACCACCACAAGCCCGAAGGAGCAGGTCATATTAGAAGCACTCCATGACAGCTTCCTGGTGCAGTTAGTCCAGAAGCCTACTAGATTGGATAGGACTCTATTTATTTATTTATTGAAATGTTTCACCAGGAAGGCACGCTGAGCAACAAGTTGCACGTCTCCCAGTGTGAAGCCACGACCGGTCAGACAAAATTGTTATTTTTTTTTATTATTAAAACTTTTATTGAAAATGTAAAAGAAATATGTGTAAGCAATCATAAATACATTACCATATCAGAAATGGTTAATCATACACATTTTAAGATGAAATCACCTTCAAATTGTCAAAAGCCAATACATATTAAAAGGCTTCTAAATGAAACGGGTATAATATTCCTAGGTAGCATATTTACAGAAATTAGAATGTAAAAATGGGTTCCAAATATCTAAAAAAATTCTCTAATCGATCACTACAAGCAAACACTAGTCTTTCATAACTCAATCTGATAGTAATATCTTCTAACCACTCAGTCAGAGTGGAGGGATGTTTGTTTCCAACGTCTAAGAGTTATATTTTTGGCTGATATCAGAGCTGCTAGAAACCAGAAAATATGTCTAGATCAAAATTTTAGATCAGAAGTGACACCCAACATCACTAATTTATCATTTGGTACAATCTTTTTGTTCAGAATGTTTTCGCAGGCTCCAAGAATTTCTTCCAAAAACCTCTGAATTAGTGGGCAAGACCAGATAATGCGTGTAATTGTCCCAGTACCATTTAAACATCTCCAACAATTATTGGTATTGGATATACCCATACTAAACAATTTCTCTGGGGTATGGTGCCATCTGTGTACAACTTTATAATGTACAATCCTGCCTTTTGCTTCTTTTACAAGCGTTAAGACTATTCACCCAGCTCTGATCCCAATCAGTCAGTGAAACAGTAGTACCTAACTCAGCTTCCCATGTTTGGATTAATGACTCAACCAGATTTTCTTTAGACTCTATAACCATGTTGTATTTTATTTTGTAACCCTTATACATGGAGAATATTTTATCTAGGGGGTGAGTGGAGGGTAATGAAACTGAGACATTAATGTTTTCACTCAGAATTGTTCTGAGTTGTAAGTATCTAAAAAAAAATCGGCTCTGGGCAATTTGTATTTTCTGGCTATATCATTAAAAGATAATAAGGTTAATGTGCTGTGATCAGTTAGGTCTCCCATGTAGCAAATGCCCCTTTCTATTCAACTCTTCCATTCCAGGGTTTTACCCTCACTCTGAAAGAGTTTGTTGTTCCATATAGGACAGTACGGGGGAAAAGCCGGGTTCCAATCCAATGCCTTGGCAATCTTGGACCAGATTAATGACATGGCCTTTAAGATAGGGTGAGACTTGAGTTCTTTGGGAAGCTCTGCAAATAAAATAACCCTAGGATTTCTCCTTTCAACAAACTTGTTTCAGTATGCACACACCCAGGGGTCAGATTAGTGTCCCGTAACCACAAAGCCTGAATATTCTGTGCCACTAAAAAGGTGTCATGTCTTGTTCTGAAGGCTGAATAATTAAATCCACCCCTAATTCTGGGCTGTTGTAATTTAAGTTTAGATATGTGAGCGGGTTTGTCCTCCCATAAATATTTTAGCAGCACAGAGTCCAATATTTTATAACATTTCTCCGGTAGTTGCAATGGTAAGTGACGCAGTAGATAATATATTGTAGGGGCAAGAATTATATTTATTGCCTGTATCTTTCCCCAGAAAGACAGAAGCATTGGATGCTATGTCTGTAAGTCTAGTTTTAGAAAGTCTAGTAACTTGTTAAAATTAAGAATAATGATTTTTTTTAATATCAGCACATAGTTCTAGGCCGAGAAAAGTAACTGTAGAGGTAGACACCTTACATTTATGTTGGTTAAAATCATTTATGCTAGTTAGTTTTGAGAGTGGGAGTATCTCTGATTTTTCAAAGTTTATTTTAAAACCTGAAAATAAGGAGAATGCACGGATAATATCCATCAAGAAGCCCAGTGTTTTATGTGGCTCTGAAAGAGTAAGCAGTAGATCATCTGCATAAGCCATGAGCTTATTATACTTACCCAACCCCGTGCCTTTAATCTCAGTGGAAGACTTAATTTTAATTAGTAAAGGTTCTAAGGCCGAGGTAAACAGCAAACGAGAGAGACGGCATCCTTGTCTATTCCCTCTATGTATGTCAAATTTGTCTGAGAGCACCCCATTTACTTTAACAGTAGCCAATATCTGATTATATAGAATTCCTACCCAACTACGAAACTGTTCCCCTAGATTATATTAGGTCAGAATGCTCTGCAGATAACCCATTCCAGTCGATCAAAGGCTTTGTTAGCATCCAAAGACAACAGAAATGGGTTGTCATTGGCATTCTTTGAATCATGTATAGTGTGAAGAACCTTTTTTATCAAGTCAGCAATATTTCGACCTTTGACAAAACCCACTTGATCAGAATTAATTAATTTGGGGATGAGATTATTTAGTCTATTAGCTAACATCTTCACTAGTAATTCACAGTCTACATTGATGAGGGAGCTCGGTCTATAATTGTCACATCTAGTGGGATCTTTGTTCTTTTACGGAAACACACTAATGGCTGCTACTCAAATAGAGGAGAGTAGCGTACCTGATTCGGAAGATTCAATAAAAACTCTAATTAACAAAGGGGCAATCTCCTGTATTGTTGCCTTGTAAAATTCGCCTGAGAACCCATCTAGGCTGGGCGCCTTACCGGCAGGTGCTGACATAGTTACTTTAACTAATTCATCTTTAGTAAAGGGTTTGTCAAGAGCTAGCTTATCATTCTCAGAAATAGAAGGCATCTTTAAATGACTTAAAAAAGGAGTTGATCAAGTCCTCATTATGAGGCACTACTGATTCATATAATTTAGCACAACATTTTTCAAAGTTTTTAGTAATTTAAGTCATTGAATGGGCCACTGTGTGCTTGTTAACCCTAACTGAGGCAATTTTTGTGGATTCTGTACTTTTGTGTAACCTATGAGCCAATAATTTCCCTTGCACTTCGCCACATTCCCAGTACTTCTTGAGTGAAAATTCTGCTTTGCAATTATATACGATATTTGCAGCACACTTTAAACCCACTATTTCTGAGAACAGTTTTGAGTCTGAACTTAGAGATTGCACATATTGGGTCTCTTTTAGTTTGATTTCTTTCTCTAAATTGTTCAGCTCATTTTGCAATTTTTTCTTATGGCTAGCATAAGAAATAATACGGCCTCTCATATAAGCTTTTAAAGCATCCCACAAAACACCATTTGATACCTCCCCATTGTCATTTAACTCAAGAAACTGTGTAATTTCTACATTTAGCATTTTATTAAACTCATTATCCTTCAGTAGACTGCTATTAAATCTCCATATCCCCTTGGATTCTGAGAGGTCTCCTAACTGGATTCCAGCTGTCACTGTGGCATGGTCTGAAATGACCATGTTTTCCTATGTTACTACTTGCCAAGCCAGCCAGTAATTGCTTAGAAACAAGAATGTAATCTAATCTACAGTATGAGTTATGTCTGCAAGATCTAAATGTGAAGGCCCTGCCTTTAGGATGCATTACTCTCCATGTATCAATTAGGCCTAGCTCCCCACACAATTTATTAAAGGCTTTAGATGAGTTTATTTGCTCATATGACATAAGCGAGCTTCTATCTAAGTAGTTATCCAGTGTAGAGTTCATATCACCTGCCACAGTGACAGACTTTGTATTAACTGTCCCCAACATGTCCACCATAGTGGCAAAGAAAGAATCCTGATTGACATTTGGGACATATAAGCAAACCAGCGTGACATCTACCCCATCAATCTGAGCACTAATAATAATAAATCTACCTTCTGGATCTTCTAGTTTGGATTTTATCACCAAATTTAAGTTATTATGGAATAGGATACAGACTCCTCTACTTTTTGAATTAAATGAGCTCCCCATTACTGTACTTACCCAAGTCTTCTTAAGTTTCAGTAACTCCTCCCCTGTTAGATGCATTTCCTGAATGAAAGCTATGTCTGTCCGTAGTGATTTAAGAAAGGAAAGAACCTTAGTCCTCTTAATGGGACTATGACAGCACTTAATATTCCAAGAAACTATCTTAAAGATTGTTTTACTGCCATATGACATTTTCACTAACAATGTTAATGCTATCTTACTATCTTAAACTAAAAATTGCTATGTAAAATAATTATGAAGAACTTATTAATTACAAAGTATAATAACCCACAACTTGTGGGTGATATTATCTAGGGTACTTATTAACACACTTAAGCCAAACGTGTGAACTTGCACATAGAATAAACTTATACAGTTATGACAAAGAATAAAAGTAACTTCCAAAGTGGAATTTCTCTCACACTAAGTACTAAGCATGAACTAGGTAAACTCAGAAACCAGTGCGAATCTTCTGCACCACCTGTCATCATTTTGTTCACAGTAAAGTACCACACAGTTTATGTAACATGTTATATAACTTTAAGGCCACTGTAAATCTTAAGATAACAGCTTGTGTCAGAGAAAGGATATTACTATTGATAGTAAAATATAAAATATTAGGTTAACCCCATAATTGAGGTATGCGCACACTTCAAATATTCTGTATAATTGTAGGTAGTGCCTTCATATCACCCCCATGCAGTCAGGCAAGTATTAGGGTAACTGCAAGTATTCATGACTTGGTCAAGAAAATAATACCTTTATGTGAACATAAGAAAAGGTGTGATAGTGAATGTTAAAGCTGTGATACTGCATAAGCACATGCCACTGCATGCCAACAGCTGATGTACAAATTAGATACATGCAGTAAATTTGTATTTTAATAAGCTGTCTGGCATAGTAGGCCATATTGACTGTCAGCCACCTCATGTCACCTAATTAACCTAATCAGTTTATCAGCAGTGTCAACATTCTCATGAGTGGGCCTTATCAAGAGTAGCCCCTCAGAATCAGGGTCTTATTGACCATTGACTTTTCTTGCTTTGTATCCTTTTCTTGTGAGGTATTTTAAAATAACCTAGACATCCCTTACCCCTTTAAACAGCCGACCATGCATTTGCTGTAACAGAGAGGTAGCCCCTCTTGTCTTTTTATATCATCAATTTCTTGACTATGTTTGATGTGCCTGTAAACCCCATTTCATAACAGTTATAATTTTTTAACAAGATAATTTCATGTATAAAGATCTCCTGTCACCAAGCGGCCCTTGATGATATTCTGCAGCTAAATATATATATATATATATATATATATATAAAATAAATAAAAATAAAACATGCAGAGATTGGGGCTTTCAAGACCAAGCTAAGACAACACCTACTGAAGAAAAGCTCCTGTGACTGTACTTTCTAATTACTCCACACACACCCACTTCTGACCCTGGTCTTAGTCACCTTTCAGGTTATTACCATCTCCTCACTACTACTACTTTGTCCTTCTACCCTGCAATACCCTGCACTCTCCTCTCCCACCTCCCCCTAAATAGCCATCATGCCCCCTCCCCACTCAGTGCCCCCTACTCTCCTTTCTGGATAGCTGCTTACTGTCTTTTACCTGACAATGCCACCTAGGCTGCTACTGTTATCTGAATTATCCTAGTGTTAAAACCATCTCTGTTTCCTATTTACAATGTATTTTTGTCAATGTTTACTCACCTAGCTAGATACTCCTAAACCCACAATGTATGTATACCCACCCTTTACGACGTGGAACCTTTGTAAAAGAGCGGTCTCCCGCTCAAAGGTATTGTAATCCAAGATTGAATAAATAAAAATAAATAAAATAAATTAACAAAAAAATGGTGTGCCTTGAACATAGACAAAATGAGATGTTTGAAACAAGACCCTGTATATATACTATACTAAAATTGAAAGAATGCTATATATGTTAACCACTTATGAGACTTTACTTTGCAGAGTAAAAGGTATTTTCCCTTTAAGGGGAGTGACTGTGTGAAAGATTGCATAACCACAGTCTGCCTTGAAAACAACCTAAGGGGAATATATTTTAACATCAAATGACAGCTGTTTCTGTAAAACTTTCTAGTTCTTTGCAGTCAGATCCATGTGGCTTGGAAGGAGAATGAGTGGAATTATTCCAGATGTCTCTTGTAGAACTACTGACTGATTTAGGCAAGTCCTTTTCCTTGACATTTAAATTTCTTCTGCTTGAAAAAAAACCCCGCGTTGAACTTGGCGGTGATTGAAATATGTTTTATTTACTGGCTTGCTCCTCTGTGAAACAGTTGAATATGCAGCTGATTTTGGAGTGTTTGTTGTACTTTTAACCACAGAGAAGTAAGGCAGTGGTGTGCAGTCTTTAATAGGGATCTTAGTAGGGGTTTGTTTTTCCATGTTCTTGCTCTCTGTTCTAACAGCAGTTGCCAGCGAGGTGGAATCTTGAGGCTTCTGGCAGAGAGGAGCTTCTGTTGCATCAGTGGGTGCTGAACAATCTATGGCAGTTGGAGCCATAGCTACAATTGAAAAACTTAAGTCCCAGACTTTAGCTGCAGTATCACAATTGAGTGTTTTATAACCAGGAATATTAACCACCAACACAGCAGGGTATTTAAAAAAAATATAGCCATTCTAGTTTCTGAAGCTGTTTCTTAGCGTCGTAAAATATCTTGCGCTGTTCAATTATTTCTGCCGAAAAATCCTGAAATAAAAAAATGTGTTCACCCTCCCAAGTAAGCTGCTTGTAACCCCTTGTGATCCTAAGTACTTCTTCCTTTACTAAAAATCTTAAAAAGTTAACGATGATAGCTCTTGGTATCCCTCCTGCTTGCGGTTTTGGACCAAGGGATCTGTGTGCCCTCTCAAGTTCTAGGGGGCCTCTTCCACTCATGTTTTAATATGTCCAGAATAAATTGTTGTAAGAATGGGATCATTGCATTGTTTTCTACCCCTTCAGGCACTCCTACTATGCGTATGGTATTACGCCTCCTCAATTCTCTAAATCATCAACTTTTTTAAGGAGATGCTGTATTTACAAGTTTTGTTGATCTAGCTTGTCGTCTAGAAATGCAACAGTGTCTGCTAACACATCGATTTTACTTTGGTTAGCTGAAATGCTGGCAGTGTTACTGTATGTGTCAACCCTCAGTAAACCTAATGAATTCTTCATTTCTGGGATGCTAAGCTGTAAATTCATTAGTGTAACCTCTACCCAGGTATGCCAATTCTATCTGACAGCTCTACCTGGTGGGCTGGGTTCGGGGAGGAATATGTCACTCGTCACATTGGCTAGGTTTGGCTACTCTGCAACAGGGGCACCCAAGTAACTCTGGACAAAGGAAGCAATAACTGTAATGTCCAATACCAGAAGTGGGATTCTAAAGTGTGGCTTTTATTCACATCCAGCAGAATAAACAAAGCATAGATGGACCCCCACAGGGCTACACTCCTGGTAATGCAGATTTATGGAGATCAGAACACATCCTCATTCAGTTTAGACCTCAAGCTCTGAAACACACTGGGCACACAGCCCAAACTTTACACTGCTCTGGGTTTTCCCCTGGCTTGGCTCCCTTGCCAACCACTTGGACACTTTCCATATAGCATGGAAACATTTACTGGTGGCTCCCTAAACCACTTATGAGTACTTCTGCTCCATAAGGGAATCTTCCTCATAAATCCCAAGTCTGGGTACTTTTCCCAGGCACTGACCAAGTATCTGAGAGAAAGCAACAGGTGTCCCAGAGCAAATCCGTAGAGGTGAATTTGGTTACTACTGATGGGGGGTCTCCCACCTATCGCTCCCATAATTCATACCCGGCCATTTCTCTGGACTGTAACACCTCATCATTTAAAACACTTTGCTGTGCAGATTCTTTTTAAATGTATTCACATTCAGTCTACTGTCTTTACGTCCCATTTGTGCTGAACTTGAACATACTTAAATAAGTGGCTGTGTCCATTACTCTAGACCCCCCACAGGGTTAAGCAGTCCAATCCCCACATTTTCCAAACTGTACTTGGCTGTCTTTTCCTGACCCCACACTAACAGTCACTTTAGTTTCATTTTGGTTTCAGGTGAAAACACATGGCCCATTAGCAGAGTGAACTCACCCCTTGGTTGCAGGTGCCCCACAGGCATTTTCTCCTCAAAGAAACTCTCGTCCAGAACTTCTAGTGCCTCAGCATGAAATTAAATCAGGCAGCTTCTTTTCTCCCTAGCCAGACCAGGGTGGTTGCCCCTGGAAGCAGGTTGATTCCTTCCCCATCCCCGCAGGGATGGGGCCCTGAACCACAGAAAGCAGTCTCTACCACTTCAATGTGCTGCTCTTGTGTTCCTCTTCAGGTAAGAACACACACCTACACCAAAAAATAGTTCTTTGACAGAGCTTAGAGCTCTGAGGGCCTGCCTGCAGCAGAGCACCTCTATTACAGACTGCCACTGACTCTACTGAACTCACTTCAAATTCCCCAGCGTTCTATTCTAACCTCCAACTGCAACATTCCAGTGTGGCTTATGCAGCTGCAACAGTTCTAAAATGATGTCATCCCTCAGTCTCAGCTGAGACTGAGAACAGAGTGAGACAGTGTGAAATCCATTTAATTGGAGTTTCAGAAGCTGCCTTCCCTGCCTACCACTAGGTCTTACTGGGATTCTTGTAACCCTGGGTAACAGGGGGGTTACACTAGAATATCCTTTATTTGTTGCACGTCTGACTTACAATTGCAGCTTCCATTTGTACCCGTTTCACTGGCTGCATTACCGTGAGGCTGTTTGGAGATGTCCGGGGCTGGCTTGGTTGCTGTCAGGGCCATAGTACTGAGAGCAGGCGTGGAAATAAAATGAGGGACAAACACTAAAAAAAGATGCAGAATTCCCGGACTTAGCATAAATTTGTCTAATGGGGCCTTTCTCTAATGAATAACTAAAATGGATACCGTTTAAAATAAAAATTGTGCGATAAAATAAAAGAATAAACAGGTGGGCAGGAGCTGTGGTTTAACCAACCATCCTAGTCTGCATCTCGAGTGCCAGTCGTTGACAGAATTTTTGTCGACTGACCATACAGCGAAACCATTATGTTGACAGCATTTGCAGTTGGTCTATGGTTTCTTACTAAGAAACATGTTTTTTCTTCAGGAGGCTTTGCCTACTAAATATAATCAACTCTGAGTCAGAGCTCATTAGGGGAGGGGGATGCAATACCCCAGAATACAGTGCCAGGGTCCAGTGCTGACACTACAGCGACCTGGCACTGTAGTGACGGTCACTGTCAACTTTTCACTGTCGGTGGTGTATACCTTCCTGTGCTACCTGGGTGGTAGGGGAACATGAGGATAGTTTACAGATATTTATTAATGTACAGTAGATTACATTCAAATAATTTGAGCAGACTATACAGGAGTAATGAAACAGCAGGATGCTAACAGTTTTGAACTAGATAGATACCACACCAACAGTTTTGGACTAGATAGATACAAAAACACAATATAACATTTAGGCATACACTAAATGACACATATAACACATAACTGTGTAGCTAGAATAGGGCTGAATAGAACTGTTGTAGTTTGATCTACGGAAGTTAGTGAGGAGTAAAGACAGACAGAACAGGTTTGCAAAGGTATAACAGAAGTGCAAGTTAACAAACATGTCAGACCTAACAAACCATAACAGACCTGTCCTGTCAAATAGGGAGGGTGTAAGGGATCTGGAGGTGGAGGACCCTCTGGCTGGGAGTGACCACCACATGGTATGGTTCACACACAATATGGGCAGAGAACAGCTGCCCGGTGGTGCTGAGGGCTGAGGTGCTGGACATTACACCTCACGCCATGCTGGTGACCTGAGTTCAGGAGTGAGCTCAGGAGCCGGGAGCTGGCATGGAAGGGCAGAGGATTGAGCACCCATTGGGTGGGTCTCCTCTCGGGGCAGGTGGGTGAGGGATAGCCTGACGCACCAGTGGCTCCCGGTGGAGATCGGGAGCACTGTAGTGCACAGGCTGCACACTACATAGTGTGGCTGACACCAGCAGGGTTGCCAAGTGCCGTTGCGTCAGGCGTGCCCATGCAGGGAAGGAGGGGGGGTCCGAACAAAGGAAAAACCCAGCTCCGAGGAACAAGAGAAGGCACCTGTCCCCCCATGCCCTCAGCCGGGATCACCCAGACTGGCCTTCCAGTTCCTCCTGCCAGCCCTCACCTGCAGTCAGAGACTGCTTTAGAAAAGTGCCCAAAGAGGAGAAGGGTGAACCACCCCGCATGGATTAAACCGGGTTGCTGGCTGCGGGGGAATGGATGAGAGAGGAGGTGCAGTTCTGGGAGCCTCAGGCAGGCAGGACATGGACAAGGATGCCTGAGAGTAGGTTCCTCGGGCCGCGACCAGAGTGAAAGAAAGTCGACAAAAAAATATATATATATGGGCAGGGAATCAGAAGGTACAAGTACCAGGGTGATTGAATTTAAGGGGCGGACTTTAAAAGGATGGGGGATATTGTGGGCAGGCATCTGGCAGGTATTTGACCATGCATGGATGCTAGCCAGAACTGGGATATCATTAAGAGATGCTGGTGGAGGCTACTGGGACATGTACAAGAACAGGTAGTAAGAAAGGGAGGGCAAAAAATCCCAGCTGGCTGATGCAAGAGGTCATAGAGGGTGTGAGGGCAAAGAAAAAGGCATTTCAGAGACTCAAGAAATTGGGAGGGGAGGACAATGGGGAGATGTATACGAAGAAGTCCAGGGAGGTTACCAGGCTGGTCAGAGCAGCCAAGGCTTCCAGGGAGCTGAGACGGGTGCAGGGCATTAGGAACAGAAAGAAGGACTTCTTCAGATACATCAGGGAAATACAGAAAAACAAAGATCAGATAGTGGGGATAAAGAAGGACAGGAGCTGGGTGGAGAAGGACCAGGCAGAGACACTTAATGATTACTTCTGCTCTGTCTTCATGAAGGAGAAAGGGGGGCAGGCACCACCTGGGAGAGGAGTGGTGGCAGGGAAGGGGAGGTGACCGATACAGGGATCACAGAGGACAGGGTACTGAAAGGATTAAGGGCACTGAGGGGGATAAGGCACCAGGTCCAGACAGCATTCATTCTTGGGTACATAAGGAACTAGCTGAGATCCTGGCAGGACTGTTGGCTGACCTGTTCAATACCTCCTTGGAGACAGGGTGCGTACCACTGGATTGGAGGATGGCCCATGTGGTGCCCATTCACAAAAGTGGACCCAAGAACAAACCAGGCAACTACTGACCAGTGAGTCTCACATCAATTGTGGGAAAACTGATGGAGACGATCCTAAAAGAGAGGCCAGTGACCTTTTTGGAGAACAGTGGTCTCCAGGATGGTCAGCAGCATGGGTTTGTCTCAGGAAGATCCTGCCAGACAAACCAGATTGAGTACTATGGCTGGGTGACAAGGGAATTGGAAAAAAGCCATGCGGTGGATGTACTGTATTTCGACTTCAGCAAGGCCTTTGATTCCATGCCACATGGGAGGCTGGGGGGGGGAGCTGGAATATATAGAGGTGGGAACAAAGATGGTGAACTGGATCACCAGTTGACTGAAGGGTAGGCAGCAAAGGGTGGTGGTGGTGGGGACTCTCATCACTGAGGGATGTGACTAGTGGGGTGCAACAGGGATCAGTGTTGGGACCAGTGTTGTTCGGGATTTTCATTGTTGATATCTCCCACGGAGTCCAGAGTAAGATCAGTCTCTTTGCGGATGACACAAAGATGGGAGCAGTGGTAGATGACATTGAAGGGTGGAGGGGACTGCAGGAGGACCTGCCCAAACTACAGGAGTGGTCAGAGGCATGGCAGTTAGGATTTAATGCCAAAAAGTACAAGGTACTGCACTTCTGGGCTAAGAACCAGGGCAGGAGCTATCAGCTGTGGGTACAGCTGGAAAGCATCAAGGAGGAGAAGGATCTATGGGTGCTCATAACGGGGAGTATGAACAACTCAGCTCAGTGCAGGAAGGTGGCAGCAAACACCAACAGAATGCTGGGATGATCAGCAAGGAGCATCTCCTCTAGAAATAGGGAGGTGATCCTGCCCCTCTACAGGTCGCTGGTCAGGCCACAGGCCATACTGCGTGCAGTTCTGGTGCCCATTCCTGAAGAAGGACATCAAATTGCTGGAGGGTGTACAGCATAGGGTGACAAAGATGATCCAGGGATTAGACGGATACTACTATGAGGAGAGGCTGGGTGAGCTGAACAGGTATTCACTGGAGGAGAGGAGGGATGGGGGGACATGATCGGAACCTTTAAATACCTAAAAGGGATAAACAAGACTAGTACTGAAGAGATTTTCCAGATCAGACGGGGGAGAGTTATGAGGGGCACCAGTGACGTTGGAGGGGGAAGGGTTCAGGAGAGAAGTTAGGAGACAGTTAGTGGACAAGTTGAATACTCTGCCTGAGGAGGTAATAGTCTGTAGCACAGTGGATGGTGGACAGCTTTAAGAGGATGGCATAGAGCCGGGGAGGTAAGTATGAAAGGGGAGGGGTGGGTGGGGCAGCTGCAAGGTGAGGGGCTAGGGGCTGCACAATCGTTATTGTGACTGACAGACTATGAGGCCTGTATCTGCTGGTGTTTTTGTATGTTTAAAACAACAGCTGTGTGTAGGACCTATACAAGATTGCAAGGAGATCAGTGTGTAGGATTCTTAAAATGATTCGGGGAGAGCAGTGTGTAGATGCCATAAAATACTGCAAAAAGAGCAGTGTGTAGGGTCCATGCAAAAATGCACAAAGGGTAGTCTGTAGGATCCACAAAGGATGCAAGGAGAGCAGTGTATAGGGTCTATAAAAAGATGCAAGAAGGGTAGTATGTAGGATCTATACATGACTGCAAGGAGAGCAGTGTGTAGGATCCATAAAAGTCCAGACAAACTGGAGACGAAGGCTGATTTGGCGTTGCTGTGATGGACTAAAGCTGGCGATGTTGCTAGTTAAACCTCTCAAGCCATAATGCACATTTCATGTCCCCATAAATTAGTCCCAATTTCCTGCTGCCTAGCAACCACAAGTTGCAAGGCAACTGTCACACTGTTCCATCATGGACGAGCCTGATGTAAACAGTTTATGTCACTACCACTGTGACTTCATGCCCAGGTGATGTCATCTGAAGCCACAGTGGCTGCAGTCTCCTCACAATGGCAATAGGACAGCTGCTGTTCAGTTGTCCATTAGCCATCAGAGGGACAGGCTGTGTGCACAACAGCTCTGACCCCGGGGGAAATTCACACAAACCCCAACTTTGTTACACTATGTAGCCTCTCCAGACAGAAGCCCTTTAGCTGAGTGCCTGGCTCCAGGAAGAAGCCTGCTATAAGTTAGAACAACAGTGTGCAGTTTGCTCTGACCACAGGGTTGCATTTTTTCTAAGGTAATCCTGTATGGTTGTAATTTATTGTATATTCTTCCTAAATACTCCAATGTAATTTGTTTATACAGAAAACGACAGGACTTCAGAAAAACCTTGCTACATAGATATATCTTTTCTACTGAGGGTGTGTTCCAATGTCCATCCTACACTCTTCTCTGGATCACATTCCATCACAGGGCCAGATTAAGGCATAGGCCAACAAGGCCAGTGCCTAGAGCCCCTGCCTGCTAGGGCACCCCAGCCCTGAGTAGATCATCCTGGCTGTAGTTGTGCTCAGCCAACCTAACTTGTAATCATTCCTGACTGGGGCACTTCAGTCTAATCTCTGTAACAAAGCACTGCATTTGTAGCACCTGTTAACACCTCATGAAACACATAACACCTCTGAGTTACATACCTGACCATCTGCCCCACTTGGAAGGGAAATTTGATTTGATGCCTGCAATTGCTATGGTGACAGGTTCAACACAATGAACTCTAACACTCTTAAAAGATGAGCCCATAGCTCCAGAAACCTGTCTCATGGAGACATTAGCACTGTCGTAGCTTCTTTATTAATTGATTTCTACTTGTTGCTGCCTGCCCAGAGCTGGACTTAGGCACCACCAGTCCAACAGCTGCTGGGGACCCAAACTCAAACAGTTCCCAGTCTGATCCAGTGCAATATATCCATCTTCAAGATTTTTTTTTAATTATTTAGATGTCTTACTGTACCATGTAGAAACAGTACCCAAGGTGAACCAGTGACCTGGCCGGAAGCCTTTAAAAGGCATTGCAATGACATGAAGATGCTTGCCACAATGGGGGTAGGGGGTCCTCATGAGTAACCTTGCTGGGGGCCCCCTAAAACATAAGGCTAACTTTGCCAGACCACTTGAATAAACTACTGTGCGAGAAGGGGTTTAGTTATTAACATTTTAGGTTTATTGTGGGGTATACATATCTCACGCTATGCTACCCCTATGGAAGGATATTGTTTTCTAAGCCCGATAATCGATCGAATCATGGATTTAAGAGACTAAAAAAACCTGATGGCTAAGCTGGTGCCTGCTGCTACATTTGTTGTAAAAAAAAAAAGTTGAACCACATGCTGCTATAATTTTATATGTTTATTTTTACAATACTGTATGGCTTTGTATTTAAGTTTTTGTTTAGAGAATACTAGAACTTGTTTAAAAATGTACTTGCACTATTAAATGCAGGCTACACAGTATGTGTCTGAGTTTGAAAGCCCCCAGAGTCCCTTGTTCTGTGATGAAAAGAGAAATAACCATGCTGATGTAGAAGGAATGAGTCACGACTGGAATAGACTAACAGGGATAAAGGATGGGGGGAGACTACAAGAAGGTTGAGTTGGTGCATTCCTGGCTCTGCATGGAGCAGGGCACAGCAAGAAACGGCGGTCCTCCAAGGTATCCCCACCAGAACTGTACACTGTTTATTTCTGGCACTGGCATGTGCAGATAAGGAGCCCAGCCCACCATTGAGGCTCTAAGGGTTACTGGAGGGGGGACAATTTGGCCCCAAGTATGCTACAGTGGTCATGCAGAGGGGATACATAGCCACTAATGCTGCTGTTAAGGCAGCATAGCCAATGCCCCTAGAATTCTGCGGCCGCAGAATTCTATGCAGAACTTGCTACCTACTACAGAACATCTGCAGTGCCACAGAATTCACTGTTCTTGGTGATTCTTTATTAATATTTCTGTTTATCCATACAATCTGGTTCCCTTCCCCTCTTTTTTTCATCCAGAACCCCTCTATGCTCAGAATGTGATGATATCAGTGCTATAACATCATACATTAGCTAACGAAATGGCTGCATTCTGCCACAGAAATGAATAGTCACTTATCTACCACAGCTCCCACTGCCAGAGACGGTGGCACTGCACATCAGACACGGTGATATCTGCTCAACCTGCACTACAGCCTAATACAATTTTCAGTCTTATGTTATTGCTCTAGGGCCATAGAAACATAGAAGTTGACAGCAGATAAAGACTGCAAGGCCCATCCAATCTGCTCATTTCTTTTTCTACCTTGTAAATCGTCCTTTGCCTCGTCAGTGGCCTATCTATTCATACTCATCTGTATTGCTCCCTTATGCCTATCCCATGCCTGTTTGAAACCCTGCACTGTATTCATATCCACCACTTCCTGAGGTAGGCCGTTCCATGCATCCACCACCCTTTCTGTGAGAAAGAACGTCCTCACATTACCCCTTAATTGGCCCTCTAATCTCATGCTGTGTCCTCTTGTCCTGCTGTTTTCCTTATATTGAAACATGTTAGATTCTTTCACCTTTTTAATGCCCTTAAGGTGTTTGAATGCTTCGATCATGTCACCTCTCTCCCTCCTTTGCTCTAGGGTATACATACTGAGCTCCATTAATCTGTCCTCATATGTTTTCTGATGCAGTCCCTGCACCATTTTGGTTGCCCTTCTCTGGACTGCCTCAATTTGGTTAATGTCCTTGTGAAGGTGCGGCCTCCAGTACTGCACGCAGTACTCCAGATGGGGCCTAACCAGTGTCTTGTACAGAGGGATGATTACCTCCCTCTTACGACTTGTGATACCCCTACTAATACACCCTAACATCCCCCTAGCCTTACCTACTGTTTTAGTGGTCTGCTTGGATGATTTCAGTTCATCGGTGATGATAATGCCCAAGTCTCTTTCTTCCCTTGTGTCTGCCAGCAACTCCCCTCCCAGCCTATAGGTGGCTTCAGGGTTTCTCTTCCCTATGTGCATGATCTTGCACTTCTTTGCATTAAACCCCAGTTGCCACTCTTCTGACCATTTTGCCAGTTTATCCAGATCTCTTCTTATTCTGTCCACCACATCTGGATCATGTACTCTGTTGCAGATCTTGGTGTCATCTGCAAACAGACAAACCTTACCCTCCAGGCCATCTGCAATGTCACTGATGAAGATATTGAAGAGGACTGGCCCCAGGACTGATCCCTGAGGTACACCACTTGTGACTTGCATCTCTTCTGACTATATACCATTTACCACCACTCTCTGTTTTCTGCCTGTCAACCAGTTTACCACCCAGTTGACCAACTTCTGACTCACTCCGAGCCTACCCAGCTTATTTATCAATCTTCTATGTGGAACAGTATCGGAAGCCTTGCTGAAGTCAAGGTAGGCGACATCAACTGCTCCCCCTTGGGCCAACTTAAAACCTTGACAATAGCATAGACCTGTTAAGTCCATACCTTACTTTGTACAAAGTTATTTGTGCCTTTAAGGTATAGAGATGCATCTGAAATGAATAACTGGTAAAATGAATTAACCTATCGTTTTTAAGAAAAATAAAGTAATTATGCCCAGAAAAGTGGAGTATAATAATGTGTAGACCTGTGGAAAAAATGGACTGGTTAAATAAATAATTGCATTGTACACATTTTTGCCAGGGTTATTAATTACATATTGTTATTGGTTGATGGACTCACCTAAAAGTTATGGAGAAATGTTGTGTGCAGGGCCAGCTGTTGGGCCAGAGGGTAGCATGTTGTGTTCCTGTGCCAGCAACTCAGGTTCAGAGATGAGCCCTGGGAGCTGACTGGGGAGCACACCATTGCTCTGAGCCTGGAAAGGTATGGCGCAGTATTCTGTCACATGGGGGACACATCATGATGGGCTGGAAAGCTTTATCTCACAATGGGTTCACATGCATGTCATGGCCTTATGGTGTTTTGTAGTGTATCAGGGGAAGCAGGTTGGCATGAAAAATGAGTTTTGCAATACAGTGTAACCCTGTTTATTCGAACATGCAGGGGGACATCAGAAATATTCGGATAAATGGGGTTTCGGATAAGCGAAAATAAAATGCTGCTAATCTAATGTTACATGAACGAAAGTAAAGTACTGCATATACTTATGATTTTATTGAATACAACACGTAACAAAGCATTCAGCAATCATTTGGTTTGGGTTAAAAAAAAGTTATACATTACATGACAGTCCTTAAAGTTTTGTTAGGTAGTCCTGAATCGAACGTAGTTTTTTCTTTTCATTTCTCTGACGCACAGCTTGCAGCCGTAACTGCCATAGCAATAGCAGCTGAACTCCATCCACATCTTGCTGACTCTCCAGCCAGGAAATACACTTATCAAAGGAGTCAGCAACTTCTGCATCTGTGGTTGGTGGTGGGGGCACAGTTGCTTCTTGATCAGCTGTGTCCTCTTCCCCATCCATAATCTCTGCGTCAGTGTCACACTTCACAGCTTATATGATGTCACTGTCTGACATCCCTCCGTATCCACTCTCCAGGTCGTCGGTCGCCATCCATTCCTCTACCACATCAACAGTGAACTCCATATCCTCAGCAGCTTTATGAAGTGCTACTGTAGCATCAGCGAGCTGATCAGTTTCTTCTTGATCTGCTTGGTCTGTGGACATTGGAGGCGCAGGAGGCTCGAGCAGCAGTGTTGATTTATGCCAGCATTTTTTAATTGTTTCAGGGTGTACATCTCTCCAGGCATCTGCCAACATCATGAGGGCATCCTTGATTGTTATTGATTTTATAATGTCAACAAGTGTAGACCGCTCATTCTCCTCACTCAACACTTTTAACAGCTTAGTGCGATAGATCCTTCTAACTACTGCAAGGATCCCTTGATCCATAGGCTGAATCAATGCGGTTGTGTTTACTGGCAGGAATTCACAGCGTATCCTGCCGTCAGCAGTCCTCAAACTTTCCGAACTGGGATGCGCACCAGCATTGTCAATCAACAGAATGGCTCTTATTGGCAGTCTCTTTGACCTCAAGTGAGACTTTACAGAGGGAACAAACGATTGAAAAAAACATTCCTTGAACAAGTCAGCATTCATCCAAGCACTATGCTGCACTCGATACAGGGCAGGGAGGCTGGACATGTTGGTATGCTTAAAGCACCGAGGATTTTGCAACTTGCCTATGATGAGCAGTGGTAGCTTGTGTGTGCCTGTTGCATTGCTCGCAGCTAGCACAGTAAGCCGCTCCTTATTTTTTTTTATGTCCTGGAGCATTTTTTTCACCAGATGAGGCTAGAGTTTTATCACAGAGCATTCGCCAGTAACTGCCGGCATTGTACAGCTGCTCGTCTACTAGCCCCTCACTAGCCATCAAGTCGTGCAGCTTTTTTCGAAATGGCTCCATGGATTCAATGCTTGATGACATGATCTCACCTGCAACTGCCAACTGTCTAATGCCGTGTCTGTTTTTAAAATGATTCAACCACCCCTCGCTAGCAGCGAAGGGGTAGTCGGCTTTCATCTGGCGATGAAATTGCAGAGCCTTCTCTTTAAGGATTGTGCCCGAAATTCGGAGTGCTCTTTGTTCGATTTTGAACAAACCACATGAAGATGGCTTTGTCCAGCTCCTCATCATGACAGGATCGCATGGTCTTCCTGTTTTCATGACTGAGGCTGCAATCTATTGTTGCTGCAAATTCCCACAGCTTGTCATTTGCCTTGCGGATATCGCAGACAGTGGCATTTCCAATGCCAAATGGGCTCGCCACATCCAAGACTTTCTGCCTGCTTTCAAGGCACTCAATGATACGCAACTTGGCAGCTATGTCCAGCACCAAACATTTCCATTTGGCCATCATTTCCTTCACAGAGCACTGCGCAGCAAGAAACTGAAGTCTACAACTGTAAGAATGACAGGATGAAAGCAGTTATGCTGATGAGAGTCATTAATAGTGCCTGTCAGGTGAGAGAGGAAAGCAGAACAGTCGTACACAAAGGAAAAGTAAACGAAAAGTAAAAGAAAACGAACGTGTAATCGTTCATGGTGAATTTCAAAGTGACAGCATAAGTGACAGGGGAATGGTGGGAGACAGCAGGCAGTTTCGGATAACAGGGAGATTCGGATAAATGGAGTTTGGATAAACGGGGTTACACTGTAACTCCTCTATTCTGTTTATTCCATTTCCATGAGGATGCAATGTCATGGAAATTAAAAATATAGATATATATTATACATACACAGTATATTTCTCACATAAGGGTCCCCTCTGCTTATTTCGTTTATGTAATAGGCTAGGACTTTAAGGGATAGATTTTATTTGCTTTTTTTAGACATAAAATTACTTCTATAAGTCTGTTATTTTTTTAAATTATTGTTACTGTGCTTTCCCCATCCCGATTGCTATAACCATTGCTTGCACATGAAGTCAGGATGACACGCTGACACTGTGATGTGGTAGTTCATTAATGCCGCTGAACTTCTGCAGAAATTGCAAACCACCACCACAGACATTCTGTGGCAAATGGTAATCTTCCCACAGAACTTGGTTCCAATGTGCTGCAGAAAAGTAGGGGCCTTGAGCATAGCCTTCACCTCCTCCACCCTCCCTGATGCACCGCAGATCTGGTCTATGAATGGGGCACATGCCAATCCCCTTTTCCACCCTTTCCCAACCACCCACAAAGCCCTACACGTGACTGGGGATCAGGTGCAGACAAGGCACATAACCAATTACGTGGATGCCATGGAGTCCCACACAGGTGTGCATCATGTATGAAAGGGGCACTCTGCAGCTTTCGTGACACTCTGCATGTACGGAAGGGTTGGGAGCCTTTTGTGAATTTAGCCCCAAGGGGCATGGCCTGGTATGTGGGAGCCCCAGATTTCTGGGGGGCCAAGGGCCCCTGATAACCTTAATCTGTTCCTGTTCCATCTCCCCAGCCTTTCATGACTAAGGTCCTTTACTTGGGAGCCTGATACTGAGTAGCAACTCAGGGTTTTAAATAATTGATTAGCAGTTTTTTTTTTTCCTTGGGACGATACTAACTGTACAGAAAGTATTTATATAGATTTTCTAGAAGTGCTGTGTTTGTTAAACACAGTGAGGCAAGAGCTATTCATTTTCACAAAGTTTTAGCACTTTTATGAGCAAAACGCTAATCAAATTTTTAGAGTTAAATAAAACTCTGCAACTGCTATAAGTGAGAAAGCCATCACTGCAATTTGCTCTGTTTACACTCTTTCTGAGGCAAACCCACCGCATGGTATTTATTAAATTTAATTTTGCTTGTTTGTGTCGCTTTCCATGAAACTGTCATTTAATAGCCAAAAAGAGGTGTGTAGCCTCTCTAGACAGGAGGCCTTTACTTGGGCGCCTGCAACTGCTAAATATATTTTTGAATACTAAAACTAATAACATAGTGAAGAAGCAAGGCTGAGAAGAGTGTGTTCCCTTTATTGTGGGGCAGATGAACAGCTGTATTTATTACCAACCGTGCAGGTAAATCGGGGGGGTGGGGAGTGAAGTGCTGCAGATTACCAGTGCAGTAAACAAAACTAGGAATGAGTCTCAGGAGGAGGAACACGCTCTCAGTTTCCTCCGAGGAGGCAGCACTCCAGAGGACAGAAAATAGAAATAAAACAGTAACTGGACAGGTTTCCTCTGGAGCAGAGTAGCCAATTGTGCTGTTGCAGAATTTCCAAATTCCGATAGAACAGAATTCTGGAAAATGTCAGAACATTCTACTTAATTCAACAGATTTCTGCCAGTAGCCAAGTTCTGAAATTTTGAAAGTGGAATGGTTTCTACATATTGGCAAGCCACAATTCATGTAAATGCTGATTCTTTTTCCACAATCCACAGAAACGTATTCCTCAATATGTGTGATCCACAAAAAGTTATGCCATGGTTTACGTACAAATTCTTTTTAGAATTCCATACAAGTTGCCGGCCTGATGGTGCTGGACACAACACCTTGTGCCACGCCAGCAACCCGGATTCAGGAACAAGCCCGGGTTGTTGGGGGTCGGTGGAGGGGGGTTGTGGAGCAGGACTGACCTGCCACAAGACAGTTCTCCTCTCCCTGGGAGGGATGAGGGGTTTCCCCAGTGGAAGACAGATGGCAGCTCGGGCTACAGGGAGCCTGTCGATAGCCAGGGGTGAGGTGGAAGGGGCTGTGCCAGTACCTGGAATGGATGTGTGCAGTCATGTATATACACTGCCGTGTCTGCTGGGGTCCAGGACTCTCGGGGGTGGGATGGGGTAAAAGCATAAAATGCATATACAAAAAAAAATTCTATGCAATTCAAAAAGAAATTCCAAAAAGCATTTCAGGAGTAGAATTGCCATTTTGCACAGATTCAATCTGTGGAATTGTCAATATTCCACATAGCTCATGTAGGAAACGCAGTTTCTCCTGTCGACGGACCCCAGTGGGGATGCAGTACGGTCCTGGCTGAGTTGAAGGCCCAACAAATATAGAGTATACAGGGAGGCAGCTGGACCTCCTGCTTCCCTGCCTGGGGAGTGATCCATGGCAGGATGGGGGCTAAAGACCAAGTCCAGGGCTTAGGCTGGCCCCCGCCACAGGAGTCCCCGAGGAGAGGAGGACTGCAGAGGACAAAGGGGGCATGAGCATAAACAAATAAAAAAAAAAAAAGAAAATAAGAGAATTATAGACCTATTAGTCTAACTTCTGTTGTATGCAAGATCATGGAAAAAATAGTTACTAAAGGTAAGATCAGAACAGGAACTAGAAAAGAGATGTTTGTGGGACATGTCACAACTCAGATTCGTAGCTGGTAGGTCATTCGTGACAAACATGATAAGCTTCAATGAAAAAGTAAGTTCAGCCATAGATAGGGGAATACTGGTAGATGTAATATTCCTAGATTTTAAAAAGGCCTTTGACTTGGTCACTCATAAAATACTGCTAGGAAAATTGATCCAAATAGGCTTAAACTCAAAAACTATCAGATGGATCAAATCATGGCTATTTAATAGAGGCCAAAGAGTAAAAATAGCTGACTCAGTGTCTGATGAAATAGAAGTGACAAGTGGGGTTCCACAGGGGTCTGTATTCAGAACAGTGTTGTTTGGAATTTTTATATCAGACCTACAGAAAGGGATTAATTGCTATCTATGCAACTCTGCAGATGACACCAAACTTTGTGCAGAAGTCGACTCGGTATACAAGATTAATAACATGGTTAAAGATCAGCAGCTAACTGACAACTGGGCTCAGACAAATAAAATGTTTAATGTTAACAGATGTGCAGTACTCCACTTTGGGTCACAAAATCCACTGAAGGAATACATCTTAAATAACCAACCGATAAAATCAGTAACATCCGAGAAAGATCTTGGAATAGTTGTCAACAACCTGCTAGCACCTGGAGAACACTGCAGAGAGGTGGCTAAAATGGCAAATAGAATTCTGGCTGCCATTAAGAGAACATTTATTTGTAGAAGCAAAACATATATTGTACCCTTGTATAGATCTTTTATAAGATGACATAATTGATTATGCTGCCTCGTTCTGGGCTCCATACCAATCTAAAAATATAAAGGTCATTGATAGTATACAGAGAAGGGCTACTAAAATTATACCTAGGGTATGTTAACTGCCTTATCATGAAAGACTAAGATCACTACAATTATATGACCTAAAAATAAGAAGGGACAGAGGTGACAATACAGTTACGTAAGAACTTACCTTAATGGTAGATCTTCGAGAGACTCTTGCAGTAGGTACTCACATATAGGACTAAGCCACCAGGCGCTAGGACCACATAGAAAAATTCTAGCTAGCAGTGTCCAGCGGGGAACCTCCCCCAACGTCACATGACTGACATCAGCGTGATGCTATATACGGAGTGGTCCCCATGCCCGCCTTCCCGTTCTCCCCGCTGGAGACCTAAAAAAGGTGCGACAGGAGAAAAGGAGAGGGCTCCTGAAGCCAAATAATGACTAAAAATGAAAAACCACATATGGAAACTCGGGGAAATTGGGTTAGGGAAAGCAGCACCTACTGTAAAAGCCTCTCTCGAAGATCTACTGTTATGGTAAGTTCTTACGTAACTGTACTATCTTACTTCGAGAGGGCTTTTGCAGTAAGTATTCATATATAGGACTGAGTCCCAAGCAGTGATCTGAGACAAGTCTGAGACATGGGAGACAGGAATGAGTTTTCCAGTGACTCTAGGGTACTCATGAAAAGAGTCCCTGTAGGACAGCAAGGCCAAGGCCCGCTCTGCGCCTAGATGCAATGTCCAAATTGTAATGCTTGGTAAAGGTATGGACAGGACGCCAAGTTGCAGCTGTGCAAATGTCTGCGGCTGAAACAAGCAGTAGAAGCAGCCATGCCTCTAGTTGAACGTCCTTTAACCTGACCCGGAAGGGTTTTATTGTACTTCTGATAACAGAAGATAATGCAGTTTACCAACCATTTGGACAAACACTGTTTAGAAACTGCTGCACCCTCTCTTCTGGGCGCAAAGAAAACAAACAACTGGTTAGTCATATGAACAGACTTTGTCCTATCCGTATAGTTGAAGCTCTGAGATCCTTCTAGCGAAGTGATAGCAACTAGAAAAAGCACTTTCCAGGAAAGACAGCACATGTCCGAACTCGCTGCTGGCTCAAAAGGCAGCAGGGTGAGTTTCTCTAGTATGAAATTCAGGTCCTTGGGAGGAGCAGGGCTCCATATTGGGAGTTTCAGAAGGAGAATCCCTATCAGAAAGGTTTTGGATACCTCCAACTGAGCCAAAGTCTTCTGTTCCACAGGAATGTGAAAGGCAGAAATGGCTGATAACTGTACTTTTAGAGTCGAGTAACTGAGACCCAAGTTGAAGAGATGCAGCATATAGTCTAAGACCTTCGTGATGGAACAGGCAAAAGGTTCTATCCCTTTCGAGTCTGCCCAGATGGAAAACCGTTTCCATTTCATGGCAGCTACCCTCGGGAAAACTCCAAAACAAGCAACGGCTATGTCAGTAGGTGCCATGCGTACAGGTGAAGGGATTTGAGACCTGGATGTACCAGGGTCCCCTGTTCCTGTGTCAAGAGATCTTGAGAGACCGGCAGTGGAAAGGAAGGTTCCACTGATAGTTGTTGCAGTAGGGAGAACCATATTTGTCTCGGCCAGAAAGAAGCAGTGAGAATCACCCATGCTCTTTCTGCCTGAAACTTCATTAGCACTCTCTGACTTAATGGGAGCGGAGGGAAGGCATACACGAACTTCCCCCTCCAGCAGAGAGACAGCGCATCTCACCAGAAAACACCACGCCCTGGAGCGGGTGAGCAGAAGGTTGGTAGTTTTTCGTTGGTTGTGGAGGCGAACAGATCTATTTGAGGTGTTTCCCACCTTGCGAAGATGTCGTTTACCACCAACTGTCTGAGCTCCCACTCATGTGCTCTGGCTTGCGTGCATCTGTCAGGATGTTCTGAACTCCTGGCACATGAACTGCCATCAAATGTAGATTGTGGGTGGCTGCCCAATAACACACTCTCATTGCTTCTCGGCAAAGGGGATAAGAGCAGGTTCCACCTTGCTTATGTACCAGACTATACACATGTTGTCAGTCTGAATCATATGATGACCTGGGAGAATGAGATGTTGGAAGGCCTTGGGGGGCATTCAGTAGAGCTCTCATCTCGAGTATGCTAATGTGAAGAGACAGTTCGACATGGGACCAAAGACCCTGTGTTCTGTGTGGTCCCAGGTGTGCTCCCCATCCCAAGCCTGAAGCATAAGTCGTCAGCGTTTGGGAGGGGTTGTCTGAGTGAAACAGAACCCTTTCGGAGAGGTTGTCCTGGTTTTGCCACCACAAAAGTTCCTGTGCCATCAGATCTGAGACTAGGATCTTGTTATCCAGATTGTCTGATCTCTGGTCCCACTGCACTCTTGAGGGTCCACCAAGAGATCCTCATGTGTAGTCTGGCTAAGGGGACTGAAGGGATGGCTGCTGCCATGAGCCCTAGCAGCTGAAGAATCGCTCTGGCTAAGATTTTCTTTTGAGAGGCTACCAGGCACACCTGGTGCTGCAGAGTTGCTATCCTGTCTTGTGGCAGGAAAGCCTTGCCCTGGATGGTATCCAAAGCTGCCCCCAATAAATTGGAGCTGCTGAGTAGGGATCAGGTGGGATTTGCCATAGTTGACTGTTATACCCACCCATTGGAATGTGTCCAGGGAAAGCTGCATAGCTGAGACTAGGGTCTCCCTGGATTGGACTGAGATCAGCCAGTCGTCCAGGTATGAGAAAACTTGGACCCCTTGTCTGTGCAGGAAAGCTGCCACCACCACTAAGCATTTTGTGAACACCCTGGGAGCTGAGGAAAGGCCAAAGGTAGTGGTTTGAACTGGAAATGTTCCCCCTGAAAGCAAAAATGAAGGAATTTGTGGTGTGGTGGACAGATTGGAATGTGCAGGTAAGCATCCTGCATATCCAGAGCGCAGAGCCACTGACCCTTCTGTAGGAGAGGAAGTAAGCTGGGAAGAGACAACATTCTGAGTCTCTTATATTGCAGGAAGAGGTTCAGAGAGCTCAGATCTAGAATTGGTCTGAGGTCGCCTGTCTTCCTGGGAACCAGGAAGAAGTGTGAGTAGTAACCTTTCCCTTGGTGTTTCTTGGGAACTGGTTCTATTGCTGCCTTTGCCAGTAGGGATGTTATTTCCTCTCTTACCAAGGGTAAGTGGTGGGTAGAATGAATGACCTGGAGGTTTTGTCGGAGGTCTGTCTGTGAATTCTACTGTGTGGCCTTTCGCCAGCAGTTGAAGCACCCGTGAGTCTGTTGTGATTTTCTCCCATTCTGGAAAATGAAGGGAGAACCTTCCCCCTACTGGATCCTCCGGGGTGCTCAACAGGGGAGGTGGGAGGGCTAAGGAGTCATGAAGTGGAGGGCAGGGCCGAGGCTACACCTCCCAAGGCTTTGTGAGACTTAGCCAGGGGGCTCTGGCAGCCGAGGTTGCCCGATGTTTGTTTTGATGTCGATTCTGATTTTTTGTTAGCGACACTGCTGTCTCCAAAATGGCTGTTTCGGCTTTTGTGGAGGTTTGTACATGAATTGTACAGAACATAGAGCATTGCCTTTATCTTGGAGGTCAGTTATTATGTCCTTGATGTCTCCATCAAAAAGGACTGACCCTCGGAATGGAGCATCCTGTATGGCCATCTGGACTTCCAGTGCCAGGCCTGAAATACAAAGCCACGCGTGGCGTCTTAGACTAATGGTTGTTACCGAGTCCCTACCTGCAGCGTCTACTGCATCATAGGTGCCAAGTAACATGTGTCGGCATGCAGATCTAGCTGATCTAACTAGATCTGCCATCTCCTCTTTTATAATGGCGTCCTGAAGAGAGTCGATTTTGGTCTCTAACTGACCTAGGACCAATTTTTGATAGTCTCCCATGTGGGCGAAGTAATTACGTGCCCCAATTACCAGGGTAGAAGAAGAATAAATCTTCTTCCCATACTAGTGCAGAATTTTGGAATCTTTATGGGTGGGGGAAGCACTGAGGTGTTTCGGTTTTGGTCTTGGGCCGCACTGATGGCCACAGAGTCCGCTTTGGGGTGGAGACTCAAAAAGTCCCTATCGTCTGGGGATTGATAAAGCCTGTCTGCTTTTCTGGCCACTGGGACCAGTGAAGAAGGCTGCTTCCAGATAGTGGTTGCCAAGTCCTTATGCGGCTCTATCCAGGGCAGGATGAGGTTTGGGGAACAGCCTACCAAATCAAGGTGGGCTGCCAGTCTCAGTCATTGCAGATACTGGGCAATGGTGCACCAATCATAGGCTGCTTGAATCTTCCAGAGGCGCTCCAAGAAGGAGGGGTCCTCCGGAAGGGATTTTGGAGACTCTTTAGGTTATGGGTCCTCCGGTGTAGGGGTTTCCAAATCGGAGTCAGAGTGGGCTATATCACTGTCCAAGTCCAAGGATTCCTGGTCACTAGGAGAACTGATGGCTGGAACTGGAAGGTCTACTGGCCTTAAAAATTCCACCAGCCTGGAAAATTCCCAGGGCCGAGGGTTAGATAAGTGCTCCAGACATCTGCCCTGAGTCAGGCCCTTAGGACCAGGCAGTGGGGAAGGATCTGGTATAGGAGGCCTTGGAGTCGGTGTCGGGCCCATTGGCGGCTGATGCCTTTCCAGCTCAGACTGTGAGCTGTGACTTTGCTTCCGCCCACCAGGACTTAAGGGCTGCTTGAAGGTCCACTTGTGGCTGTGGTAGAGGGTTATTAAACCCATAGCTGGGGTACCCATAGTAGGGGAAATTAAAGCCCAATGGGGGGTAGCCCGGCATTTGAAATCCTGACGTAGGATACTGTGGTGTGAGGTATACTGGCGTCAGGTATTGCGGAAGATAGCCCGGTGTTGGCTGCCCAAAAGGCTTACCAGGTGGGCCTGATGAAGGGCTTGATGAAGGGGGTGGAAGGGCATGACGTCAGCCCTGACAGAGGGACCGTCAGGTCCATATCATGTCCCATGGGGGGTGCAGAAGGCCCCGATGGATTAGGCAGCAGTGTGGGTTCCACTGGTCCTGGCTTCTGGCCCGACGGAGGACCTTGGGGGACTGTGATGCCTGAGGGAGTCAGAGGGATAATCGTCTGGTCCGATGATGGCTCTGGCATTTGAGGCTCCAGTGGAGGGGGTGATGGAACTCCCAATGGTGGGCAATCTCCTGGCTCCGCATCCCCTGCAGGGGAAGCTGGAGGTACTGTCTCTATCGGCGGTAAGGGAGATGTAGGAGAAGTCTCCTTCATCAACTGCATATTCAACATCAGCTGGGCTGTCACCTTCTCATCAGGCCTGTTATCAGGGCCTGATGGAGGATCCAGGGCTGGACATCCATCAGAGGGGCCGGTGGATGGCTTAGCAGCCATAGCCATGCGAGAACTGGTGGAGCCGGAACTCTACTTACTGGACCCATTTGTACCCCTTGGCCTTGAAATCTTTGAGGCCAGAGAGGAGGTGGGTGTCTCCTGATCCTGGGAGGCTCCCATCGGGCCCAAGCCCGGGCCAGACGGGGGAGCCGACGGCCATTTGGTAGCCACCAAAGCAGTCGTTGAAGGCTGATCCCCTGGAGGGGATGTTACCTTTAGGGCTGTTACTCCAGCGGGAGGCGACAGGATTGCTGGGGACCCTTCCCAGTCCCGACGTCTCTCCTTGTCCTTCTTTTTGTGATAGCCCTCTGGGAAGGAAAACAAACGCCCGAGTTTCTTCAGCTACTTTTGCATACTGGCCATTTTCTCTTTTAAAAGTTGGGCCTTCAGGGGCTGCTGCCCATGTTTAGGTGTGGCTGCATTAAACTTCTGGCAGTGCTCACACCCCTCAACCTTATGACTGAGCCCTGGCAAAAAAGGCAAAGGGTATGGCTGCCCTTGTGAGGGAGTGGAGTTCCGCAGGAGTTGCACTTGTTCTTATGTGATTCTGAAGGCGCTGAAGATGACATACACAAAGATTTTTTGTTATACATGATGAGAAAAAATGAATAAAGTAACTATTTTGAGAAATATGCTCATCCAAAGAAGGCGTCAACAGTAGCAGCATTCTTCTGTGAGGTCCGATGTGCACAGGTCGATGGCACGAAAGAACTGGAAGGCAGGCGTGGGGACCGCTTCTTATATAGCGTCATGCTGACGTCAGTCACGTGACATCGGGAGGTGGTCTCCCGCCAGACACTGCTAGCTAGAATTCTTCCGTGTGGTCCTAGCGCCTGGTGGCTTAGTCCTATATGTGTGAGTACCTACTGCAAGAGCCCTCTCGAAGTAAGATCTTTTATTACTTTTTAGAATAATAAATGATGAACAATTAATGAATGACTGTGGTATTAATTATGCACCAAAACCTAGCAGCCTTAGATGTCACAGACGACAACTGTGCATACCAAGAGCTCTGACCAATAAAAGGAAATATTTCTTTACAGTACGGGTATGCAACTGATGGAACTCACTACCACAAAGTATAGTGGATTCTACAAATTTTAGCAGTTTTAAATATAATCTTGATAACTATCTCCTGATGACAACTGAAAATACACCCCACAAGGAGTGGGGAGAGTGGTCTTGTTTGACCTAGTGCCTTCTTCTGCTCTTAGAAAACTGAGTAATTTACAACCCTCTCTTGAGCCACCACCCCTTTTATACATTTTCTCCCCCGTCTTTCCTCTGCGTACCTTTCTCCCCCCTACTTTATGCCTCCCTAATCGTTACTATGATAATGCCTGTGGCTGCTACCAATTTCTTCTCCTAGGTCTTAATATCCTCTCCCTCCCTTCCTCATGACTACTCTACGCTTTTACTCTCCTTATTATGGATGGCTAGTTATGATGTACCATTAATTGCACTGAATCATTAGTAACTCGGTTTGTTAGTTCTCTTAAATCTGTTTGTAACCCTCCCCGCTGATTTGGAGCCCTTTGTAAATAAGCTACTAGCCGCCCACATTTCAATTTAATGCCAATTCTATTAATGGTGTCTGATGTGAAATCCTTTGCAATAGAGCTGTTTGGCACGCGTAACACTTTTATTTGATGTCTAATTTTTGCACTGGTTATTTGTAACACATTTTTTTGCTCTCCTATGTCTGTTTGTACCCCCCACTGATGTGGAACCTTTGTAAATGAGCTGCTTGGTGCTCAAAGGTACTTGTAATCTGAGACTGAATAAATAAAAAATTAAATAAATAATACCAAGTAATAAAGTAACTGGAGCAGTTTCCTCTGGAGCAAAGTAGGCAGTGCTCCCAGGGACAGAAATAAACAAGCAAATGAAATGCCTCACCGGGGCTGCCCACAGCACACCGAGTATCAGATGGAGAAAAACAGAGAGAGTGCTCGCAACTGGAGGAGAGCAGAAGAAAGACATGCAATACAAAAAGCACAATAAATGTTCCTAGTACAAAGTTTAGGAGTATACATGATTACAGCAGATGCTGCCTTGCACTTTCCAGCTGTGTGATTGATAAGTACTTCAAAGTGAAACCAGAAAATAGAGAATGGGCAGCATTGGGGTGAAGACTGTCGATTCTGGGCCTTTAGTCAATGAAGAAGGACCACACCCCTAAAATCTCTCTCTCGGACTGACAGACCTTGGCAAGCAAACAAAAAAAGCTGCAAATGCTGCAGTCGCTTGTCCACCATCACTGCTGGAAATTTCAAAACAAGTCTTCATAGTCTGCTTTCAGTTCTCCTTCTGAGTTACTTGAAGAAGATGTAAGTAAAATGAAACACGAAGTGCTCACATGTTCCCACAAGAAAATGTTTTTTCTTTCTGGTTCATGAATTTACTATAGCTTTCTGTCCTCTCCGTGTCTGTTTTTAGTTCCTGTTGCTCTTTAAAAGAGCAATCAGGCTCAAACTCCCATCCTAGCCAATAGATTGCAAGTCTTGTAAACTCTGGGTGTGTGTTTAGAGAGTGGAAGGGATTTTCTCATGGTGTAAAGTTCACATTTTTGTTGCTGCAAGAGTAGTTCTCAGCAGTTGGAAGTATTAAAGAGAAAGCACTTCTTAGCTCTCTTATTTGTATGGGAATAGGTCACAGATATTATTGTCTACATTATGAGCTTTTAGAAATGAGTTACAAAGTGAAACACTAGCAGTGCCAACAATTAAATAGGGACACACAGGCAGGGCATAAATGCCACCAAGCAGCAAACTGAAACACCGGCAGTGCCAGTAACCACGGAGTGATATATCAGTCTAGAACTCCAATACATTCTAACTCTGCTGGCAGTCTAAGGGTTAGACCGTGCAGGTGGGCAGAAGCGCAGCATCTCTAACAGACCCACAAGGCAGAGATACAAGTCACTTATCAGCACCACAAGAGCAGTACATAAAACACAAGAAGCGTTCCTGTAGTGTTCATGTGTTACACAATAACACGTGAACACAGCAGCTTTCTCTGCATTTTCCAGCGCTGTGTTTGGCTAAATTATTTGGAAGGAGCTAAAAATAGGTGAAGAGTGGACCCAATTCTGGTGGCGATTGATGATTCTAGGGCAATGATAGGTTGAGTAGGGCCAAGCCACCAAAAGCCCTCTCTTGGTGTGACACCAATATGTTTCCTATGCCTTAGGAAAGCAAACATAACAAGCATTTGTCAATGCTGAATGTTTGCTTGCTGGCATTGGCAGTGGTAGTGTAGAAGTTACAGAGCTGCGTAATAGGAATGGCAGTGAAGTATTGAACTGAAGCCAACCCCACCACCACCCTGTAGAGAGTGACAGACATTGGGGTGTGCCTTTGGTTCGTCAGGCATAACGGCCACGCCATTTCACCACACCCCCACCTTGCAGACACTGACAAGTGTCACGGTGTTCCTTGGGGTCTTTGGCCCTTATGCGCACCCTATTCCATTAGGAAATACAGTGAGATGGGTGCAGTATAGGAGAATGGGGTGAACTTTGGTGGCGAAGAGTCCAAGGCATACCTCGATGCCTCTCACTGGCTGCAGGGTGTGGAATGGTATGAGCATTACAGGCAAGAATCCCAAGTCACACCCCTCATGCCTGTCATTCTCTACAGGGTTGGGCGTTAGGGTTGGAAACCCTAATACCTCAGGCATTTGTTGGTATTTTCACTCCAAATTTTCAGCATGGTTTTTTTGTGACCCCACCTCATGAACAGGGGCAATATCAGTTTGTTAGCCGAAAGCTGCTTATGCACAGCAACTACGGCATTTAGCACCACAGGTGCAAAAACATTCCAAACAGGATGTAAAAAATGACAGCTGTACTGTTCATGGGGAGGTGTAAAAAATGGCAATGTTGCAAATCTGCAGTAAAAATATTAAAAAAACTGGTGAAGTCACAAGCGTACATAGAAACTGTGCAACGCACACCCGTAATATAATTAGGTTGGGGATTTTTTACAGCAGATTGTCAACTCAGGCATTTTGGTGCCTCCGATCACGAACAGTGTCACTGTGATTTTCTTTATCTGTCCCGAACAATGATTTCCCACAGCGACCACGCATCTCTGCGCTGAAAGTGTGAAAACACAATTCGGCCATGTTGTGAAAAATGACAGCTGTACTGTTCATAAGGAAGTGTGGACAAATGCCACTGGTAAAAATCTGGACTGAAAATATTACAAAGTCATGAACTTACGAGGGTGCATGGAAACTGTGCAATACTCACTCGTAACACTGTCATTTTATGGACTTATGTCACCAAATTTTCAACATAGCCATTTTAAGACCTCTGCTCATGAACAGTGTAACTGTGATTTTCTTAATCTGTCCCAAACATTGCTTTCGCACACCAACAGCACCATTGTGCGCTACAAGTGCAAAAACACATTTTGGGCGACATATGAAAAATGGCAGCTGTACTGTTCATAAGGAAGTGTAATAAAATGGCAATGTTGAAAATCTGGAGTGAAAATATAAAATTCGCAAACTTACGAGCTGCATAGGATCTGCGCAACACGCGCTCGTAAAACAGTCATTTTTAGGAATTTTTTCACCAAATTTTTAACATAGCCATTTTAAGACCTCTGCTCATGAACAGTGTCACTGTGATTTTTTTAATGTGTCCCATACAATGATTTCACACATCGACTGCGCCATTGTGCGCTACATGGGCGGAAACACATTTTGGGCAAGATGTGAAAAATGAAACATGTACTGCTCATAAGGAGGTGTTGTAAAATGGCAATGTTGAAAATCTGGAGTGAAAATATTGAAAATTCGCGAACTTACGAGTGTGTGTAGGAACTGCACAACGCACGCTCGTAAAAGTCATTTTTAGGAATTTTTTCACCAAATTTTCAAAATAGGCTTCTTGAGATCCCACCTTATGAACACTGGCAGTGTTGTTTCGTTAATAGGTCCCAAAAGGTGATTTTGCGCAGTGACTGTGAAATCACCCTTTGGGCCTGAATAACGCCATGACAGTCACAGCATTCATGAGAAGGGGTCCCAAAAACCCCATGTTGAAAATTTGGTGCAAAAATTCCAAAAAATGCCTGAGATATGCAACAAAGTTGAAAAAACCCTATCTATCCCATTATACAGCTTACCGGCATTTCCTCAGTTCACGGTCGGCTTTGAAGAGTGCAGACGTGTTCCCGGTCCACCGAAGATCGTCGCGCCGGACTCCGGAGGTAAGTATGGGGTGGGGAGGCAGGGTGCGCAAGCGGTGGGTGCGGGTTGTGGGGGCAGGAGACCGCAGGGACCATTTTTCTTTACAGGTTTTTTTTTTAAATGACAGCGGACGTTTGCCAAGCTGGGGTGGGCTCCAGCGTGGCACAAGGATGGTTGGTTGGGGGCGTGGAGCCAACAGAGATTGGGTACCCTCATCGCATAGCAACTTTGCCACGCTGGGTGGGCTCCTAGCGTGGCACCCTGTACTGGGGAGGACAGTGGAGCTGACGGGGATTGGGCACCCATCGGCTATACCATGAGTTGCCACGCTGGGGTGGGCACCCAGCGTGGCATGTGGAAGGCTTTGGGGGCGCAGCACAGCCGGCGAGGATTGGGCACCCCGTTGGCTATACAGTGTGTGCGTGGGGGGCAGCACGCCCAGCATGCGTGTGTGTGTGTGTGTGTGCGTGTGTGTGTGCATGCAGGCAGGCAATATCTGATCGCTGCTCACTGGAGCGTAGCTCCCCCTTTCAACTGTACGCCACTGCATTTTGGAGCTTGTCATAGACAGCTCCAGCATGCATTGGTGGACTGGGGCCGTGCCTGCCAACACACTGACTGAATTGGAAGAGGGGGTGACACACCTCCGAAAACTCAGATGATGGCACTATGTTTCTTGCACATGCGTGCAAGCAAACACAAAAATGGGAGCTGAATACAGAGAAAAATAGGGCTAAGATAACTACAAAGTTTCTGAGATTCTAATACCATGAAAAGTTTTTCTAGCCTTATCAGAACATTCAGAACTTCTCAGTTTAAAGTACAAAAGCTGTTTAATTGAGATTCCCCACCCATGTTATCAAAGGGAAAGAAATCAAAAAAAAAAAAAAACTTAGAGAGGTACAGCACTAGTGTAATTCAGCTACTTGGTAGCCCTTGTGTAATACCATTGTGAGTATGACCACTTACTGAAATACAGAAACATTGGTAAGTACAGGAACACATACCGGAGTTCAGTTTCCTCAAAGAGGAGAAGTACGGGCACACAAACGGTCTTGAATTAATGCGGTGATTAACAGTGGGTAAAGGCCATCTTGAAGGACAAGACTAGTCTGTGCAAAATTCAAGCATGTGCAAAACTTGCATTCATAAGCAGAAAAGAATAAAAATTCCAGTATTAAACTTCTTCATTATCTTAATTCACACAACCAAAAGGGGCGACGTTTCATGGCTCCACCACATCATAAGGCCCACTTTATTTCTGTTTTAATAAATAATAAAAACACCCAATAAAAATCCATCCATGACCCAATGTTCATAAAAACAACACCCAGGTGCCACCATCAGTTCACCTCAAGCAGCACAAAGAGTGCCTTCACTTATGTGTATAAAGTTCTTGCCAACTGCCACCATTTAGTTCAACAATCTAACATCATGCCTAGGCCCATGATTACTGGTACTGGTCTCTGGACTATCTCCATTACTCACCTTAAAGTGCACACCATTCATCAATGCTACTGTGTTTGATATATATATATATATATATATATATATATATATATATATATATATATATGTATATACATATATATACATATATATATATATATGTATATACATATATATACATACACACACACACACACACATATATTCATTGCAAAAAATGCTGGTAATATACAAGTTAGGGTTAAACCAACAAAAGTAGGGAAATGTGGTGTTGGGGTTTCCAAACCTAACCCCCCCCCCCCAACAGGGTACAACAGGAAAAAATATTACAATTTTACTTTTGCTGCATCTTCGCAAATCAGGCTTGGGGGGTGTCTTGGGGTTGTCAGACCACTGATGTAGAAACCTTTCTAGTGTCAAACACGCTGTACCTAAATATTTCTCTTAGTTTCGCATTAAAATCTCATTTTTGTAAGTTGTAACACTAGTCCCCATACCTGTGTATTCAGAATATTTTGTCCATGTTTTGCTCAATGATTCAAAAATGACCAGCCCTGAAAAAATTGCGAACAGTTTTTGCTGTTAATTTCTTAAATCTTCACAGTCCCTTTGCTACCATAAAAATCACCACTTATACATATGGGGCCAGATATTCAAAGGGGTTGCACCAGCGCAACCCCAGAAATGCACCCCGGGGCAATATTCAAAGGAGGGACTTGTGCAGCGCGAAGTCCTGATGCACTGGGAGCTCAAACATAATGTATCTGGCGCATCCCCAGCACCCATGAATATGGCACACCCCGATATTCAGCCAGGATGATGCACGTGATATGCCTGCACAACCCTGGGATGTGCCGTGACACCTGGACTCTCGGTTGAGCCTGCAAAAAAAGGCTCAAATGGTGGCCACCCAGAGGTGAGCTGCTGCACTGCAAGGCGCAGCAGCCGCCAACTGTGAGTGGCCACCCGCCCACCCAGTACACTGTGCAGAAGCACCTGTATCTTCCCTGATTGTCTAGTGGCACCCCTTCCCTCCCGATGCACCGATCATCATAAAATACATATGTAAACCCTCCGTGGTAGTCTAGTGGCACCCCCCTTCCTCCTGATGCACCAATCACCATAAAATACATATTTAAACCCTCCCTGGTAGTCTAGTGGCACCCCCTCCCTCCCGATGCACCACTCATCATAAAATAAATATTTAAACCATCCCTGGTAGTCTAGTGGAACCCCCTGCCCCACCCGTAGCTGCGATGCCCACAAAATAATATCTACTATGCCCTGGTAGTCTAGTGGCAACCCTCACCCCACCCCCATCCCCTGTCATCGGCTGGCAGCAGCAAACCCACCTGCATACCTCTGCAGCTGCCCACCAAATGACAGCTTACAGTATCAGTATGGACCAATGGGCTTGCAGTGCATACTGTAAAAGTCATTCATTCACATTGCCAGGTGCAACTCTGAATATCGAGGCCGTAAAGTATTACCTTAAAGGCATTTTCTGTTTTTCTGATGTGACAGCCTTGTCCCTCTCTATTTCATGTATTTAGAGCCACGTTCCTGTTTCATTCACTGATAAGGGGTCCAACTATATCATTTTTATAATGCAAGTAATCTTGAAATCTGTTTTAAAAAATGCCAGACTCCTACCTTGAGCCAGTAGGGAACTTGCCAGCCATACTGCCTGATCCCCACAGCATAGAGGAGGGACTGGACCAGCAGGCATGCTCAGTTTAAACACTGCACTGCAGTGGCGGGCAGATGATGTCACCAGGATGTCTCAGACAGCTCCACCTACTGTCTCTCCACAGTTGCTCCAGAAGGAGCCAATACAGCCAACTCTAAGTAGCTCAACAGGCTAGGAGTCTGCCGGCTCCTGCTGCAGCAACTGCAGCTGTACTCTGTGGTGGTTTTCCCCCTTGCCAGGGCTAAAGCCCTTCAAAAAATATTCTGTATATAATTCAATTCAAGTTTAAACTCTACTGAGCAGGCTTATTCACAAAGAGATCCTGAATACATAAAGGGAGGTACAAACACAGGCAGTAAAACATGATAACACAGAGGGTTGTACTTACACAGTCAACAAAACAATGGTATTAATACAAATTGATACAGTTGCAACTAGATGCTGGCATTTGCATAGTGCAAAGGTGAGGCAGAATACATCAGTGATTACACAGAGGATGGTACATCTAGTCAGAAAACAATGGGATTAATACAGATTGATACATAAAATGAATATATATTCTTGCCTATCATCTAAAAACTCCTCATTTGCTGATGTAACTGTTTCATAACCTCCTGACCCCTTAACTAATCACACCTAGCATCAAAGTATAGTGCAGTGTTAGTGTTTCATAACAGTTTGTCACAAACTTGTTGATAAGCTGCCAAACAGTTTGTAGAAACAGAATCAGGCGTGACACTGGCCCGGGTTATAACCTAATAACTGAATCATTCAGGATGTGTCTTTTGAGTGATAACACTAAGAAGTCAATCTTTGCCAAAAACAGGTCCTTTTGTCAGAGGAATCCTTTTTTTTCCGCTTGAAATTTAATACACAGACACTGGATTTAGTTTGTGCAGACTTCACTTCCTGGTGCCCATGATGTGCTACACGCTTATGTTTCGGCGAACTGACTCCGCCTTCCTCAGGGCATCATGGTCTGTGTTCACATGTGGGCTTAAATAGCGGTTGGACTTAAAGTGACAGTAACCAAATGTGAAAAGTGCAAAGTGTAAAATGTTAAACATTATTACCAAAACCCTAATGCTTACATACAATATATATAAAACACTTCTTTTATGTATTTGCTATATACAGTAAATGAGTACATAGTAACATAGAGATTGATGGTAGATAAGGACCACCAGGCCCTTCCAGTCTGACCATTTTCCCCTGCCTAATATAAAGCTGAAGATCCTACATGGTCTCCATCCTCTACCCACCTGCCCCCATCCCCTACTCAAGGTGTAGCACTGTTAGCACAAATATTTTTTACCCAAGATGATCACTTATCATACAGAATCTGTAATAGCAGAACCTAAAAATGGGTTAAATTCATTGCTATTTAAATACTTTAAAGGGAATCTGTGTGTTTTTCTGTGAAATTATTGTAAAGATTACTATAAGGTTGTAAAGGTTACTATAAGGATGTATGTATGTATGTAAATTGCTGGGTTATATTTAGAAAATGTTTTCAGTAAGACAGAAACATGCTTTTTAAATAGGGATGCGGAGCCATCCAGGTTGTGGACAGGAAAGGTGTTGTGATGATGTCACTGCCTCACCAGTGTTAACAGTGCACTTTGCAGCAGGTGAGAACAGTTTGACTGTGCTGTCAGGGATTCTACTATATTCTGAGGAACACCCAGGATTTTATGTTTGGCAGAGTGCAAGAAAAGAATCCAGTGCTTCTCCTCATGACAGAACAGGATCCCTGTCTATAGGAGCAGTTTGTTTTAACCTGCTTAATTGCATACTGTTAGAGCTGGTGAGGCAGTGACATCATCACACCGCCCTTCCTGTCCACAAAATGGACACCTCCACACCACAATGTTAAATGTATTTTTCTGTCTTACTGAAAACATTTTCTAAATATAACCTAGCAATTTACATACAGTACTGGATCCTCATAGTAACCTTCACAATAATTTCATAAGGAAATGTACAGATTCCCTTTAAGGGAAACAACTTTGTTTAGTCCCATTGGAGATAAAAGTGCCCAGTTCATGGATCCAAAATGCTACCCTTTGTTTAACTCTTTTGCTGACATCTCCTCCACTAGTATCAGATTCTAAATTTTCCAGATCTACAAATCTCAAATTGGCAACCGAACCATGCTGTGCCTCTGTGAAATGTTCAGCCATACTGTACAGCTCATTTCCCATCCGTATCGCCATCATAGGCTCAGCAATTCAGAGTTTCAACATACGTTTTATTTGGCCTATATAATTTTGCCCACGGGGCATGACAACATGTAAACACTCTCACTCAAGCAGTTCATAAAATCCCTTGATACTTTTTTCTGCTTCTCGAATGGTAAAAAACATTTGTGTTTTGGGTGTTAGAACTGTGAGGGCAATGCCCACATCAATAGTTGCCTTATTGGGGTGATGGTAGCCAAGTTTGGTTTTGTTGGTAATACAACTTTCACCAGATCATCTTTTAAATAACACATGTTTGAACTTTGCACAGACCGGTCTTTTCCTTCATAATGGCTTTTATCCAATATTAATCACTGCATTAATTCAAGACCTTTTGTGTGCCCGTGCTTCTCTTTTTTGAAGAAACGATACTCCGGTGCCTGTTTCCGTACTTATTCGAGTGCCTCGGATGGAGCACCACACTACAGTGAAGCATAATGGTAATAAACATTTGGGTTGTGATAGAAACATGGGGCCTGACTCACAAGTGGAGACGCAGAGATTGCATCAAGCACTGCGTCAAATCTCTTTTTTGGCACAGCTGCGCCAAACACTTCACTGCAAACTGCACCCCATTCAAGAAGATCAGGCACATTTGTGACAGTTTTCCAGATTTACAGCAGCTTGCACCAAATATTTGACACGAGCCCCATAAAAAGGGTACCCAAGATGGCTGCAAGTTCAACCAGAAAAAGCCGGTCCAATGTGCAATTGGCACACAGGCTCAAGAATCCCGATCGCTGGCCAGGGAATGCCACAAGCCCCATGAGCCCTGTGTCTGGTACACCTGAGGCTTGTGGCATTCCTGGAAGTTTTGTGAATTGGGCCCATAGATGTTACATAGCAGGAAAAGGCCCACATACCCATCTAGCCTGCCCAGTACCAATCTCCATCCTCACCTGGCCAAATGTTGGACCAGAGCTACTCTAGCAATGGCCGTAACTGTATTTTGACACCCTCTGCCTAGTTCACTTATCCCCTTCCCCTCAACTGCCCACTCATCCTCCCTCCTCTGGTTTGGACCATTCCCCTGTGCCTATTCCACCAATCTTTGAAGCTAGCAGTGGACTCCATGTTGACCACATCTTCTGGCAAGACTTTCTCAGGTGCCACCCATCCCTGGCAAACAACCAGTATTCCCCCCAAAATGCTTGCCAGTACCCAAAAAGATAAAACCCCTCTTCCTCACACCAGCCCTGTAGCCACGTGTTGAACTCCCACATTTTATCCTGTCTATCTTAACCTTCACATAGCAATGGTAGGACCCCGGAGAAGGTTACCATCTCTGCAGCTACCCTCAGCTTCCAGTAGTAAGTAGTAAAAACATTTTTATTTAGACAGGCATTGGTTCAGCAAGAGCAGTTCAGCATTAGGGCTGTAAATACTATGGCCCGGATATTCAAACTGCGCCATTCTGAGGCGCAAGCCATTTGCGCTCAACTCTAAATAGTTATGCGGAGGGTGTGGGGCCATATTCAAAGGAGTTGCACTATTGGAGCAACTCTTTGAATATCACCCAGCCACAGCCACTGTGCATGGCGCTAGTGGAACTTGCGCCACCGCAAGTTGTCAGAGTTGAGCATTAAACTTACGGTGGTGCAAGTACCATTGCGACATGCAAATTTCCGAATTCAAAAGTGACATGCAAATGGGGCCATAATTCATGCAAAGGCGCAGGGGGGCCATTTGCATCTGATTATGGCCCCATTTGCATGCCATATGATGTAAATGCGCCGATCGAGGACTTGCACCTGCCGCCCTGCCAGGCAGCAGCCGTTGAGGACTGGCGCACCCTGCAGCCATCGTGAGGCAGAATGTAAAAACAACCCCCAAACATCTCCCAATGCCCGTTGTGGGCAGAATGTCTGACAACCCCAAACATCTCCCAATGCCCGATCGCGGGCAGAGCGATATGACAACCCCAAACATCTCCCAATGCCCGATCGGGCGGAACGCGACACCAGAGATATTGGGGTTGAAGTCTTTTACATTCTGCCGCGATCGTACTGAGGAGGTTTGTTCCGCGTTCTGCCAGCGATCGGGCATTGGGAGATGTTTGAGGATGTCAGTATACATTCTGCCCGCGATCGGGCACTGGGGGTTGTCAGTATACATTCTGCCTGCGATCAGGCATTAGGGAGATGTTTGGGCGGGGGTTCTTTTCACGTTCTGCCACAATCGGGCTGGTGGGGGCACAGGGACAGAGTTGGGGGCCAGCCACGGGTGGCAGCTGCTGTGTTGTGCCCTGCAATACAGCAGCTCACCTGTGGGTGGCCCTCAACTTGATCCTTTTTTTTTTGGCTCAAAGTTGTGCAGGTGCAGGTTGGGGGTTGCGCCTGCACAACTCTGCTCAACCCGACTGAACATCGGGTTGTGCAGTTTATGCATGGTTCCTCCCCCTCCTGTTGAGCATGCATTCATTTGCATTGCACTGTTGCTCAACCTGTTTTCAGTGGCGCAACTGCCTCCTGCTGAATATTGCAGAATGGCGCAATGTAGGACTTGCGCATGCGCAACCCTGTTGCGCATGGCGCAACCCTTTTGAATATCTGGGCCTATGTTTACAAGGCGCTCCTTTAGAAGGAAAATGTAAAAATATAGTTCCAAGTACCATTTTAAAAGAAAAACAAAGGCATGACATATTTAGGGAAAGACACAAAAATAATATAACAATTAGGGAATATATGAGGGATCATATCACAAAGATTAGCGAAATAACAATCAATTACATTTAGGTGTTTTTTACTAACAAGTACAGGTATATAATAACTGGTGACCCCCCCGTTATCAACCTGTTTTCAGGTACTGTAAAAAGTCATATCAACCCACAGGTTGATACGAAAAAAGTCGTATCAACCCACGAGTTGATACAACTTTTACAGTCTCACGCCAAGAAGCCTGCAGCACTCGCATTCCAGACTGAACATATTGTTGCTCAAGGAGATGGTTCTCCAAGCATAGATTCAAACTCACAGCACAACCTCCATTTAAAACGAATCGTACAGATCCAAATCAGAAAGCGTAATCATTTCAAATGAAGTATTCAACAGCTGAAAAACTCTCCACTAAGCATGTACGTTCCCCGACTAACCCTTATCATTTCCATGGCCGGCATGAACTTTCACCTCATTTCCACAGCGACTGGAATGATCCCTGACCCATCGAGATGATGAAACAACATACACTGAAGCCGAAGGACTTGGACAAATGATTTAAACTGAAAAAAAAAATGTTTTCTAGTTGTTTGATATATGTTTTTTTGCTTTATTTCAACCCGATTGTGATTTACTTGACCCATCAACTTACCCAATTGGCAGCCACGACCATACGGTAACGCAGTCTTTTTGCACCAGTTATTATAAAAAATAAGACCTATGTAGTAGGGTGATATGCATTTTTTTGTTCACACTCATTTGTTCATTTGATTTAAATTGTTAAGGGTTTTAAATTTAGAAATTGTTAAATCTGCATCTCAAAGATGGCTTGACAGAGCATTCCAGGTAACAGCTGATTTATACCCAAAAGTCATCTTTCCATAATTATTTCTCACCCTGGGAATTACCAAGGTTTTGTTGTGGTTTCTTAAAGAAAAATTATGGTTAGTCCAATTTAAAGCATGTACAGGTCTTTGTCACTTCACAGTTTTCAAAATTTTAAGTAACAAACTCCCAGGATCTATCCCTTTTAAACTTCAGGGAATTCCAGTTTAAACTTTGGTACAAAACACAGTGATGAGTAAATGGATCGCATTTCAGAACAAATCTAGCTATTTTATGATATATTACATCAAGTTTGTGTAAAGATTTCTTGTTTGAATCCCACAGCTTCCACTTGCATACTGTGTGACCCTGAACAAGTCACTTAACTTCCCTGTACTCACAGGTCGCTCCCGTAAAAAAGCTTTCAGCTTAGTGTGCTACTCCTGGTTAAACAACTAAATTAAAAAAAAAATACACAACTCCCATAGTCCAACAGGGGATAATTAACTGGTTTGTAACTGTTAATCAATCTTTTTTTTCATAAAGTGTGATACATGTCTAAGGGCCCCCAACTTTATAGATATTTTTTTTACTTAGAGTGTCTATATGCATTTCAAATGTAAGGTTTTGGTCAATTTCGACACCCAGATATTTATATGATGGAACTTGGGTCAGGATTTGTGCATTTAAGGTCTTAACTTCTAACTTCAATCCCCCCCCCCAAGATTTTTCTTATGATTTGAACTAAATAACATAGATTGTTTTTTTGTTTGTTTGTTTTTTTACTGTTAAGAATTACATTTTTGGTTAGAAACCATTTTTGAATTTTCCTAAAATCCAACTGTAACTTTAACTCTACCTCTTTATAGTCAGAACCTTTTGCCATTAATAGGGTGGCGTCCACATAAAGTATTATGTTTGTAGAGATAATGGACTGTGGAAGATTAGTCAAGTAAATAATAAACATCAAGGGGCCCAAAATGGACCCCTGTGGACACCTCGGGTTATTTGGAGCACGTTTGAACAGCTACCACCTACAGTTACCAATTGAGAATGGTCTTCCAAATACAAGAACCACCACCATAAGGGTTCTTCCATAATCCCTGTTTCCATCAGATCTTCTACCAATAACATGTGATCAACTAGATCAAAAGCTTTAGACAGGTCCATGAAGACCGCACCCATGGACTGACCCTCATGAAAAGGAGAGGTTAGCTGATCTAGAAAATCCATGAGCACGGTCTCCATGGCCTGTCCTTTTCTAAAGCCAAATTGGACAGATGTTAATTTCCCATACTTTTCTAAGTAGTCCATTAGTTGGGAATGAACCAGGCGCTCCATTAGCTTTGATATTATTGACAACAGGGCAATACGCCTATAATTGGATGGATTTGAAGCTTCACCCCCTTTAAATAAAGGAACAATTTTGGCCTGTTTCCAATTTTTTGGAAACAAACCCTGTCTTAAGCTTAAATTAAACAAATCAGTTAGGGGCTGGGCTATCAAGTTTACTGAGACTTTCAGAAATCTAATTTCAGTATTATCCAAGCCACAAGCTTTATTATTTTTTAGTTTGTTTATAGCTACAATAACTGCTCTCTTGTGTATCTCCCTAAATCTAAAACCTGGAGTTATTCTGCTGCCACTGTTTACAGTATATCTTTATTTTTGACATCATAACGTTTTGTATTGTTGCCAGGCTGGCAATCCAAGTCCAGCAACCTTACAAAATAGTAATTTAATATTTCTGCCGCTTTCACAGGTGTAACAGGCTGCCCATTATTGTCAAGATTTATGTCAGTTTGAGTTATTTTGGTTTTTGTTATATTTTTTTATTAATTTCCAATAATGACTTGTTTTTGTAGTTTTATCTTCTGCTTATAATAATGTCCCATCAATTTCCTGACTTCCTGTTTAACTTTATTTCTAATCTTTTTATATTTTTCCCATATCTCCTCATCTAAGGTTTTGTTCACAGCTTTCCAAAGACCATCTTTCACCTTGAGTAGTTTTTTTAATTGAGTCATTTAGCCAAGGCAAGCGGTGCAAGTTTATTCTTTGCTCCTTAAAGGATACCTAAACAACATTTTGACAACAAACTATTCAAAAATCTGACTCCATAGGTGACTAAGGAAAGGCTGCTGTATTTATTAAGGCTAAAACTACATTAATATAATTTACCTAAATGTGGTTCCAGAACATTTGAATATTGTAAAATCAGCCTTCTAATTTCAAAAAAACTGTCTTAGCTGCTTCCTAAAATGGCCTTCAAATGTGTTATGTGATGACATCATTGGAGCCAGAGTCAGAAAGATATACGGCTCTCTATAGTACTAACTAGTTATTTTTTCCCTTTGTATAGAATTGTTTCACCAAAATGGTCAAAACCATGTGCATTATTCTGTATAATACACATGTTAGGTTATGGTTCTGTTCATTTTGTTTATTTTAACATGCTGAAACTGTGTTTTAATCCAACCGACTTTCTCTGTGGCAAACCCCATTGCAGTACAAATCTTGAATAACCTGGTTGTCTAGTGGTTATGGTGGATCCAAGATGCTACAGTGGGGTGCTGGGGTAGTATGCACGCTTAATAATGCACTTTTTAACATTTTTATTAAGCCTTTATATTTTCTGCTATTCTTTTCGAGTACATTTTTGACAGAACCTACACATGTAATCCATAGTTTGAATGTAAACTTTTGTACAATAAATAAATCAGACTTCTTCAACAAAGTGAAATGCAGCAGCAGCAGTAAGCAAGTACATTACTATGTGTGTGGGGGGGGTGCAGCCACACCCTTCACCACCCCCTAGAGCCACCATTTTTTTGTAGTAAAGTTCTTGTTCAGTCCAATGTTAGAGTTCATACTTTCTCGACACTCAAATATATGCTTGTCTTGTCTTCTTTTTCCATGGGAAATAATAAGAATCAGCATTTATATAGTGGTTTTCATACACACTGTATCCCAAAGTGCTTTACGAGCAATATTAGGCTGGTAGTGAAGTGTCTGAACAATGTAGTGGCAGCCATTTCATATATTAATATCCACACACAGCCTTGGACAATTGCATGAACTGGTTGTATGGGAAGGGGAATGTTGGCCAGGACAACGGGGTCAGGTAGTGATCAAGGTACTGGCAACCCACATCTTATTTCTCACAGTAATCTGCTCATATTTCTCTCCTCTGTCTTCCCCTGCAAGAGTGGCCTTCTCAGTTCCCCTCTGGTATTCATTCTTCACTATTCCTCCTCACACCGAAAACTGGTGAGCTCATCAGCTCATCACCCTTCTGCATCATGAATGCAAGTAGTAGAGTCCCCGTTTAATTTTGACATATCAAATATAAACATATCTTTCCAGTATGTCAGGCTGATAGCAACAGGGAACAAGGGGAATGGTGGGCTTTCCTATCCTTAAAAGAGCTAGGCTACCTTTAATTAGGCACTGCTAAATGATGGGTGTGCACATCATTATGCACGTCATTTAATAGTGCCTAATCATAGGTGGCTTAGATCTTACATGGGTAGGAAAGCCTATTTTTCCACTTGTGCAATGCAGCTATCAGCCTGGCTTACCAGAAGATCATGTTTATTATTAATATGTAAAAATAACATGGGAGACTGTACTAACCACATTCATGATGCGGAAGAATAATCTCACCAGTTTTTTGGTGTGCGAAATAGATGAGAAGAATGAGTGCCAGAGAGGGACTGAAGAGGCCATTCCAGCAGAGTATAGCTATATTCAGTTTAGTTGAAGACATGAAGGAGGACGTTGAGCAGATCACTGTGAGATCTGACAGGTGGGGCTGCCAACATCGTGATCACTACCTGACTGTGGATGAGAGTAGCCAGCGATGACAAATACTGTGAGTGGCAGGACTGCACCTAAACTGTTACTTGAATTCAGCGAAGAGAGATTACCCTTGGGTGGGGGGGGTGCTGACATTTGTTAGAACAGTATTGAGGGAGTTGTGTATAGCTCATCCAAGATTTGGAAGGGTGGTAGCCAGCCAACACGAACTGTGGAGTAGAGCACAGAAAAGTACTGGAGAAGAATTGTTGGGAACTGTCCTGCGGGGTTCTGCAGATCACAGGTAAAAGAGTAGACTGACACTGGAAGTCAGGTGGATTTGCTCAAGGTATTAGTATGCCTCTCCTGCTAATATCGTTATCCATTGTAAGAGCAGCCCTTATGAGGACATGCACAGCAGCTTTTCTGGTGGGTCATGATGCTTATTGGTTGGCCCTCCAGGAAGACCTAGTTGTTGGTTAATGAGGTGGGAAAAAACACAACAGGGGAACTGTACATACTACCGTCACTGTGCAGAACGGTGGTGATCCACTCAATGTTTACTGTGGGAGCAGAAGTCAAACACTGAGAATGTGGACTGGAGAGTGATTTGGGAGGCACTTTTTAACAGTGCCAGCTGATGATGCATATTGGTATAGGTGTACACAACCCTCTGAGGTACAAGATTACAATCTGAGGTATGATAATTCTCTTCATGAGACCGTAAGCACACATGCGGCACCAGGCAGTACTAAGGACAGGATATGGATGGTGGGGTGTTCAACAGAAGGCAGGCTAGATGCAGGAGGTTCACATGGAAAAAGAAAGCCTTATTTGTGGATTAACAAGAGAGTGTGGGCTTTGGAACTGAACCAGACCAATACTTTGCTCTGTGACCCTGACAAGTCATTACACTTCCGTGTGCTCCCAGGCCACACCTGTAAACAAGCTTTCAGCTTAGTGCGTCTCTCCTGGTTAACAAAAAACAAAATTCAGTGCATTACATAACCACTAGATCATCAGGTAATTGAAGTGTTGTACTGTAGTGCAGTTTGCCAAGAAAAAAGTCAGCAGGATTGCAAAAAATTTTCTGCAAGTTAAAGTAAACAAAATCAACAAAATCATAGCCTAACATGTGTACTGATCAAAATAATCCATGAGTTAATACATGGTGTCAATCATTCTGGTACAACAATTCAAAACAAAGAGGGAAAGAAGAGCTAGTTAGCACTATAGAAATGTATGTGGGTCTCTGTCTTTGGCTCAGATGATGTCAGCATGACTCATCACTTAACAGACTTGGCAGACGTCTAAGGTTGAAACCAAGGCTGTTTTTTGAAAGTGAAAGGCTGATGTTTACATTTTTCAAAAACTATGAAACTGCATTTATATTATTTACATAAATGCAGTTTTAGCAGAAATGTAAACAGCAGCCTCTACTTAACCTTGTTATGAAGCCAGATTTTGGAGTCTGCAGTTTTAAGAAACTGCTTGTTTAGGTACCCTTTAAAGGGAGCATATGCGTTATAAGCTTTTGTAAAGAGATTAGCGAATTTTTCAGTTGCTAAATCTACTGTATATCTGGTATTAATGAAACCCTCTATAACCTTAAAGAGTGAATTTTATTTTGTAAAGCTTGTGGACTATAGTCTTTGCAGTTTCTTTTCATTACCCAGGGGAGGGATTTATGTGACATATTTGGCCTCTGTTCACACCTTCTCAACCTTTGGCCCCCCCCAAATGTGGAACACTGCCTCTCAAAATGTGGAACAAATGAGCAAAATGTGGAACACTTAATCAAATCTTTACCTAGGAGGCTCAGAACACTCTTAAAATGTTTGCATTGATGTTCAGAAAGTCTGTTAATTGAAATATATATTTTTTGCATCATTTACTGTAAATTTTTGCTTTAACATGTTAATACTGAATGTGGAACAAGTCCTCACAATGTGGAACACAGAGCTTTTGTGAAGTAAAATGAGGAACGTTCCTCGTAATGTGGTACAGTTGAGAGCTATGCCCCTGTTGCATTTTTATCCTACAGCTGATCGCATCGTGGTCGCCAAGGTTTGGAGAATTTACCTCTTTATCTAGGATTTCTAGGTCAGGGGTCACAAATATAAGGTCTAGTTCCCTAGAGCTGCAGGCACTCTTGCATTACCTCTACCAGTGCCTGGCCTCATGCACTTTTGGGTGACAGGATTTCCCAGTCTGCATCTGGTAGGTGGAAGCTTCCACATTTCCTCCACCAGCACTCTGTGCAAAACTTGTCTGTCTGGTTTGGCAGCCAGTGCACTATCCCCACCCTAATGATCCTCCCCTTAACTGTTGCTAACTGTACCTATACCAGTTCCACCACACTCCTCCTCTTTAGGGTGTTGTCTTCTGTGGCCTCGATGTTGTATTTTATGTACAAAGCCACCCCCATTTTCAGCCCTGCATTCTCTCTCCTGAGAAAAAAAAAAGTACCCAGGAATAGCTACCCTTGATTCTTGCTACAATGTGCCCCACCAGATCATTGGTTCCTTCATGAACCACCGCATATGGCTTCCCATCCAGCGCCTTGATGAGCTGCTCTAGATAAGACAATACACTGTTCATTGTTGCTCCCAGTATGCAGCATATGGACATCTTTTCCCAGTTAGAGGCACACAGATAACCCTGTGCCTCTTGCTGCAGAGCTCCTTTGCACTGTTACTCTCCACTTCCCCCTACTGTGTCATACCACTTTTGATGTCCTGTTACCAGTTGTAGCAAGCTCACCCTGAGTTTCCAGTGCCTCTTTCCCCATGAGTTCAGCGGGGTGAATTGATTCTGCCAGAGCTGCCCTCAATGCTCCTCTCATTGTTCCCCCATTCCTCCCCACCACAGTCCGCCCACATGCGCTGACACTCTGTGGTCTCGAGGGTAGTGAAACTGCAACACTCAGAGTTCTGCTCTCCGGTGTGTCTTGAGAAACCTATTTCAGCCCTTAGGGCAGTGACCTCATTTGCAAGGGCCCCAATCCTCCTACTAATAGTTCACCCTCAATTTCTGCAACAAGGCAGCACCACATCCTTTGAAGCTGACTTTCCCCTCCCTCCCACCTGCCTTCCTGCCTGAACATGGTTTTTGTGTGGGGGCCTGCTGTGAGCAGATGGAATGAGAGCAGATCTGAAGTACACACTATGACCTATTTACCTCAAATCCTGGTTATCCTGCGTCCCTTTAATTGTGCAGTGACCTTTCCGCTGCCCCTCCCCTGTTAAGTTCCTCTCCAATTAAATCCCTTAGGCACTTTACCTCATGGCATGATCACTATTCACAACACTCTTGGGAAGTGTCCGTATAAACTTCCTAGTGCCTCACAATCTGGAAATGCTCTCCTTTACTTCCTGCTTCTAACTACCTATTAAGACCCCTCGTACTGGGCCACCATTTGGTCTGTGCTCCTGTCTACTACTACATAAGCAACCACTGAAACGCACTTACCTACTACCCACCCACCCACACTGCCGCTTTAAGTACTGTATTAAATAAAAAGCCTTATTCAGTGTAGGCTACAGTGAAGTTCGCCAGGATGAAGTGCAGTGTCACAGGTTTCCTGCATGACAAAAGGGATCAACTCCCATTGAAACTGCATTGTTTGCTGCAGTAATTCTACTGTGGAATTCAACAGAGTTGGGCTTCATCCTGGTGGGCTTCACTGTAGCTGTTCGGTTCTCGTCTCTCCTCTCTCAGTGTTGGAAGAGTGTTTGTGACATGTCAGGTGGGTAGGGGCATAGTGTACACCACCCACTTTTCATTTTCATCTCATTTTTATTTATTTTTTTATTTAGTTGTTTAACCAGGTATAGCACACTAAGCTGAAAGCTTTTTTACAGGAGCGACCTGGGAGCACAAGGAGGTTAAGTGACTTGCTCAGGGTCACACAGTATGCAAGTGGAAGCTGTGGGATTCAAACCCAGGTCAGGTCTGCTGGATGTCACCAAATTTGCAGCTCAGAGCCTTAGACCACTGCGCTATACTGCCTCCCTAAACTAAAATTTAAACTGGTAAGCAGATTAGCAACGATACCATTTTTCACGGTGACCAGTACACAAAAAAACATCAAAACATTACTTAAAACACACACAATTGGAATCCAGCATGTTATACAATCCAGATTTAAATGAGGATAATTGTACACCACTCATAACAGACAGAGGCACAGTAAGTTGTTGTAAAGTGCACTCTCTTTATATTTAAAAGATCTCTGGCCAAATGTTGAGTTTATATTGGGCCATAATAGAAAAGGTGTTAATGCATCATGGGAATGTCTCACTTATAGTATTTGGCATGAGATCAAGGACAATTTTGTGCAAAAAGGTCAAAGCTTTGAATTCAACCACTGCCTGAATGGAAGACATCCCACTGTACCGTACAGCTGACAGTGGTGAGTTGATCCCCTCAACCCAGTGGCAGACCTGCATATAGAGTTATGGAGAATATTTATCCTACTGAAAAGATTATCGGTCAAACAGAGATAAAAAATGCTCCCATAATCAAGCTTTGATGGCAGCAGGCTATTTGCCAATAACCTTCGTGACTCGAGAACCAAAAACTGATTCACTCTATATAGCAGGCCCAATCTGTTGTGTATTACCTTGATAAGCTGCGCGACACGAAGGTCAAAAGAAAAATTTTTGTCCAGAGAAATCCCCAGGTAACAGAAGCTATCCACATGATCAATAGGGAGCCCATTTAAATCCAAAATCTGAATACCATGTGACAGTGGTTTACTGGGGCATGAAAAAAACATACAATTTTTTTTTTAACTAAGAAGTAACTTGTGAAACAAAAACTAGCTGTGAACATGATTAAAGTCTCTTTGGAGTTTTTTTTGTAAACCATAAAAGTCTAAATCAGAACTAAACAAAACAGCGTCATCTGCATACAAAATTAATTTGTATGAAGAACAAACTAAATGCATGGAATTCAAAAATATAGAGAACAATAAAGAGACCAATATGGGGTCTTGAGGGAATCCACAGCATATTTCCTTAAAATCAGATTGAGCCTGTTCGATTACAGCACAATCAGATCTCCCCTGTAGATAGTTTCTGAGCCAATGAACTGAATCTTTTGGGAAACCTTGATTCAGCATGGTACACAGCAGAAGCTTGTGATCAACCAAGCTGAAGGCCTTGGTGAGGTCCACGAAACCAGATGCCACATGAAGCCCCTTATCCAGAACCCCATGGACACAGTCTGTGAATCCCACTACGGACACCCTTGGTATTATAACCCGATCTGAAGCCATGCCGAGTTGCAGACAAAATGTCATACTTAAGAAGATATTCGTTCACCTGACCAAATACAATTTTCTCAAGGAGTTTTGATAATGGGGGGAGTAGGGAAATTGGACGATAATTAGATAAAATATTCTTGGGTCCAGATTTATGAATTGGTTTTATGGTGGCTGTTTTCCAACATTTAGGGAATATTCCTTGGCACAGGGAATAATTAAATAAATGGGTAAGGGGAAATGAATATATCAACATATATGACGGGGACAGTCCCAGACAGTGCAGCGGGGCATCTGCATGGATCTGCCTGTACTGTTCCGACATGTCAGGGACAGAACTTCTCCACTCCGGTGTATGTGGTGCTGGTCCTTTGTCAAGCCATCTGCCAGACTCCTTTCTGGCACCTGCCTATTGGGGTGCCCTAGCAACTCCAGCACCTTTAACTGGAGTATGCCACCACATGCGGGGGCTGTGTTAGCGGAGACATGTTGCGCTGCCTGGGGTGCATCCTTGTCCAACAATTGCACCTAGTCCCCTGCAGCCAAAGACTATCTCTGCATGTTGGGGACATTGAAAGCTCCAGGGCTGCTGGCACCAAGGGGTCCAGGACATGGTCAATGCATGTATACCAAGGAGTACCCTGTCCTGGTGCACTGAGTTTGATGCAAGTGGGGATCAGCACAACTTCAGCAGATCAAGTGGCTCTTTCAAAATTTAGTCCCCTGCCTCTAAACCTGTGTCTATTCCACCCATGGTTGCACCTACCACTGATTCTGCATATACCTCCTCCTTGAGCAGAATGGTCCAGCTGTCCACCACCCTCGCCATAGAAAATGCTCCCTGGCATCAATTTTCAACCTTCTCCCTACTGGCTGCTTCTTCTTCTCCTTGTTCCATAAAACCAGCTCTGTATCTAGCCATACCACTGTGCCACTATGAATGCTCCAACCAGTGACATCATTAGTTAGAATCAGTCCTTGGCTCCTATGCTGGTACCGTTATTTCTGTGGGCTGCTACTTCCATGAAGAGGGAGTGCACTGAGGAGTTGCTCCATTTTTATTAATGTAGCAGTCCATGCCAGTAGCGGAATTAGTGCCAGAAGCTGTCAACTGATTCCAACCAAGTATGTCACTGGCTGGTGCATTTATAATGGTGCAACAGAGGGGTACATACAGAGCTGGCTTGAAAGATGAAGAAGACAGAAAACTGTAACGTATGAAAACCTCAGATTGTACTCAGTGATATTAAGCCAATTCACATATTTGTTCTTTCCCTTGCTGTCCCCTTCCATATACTGACCACATCATCAATATAACAAAACCACTTGAACAATGTGGTCTTTGTAGGGGCTTATACCAGGGGAAGTGCACAAGTTTCCTGCTACACACCTAAAAAATGGTTTGCATAGGACAGTGGCACACTGGCCCCATGGCTGTGTCACAATCTTGAAGAAGAATTCATTTTTATGTATATAACAAAAAGGTGCTGCATCAGTATGTGGTCTGACAACAAAATTAAAAGTTATTAAATGCACACTAAAAATAGCAACTAGAGTTAGAATTGACATTTCAGCCATATGTTTTCTTCAGAAATTATTTAAAAGAGAAAAAAGCAAAGCTAGTAAGTGACCCAGCTATGGGGAACAGCATGGCCCCCTCTTATGTGCGCTATGTGCGGAAAGAGACAGAACACAAAGCACAGCACAATTAATACATTGACTTAACATCAATGTGTACATCTGAGGTTTACAAACATTAAAATCAGAACATAACTATTTTTTTTTGAGATGAGACTGCAGTAAAAATTGCAGGAAAACTGGCCAATGTTAAATGTTTACTTTCTTGTATTTGCTACACAGTTCTTGGGCATAGACAGAAGAAAAAATTATCACCTTAGTAGTTATGTTTCTTCTAATGGAGTCTTGTTGTATTCTGACTATTGCAGTTAGCCCCAGCCTTTAAACTGCCCTGGAGGACAAAGGGTTAACTTTCTATGCAGAGCATAGAATGCTGAGCTCGAGCTCGGATGAGGTCTCTGTCTGCAGCCCTTTGAAATCCAACTGTCAGATTCTCACAAGCAAAAAACGCACTAACTATCCTAAATGGAAACTGTAAAAGTTTTACTAGCCAACTGGCAACAAGAGTTTTGAATTCCCAAGGAAGACTCAAGTCAGGGAACCGAAAACCAAAAAACAATCTAAATAAGAACAATAATAAAACAAACACCCCCCCCCCAAAAAAAGGAGGGTGTAAAAGAAGCACCCCTGAGGTACAACACTGCACCTGCCCACTCACTTTCCAAAAACAGGTTCTGAGAGGGGAGGCAGGGAGGGAGGTCAGAATATAGCAAAACTCCATTAGAAGAAACATAATTACTAAGGTGAGTAATTATTTCTTCAAACAACATGAAGTCTTGCTGTATTCTGACTATTGCAGACTACCAAGCAGTACCTCCATAGAGGAGGGACAGAACCTACTTTGGGAACAAGCTCTGAAGTACTGCTGTGCCAAACAAAGCATCACTCATAGCCTGGATATCTAGAGAATAATGCTTGGTAAAGGTATGGACTGTTTTCCAGGTGGCTGCTTGACAGATTTCTAAGAGAGGAGTATCCCTGGCAGCAGTCAGGGAAGCAGCTGTACCTCTGGCAGAGTGAGCCCTCAGGCCAGAGGGTAGAATTTTTCCTAGTTTCTCATAACAGAATTGTATACAAGACACAATCCACCTGGCAATAGTTCTCTTGGTGGCAGGTTTGCCCTTTCCCACTTCTCCATAAGTGAGGAACAAATGGAGGGAATCAAACCTATGACCCTTGGTATGCTCCATGTAGTACTAAGGGCCCTTTTAACGTCTAAACTGTGTAGCCTCCTCTCCCCTGAAGAAGAATGATCAGTGAAGAAGACAGGAAGAGACACAGACTGATTCAAATGGAAATCTGAAACCACTTTGGGCAAGAACCTTCTATTGGTTCTAAGGACCACTTTATTCCTGTGAAAGGAGATAAAATCAGGTTCCAATGACAGGGCTTGCAATTCACTGATACGTCTAGCATTGGTAATGGCTACTAAAAACACAGTTTTCCAAGTCAAGTACTTAAGCTCTGCTGAGGACATAGGTTCAAATGGAAGTTGCATAAGTTGAGCAATGCAAACATTTAAGTCCCAGGCAGCGGTAGGGTCTCTAAAGGGTGGATTAGTATGAAGCAATCCCTTAAAAAATGTACAGAACACAGGATGACATAATAGTGAGGAAGACTTTCCCACTGACAGAAAAGCAGAAACAGCTGACAAGTGCACCTTGAGAGTAGTTGGTCTGAGGCCTAAGCCATTCAAATGGACCATATAATCCAGAACTGTAGGCAATTCAGCAGTGTCTGGGGAAATATGTTGCTTGGAACACCAAATGCTGAATCTCTTCCATTTGGAGTTATAGGTTTTTCTTGTGGCTGGCTTTTGAGAAGGTCTGAGGATATCCAGAACCCCTTGAGACAGAGGCAAATCTGCATACTCTAACTCTTCAAGAGCCATGCCTTGAGATTGAGAGACTGAAGATTGGGGTACCAAATCCTCCCCTGAGTGAAGGTTAACAGGCTGTAATTCCTGGGAAGATGGACTGCTAGGGACAGCAACAGGGGATACCAAGGCTGTCTGTCCCAGTCTGGAGCAATCAGAATCCCTTTGCAAGGTTGTGACCTTATCTTGACTAAAACTTTGAACAGTAGAGGAAAGGGAGAGAAGGCATACCAAAATTTCCCTTCCCAGTTCAGAATCAGAGCATCCAGAGGGACTGAGCCCAAGACTGGGGGTCTGCAACAAAAGAGAGAAAGTTGGTGATTGTCTGGGGCTGCAAAGAGATCTATCTCTGGAGTGCCCCACCTTGAAAAAATCACCTTCAACACCAGAGGGTCCAGGGACCATTCGCGATGGCCCTGTGAGATCCTGCTCAGTGCATCTGCTAGCACATTGTCCTTTCCTGGAAGGTGGACTGCTATCAGACAGGTTTGCAGGGAATAAGCCAGGGACCACAACTTCATGGCTTCTGTGCACAAGGCTGTAGACCGAGTGCCTCCCTGCTTGTTGATGTACCACATGATGGTGATGTTGTCTGTTCTGACCTGAACCATCTTGTTCTGCACTGACTGAGAGAAAGCTTTCAGGGCCAGAAAAGCTGCCCTGAGTTCTAGGAGATTGATATGGAGAAGGGATTCCTGAGGGGGCCACAGTCCCTGGGCAGTGAGGGCCCCCAAATGGGCTCCCCAACCCAGAAGGAAAGGACCCGTGGTAAAGACCACTGAGTGAGACTGAGTGACAAATGGGACCCCTTGCCTTAAATTGTCCTGATCCTGCCACCATTGAGGGCATGGATCAGAGTCCGAGTCACTGGAATCAGTTTGGTAAGGGGATCCTTCCTTTGGGACCAAATGTCCCTCAGATGGAACTGAATGTCCCTCATCTGGAATCTTGCCCCTTGGACCACTGCTGTAGAAGCTTCCATGTGGCCCAAGAGCTGAAGGAAATGCCTTGCTGGTCGGGACACTTGAAGGCTGAAGGAAGAAACCAGTTCTGTAAGAACTCTTGCCCATTCTAGGGGAAGAAAGGCTCTTGCTTTTACAGTATCCAGCTCTGCCCCTATAAAGGTAAGGAGCTGCACTGGCTCGAGAACTGACTTGGAAAGGTTGAGAAGAAATCCCAGAGAAGTGAGTACTTGCTGGGTCACTTGCAGATCTGACCTGACTTGGTCTGGAGACTGGCCCATTATGAGCCAGTCATCCAGATATGGAAAAATGGAAATCTTTTGCCTCCTTAGAAAGGCAACGACTACTGCCAGGGACTTTGCGAAAACCCTTGAGGCTGATGTTAGACCAAAGGGCATTGCTTTGAACTGATAGTGGCCTGAGGACAACTCGAACCTGAGGTACTTTCTGTGGGAGCACCTGATGGGAATGTGAAAATAGGCATCTTTGAGGTCCAGGGAGGCTAGCCAGTCCTCTGGCCTTAGAGAGGGAATAATTATTCCCAGAGTTATCATCTTGAACTTTGATTTTAAAAGATGTTTGTTCAGGTATCTTTGGTCTAGGCTGGGTCGCCACTCCCCTGTCTTTTTTGGGGTAAGGAAGTACCTGGAGTACAGACCTTTGCCCCAGTGTAGGGTAGGTACTCTCTCTCTCTCTCTCTCTCTCTATGGCTCTTAAAGCCAGCAGAGATGAAACCTCTGCCTCTAGGGCAAGGGTTTCTGAGAGACCTGCAGGTGGAAAAGATCTGGCTCTCATCTTGGAAATTTTTTGAAACAAACACAAGGACCCAGATATTCAAGGGGTTGTGCATGTGGTGCAACAGTGTTGCACCATGCGCTCTGTCTACCCTGGCGTGATATTCAAAGGGAAAGTCGCGCACAAATTCCAATGCGCTGGAGTGCATCAGTAATGTATGCATGCGCAGGTGGGGGGGGCGTGCCCATGCATACTCTGCACAGCCCAATATTCAGCCCGGGATGTGCAGAGCCATGCATGCGCAACCCCTACCTGCGCCAGCACAAAGTTACATCAAAAAAAAAAAAAAAGGAGCAAGGGCTGGCTACCCACAGGTGTGCTGCCATATTGCAGGGCGCAACACAGCAGCTGCCACCTGTGGGTGGCCACCCAAGCTCCGGCTGCACCTCCGTGGTGGTGCCCACCCCCCATGCCCGATCGCAGGCTTAAGTAAATGTAAAATGAAGTCCTATATCCCTGGTGGTCCAGTGGACCGCTGCCCACCCGATTGTGGTCTAAGTAAAAATAAGAATAATCCTATATTCCTGGTGGTCCAGTGGACCTGTCAGCCCACCCGATCGCAGGCTAAGTAAATACATATAAATCTAACCTCTATCCCTGGTGGTCCAGTGGACCTGTCAGCCCGCCCGATCACGAGCTAAGTAAATACATATAAATCTAACCTCTAGCCCTGGTGGTCCAGTGGACCTGTCAGCCTGCCCAATCGCGGGGTAAGTAAATACATATTAATCTAACCTCTATCCCTGGTGGTCCAGTGGACCTGTCAGCCCACCCGATTGCAGGCTAAGTAAATAAATACTAATCTAACCTCTATCCCTGGTGGTCAGTGGACCCCCTCACCACCACACAGTCCCCACGCACGCTCCCCGGTCAGCGGCGGGCAGCAACACCACCCGCCTGCCGCCTGACACTGTTGAGTAGGGCTGTACGCCCATTGGTCCACAACATGAGCTAATGGTGGCAGCCCACACCCATCTACATTCCAGATATGTGATTCACACTGTGGACCAATGGGTGTATGCAGCCCATCGACGGTGCTGTCGGCGCCTGGTGGGCGGCAGGAGGGTGGGTGCTGCCGCCCGCCACTGACCGGGGGAAGAGGGGCAGTGGGATCAGTGGGTGGGGGAGGGGTCCACCGGACCACCAGGGATAGAGGTTAGATTAATATGTATTTACTTAGCCCACGATCGGGCGGGCTGACAGGTCCACTGGACCACCAGGGATATTGGATTTGTCTTTATTTTACTTAGCTCGCGATCGGGCGGGCAGCAGTCCACTGGACCACCAGGGATTTATGATTTTTCTTTTGTTACTGCAGCCCGCGATCGGGCTGTGGGGCACATTGTTGCGCTGCAGGGGGCGTCGGTCCCTGACAGCTGCTGCCTGGCAGGGCGCCAGGCGCAAGTCATCGGGGATCAGCGCACCTGCATGCAAATGGGGCCATAATGACATGCAAATGGCCCCATGTGGGCCTTGCATACATTATGGCCCCGTTTGCATGTCTACTTTTCAATATCGTGGTTGCTGCACCTTACGCAATGGAACTTGTGCTAGCATATCTCCATGCTCCACTCTGGCCACTGGCGCTGGCGCAGTGCCACTGCGCTATGCACACTGCAGGTGGCCAGGGTGCGGTATTCAACGATGCTGAGCCATGGCGCAGCTCTGTTGAATATAGCCCAGTCCACGCCCCTGCGTAGCCAAGTTGCATTGCGCCCAGGCTTGCACCACAGCCTGGCGTAGTTTGAATATCTGGGCCATGGATTCAATACAAATGATCGGTTCAGCTGAACTGATCTAACACTTTACAATTTCCACACAGAAACAGAACAAAACCTATCTAGTACTCACGGCACCACAGACAGAGACTGAACCGACTATGCGGAAATAAATTCGGTAAAAAACGACAATTTAACTGAGACTTTAACTGACCTTCGAACCGAGCTGAAGGAGAAATCTTTGGAGTGACTGTTCAGTGAGGCGAAGTAAAGAATCTGATGGTTGGATTTCAAAGGGCTCCAGACAGAGACCTCAACCGAGCTCGAGCTCAGCATTCTATGCTCTGCATAGAAAGTTAACCCTTTGTTCTCCGGAGCAGTTTAAAGGCTGGGTCTAACTGCAATAGTCAGAATAGAGCAAGACTTCATGTTGTTTGAAAGCCATAATCTTTGTTGATATGTAAGAACAGTACTATCTGGGAAAATCCCAAGGATGTAAATTAATGGTGAAGCTGGCATATTTACCAATAATGTTGAATTACAAATTTTATGTATACCTTTCCAGAATGCAGATAGCACTGGGCAATTCCATAGCATATGTGAGGCATTTGCATTCACATCTTGGCATCTCCAACAATCAGCATTAGGAAGCAAACCCAATTCATTTAACCTCATTGGGGATAGATAAAACTGATGAAGTATTTTATATTGAATAAGCTTACCTTGTGCATCTCTATTCCCATAGTAAGCATGTTCCCATGCTACCTTCCAGTTCTAGTCAGATACTGTGGTGCTCAATTAATTTTCCCACTTCTGTCTGGCCGAAGAAGTCAGAGATGGAGATGTAAGAGAATTTGTTAGGATTTTATAAACAAAACTATCTCCCTTTTTAAGTGGCCCTATTTTTAGCAATTGATCCCATTCTTGACTACAGGGTAGTGAGAGGTCTGACAATAGAATGTTCTCTAAGTAGTTTTCGGAGTTGAAGATAGTAATGAAAATGAAACCAGGGTAAATTATATTGTTCTCTAATTTCTGAGAAAGACATTAAAATAAGAGTATCTTTGGAGATTATGTCCTCAAATCTATTAATACCAGCTTGTGACCATGTTTTATTATGTAATCTAGGTCTTTTTCTGAAGATTAGAGGATTGGACCAAATAGGCATATATTTAAAAGGAAGATTAGCGGGGTTAATTGCATTGTTTATTTTTTTCTAAAAACCTTAAAAGATTCTCTTAAACATGGGTTATCTACTAATCCATTTGGAGAGGACAAATGGATAAAGTCAGTCAACTGATTAGGATTGATAAGGTTTCTTTCCAGCTGAACCCAGAGAGAAGAGAAAGGTGAGCCATCTGGTGTAGTTTGCATATGAGCAGATATTTGTTTTAACATGAAAGCCCATTGATACCATTCCCAGTGAGGAAATGCCAATCCTCCTAACTCATGCGGTGCTCTAAGTTTGTTAATACTTAGTCCTGGGCATTTATTATCCCAAAGAAAGTTTCTAAATAATGAATCTAATCTAAGTCAAATATTTTTCCCAACAAGAATCGGTATATTCTGAAAAAGGTAGAAAATTTTAGGGGCTATAATAATTTTAATGGAGTTAACTTTACCCCAAAGAGATAAATTAAGATTAGCCCAATGTTTAAGATCTCATTCTGTATCGTGTATCCATGGTAAATAGTTAATATTAATTAGAGAGTTCATACTAGTAAAGATTTGTAGGCCTAGGTATGTTAGTTGATCTTTCATCCAAAGATTATCAAAGATTTCTGGAATATTTTGTAAAGTAAAGGGCGTAACAGTAGGACATAATGCTCGAGTTTTATTCCAATTTACTTGTAACCCCGAGATGCTACCAAAATGAGAAAGTAGATGTTAAGTATTCCATAAGACTGCACCAGCTTAGAAAGAGTTAAGAGCAGATCATCTGCAAAAGCGAATGTTTTATTTTGTACTGATCCAACTAGAATACCCAAGATACCTGGATGATTAGCAATCCTTCTAAGTAGTGGTTCAATAGCAAGGATAAATAAATATAGGGATAGTGGGCAACCTTGCCTTGTGCCACATTCTAACTTTATGGGTTGGGAAATTAATCAATTTGTCAATATTTATGCAGATGATCTTTTACATAGAAGAGACACCCAGTTATTAAAATTGTTCCCACAGTAAAAGTGATCAAGGACCTTAAATAAATATTCCCAAGATAAGGTGTCAAAAGCTTTGAATAAGTCCAATGGTAATACCAAGAAAGGTTCCTTTATCTTATTAGCATGCCATATTGTATGTAGAAGTCTCTGCACACAATCAGCTCCTGACCTTCCTTGCACAAATCCTACCTGTTCTTTACCAATAACTCCATGTGTAGTATTTTGTATTCTAACTGCTAAAATTTTAGCTAATATTTTATAATCAGTATTCATCAGGGAGCTAGGACAATAGCTGGCACAGGATAGGGGATCCTTATTTTTTTATGGATTAGTGTGACCAGAGCTTGATTGAATGTGAGTGAAAAGGTATCATTATCCCAGGATTCCTTATACATGTTAAGCAGACGTATTGAGATTTTAGCATTCAATAGTTTAAAGAATTCTCCTGGAAGCCCATCCAGACCTGGAGTTTTCCCAGTAGGTAGCATGTTAATAGCAGACAGGATCTCATTTATGGTTATCTCCTTGTTCAGGTTCTCTTTATGAGCCTGAGGTATTTTAGCCAACTCAGTACTATTAAGAAAGGTATTAATTTGCTGTAGATCAACAGTTTTATTTTTATATATTTGAGAAAAAAGTCTTCAAAGGCTACATTAATCTCTATTTTTCCTAAGTACTATTCCTGTTACTTGTTGTATGCCTGAGATTATGTTTAGATCTTTTATTCTTTTAAGTCTATGAGCAAGTAATTAACCAGCTTTTTCACCCGATTCCCGGTATCTTTGCTTTGTACGAAAGAGCTCATATTCAGTTTTAGCTGACAAAAGAGCATTTACCTCAAATTTTATAACTGATAGCTTATGAAGCAGTGTAGGGTCCATAGAACTAGTATTTTTAATTTGTATTTCTAAGGCAGTCAGTAAAGATTGTTTATTTTTTAGGATTTTTGCTTTATCTTTTTTCTGGCCACAGTAAAACTGATTATCCTGCCCCTTATGAATGTTTTGTACACCTCCCATAAACAAGTGTTAGACAATTCTCCATTATCATTGTATTTCAAGTAATCACCAGTTTCATTAGATCCCCATTCAACAAACTCTTTGTCATTTAACAATGAAGTATTAAATCTCCATCTCATCTCTTTGGGCCTACCTTCCCCTAGAAATAAGCATAGATCTATCAGGGCGAGATCTGATAATAGAATGGAGCCTACTCTAGCATCTGCTATTGAGTTAACCAGATTTGAAGATACAAATAAATGATCTATCCAGCTATATGTCAGATGTCTGTTGGAGGAAAATGTATAATCCTTCTCTTTCGGATTAACTAGTCTCCAAACATCTGATATAGCCAGTGTGTTGATCATATTTTAAGGGAAACCCTGGCCTTAGTTGTTGTAAATGAAATTTTAGTTGTTTTTTTATCTAAGAAAGGGTCCATGACCTTACTGAAATCCCCACCTATCATCAGTTTATGTTCAGGGAATTGAATGAGTTGAGATGTAATCTGATCTAGAAATACATGTCGACCAGAATTTGGGGCATATACTGTATGTTACACAGTACTACCTGCAAACCATCCAAAAAAACAATAAGGATTTGGTATCGACCTTCATGGTCAGCAATATGATTAGTTTTGATACAGCCGATTCCCTTCTTTATTAATATTGCAGCCCCTCTTTGTTTACTATTAAAGGAACTAAATTCAACTTGAGAGACCCATGACCTACAGGGCTTAGCTGATTCTTTAGCATCCAAATGAGTTTCTTTTAAAAAAGCAATGTCAGCCTTATGTTTGTAAATATCAGCCAAAACTTTTTTCCTTTTGATAGGGTTCCTAGTCCATTAACATTCCATGAACATATCTTATAGGGATTCATTTTCAATAAGTTAACACTAGAGTAGAGAAAGCAATATAACAATAATTAGTAAATCAACAATATTATTTAGAATTAATAGTATAACCTTTAGATTTTTGCAGCAATTATTCACACAATTAAATAAGTAAGTGATAACAGAATCAATAGGGTGTAGTCTACTGTACTGCCAATTGAGTCCACCGAACCAGGGTCCAAAGTGTCTTGGCACAGGTGACTGAGTTAGTAACCACAAGAGAGCATAGCGATATCTGTCTCAATTAGAAATGCAATGTCAGTTTGAAAAAAAAAAGAACCAAATGTAACAGCTCGGGATAGATAGCAATAATTTCTGTTATTTCCCCCCCCAAAAAAATAACCAACAAAGGTGGAGTCAGCAATGTAAATCATATAGGGAATGGAGTGGGTGCATTATATATACTAATACCACAAAACATATATAGGACATACTTCACATGCACATACTTAACTCAAGACATGACAGTTAGATGCTGGATGACTTGTACATCAGAACCAGCTTAATAATAAATGTATTTCTGAGCATCTGAAATTAGTTAGTAAGAAAAACTAACAACTGACAGTCAAATCTCCAATAGATCTGCAACTTTATATATTTATTGAATGATGCTTCTGAAGGAGAGTAATAATGACCATTATTCAGCATTCTGTGTAAAAGATGGTCTCAGCACACATTTGTAAACCAGTATTGCTGTGGCACTTAATTAGACATACTTACCTCAAATAATTGGCCTATTAACAGCAATAACAGAAACTGGTCCATCTTCACCTCAGCAGTGTGTAAGAAAGAAAGAAAGAAAGAAAGAAAGAAAAAGCATACAAGTATAGCAATGAAAAATATATATATAAAATCATCAGAGTTGAATCAACAGGTAGTAGGACATACTGAAGGGACATGTGACATTCTTGGGAAAGCAAATGGTATTATTGCATGAATCCACCTGATATAAATAATTAATTCAGTAATAGATTCAATATTATTACTAACTATGTGAACCATATTGATTCAGCAAATGTATAACGATCAGATCTATAGACAGAAAAACAAGTGCAATGAGTGATTTTTGGTCTTGTCCATCAAGCTGTAGTAAAAACTCAGGAGTAGTATTAGCGCAGTCTGGAAAACCATCAGCACTACTCACCAACACTGTGGCAGGGGTTTGAACAAGCAAAGACATAGATCTCCTGACCTTAAGTGATGACTCCCCTTTTTTTTCCCTTTACTGCTTTTTCCACCAAGCGACAGTAAAGGATCACGAAATCGGAAGTAGGTTGCTATCTGCAACTGGTGTAGACACAGGAAATAACGTAGTGGAAACTGCAAGTTTTTTAGATGAGGATCTGCTGAGCTGTTTTTCTGGAGACACCATAGGCGTGATTTCCTTCCCAGGAGGCATGGTATCCATGTCTAGGAGTGTTTCCAGTTCCGGTGAAACTGTAAATGATGAAGATGTATGAAAGCTCTCCCTGCTACGGTCCCTTTTTCTTGAGCTTCTCTGTTGGGAAGGCCTGGGGATACTGGATGGTCTTCCTATCTGTCTTGCTTTCCTTGCGATCGCCGATGTCCAAGACCATGAATCAACTGACTCAGAATAAAGGTGAGATGTAGAAGCATTAGAGTGCAGAGCTGGATTTTTTTATTCAGAGTGTCAGCGCGCGCTGCATAGCTGTGGAGTGGATCCTAGCAACCTCATCTCGTGAGGCAACATTGGAGCGTGTAGATTTTGTTTGGTCTTGTGCAGTATTCAAAGGCTGACAGATTGACTCTGATTTACTTTAGACAGAGGAGTATTTCTGTATGTGAACAAAAAGTCATTTACTTCTTTAGCTGAGTTACATTTAACTGACATACCTTTGGAATCTTGTATAAATAATGTGGCTGGATATTTAAAGAAATATTGTGACCATCACTTCTTAATTGTTTTTTTACATCATCAAACATCTTTCTTTTGTTCACAAGCTCTTTTGAGAAATCTTGAAACACAAGTATACGTTCCCCTCTCCAGTTCAAGTTTTTTCTCTCTCCCTAGCTAACTGTAATATATCCTCTTTGACAGAAAACCGTAAAAAATATGCTATTATTGGTTTGGGTTTAGAATGCTTTCCTCTAGGACCCATTAATCTATGTGCTCTTTCAATTTCTAGTGGCCAGGGCCACCGATACCCCAAAACATCTGGTAAGAATGTTTGCAGAAATGATGCCATGTTAGGTCCCTTTATGTCTTCTGGTACCCCTAAAATTCTTATAATGTATCTCCTTCCCCTATTCTCCAAGTCATCTATTTTGTCCATTAAATGTGTAATTTGATCATTTTGCCTGTGCATGAGCTGCTCGAGATACCCTACTATGGAGGTTAGCTCATTTATTTTAGCACTGTGGACCCCCATACAGGCTGTCATTTCTTCATTTTGTTTTGTCAGGCTTGTAGCTGATGTTTTAACTTCAGAAATATCAATCTTAAGCTCAGAGAGCAGCGCTTTTAATTCTGCAACATCTTCCTTACTTGCATAGTCTGGATATACACTTTTATTGACATTTCCATTTAAGTTTATCTTCGTATCCGAAGTCCGGGTGACCGAGGGGATCATGGTTGTCTGACCGGCATTTCTTTAAAAAAAAAAAAAATAACGTTACTCAACCACTGGATCTATCAGTTTTATGACGGCCCATACGTAACTTAAATTTGCTGCTGCTGCTGTCACAAATATTTAGATTATAATAATTATTGGACTTTCTGACAACTATTCCCGAGCAGTTAAGTATAAAGAATTAGAATAATATTCGATTTTGGTTAAAAATGGGACCGTATACTGCGGAGCTCAGTCAAGTGCGTCCATTACAGTCAGGCAACGGCACACGTTCATGTCCCTAGATTTTCAAGACAGTATTTTTATTACCCCAGAATATGAACATCACAGGTGTCATTTATCAAATGCCACTGAAAGTGTGTTTTGCTGAATGACCACAAAAACAGGTCTTGGAGGGGGATTTAAACTTTACACCTGCCATGTTCATGAAGTGGGATAAACAAAATAAGTATGTGGAAAAAGTGGGTTCAAAAAGTAAAAGATTTGCAATGTTATGAGTAAACATTGAAAAATGTCAACGTTTGTTCATAACTTTGTTGTTTTTTGAGATTTTGATCCCAAATTTTCAACAAAGTCTTTTCATGACACCATCATATGAACATGAGAGGTGTCATTTATGAAACCCTGGCCAAAATATAATTTTGTGGCATGAACTTAAAAAGATGTTTTGGGCAGGATTTGAAAAATGACAGCTGTCATGTTCGTGAAGTGGTGTAAAAAATGTCTGTTTAAAATTTGTGATCAGAATCTCGAAAAATAGCAAAGGAATGAGGAAAAATTGAAGGATTTAAACATTCCTTTTTAACTGTTGTTTTTTTGAGACCTTGATGCCAAATTTTTAACATAGTCGTTTTATAACTTTTTATAAAGTCCTGAAGAAGGACATCAGATTGTTGGAGGGGGTGCAGCAAAGAGCCACAAAGATGATCCCCGGATTAGAGAGCAAACCCTACGAGAACAGGCTGGGAGAGTTGAATATGTATTTGCTGGAGGAGAGGAGGGATAGGGTGGATATAATCGAGACCCTTAAGTATCCGAAGAGGATAAACAAGACCAACACAGAAGGGATTTTCCAGATGAGAAAGGGGAAGGACACGAGAGGGCATGGACTGAGATTGGAGGGGGGAACATTCAGGAGGGAGATGAGGAGACATTTTTTCACTGAAAAAGTGGACAAATGGAACACCTTACCAGACAAGATAGTTTCCTGTAAGAAGCTGGGTAGTTTCGAGAGGGGTTGGGACAGGGGAAGGGATACTAGGAAGAGGAGAGCAGGAGGGGCAGCTGCAAGATGAGGTGCTAGCTGCACACTTGAGCATACGCGATAGACAATGAGGTCTGTTTCTGCTGGCAATTTTGTATGACCCCACCTTATGAATATGATAAGTGTATTTTATGAAATCCTGGCCAATATGTAATTTTGTGACTCAAGCGTTTTGGGCAGGATTTGAAAAATATCATCTGTCATGTTCATGAAGTGGGTAGAAAAGGGCTATGTTGAAAATCTGGGGTCAAAATATGGAACCAGGTCACCCCTGAAAAAGGGAATTTTTTGTCTCAGTGGGCCTACCTGGTCATCAAAATTCAAATAAATAAATAACAAAGTTATGAGTTAACATAAAAAAATGTCAGTGTTTTCATAACTTCATTGTTTTTGACATTTTGACACCAAATTTTCTAGTCTTTTTATGACCCCACCTTATGATCAATACAGGTGGAACTGTCTCTATCCCATCAGAAAAGAGATTTTGCTGATCGACTGTGAAAACATGTTTCAGAGGGGATTTGAAAAATGTCACCTGCCTTGTTCATGAGGTGGGATATAAAAAGGCTATATTGAAAATTTGGGGCAGAAATGTTGAAAAAATGATGAAGTTATGAATAAAAGTTCAAAACATGTCAAAAAGTCATTAACTGGACTTCCTTTGCTTTCAGTCAAGTTTGTGGTTGGGCAGCATAGAGAGAGAGAGAGGCTTTGCCAGTCATGAGATAATAACTTCATGGATCCTTTTTAGGTAAGTGAGGGTAGTGAGGTAGGGGTGCTGATGGGGGGGGTTGGGGCTGGAAGACATTGATGAACGGTTTTCATTTTAGGTTTTTATTTTTTTAAAAGAACAAGGGACTTCATTTTACTGGGTCTGACATGGGCACTGGGCACCCAACTGTCGGGGGTTGTTTGGTGGCACCAGGGATGGGCACCCCAGTGTCGCTTAGAGTGGCAGGGGGGTGTTAGCCATCACCTTTGGCTGGGCAGCCCATGTCAGATTTAAGAGATGAGTCAAGTGGGGGATGCCAGTGGCAGGACTGAGCATCTGCCATCAGTTTTATTGAAATGGTGGTTGGGCAAGAGAGGTGGGATTGAGCACCCACCACCGGTTTTAATTAACAGCTGGGTTGGGCAGGAAAGAGGATACTGGCTGTAGGGTTGGGTGAGAGACACCAGTAGCAGGAAGGGTGATACTGGCTACAGGTTTGGGTGAGAGACACCAGCAGCAGGATTAAGCACCCATTGCTGATTTTGCTATAAGTTTTGTGAATGTTGACATGGCAGCCACAGACAGGTGAAAGCTGTGGGTATCATGCAGCACCTCTGCAATTCCATTAGAAATAAAGTATTAAACAGTAGCACATGGAAAAGTGATGAGTGTGGAATGAAAAAAGGGGAAAGACTTCAAGGAATTAGGAGTTGCACAAGAAAACTCACTCCCACCTTGCATGTATGAGTTGTGCCTTGTTCATTTATATTGTAAGGAACAAAGTGCTTGTCTTTCAGTGTTCAAAACACAGGTAAGCAGAGTAACCCAACTGTTTAGCTAAACTCATCCATGAGTGCAGGAACATGTTAGAACATTTTTTTTCCTGCTGTTTACCACTGTATAAGAATACATTAATTCCATGAGTTGCAAGCACTGCATCACGGGTATGCAATTGAAATGGGTTGTGCAACATCTCTGCCACACCCTGAGAAACCTGGCAGACTACTGAAGAAAAATGGATAGCAAACAGCAGAAGGTTTGTGACAGGAATGTCTTGTCAGATCAACCTGATAGTATTCTCTCTCATATTTCCCTGTGTATACTACCCAGACCTGACGCCCCTCCCTGGCCCCAAGCTCAGGCTTCCATTTCTCTTTGCCAACTCGGTGCATTTTACTTCAAACTAATCTCTAGATAATAGGCACTTATGTAAGTATGTATAGTTCTAGATGTGTAATCAAGTATGTTATGCTACCCTCCTTGTGGCACATGTATGTAGTGTCTCCTCATGTAACAAGTTTGCAAAGCCACACTTAACTATGTAATCAATTGTTTGAATTGCTTGACTCAAGTTCAACCTATTGTTTGATTTATGTATACCCTCCTCCCATGTACCCCCCCCCCAGGTCGCACTGTGAGATGAGCATCTTGTTGCCCAGTGTGCCTCTCCTGGTGAAACATTTTCAATAAATAAATTAAATTCTTGCTGAAGAAGCTAGAGGATCTGGGTGCAGTGAAGGCCACAGTTAACTGAGTGGGAGGCTGGTTGTAAGGGTGCCTGCAGGGGACAGTGGTAAACAGAGATGGAGGTCAGCAGGGTGCCACAGGGATCAATCCTAGGTCCAGTCCATTTCAATATGTTCATCAGTGACACTGAAGAAGGAATTCAGGGCAAGATGTGTCCCTTCGCAGATGACGTTACGCTCTGTAGTAGATTAGTAAGCAAACAAGGAGTAAGGGAGATGCAGAGGAGCCTGCAAAAGTTGGAGAGGTGGTCCAAGGTTCAGTAGCTGAAATTCAATATAAAAAAGTGCAAGGTGATGCACATAGGGAACAAGAACCAGAGGACAGAGTACGGGGGGGGGGAGGGACTTGTTTTACCAGGAAAGGCAACTAAGCCAATGCTTGTTTCCACGTGTGACCTGGGAGCACAAGGAAGTTAAGTGGCTTACTCAGGGTCACATAGTATGAAGCTGGGGGCTCTGGGATTGAAACCCAGGTCTTCAGGTTTGCAGTTCAGTGCCCTAAACCACAGCACTGTACTGTCTCCAATACTGTATGTGGGGAGACCTAGGGGTCATCATCAGGGACTCTCTAAAACAATCAAACCAGTGCAACAAGGCCTACAGTAAGGCAAACAGGATGCTGGGGGGTATAGGAAGGGGTACTGACAGCAGAAGGAAGGAGGTATTACTACCTCTCTGTAGATCACTGGTGAGACCCCACCTGGAGTACTGTGCCCAATTCTGGAGTCCTCACCTAAGAAAAGACAAGGACAGGCTGGAGATGGTGCAATGTAAGTGACCAAAACGATTCAGGGCCACAGCAAACAGTACGAGGATCGGCTTAGCGCACTATACATTACTCGCTGGAAGCCAAACGAGAGAGGGAAGATATGACAGAAACCTTCAAGTTCAAAAAAAGGAGTGAGCAAGGTAAACTATGAAGAACTGTTTGACAGGAGCAGTGAATCTAGAACATGAGGTCATGATTGGAAGCTGGTGGGGTGAGGTTCAGGAGGGAAGTAAGAAAGTTTTATTTTACAAAGAGAGTGACTGAGGCACGGAACGGTCTGCCAGAGGAGATGGTGGGTGCCAAAACCATTAACGGTGTATGGTTGGGACAGAATTAAGGGCTTAGTACTTAGTTCACCTGAGGGTGGATAGTAGTAAGACAGGGATCAAGGGGGGGTGGATAGTGTAGACAAAAACCCTGTAATTACAGAAGGTCTCAGAGTTTGATAATGTGTTACAGACAGACTGGCTGAACCATTGGTCTTTTTCTGCTGTCACTGTCTATGTTTTTATAGCACATATGAAAGTAGTAAAGAATGGCATATACAGTGCTCCCTCATTACTGCGACCTCCTCTATACCGAGAACTCGGTTATTATGAATGGTCAGCATGGTTCCCGACACTAATCCCCTGGCTCAATCAACTATTCACAAGCAGAAACTCAGCTAAAAGCTGGACCATTACTCCTCTACACAGAAACTGTTTGAAAAGTTTGAGAAGCCTGGATCTCCTGCCATCTTTTCCACTCACAAAGAAGGTATGCTGAAGCCGGACCTCTCAGACTGCGCTAGATCCTACAGTCCTCTTTTCTTTCAGCCCATTCTGAACTTGACGACTTTTTACTTGTGTTCCTCCCCTGATTCTGTGAACCTCCTCAGCCTGTTTTATATCTGATTTACCTTTTTTTTTGTGCATTGTCTTTTTGCCTCCTCCTCCTACGTGCAGCACTTTCAGCATCTCCTTTGGGCTTACCAATGCTCACTCTGGTCTGTCTGCCCTCCGATCCTCCAGTCCCATATAGCAGCCAGACCCAGGGTAACCCAGAGTAACCATTCTCTGGATGGGTCCCTCTCCTCCAAGGTGGAATGCGCCAGCCAGGGGCAAGTCAGTGCTACACTTCGCCACGGGGTGCTGCTGGGATTGAGGACTCAGCAGGGACATGAACGGTACTAGAGAGCTGGGAAGCCGTCATCTGGCTCAAAGTGCGTGGTATTTCCGCTTTTCTGGTATGTCTCCAACGTATGACTGTTGTGCTTCCAGGAGCTGCCACAGTGTGACGACAACCCTATTACCCACCCCAGGAGAGGAAAGCAGTCCTACGGACGCTCGATCCTCTCCTTCCCCTGCCAGCCCCCGGTGTCCCAAGTCCATTCCCGAATCTGGGTCGCCTGCGTGGGTCCATGTAAGGCGCCAGTGCCTCAGCCCTCTACGCCACCGGACCGGCCGATTTACCTGGTTTAATTATTTTGATGACTATCTACAGGATAGCCTGCTTTATCATCTGTTTAGAGAGATTCATTTTTTTAAGTGTCTACTTTCCCATTTGCAAATTAATACTGCAAAGCCACTATAGGGCAAAAACTCAATTAACTTGCTGCTGCTGGCAACTGTTACTGTCCACCACTACTCACAATCACTTTACTTCTGCCTGTGCCACTTATCTACTCCCTACTGCTGATTAGTATACCCTGATCTATTCTTGCTCCCCGGATCCATACAATATGCCCACCCTTCCTTCACCACTTCCCCTCCTAATTCTTCTATCAATTTTTTCTACCTCAGCTCCACACTCTCCTCAGCCCAATAAGCCTTTCTCACCTTTCCTGTCTGCTCTCATAGCCCCCACCTTTATCCTTGCCATAACTCCTACACCCCCTCAAATACTCTGGTCTCATTTCCCTCACCGCCCCCTGCTACTCTATTTTCAGCCCCCCAGCCACCTAGCTTTCCTTCACCGCCTTATCTTCACTTCACCTAGCCCCACCCCAAATACTTCCAAACTCCTCAGCCCGTCACAAATGCCGTAACCTCCACTCACTCATAATAGCACTCCTCTTACTCGCATCAGGAAATGTTCATCCCAATCCTGGTCCCACTACACCCAGCTCTGCCAGCTGCAATCCTTCCACTAATGTACCAACTTCCCCCACCCCTTCTGCCCTCCCCAAGGGCCTGAAAATCCTCCACTTAAACATCTGCAGTCTTGTGTTAAAAATTGATCTTTTACATTTATTTATTTATTAAATTTTGTTAACCGGGTAAGTCCACTGGGCCCCGAAGGTCCCCTTTTCAGGGGCGACCCGGAGTTAGTTATATACAGCTAAACTAATACAATCAAGAAATACAGAGTAGGACACTGCATACGGGTGTACGATGACATTGTACAAAATCACTGCAGAGGGCTGTGTCAAGCAACACAACAAACAGTGGCAGCTGTTAGACTTAGGGCAGGTACAGGTAATGGCATAGGCAGAAGTAAAGTGACATCCTATGGTAATCTCCGTCACACTTGATATACTAATTTTAACAGAAAGTTGGCTAAACGCTAAAATACCTGATCTCGCTATTAATATCCCAGGTTATTCCATAATCAGGCAGGATAGGACTGGCAGGGGTGGTGGAGTAGCCATGTATATCCTGTCCTCACTTCAATTCTTAACCATTCTATCATCCTTATTAACCTCCGCCTACGAAGTACTTGTAGTAAACATTACCTTGTCTTTTTCCTCCCCTGTCTTCATAGCTGGCAACTACTGTCAACCTGGCTCCAAGGCATCCAATACTTTGGATTTCATTACCTCCATAACCTCCCTCTCACATACAGGCGAGCTATACATCCTGGGTGATGTAAAACAAAACTGGCTATCACCAACAACTGCCAAGACACGAAATGACATCACGGCCCTCAATCTCTCCTAACTCATCCTGGAACCCACCTGCCTTAATCATAAAACCCTTAAACACTCCCTGACAGACTGGGCTCTCACCTCTCACCACCACAGTGTCATTAAATCAGGCATCCTCCTGGATGCCCTCAGTGATCATCAATCAACCAATCAAAACTTTATTTAACCAGGCAGTGTCATCATTGAGCAATCTCATTTTCAAGATGGCCCTGCCAGAAGGCAACAGAGCAAGGAATAATACAATTGGACACTTTATTTAGTTAGTTAAACATCAGTTTAGAAACCTTTGAGCCAGAGGCTCATTTACAAAGGTACCTCGTCACAAAGAGGACATCAGAACAGTAGTACAAGGGACACAGTACTTACAAACAAAAAAGTTACAGTTCAATTACAATTTTGTTACAATAGAATACAATCTCCAACGAAGCAAAAGATAACAAAAGGTGCAAAACTTATGGTCGGGGAGAGCTGGTGGGAGTAGAAGGGAGGGAGATAGGGGAGGAGGAATTAGTAGGGAAAGGAAGAGGGAGGAGCGCCAGTGAGCATTGTCAAACAGAGTATATTTATTTTTTATTTATTTTTTTACACTAGGCTAGCGGAGTTGCATTTGCAGAGCTAAGCAGGAAGTTTCTGAGCCTGGGCTTAAAGCAAGCTAAGGTTAGTGAGTTTGAGACACTGGCAGGAAGGGAGTTATACCAGTGGGCGCACAGTAGGGGAATGCCCTCTGACCTTGAGAGGTCCTGGCTCTCGGAATAACTAGGGTAGCTCTTGACGAGCTGCGCGTGATCAGGGTCGGTGCAGTACGGTGAATGGAGTTGGATAGGCCTATGGGGGATAGGCCACGCAGGGCTTTAAAGGTGAGCTGGCATGTCTAATGAGTCGCTCTTCCAGGTTGAGTAGGGTAGCCAGGGTGTACAGCTCACACGTGTGAGTGAGTCTGGGAGCACCAGTGATAAGTCTGCAGGCCTTATTAACTGTGAGGCGAACCTTGTTGAGGGCAGTCTGATCTGCTGAGCCATAGACCGGAAGGCAGGCTGGTACATACAGCAAAAAAAATAGCAACAACAACATCATCAGATAGTACAGAGTGTGCAGATTGTTAACAAATTAAATTAAGGGTACACCAATGTCTGGGGTGGATACTAAACAACGCAATAGAAGTAACGGGGTGTGGTAAGAAGATTATATTAACAATAGATCAAGAAGGCATGAACGGACCGACCAGGAGGGTCGACCCTTTGCGGGGAAGGATGGGGGGGGGGTTTCAGGAGGAGGATGTCAACACTAGAGGGAGAGATGACACGAAAATAGTAAGGCCAGGGGGTAAGAGGACTACACAGAGACAGATGTGCAGAGAAGTGCTGGAGTTGTAAGTAAGTGCTAAGTAAATGGAGAGCAGGGCAGGGTGGCTAGTAGGAGAATCACCTGTGGCAGGTACATATGACCTTCAGGATGCATGTGATAGACAGCTTAAAGGTATGGGGACCCGGCAGGGATGAGAACCTTAGTGTCGTTTGCATGTTGTTCCAAAGGGAAGGTAAGCAGAAACTGATAGAAGCCTTACCATACTGGGACCTTACTCTTGGCACCTTGAAGGATACAAGGGATGTGCTTCTTAGGCCATACGCTCCTGTTACACGTACAAAGAGAGCAGAGATATAACCTGGTAGCTTATTGGTAAAGGCCCTGTAGAACCACAGGAGGGCATTTTTTTGCCTCCTCAATGTAAGAGATGGCCAGGTGAACTTTTGGTAGAGCAAGCAGTGGTCGGTACGACTGGGCATATCCAGAATAAACCGCAAGGCAGGGTGATAGAGGGTGTCTAATTTACATAATGCCTGATTTGAACAGTGCCTGTAAAGAATGTCTGCATAATCGAGCAGAGGAATAAAAGTTGTAAGGACCAGTGTCTTTCTGGCTTCTAATGTAAGGAGGTGTCTTATGCGATAAAAGATACCTAGACGTTGTCTTAGCTCATTCAGATATACCGCAGCATTAAGCTGGTTATCCAACCAGGCACCCAGGTACTTAAACGTATCCACTATTTCCAGAGGTTCACCTAATACGTTGTAAATCAGGCGGTTCGACAGTGGCCCCTGCGTATGAGCGGCAAGTGAGGATAAGATCATTGCCTCATTTTTTTTTTGCGTTAAGCAGTAGCTTGTGCTTTAGTAAATTGTGTTGGAGGGGAACAAAGTCATGTTGTAGCTCATCGTAAGTGACGTCCAGGGATGAGTTAATAGTGTAGAGAACTGTATCATCAGCGAATAGATGTATATAGCATGAGTGTATGTGATAGTCGATATGGGTTATGTATAAAGCAAATAGGATGGGGCCCAGGATGAAGCCTTGTGGCACACCCTTGAGGAAGGGTTTTAAACAGAGACAGTTCCCCTTGAGCTTTAATCTGTTGCAGTCTGTTGGAGAGAGAACATTCAAACCACTTTAGGGCAGTACTGTCTAGGCTGAAGCTGTTCAGGACATTAAGCAGAAGGCTATGATCCACAGTATCAAAGGCCTTACAAAGTCCAGAAAGAGGGCAGAGACATATTTTTTTGTATCCAAAACATTTTGCCAGTCATTGGAAACTTTGGCGAGGGCAGTTATAGTGCCGTGCTTGGGCCTAAAACCTGATTGGGCCGGGTTCAGGAGGTTCTCGGATTCTAGATAAACCTAATCTTCATAGACAGGAAAGTCCATAGACCAAAACCACCTCACAAAATTCTGCAACTCCACTCCTTCAGCTCCTTAAACCTTAATCCCCTTCTTAATGAACTGGCCAGCTCCGACTGGTCTCCTGTTGCCTTTGCTCCTTCCATTGACCAAGCCCTCACTTAATTTAAAGATAAATTTCTAACTACATGGAACTCCTACATTCCATTCAAATGCACTAATGTTCACGGCAGCCATCAGCCCTGGGTCTCCCCCCTGAGTTATTGACCTGTCTCAGGGAGCGATATAAAGCTTAGAGGAAACATAAGGCCTCCCAGCTTCCCCCAGACTATGCCAAGTATTGCATGTTAAGAAATGCCTGCACAAAAGCTACCAGACTTGCCAAGTCTGAATATTTTAAATCATCTTTTCTCAAAAAAATAAATTCCCCCTCCAAATTCTGGAAAGTGGTCCTCGCCCTATTCTCCCCCCTTCACATCCGCCTCCCCCTGTGCTTAAAATAAACAACTCATTGGTCTCCGAACCGTGCGGAGTGGCCCAAGAGTTTAACTCCTAATATACCTCCTGCGCCACAGCACTTCTAAATTCCCTCTCCTCTAACCTCCCCCCTCCTCATCCTCCCACACCGAGCACTCAACCCTCCCTTTTTCTTTTCTGCTGTCTCCCCAGAAGAAACACCAATGGCCCTTCTCTCAGTTAATCCTTCCAGAGGCTCATCGCTGGATGACCTCGACCTTAAACTCCTCTACCTTTCAGCTTCTGCTACAGCCTACTCTCTCTCCTTAATCCTAATTCTTTCCTTCTCATCCTCATCTGTCCCTTCATCCTGGAAACATGCAGTGGTCCTCCCTCTCCCAAAGGGTGGTGACCCCTCCTCCCCTGCAAATTTTCCCCCAATCTCCCTCCTCCCTGCCCTTGCTAAACTCCAAGAACACCTGGTCCTCTCTCAACTAACCTCCTTCCTCGATGACTCTTCCTTTTTCATCCCATTCCAATCTGGTTTTCGGAAGAACCACTCCACTACCACCTCTGTACTCAGGCTCACTGACTCCATCCTTACTGGGATAGATAATGGCCTCATTACCTCTGCCATCTTTATCAACCTTGCCAAGGCTTTCGACACAGTCTCCCATGCCCTACCTCTTGATGCCTTTATGGCTGCTGGGTTGTCTATTTCTGCCCCAAACTGGTTTAGAGCTTACCTCTCAAGCAGAACACAATCAGTCAAGATCCAGGATACAATCTCTCCCCCTCCCTATTTCCACAGGAGTCCCACAGGACTTGGTGCTTGGACCCATTCTCTTCTCCATCTTCCTAAATGACTTGTCCTCAGTATGCTCCCCCTCCTCCTCTATCCATATGTATGCTGACGACACCATCCTGTTCTCTGGCAAATACCCCACCGATGTAGCAACCACCCTTCCACATGACTTCCATCAGGTTCAGCTATGGTTTGCCTCACATCAACTATTCCTAAATGCCAAAAAGACAGCCTCCACGACCTTTGGTACTAGGCAGAGACTCTCTAGGCTCCACCCTTTACCATCTTTCCATACCCTTGATGGGACAATCCTAGAGGACACCTCCTCATTCAGACACCTGGGGGTTTGGTTAGACCAACTCCTCAACTTCTCTGACCACACTGACGCCATCCTGAAAAAATTGGGGCCCAAACTTGGTGTCTTATTCAGGAACTGTAGTTGCATCCCTCCTATGGCACGGCGTGAACTAGTCCAGAAGATGATCCTCGCCATTTTTGACAACTACAATGTAGTCTATGGTGCTGCTCCCAAATCCTCCCTAACCAAACTGGACACTCTCTAACTCATTCTGTCGATTTGCCCTTGATGCTACATCACGCACTCATCACTGTGACCTCTACCATGCCTAGTGTTGCCACCTTTGGATGAGGCAAAAACCGGATCCTAAGCTCCGCCCCTAGCCCCACCCCTTTTCATGAGTCATCATGCATTGATCCTCCTAGAAAGCCATTTGTTTATCAATAAAAGATAACACTTACAGCAGCAGTTCAACAAAAATGTGAAGATACTGTACTGTAGCTGTAAAGTTACTTTCCTAGGTTCTTCCTAGTTATTTATTTATTTACTTATGTATTTATTGACCTTGGTTTACCAGATAAACACACAGAGATAAAATAAATCTCATTTATAGATATGATCTGAGGGGAGACAAGGGAAATACTGTAAGTAGCATACAACAGTATACATGGTATATAATAATGCATAAAGAAATTGTTTCCAATAATGTGCACTTTATCATTTTCTGTTTCCATTTCCTTTTCATGTCCACAGTACTGTTTCAAAGCCAAAGAAGTGACCATATTTTTTTTCTTGAAGAAAAAAACAATTTAAAACATTTAAAAATGCATACACTCTGTTGGAGATGAAAATGTTTACCAGCAAATGAAAGTGGAAGCCAACTAGCTCTGTTACTGTTACAAAAGATGGGGGCAGCTTTACTGCTATGCCACTTTATGAAATGGGTGGTAGAAAAGCAGCATTCTGATTGGCTGCTACGAGTGTGCTAATATGTCTAACACCATAGGAAAAAGATCAGGTTTGCCAAGTGGGCATTGATATGAGTGATGCTGCCCATTCAGAACCTTGAGAAACGAAAATGTAGCCATCTTGTTTTCTGCCAACAGTGGTGCCAGCCTAACAAAAGAAGTAATACCTCTGACCTCCCGTTCACTTGCCCTCAATATTTTGACATTTCCAACTCCAACTTTAACACAGAAAAGTACCTGTGTTACAGTCCATAATGAAACAAAAAAAAGATTGCGAGTGCCCCAATCTGTTCTGAACGTGCCAACCTTTCACCTTTCTTGCTTACAGTTCTCCACAATGACCAACCTGCTAGCCGCTACCTATATCCATCTGTTCCTCCCATTCAACAGATTTTCATCCCCATGTACTGTGCGCACAGTCACAGATGACAATGTTTGTTTGATCGCAACACATTTAAATGGGGAAAAAAATCAAGATTTCTTCCAGTTCTGCCTGCCCGCCCACTCGCAGTGCTTTTCAAGGAACATCATGCGCTCGTGCCTCCCACTCAATACATTTTTTACGCTAAAACTGTCCTCCCTTGTGCTGTTTGCTGCCCTAACAATGTAGAAATTAATAGACACATCGGGGGAGAAAAGCAAGCATCGCGTTCACTACCACCTTCACAAATGAAAGGGAATTGGGGGGGGAGTGGTATCGCTATGATAAGCACACAAGTAAAAAAAACTGCAACTACAGCAGCCTTCCCAGGTCAAAAAGTCCTCAACTCCCCACAAAAACACAGCAAACTAAAGGCGGAGGAACTATTTTATTTTAATTAAAGAAAAAGATTTGTATTTATAATTACTTAATACTGCTTTTTTACTTTTTACACGCATCTATAATGTAGATGCCCATTTCATAAGTGCAATAAGCCACTCCAGGGTCTGTGTGTTAGACATTTTAACACACGGCTAGGAGGCTAGACGCACTCGGCCGGTGGCCTCGTGCCTCACTATGCCTCCTAGCCATGTGTTAAAGTGTCTAACACACACCCTGGAGTGTCTTATTGCTTACTTATGAAATGGGAACCACAAATAAGGCAATCTTATTGGTCAATAAGAGTGTGTTAATATTTCTAACACACATGAAAAAGATCTGGTATGATTACCTCTGTATTGATTCTAGTAGTTTACCCAAATGGAATGTTCAACATTTAAAATCAGCCATCTTGCTTTCCCCACTAAAACCAGGCACTGTACTAGGTAAAGCAATACAAAAAAATACTAAAAATGTCCTCTGGTAAGGACACTGTAAGCACCAGTACCAACTTTAACACAGCCAAGTGCCTATGTTACGACACACACACACAAAAAAAAAAAAACTTGCGAGTACTGCAGTCTGATCTGAATGCAGCCACCTTTCCCCTCGCTGGCTCGCAGTTCTCTGCAGTGACCAACCTGCCAGCTGCTGCCTACCTCCAGCTCTTCCTCCCATTTATAACAATTTCACCATCACATACCGCTCTCATGGTCACAGATTACCTCCTTCACTTGATCGCAACGCAATTATAATCGGGGGGAAAAAAGTCAAGATTTCTTTCCGGTCAGTTAGCTCGCTCACTCGCAGTGCTTAAAACGGGAAAAAAAGTCGAGATTTCTTCCGGTTCTGCCCACTCGCAGTGCTTTTCAATGAATGACCTGCCACTCGCTCAATACTTCCATCCCTTAGCCCTGTCATTTCTCAATTTTTTATGCCAAAACTTTATATTGGTCCCTGTTGTTCCTATTGTGTGTGTGTGTCGCTATGACAAGGACAAGTATAAAAACTATAACTACAGCAACCATCCCAGGTCAAAAGTCCACATCCCCCAACAAAACACAGCAAACTGAAGGCGGAGAAGAAAAATTACTCACCTTAGTAATTGCTTTTCTTCTCATGGAGTCTTGCTATATTAGGACCATTGCAGTCATTCCCCACACTTGAACTGCCCCGGAGAGGAAACAGTTAACTCCAGAGTGATCTGGAGTTCCACAGCGCGAGGGCGCTGTTCAAAGCTCTATCTGGCTAGTTTCAAATGAAACTGTCAGGTTCTTTACGGAGCTAAACTAACATAGCAAGTCTGTGTGGAAAAGCTCTACACTAGCCATTGGCTACCTACCATTAGTAGAATTAGAACAATCACAGAATAATAATAATATTTATTGCTAGGATCACCCCTTACAAGCACTAATAGGCCCCCTCTCCCCAAAAGACTCAAGTCCAGAGAGGGGACCATCTACCACTTAACAAAAATCAGAAATACCTAGTTCCCTAACCCAAAGGAAACAAGGTGGGGGGAAACTAGAGAGACTAAAATGGCATGACACAGTGCTTGCACTAATTTGCCAACCCCATACCCAAGTAGGAGTTCTGAGAGGGGTAGGAGGGAGGGTTGTCCTAATATAGCAAGACTCCATGAGAAGAAAAGCAATTACTAAGGTGAGTAATTTTTTCTTCAAACACCATGAAGTCTTGCTATATTAGGACCATTGCAGATTACCCAGCAGTACCTCCATGGAGGAGGGTCAGAACCTACTTAGGAAATAGGCTCTGAAGTACAGCTGTGCCAAACCGAGCATCTCTCCTGGACTGGACGTCCAGGGAATAATGCTTGGTAAAGGTGTGAACTGTTTTCCAGGTAGCAGCTTGACAAATTTCCAAAATGGGAATATCTCTAGCAGCCGCTAGAGATGCAGCTGTACCCCTGGTGGAGTGAGCCCTCAGTCCTGAGGGGGTTTCCCTACCTAGTTTTTGGTAACAGAATTGGATACAAGAGACAATCCACCTTGCAATTGTCCTCTTAGTGGCAGGTCTCCCTTTGCCAACCTCTCCATAGGTAAGGAAGAGTTGGAGGGATTCGAACCTGTGACCCTTGGTATGCTCCACATAGTAGCTTAGGGCTCTTTGACGTCCAAGCTGTGTAGTCTCCTTTCACCCGAGGAAGAATGCTCAGTGAAAATACTGGGAGAGAAATGGACTGGTTCAGATGAAAATCTGAAACCACTTTGGTAAAACTTTCTGTTAGTCCTGAGGACTACCTTATCCCTGTGAAAGAAATAAAATCCTTTTCCACTGAAAGGGCTTGCAATTCACTTATACGTCTGGCAGAAGTGATAGCCACTAGAAAACAGTTTTCCATGTTAAATACTTGAGATCTGCAGAAGAAAGGGGCTCAAAGGGAGGTTGCATTAACTGAGCAATGCAAACATTCAGGTCCCAGGCAGGGCTGGTTCCCTAAAGGAGGGTTAGTGTGAAGTAACCCCTTAAAAACTTGGAAAACACAGGGTGAGAGGAAAGAGAAACAGGCTTCCCTGGGAAACAAAGGCAGAAACAGCTGCCAGATGAACCTTCAAGGTAGCTGGTCTAAGGCCTAGGGAATTTAGATGGGCCAAATAGTCCAGTAAAGTGGCCAAGTCAGCAGATTCTGGCACAATTTGTTTCTCCGAACACCAGAAGGAAAACCTCTTCCACTTAGAATTGTAAGTAGCTCCTAGTGGAAGGCTTCCTAGAAGCCTTTAAAATATCCAGGACCCTTGAGAAAGGTGCAAATCAGCACTCTAATTCCTCAAGAACCAAGCCTTGAGGTGGAGGGATTTGAGGTCTGGTACCACACTCTCCCCTGTGCACAGGTCAGCAAGTCGTGGGTCCTGGGCAAGGTCAGGGAGGGTGGATTGTCAGGACAGGAGGAGAGGATACCAGGGCTGTCTGGCTCAGTCTGGAGCAATCAGAACCACTTTGCAGGGCTGAGTTCTGATTTTTACCAATACCCTGAAGAGGAGAGGAAGGGGAAAAGCATATAGAATTTCCTTTCCAATCCAGCAGAAAGGCGCCCAGGGGACTGAGCCCAGCACTGGAGGCCTGCAACAAAATAGAGGAAGTTGATGGTTGTCTGGGTGCGAAGAGATCTATCTGAGGGGTGCCCCATCTGGCAAAGACCAACCCCAATACTTGAGGATTCAGAGACCATTCGTGATGGCCCTGGGAAATCCTGCTGAGAGCATCCACCAGGACATTGTCCTTTCCTGGAAGGTGAATTAGCATCAGGGAGGTGTTTAGGAGTAAGCCAGAGACCACAACTTCATTGCTTCGTGCACAAGGCTGATGACCAGTGCCCTTGCTTGTTTATGTACCACATTGTTGTGGTGTTGTCTGTCCTGATTTGAACTACTTTGTTCTGGACAACAGTTGCAAAGCCTGAAGAGCTAAAAGAACAGCTCTGAGTTCCAAGATTGATGTGGAGCAGAGATTCCTGGGGGACCACACTCCTTGAGTGGAAAGGTCCTAAGTGAGCCCCACCCCTAACAGGGAGGCATCCGTGGTGAGGGTGAGGGGAGTGGGAACGGTATAAAGGAACCCCTTGAGTAAGATTGCTTGATCCTGCCACCACTGAAGGGCCAGGATCAGGTTTTGGTCACCGACTAATTTGCAAGGGGTCCCTCCTTGAGACCAATAGGACCTCAAGTGGAACTGGATGTCCCTCATCTGAAATCTTGCTCCTGCACGACAGCTGTGGAAGCAGCCATGTGCCCTAGGAGTTGCAGAAAGTGCCTTGCTGGTCGAGAGACCCGCAGGGTAAAGGAGGATGCCAGGGCAATGAGCCTGTCCACTCTTTCCGAGGGAGAAATGCCCTGGCTAACTTTGTGTTCAATTCTGCACCTATGAAAGTTAGAACCTGAACAGGTTCCAGAACTGACTTTGGTAAGTTCAGCAGGAATCCCAGGAAGTGAGAAGCTGCTGGGTGACTTGCAAGTGGGATTTTACCTGATCTGGAGACTGACCCACTATGAGCCAGTCGTCCAGGTAGGGAAACACAGCAATCCCTTGCCTTCTTTAAATGAGCCACTACCACAGCTAGACATTTTGTGAATACCCTGAGCGAGGTTAGCCGAAGGGCATTGCTCTGAACTGGTAGTGGCCAGAGAGCAGTTCAACCTGAGGTACTTTCGGTGAGAAGGCCTGATCATGACATGAAATAGGCGTCCCTGAGGTCCAGGGAAGCAACCAGTCCTCTGGCCTCAAGGAAGGCAAAATCATTGCTAGAGTTAACATTTTGAACTTTGGTTTCAATATATGTTTGTTCAGGTACCTTAAGTCTAAGATGGGCCGCCATTCTCCTGTCTTTTTGGGGTAAGAAAATATCTTGAGTACAGTCCCTTGCCCTGATGGCAAGGTACCTTTCCACTGCTTTGCAATACAGAAGGAAGAAACCTCTGCTTCCAAAGCAAGGGCTTCTGAAGAGTTTGTAGGTGGAAATTGCCTGGCCTCATCTTTGGGAACTGTTTGAAGCTGAGAACCAGGCCCTGGCTTACTACTTCCAGAACCCACCTGTCCGAGTTAGGACAGCCAGTTCTGGCTGAAATAAGCCAACCTGCCCCCACTGGTACAGGAGACTGGCCCTGGGCACCCCATCAGGGTGCCTGCTTGGCAGCAGCTTTAGCTGAGGGGAGGGCGACTGTCTACCTATGCCCGCCTACCTCTGCTCTCTGAAAACCCCTCTGTGAAAAAGCAGAGGAGGCTTGAGATTGGTAAAGGGCCTGTGGAAAGGCCTACCCTACCCTGGGGCATGCCTTGTGGAGTGGCATGTCTCTCCTTAGCTTGGGCACTTTTGTAGGTAGTTCTATATTCATCCATCTTTTCATATAATTTTCCGCTTGATCACTCAAACAGAGAATTTCCCGCTACAGGAAAATCCATAGCCTTTGACTGAGTATCTTGGGACAGATTAGTGCATCTGAGCCATGCCAACCTACGGAAAGCTACAGAAGTGGCCATGACCCTAGAGGAAACATCATTAACATCAACAGCAGTATGAAATTGAACTTTAGAGGCTTCAATGCCATCAGCAGCCACTTGTTCCAACTCACTAGCCAGCTGACCCTGGGCCTGCTTGGCTAACTGCAATAAAGTGTCCCATCTAGATTTCTGATATCTAGCCACATAAGCCATATAATTAGCCTGCCTGAGTCCCAAAGAAGCTGCCATATATTGTTTTTTCGCCATGGCATCAATCTTCCTGGAACTTTATCAGGAGGATGTGAGGCCAGGGGAATATTAGCCTTGTCACAGGCTGCAGCTTGCACCACACCCACATGACTACACTGCTCAGAGAGGAAGTCTGTATCAGGGCCTGATAAGGTATACCTTCTGTCCATTTTTTATCTACAGAGGGACAGAATGAGGATTTTTAAAATCTTTGTTGTTTGCTTCCTAAATGACTTATGCAAAGGAATAGACAACCTCCTAGACTCTGGAATATCCATCATTTCAACATAATCAGGCTCCTCTTGCTCATCCACAGCCTCTTCTAAAGGAAGCTGGAGGGTTTCTGCAACCTTTTGTAAAACATAAAAGAGAAGGGACTCAGACAGCATAGGGGAGATTCTAAAGGTCTATCTGGAGAAATGTCCGTTCAATGGGCACGCCCAGACCTTCCCAGTCACAAACATACTGTTCAAATTCTCCTCCCTCATGTGGTTCATAAAAATCCTCAACATCATAATCCTGAACCACTGGGACTGAACGAGCCACCCTTTTCCCAGATGCAGGGGGTTCGACAGATCCCTGAGACAAAGATTGGACAATCTGAATGGCTTTAGCTATCTCTGCAGCAGTTGGAGAGACAATTTTGTACTCCAGACATGCTGATTTCTTTGTCTTTTTTGCTGGGACTGGTTCCTCTGAACCAGCCTTCCTTTTGCCTGAGGAAGTCTCGCCCTGGTCAGAGGGCACTCCCTCTGGTCCAGTGGGTACTGGACCGGGCTGGCCATCCGGGTCAGCGGACTTTTTGGCCTCTCGCTCCCTGAGCCGGCCCAATCTCTTTTCCAGGGTGGCTGCAGGGAAATTTTTACACACCTGGCAGTCTGACAGGAGGTGGTCAGCCCCCAGACAATAAACACAAGTGGTGTGGGTCAGCCTTGCAAAGGCTTCCCACAGACATCACAGTGTTGAAACCCAGGGCCCGGCTTTTCTTTTGGGTTTCTCAGACATAATGCCAGCCTAACCAAAAATCTCTGCCCTTTAGATGGCAGTGCCAGGCAAGACACCCTTATCGGTTCCTAACCGTGATACGGTATTTGAAAACCCCAAATAAAAGTTAGGTTTTTAGAACCGATAAGAACCGGAACCGCACTCTAAAAGCCCAACCAAACAGTTTGATACATATATTTTATAATGTCGATCGGTTCAAAACCGAACTCGATAATGAATTTCCACACAGACTTAATTTCTGTACTTACGGTTTACCAGATAGAGCTTTTAACCGAAATGCGTAAAATAAATATTTTTGCCGTGTTCCAATGAACCGAAAAATACTCGATTGAACCGAGAAATGAACCGAGCTGAAGGAGTTGATCTCCGAGCAACTGTTCAGTGAAGCGGAGTAAAGAATCTGACAGTTTCATTTGAAACTAGCCAGATAGAGCTTTGAACAGCGCCCTCGCGCTGTGGAACTCCAGATCACTCTGGAGTTAACTGTTTCCTCTCCGGGGCAGTTCAAGTGTGGGGAATGACTGCAATGGTCCTAATATAGCAAGACTTCATGGTGTTTGAAACTATTTTATTTAAAGAAAAAAAAATGTTTTTAATTACTTAAAGCAGCTTTTTTACCTTTCACATGCATCTATAATATAGCTGCCCATTTCATAAGTGCAATAGGCCACTCCAGGGTTCAGGTTGATACTTTCTTTAACACGCCTAGAGGCTGGACGACTCGGCCAATGGCCTCGTGCCTCACTACTCCTCCTAGCCATGTGTTAAAGTGTCTAACACACACCCTGGAGTGTCTTATTGCTTACTTAAGATGCAGTGGAAAAGATTAGGTTAAGTAAATGCTAATGGTGTTAATGGCCATACTTTACACCTCCCATGTTGACTGTTTTCACAAACAAAGGGCTACACTGACAACAGAACTTGTTTGTAATCTGGATATGTAGCTGAAACAATGAATGATATGGTAAAATATGTTTTAAAAGTATGTGAGCACTCAGAATGGCTCAAAAACCTGACTAGCACAGAGCAAAACCGGATTACCTGATAGGGACCCTGAAAACCTGATCACCAGGTAAAAAACCTGACAGGTGGCAACCATAACCATGCCCTGTCCCTTCCCCCGCTTGCCAACAGGTGCCTCACCCATTGTGTCAAAATCACTTCTAAATTTTGGTTAGGAGAACTTCCCTCCTACCTCTCATGCTCACTCTCTTCCCCCTCCCACTCCCTCAGATCCTCGGACACTCACACTTTGTCGGTCCCCTGTCAAAGCCCACTCTCATCGGTCAGTCAGGCTTTACCCATTGTTTCCCGCAAATCTTGAACTCCCTCCCAACCCCCAAATACGGCACTCCTCCTCACATAACTCTCTCATCTAACTGCTTCTGCTTTAACCCTCAACTGTCCTCCTATGCCTCTGCTCCTCTCCATGATTCACATCCCCTATTAAATCTTCCTCCCCGCAAGCCTGCTTCTCAGCATGCTCTCCTCTCCCTTCACCGCTTACCCCCTCACTCCTACCCCTAACCTTTTTTTTCCCCATTACCAACTTGCTCCTGCTTAGTTTTGACCTCTGGCAGAGTTCTCAGCATCCTGGAGCACTGGGAAAGCCTCCTCCTTCCCTTCCCCTTCCCTCCTTTCTACCCAACTTGTCCTCGCCTACATATGCCCTCTGTCGGGATTCTTAGCACCTGGTGATGTCTACTCTCAGGTAAGTTTCTTCCCTCCCACCTTCTTTTTTCCTTTCCTCTTCTATCCCCCCATTCCCTCTGCCCAACTTTTCCTTGCCTACTTCTATCCCCTGGCAGAGTTCTCTGCATCCTGAAGGGGCCCAGCACTGGGCAATTGCTCCTCCTTCACTCCCCCTCCCCCTATATCCTTTCTACCCAACTAGTCCTCACCTGATTCTGCGCTCTGGCAGGGTTCTCAGCATCCTGGTGTGGCCTAGTCTTAGGCAAGCTTTTTCTTTCCCTCCTCTTCCCTCTTTTCCCTTCATCCTTTCTTTTCTCTCTTCCCAACTTGTCCTCACCTACAGTAGTTCTGCCCCCTGGCAGGGTTTTCAGCATCCTGAAGGGGTACAGCACTGGGAAATGACTCTTCCTTCCCTCCCCTCCATCCTCTCTACCTAACTTGTCCTCACCTGACTCTTCTCTGGCAGTGTTCTCAGCATCTGAAGAGGCCTAGTCTTAGACAAGTTCCTCCCACTCTTCCTCCTCCTTCCCTTTACCATCCCCTCTACTATCTCTACCCAACTTATCCTTGCCTACTTCTGCTCCTTAGTCTAAATCCTTGCCTCATTCCACCACTGGCAGCGATCTCTGCACCCTGAAGGGGGCCAGTTCCAGGTATGACTCATCCTTCCCATCCCTATCCCTTACCCCCACCTCTCTCCTGCCCCCCTTGCTCCCTTCCTGCACTTAATCAAAGAAATTAGTTCACTTGAGCTAATGATCTGCACTTATTGTTCTGAGGTGCTCCCAGAGTGAACTAGCCCTGTGTTAACTTGCCCTTCACAACTGATTTTATTTTTGCTCACTTTTCTCCAGTAATGTTCCCCCCATTTTTATCCTCTCCTTCCCTCAGCTGGTTTCCCCTGTCTGCCCTCTACCCTCCTTGATGTTCCCCCACGGGTACCACATTCATTCAATAACTGATAAATAATCTGCCTATTAACTGTGGTCCATTCCTGCAAGGAGTTGGCTCCAAGGCTACATTAAATTTCTGTACTATGTTCCTCAGACATGCCACTTGTAATTAAATGCATATTCCACAGGTATGATATATTTAATTGTATGTTATGTCACAAATGCAACTATAAGATTATTTATTATATTTTTTAACTGTATGTCTTGTTACAAATGTAACTGAATGTTTAATTTCTCGAATATGTTAAATACTAAACTGTATATCTAATTCTTCATCCAATTGTACCCCGCCAGGTCGCACCAGGAGACGAGCAACTTGCTGTTCAGTGTGCTTTTCTGGGCAAACATTTCAATAAATAAATAAGTTAAATAATATTTACTCTCACAGTGCAGTACAATGCCACTCCCCTGCTAATTTACCCACTGCCAGCAATTTTACCTCTGCCCACCTGCGAACACGTCACTGTCATCTCCCAACACTAATCGGTATCAATCAGCTATTTGCAAGCAGTAACCCAAACTGCAGAAAGTTGGGGCTTTACACCTGTACAAAGAAATTGTTTACGTACATGCTGAATAAAGAGTATTCACAGCAAGTTTGCCACTTCCTGCCTGCAAACATGTCACTATCACCAAGATGCCAACTGACTCCCAAGTCCTATGAAAGCAAAAGAGATTGCAGATGCCGGGTGAACTCAGTTGTTCAGGCTGCCTGGGTAAATGTAATGCAGGCACAGCTAAAACAAAGCTAAAGCGTAATGTTGGATAATGTCAATAATTCATCTACACCTCACACTCCCCAAGATGCCGGCTGACTTCCAGGTGTAGCAGCTGAGACAGCAAGCACTGCTGGAAGCTAACATTAAATAGTGTGTCATGCAGAAAAGTATAGTGGTTGAGTAGTGCTAAAAAGCAGACAGCATAGGATGTGGTAATGCTATTACAGACTGTATAGAGGTGTCTGTAGACCTATTTACAACATGGTCCTCTTTTTTTTTTGCATGTCCCTCACTGAACTGAATAGCATGCTATAACAAATGGTCATGGTGGACCCCAATTTGTTTGTCATAGCGAGGAGGCACTACATGTGAAATGAAAAGCAAGGGAAGGTTTCAAGCAGGAATTAGGAGTTGTGCAAGAAAACCCACTTCTGCCTTGCATTTTCCAGTCTTGTGATTCGGCAAGGACTTCAAAGGGAGAAGGAGGAGAAAGGCAAAGAGTAGCTGAAATTATGGAGGAGATTCAGTATTCTGAAGTTGTGATAGGTGGAAGAGGGGCACACACCCAAAAGCGCTCTCCCTGCTCAAACTGATACCAATATGTTCACATGCTTTGTAAGCAAACATTATAAAAGAGGTGATTTCCCTCGTGGGTCTCACTATGAGATGATGCACAGTTCTAATCCCCTGGGGCACCAAATGCATGGCTTTGGAGCAGATCAAACAATGTAACGCAGGGAAACAGAATATAGAAGGTATTACAACATGAAAGCAAATGGATCTTAACTCTGTAATTCCCCCAGGACTGAAGAGGGAAATGGCTCTGAAACCATTCTTTTAATGGGATTGAACATTAAATGGTCACCTAGTGGGATCTGTCTACATAGATCTCACCAAAGCGTTTTGACACAGTCAATCATGCCCTGCTACTACACACCCTCCCATCGCTGGGCCTTGCCGCCAAAGCAGAGTCCTGGATTGCCAGCTATCTAACTGGCCGGTCCCAGCAGGTCAGGATCGGCTCTACCCTCTCCTCCTGATGCCCTGTTCGTTCTGGGGTCCCCCAGGGTTCAACTCTTGGCCCCCTCTTGTTTAGTCTTTTCCTTAACCCCTTTCCCCATTCCTGCCCTGGTAACATGCTCCTCTATGGGGATGTTGGCATCATCTTTGAAACCCCACTGCCCTCTTAGCCTTGCTCCAAGAGCATTTCCTCACTATCGAATCCTGGTTTGCAGCTCATAAGCTTATCCTCAACTGTAATAAAATCAAATCCATGGTTTCCACACACTACCAAAACCATCTCCGTAACCTTACTCTATCCATCCATTATGCTGCCAATGTCCCTGCTGAGCAAGTCTCTTCCTTCAGGTACCTGGGGATAACCCTGGATACCCATCTTTCCTATCACAATCACATCCAAGGTCTCCTGACTACTCTCAATACCAGGACTGGCCTGTCATACTAGTACAAACATTTCCTATCCCAGGAAGCGCTCCACCTGGCAGTATACTCATTTGTTCTCTCCCTCGTTGATTGTGGCCTAGTGATTTATGGTACAGCTGACACAACCACCCTCTCACAGGTAAAGACTACCCTAAAGAAGACCTGTAGGCTGGTCATGGGCCTCGACAAGCTCACACACACCTGTGACCTGTATAAATCTGCAAACTGGTTAAATCTGGAAGCCAGACTTAAATACTATACATGCATCTTTGCTAAGAAGATATCACTTAAAATTACCCCTGCTGGCCTAGACAAGTGCCTCTAGGTCATCCTTCTCTGTGCCATGGTGTAGAACCTCACTGTACCAAAGGGCCTTTTTATATCGAGCACGGAAGTGGATGAATGATTTCCCACCCTCCATATCCCAACTACCTACCCTTGGCCTATTCAGAACAGCCCTAAAGTGTCATCTCATTGAACACACAGCCTGTGATTGCATTTGGCCTGGCCATGGGCTGTTTTCCCACACCTGGGTATCCCATCTTGACTCCCCTTTGTTAATGACCCACCACAATCTAGTTTGTTATTCAACCCTGGGTTACATTACCCTGTTAAAATATGTTTTACTGTCTTACTTGTAAAATTGGTCCCTCCAAGCCTGCTTTAATTACTGTGTTTAATTTCTGTCACTGTATGCTACTTACCCTTCATTGAATTGTTTTGTGACGAGAAGCCTTTGAAAAAGAGTCTGTGACTCAAAGGTTGTTTTCTGATATATCCAAATAAATCAATAAAAATATCATACAGTATGATACACAATGATGTCAGTCATTCCCCCCCCCAGTCTTCCTGACAGCACCCCTCAGCCCGTCATTGACCTTCCCACAGACTTGCTGGTCCACCACTTGCTCAGAACTACAATAGATGGGTGGTCCACCTTGTTGGTCATGCAAGAGCCTGTGGGAGGGAGGCTGCCCCTCGTGCACTCCGGTGCACTGATGCCTGGCCTCCACCAGGTGGCAGTCTATGCAGAAGGACCTGATATACCCCCGAGGAAGGAGAGCTGCCATCGGGCACTCAATACTCCCTCAACCGGCCAGCACACCGAGTGATACTAGTCCGTTCCTGAACCCAGGTTGCCAGCTTGGACAGCAGAAGTACAGCCACTCCACCACTGGGCTGGCACCAAAAAAAAAGTTTTAATGGTGTTCTCCATCTACTTCCTATTTTTTTTTTATTCCGTTTCTTTCCATAGTATCCAATAAAGGAAATCTGGCGCACTGCCCCTCCCCCACTCACCAAAGCCATACTCTCCACCCTGCAACTTGTACTTTATATACATGCATTATATATGAAGGTGAACCATCTCATAGAATTACTGTAACAGGGTTTATGGTGTAAGATGTCAACTTTTTTTTTAATACATTATTTATCTGTAAGTTTGGATGCCTAATGTCGAAAGTTAATTTCTCTCTCTCATTTATTCATTTCAGAAGTTTTCCCAGAAAGGACATACTAAGCTGGCAGCAGCTTCTTTCCAGATTCATCCTGGGAAGGGGACGAGGGTGCAAACAGTGCAAAACAGCAATACATTAACAAGATGCAAACATAAAAACTTAGAACATAGCAAAGTAGTGGTGGAGGTACAAAGGTAGAGGCAGTTACAAAAAAAAAAAAAAAAAACAATTGGGGAAATCAGTACAACTGTACTTAGAAATATGTACAGTTTCAGTGATGCCAGATCAGAAGTACAATACAAATAACTAGATTAGGGGATGCAGACATGGAAACAGCGACACCTGGGTGCAGTGGACCACAGCAGCAGACATTTGTGCAACTGGGTAAGGTTAGGAGAGGTCAGAGGCATTTGCAAGAAAGAGCTGAGGAGTCCCAAAGGACGGACTGGAGATAGGAGAGAGGTTGAGTGAGCAGCAGGGGGAGAGTAGAAACATAGACAACGATGGCAGAAAAAGACGAAAGGTCCACCTAGCCTGCTTGGAGTTCCCTATCTGCCCCATGACCTATTGTCTATAGAGAGTTTTATCCCTCCTGGTCTACCCCCCTGCTTCCCTCCCTACTGTTTCTGACCTAAGCAACCACCAAACCATTCACTGTCTCCCAGTCATGCTTGAAGCCGTTTCCAGTCTTGGCACCACAACCTCCACTGGCAGACTGTTCCATGGCTCCACCACCTTTCCATAAAATAGAACTTCCTCACATCTCTCGTAAACCTTCCTCAAGCCACTCTGCACTCATGACCTCATGCTCTTGACTCTATTCCTGCTAAACAGTTTCCTGCATTTCACCTTGCTATTCTGTTCAGAAACTTGAAGGTCTATAGCATATCTCACACCCCCCTCATCTGGTCTCCAGTGAGTATATGTTCAGTACCTTCAGATAATCTTCATGAGATCTGCCCTGATGGCCCGGAATCATCTTGGTCACCCTGAATTGCACTGTCTCTAGCCTGTCACTGTCCTTCTGTAGGTGGGGACTCCAGAACTGAACACAGCATTCCAGATGTAGCCTCACCAGTGATCTATACAGAAGCAGTAGTAACTCCTTTTTCCCTGCTGTCTGTACCCCTTGTGCTACATCCCAGCACCCTATTAGCCTTATTACAGGCCTTGGTACACTGGCTTGATTGTTTGAAGGAGTCACTAATAATGGCTCCCAGGTCCCTTTCCTCTGCCAAAGTGCTCAGTTTATCCCTTCCTATGCTGTACTCTGTCCTGTTTTTCTTCTTCCCCATGGTGCATAACTTTGCATTTTTTTTGGTGTTGAATTTCAACTGCCAAACCTTAGACCACTTCTCTAGCCTTTGTAGATCCCTCTATATCTCCCTGATCCCTTCGTCGCTATCTACCCCACCACAGAGCTTTGTGTCATCTCCAAAGAGATACAGCTTGCCCCGGACACACTCTCCAATGTCCCTAATAAACACATTGAAGAGGACAGGACCTGGGACAGATTCCCCATGACATCCCACTTGTGACCTCCCTCTACTCTGTTTACTACCACCCTCTGATGTCTCTCTTTCAACCAGTTTCCCTAGCCATCTAACTATGTCCCTAGTCATGCTCAGGTTCTCCAGCTTCTTCAGCAATCTTCTGTGTGACGCCAAGTCAAAAGCCTTGCTGAAATCGAAGTAGAGTAAATCCACACCTTGGCCCTTATCTACTACCTTTGTTAACCAGGCAAAGAAAACTATCAGGTCGCTCTGACAAGACCTCCCTGACACAAACCTACAGTGTTTACTATCCTGTAGACTATTGCTCTCTTGGTAGTTCACAAGGTCCTCTTTGATCAATGACGCCATTGGTTTACCCACTACAGAGGTAAGGCTGACAGGTCTATAATTCCCTGGTTGCTCCTTGTCTGCCCAACCTTGTGTAGTGGGACTAACTCTGCTAACTCCCGGTCTTTTGGAATTACCCCTGTGTGAATTAAGCTGTTGAATAACCCTACCAAGGGTTTATTCAGTTCACCAGCCAAATCCTTGAGCATCCAAAGGTGCAGTCCATTTGGCCCTGGGGCTTTATCTACCTTTAGGGCTTCAAGCCCCTTCTGCACCCTTTCTTTGGTAAATACTGGCTGCCTCATTTCAGGAGTGCCCCTGACAGCTACCTAGATGTCACTTTCAGGCAGGGGCCCACTGCCTACCATTAGTAAACCTGAAGTAGATCAAAGCTTAGGAAATCTGAAGGGGAAAGTTACAGAGGATTTCATGGGAGGAAGGGACAGTGAGCTGGAGTTAGTGTTACAGAAGGAATACATGGGTGAGAAGGAGTGGAAATGAGTGGAACTTGAGTAAGTGGGAGGGTGACAAGCCAGAATCTGTAGATAAAGGACACACAATGAGAGAGGTGTCCAGCTTTTAAAAGGGAGGGGTCAAGAGGGAACAGTGGTGCGTGCAGTTGGGGAGAAGAGGAAAGCATTCCAGGGCAAAGTAACAGGTTGGATTTCAGAGCTGCATGCTAAACAATGTCACCATGGTCGAAAATAGGGAGGGTTATCTTTAAGATGATTTCTCTGTGTACAGAAGCAAGATATATGCTTTATTTCTGTACAGAGCTCTGGGTTTGGGGTGGAGCTTCTAGAGGATGGAATCCACATGGACAGAGAAATCATGGTGACAGCCCAACCAGATCCAGAGGTATTTAAAGGAGGAAAGGTCCTTAACAGCACCACCAAGGACATGGAAGGTGGGGAAGAGTGAAGATTGGCCTTCTGCTGCCTGGTGCCAAAGGTCGTAGAGACTGTTTTCTTGGCACTGACTGAAAATTTGACTGATCATCTTCACAGTACACCAGGGTAGTAGGACGGCATATTTGCTGATCCCCTTTAAATTTTTTGTCCAGTGGTAAAATCACAGGGTGAAAAGAACACAGAGCTGGTCAGCCACATCTGTGGGATCATCTCTCAAATGTTCTATTTGTTTCCTGTTTAAAGGGGAACTGTCATCAACAGGGTTTCTTAATGTCTGAAAGTCCATAAAAAGCTAATTTGAGTGAGCCATTGTATTTATGTGTGAGTCTTTTGCAGTCCCGAGTTATTCATATGTAAATCAGCCTGTAATTAAGGGCTGGGGCAGCCAAATGTTTTAGGCTCCTGACAGGAAATTATGTCACCGAGGGGCTTAGCCCTCCATTTACTGTAGGTTAAATAGGAAATCATCTGTTTTATTAAGTGTGTTTTAAGGTGTTATTACAACACTTTCTACATTTATAATAATTGTACTGTATGTGCATTGAAACTAGTGAGTTATCACCTTTACATTTCAAACTGTTAGTAAAAATAATCCATCTTTAGGATTGCTTTAACCTGTAGGCTATACTGTCAACTGATCATTAAAAACTACACATCTCAAGGCTGACTCTGTGTTGTCAACAGGTACTGGGGTACCATATTGTATCAGAATGTCTATACCCTGGCTGTGTTCATGTCAGTGCAGATTTCTGGGGCTGCCACAGCACTGACTTCTGTCTTATTCCATTCTCTCTCTCTCTCAGAATTTTGGATGTGAACCTAGGTCTACAAGATGCAAATGTGGCTACGTACCTACTGGCCTGGCATCAAGGGGCCAGCCTTGAAATGTGTAGTTTTTGATTGACAGCTGGCAGCATAACCAAGAGGTTAAAGCAAAGAGCTGTGAACAAGCTTTGTTTATCTAGGAGAGTGGGGTTTGATTCCAACATGCTCTACTTGTGTGACCAGAGCAAGTCACTTATCCTCCCTGTGGTCCGAAAACACACCCAGAAACAAGCCGTACTGTAGTTGTGTGCCTTTCCTGGACAAAGACAGTAAAAACAATCAGAGCATGTTGACTTTAAAAGAAAAAAATAGGATACTATTAATTGTTTATTAACTGCAAAAACATAGATGGACAACACTGTTAAAACATGCATAACCTGAAATGCATCATTAAAAGAGTATTTTACTTTTTTTGATGAAGTTAAAAGTATAACAGTTTCTTACTGAAATACTTTGGATGGAATGGGATTTTCTACTGTAAAGGAAACAAATGAATCTGGTTGAAACTGCTGTTCAGGCCCTTTGAACGTGTCTTACACAATACAGCTCTGCCAATGGACTGCAACTTTCCAGAATGCCATTCTCATTGTAATGTATAAAACAGAAAGAAAAAAAGGGAGAGACAGGCTGTGTGTGTGTGTGTGAGTGAGTGTTCGTATCTATCTCTGAGAGAAGTGCTATACTAACTGAACTGTGATGAAAGGGGAAAAAAATATCACTATTAATTAAATTAAATAATATATGGGTGGGTGAGTGTAAAAAACAGAATTTTGCACACACCCTTGGTGTGGGATGTTTTTATAAACCCCTTTGACTTTGCCCTTGGGGTTAATGTACCATTCCATACCGTGTGTGTGTGTGTGTGTGTGTGTGTGTGTGTGTGTGTGTGTGTGTGTAAAATTCTGGTTACACACACCCACCCATATATTATTCTATATTTTAATAATGCAGTTCTGATTATGCATGTTTTAACTATGCTGTTCATCTATGTGTTTTTGCAATCAGTAAACTATTAATGGGGTCCCATTTTTTTTCTTTTCAACTCAAATCACGATAGAGAGAGCATAATATTTTCAGAATCATAGCACATGCTCAAATAGTTTTTACTGTCTTTGTCCAGGAAAGGCACGCAACTACAGTTTATATCTGGGTGTGTTTTGGGACCACAGGGTGGCTAAGTGACTTGTTCTGGTTACACAATATACAAGAGCAGCATGTTGGAATAAAAACCTGTTCTTCTGGATGAAAGAAGCTTGTTCACAGCTCTTGGTTTTAACCTCTAGGCTGTACTGCCAGCTGTAAATCAAAAACTGCACATTTCAAGGCTGGGTCCATGATGCCAGGCCAGTAGGTAAGTAGCAACATTTCCATCTTGTAGACCTGAGTTCACACCCAAAATTTTAAGAGAAAAGGCCATAAAAGAGGGAATGGAATAAGACAGAAGTCAGTGCTGTGGCAGCCCCAGAAATCTGTACTGACATGAACACAGCCAGGGTTTAGAAATCCTGATATGGGGCCCCAATACAAGTTCACACCACAGAGCCAGCCTTGAGATGTGTAGTTTTTGATGATCAGCTGGCAGTATAGCCTAGAGACTAAAGCAATCCTAAAGAGGGATTATTACTACTAACAGTTTGAAATGTAAAGGTGATAACTTACTAGTTTCAATGCACATACAAAACATTTATTATAAATGTAGAAAGTGTTGCAATAACACCTTAAAACACACTTAATAAAACAGATGATGTCCTATTTATCCTGCAGTAAATGGAGGGCTAAGTTCCTCGGCAACATTATTTCCTGTCAGAAGCATTAAAATATTTGGCTGCCCCAGCCCTTAATTACAGGCTGATTTACATACGAATAACTCTGGACTGCAAAGACTCACACATAAATACAATGGCTCACTCAAATTAGCTTTTTATGGACTTTGAGACATTAAGAAACACTGTTGATGACAGTTCCCCTTTAATATTTTAAGATTTTCTCTGACCAGCTTTCGAATGATGCAGTACTTGATGTCAGCTACAGTTACTGAGTTTTTTGTATTTCTGTCCTCTTTTAAATAGGGTTAGTTTACTATTTTGAACTATTTAAGGGCTTTCTTATCCTCCATGAGCCACCTTCTGACAAAGATGCAGCAGAGCTGAAGCACTAGGGGCAGTGGTGAGAGGTCAGGGCAGGTATTTCACTTGTTTGCTATACTGCACTTTGCTGTTTACATGCCCAATCCAATCCACTCTGATTCCTATACTTGGAGTAAACCTCCACTTCAAGCAGCAGCCCCAAAGGATGCCCAACCCCCTGCAGGGATCAATGAACTCCACAGTAAGGGTGTGAGGGAGCCTCTGAAAAGTCTGCAGCTGCTATTGCTGCTCCAAGGAGTAGACATAACGGGTCTGGTAGGTACAATATGAATACTATTAAAATAAATAAAATCATACATTTATCCTTCCACAAAAGAATATCCAGCCCCACACCCAAAAACCTTAACCCAACTAAATCAGTCACGCAAAAACTATGCAGAATAATTAAAGTCTAATATTCACACACCCCATACGCTTCAGATTAAGAACCAGTGAAATGGTACTGTGTAATATAATATAATATTATAATATAACTGCCACATCAGCTCAGCCAGAGATGAATGCCAACAGTAATGTTCAGAGTTTATCAGCAATGCAAGCATCAGCATTTAACAAATGAAAATACAAAGAAAAGTCCAAAGTGAAGGAGGGAGAGATTAAAATCAGTCATAAAGAGTAGCTAACTGGTTAGTCAGTTCCTAGAATGACTCACTGTCGCCACTCTTATTAGGCACTGGAGCAAAAGACAGAATTCTTGCCAGATATCAGCTCCACAAAGGCAAAGAAAATTGTCATGAGGAATGGCTTCAGGAAGGAGACAATTTTAACCTACATTATTTTTCCCTCTTCGGGCTAGGTCCTTTGCTGGTCTTGAGATCCCCATGTTAGCATTCATGGCCTGAAGGCAATCAGGGTATCTTCACTGAGGGACACCCCTCTCAGTCCTCCTCCCTTCTTACAAAAGATCTCCTCCCTGGTCTGCACAGCCCCCTTATACCCAGGGCTCACCCCACTGAACTCTGACCCTGGTAGCCTTAACCCCTTCTACACCAGGCCTAAACACTCCCAAGGGAGAACTGAATGGTACAGCAACACTCTCTCTCTCTAGCGGAGGAGAGAGGTGTGTTATACAAGTATTATCACTTTAAATTGTTGACAGTGTGAGCAGAAAGGAATGGCATTTTAAAACCAAAAGACACTGTTCACACAGTTGTGTGCTATGACTATAAACTGTAATAGGAATTTTTAAGAGATTAATGCCTGGTACAGCAGCCAGTCACAAAGCACAGTGCCCTCATGAATAATTTATTAGGCTTTTAGAACAAAATAAAACCACAATGTCTCCATCTGAACTGAGGCAGACTAGTATCTCATGCATTTTAAACAGAGTCTACTAGCTTCTTTAGAAATGAACACCCATGCTCACATGGAACAGTTTATTTAGTATGTCCTTTGTACTTTAACTCCGGAACAGCTGCCTTGAACTGCATTGTATTATTTCCTTGATCTCAGCCTCAGGTTGTGGAAATGATGAAGTGTTTTCAATGTGTCATTTTTAGTTTTCATTAGGGACTAGTTTATTACTGTATTATAGGTCTACTATAGATCAGTTGCCCATCTCTTTCCCCTTTCCTATCTCTATATAACAACTCCCTTCCCAAGGATAGGATCTCATGCAATCTCGCTACTGCACGCAGATGACCTTATCCTCTACCACAGCGCAAAGTAATAGACTGAACCATCATCCACATTCATGGAAAATTTCAGCACTGCCCAAAGATGGTTCCTTGCCAACAGACTCTTGGTAAATGCCCAGAAAATGAAATCCATGCTGTTTGGTTCGAAACCCAGACTACCTAAGTGGGCAGGTAGCACTACCCCTCTTCATATCCTATCCTATAACAGCTCACCCCTTGAGTTAGTGACTACATTCAGATACCTGGAAGTCACCCTTGACCCCTCCTGATATTCTCTGATGACATCGGACTCTCAGTCCGGAGCGTGAACCACAGACTAGGAGTTGGCTTCTGGCTCAAGGATTTTATGACCCCCAAAGTAAGGCTCATCATTGCCCAGGGCACCTTACTCTACCTACTGGACTACTATTATTCCATCTACATACAAACCTCATCCTCCTGCCTGCCCAGGCTCAACATAACTTATAACAGCATCTGTAGTTTTGCCTTGATAATCCCTCACTCCATGCATCACTGTTCCCTCTACCAAGCCCTTGGCTGGCTCCCCTCTCGGGCCCACCGGGATTACCTCCTTGGCTTCTTCAATGACAAATCCATCGGGGGGAAAAGAGCCGTCAACCCTCTTCCCCCCTACTCTGGCCAAATCCCTGCCATTGAGGCCTCCAGTCCTCCTCCTCCAGCCTACCATTAGAGTGCCCACAAACTACTATGTGTATAAGCCACAAGGCCTTCTCCTCAGCTATCCCAAGTCTTTGGAACATCTTATCTGCCCACTATGGGCCCTGGAACTGCACCTCCAATTGAAATCTCACTACTGCCATTACTTGTAAATGCCCCGTTGAAGACAAGATGACCCACTCCATGGGTGAAGCATCTGTTCTACCCCTCCTTGTCTTGCAGCAACATCTGGGGTGTCACAATGACCCTGGAAGCCACTGTTATTATAACACTTGTTGGGCACTGCTGGAAAGACTGTACACTATTATTGCTTACATTAATGTCACTTTCTAGCCAGTCACTCATTTCTGTACCTTTTGTCTTGTATCACTTACTGTATTGTAACAACTTACTGTACCCTGTATCTTTTGAACTTGTTTTTTACCTTGTTTGTGTCATCTTTATGGGCTGGGTCATGCCTGAAAAGGGGTCCCTGAGATTAGTATACTCATCCAGTTTAACAAATAAATGGAACACCCTCCTTCTCTCTATCTGACTCTCAACCACATTTCACTCACTCAAGATACTCTTTTTGGCACAATTCTCTAACATACCTCATTTTTTTTTTACTAACATAGCCAAGAAATGATGGAGCTCACTCCCTTATGGTTTCATTTTAAAATACTTGTTTTTATTTTTACACTAATGTATGAAACAGGGTGATGTTCTGTGGCCCAACGCACCACTTTATCCAGATACAATACTGTATTCACCCTTATTCACTTAATTCAAAATGAAAGCTCCTTCTAGCTAGGAGAGATGGCAGTGATGCGTGCTTGGAGACTGGACTAAACACCCGGGTATATACAAGGGGAAACTTGCAGCCTAGGCAATGCTGCCATAGATTTAAGGCCTGCACTTGAGACAGTTCATTACTAAAGATTACAGAAGTAGATTGGTGCTGAGAACCTAAAATAATTACCACTAGAGGTAGAAGAACAGTTTATGTATTGAACACAGCATTGGACCAAGACGAAGTGGCATACCGGGTCACGAAACCGCACACCTTCGTGTCATGTAAAAATAAAAAAAGATTTAAAACTGGAAGCATAATGGAGTGAGCCCATCACTTCTTGGCTATACACAGACAGGTCAGCAGAGGAGTCTCCAAAATGAAGAACCCTACTAGTTCCTTCATCTAGGGATGCGGGCTGCCTGGAAACCCCTAGAACTACATTTTGGTGTACTTCTCTAAACCATGCACTTGCTGCTAGCCATTTCGTAGCACACCCCTAGTCCCAAGCACCAGCAGAACTACTCCTCATCTAACCCATATTACTTCGGTTCAGTATAGTGTATACTATATATTTACAAATCTATAAATATTTTGTAAATTGGTAAATCTGTTAATTGAATGTCTGTATTTTGCTCGAGCACCTTCCTTTAGGCATGTTCTTCTTGCTCTATATTGTCCCATTTGCAACCCCATTCCAGGTTACACCTCACAACAAGCTCCATCTCAGTCTCCAGCTCTCCCGGTCAGCAAATTTTAAATAACTATCAATCATTTAATAAAGGTGTACCTATTTTATTTAAAGAAGTTATGATAAAATCTGTGACCTGTAGAGTTTGCCTTGGGACCCAAACAAAATTCTGTCTTAGTCATTTATATCCATGATCCTGTATTGAATAAATCCAAACATAAAAACTAAATAAATCTTCATGCATTTCTGTGAGTTGTGTTGATAATTTTATCTCTAAAAACAGAAATACAGGTTACTCACCTGTAACAGGAGTTCTAGGAATGGTATATGTTGTTCATCCACACTGTCTGGCAGTTTCCTTGCCGGTTTATATCTTGCAGGAAGGTCTTCAAGCTGGCTCCTCCCACCCACCTGGGTGGTAAAACTCTCAGCTCCGCCCCATGACACCAGATCTAGCCCGCTGGAAGCCAGGCTGTGCGTCAACCGGGAGGTCGGTGGGTGTGTGGATGAAAACATATACCATTCCTAGAACTCCTGTTACAGGCGAGTAACCTGTATTTCTAGGGACATGGATATGTTGTTCATCCACACTGTCTGGCAGACTCCTAGCAGTTCTCCGGGACGAGGGAGGCAAGGCGCACACCCCCCTACTTGGGAAATAAAGACTGGAGAACCGAGGCCCCAAAACCAGCATCCCAGCATGACTCAAGGTCGATGTGGTAGTGGGTGAAGGTGTGTGCTGACTTCCAGGTAGCAGCCCTGCAGATTTCCTGGATAGGGACGTCCCTGGAAGCAGCCACCGATGCAGTGGTATGGCAGGTAGAATGAGCTCTTATCCCTCTGGGAGGCTCCATGCCCGCCAACCTATAGCAGAGATCTCTGCAGGAGGTGACCCACCTTCCTATCGTCCACTTGGCTGCAGGTCTGCCAGGTGCAGCTTCAGCGCAGGTGACAAACAGCTGGCGAACCTCTCCCCGAATTTCAGCTGTCCGCTCTTTATAATAAGCGAGCACTCTTCTAGGGTCCAAAGTATGGAGCCTATATTTGGCCTCCGAGGTGTGACTGGGGTAGAACACCTGCAGAGTCAATACCTGGTTAAGGTGAAACTCCGACACCACCTTCGGAAGGAATTTCGGGTGGGGGCACAGGGCAACCTTGTCCCTGTGGAAGACCAGATAAGGAGACCCGATGGAAAGCGCCTGGAGCTCTCCCATCCTTCTAGCTGACGTGATGGCCACCAAGAAGGTGGTCTTCCATGACAAGTGAGAGATATCACACCTGTGCATCAGTTCAAATGGCTTGCCCATGAGCTTAGCCAATACCAGCAGTAGATCCCATGGAGGTGGAGGTTCTCGCACCGGAGGGGATATGTGATCAAGGCCTTTGAAAAAGCACCCGACCACCTTCTCCTGACCACCGACTGCTTCCCGGCCCACGCCCAGTAAGCAGAGATGGCTGCCAGGTGCACTTTAAGGGTCGTCGACCGAAGCCCTTGCTGAGAAAGAGACCACAGGTAGTCCAGAATGCTTGTCAAGGAACAGGAGGAAGGGTCCAGGCCCTTGCCCTGACACCAAATGGAGAATCTCTTCCATTTGAAGGTGTAGCATTTTCTGGTCGACTCCTTACAGGACGCCTCAACGACGTTGAGGACCTCGTCGGAAAGACCCAAGGCCTGGAACTCTAGCTGCTCAGAAATCAGGCATCAGGTGCAGGAATTGAAGGTCCGGATGGAATACCTTCCCCTGATTGACTGAGATCAGGTCCGGGCGGGCTGAAAGCTGCCTCGGGAGCCTGGAGCTGAGACTGAGGAGATCTGGGTACCAGAACTGGCGGGGCCAATCTGGGGCTACCAGAATCACCTGCGCTTTGTCCCTCCTCACCTTGAGAAGCAACTTGTGGATCAAGGGAAATGGGGGAAAGGCGTAGAAGAGGCCCGGGGTCCATGGCCTTGAGAAGGCATCCCCCTGCAGCCAGCCCTGCTGAGGGGGGCGGGCATGAAAGAGTCTCAGCTTCGCATTCTCCCTGGAGGCAAACAGGTCTGCCTGAGGCATGCCCCAGTTGGAGAACAGATCTTGTACTACCTCCGGCAGGAGAGACCACTCGTGGGATGCAACCCCTATCTGGCTTAGGGCATCGGCCAGGGTGTTGGAGGCTCCTGCCACATGAATGGCGAGGGAGATCCACCTCCAGGCTGCGCACAAGTGACCAAATGCAGAGAGCTTCCCTGCACAGAGGCATGGAGCGCGTCCCACCCTGGCAGTTTAGGTAGTACATGGTCGTGGTACTGTCCGTCTGGACCTGAACGACATGACCCCATAGAAACGGAGCGAAGGTGGTGAGGACTAGACGAACCGCTTGAAGCTCCAGCAGGTTGATGTGGCATTGGGACTGCCGAGAGGACCAGAGGCCGTGTGCTCTGTGCTCCCCCAGATGGGCACCCCAACCCATCAGAGAAGCATCGGTCAATAGAGAGACCGTCGGCTCACGGCGGACAAATGGGATGCCCTCCTGTAGATGTGCTGGAATGGTCCACCACTGGAGAGCACTCCACATCCCCTGGGTCACTGTAACTAGCTGATCCAGAGGATCGAAGTGCTGTGACCATTGGCTGGCCAGACCCCACTGAAGGGGACGCATGTACCAGCGGGCCCAACAGACCACACTGGTGCAGGCCACCATGAGGCTCAGGAGGCGCAGGAAGTCCCGGGCAGGGCGCAATTGCTCAACCTGAAATGACTGGGCAAAGGAGGAAAGAACCTCGGCCCTGTCCACCGGGAGCCATGCTCTGGCTCGTAGAGAGTCGAGCTCTGCCCCGCTGAATTGTATCACCTGCTTTGGCTCAAGTTCCGACTTGGCCTCGTTGATGATGAGGCCAACCTGAGAGCAAACCTGGAGGGCCAGATCTCTGGACCGCTCCACCTCTGCTCTGGAGGGGGCTGCAATCAGCCAGTCGTCCAGGTAGGGGTACACCCAGACCCTTCAGTGCTGCAGGAATGCTGTCACCACTGCCATGCATTTGGTGAAGACCCTGGGAGCTAGGGAAGGTCCGAAGGGCATGGCCCAGAACTCATACAGGGATCCCTCTGCCCTGAAGTGGAGGAATCTCTGGAGGGATGGATGGATTGGGACATGAAAGAACGCATCCTGAAGGTCCAGAGAACAAAACCACATGCCCCGTTCCAAGGACGGGATAATCTGAGCGAGAGTGACCATCCTGAAGGTCCGAGACCTTAGGAGCCTGTTCAGATCATGCAAGTTGAGAATGGGGTGCTAGCCCCCCCGTCCGTTTTGGGACCAGGAAGTACTTGAACACAAACCCCGGGTCTGGAGGAGGATCCGCCACCTTCCTGATCACTTCTCTTTCGAGGAGCAGGGCGATATCGGCTCAGCGAGCTGACAAAGAGGCTGTGGACCCCGTAGCCCCCCCAAGGGGCGACAGCTCAGAAGGGCAGGGCCTGCTCGAATTCCAGGGGCAGGCCCTTTCCTCCCACCTCCAACACCCAAAGGTCCATGGTGATAACGGACCAAACGGAAAGGAAGTGGCGGATCCGTCCCCCCACGGGGGGAACCTGGGGGCGACACCCCTCAACCCGTCACTGGGTAGGCTTAGAGGAGGGACCGGCCGAGGGACCTCCTGGGCCTTTACCTCCCTGCTTCCTATTGGAGGAAGCCGCGGGCTTGGGTTTGGGATGCCCAGCGCGAGCCTGCTGGCCCTGGTGCTGGTGCTGTTGGGCCAGACGTGCCGCAGGCGCAGAAGGACGAAAGGACTTGTGCTGCTGCTGTCAGCGGCCTTTGACCTTCTGGGCGGAGGTGACCTAGTCCAGAGTGGCATTGGACTTTTCGATCCGCTGGAGGTGACCTTATACTCCAGGGCCGAAGAGGTCGGTCCTCAGGAAGGGGACATCCGCCAGTTTGTGCTGGGTATCCACCGTGAAGGTGGATATCCTCAGCCATGCTCTGCGGCACATGGCCACCATGGCCGCAACCGATCTGGAACAGGAGTCTCCAATGTCCAGAGCCGTTTGGAGCTGCTGTTTAGCCACCGCCCTACCCTGGTCCCGTACCTGCCGGACCATGGTCTGCAGGTCGGCCGGGAGATGAGGGATCACCTCATCCAGGGAGCCCATGAGGGCATGGGAGAAGTGTGCTATCAGCACAGCCGAGCTGGCCTGGTGGAGGCCAAGGGAGGAAGCAGCGTACACCTTGCGCCCGGCATAGTCCAGCTTTTTGGACTCCTTGTCGGGGGCTTGTCCACATCCCTAGCATTCCCGAACGCCGAAAACGCGGTCAGTGACCAACCTCAAGGAAGGGTGTTCTGAAAACCAGGCAAGGAGCCGTAGGACCAAGATACTTCCTGGCCATCCTGGCCAAGGCGAGGACAGGAAGCAGGCTGCTGCCAAAGCTCCAAGGCTGGGCCAACAATGGCTTCAGCCACCGGAAAGGCCTCCGTGAGTGAATCCCTCAGTCCAGTATCTCCGCTCAGGGGATACTTGGCCCGCTTGACACGAGCTCGAGCTGCATCCCGTGGACTCCAAGATGAGCCAAAGCAAACCCATGAAGTCACGATGGGCTTGCCCATCGACTGGCTCTCGGAGGACCCAGGTCACGGGCCTGGAGAACAGGGAGGAGTCGCTGTCGGACTCTGAGGAGTCCGCGAAGAGCTGCCTGGGGCCTGAGCCACCCTCCACCCAGCCGAGGACAGTCAGGAGTGAGGGTGACCGACAACCTGTGGGCAGGCCCTGACCCGACCGAGTCCTGGTCGGCGCCTGATTTCGTTGTGGAGGCGGAGGTTCCACCACAATCGTGGGCAGTTGATCTCGCCGAACAACCCGCCCAGGCTTGGGCACCCGGCTACAGCGAGGGGTTGTTTCGGCCGCTCGGGTGACAGCTACTTGATGGCCGGGGAAGGTGACGGCGTCAGCTTGTTCCCTTACAGAAGTAACTGCTGCCACATCAGGTCCTTGTAGCGTCAACTCAACTTGCGACGAAGCCTCTTCCAAGGAGGAAGATAAGGACGAGCGGCGGCACCACTTACTTTAGTGCCGAGACCGAGACAGCCGATGTCGGCGGGATCGGCTGGACCGAGATGATGTCCAAGACCGAGACCGAGATCCTCAGTGTTTCCGAGGACGGGTCTGGGAAGGGGCGGGGGACACCCACTCTTCCCTCAGCTCGGAAGCCTTAACCAGGGACTGTGGCACCAGAGGTGCAGGTAGGTCCTCGGTCTCCACCAGGGGAACTGGTGAAGAAGGGTTGTCGGCTTCACCAATCAACAGCCCATCCGACGGGTCGAGAAAAATCTTGACCGCATTGATGGGTGTCTCAGCCCGGTTGACCTGATGGGGACACCATGAAGCCAGCAGCCTTAGCCGCAACCTCGACTGAAGTCGAGTGTCGACTGTCCGGGGAAGTGGACCTCTCCCGCTCCCACAAATGCCAATGGTGAGACTTACCTTTCGAGTCCTTCTTTTTGGACCGAGAGGAATGTCCTGATGGCCCCTCTTCCTTCGTGGAAAGGGATTGTCAAAGCTCCTTGAAAGAAGCTGAATATGAGGTACCCAGAGAGAGCGGGATAAATGCCGCAACCGAGGAAGAGGATGATGTGGGCTGTGCCGCCTCCTCCTCGAGGGCGATCATCTGCTCAAGTTGCTCAGCCGAGCCAGCCACCACAGTAACCGCCCAACGGGCCTCCTTCGACTTCACCGGCGGGCAGCACTTCTCGGGGCACCCAAGCTGTAACCGGGTAGCACGGTCTTCCAGGACGTTGGCCAAAAACAAACAGCATAACTCGCAGGCCTGCGGGTCATGTTCTAGGCCGAGGCAGTAGACGCACATGGAGTGCGGGTCCGTCCTGGACATTTTCTGCCCACAAAAGCACCGCCAAAATCCAGGAGTCGATTTGTCCATCGCAGCCACGAGGGAGAAACTTGACTGAAGTCTTGAAAATTTTAAAATAAGTTTCGGGTGAACCAAAGAATTAGGATCCAGTATACACGCAGAGCGTTAAGGAGGGAACCTGAGTTTCCAAGCGGTAAGGAAGATCTGGCGTCATGGGGCAGAGCTGAGAGTTTTACCACCCGGGGTGGGTGAGAGGAGCCAGCCTGAAGACCTTCCGGCAAGATTTAAAGCGGCAAGGAACCTGCCAGACAGTGTGGATGAACAACATATCCATGTCCCTGGAACTTACTGTTTAGGTCCAATACTAAAAATATTGCATCTAGATATATATAGCCATCTTTTATCCTTCAACGCAAGTGTCCATGAGGGAAAAGCTCCAGGACAAAATGTACTTCTACTTGAACTGTATAATATGAAAAGGGCAGTTTGTAGCGGACTGTCCTGTGCCTGATCCCATAGCAACTTCTAATACCATTATTGTAAATGTTTGTAGCCTCCCATTGTCTAAACATATGTGACTACAATTACTTATGTATAATCTATTAGAGGGAAAGCGTTATGGAATTACTGTGATTGTCTTACAGTGATTGTTCTAAATCTATTTATGTCTTCAGTATGTATCACTGATGTATCCTGTATCCTACTGATTTCTGTGAACTAAATCCAGGTCGCCCCTGTAAAAGGGAACATTTGGACCCAGTGGGTCTACCCGGTCAACAAAATGAAATAAATTAAAAAAAAAAAAACACCTGTACATTCTAAATGCTGGTGAATAAAAATGGGTGGTGGATAATACAGTGCGGCAGTTAAAGGGGGAGATAACATTTCTGGAAAACAGGACAGGCATTCAGACTGGCGGTAAGCGGAGGTGGCAGTTAAAGGGGGGGTAGATAACGGAGGGAGCACTGTATATAAATAGAATAATGGGTAAGGGTGGTATACAAGGATGTATACCCACTGAGGGGGCTATAAGACCATGAGCCTGAAGGGCTATACCCCGAGAAGGATACAGTTCTGACTATATCCCACCCTTACCTATTATTTATTTTATATAATACATTGGGATGGTTACTATTTTTGAACCTGCAGGTCAGCTGGCTGTTTTCCTGTGTGGATAGCAGTTTCTGGCTCTGTCCTCTGGTGCTTTCCTTAGTGTAGTGGCTTTGTGCTTTGCATTTTTATTGTTTAGGTGTCTGTAGTGTGGTGACTCCCTATATAAGGGGCATGGCTGTGGGCGCGCTTTCCTTTAGATCACTGAAGCTTCGAGGAAATCTTGTTTCATGAGAGACTTTATGATTTTTCTGGGTATAGGTACAAACATTGGACTTAATGCACAATTTTTGTTTTGTAATCAAGACTTTATTGAAAATGTTAACTTTAAATATACAAAACATTATGAAGTAAATGGGACAAAATACATACGACAGAAAAGTAAACATCTTAAAACACACATAAGTAAAATGATTGTAAAAAATACTGTTCCTAAAACAATTAAATGTAAATAGAGAAGGAAAAAAGACTCAGCAAGATTAGATAACTAAGTCAATCTAATCGTAAAAACCCAAACCATACAAATAACATAACTTGTACTTTAATCTGCAAAGATAAAAAAAAAATCTCTCTAGCAATAACCTTAAGGTCAGTTTTGTAAATAAAGTAAAAAAAAGTTCCCAGATATCATGAAATTTATCCATTTTGTTCATGTTAAGGTAAGCTACTAGGTAAATCCGTGCTCTTCCAATGTTTTGGTATAGCATTTTTGGCAATAATCAGGGCAGCCAGTATCCACAGTGTTTGAGGAGCACAGCAATACTGGGTACTACAGCAAATTCCCAAGCTAATCTTTTGTGCGGATAGATCAATCTGAATTTAAGTACATCTTCACATACAGCTTTAATACTAGCCCAAAAAGGGCCTAAGCAAGAGCAGACCCAGAGGATGTGGGAAAGCAAACCTTTTTCCCTCAAGCGTCTCTCCAGCACAAGCAAGTCACAGCAGGAAAGACCCATGGCTACCAATCTGCAGAGAGTATGATCAGGGTCGGACTGGGATACAGAGGGCCCACCTGGAAACTCAATAGAAGACGGCCAAGGGTGACATAGTCATATCAATATTCCTCTTCAGTCTGATACACTAGCTCTGTGTTTGCATCTTACATTTATCAACAGTGTCCCAGATACCCCATTTAATTAGAAAAAAGATGATAAATGCAAAAGTTTTCTGAGTTCAGAAAGAAACCACTTACCTAACTGAGGGGGCCCATCTGGAAATTTCCAGGTATCCAGGTGGGCCAGTCCGACCCTGAGTATGATAGAATCTGTGGACCACTTTATACTGTCACAACTTACCATTAGCTTCCCTACATGCTTTCGAGGTCATAGCCCAAATCTGAGACCATTCTGCCTGTGTGATGATTATTTGAGGCTCTTCTTGCCGTTTATTTAACAAAGAGGTTGTGGGGTCTGGACCTGAATCTAGTATTAGTTTATGACCTTGATTTCAGGTACATATCTAATCCAAAACATGTGTAGAGGGGAAGCTAACATCCTGATTGATTGTGCATCTAAGCATATCTCTTATTTGCAGGTAGTTATGAAATTCAGTTCTAAGCTAAGAGTATTTATGGGATATTTGGGAAAATTATATCAATGAAGCTGATTCCAGGTCAATGATGTCATTTAGAAAATGTATTCCTCTGCACTTCCATAAAGCCCCATCCAGCACTTTTTCCTTATGTTCCAACATATGACTTCCCCCCCATAATGGACAATGAGACAAAACATTAGGGTCCCAATCTAATGCAGAGGCAACCTCCTTCCAGGAATTATTAACCTGACAGAGCACTGAATTTGCATTGAAGGACTTGGTAGACTCTGCAGAGAGAACCGTTCTCAGGTGATGTCCCTTTAATAAAGTCAGCTCTAAGCCCACCCACCCTGGGGTGTCTTGCTTACCTTTTATCCAAAGGGATTTGACACACTGTGCAGCCAAAAAAGCGTTGTGTCTGATCCTGAAAGTTGGTAGGCCGAACCCACCCCTGGCCATGGGCTGCTGAAGTTTTTCATAGGGATTCTTTGAGCTTTACCCTCCCACAAAATCTTTCTAACCAGAGTCTGTAATTTCTCAAAGTATGGAGATGGTATATGGACCGGAAGATGCTGCAGTAGGTAGTATACTTTGGGAGCTAGGACCATACTGAATGCCTGTATTTTTATCCACAGTGAGAGTAGCATCTTGTTCCATCTCGTAGGGTCTAGTTCTAAGTTATCTGTAAGTTTTTGGAAGTTACAGCTTACTATTCGTGAGATGTTAGGGAGCAGATGAATCCCATCTTGTGAAGTCTTAATGGCATGTCTGAAGAATATTGAAGTATCAATGTTGTCAGATAGCAGTAAAGCTTCAGATTTTCCAAAATTAATTTTAAAACTTGAAAAACTTGAGAACTCAGTGATTATGTTGAGAAGCACTGGCACTGTGGGTTTTGGGTTAGATATTGAAAGTAAAACATCATCTGCGTATGCCAATACCTTATATCGTTTACCTACTACTATGCCTTCAACAGAGAGTGTGGTACTAATTTTTAATAAGAGGGGTTCCAGAGCTAAAACAAATAAGAGGTGAGATAAAAGCTGGCAGTAAAGCCTAGAGGAACGAGGTGTGAACAAGCTTGATACATCCAGCAGACCAGACCTGAGTTTGATTCTCACAACCTCCACTTGTATACTGTGTGACTCTGAGCAAGTCACTTAAATCGCCCAGTGCTCCCAAGTCACCCCTGAAAACAGGCACTTGTGTCTAGTGGGCCTTACCCGGTTACCAAAGACTTAAAAAAATAAAAGGGGGGCAGCCTTGCCTAGTACCACGGAAAATGGGGAAGCTAATGGAGAAGAAACCCATTTATTTTCATTCTGGCAGACACATCATAGAAACATAGAATTTGACAGCAGATAAGGACCACTTGGCCCACCTAGTCTGCCCATTTTCCTACCTAACAGATAAGCTGCAGATCCTAGTTAACCAACAGCTTACTTCCTCCTACCCGCCACTGTGACTGCCTTATGTCTGTCCCATGCATTCTTGAATTCCCCCACTGTTCTTGACTCCACGACCTCCTCAGGGAGACTGTTCCATGCATCCACAACCCTCTCCATGAAAAAATACTTCCTCACATTACCTCTGAATCGTCCCCCCTCTATCTTCAAATTGTACCCCCTTGTTTTTGCACTTCTCTTTTTCTGAAAGATGCTACCCTCTTGGACTTTGTTGATTCCCTTGAGGTACTTGAAAGTTTCTATCATGTCCCCTCTCTCCCTTCTTTCCTCAGGGGTATACAAATTAAGCTCCTTTAGTCTTTCTTCGTATGTCTTCTGGTGCAGATTTACCACCATTTTGAATTGCCCTCCTCTGGACAGCCTCCACTCTATGTCTTTGCGGAGACGGGGTCTCCAGAACTGCACACAGTACTCCAGATGGGGTCTCACCAACTGTCTGTACAGAGGGATAACAACTTCCTGTTTTCTACTATTGATGCCTCTCCCTATGCATCCCAGTATTCCCCCAGCCTTCCCTACTGCTTTCTCACATTGTTTGCCCACCTTTAGGTCATCTGATATAATTACCCACAGGTCCCTTTCCATTTTTACTGTTGTCAGTATCTCACCCCCCATTGTGTACTCTTCCCTTGGGTTTTTGTTTCCCAGGTGCATTACCTTGCACTTCTTTGCATTGAATCTGAACTGCCATACATTTGACCATTCCTCCAACCTTGCCAAGTCCCTTCTCATCCTTTCCACTCCATCTTGTTTATCAACCCTGTTGCAGATCTTTGTGTCGTCTGCAAAGAGACATACTTTTCCTTCCAGTTCCTCTGCAATGTCACTTATAAAGACATTAAAAAGGACCGGGCCCAGTACTGAACCCTGTGGTACCCCGCCAGTAACCCTCCTTTCTTCACTGTGGACTCCATTTACTACCACACTTTGCGTCCTGTTGTCTAGCCAATTTTATATCCAGGCTACCACCTTGGGACCCACTCCTAGGCTGGCTAACTTGTGTATTAATCTTTTGTGTGGGATTGTATCAAATGCCTTGCTAAAATCTGGGTAGACCATGTCCACAGCCTCTCCCTGGTCTACTACTTTGGTCACCCAGTCAAAGAAATCTATTAGATTCATCTGACACGATCTTCCCATAGTGAATCCATGCTGCCTTGGGTCCTGTGCCCCACTGGCCTCTAGGTACTCAACAATTCTTTCCTTCAGAAGTGATTCCATCATTTTCACTACCACTGAGGTCAAACTAACTGGTCTGTAGTTTCCTGCCGCTGTCCTGCTCCCACTTTTGTGAAGAGGAATCACATCCACTCTCTTCCAGTCCTCAGGTACCACCCCATCCTCCCATGATTTGTTAAACAGATAGTCGGCGGTGTCACTAGTTCTACCCTTAGTTCTTTTAGAATTCTTGGGTGAATCCCATCAGGCCCCACTGCATTGTCCACCTTCAATTTTGTTAGTTCTTTCAGAACCCTTTCTTCTGTAAATGGACTGGTATCGACCCCCGTCTTCAGTGTGTTTCTCTTGTTTGGTTTAGGTACCTCCCCCTCCTCTTCCTTTGTGAATACTGAGCAGAAATATTTGTTCAGATGAACGGTTCAGTATAAAGAACCTTAATACCCTTACAAAAGAAGTCCCCCAAATTATACTTGCACAATATTTTAGTTAACTAGCCCCATTCGACTCTATCGAAGGCTTTGTCTGCATCCAAAGACAGCAAAGAAGTCTGATATTTATATTGCTTGGCAGAGTGAATAATATGGACTATTTTACTGAATAGGTCCGAACTCTGCCTACCTACTATGAAGCCAACCTGATCAGTATGAATCAGATGATGAACAACCCTGTTTAATCGGTTAGCCAATATTTTAGTCAGGATTTTACAATCCAAGTTTATCAGTAAAATAGGCCGATAGCTACCACATAATAGAGGGGTCATTATCCTTTCGAGGTATGACAGTAATCATAGCTTCTCTCACAGAGGGAGGTAATGAGCCCACCTCAAAGGCGTTACAGATGACCCTGTTCAAAATAGAGGTGAGGTTGTGTGTGGGTGCTTTAAAAACTTTCACCCTAGAGCCCACCTGGAACCAGGGATTTCCCTGTGGGCAAAGAATGGATTGTTTTTTATGATTTCCTCATTGGATACTGGCTTGTTCAATTGTTCCTGGAATGACCTACCTCAGGAAGTGGTGGATATGAATACAGTGCAGGGCTTCAAACAGGCATGGGATAGGCATAAGGGAGCAATACAGATGAGTATGAATAGATAGATCACTGACAGAGTAAAGGCCTATGGCACATTCATAAGGTAGAAAAAATGGGCAGACTACACGGGCCTTGCGGTCCTTATCTGCCATCAACTTCTACGGTTCTATGTTCCTTGTCCATCTCTGAAACAACAGGGATTTTGAGGCCTACAAGAAAGGCCTCAGTCTTGTCCTGCATGAAGCAGTCATCTGATTGATACAGAGCAGAGTAGAAGTTTCTGAAGGTGTCAGAAATGGATTTAGTTGAGAGCAGGGTTTTACCACCCCATCTTTGATTGCTATTTTTGTCGAGTCTGACAATCTTCTTAACCTATATGCAAGCAGCCGCCCTTGTGCATCCCCGGCTTCCCAGTAAGCCTGTTTCAGTCTAAACAAAGTGAACTCAGCCTTTGGACTATAAATAGTATTGATGGTATATTTGTCCCTGATAACTTTTATATACAGGTTGTTATTTTTCATTCCACTATTTACATAAAGGAATTCTTTTTCTTTTAGATTTATCCCTAACTGTAGTAGTTCAGCCTCCTTCAATTTTCTTTTGTGCGATGAGTAGAAATAATGCGCCCTCTAATGCAGACTTTAAATAAATCCCAAAGTATGCATGTGTTTACTTCTTCATTGTCATTCAGCTCAAAGAACATCTTAATTTCCCTATCAAGCCATTCTGTGAAATCATTATACTTTAATAGACTGCAATTAAATCTCCAGTGTCTTTCTGAGGGGGTGGACTGTTCGAGCAGCATTTCTACCATAATTGCAGCATGATCTGAGATAGTGATATTACCTATAGCACTTGAACTGATGCCTGTTAGAATGAAAGGTATAATCCCGCCCCTTTGGGTGAGTAACTGTCCAAGAATCGATTAAACAAAATTCAGAGCAAAAGGCTTTCAGGGCATTAGAGGTGGCAGCGTGGGCAGCTGGATGGCCACAAGTACTATCTATATATGGGCCAATAACATTGCTTATGTCCCCAGCTAGTACCATGTCTTTGTGAGCATGTTGCGAAATGTTGCTTGCAAGTGTGGTGAAAAATTCAGGTTAATATTTGGGGCAGATACGCTAACTAGAGAAATGTCTCTGCCTTCAATTTTGATGTTAACAATAACGTATCTACCCTCAGGATGTGTAAAAAGACAGAGGTCACTGTAGCATTTGGTCTTTTTTTTTTTTTTTTTCTCATTTGTAATTTTTGATATTTGTAATTTTCTTCCCTTCCTTTCTGGGGTCACGGCATACACATGCATGTACATGCGTGGAGGTGCACGCACATGCTAGGATCTGGTGGTCCCTTCCACACTTCCCCAGACTTGCACTGCCTCTCCAACCACCTGCGCTGCCCACCAGACTGCCACCCAGTGGGAGCGGGACTACAGCAGAGCTGGCTTCTACCCCTGGAGGGGAGAGCCATAGCTCGATCCCGCTTCAACCATCCCCTCGAGCCAGCTACCTGGTGACCCGAGGTAGTTCCTGAACCCAGGTCACCAGCATAGCGCGAGGTAAGGTGCTGGTGCCTCATCCCTCCACGCAGGGTTTTATTTAACTCTAAAAATTGATCAGCGTTTTGCTCATTAAAGTGTTAAAACATTGTGAAAATGCATAGCACCTGCCTCACTGTGTTTAACAAACATAACACTTCTAGAAAACCTATATAAATACTTTCTGAACAGTTAGTATTGTCCCCCCAAAAAACCTGCTAATCAATTATTTAAAACCCTGTAGCACCACTGGGCTGGCCAGGATTTAGTCTTTCATGCATTAAAATGCAAACACATTTACTCATAGAATTAAATGAGCTCCCATAGACACACCCTACCCATGATCTTTTCAGTTTAGCTGTCTACTCCGCAGATAAGTGTGCTTCCTGGTTGAGGCAACATCAGTCTTTAAATTCTGTAAATAGAACAGGAACTTGAACCTTTTAATGAGATGATTAAATCATTGTATATTCCAGGAAACAAACCTAACAGTTGTTTGAGAGCTTGACATTTCCTGAATATAACTAACCGCTTACACAAAGATCTAATTAAGGGCATTAGTCACTTACAAAAATTAAAAAAACACAAAAAAAAACTGGGTAACCTACTAGTGTACCAAGATCGAAGATTCTCTAAGTAAGGTCAGTGGGTAACTAATGCAGTATATAATGAATAACCTAATTAAACCTCTATACGTAAAATGAACAGTAAATTATATTAATCACAAACTCTTTAACAGCAAACATTTAAACTGATTAGCTATAAGATTTTAGCAAAAAGCAGATAATCTGTGTAATCTTGTTATGCTTAGTTATGAGGTGTCACACAAACAAAAAACGAAGGAACAGCTGGTTGGTGATACAGCTGGTATAATTATGGAAATCCGCACTTTATAAAAATGATGAACTGCGGCATACAGAAGAAGTAGTGAGCATCTCAGTGGAAGCATGCATGCGGTAGCCATATCTGTTGAGCCAAGCTTCGCTCAACCCTGGGACTGATAACTAATGTACAAAACTAAGACATATACAGTAGGTATAATAAAATAAAAGCAAAAGGTAAGTGGCAGGAGCCTTTGCATAAGATGTAACAGACGTACAAAAAAAAAAAAAAAAGACACTAGTAAAACCAGTAATCAAGTGATGGAATATTTGTGATGAGTCTACAGTCCACACCATCTAATAACTGCGCGCCACATTTATGACGCATATTCTGAGAGTTGTTTCAGCCAATGGCTACAAAACCATGACCAACCTCCTCGTAGCATCCAAGTCAATTTAAGGCTATGACCTTTTGTAGTTTTTCACTGGCAGCTGGCTGAGCCCCAGGGACAGCGGGAGACGACAGAGGATAAAGATTTGCTGTGTAAGACAGCCAGTCACATCTCTACTGTAGTAGATAACCTAGCTTACATAATAGCCTTTTCAGCCCAGGCTTCTACAAAATACGACCGCGGAAGACCTTAATATCCTCATTCTCCCAACAGTATGCCATAAAATCAATTGGACAGAAGAACAGCCAGTGGGTGATATGTGTCTGCCAGAGATGAACTGGCATAATAATCAATGGAGTATATCTGCTGGATAACTTGTTGCTACATCTGAACACCTTAGCTTACTTTAGGCATTGAAAATAGCCATAAATAGATTATACTCCCCATGAAAGATGACTGGGTGCATTGCTCAGAAGAAAAACATGGCACATATAGAGGCAAACTTGGTACTCCCAAGAAATGTCTCGCTTCAGAAGCTTTCAGCTTTGTGAATAAAACAAATTATATCAGGTATGGTACTTTAAGCTATATAAAGGGGAGAATGAGCTCAGAACTCTTCAGAATAAAACACACAGTACCAGTATTTCACATATCATGTATACTGTGATTGCGAACCATTAAGTACCACATAAGATTAGCACACTGTATCTAACTATATTAAGCAGTGCTACTACAAAAAGGCAGGACAAGCAAATAACACATTATAACCTGTTATCCGATCAGTTAAATGGCGAGCCTTCAGACTCTCTGGTATAACGTCCTTGCTCAGTCTCGTATATACTGCTTTCACCATGACCGGAGGAGGCTGGCAGTCTCTCCAAGTCGTCCACTAATTGAGTTTGGCGCCTTTTTAAATTATCCACTAGCTGGGCGGTCAGGATAAAGTTTGTTTGAAGTGGAGACACAGAGTTGGCAAGGTGGCATCTGTGTCATGATCTAGACCACCTGCCACAACTATCCTATCTGACACTTGACTGACCAAGACTATTTGATTTCGGTCCACGAAGGTGCTGTGTTCATTGACGTCTAATGTTCCCTTGTGGGCATGATTATTTGTCAGCGGACAATGGGTCCTTCCTAGTTCCTCAAATATTCTTACATTCACTTTAAATCCATCTGTTAGTTTGTGCCCACCCCACCAACAGCCGGTACACGGTGGCCAAGGGATGGCCCGCAGTGGCATGCACAATGGACTGTGCGACACACACAGCTGTCCAGACACATGGCAGAGGTGGCCATGGCCATACCCCAACACCACTGCTATTCTACTGTGACACCGGATGGAATGTGACAATGCTTACCTGCCCCTTGCTGTGCAGCCGGTGCTGCCTGCTGCCCACTAGGCTGTGCCGCCCTGTCCACCGCCACCCTGGCCCATCTGTGGTCCTCCAGCCCTGTGGAAGGAATGAAGAGAGGTGGACATCAGTACACAATCATGCATGTGGAGCTCCCCACCACCACACAGCCCACTGTGCACTGGGAGTGTCCCTGTCAGTCCTGAGGCCCACATGCCAGCACGGTTGCAACTTGTGTAACAGCCAAGGTCGATGCGCGGGGTTCCCCAGGATGACAAAGTACTCCATTGTGGGCCATGCCGCACAGCCATGCCAGCACCACAATACTACACCTGGGCAGAACAGCAACATGAGCACACCTACCTGCCTGTGGCACAGATCCTCACTGGACGTAGGCCTGTATGCGTTGCAAGTGGTCTGGTGCCCCCCGCCTCAGCACTGCTCAGCTATGTACCTGACACCAGTCCAATGCTCCAGGGCCTCTGCGACACGGAGCCACACCTCCCCCCTGGCCTGCTGGAGTGGCACCTGGCCAAACAGCTGCCTCTCAGAGGGCTGAACCACAGCCACTAGGTTGATGAGCTCAACCTCCATCCAGTTACCTGCCCTCCTGCTCTGTCCCTGCGCCATGGCAGCAGCTGACTTGAAGAGGAAAATGGCAGTGGAACAGCGCACATCTGCCACATGTGCAGGATGCATGATAGGATGAACAAGGCTCCAATTCTGCAGCACGTGGATGCACGGACACAGTGCGGGGCCATAGCACAGTCACGGGCACTTGCAGCATGCTGGGGCCTAGTGGGGGCATGGGTTCACGTACACGACCTGTGGCCAGAGGTCATCACCCCGCGCACAGTGTGCAGGTGCACGATAGAGGCAGTGAGCGCATGCCCGATGGCATATCAGCATTGTGCCATGGCATTGCACAGGCTGCACATGTCACGTGATAGCAATGTGTCATTGCTACGCACATGCCCACTGTGGGCACGCATATGCGCAGGTAGTGCGCCACGGTGGTGCTCCGGTGCAACTCCATTGCGCGTGTTGCAATATTGAGATGCCGCATGCACTTCACCTCATTAGCCAATGCAAGACACAGTGTGGAGCATTAGCATATCATTACAATTGCGCACAGGCTCATCTGCATGTGTTGCACCTTATAAGTGCCGCGGAACAGCACAGGCCACAGACCGGTACTGCAACCATTCAGGTAAGTGGCAACATGGATGAACAGCAGCCCACTCCAACACTGCAACAGAGAGCTGCATTGCAATGTGCTGACAGTGCCCCACTCTGCTATTCATGTCCACAGGTGGCAGAATGTTGGAACAGAAGGCGAGGAGAGTCAGGCGCCTGCACGCAAGCGCAGGCCTAACTTTACAGCAGCTGAGACCAATGCCCTCTTTGAGGCCTATATGGACAGGGAGGGCCTTCTCAGTGGTGCCACAGGCACGACACAGGAGCAGGCGGTGGCCCCATATGTTAACACCTACAGCCGTCACCATCGCACCCCACAGGAGTGCAAGAAGAAGGTTGGCACGGACAGGAGGAGGAGTAAGAATAAGGTTGGGGCTATATGGGCATCCCGCAGGGCAACCGGTGGTGGGCCGGCAACTGTGCCACCGCTGACAGCCACAGAGGAGCTTGTGGTATCCACCATCAGATGCACTGTGGTGGAGGGTGTGCCTGGTGGTGGGCTCCAGATGGGTGGCAGCCCCTCACTGCAGGGTGAGTATGACCAGACACCATGCGTGCCTGGTGTGGGCATGATGTGCAGGTGTGCCTGAGGCCATGCCCACTGCCACATGCATGTGTGGATGCGGACATGCAATGCAGCAAGGTGGCAACGGCGGCATGCTGGGGGGCCATGGGTTATGCTGCTCCACTAACCCTCTGTGTGTATCTTGCAGCACCAGCACGCCTTCGTGCAAAGGACCAGGCGGAGGCGGCCGTGGATGCCCGACCTTCAACATTGACAGGCATCCAGAGCTGGGAAAGGCCATGTCTCAGTGTTGTTGGGCATGCAGCTGTGCTTGACATGGGGATGGATGACCCCCTGGCTGGGTTCCTGTACGATGACAGCCTGGAGGTGATGTGTGCAGAGACCCAGCTTGGGGTGCTGTCCGACACTGATGATGACCTTATCTGGGTACAGGACAGCATGGGGAGGTGGTGCCTGACTTGCCCCTTCCTGCTACACAGGCACTATCAGGGCACATCACCATGCCCGCAGCTCCACAGCCGCCCCCATCCCCGCTGGTGCAGATGGGTGTGGCGCCACAGCTGTGTTCAGCATGGGTGGTGGTGGTGTTGTTGCAGCGGCAGCGTGGGGCACTGCCCAGCAGACAGTTGGGCAGCGGCGGCAGGAGACAATGGCCAGCGTACCACGGTGCCCACCGCCGCTGCGCCAGACAGCACCATACCCCCTGTACGGCCCACTGTGCAGCGTCCACCTGAGCGGGAGGCTGTGCAGCAGCATGCCGTGTCACCCCCCCACCCCAACAGGTGGGCCAGGAGGCCCAGGATGCCAAGAGGCTGACAGAGCACACCCGGTTACTGCAGGCATCTGTGGACAACCATGCATTGCTTGCCGCTGAGGTGCACGCACTGCGGGCAGAGGTGCACCAGATGGCCAAGCAGCAGGACAGAGGCAATGCTAGGCTTATGGACAGGCTCACCCAGATACAGGAGGCCACGACCGCAGCACTTCACCACATGACCAGTGCCACTGTGGCAGCAATGGACCACATGACCGGTACCATTGCAGCCCGGTGGCAGCCACTGGGCTCGGCCATGCACAGAGAACCCCCCCCTACAGTGCACTGTTCACCCCACGGTCCCGGCATCTGGTGACCCCCGCACAGCAGACACCGGGATCAGACGTTGGCATCCCAGACACCCCCAGGGCCGGGCTTTTTGGCTGCCTTGACACCGCTGCATGGACTCTGTCGCAGTCCTGCACATCAACCCCTGGGGGGCATCTGACATGCCCCCCATGGCCAATGTGCAGCATGTGTCTGACGGTCGGCCACGGCGCGGCCACCCACGTGGCTGTGGCGGTTGTGGGACTGTGCGGTCAGAATGACATGTCTGCTGCCCTGACCTACCATCTGCTGCTGCTGTTGCCACACGCACACGTGGGTGGTGGTGGTGGTGCGGCATGCATGTGGTTGCACACGTGTGTTGTGCCTCATGCCACCTGTTTGCATGGACCATGCTGCTGGGACATGTGGCATGGATGTAATGAGGGTAGCTCAGCACTGGCTGTGCCTGTGCATCGGTGTCATGCTTCTGATTCATGCCATGTTCCTCACCAGGTGTGTGGTGGCTGTGTGTGTGTGTATGCCATTGCTGCATGTTTATGTGTGCCAGTGGATCTGCCATGTATGCTGTGCGCCCCCGTCCCTGCATGCATACTGCTGTGCACGTCCCTGCCACTGTGTTGTGTGCTAGTCTCTGTGGCCCATGATTGTGTGTCGGTGCACTCATCTGCGTTGTCCATAATGCTCCCTTGTGATGGTGTCATGGTGCCGCCTTGCCTCCTGCACCACTTGGGGATCCCTCCTTCCAAGAGGCAGCTGCCCACCGCCCTCTGGCCCTTCACAACCATCATCCCCGCTGTTGCCCTTATCGGCCTCGACAACTATTCCATGGTCAATAACCATGTTGTGCAGGATACAGCAGGCCAGGAATATGCCACAGGCTTTTCAATGGGCTGTATTGTAGGGCACCGCCTGACCTGTCTAGGCAACAGAATCGCATCTTTAGCATGCCAAAGACACACTTGATTACACTGCGTGTGCTGGCGTATGCCTCGTTGTAGCTTTCTTCAATGGGGGACAATGGTCGCCGGTAGGGGGTGAGCAGCCATGGCCTTAGGGGGTATGCACTGTCGACTGTGTAGAAGAAGACCTGGTTATCCCTGTGCTGCTACCTGCTCCCTCTCAGCCACCACACACACACACACCTCAATGCCCACCCCAACCACTCTTCCACACCCCCAGGGCTGTGGCTCTCAGCCACCCTGGCGCATGTCCTACTCACTGACAAGGTGGCTCGTGGGGATGTCACCCTGCTCGAACCTATGGCACAGCGCAGAACTATGTCATATGAAGGCATTGTGTGTACTCCTGGGGTGTGTGGCACAGGCATTGATGATGCACTCCATGGCATCACACACCACCTGGCAGTTGATGGATGGGTATCCCGTGTGGTTTATGTACACTGGGCCGTCTGGGTCAGGTGGTGTGCGGATGCCAATGTGGGTGCAGTCTATTGCCCCAATCACGCTTGGCGTGCATGCCACCCAGTGAAACTCCTGCATGTTTACTGCATGCTCTGCCTGTGTCTTGGGGAAATGTATGTACTCCGAAGCATGTGGCAGCAGAGCGTTGAGGAACTGGGTGAGGCGGCGGGATGTGGCTGATGCCCGTGGTATCCCCCATTGATCTTTGGAAGGTGCCCGTGGTGAGCAGGCACATCACAACAGTCACCTTGGTCTCTGTTAACATGGCATGACTACGTCTGGTGGGTGCCTGCTTCTCATCACTGCACAGCTCACAGAGCTGCCTCAAAACTGCCCTGTTCAGGCGGTAGTGGCCCACTATCTCAGTGTCACTGTAGTTCTCATACGTGATCCAGGCACAGTACCACCTGTGTCGGGCATACCACCACCAGGCCCTTCGTCAGCCACGCTGGTGTTCCTCCTGCCTCCTCACACCCTCATTACCGCATCCATTATGAATGGGCCACTGTCCATCACTCAGTCAATGGGTGTCTCCCTGGGTGCCTATGACTGTCAGTCGAACACACGAAATTTGCCAGCAGATAAAGGCCTAGAGGTCTATGAAGTCTACTCGATGGTGCAGCTAGCACCCGTTATTCTGCAGCTGCCCTTCCTTCCGCCTTTCCCCTCCACTGACTCTCCCCCTTGTCCTGTCCCATCTCCTTTTAAAGTAGTCCACTGTTCTACAGGATACCACTTCTGTAGGTAACACATTTCACCCAGCTACCACCCTCTCTGTAAAAAAGTGTCTCCTCATCTCCCTCCTGAACCTTCCTCCCTCCAGTCTCATATCATGGCTCTGGTGTCCCTCCTCTCCCTTACTTTGAACAGCCCCTCTGTACCTGCCTTGTTTATTCCTTTCATGTACTTAAAGGTTTCAATCATGTCCCCCCGTCCTTCCTCTTCACCAGCGAGTATATGTTCAACTCCCTCAGCCTCCTCGCTTTGATAAGTCCCCCAGCCCCTTGGTCATCTTTGTCACCCTGTGCTGCACCCCCTCCAGTAGCTTAATGTCCCTCCTCAGATACAGGCGTCAGTACTGCACGCAGTACTCCAGGTGTGGTCTAACTAATGACCTATACAGTGGCAGAATCACCTCCTCCCTCCCTTGTAATGCAACCCAGCATTTTGTTGGCTTTTGCAGCTGCCTTCCTACATTGTGCCGAGTTGTTCATTGACCCAGTAATGAGCACCTCCAGATCCTTCTCCTTCTCTGTCTGGGCTAGCTGCACTCCTCCCAGCTGGTAACTCCTCCTTGGGTTCTTCATCCCAAAATGCAGCACCTTGCACTTTTTGGCATTAAACCCCAGTTGTCAGGTGTCTGACCAGGTTTCAAGCTTTGCCAGATCATTCTGCAACCCCTGCCATCCCCCTAGGCTGTCCACCGCTGCTCTCATCTTGGTATCATCAGCAAACAGACTGATCTTGCTCTTGATGTTCAATGATATATCTGCAATGATTATCCCAAACACCACTGGTCCCAACACTGAACCCTGTGGAACACCACTCATCACTACCCTTGGGGGTGAAAGCTCTGCACCCACCACCACCCTCTGCTGCCTTCCCTGAAGCCAGTTCCCTACCCATCTCACCAGCTTTGCACCTGACCTGTGCCTTCTAACTTACTTCCCAGCCTCCCATGCAGCACCGAGTCGAATGCCTTACTGAAGTCCAGATACAGGACATCCACTGCATGGCCCCTATCCAGTTGCCTAGTTACCCAGTCACAGAACTCCACCAGGTTGGTTTGGCAGGATCTGCCACGTATGAAGTCATGCTGTCTGCTGTCCTGTAGTCCTTTGGCCTCCAGCCTCTCCTTCAGGACAGTCTATATCAGCTTACCCATGATGGATGTGAGTCTCACCAGTCTATAGTTTCCTGGTTCATCCTTGGGGCCACACTTGTGGAGGGGCACCACATGAGCCATACTCCAATCCTGAGGGACATACCCTGAGTGTAGTGAGGCATGAAATAGGTCTGCCAAAGGTCCCGAAGGACCTCTGAGAGCTCCTTCAGTACCCTGGGGTGGATGCCATCTAGGCCTGGCGCCTTGTCCACCCTCAGTGCCTGCAAACCCTCCCAAACTCTGCCCTCCATGATTTCCCCATCTGTCACCCTTCCCCCGTTTCTGCCAGTCCTCCCCCCTTGGGTATCACCTGCTTCTTCTCCTTAGTAAATACCGAGCAGAAGTAATCATTTAGCGCTTCTGCCTCATCGAACCCTGCTTCCACCCAACCCCCTCCTTCCTAATCCTTACTATATGGTCCTTACAGCTCCTTTTCTCCCTGATGTACCCAAAGAAGTTCTTATCCCCCTTCTTAATGCCTTGTGCCAGCCTGAGCTCTGTAGATGCCTTGGCTCCCCTTACTGCCCGTGTCACCTCCTTCGATTCTGTCAGGTACTCCTCCCTGTCCTCCCCCTTCGTTTTCTTGCACCTTCTGTCCGTCCATCTGTGTTTCTCTCTCCCTCTCGGTCTGTCTCTCTCTCCCACCCTCTGGGTACAATGTTGTACATCTGCTGTCTGTGTGCTTGAGCCTGTATTTATAGGCTTAAGTCTGTCTGTCGCAACTTGGGGTTTGCTCCAGATTTGCGCCGTGCTCTATGGTTGAATATGCTATTGTGACACTTATTCATGGGACCACCCCCTGCATTTGCGTTGCATACATTATAGTTGTGCACTGGTGCAATGGGATTTGCGCTGCGCTGTGTCTCCCTCTGAATATCACTCGGTGGCACATCTTCATACTTGCGCCAGTGCACCTCAGTTGCACCATGCGCAAGTGCTCTGAATATCTCGGCCCAGGTAAATTAACACTAAAAAACATTTGAACCCCCAAAAAAAAACATAAGATGGCATAAGAAGAAAACCGCTTTAAAACATGCATGCATAACATCACATGACCCAGAAGTAAGATCGTATCCCCAGCATCCCAAGAGTCAATAGCACAGGAGGCAAAATTCTATATTCATTTGAATGCTCCCAGAGTTCTACACATACTGGCAAGCGCCCCTTGTAAAATCACACAGCACGAGTTTTTAGTCCACATCAAGCAAATCTTCAGCATTCACAGGTTCTTCATCCAATGAAACTGACAAAGATCCTTCAGAAATAAGGTATGCATGAGAGCAGACTGCGAAACAGGCTCCATGTTGGAAACAGAGTTGAAATTCTGATGTTTTTTACTGCAGGATATAAGCCAGAGTACTCTTGCTTATTTATAAAGTAGGATCTGGTGGGGGGCTTACTCCGTCGTGAAATGAAGGAAAATGCAGAAGATTTGGGTGAAACTTTAAGGTGCCTAGCTATTGAGGAACAGGGGAGAGGAGTGCAGTTCTTAGGTGATTTCTTTTCAGAAACCTGAGCAGTATTGTGTGTATGTGTTAAGCTGCTGGCATGAGAGGTGATGGGCACAGAATCCTGAGGACTGTCCTGCTCATACAGAGCTCGCGAACGGTTGTCTCTATTTGAGCTAGAGGAGGTAGTTTTTCTTTCCTGTTGTTAAGAGAGTCAGTAATTTCCCAGGCCTGATAAGGGTGATCACAAAACTGGGGGCAGTCCCGGGAGTAGTAACCACAAGCACAGCCAGGTATTTGAAATAATACATACAGTCTAGCTTTTGCAACTGCTTTTTTACCTCAGGAAACTGCTTTCTTTTCTCCACCACCACAGCTGAATAATCTTGAAATAAATAAATTTATTCACCCTGCCAATGAAGCTGTTTTCTTTCCCTGGCAGCTCTCAGTATCTCTTCCTTGACAGTAAACCTGAGGAAGTTAATAACAACAGATCTGGGTTTCTCTCCAGTTTTAGGCTATGAATTTAAGGACCTATGTGCCCTCTATCTCCACCGGCCATTTCCATTTATATCTGAGCTAATCAGGCAGCATGTTTTGCAAAAACTGAATCATATTATTACCCTCAAGGCCCGTTTTTACCCCCACAATGTGAATATTATCCCCCCCATTCTCCAAATCATCTACTCTGTTCAGAAGAAACTGAATATGTTCATTTTGCTGCTCCATCTTGTCTTCTATGAATGACAATACACCCCCCAGAGAAACCATCTTATGTTCAGCCGTATCCAGTCTATTGGTATTACTGGCAATATCAGCTCTCAGGCTGCCCAATACTTGTTTAGTATCTGAAATATCTAGTTGCAAATTCTGAAACACTTCTTTAACCTCCTACGTCTCAGACTTACAATTAGGTTGGGGGCTCATCCATACTGATTTATTTGGGCATGTTGTCAATAGCGACGGCCACTGTCTTGCGCTAAGCCCGAAGTGGTTATTAGTACTTGATACCATTGCTGTGAGGAAGAAGTAGAAATCAAGCTCCGATTTCACTCTCAAGAAACTCCCACCACAATATTTTACTAGACAATCACAAAAAGTGTCAGAAACACTCTTAAAACTGTGCGGTATTTTGTAGTAAATTAATGCAGTTACTTAGGAAGCGATCATTTTAAGCTGTCACATAAGTTAAGCTATGCAGCATACTCAATGCACACAAAAGATAAGATGTGCAGTACTGCACGCAACATGCATGTGTATGAACTTATGTAATGAATACATGCACAGCATGGCCAACCGGCATGTACAAACTGCACGCAAAAGCACACGTAGGCTGCCTACGTACAGCTGTGCATCCGCTGTGGGATGCCCATGTGAGGAGTGTGGCCAAGGAACAGCTTGCGTGACACCCCCGGACAGGCATGCATCAAAGCAGATTCAGCGGGCTGCCGTAAGTGGATGTGCAGTAGTGGGTGATAGGGATAGGGACCACACCACTCAGCCATCTGTCATGGACATGAGGGACGTGGACACACAAAGGAGGGACAGTGAGGGACACCAGCCCACACAGTGAGGGACATATCCCTAAACATGGCAATACAAGCCCAGAGCCCTGTGTCAACCATTGTGCAGCTGCAGAAGGTGTAGCTGTGACCTAGCATTCTAACACCATAGGAATGCCAGCTGGACAGGCTGGACAGTAATGAATATTCCCTAAGTTGGAAGTACCTACCCCATAGGGGCAACTGAGGGACAGAACAGGTGTAAGGGATAAGATGAGGGATGCCACTTGTAATTAGGGATACTGGAGAGCTACGAGGGGGACAGATGTGTGAACACACTGGCAGAGAGTGCCATGGTGTGCTACCGACCACACTGTGGGAAATAGAGGCCATGGATACACGCAAACAGGTGTGCCACTGCTGTGTAGAGTACATCCCTGTGGCCCCGTGGACAGCACATGGGCACAGCTGCAGCACTGGTCATATACACACACAACAGCCATGGCCACAGCCCCCCCCCCTCCATGCAGTCCACATTGTATTGTCCCCATTCCCCCTACCAGGTTCAGTGGGCTGCCAACAGAGATGTATAATGCACCCCCAAACCCTGATGGTGGACACACTCTACCACCGGGAATGATAAGGACACTGGTGTATACAGAACAGATGCCTTTAATGCTGACATAGGCACATTACACAGTACAGGGGCCACACAGGTCAACAGAATCAAAGTGACAACTGCCCACCCAGTCCTCCTCATCCTTGGCATCCCTGCTGGAGCCTGGAGGGGTGATGTCACTGTTTCCCTGGAGGTGCAGCACCAGGCACTACAGTGGTCCATGATACCCGTGGAAGAGAAAGGTGATAAAACAGCCATGAGTGATGGCGACACAGCGGGATGACGCTGACAACAGCAGACACACACATGCACTACAGTTGCCAGCACAACATACCTTGAAAGGTTCGGTGATGGCTCACATATCCCCCACCTGGTCCTTGTAGTGGATGTCACCAATGCCCATCCTCCATGACAGGTAGTATGGGAGGGTTGAGGGGTATTCAGTGCCACCGGGGTGACATCACGAATGATGCAGCTCTGTCTGGCTGCACCCGCTGCTCCAGGATGATAACATCCTGCCACCACTAGAAGTCCTGCAGACACACAAAGTGAGAGCAAAAGGTTAGCAGCACAGCACAAAACACCCTGGCCACACATGGACACCAGCAGTAGGGCAACACACAGGGGCACCTGTGGTGGACAGCACAAGGCATACACTGCAGGTGGGTGTGCAACAGGTCACAGATGTACACACCATGGGTACCCCATATGCCCGGGACATGGACAGGACAGTAGCACACAGTAGGGTAAGCACACAGTGACTCACCTCCCCAGGCTCTGTTGCCTCCCAGAGAGTCTCCCCTGGGTGTCATCAGTATACGTGATTGTGGACACCCACCACAGTTTGCAGGTGTACACCCCCAGTCACCTGACCTTGGGCGCAGACACGTGTGGAGCACTTGCAGCTGCCATGTTGAGATGCAAAATGCACGTGGGTCAGTGATGCTGGACAACGTCCATGACACCACAGGCGAGTTGAGTCACGGTCTCCATAAAGGGGGACCTGTGGCCGTGGCAGCTGTTCCTTGGGGCCCTGTCCCATGGCACTAGATGGCTGTGTGGTTGGTTTGGGGGGGGCATTTGCTGACTCCTGTCGGGCATCTGGGCCAGGTCTTGCACGGCCTTGTGTCCCCAGCATGGTCTCAGAGTTGGTATCCTTCATGATGCCCATCTCCACCTCTGTGTCCTGTGTCCCTTGTGCTGTACCTATGGATGACAGAACATTGGCTGGTTATGTACACGTGCACTGGCAGGGATTAGCATGCATTCAGTCAGCCATGATATGAACCACATACCTGCACCATCCATGTCTGTGCCCCCCTATGTGTCCGCCTCCACGGCAGTCACCAGTGTCACATGGATGCTGGCTGTGGTCTCCTGATCTGCAGTGCGTGAGACAGGACTGTTGGTTATGTTGTTCAGTCACACCCCTCCCACCCTATGTCCCCTGCACTGTGCCCCATATCTAGCATGGTGTCCATGCCCTCCATCTCCCTGTGTAGAACAACCTCAGAGAGGGCGTTGATCACCATCTTCTTCATGGGCGACACTGTTGGTACCTGCATGGGTGGTCCCCCACCTGTGCCCGTTCCATGGCAGCATGCTTCCTCTTCATTGCTGACCAGAGGTCACGTCACTTGTGCTTGACTGCCGCAAATGTCCGTGCCTCTGGACAGGCCACGTTGACAGTGGCCTGGATGTTAAGCCATATCCTGACATTGACTTTTGCCGTGGTCTTCAAGGACTCCACTCCAAACAGCAACCTACAGTTGTCTCAGATGTCTGAAATCAATGCTGCCACCTGGCTACCCATGAAATTGCTGGATCAGGCCCTGGTGGTACCCTGCAATGTCCACCCTCCATGGCCCTCAGCACATCCCCAGCCAGAGTGTGTGGTCTCTTAATGGAGTGTCTTTGGTACCGGCACAGCACCTCCATCTCAGTGTCCTGCTGTTGTGGGCTCCTCTATCACGGTATTTATTTCCTTGGGTCCATGCAGGGCATTACAAATACCCATAAATGGTGGGGGTCAAGGCGTGGGGGCACATATGTTTGAGATGCCCCACTGTCCCTCTGCACAACACTGCATGTCTCTATTTGCCTCTGCCTCAGCTCCCACTGTGCGCACCTTTGTGACTGCTACGTATTTTTTCAGATGGCCGGGGAGCAGATCTGCACACCCACATTATGCCATATTTCCACACAGTTTCTGTGTTTTCATGAATCGGGTCCACTGTTTTCATGCAGGCTCCTACTAACTTTTTTAGTTTCAGGCTACATTGTGCAATGTTTTATGTAGTCTGAAGACTCTTCTGCAGGTTAAGGTGTTATTAAAGGATGTGATAACTGGTTAATTTGTAAGGTAATTAGTTGTAGTTAGTATGGTCCCTTAGTAATATGTACATTCAAACATATGAAGAAGCCAACAGAGGAAGGCCATTTGATCTATCAAGTCTGCTCGTATTACAGGGTCCACAGTTTGAGCTAATGTCCCTGCCCCCTCCCCACTCCACCCAAGTTCCTTACCTTCCCCATGCTCATTCCCAGCCTCTCTTAAAGCTGCCCACTGTCTTCAATGAGATGACCTCTTCCGGCAGTATATTCCTAGTGTCCACCACCCTCTCCGTGAAGAAGTGCTTCCTGATCTCCCGCCTAAACCTCCCACCCTCCAGCTTAAGACTGTGCCCCTTCATGTTATAGCTGCCACTCAGCTTAAAGAGACTCTCCTTATCAACCTTGTTTATCCCTTTCAAGTACTTGAAGGCCCCAATCGTGACCCCTCTCTCTCTCTCCTGTCTTCCAGGGAGTACATGTTCAGTACCCTCAACATCTCCTTGTAGTGTACATATATAGTTTTAATTAGTGTATGTATACACTTTAATCATGTTATTAGAGTAGGTATATAGTTTTACTAGTGTAGGTATATAGTTTTATTAGTGTAGGTATATACTTTTATTAGTGTAGGTATATACTTTTAATTGATTTTACTAGTGTAGGTATATAGTTTTACTACTGTAGGTATATAGTTTTATTAGTGTAGGTATATACTTTTAATTGGTTTATTAGTGTAGGTATATACTTTTAATTGGTTTATTAGTGCAAGTACATACTTTTAATTGATAATTTACTGACAGGTAAACAGGAAAATAAAGATTTATGACTCATACAGTACCGATCCTAGACGATGGTTCACAGACCACACAGGCTAGATGTACTCTCTGTGGGATGAGGTATAGTAGGTTCTAGCCCTAACAAACACTTTAACCACCAGAGATATTGAGTGTCTGTGGTCTTGTTGGATACATGCAGTTTCCTGATACACATCACGCCTGACATCAGTCAGCCCATGATTTTTCAGAAAAGAACATCACTGGAATGTAACCTGATGCAACTGAGCATCACCGTCACTGGAGGACAGCCCCGCCCCAACCCGAAGAAAAGCAGAAGACCGAAGGAGCTCTGATGCAGTGAGAAGATACTATTTTTAGACTGATTTCCTCTGATATTTCAGACACTATATGCTCTGCTGTGTAGCTTCTCTTCCTTTTTACAACTAACCACATTAAGGTCCACCTAAATCACCATTTTTGCCAATAAAATATTTCAAAAATCCGACTTCATGGAGTGGTAAAGGAGAGGCTGCAGTTTAAACTGCACTTACACAATAAAACGTAAATGCAGTTTCGTAGCATTTGAAAAATGTGAATGCAGGCCCAGCAGCGCAGCAGTAGCACTACCACTCGGGACATCAGTGACTCGAGTTCAGTAGCGAGCTCGGGCATTGGAGGACCGGTGGGGAGGGACTGAGCTTCTGGAGGACCACTCTCCTCATCAGGGGGGGCAGGAGAGGATTGCAGGGCCTAGCATACACCTAGCCCCTAACAGTAAGCTAGAGGGAAGGCTCCCAGGGCTGCATCAGAATGAGCAGGAGGTGCAGGCAGACACGGACACATGGCATGTGGGTGCGCAGGTTACGCAGCATGGCATCATTGCAAGCCGCACCCCTCAGGCAAGAAAACAGAAAATCCTCGGCAGCAGGATGGTGCGTGGACCTTCGCAGACCCCGCATCCGACTAGCTGGGCTCACCAGTCCAAATACTAGATCTAGTTCACCACAGCCGATTGGGAGCCCTGCTGACCACACCGGGGGGGAGGGGGCAAGCCCTGGGGGTAGTGGATAGTGGTAAGTCCTGGCGGATGTCAGGATGATGGGGCTGGTGGGGGTCCAAGCTGATGGGGCTGATCAAGATGTGTGGAGAAAAAGATATAAATAGCCCATTCCTTTCAAAACTCCCACTCTGTCTGCTCTACAAAATGGATGACAGATACGAGAAGTAATGATGTCACTAGAATGAGAGCTAGCCTGCTCTCTGCACTAATAACCATGTATCCCTTGTCTTTTGTACATTTTTGCTGTATGTTAGCAAATTGATCAAAATCATGACTTAACTTGTATTATTTTTACAAATACACAAGTTATGGGTCTGACTGAGCCAGCCCGGTGGCGCTGAGGGTTGAGGCGCTAGATGCCACACCTCACACCACACCAGTGACGGACTCAGGGAGCTGGAGGCGGTGGGGGAGGGAGAGGATAGAGCATCCGGAGGACTGTTCTCCTCTTCCTGGAAGAGATTCTGGGGCTGCTCGGTGTCCTAGCGACCCCCGATGGAGATCGGGGGTGCTATGAGGATCACCAGCCAGATCATAGAGGTGGGGAGTGCGGCAGACATCAGTAGGGAAGCTGTGCATGAACGTCATTGCACGCCGCACCCCCAGGGGGAAACAGTTACATAGAAAATCCCCATCCACAGGGACAGGTGACGGCACCACCACCCGCAGTCACACTCCAACTACCGGACATTCTCCTCTCCTGGGCTGAGCCCAGCCCAGCCTGCCAAATTTTAGATAAAGCACCCTGGGCAAATAGGGCATCCCTACCTTGGGGGGCTCAGAGCCAGGGGGATTGCTGGGCTGGTGCCAAGAGCGAGAGGGGTTTCAGGCAAGGAGGTAGAGCTGGGGGAATGGTGGATGCCTGAGAGAGTTCCTTGTGGGACAGTGCAAAAATAGAAGATACAAAAAAAAAGTTACTAGTCTGAGCATTATTTTACATAATGGTCCATTTAAACCCAATTTGCGACATCATATTCTCGCCTTGGTAAGCTGTGACTGTAGGTCCTCTTCTCCTTGCCTTCCTGATCATGCTGTTCTCTTACTAACCTCCCTTACCAGACAAAATCCTCTGGGCTGCTCAGTACCTCTCCTTTCCCCTAATTTACCGATACCTGACCTAACTCCAGGATACACTGCCCAAACTGTTGTCATTTTCACTGTTGTATTGTTTTTTTTCAACCAGGATGTACAACTATGAATTTGACTTTGTTGTATATGTGCCTCAGAAATTCCTCTCATTTGTGTAATTGTGTTGATTGTCCAAACTGCAGCAACATTCTCTGTTGTATTTTTTCTTCTCTTTTTTTTTCTGTTAACCAAGAAATATAACTATGAATTTTTTTTTACATTTGTTGTATAACTGCTTGGAAATTCTTCTCAATTTTGCAAACGTTGTTTTTTTCATTGCTCTTGCCTATCTTTCCTGTTGACGCAGAGCTTCTGTAAAGGTGTCCCTGGTCCAGATATTCAACGGGATTGTGCCGCATTGCACCCCGGCAGGATATTGAAAGGGCTGCCCGGCACAGTGCAAATCCTGATGCGCCAGGGCATAATGTAATGGTGTGCGGTGCAGATGCAGGAGGCGTGCCAATGCATATGCGGCACATCCCGATATTCTGCATGGGATGTGCGACGCATATGGTAGCACAGCCCTGCAGTGCACCACATAGGAGAGCTCAAAGTTGAGCTGCAGAAGAGTGGGAACAAGTCCCAGCCACCCACAGGTGGGCTGCTGTATTGCAGAGTGCAACACAGCAGCCGCCAGTGGCGGGTGCCAACCCAGAACACAGTCGACAAGCACACATCCCCCGGCAGTCTAGTGGAACTCCCTCCCTCCTGTTGCCGTGATCACTGGTTAATACCTATAGTCCCTGGTAGTCTAGTGGTCCCCCCACCCCGTCCATTGCACGCGATCGTGGCACAACTCCCTGAGTAATTCCCTGGTGATCAAGTGACACCCCACCCCTCCCACCCACAGAGAACCCTGCCCACCTCGCCTCCCCGTCATCGGCGGTGGCCAACCTGCTTGGCCGACTGGCGAATGACAGGTACAAGCTTGTAGGGCATTGTACTAGATGGTCCCAATTTGGGACCAGCTAGTACAGTATGCCCTACAAGCCCATACTGTACCTGTCATTCGGCGGGCATCCAGGTGGTACACGGGCGAGTTGTAGCCACCCACCGATGATGGGGTGGGTAAGGGGTTCTCTGTGGGTGGGAGGGGTGGAGGGTGCCACTGGATCAATCAAGAATTACTCTGTGGAGTTGTACAGCGATCGTGGCAATGGGCGGGGGAACCACTAGAATACCAGGGACTATACATACAGCACTGTACCATGATCGGGGCTAGGGGTAGGGGGGGTACCACTGGACTACCAGGGTTTCCTATGGTATTAACCGCATCGCGGCAACAGAAGGAAGGGAGTGCCACTAGACTACCAGGGAGTTTACTACATGTATGGGTGATCCGAGACACAGGAAGGGGGGGGGGACTACTAGACTGCCAGGGAATTGTCCTATGGCATTTTACCATGAATGCGGCTATGGGGCAGGCGATGCCGCGGAACCCCCACTGCCTGCTTCACGCTGTGCAGGGTGCCAGGCGCAAATCGCCGGGCTGCCCTGCGCAAGGCATGCAAATGGGGCCATAATGACATGCAAATGGCCCCATCTGAGCCTCGCATATTTAATGGCCACATCTGCATACCCCCGGCTGAATAGCATGGGTGATGCGCCAAGCACAACTGCACTTGCGCTGGCACATCCCTGTGCTCCCTATCTGTGGCTTGTGCTGGCACAGTGCCAGTGCGCCATGCGCAGTGTGCGCTTTGACCTTGCCATATTCAATGGTGCTGCACCATGGCGCATCACCGTTGAATATTGCCCAGTCCTGGCCCCAGCGCAGCCCAGTTAAACTGTGCCCAGACTTGCGTCACTGCCCAGTGCAGTCCGAATATCTGGGCCTCTGACTCAAAGGGTTGTAATTCTGAGTTCTCAATAAATAAATGAATAAATAAATAAAAATATCTAGTGTCAAATGTAATCAAAGTTTCAAAGACTCTCTGACCTCAAAGGCAGTACAATGATACAGTATAGTAAGTTACATGCTGGTCTAGTGACTGCGTCGTTGTGCTGTTATCCTGAGAAACTGTATAGCATTTTGTACAATAAGTCGTTCAGTTCCTCTATTTCATATAAATCCATTAGTTTTCCGATCAATTAGAGCTGAACATCCCCCCCGCCCAACCACCGCCATATCCTCAAGTCTGATCTGATAATAACACAAAACACCCCCGTTCCAACAAAGATCCTGTGAGCCACTGCTATTGAAAATAAAAAAACACCTTCCTTCCTCAGTCCATACAATGTGCATGCACGCATGCTTGAATACAAATGATGAGCTTCCTTCCTTTCCGAACAGCACTGATAAATGACGCGAGACTGCATCATTTACCAGTGCCGGCTGGGAATAAAGGAAGCTCAGCATTTTCGGAGAAACACAGACGTTGTTGCCAGATAAGGACCTCTTGGCCCACCTAGTCTGCCCAGTTTTCCCTGCCTACTGTGTCACTGCAGACCCTACTCTATCTTCGGTCGTCTCCTCTTCTTGCCTTACTACCAGGTCCCCTTGTATCTCCCATGCAAGCTTGAATCCTGTCACCATTTTTGCACCCACCACCTCCGCAGGGAGTTTGTTTCAAGCATCCACCACCCGCTCTGTGAAGAAGTATTTCCTCACATTTCCTCTGAGCCCTCCCCCAACTTCATAGCATGACTCCTTGTCCTCAAGCATTTTTTCCTGTGGAAAATGCTACCTTTCTGTACCTTATTAATACCTGTTGGGTATTTGAATGTTCTATCATATCACTCCTTTCCTCTAAAGAGTACATAGTTCCTTGAGTCTCTCCTCATAGGGCTTTTGATGCAGACCCTGCACTATTTTTGTAGCCCTCCTTTGTACCTCCTCCACCTTATCAATGTCCTTCCAGAGGTGGAGCCTCCAGAACTGGACACAGTACTTGAGGTACCCGAGTCAAGTTTTCAGTCAGGCGTGTATGCATCCACATTGTGCAGACTGAGAAGGGAAGATTTTTTTTTTTTTTTACTTTAATAGCAGTGGCTCACAGGATCCTTGTTGGAATGGGTGTGTTCTCTATTGTTATCAGATCATACTTGAAGGTACGGCAGTGGTCGTTCAGTGGGTTGTTCAGCACTACCTGTTGGGATGCCACCTTTATCATACTCACTTTATTCTCCTAAACCTTCATTTTTTAATAAACAATGGCAGCTTATATCAAACAATACAATAATGACAGGGACTCAGTTTGACAACCCTCTATCCCCCCACCATCACACATACGCTTTGCTAGTCTCAAGTCTCTGACCTAAAGTAAGCCAAACACAGCACTGCCTGCCATCAAACACACACCCAGATTACATGACATTCAACAGGACTAAAAAAAACAAAAAACAAAACTATAATCTGAGTGTATGTTTCAAACTCCTTCACTCTCACCTCACACGGGGTGCTGCTGGCCATTAGTTACTTTTAGCGGCAAACGTGAAGAAAACTGACAGCCAGCTGTCAGTGGGTAACTTGCACTGTCAGAGTCAGCGTGTTCATGACAATTCTTCTTGAAGGGGCGATTCAGTGTATTTTGCACTCTTGAGAGAAACTGTCGCCTCGTGCAGCGCGTCTGTGAGGGGGCCGCACACTCTTCAGTCTTCTGAAGATGGCTTTATTGACGACCAACTCATTACAAAACAAAACAGCATAAGTAAGTAAAATCAAGAAAAATTACAAAACTGGCACCATAGAGACTCACAGAAAACACAGGGGCATTGTTCGAGCAAAATACATTTTTATTACAAGCCAAAAAAAAAAGGACAAATCAGACTGACTGTCCCTTTGAAAAAAAAGGAAAAAAAGCCCATCAGTGCTTTTCCACCCTTCCGCCAGCACTCTACACAGGTACTTGCAAGCCCCATCTCAGGTCCTCCAGTGAAACAAAGTCCCTCCCACTGCCACGTATCCCCCCACCTCCTGGTTCTTCCTTCCATGCCCCAGTTCATTCACACAAAGTATCCCCACACCTCTTGGTTCTTCCCTCCATGTCCTGGTCCAGTCCCTCGAAGTCTCGTAAAACTGTCCATCCACTGCCTCAAGACCCCCACACTCAGCCTCCCACTCAGCAACTACCACCAATATTCCCCCTCACACACCCCCCACTCACTTAGACTTGGTCCAGCACCGTCGATCCAGTCTCCAACCCAAAACACATCCTCCTCCTGGAACTGCAACTGCAAACGGAGGAAATAAGGCCCTTCCCATTAATGCATGTGCATGTGTGTGCATGCGCTCACGCTACCTTTCACTACAATCCAATCCACACATTAATTCTATATCCCTTGTCAGATTAATGCATTAGAAGCCGTTTCAGCTCTGACTAGAGTTTGTTGATTCGTATAGCAGTGTTTTTCAGTGCTGTGAATACAGATCTCATGTGCTGGTGATTATGAGGCAGGGGGTCCCTTTTGGGACCTGGCCTGCCGGTAAAGGAAACCACATCTCATAACACAGTAACATAGCCACACTGAGGCAGAATGCACTTCCTGCCTCTCTGATGCAGGGGCCATGGCTACAGGCGCCTTGAAAGGGAGCAAGCTATGTTAGTATGCTCTTCACTCACATGCACTGCAGGAGGGAGCAAACAGCTCCATGTTTTGGACATATTTAGCTACTAATATCTTGGTGAGTTGCAGAACTTTATTTTTGAACTGAAATGTGATTTTCACTGCACATAACACAAAGTATAACAGCTCTTTCAGTCAGATTTTAAACAGAAGTGTTTAAAGTTGTTTTGCTGTAATTGGCAGAAGTGTTTATAACCTCTGTATTAACAGAAATATTGCATGTTCTTAAACATTCACGAACACATCCCTTGAGCAAAACACTGGGGGCATTTATACTGTGTAACCCCTAGGTGGCGCTATCCCAATGGCTACTACCCCTGCCTGCTTGGCTAGTAGCAGGTTAAGGGGCCCGAGTTCTGAAACGGGTGCCTCCACCTGGAGATCAGGGTTGGTAGTGGTCAAGCTAACCTGGGCACAGCCCTCCAGGACACTGTAACCCCCCTCTTTCCCCTCTAGTGGCCTGAACACTGTACAATAATCACTTTCACAATACCCCTGGTACACCACCCAAGTACCCACACTGTTTGCACTTACAGCCAGGGCTGGTTCCTCTGGCTCGACCCTGGGGATCCCCTGTAAAACAAGGTTATGCATAGCAAATAGCAACAGTACAGTACTTTGAGCACAAACTGGAACCACAGTCAGATTACATGCAGAAAAAGTTAGATCTGATTTATTCAGGGGACTTGAACAAGGGAGGAGCAAAATCGGGTTAATTAGCTTAAAGGTTATATCAATCAAGCAGTTATGCATGCGCTTTGAGTCCCCCCACATGGTCTGCTTTCTTTGCCGTGGCTGGGTTGGAGGAAGATCTTTGCCATATGGTCGAGGAAAGGTCCTCGTGGGGTTCCGTCCATGGAGGGGGTGAGAACCGGACTTGTATCTGGAAATCAAGATGTTCTGCCAATCTCTGGCTCTTTGGATCCAGAGCTTCTCTTCTGATTTCCATCCCTGGGCCTCCGCCATGTGTTTGAGGAGGTCCACAAAGGAAGGGTCCTCAGGTAGTAACTTTGGAGATTCTCGTGGGACTGATTCCTCAGGGGGAGGAGTTTCAAAATCCGAACCGGTGGATGAGGAATGCGCGAGTCCGCACCTGAATCTTCCGAATCCTCTGGAACCTTTTCTGGAATCGGAGGATCTGGCTCTGTGAATCTATCCGACAGCAGGGATGCCATAGCTGACAGACTGCCTGACGTTACAAGGCGAGCTGGTATCGGAGAGGACACCCAGGGAAGGTGAACTGGGCAACCTGCATCTGGGACAGCCGTATGCCAGCTGTCAGGTTCTGAAATCAATTGGGTTTTGGTTTCAGACCAATAAGATTTAAGAATGTCTCGAAAATCCACCTGAGGTTGTGGAGGTGGAGGCTACAAGAATCCAGAGCCATGACCATGTCCCGCAAAGCTAGGAGACAGTTAATGTGGGTAATCTGGTATATGAAAATAGCCAGAGTAACCTGAATAATATAAAAAAGGATCTGGTGTTGGGGCTGATGGACGATAGTCCGACAAAGGACATCTGAAGCCTGACATCAGATCCAAATGGGAGGAACCCTGACAGCAGCCACGACGGGTGATACCCCAACGGCGGATATGCTGATGGACCCCATGGAGGGTGGCCTGATGGCAGTCCTGTCGGAGGATAGCCCAAAGACAGCCCTGACGGTGGCTAGCCTGATGGCGGCCCCGATGGAAGAAAGCCTGACGGCGGCCCAGCTGAAGAGATGCCTGATGGTCCTGCAGGGCAATCTGATCCAGAAGGGCAGCGCCCCAAGGGAGGACCCATGGGTGGAAAACCCAGTGGGAGCCCCGAAGGGGGTGGGTAGCTAGAAACAGGGTCAGGAACCACTATGGGCATCGGAACTACCGTAAGACTCAGTGGAAGCCCTTCGTCAGAGAGGTCTGATGGAAGGGGTTCATCCATTGGACATGGTGACAATGGAGGAAGGTCAGACGGAACTGGAGACGAGGGTTCTACATGAACGGAGTCTCGGGGAGACTCCGGTCCTCCAGCCGGGATGGTGCTAATGTCCGTCAGCATCACGTCAGAGCCTGATGGACACAAAGAGGTCGTGCAGTCATTGGAAGGTCTGACAATTGACTGATCAACCTGGGTCGTGTAGAAGTCGGAGGGGCCAACACCAGACTTATCAACCCAGGTCGGGCACTCATCGGGGGTACCGACGAGCGGCTTATTGGCCGTGCCTGCTGACTTAGAGGCCGGGTTGGAAATGGGCCTAAAAGTGACAGCCGTCTTGCATGAATCTGAGGAACCCGTCATCACCTTAACCAGTTCTTGTTCTGATCAGTTCTGATCTTGGTGGAGCTCAAGTTTGGCCACAGCATAGAGGAAGAGGTCCAAACCTCTGATGAAGGGTCCGTGGGTGGCTTTGAAGGAGGGAAGGACTGCTCAGTGTCCTGATGTTTGTCTTTATCCCTTTTCTTCTTCTTATGTTGGTCCGATGGTGAGGAAGAAAAACTTTGGAGCTTTTTAGTTCTTTTTCCATTTTTGCCATTTTTCTTTGAGGAGATGGGCCTCACGAGACTGCTGGTGCCGTTTCCGCGTGGCCTGGTTGAATTTAGCACAGGCCTCACACTCTTCGACTTTGTGGTGAGGGCCCAAATAGAAGAGGCAAAGGGAATGTTGGTCCTTGTGCGGTAGTTGGACGCAGCATGAACCGTGCTTGTTTTTATGCTATTCCAATGGAAAATTGGACGACATACAAACAATTTACTTAAATGTGGAAAACAAGAAATAACGGATGCTCATCTGAGAAAAGAGGCATTCGAACTGCTGTGATGAGTTTCAGTTGGTCCGACTGCACTGGTCAATGGCAGGTAAGAACTGGAGGGCAGACGTGGGGACCACCCACTACACAGTGTCACGCTGACGTCAGTTATGTGACGTTGGACACTGCTAGCAAAGTTTCCGTGTGGTCCAGACACCAGGTGGCATAGTCCTACAAGTAATTACCTACTGCAAGTAAGATCATGAGACACTGATTGCAAATTGTGACTAGGTGAGATGAGAGGGGCCTTGGTGTGCAGTGATTACTGGCACTGTGTAACTTTGATACACAGGATTGTAAGCATTCAGTCTATGGAAATACCACTCATCACTTTAAAAAATAACAGATTTGCAATCAGTGGAGGGGCAATTTCAGTCAAAGCCTAAAAGATAAAGACTAACATTTGAGACCACAAGTATTGTAATTTGCCGACAATAAGCAATGTCCTGAGAAGGGGGTGGTAAAAAGTGTTTATCATGCAAATATAACCATTCCCTAATGAAAAGGATGCACATCCAGTGTCATCCTCTCAGGAAGCAGAGCCACATTAAAAATAATGTTGTTATAACTGGATCACGGTGAAAGCAAGCATTGACAGCACTCACAGAGGAGCCTTTGGCAGCAGTCAACTCAACAATGTATGCAGTACAATTCTCGGCATACACAAGTGGCTTGAGAAGCGTTATAGGCAGCAGCTGTGAGCTATGAGATCCCAATTAAACAGGCTGGTGAGTCATTCCCTTTGAACAGGGACGGGTCAGTTACAAGGGGAAGGGGGGAGATGCTGGTCCAGGCAACCATGGGTGATTTAGTCAGTGTGCCCTGCAGTGCTGGAGTTCCAACTGCGCACTGACAAGATTCCGCACTCTGAAGAAGTCTACAGCAGCACAGCAGCCCATGATCACTGGTGTCAGTAAGTAACCTCTTCTCGTTCTGTCTCACCACAAAAGTAGTTATTTTCTGTTAGATAGCAGTGGGATTATTTTACATGGCTACCTCTGCACCACCCCACAGCCTGTCATTTAGCATGACTCATCACCTGTTGTTGCTTGTTAATTTTGGATTTAAACCTGCTTATCCTATTATTCTATGCATGTATGTATGTACGTGTGTGTATATGTATGTATGTATTTATGTAGGTGCGTGTTTATGTATGTATGTAGGTATGTATGTATTTATGTAGGTACGTGTTTATGTATGTATGTAGGTACGTATGTATTTATGTAGGTACGTGTTTCTGTATGTATGTAGGTATGTATGTATTCATGTAGGTACGTGTTTCTGTATGTATGTAGGTATGTATGTATTTATGTAGGTACATGTTTATGTATGTATGTAGGTATGTATTTATGTAGGTACATGTTTATGTATGTAGGTACATGTTAATGTATGTATGCAGGTACTGTATGTATGTATATGTGTGTACGTATGTATGTATGTATGTAGGTACATGTTTATGTATGTGTGTATGTATTTATGTAGGTACATGTTTATGTATGTATGTAGGTATGTAGGTACATGTTTATGTATGTATGCATTTATGTAGGTACATGTTTATGTATGTATGTAGGTATGTATGTGTGTACATATGTATGTATGTATTTACGTAGGTACATGTTTATGTATGTATGTGTTTGTATGTATGTATGTATGTATTTATGTAGGTACATGTTTATGTATGTATGTATGTGTTTGTAAGTATGTATGTATGTAGGTAGGTATGTATTTATGTAGGTACATGTTTATGTATGTATGTAGGTATGTATGTATGCATGTAGGTATGTGTTTATGTATGTATGTATGTGTTTAGCTATTGATTGGTTTGTTGACCAGGTAAGTACGCTGGTCCAAGGGACCGCTTTCAGGAACAACCTGGGCCCACAGTAGATAAACGAAAAAAAAATAGTAGAGGTTAGAGACACATTGTTATAAACAAACAATCTGGGATGTACATTTTCAAGAATGACTGAAAATGCAGATAAAAAAAGTAAAAAAGTGTGCAATTTCAATAAAGCGGCATAAACACATGTTAGTTTTGTATCACTGGTGCTAATATAGCATAGTAAAAAAACTAGCACATACAAGCCGAGGAGACAGTAGCTAGTATCTTATTGTCCGGACACTACTGCAGTTCTTTAAATAAATGTTGACTTCTCTCTGTTTTGTGTTTTGCACCTGTCTATTATACACTGAACTGCATTTTCTCCCCCCTTGTAACCCCTCTCCCAAGGTTGCACCCGTAAGCAGGTTCTAGCAAAGTGTGCCTTTCCCATTTCACAATTTTTAAATAAATACATTACATACATTTATTTTATGATTCCGCAGCTACTGTGAACGTGTTTCATCAAGTATTGTCTTGTATTCAAAAACCATAATGTGACATGCTTTAAAACTGATCATAGCCTAGCTTGGGTGCTTAAAGAAGGATGCATAGTAGGTGTGCAATGTCATTTGTAGTTGGAAAGCCTACAAAAAGCCTTATCAAGCAAGGCGCTGGACTTACCTACAGGAGTCAGCAGTGCAGAGATAACCCTGCCTAACTCTGACTTACAGCAGTGCATGTTACGGTGAAAAATATGACCTATACTTCTTTATGTTGTCTTGCGCATGCGCAAGCAACATATTGCGGAAGTATAGCACAGTGAGAGGTGCGTCAGTGTTGGCGAATGCAGGGCATGCTTTAGTAGGTGCGTCCCTCATTTCCCAATTAGCCAGCATGCTAGCGATGACATGAGAATTATGTAAAGTGCTACCAACTTGAAAGAAATGTGCCGCTGCAATCAGAGACAAGCTCGTCATACACTGGCAGAGACATGCCTCCCGTACGTGCCTTTCCAGGTGAAACATTTCAATAAACATGGCAGCGGCACACAATCCCCAAACAAAGGGGGGTGCAATCCCTGTGTCAGCATGTCCCCCACCCCCACCACACTGTGTGGCACACTGGAAGCCCACCCCAGTGTGCCACCGCTCACACAAAGCTGACCACGTCAGCATGATCCTCCCCCCATCCCATCCCATGGAGCAGGAACACGTCTGAACTCTTTAAAGCCAAACTGCAAAATGAAAACATGCCAATAAGCTGCATAATGGTATCAATATGGGGAAGGGGTTCAACTTCAGTGGATATCTCACCCTTGTTTTTGAATTTTTGCTCCAAATTTTAAACGTGGGCTTCTTGGGACCCCACCTCATGAACACATGCACTGTCACCTCGTTATTCCTTCCTGAAAGGTGATTTTGCGGTCACTGCATGGAATAACCTTTCAGGACTGATTAATGAAACACCAGTGCCATTGTTCATGAGGTGGGGAAAGAACTACTCAACATAGTAATGTTGTTTCTTCCAATGGAGTCTTGCTGTATTCTGACTAAATGCAGTCAGCCCCAGCACTTGAACTGCTCCGGAGTGTAAAGGGTTAACTCTACGCAAAGGCATAGAACATTGAGCTCAAGCTCGTTTTTCGAACCTCTGTGGTACTCTGATATCTAACCATCAGATTCTTACGAGCACTAAACTAACTTACCAGTTGGAAACTGTTTCTAAAATGTTAAATGCTAACAGGCACCAAACAGATTTTTAGAGTCAAAAGACTCAAGTCAAGAACCCCCCAAAAGAATATAAGCAGGTAGTGAAAACAAAACATCAATAATAATAATAAAGACCCCTAGAAAGATAGAGCATGCCAAGTACACCTCTGGGGTGCAGCACTGTGCCTGCCAAACCACATCCCAAAACAATGAGGTTCCAGGAAGGGGAGGCAGGGAGGGAGGTCGGAATACAGCAAGACTCCATTAGAAGAAAACATTACTACGGTGAGTAATTTTTTTCTTCAAACAAAATGAAGTCTTGCTGTATTCTGACTAAATGCAGACTACCAATCAGTACCCCCTTAGAGGAGGGAGTCACAGAACCTATTTTGGGAACAGGCTCTGCCGCACAGCTGTGCCAAACCTAGCATCACTTCTTGACTGAATGTCCAGAGAGTGGTGCTTAGTGAATGTGCGAACAGTTTTCCAGGTGGCTGCTTTACAGATTTCCTCTAATGGTATGTCTCTAGCCGCTGCGACCGAAGTAGCTGTACCTCTTGTGGAGTGAGCCCTCAGGCCTGAGGGAGGCTCTTTCCCTAACTTTGAATAGCAGAACTGGATACAGGAGACACCTAGCAATACTTCTCTTGGTGGCAGGTTTGCCCTTTCCCACTTCCTCATAAATGAGAAACAACTGAGAACAGACATTTCTATTGGCCTTAGTGTGTTATACATAGTAACCAAGAGCCCACTTTACATCAAGAATGTGCAATCATCTCTCCCCAGAGGAAGATTAGTCAGTGAAAAATATAGGCAATGACAGACTGATTCAGTGGAAAGTCTGATACCACCTTGGGAAGAAACTTTCTGTTGGTTCGAAGGACCAACTTATCCTTGTGAAATGAAATGAAGTCAGGTTCCACTGATAAAGCCTGTAATTCACTGATTCTCCTGGCAGAGGTAATGGCTACCAGGGATAGAGTTTTTCAAGTCAAGTACTTTAGCTCAGCTGAGGATAGGGGCTTAAAAGGGGGGCTGCCTAAGCTGTGTAATACAGATATTCAGGTCCCAAGAAGGAGTAGGCTCCCAAAAGGGAGGATTAACATGTATGTACCAAGCCCTTGAAAAACTTTTTGAAAACTGGATGAGATGCCAGGGAAGAGCCCTTACCAGCAGAAAGGAAGGCAGACACAGCTGCCAAATATATCTTTAGAGTAGTAGGTCAAAGGCCTAAACTGTTAAGATGCACCAAATAGTCCAAAACAGTAGCAATATCAGCCAGGTCTGGAAATACAGGACACACCAAAACCCTAATCTTTTCCATTTGGAGTTGTAAGTCTTCCTAGTAGCAGATTTCCTGCTAACCTTTAAAATGTCCAAGACTGACTGGGAAAGATGCAGGTTTGCACATTCTAGCTCTTCAAGAGCCAGGCTTTGCCCCTGAGAGACTGAAGGTTGGGGTAAAGAATCCTCCCCGAGAGGAGGTAAAGAGATTGAACTGTCTGGGAAGACATAGAGGCATTGTCACTGACAGTGACAACAGAAGGGGGTACCAAGGCTGTCTGGCCCAGTCTGGAGCCATTAGAATTACCTTGCAAGGCTGATCAGAACCTTGAATATCAGTGGAAAATGAGGAAATGCATAGAGAAACCTACTTATCCAATCCAACAAAAGAGTATCCTGAGGGACAGGATCTAGAAGAGGTGGTCTGCAGCAAAAAAGAGGAAGCTGGTGATTGTCCGGGGCTGCACAGAGATCTATCTCTGGAGTGCCCCACCTCTTGAAGATGGCCTGAAGAATTAAAGGATTCAGGGTCCACTTGTGGTGACCCTGGAAAATCCTGCTGAGAGCATCTGCTAGAATGTTGTCCTTTCCTGGGAGATGCACAGCCATCAGATAAGCCTGAAGGGAATAAGCTAGAGACCATATTTTCATGGCCTCTGTGCACAAAGCTGAGGACCGAGTGCCTCCCTGCTTGTTGATGTGGTATTGTCTGTCCTGATCTGCACTACTTTTCCCTGGACAGCAGTTAAGAATGTCTGAAGTGCTAGAAAGACAGCTCTCAGTTCGAGAAGGTTTATGTGTAGAAGAGACTCCTGGTGAGACCAGGTTCCCTGAGCTGTAAGCGGATCTAGGTGAGCCCCCCCATCCCAGTAAAGAGGCATCTGTGGTGAGAATCACTGAAGGAGCCTGACTGATAAAGGGGACACCTTATCGAAGATTGTACTTCTCCAGCCACCACTGGAGAGCCTGAACTAGGGTTTGAGACACAGGAACCAATTTGGAGAGAGGGTCTTTTTCTGAGACCAATAAAACATGAGATGAAACTGAATATCTCTCATCTGAAACCTTGCTCCTTGGACCACTTTTGTGGATGCTACCATGTGACCCAGCAACTGTAGAAAGTGTCTGGCTGGACGAGAAACTAGAGGATGAAAAGATCCAGCCAGAGTGACAAGGGACTTAACCCTTGAGAGGGGGAGAAATGCCCTTGCCTGAACAGTGTCTAGTTCCACCCCTATGAAAGTGAGAAGCTGGGCTGGTTCCAGAAGAAAAAAATACTCACCTTAGGAATTATGTTTCTTCTAATGGAGTCTTGCTGTATTCTGACATATTGCAGTGATTCCCAACCTTTGAACTGCCCCGGAGAACAAAGAGTTAACTTTCTATGCAGGGCATAGAATGCTGAGCTCGAGCTCGGTTGAAGTCTCTGTCTGGAGTGTTTCAAACTTAAACCGTCAGATTCTTACGAGCCCAACTAACTAAAAATTCTATGTGGAAATTGTAAAAATTCCTACTAGCTAACTGGCTGAAAAAAGTTTTGGATTCCCAAGGAAGATTCAAGTCAGGAAACCCAAAAACCAATCTAATACAAATAACAATAATAAATCAGCACCCAAACAAAAAGGAGGAGGGTGCAAACAAAAAACACCCCTGGGGTGCAACACTGCACCTGCCCACCCACTTCCCAAAAACAGGTTCTGAGAGGGGAGGCAGGGAGGGAGGTAAGAATACAGCAAGACTCCATTAGAAGAAGCATAATTACTAAGGTGAGTAATTTTTTCTTCAAACAACATGAAGTCTTGCTGTATTCTGACATATTGCAGACTACCCAGCAGTACCTCCATGGTATTATGTGGTGTATTCTACTTCTATCTGGTGATGTAGAAACAAACCCTGGGCCTTTAATTCCTGATACTGTACTGTATGATAATTATTGGCAAACTAAAGGTTTAAGAATAGTTCATCTTAATGTTCTTTATGAACTATTTCTTTATAAACAGTTTTCCTGTCCATAGTTTCAAACTGGGAGGGGGCAAGTCCCCATTTCATGGCTTTATAAGACTGTCATATCCATACTGTGGGACAGATTCTATTTTACTCAATAGTCTTCATTTTGTCAATTTCCATGCCGGAAGGCAGGGTGCAAACCATTTCCATATTTTATTCCCTGGTTTCAGTACATTCCCCAAATTGTAACAAGCAAAAAGGTTAAAGAAAAAGGCAGTTGGGTGCACTATATTAAGTCCCTCTTCTGTAATTGGTCTATATGTATATTCTCTTTTTATTGGGTTCAACCAGGATCCCCAAAAAGCCTGAAAAAAAATTCTATATAATCTTGTCCAAGTCTCCTGTGGAAGAGGAAACACGTGGCTGAGATACAGAAATACAGGGACTAGCAGAGATTTGATTCAGACAGCCCTTTTCTTTTTAGAAATTTGCTGCCCCTTCCAGCTGCCCGATTCATGCATGATTCCCAATTAGATAGTGCTGAAATTCCTGGGCCAAATGTTAGCCCTAGTATCTGTATCGGGTCTTGTGAAACTTATGTTTGTAATGCTGCCTCTCTCTGGAAGTGGGACATTTCCCAGGGTCACTCCCCTACTTTTCTGTAGGCTTATTTTTGATCCTGAACACTCTGAAAAATCTGCTAAGATCTTGGAGAGTGCATCTTCACATGTTTCGGGTGCTAAGGTTAACACTAAATCATCTGCATAAGCTAATATTTTTATTAGATGGCTATCTGGCCCTACTGTTAACCCATAAATTTCCGTTTTAATTTTTTTTAAATATGCTGAATAAATACGTCTATGCCAAAGGTGTATAATAGGGGGCTCAAAGGACAACCCTGTCTGACACCTCTCTGTACCTGGATTTTCCTTTCCCGCCATCTGTTCACATTAGGAATTATCTACACCTTAAGGTACATGTTCTGAATCCATCCTATAAATTTGGCTAGAATACCAAAGGCTTGCAGTACGTTAAACAGAAAACCACGTGACAATTTATCAAAAGCTTTTTCCTGGTCACTAATTCCCTAACTCCCACTTTCCATCCTGATGCTAGCCAGGTTTCTACCCCTGGCTCTCACTCTTTCCCTATTATCTCTTCCTGCTGCACCCACCCTTCCCTGTCTGCTCCAGCCTGGCTAAAGTCCCACCCCACCCATAGTAGTGTCCCAATTATCTACCCCTCCTCCATCATTATCGTAGTAAACAAGTACACGACAGCCATCGTCACTTTCTGTGGTTTTAGCCCAATTTTCCCCCCACTCGGTAATATATCCCTCCTCTTCTTTACCTCTGTAACCTGCCACCCCATACATGGCCTCTTTCCCCTATATGTGTAGTTGCCGGCTGCCTCACTCAAAAGATCTCTGCTTATAACCCCTGTATGCCTATGGTTGATTGTACATCTGATGACTTCTTCAATTGTAAAATAATGCCTTGTGTTTTTATTTCAACCTTGTATTGTACTGTATACACTGTGTATACTTTTTCTTCCTTGTATATTATTGCTTTTTGTATACCTGCTTCTGTACTGTACTTTGATGTATTCATGACCAGGTCCACCTTGCAAATGAGCCTTGCTCAATGGTGTCCGCCTGGATAAATAAAGATTTGGATTGACTGATTGGTCAAGTCCCAGCACATATCCTTGTATACCACCTTGTTCTCCTATACAAAATAGTTCTCTTAGAGTTATTAAATTATCACATTGCTTCCTATCTGGTATAGCACAAGTATGTGAGGTACTAATTAGATATTTTGCTACTACTGATAACTTAGCTAATAGGATTTTACTTAAAATTTTCAAATCCGTATTTATTAAACTCAAGGGCCTCCAATTATTAGTGTCTACCTTTGGGCCTTTTTTATGTATCAGGACCAATAAAGCAGTATTCACAGAGTCTGCATATTGTTCAGTATGCAATATATAGTTATACAGAATCCTAAGTGCAAGGGCTAGTTCTATCAGGAACTTCTTATAAAGGCCTGCTCCCAGACCAAGAGAACAAGGGGCAGAGTCCGCATACTCTACTTCCTCAACCATAACTCTCTTTCATGAGCTCCAGTGCATCCTGCGCACTTACCTGTTGTAGATCTAGTAAGCTAAAAATAGTCCTGTCCGCTTAAGAGTGTACCAGAGTCCCTCAATAGAGTTTCTATGTGTTGCTCCACTATTTGTAATAAGTCTTTAGGAGCCGCAACTTCGTGACCTGAAGCAGAGTATAATTTAGTAATGGTTCTACTCTCCATTCTAGCCTTACATTCTTTGAAAGGATCTATTGATCCTTTCTTCGTTCTAGTTCCAAAACGTAATTCTTGATCGAGAGATTTCGCTCGATCATATTGTAATTCACACATTTGTTTTTTGATTATACTAATCTGTGCGCTGTAATCAAGTTGTGTGGTTTCTGTCTGAGATATCAAGTGTTGTAATTGGTGCCGTAATTTAAGATATCCCCAATATTCCTTGGTAGCCTTATACCTAGCCCTATTTTGAAACAGTAATTGCCAAGAACGTTTTGTATCTTCCCACCATTCTACTGGATCATTATAACATTCTGCTACGGATAGCCTAGCTGACCGTTCCTACTTCCACCTTTTCTGTACTAATGGATCTTCTAAAAGGGACTCATTTAACCGCCACTCATTTTTTTTTTTTTTTTTGCATCGGGGGGTGTTATCCCATGTAATTTGTACACTAATGGCCATGTGGTCAGAAAATTCACTAGTTTTTACTTCCGAATTTAATATGGTTAACATAGCGGTTTCAAAGACCTAGTCTATCCGTGTTTTTAATGTTCCCTATGATAAGTATCCCCACAGCAGGGTGGATACTCCTATATAGGTCTATCAACCCTGCTATGGAACTTATGTTCTGGAGGGCATGAGAGTCACAATACATTTTGGAGGTGCGTAGCCCTTTACCAGACTGCTGCATGCTACAATTAAAGTCACTTGTCCACAGCAAGAGGCAAGAGGTGTGCAAATATGGTTGTATTAACTTGAAAAGTAACACTCTCTGCGCCTTAGTCTGGGGGTGTATGTACATATTATACAGAATCTTTCAGAATGATAAGAAAAGTCTAATAATAAGGCTCTGTCTGGGTGGATATCTACTAGTTGAGATACCTTCAAGAATGGATTTTTAAATAAAATTCCAACCCCATCACATGTCTCTACAGATCAGAAGGAGGGACCTGGTGACCAAAGACTAGAGGCAGGGCTCGAAATATAGCCTTCCATATTTCCATGGAAATGCGGTCAGGCTGCAGGAAATGTAAATATCTGATCTGCATTTCCATCTGGAAATGCTGTGTTGCTGCTGAAAAATGCTGTGCTGCCTATGCCCCTTTAATTACCTGCAGAAGTACTGTTTCCCGACTGGTGGTGGAGTGCTTGAGCGTGACTCTTCACTCTGCGACTACGCTGGCGTCTCTGGCAGTGTCCAGTATCTGAATGGGGGGTGGACAGAAAGCATGCCATCGATCTCTTTCTCAGCGTGCTGTGCGGGCTATCACTAGGTCTCGGAACTGACTCCAATCAGGCACTCCTTAGTCTGCTGTGAGGTTCTGGACATACCGGGAGCCATGTGCCATAACTGCTGCACTGACTGACTGATCGGGACCACTACATGCTGTGCTGACTGTGCATTTTGGGCAGTTGTGAGTTTGCAGTGATAGAGGAAGGAGCTCTATGCTGGCGAGGTACACTAAACTGTCTTTTGTGTCAGGGTACAAATGAGGAATAGTGAAAACACGCTTTAAAAAGGAGAGAGTGTAAAACTGTCAATAGCTGTATTGTCCAGAAAACTATCCCCCCCCCCACAGTAGGGGAAGGAGTGGGGTAAGGGGACAAATAGTTTGGGGAGAAGTGAAAGAAACCGGAGTGGCTGGGGTACAGTCAGACAAATTCCTGTACCACTGTGAAAATATTCTTTAGATTTAAGTGGGAAGGCCATGACAAGTAGGCTTGGGGTTATGGGACAAACTAACAACAGGGAGCTTGAGTGTAGTCACACACAGGCAGGCTTTTTGCTGGAAAACATAACTGACTCCTGGGGAATGTGGATCTTCTCTGACAGTCTCAGTTCAGTCAAGCCTGCTGAACAAGAAATAAAACCACAGAACCTGACTGTGTCCTATTTGAATTTATTCTTGACTTTCAAAAACTTGGGAATTTTCTCAGACTCTGTGGTGGTGGTGGTGGGGGGGGAGGTAACTAACTAAATTTAGTCAGAGAGCACATTGACCTAACTGTAAGGGAAGGTCTTGGTGGAATCTCATGTCTTAGCAGCAGTGAGCAGTGGCTAAAAAAAATAATTCCTGAATACACATCATTGCTCTGTAGAGAAAGTCCTTGCAGGGAGTGATCTGATCTCTCTTTCTGAGCTGCAGTGACTGGTGGATAAAAAATAAATGCCTGCTACATATAAAAGTTGCCTTGTAGTATTGTATTGGGAAAGACAAATATTGCCCTTTAGGGAAATTGTATGAGCTGCCTGTGTGGTGGATAAATAAAAAACACAAAAAAAAACAATGAATTCCTGACTGCACTATCTAAGCATGTTCCCATAGATTAGGAAAAGTTAAGCCCTTGTGGGAGTCTGACTCCGAGCTGCAGTGCAGTGGCTAAGTTCATCTGAGGGGGACAGTGAAGGGGAGGCTTAAACTGTGTCCCTGGACCGCTCTGCTATTTTTGCCATTATTTTCTGTTACGTTCAATTATTTTCTATGTGGAAATGTACCATTTGCTCTGGAAAATGTATGCTGCTACACCTACATTTCTGGAGGAAATGTGCCGTTGAGGCCATTATTTCAAGCCCTGAGAGGCCTGTTATAATTCTAAATGTATTTTAAGCCTAGTATTCCGAAGACAAAAAACATCTATGTATTGTTCCTGTAACAAAAACAGCACCCCAGTACTTTTCCTCTTACTTTTAATACTATTGATATTAAGTGTCATGATAGAGATAGAAGCCATACAACAAGAGAAAGGAAAATGTGTTCCCTATGGTGTCTTTGACAGCCTTCTCTGCCTAGTGCGTTTGGCTATGGAATCCTCCCCCCCCCCGCCCTTTTCTGTGTCTGTGGTGGAGGCAACTGAAGAGGTATCAGTGTCCTCCTCCCCTGACTCCCCTTCCATGTGATCGCTAGGTAGTGCTGCATATCTATTACCCTTTTTCCAAGTTGCTGAGGTTTGCTTACCGCCTGTCTCCCTCTGTTTAGCAGAAGATGGCTTCCCTGAATGAGGCTGCTTTTTTTGACCCACTACCTGAAATGGTTTGAGAACATTCGTGGGAGGGGGATGGGGCATTTCTACCGTATCTGAATCAGTCCTTCTTATGAGAGTTTTGGATATAACTGGTTCTATTTCTCCTTCAGGGGGAACTACTAGTGGATCTTCTACTGGGCCCCAAGTATCCATGACTTGCTCTGGTTCCATTCCTCTGTCTACATTTCTAGGAGCCTCCTCTGCCCTTACAAAGTCCTACCTGCTTCTGTTGTCTTGTTCAGCTATGTTTTTTGCCAGTTGCTGCTGAGCTATATTGATTAAGCCTTCATGTGAAGGACAGCCCTCCTGATTATGCGAAGCCCAGGGACAACATCCATAAGCATGGCCAGTGCATTCGCAGAGGTTGCACTTAAATAAATTCAGACACTGAGCTGCCTTATGACCATAATCCAGGCAATGGCTACATCTGGCAGTGTTGCATGCTGAACTCGGATGGGCTCGTGATCCACATCTGAAGCAGGATCGAGGTTGTTCTGCATAAAAAAAGCAAACCCCGGTCCTTTCCCAGATAAAAAGTGCTCGGGAGATGAACAGGCCCTGTATTTGTAGAAAATAACTTCACCCTTATCCTCCTCCCCATCCCAAATCTGCTCGCTACCCATTGTAGGAGTGGGTTTCCCCATAATCTCACATCTCTGTCTTAACCAGAATAAGATGTCCTCCACGTTAATTCCTTCATTTTTAAACATGATTGTGACATTTGTTTACCAATGGTTTAGTGAAGGGGATGGCTAAAAACGGGGTCCTGGTCGGGTTGTTCTTTTGTGCATTATATTGAGCCCAAAACCTATTCAAACTTGACATGTTTTTAAAACTAATGTCAAAGTTTTAATTACCCAGACTGATCAATGCGAAAAGTTCGGCTGAAAAAAATTTCATGGAGTCTTTAAGTAGGGTTCTAGCGATATACAGCCTGTCAGGTAGGTTGTCTAATCCTCCCTTATATAGGAGATGGATAGTGTTTCTCCTAGGGGCTGGTTCTCTTTTTGAACAAATTGGCTAGTCTAAACATTGGTGCTAAACCTTCTTGTCTACCTGGATCCTGTGATATATCCTCTGCAGGTCCCAATCTAACAGGGCCTTCGTCCATCTGTGATATTTCATCATTCTCCCTGTGCACAATAATGTCATCATCCCTACCCGAAACATTATTATTCACAAAACCATCACTAACTACATTAGAATCGGCATTAATAGGTCGCAGCCTTGGTGAGTTAGCCCTGGGGTCGTTGGAGCTCATGCCTGTCATTATGTCTGTTGCACAGTTCTTTCTAAGCCCGGTAGTCATGCTTTGAAAGGAAGGGACAGTGGGGTATGAAACGCAGCTATCATTAGGTCCCTGCATCCAACCTGCATCCTCCAGTGCTTGAACCAGAGACCAGTTTCCAGACCCTATATCAGTGTTCCACAGGAACTTTTTGATAGGACTCCGGCCATTACCTAATTCTTTGCGCCACCCATGTTTGGCTTTGTTTTGTGGAAAAACACATTCCTGCTCCTGTTGTTCTGTGTTTGGAGCTTTTGATGTATGATCTGCAATTTTAGCAGTTTGTCGTCCTACTCCCAGCCTTCCTTTTGTCTTTGCTCCACTGGGAGGGTCGGTATGGGGCTTCTGCGGCTCTGGGCACACAGCTAGATTGCTGCTTGTACTGCCAGCCACTCCCCACCCCCCCCACCAACTAATTTTTTACTCTGCCCAGGATGTTTCTCTGGCCCACTACGTAGGCTGGGGGGGGGTTGTGGCTTTGGGCACACAGCCTGCTCGCTGCTTTCACTGCCAGCCACATTTCCCCCTCCGTTGTTTACATGGGCTGTTCCCTTAACTGGAGGCCCACTTGAGATATCTCGAGGGGGGATACGCGGCTCAGGGTACACAGCCTGAACGCTGCTTGTACTGCCAGCTGCTTTTCCCCCTTCCAGTTGACATGCTGGACATTTCCATGGTCAGAGGCCTACTTAAAGCATCCCCGGGGGGGGGGGTGTGGCTTAGGGCCTACAGCCTGTATACTGTTTGCACCGCCCACCGCTTTTCCCCCTTCAACAAACTTATTTAGTGTTTCCGTAGTCATAGGCCCACTGCAAGTATTTTGAGGGGAAAGTCGTGGCTCAAGGCACACAGCCTGTACGCTGTCTTTACTGCCAGCTGCATTTCCCCCTCAAAACTTTCCACTAGCTATTTCTAAACTGGGAGTGCCTTCTTCAATTTCTGCTGGAACCGATGCTGCATTTTCTAGCAAGGCAACAGTTGCAGCGATTCCAGGTACCATGCTTCCAGACAAGACATTCTCCTCCAGCTCACCCAAATGTACCTCTAGTTCCTGAGCTTTCCCCAGATACCGTTTTTTTTCTGCCTGCAGCCTCCGGAGTTGTACTTCATTATTGTGTACTGCTTCTGGCGTGGCTTTCTCCAAAGCTATCGTTTTTTCTGTCAGCAATACTGTGTCAACGATATTTACCATAGATACTAAATTAACTACAGCCAGTTTGTCTTCTCCTTCTGAGAACTCAGCCGCTACTATTTCAAGATCTATGGCCTCTTGAGTGCTGAGAACAGAGGAGGAGGCCTGCTCCTCTGTCCCTTCCACATCCATCTCGCACGGACGTTCCGCGGGAGTGGCCATCCTGAGTCAGATGGCCAAAGCTCCCCATACCCCCGGTGCTCTGGCCAAATTTCCTCCCGTTCACTAAAATACCACCAACAGCTTAATCTGGTTCAAAGTCAGTTGGCATTCATCTGTATCCCCCTTCCCCGGGTCGTGCCTGAAAATAGGCAAGATATTGTCTAGTGCACTTACCCAGTCAACAAAAAATAAATAAAAAAGAAAGTTGATTTCCCACAATGACAGCACCATTGTGCGCCAGATGTCCGAAAACACATTTCAGGCAGGATGTGAAAAATGACAGCTGCACTGTTCATAAAAAGGTGTGAAAAAATGGCAGTGTTGAAAATCTGGAGTGAAAATATTAAAAATTGTTGAAATTACCAGTGTGCGTGGAAACTGTGCAACACACGCTCATAATGCAGTAATTTTTGGAATTTTTTCACCAGATTTGCAACACAAGCTTTTTGGGACCCCACCTCATGAAAAGTGGCACTGTCATTTCGTTAATCGATTCCCAAAAGGTGATTCCACGCAGTGACACATAAAATCACTTTTGGGACGCGAATAACGAGATGACAGAGCGTGTATTCATGAGGTGGGGTCCCAAGAACCCCGTGTTGAAAATTTGGAGCCAAAATTCAAAAAATTGGCTGACATATCCACCTAAGTTGACCCCCATTTCACTGATGCCATTACACAGCTTACCGACATTTCTTCATTTTGCAGTTCGGCTTTGAAAAGTCCAGACGCGTCCCGCTCCACAGACAATCGCAGAGCTGGACCTCCGGAGGTAAGTATGGGGTGGGGGGATGCGGGAAAGTGTGGTGCACAGAGAGTGGGTGTGGGTTGGGGACGGGGGTGCCAGGGACTATGAAGGACCATTTTCTTTTTTACAGGGAAAAACAAAAAATGAACATCGAAGGACAGTTTTCTTTCTTTACAGGTGAACTAAAAAAAAATGTTGGGCTCCCAGTGTGCCCCATGGCTTTTTGGGTGGGGATGATGGACAGACGGGTGGGCTCCCAGTGTGCCCCATGAGTTTTTTTTTTGGGGGGAGGGATGTTGGGCACACTGGGGTGGGCTCCCAGTGTGTCCCATGAGTTTTTTGGGGGGGCTGATGCTGACAGGGACTAAGCCCTGTTGGCAAAGTGTGTATGTGTAGGGGGGGGCTGATGCCAACAGGGATTGGGCTCTGTTGGCAAAGAAAGTGTGTGGGGAGGGGGAACATGCTGACACAGGGGATTGGCCACCCACAATGTCGGTATGAGGATTCTGTGTGGCAGACGGCAGGAGCCGCCATGTTTATTGAAAAGTTTCACCAGGAAAGGCATGTTGGGGGACGTCATCTGCTGCTGCATGACGAGCTTGTCTCTGATTGCAGTGGCAGATTTCTTTCAACTTGGTGGCACTTTCCGTAATTTCCGCATCAGCACTAGCATGCTTGTTAACTGGGGGATGAAGGTAGTCTCATGATGACCTGCCTGGAGTAGCAGCTCCACAGACTACCTCTTGCTTTACCCAACTATTTTTTCTAAAAATAAAGCTAAAGCTAAACCTCAGGTACTAACAACTCAGTACAGTGGTCTCAGCTACCTATCGACAAGGTGATCCACCGAGGAGGAAAGAGTGAGAACGAAGTTGTTTACCAGGCCTAAACAGAGCATGGAGTTGGAGATTAGCAAGGCCCCACCACACCACACACTGCCACTGAGTCCCGAAAAATCCACAAATGCTCAAAAGGCCAGCAGATTAACACTACCAAATCCACAGCACCTCCCCCCCCACAACCTGTGCCATTCACCGAGCAAAAGTTTTTCAAAGAGCTGCAGCCCTTCACAGTAGCTCTTCAAGATCTGACAACGCAACTGACGTCATTACGGGGAGACTTGGAGAAAGCCATGAAAGCTATTTCAGATGTGGCCGCCCACACGACTTCTTTGGAAGAGTGCCGAAACAAGCTAGATCCCGAGATGGTAGAACTCAGGCAGAAACTACAGAAAATGGAATCCAAGTTGGAAGATCTGAAAGGCCGAAGTCATCGGAACAACAGCCATCTTCGGCCTTCCAGAAGCAGAGGGGACCACTCCCATCCTGTTTCTCCAGAAAATGCTCACCAAACTCACGGGGCCTTCTCCCAACAATACAACACACATCATATAGAGGGCGCACCGTTCTTTGAAACTGAAACCGGCAACCAGCTCTCCCCCAGACCCTTAATTCTAAAGTTTCTGAATTACCTGGACAAGCTCCATGTCCTCAGTAAGATGACAGAGTTCAAAGAAGTCCTTTGGGAGGGTCAGAAGCTGAGGTTCGCCCAAGATCTACAAGTTGCCACCAGACAGAAGAGGGCTGCGTACCATCCTATGGTCACCAAACTTATAGCAGCCAGAATTAAATTTAAAGTGGTTTACCCCTCTTGACTCTCGGTCATGCACAGAGGCTCCTGGCACAACTATGAGTCGTCGGAACAAGCCCTTCCAGCACTGCAGGCCATGTTTCCAGAGCTGTTCAGCGCTCACTGAGAGCCACTGCTAGAGGGCCATTTCTTCAGTCTGTTTTTGCTGCACGAATGTGCTCACCATCGCCACTAGAGGGCACAACAACCTTGTGGATCTACTTTTTTTGGGACTGTTTTAAGTTCTTCCCCTGCTGTTTTCTTTGGATGGTCCCCAGTGCTTATCTAAAACAGCATGGCAACAACCACAGCGCCGATTTCACCAGACTTGTTCAGGCCTCCCTCAGTCTGCAGATTCTCCCACCGCGCATTGCTACCAATAGGGACGCAGATTGGGAATGTGCTACAGCCTTCCTGGGGACACTGACCTCTTTGTTTCCTCCACTTGCCACCCACTGTTATTCCTAGGTGACTTTCTGTTAATTCGGGTGGTCATACTAGATCTCATAGGTTACTATAGTATAAATTATGTTGGCGTTAGGACCTGGCGCCCTAATGAAAGGACTACCCATCCTTTTGAATGTGTTTTTCCTTTTTTTTTTTCCTTTCCTCTCTTTCCACAGAAGTACGATGTTTTACTTTTCTCTGGGGTTTAATACTGTCATATTTTGTCTAATCTCGGCCGGGGGCGGAGGGGGCAAGTGGTCTTTTCTGCTTCCTTGGAAGTGGATTATGAATCAAAGATGGGGTGGGGGGGTGCTCACAACTCTAGTTTGGACTTTACGCTTTACCTGGACTGAAGTATCTACTACTGCAGGGCTACAGAAAGCCCCTTGGGATTGTTTTGGTGTTTCCAGAATATATATCAACCTGTTTCCAAGGGAACATTTCCCTATGTTGTGGGCGTGGGAATGTTCGGGTGGGGAAAAGGGGGAGTCTGATGTTGGAAATATTGGGTCCATTTCTCATCTCTGTTCTGGATCTAAGTTGCATGTTGATGTTTGGGATACTTATAGGGCTGGGTATGGGGGGGTAGATCACAATATGGGGTGTACATCACCACTACCTTTTTCCCAGGGTTATATCACCCCATACATGCCTCAAATATAAAAAGTATACACTCAGCAGGGTATAGGAGGCTGGGGGTTAGGGGATACAACACTAACAATGTTGTTGTTTTTTCTCCATTTGGAGCTTGGAATAATCATGGGAAGATAACCATTTCCTTGTAGACTAGATAAATCTTACTTTAAGTAATGGTATTAAGTCTCAAATTTTGCTCATGGAATATTAAGGGTGCCCAATCTCCCACCAAGAGGGCCAAGATCCTGTTACATCTCCACAAACTAAATGCAGATGTCGCTTTTCTGCAAGAAACTCATTTGCCCTCCTCCCGGGTTCTTCATTTCAGGAGGTCCTGGGTGGGTCAGAAGTTGGGAACTGGGCTGGATACATGCAAAAGGGGAGTCACCATTTTAGTGGCTTGCAGGGTACCCTTCAGATTGTTGCAATCTATCATGGACCACAAGGGGAGGTGCATTCTCCTAAAGGCACTTTTAGGCGACTCCAAAGTAGTGCTTGGCTCAATATATGGCCCAACCACTGAGGACCCCCAATTTTTTTTACTTCCCTCATGACACACTTAGCTCCCTGGTCCACCCTCCCTGTCCTACTAGGTGGGGATTGGAATCTTGTGTACTGTAATGCACTGGGCAGATCTGGGTCCATCCCTCACTTGGGCACAGCTCACCCTCAGAGAGATGATGGACTCAGTGGGGCTTATAGATCCCTGGAGGGCTCCGTTTCCCTCCCAAAGAGATTACTTTTTCCACTCAATCCTCCACAATTTATTCTCCAGAAATGACTATTTCTTGCTGGGGACTGGGCACCTTCCTGCTGTTTTATCTTGTAACTATCTGTCCAAGGAGATTTCTGATCATCATCCAACACTACTTCACTGGAACCTCAGTCCCTCCAAAGATAGAGTCACGGTCTGGAAGTTTAATGCTCAACTTCTAAAATCAGACCACTTCGTCTCCCACATCCACACCTTTGTCTCTAACTTTCTCACTAGTAACTCCCCGGCTATGCCCAAACTTGATCTCCTCTGAGGGCACCGAAATGCACTGTACTAGGGGAAATTATCCGCCTAGCCTCTATTCGGAATAAAATTGCCTCCCAGTTCTCCTCATCACTCCTGCAACAAATCTGGCAGTTGGAGTTGTCCCTCTCCCCACAACCCACTACCTACAACACCTTACTAAATGATAAAACGGAACACCTTATCCTACAGACTAAGGTCACTTACTTCGATCAAGGTGACAAGGCCGGGAAATTACCTGCCTTATGCTTCCATGCCCAAGCCACAGACAGAACTGTAACCTCCCTCCGTAATTCTTCTGGCAGTATACTTACTTCTCCTCGAGAGATAATTTCCTGTTTCCAGGAGTATTATCAATTACTATATTCTCAGCCTCCCTGGGCCTTCAACCATGTTCTAATGGACCAATTTATACAAGATATCCAATGCCCACACCTAGGTCGGCACTAGATCGTCTTTCTATAACCCCCCGACTCTAATAGAGATCAAGATAGCCACAAACACGCTTCCTGCAGACAAGTCACCAGGCCCCGCGACGGCTATACTACAGACTTCTATAAAACCTTCAAGTCTCTGTTAGCTCTCATTTTCCTAGACACCTATAACTACATATATGAGCAAGGCCTGTCAGATCTCTCTCTTACCGAGGCCACTATAGTTGTCCTCCCCAAACCAGGCAGGGACCCACTCGTTTCTATCGTCCCATATCTCCGATCAATGTGGACCTCAAAATTCTCACAAAGGTTTTGGCCAATCGATTAGCCCAGGTCTCACATGCCCTTATAAGTCCAGAGCAAGTTGGCTTTCTGGCCGTCAGGTTTTCTGCAGACCACTTTTACGAAAACTAGCCCATCTCATCTTTGCGTCCAGGGACTCCTGCATGCCCTCTGTATTGGTTTCCCTGGATGCAAAGAAAGCTTTGACAGAGTATCCTGGGATTATCTTTTTAACCTGCTGCCTGAGTACAGGATCCCCCCTCAATTTGTCTGATGGATCAAGGTACTATACGCTCATCCCACTGCCCCCGTACTCTGTAACGGGGTACTTTCCCCCACTACCACCCTCCAACAGGGCAGCAGACAGGGATGCCCTCCATCCCCTTTTCTATTCAACTTGTACCTGGAACCCCTTATCTGATGAATAAACAACTCTCCACTTGTTATGTTTGCTTGCACGCATGTGCAAGAAACACAGTGCCATCATCTGAGATTTCGGAGGTGTGTCACCCCCTCTTCCAATTCAGTCAGTGTGTTGGCAGGCGCGGCCCCTGTAAGCCAATGCATGCTGGAGCTGTCTATGACAAGCTCCAAAATGCAGTGGCATACAGTTGAAAGGGGGAGCTACGCTTCAGTGAGCAGCGATAAGAATATCGCCTGCTCATGCGCAGCTCCCCTACACACACACACACAGAAACACCGCATACTGCGTGCTGCCCTCCCGCACTTTACATATAGCCGGAGGTGCCCAATCCCCATTGGCTGTGCTCGCTCCCCCAAAGCCTTCCAAATGCCACGCTGGGTGCCCACCCCAGCATGGCAAGTCGATGGTATAGCCGACGGGGTGCCCAATCCCCGCCGGCTTCACTGTCTCTCCCCATACTATCGCCGACGGGGTGCCCAATCCCCGTCCGGCTATTCTCTCCCAGTACAAGGTGCCACACAGGGAGCCCACCCAACATGGCAACAAATGCCATAGCCGACGGGGTGCCCAATCCCCATCGGTTCCACTCCCAAGCCGTCCTTCTGCAACGCTGGGAGCCACCCAGCGTGGCAAGCGTCCAGCGTCTTTTTTTTTTTACCTGTAAAGCAAAAGCGGTCCCACGCAGTCTTCCTACCCCCAAACACGCACCCACCCACTCGCGCACCTGCCTCCCCACCCCCACCCCATACTTACCTCCGGAGCTCGGCGCAACGATCTGCGGTGGACCGGGAACATGTTTGCACTCTTCAAAGCCGACCGCAAACTGAGGAAATGCCGGTAAGCTGTATAATGGGTTAGATAGGGTTTTTTCAACTTTGTTGCATATCTCAGGCATTTTTTGGAATTTTTGCACCAAATTTTCAAAATAGGGTTTTTGGGACCCCTTCTCATGAATGACATCACTGTCATGGCGTTATTCGGGCCTGAAGGGTGATTTCAGATCACTGCAGGTCACTGCACAAAATCACCTTTCAGGACCGATTAACAACGATACTGCCAGTGTTCATAAGGTGGGCTCTCAAGAAACCTATTTTGAAAATCTGGTGGAAAAATTCAAAAAACGATGTTCTGGCGTCGTTGCACAGTTCTCATGCGGCTTCGTAAGTTCAGTAATTTCAATATTTTCACTCCAGATTTTCAACAGTGCCATTTTACCACACCTTCTTATGAGTAGTACAGCTGTCATTTTTCACATCTCACCCAAAACATGTTTCCACCCATGTAGAGCACAATGGCGCAGCCGGTGCGCAAAATCAATGTACGGGACAAATTAAGAAAATCACAGTGACACTGTTCATGAGCAGAGGTCTTAGAATGGCTATGTTGAAAATTTGGTGAAAAAATTCTCAACAATGACTGTTTTATGAGCGTGCGTTGTACAGTTCTTACACACGCTCGTAAGTTCGCGAATTTTCAATATTTTCACTCCAGATTTTTAACATTGCCATTTTACCACATCTTCTTATGAGAAGTACAGCCGTCATTTTTCACATCTTGCCCAAAATGTGTTTCCGCCCATGTAGCGCGCAATGGCGCAGTCGATGTGCGAAATCAATGTATGGGACACATTAAGAAAATCACAGTGACACTGTTCATGAGCAGAGGTCTTAAAATGGCTATGTTGAAAATTTGGTGAAAAAATTCATAAAAATGACTGTTTTACGAGCGTGCGTTGCGCAGTTCCTATGCATGCTCATAAGTTTGCGAATTTAATATTTTCACTCCAGATTTTCAACATTGCCATTTTATTACACTTCCTTATGAACAGCACACCTGATATTTTTCATATGCTGTCCAAAATGTGTTTTCGCACATGTAGCGCACAATGGTGCTGTTGGTGTGTGAAAGCAATGTTTGGGACAGATTAAGAAAATCACAGTTACACTGTTCATGAGCAGAGGTCTTAAAATGGCTTTGTTGAAAATTTGGTGACAAAAGTTCATAAAATGACTGTGTTACGAGTGAGCATTGCGCAGTTTCCACGCACCCTCGTAAGTTCATGACTTTGTAATATTTTCAGTCCAGATTTTCACCAGTGGCATTTTTCCACACTTCCTTATTTACAGTACAGCTGTCACTTTTCACAGCATGGCCGAAGTGTGTTTTCACACTTTCAGCGCAGAGATGCGTGGTCGCTGTGGGAAATCATTGTTCGGGACAGATAAAGAAAACCGCAGTGACACTGTTCATGATCGGAGGCACCAAAATGCCTGAGTTGACAATCTGCTGTAAAATAAATCCCCAACCTAATTATATTATGGGTGTGCGTTGCACAGTTTCTATGTACACTTGTGACTTCACCATTTTTTTAAATATTTTTACTGCAAATTTGCAACATTGCCATTTTTTACACCTCCCCATGAACAGTACAGCTGTCATTTTTTACATCCTGTTCAGAATGTTTTTGCACCTGTGGTGCTAAATGCCGTAGTCGCTGTGCATAAGCAACTTTTTGCTAACAAACTGATATTCCCCATGTTCATGAGGTGGGGTCACAGAAAAACCATGTTGAACATTTGGAGTGAAAATACCAACGAATGCCTGAGGTATTAGGGTTTCCAACCATAATGCCCAACCCTGTAAGAGAATGACAGGCATCAGGGTGTGACTTGGGATTCTTGCCTGTAATGCTCATACCATTCCACCCTGCAGCCAGTGAGAGGCATCGGGTATGCCTTGGACTCTCGGCCCCAATGTTCACCCCATTCTCTATATGCACCCATCTCACCATATTCCTAATGGAGATAGAATTAACATAAAGCCAAAGACCCCAAGGAACACCGTGACACTTGTCAGTGTCTGCAGGGTGGGGTGTGGTGAAATGGCATAGCCGTTATGCCTGACGACCCAAAGGCACACCCCAATGCCTGTCACTCTCTGCAGGATAGTGATGGGGTTGGCTTCAGTTCAATACTTCACTGCCATTCCTATTACGCAGCTCTGTAACTTCTACACTACCACTGCCAATGCCAGCAAGCAAACATTCGGCATTGACAAATGCTTATTTTTGGGATTGCTACTGGACCGAATCAGTATAAACTTTCAGTTTATGCTGATGACATCTTCCTCCATAGAACGCATCCCCCATCTCTCTTCCTGCCACCCTAACGATTACTGAGGATTTAGGGGAGTTTTCCAACTACAGGCTGAATTTTTCCAAAGCGGAAGTTATGCCTCTTAATGTTTTTACTCTGTATGCAGATATTCAGCATCTGGGGCTCACATGGGTCAGAGATAAAATGAAGAATCTAGGTATTTACCTTTCCCAATCTAGCACTAAAATGAAGCAATATAATCTGGATAAGGTCCTTACCCAAATCTAAACTGACCTAAATCACTGGGATCTACTCCTGATTTCTCTCTGGGGATGGATAAGTGCTGTGAAAATTAACATCCTCCCTCGTCTCCTCTACCCGCTGCAGATTAAACCTCCTATTTTCTCACTACCCACCCTGTCCCGTTATTTGACAAAGACGTGTTTGGGAAACCTTTTCTCCTGCTATTGTCTGCTCCCCACACCTTTCACTTACCCTCTCTGTTCTGGACTTTTTCCCTATTTGTTTCTCCTAATCTGGCATGACCTCTTTCTTGTAATAATAATGTGATTATTGATATCTCATGTCCTTTTGCACAAATCATTTGATATGTATTTGTATATGTTTTCTTGCTCTTGACACAAAACAAATTGTTGTGTTATCTATGTAACCTTTTGTACTGTACCTAATTGACGTGGAACCTTTGTAAAAGAGCCTCTGGCTCAAAGGTAGTAATTCCTAGAACAATAAACTAAACTAAACTAAACAGATGTATAATTACTCCCTTCTGAAAGCCTGGTTTATCCAAGTGCACGGTGCCATCTCCAATTTTATTTGGCTGGGCAAATCTCCTCGTAGAGCCCTCTCCAAACTACAGCATGCAAAAAAAAAAAAGGGTGGCCTCCAATTACCTAACATCTTCTTATACTACCTTTCCATCAGTTTCATTTTTCTCTACTGGTTAAGACCATTGGCAAGGGCGCAACCGACTGTTTACTCCCCATTATGGTTACAAATAGGAAAAATCATATGTGCTCAACACAATGTAGACTTAGGAGCCCTGCTGTATGTTCCCCTCAAACACGTCCCTAAGCAGCTACGAGACACCCCTATCATGGCGGCACGCCAGGTGCACTTACAGCTCTGTGCCATCACCCATAATTCCCTTATACTGGACGTCTCGCAACCTATACTACATAACCCCAACTGGGGGTAAGATCCTTAGTTCATCTTTCTGGCCACAAGATAAGAGAATAATTGTTAGAGACCTACTGAAAGAGCTTAGGTTACTGTCCTTCCAAGAAGCTCTAATTAAATTTGACCTCCCCTGTCTTATTGTTTAAATACATCCAACTTTCACACGTTTCTTCACCATTTTGGCTTAGGGCTCTGGCTGGCCCCATTCTTCCCATTATCTCGGCTTCTCCTTCTTCCCATCTCACCTCCTTTTTCTACCATCATCTGTGTGATCTTACTGGGGATATAGAAGGCCAACCCCACTATATGTGGGACCAAGTCTTACCTGCTGCCCCTTCCCCTACCCGCTCCTGGCCACAAGTCTGGAATCACTTATATAAGGATATTAAATGGGATCGATATCACCTGCTTCAATTCCAAGTGATTCACAATCTTTATTATGCTCCTGTTAAGCTTCATAAAATGGAAAGACTTCCATCTAATCTTTGCTCCCAATGTGGTGAACAACCCGGCACACTTCTCCACATTTTATGGGATTGCAGTAAGGCCTCCCCACTTTGGTCAGCCATCCAATCCAAACTGGACCCCATGCTAGGCCTAACTGAATCTTTCCAACCCGAGATATGCATACTGGGGGACTATGGGGACACCTTTATTGGTAACCAGCGTAAACACATGGCAATAATATCACTCTGTGCTGGGGGGAAAAAAAAAAGTGATACTACGCCATCGGTTAGATCAACACATTCCTACACTTACGGAATGGCTCCATGAAGTTCTTTTTACCTTACAAGTGGAAAAACTTCTGGCCAGCCTCTCAAAATGGGAGAGTCTTTACCAAAAGGTGTGGGCCCCTCTACATACATTATTGATCCTCTAGCTCAGCGATATTATCACTGTTTTCCAATCAATTCCTAAACTTAACCAAGCTTCCTTGAGGTTCAAGGTATGCTATAAATTCTATTTGTGTTTACCAGCGTCTTGTTTTCACATTGCTATTAGTGGTGTAGGGTGCGGGGAGGGGGAGGGGGAGGGACGAGCAGGGAGGGAGAGGGGGTATGCATGTTTATTGTTGCATTTATTCAATGTATACTTCAGCGAATACTGGACTATAGTGTATGTAATACTGGGAGCCAGGAACAGATGTACCTTAAAGCTTATATTTTTAGTTGCTATGCTCTTGATTACCTATGTATGGTTAGTCTGTATTTTTCAAATTGGAATAAAGTATACTAAATTTGGGGAAAAAAATAATTGAGGGGTGAAGGAAGCACCTACTAAAGCGTGCCCTGCATTCACCAACAATGACACACCTCTCACTGTGATACTACCGCAAGATGTTGCTTGAGCTTGCGTGCAAGACAACATAAAAATAACACTAAAGCAGCAGAGATGGTGCAATGCAGGGACACTGAAATGATCAGGGGTGCAGCAGACAAAAGCTATGGGGAAACACTGGCGTGGTTACCGTGGAGAACAGAAGGTTGGGAAGGGGTATGAAACGGGTATAAAAAATCCAGCAACCTGACTGGCTGAGGAGTTCGGAACCCAGTGCTGATATTACAGCACAGCAGCACCGGAAAAAGATCCTGACCTAACTGATCTGTTTACATTAAAGGAGTAGTCCACCCAAAACTTGCAAAAAAATATATGTTGTGCAGAGTGTTTTGATTTGTATGTTAAGTTGTTGTGTGTCCTTCCCTCTGTCTGCTATTAAGAGTTTTTCCTAAATTAGCCTACTAGCTTTAGGGTAGTTTTACGACCTCTGGAGATCTCCATATGAAACAGCTTAATTGTATTCCTTTGTCCTACAATGCACCTTGTTTCATGTGACAGTGATGCAGCAGAGACCATAAATCCATCGGAAAGCACTGCTTTACAATCCGCTCACAACAGTAGAGATGGTTATATTTTAAAATCTATAGAATTCAGCTTAGTGACTACCCTCATCGTAAGGGTCTTACTGACCTGAAGAACTTTGCTGCTGGTAATTTCTGTGCAGCTTGTAAAGCTTCCAAGATATTTAGTTTGTTTGGCATGTGTGTGTTGAATGTTTGGTCTCTGCTACATCACTGTCACATGAGACAAGATGCACTGTGAGAAAAAGGAATACAATTAAGTTGTCTCAGATGAAGATCCCCAGGGGTCGTAAAACTAGTATAAAAGCCAGCCCGGTGGCACTGAGGGTTGAGGCGCTGGATGCCACACCTCGCTCCACGCCGGCAACCCGGGTTCAGGTGCGGACTCGAGTCGCTGGTGGGTCAGCCAGGGGGAGGCAGGCTTGAGCGTCCCATGACAGCTCACCTTCTCCGGGGAGGTAGAGGTCTTGCCCGTGCACTTACCTGACTCTAAGCGGAAGCTCGGAGTACTGCAAGCCCCGACTATAGGGGATGGGCGGCCTTTGTACAGTGTGGACGTCGGCGCCTTGCATGAAAAGGGAGGAAAAATGGAAAAAAGAGCCTGCCACCACCGGGGAGATGGGAAGCCGGGGGACATGCCCACAATGTGCCTGCACCCATCCAGCGGACCTGAGCCGAGGAAATGTAAGTTACGGGGTGCTAGTTCCCCCACCTTGTCCTCCAGGGGGTTAAGCCGTAGCTCCATGGGGTCTCAGGATCCGTTTGGGTAGGTGCCAGGCAGTGGGATGTCTGCACCATCTCCCGTGATGGGGAGGGGGGGTGGCAGGCTGGGTAGGTGGATAAAAAAAAAAAAACTTGTATAAAGCTAGCAGGCTAATTTAGGAAAAACTCCTACTAGCAGTCAGAGGAAAGGAAACACTAGAACTTTACATACAAATTAAAACACTCTGCACAACATATGTTTTTTGCAAGTTTTTGGTGGACTACTCCTTTAAGCAAGCACAGCTGTATCAATACACTTCCATTCACTTGTATTTAAAAAAAAAAAAAAAAAGGTAGTGTCTGCTATCTAGTGGCCAAACAGCAGAATTACAATAGCTCAATCGGATTGTTTTCTGCTTTTCTTGCCATTTTTCCTTATTTAAATTTTTTTTAGAAACATAGAAGTTGACGGCAGATAAGGACCGCAAGGCACATCCAGTCTGCCCATTTCTTTTTCTGCCTTATGAATGTGCCATCAGCCTTTGCTCTGTCAATGGTCTATTTATTCATACTCCTCTGTATCGGCCTACTCCCCATAATCAGTGCAGCACCCCTCAGGCGCAAAACAAGACTAGCAGCAAACTCATCATTTCTGGTGCCCTTTTGCAGAACATCCCTAGGGCAAAGATCCTTCTGCTACCGTGCCCCTCTCTGGCTCAATACGTTACCACCCCCACTCTCCCAGACCCACAGCATCTCACTATTCAAAACAGGCCACAAAGCTCAACTATGTGAGAGTGCTAAATGTGACTGTGGCTAACGCTGCCCACCCTATTTGCTCCCAAACCCTCCACATTTCCCGACACAGGGTCTCTCTAGACCCCATGAATCAGCATCCTACAAGTCTCTGTCAAGGGATTCCAAGAATGCTGCCTAATACCTCACTAGTTAAATAAGTTCAAGCCTGGACTGCTCTATCAGTACTGATACTGTAAATACTGCCTGTTTGTGTACGTCTTTGACTGTATTTGTTTACCCTCCACCCCCTGTAACTGACGTGGAGCCTTTGCAAAAAAGTCTGTGACTCAAAGGACTGTAATTCCGATTGTATTCAATAAATAAAAAAAAAATATTGCTCCCTTATGCCTATCCCATGTCTGTTTGAAGCCCTGCACTGTATTCATATCCACCACTTCCTGAGGCAGGCCGTTCCATGCATTCACCACCCTTTCTGTGAAAAAGAACTTCCTCACATTACCCCTTTATCGGCCTCCCTCTAATCTCATGCTGTGTCATCTTATCCTGCTATTCTTCTTATATTGAAACATGTTAGACTCTTTCACCTTGTTAATGCCCTTAATGTGTTTGAATGTTTCGGTCATATCACCTCTCTCCCTCCTTTGCTCTAGGGTATACATATTGAGCTCCGTTAATCTGTCCTCATAAGTTTCCTGATGCAGTCCCTGCACCATTTTGGTTGCCCTTCTCTGGACTGCCTCAATTTTGATTAACGTCCTTGTGCAGGTGCGGCCTCAGTATTCGCAGTGTACTCTAGATGGGGCCTAACCAGTGTCTTGTAAAGAAGGATTATTACCTCCCTCTTCTGACTTGATACCCTAATACACCTTAACATCTCCCTAGCCTTACCTACTGCTTTAGTGGTCTGCTTGGATGATTTCAGGTCATCGGTGGCGATGGCGCCAAATCTCTTTCTTCCCTTGTGACTGCCAACAACTCCTCCCAGCCTATATAGGTGGCTTCAGGGTTTCTCTTCCCTATGTGCATGATCTTGCACTTCTTTGCGTTAAACCCCAGTTGCCACTCTTTCGACCATTTTGCTAGTTTATCCAGATCTCTTCTTATTCTGCCCACCCCATCTGGATCATCTACTCTGTTGCAGATCTTGGCGTCATCTGCAAACAGACAAACCTTACCCTCCAGTCCATCTGCAATGTCAGTGAAGAAGATACTGAAGAAGAGAGGCCCCAGGACTGATCCCTGAGGTACCCCACTTGTGCCTTCCATCTCCGTTTTCTGCCTGTCAACCAGTTTGCCACCCAGCTGACCAACTTCTGACCCACCCCGAGCCTACCTAGCTTATTAGTCAATCTTCTATGTGGAACAGTATCGAAAGCTTTGCTGAAGTCAAGGTAGGCGACATCAACTGCTCCCCCTTGGTCCACCACTCTGGTTACCCAGTCAAAGCAATCTATGACAGTAGTTTGACAGGACCTTCCTTTTGTAAACCAATGCTGTCTTGGATCCTGTGCTCCTATGAATTCCAGGTGTTGCACTATCCTTTCCTTAAGGAGTGCCTCCATAATCTTGCCCACTACTGAGGTAATACTGACTGGTCTGTAGTTCCCTGCCTCCACCCTGCTACCACTCTTGTGGAGCGGGATCACATGAGCCCTTCTCCAGTCTTCTGGGACATCTCCTGTGCTCAGAAACTCACTAAACAGTTCTGATAATGGCTCTGCTAGTTCTACCCTTAGCTCCTTTAGTACCCTGGGATGTATGCCATCAGGTCCCATTGCCTTGTCCACCCTGAGCTCATCGAGGTCTTATAGGACCCTTTCTTTTGTGAAGGGACTAGTGCACACCTCCCTCCCCCATGTCCATGGTGCTGAGCTGTGGGCCCTGCCCTACCTTCTCTTCAGTAAATACTAAGCAGAAGTATCTATTTAGGATAGATGCTTTTACATGGTCCTCCTTCTCACATGCCCCCTTATCCACTTTGTTCTTAGCAATACCCCCTCTGGACTTTCTCCTTTCACTAATGTATCCATAGAAAGTCTTATCACCTTCTTTTACTGTTTGTACTAGTGTTTCCTCGGTTTGGGCCTTTGCCTGCCTTACTGCCTTCCCTGCTTCCCTTAGGGAAGTTTGGTATGCCTCCCTATCTTCATCCTGCTGCGTTCCCTTATATGTCCTGAAGGCCAGCCTTTTGGCTCTAACCTTTTCTGCTACTGTTTTTGAGAACCAAAGTGGTTTCCTTCTTCTTTTGCACTTCCTTTTCTCTCTAACACAATAGGATGTTGCTTCAAGTATTACATCCTTAATGCTTGCCCACTTTGCCTGTACCCCTCACCTGTATTTCTTTTGCCAGGGCTAGCTTAAGTCTGTTGGCCATCTTATCAAAGTCAGCTCCTCTGAAGTCCTATATTTTTGCCTTGGAATGGGATGATTTAGTTCTAGTGGCCAAACTGAACCATACCATGTGATGGTCACTGGCCCCCAGGTGACCTTCTACCTGGAGATCTGTGATCCTTTCCCCGTTAGTCAGTACTAGATCTAGGATAGCCCTGTCTCTTGTGGTTGTTGTACCAGTTGTTTGAGGCCTTCCCCCTGCCGGGAATCCACCATGTGTCTAGTTCTGACAGATGTTCTTACTGGTATTGCCCAATCTGTATCTGGCATGTTGAAGTCTCCCATTATCAGAACCTTCCCTTTAGCTGTCATGGGTTGTATATCTTCTAACAGTAATGTGTCTATGTCTTCCCCCTGGTCTCAAGGCCTGTACACAACCCCAGTTCAATTTACTAATCCTAACGGACCCATTTCATAATTGTAACAAGGCATTCAAGGGGGTGTGCTTTGTGCTGGGATATGGCACTTCTCTGGTGGTGGAGGCACTAGGCCTTTGACCTTGTGCTTAAACCCACCCAAGGCATGCCATTATGCCAGCACAAGGCACACCCTGTCATGCTTTATTGCTTAAGTATAATCTCATTCTTCTACATAATCACACAACAAGATTGAATAGATGAAGATGCTTGATCTAGGATCCTCCAGTATGTTACTGTGTTGAATACTGAAGCTCAGCAGTGGGAAATCAAGGGGCATCATTAATATTCCCTGCTTATGATATGGGGTGGGGTCTGATAGACTTTCTGACCTCAAACTACAGTATTGCTATGTATATTTAATCAGATAAACCCTATATTTACTATTCACTGGAAACAGACTGGAAAATGCCCTCATTAGTATAACAGGTGTCTGCCCCCCCCAAAACAGGAACAGAGTATCTTCTTGCAGAACATCCCCTTCCACTGAACCATGCCTTTGTAACTGTAAGCTGTCTGCATCAGGACCACTAGAATACTTTTACAAACTGGGGCTATCCATGTCGACATGCAGCATCACCACCTATATAATGCAGGTGACCCCGTCCTGCTGCAGTTCTTTCTTCTACCATCAGCCGCTCATTGGATCACAAGAGGAACAATGCCAAAACTTGTCACTGTCTTATATGGTGTTTTTCTTGATTATTTCTTTTATTTTCAAACTAATGTTTATGCCACCAACAAAGGAAAAGGAACCACTTTTTTGTTTGTGTCACTACGGTAAAGATTTGTAAGAACGATGCTCACTTCTTGGGGCGTCTACTGCTTGGGCCTAATGCGTAATGTTAAGACCTGCACCATATGCCAAGATTTTATCCAGACCATGAGGAGACATTGTCAGAAAACTTTAGAGACCTTCTTTTAGGTAAAAGTAAGGAACAGAAACAGTATTCGTCCCAGGACACGACAATTGCCTTACCTGCTCCTTCTGCCAGCCTGGGGTTGCCAGGATCAGTGAGATCATGATCTGGAACTGATCTCTCTCTCTCTCTCTCCAGAGCATCCTCCCATTCCAAATCAGCACCCTCCAGATACCTTGCTCTGCTGCTTTAAAGAATACAGACTCTCCTGTGAAAGGAGGCAATAGAACTAGTCCTGGCTGCAGAACTCAATCAGAGGTACTATTCCAGATAATTTCTGGTTCCAAAGTGGATGGACAATTTTCATCCCATCCTTGACCGAGGGCTAAACCTGCACACAGAATACAAACGGTTCTGGAAGGCATCTCTGCAGTTGCTCCTTCCCCTGTTGCTGCAAGGGGATTGGCTGTACACCCTGGACATTAAGGATGCTTACCTTCATATCGAGGTGCTCAGGACCCACATAAAATATCTTTGTTTTATGCCGCAAGGCTCTTACTATCAATTTAGTCTCTTGACATTTGGCGAATAGTTGGTGCCACGTCTTTATCAAGTGCTTTGCAGTGGTGGCCATGGCGCTCCTCAGGGAAGGATTGTATGCATTCCCATACCTGGATGACTGGCTATAAAAAGCCCCATCCAGGGAAGTAATTACTTACACCCTGTTCAGGATCCTCTAGCTCTTTGAGCAGTTAGGCATCCTAGTGAATGAGTCAAAATCGGTTCTGACTCCACGCCAGGACCTGCAATATATAGACCCTGTCCTAGACACAGCGGTCGACCAGACATTTGTACTGACAGACTGCACCATGGCACTGACAGATCAAGCTCATGTGGCGTCATTTAGCCATTATGTTTCCACCAGAAGCCTGCTCTGATTAATAGGTCTGATGTTGGCTTCAATACTCATGGTCCTTCTGGCATGCCTCCACATGAGGACTCCTTAGTGGTTCCTCCGTGTCTACTGAACCCTACGTCTGGACAACCTGGAGTGTCCCATGCAGGTAACTCCTCTTTGTTGTTCCCTTTGCTGGTGGCTGGACTGCAACCTCAAAACAGGGTTCCCCTTTCCTCCATCCCTTGCCCCTGTTAGCCATGATGATGGACTCCTTGGGCTCCGGTTAGGGCTCCCTTCTTGGGCTCTTCGAGATGCAGGGCCTTTGGACTTCCTAGCTCACTCTCTTTGCAGCAACATTCTGCAGAGGAGAGTTGTTCTGACTGGCCTGCAAGCCTTCGCTGTCATTCTCTGGGGCCAGCTTTTATTGGGACAGACAGAGAACATATCTACACCAACAGACAAGGTGGTGTTCATGCTATCCCTCTTTGCACTGAAGCTGGGCCATGGAACACGATATGTTCCTACCACAGTTTTTCTGCTCAGCATCCAAAACACCCCGGCAGATTGCCTCAGCAGGTCCTGGGTGCTATCACAAGAGTAGGAACTCCTGGACTCCACCATTGTGAACCTCTTCTAAAAATGGGGTCGTTCAGATAGCAACCTTTTTGTGTTACCATACAATGCAAAAGTCTGTGTTTCTGCTCACTCACTTCAGGGCCTGGAGTTTTTTGGCAAGATGCATTGTTCATCTCTCAGAAGAGGAGGGTACCTATGCACCTTTCTTCTGTTCAGTCTGATCCAGAGGGTTCTGTCAAGTTGAGGGTGGAACCAGCCATTTTGATTCTGGTGGCCTCATTCTGGCCCAGACAAATTTGTCTCATACTGCTATCACAGCTGGCAGTGGAGCCTCCTGTCCTGCTCATTTTATGAACAGGGATTCTGTCTCAGAAGCTCGGCTCTTTGGTAAACCTGGATCTCTGATCCCTGCAGCTCCACACCTGGCTCCTGATAATGTAGAACTCTCCCATTTTGGGATCTGCCCTGTGGTGGCAGCAATTCTGCTGGTGGCTCATAAGCCATTCACTAGGCACACCTACTGCCAGAAATGGAAACATTTCATGGTCTGGTGTACCCTTCCCCCCTCCATTAGCTGGACCTTTCATGTGTCCTGTCAGTCATATTCTAGATAACCTCTTGTCCCTTTTTAAGACCTTCGGCACTCCTCTGTGAAGGTGCATTTTACTGCAGTTCCAGCTTTTCATGTCCAGCTTGAGAAGTCCCATAGATTCCTTAGAGGGATAATGTAACTTCAGCCTCTCTGATCCATGACTCGGTGCCAGTGTAGGACCCCCAACATGGTTCTGGGGACCCTTATGGTGCTTCCCTTTGAACTGGCCACAACCTGTGACATGCTTTTACTCTCACTGAAGATGCTGTTGCTAGTGGCCGTTAGGTCTGCAAGAAGAATTTCTGAGTTGTGGAACTGTGAGTGTTACCTGAGGACTGGAGGAGGGCAGATGCGATTCCTCTTCACAAAAGTGGGAGCAGGGCAGAGGCAGGGAACTACAGACCAGTTAGTTTGACCTCAGTGGTAGGGAAAATGATGGAATCACTTCTGAAGGAAAGAAATGTTCAGCAGCTGGAGGCCAGTGGGGCACAGGACCCAAGGCACCATAGATTCACAGCAGGAAGGTCGTATAAGACGAATCTAATAATTTAACTGGGTGACCAAAGTAGTAGACCAAGGAGGGGCTGTGGACATGGCCTACCTAGATTTTAGCAAGGCATTTGATACAGTCCCACACAAAAGATTAATATACAAGTTAGCCAGCCTTGGAGTGGGTCCCAAGGTGGTAGCCTGGATAAAAAACTGGCTGGACAACAGGACGTAAAGGGTAGTAGTAAACGTAGTCCACAGTGATGAAAGGAGGATTACTAGCGTGGTACCACAAGGTTCAGTACTGGGACTGGTCCTTTTTAATGTCTTTATAAGTGACATTGCAGAGGAACTGGAAGGAAAAGTATGTCTCTTTGCAGATGACACAAAGATCTGCAACAGGGTTGATACACAAGATGGAGTGGAAAGGATGAGAAGGGACTTGGCAAGTTTGGAGGAATGGTCAAATGTATGGCAGTTTAGATTCAACACAAAGAAGTGCAAGGTAATCCACTTGGGAAACAAAAGCCCAGGGGAAGAGTACATACTGAGGGGTGAGATACTGACAACAAAAATGGAAAGGGACCTGGGGCTAATTATATCAGATGACATAAAGGTGGGCAAGCAATGTGAGAAGGCAGTAAGGAGGGCTGGGGGGATACTGGGATGCATAGAGAGAGGCATCAACAGTAGAAAACAGGAAGTTGTTATCCCTCTGTACAGACAGTTGGTGAGACCCCATCTGGAGTACTGTGTGCAGTTCTGGAGACCCCATCTCCGCAAGGACATAGACAGGACAGAGGCAGTCCAGAGGAGGGCAACCAAAATGGTGCAGGATCTGCACCAGAAGACATACGAAGAGAGACTAAAGGAACTTAATATGTATACCCTTGAGGAAAGAAGGAAGGGAGGGGACATGATAAAAACTTTCAAGTATCTTAAGGGAATCTACAAAGTCCAAGAGGGTAGTATCTTACAGAAAAAGAGATGTGCCAGAACAAAGGGGCACAATTTGAAGGGGGGTGTGGCTCAGAGGTAATGTAAGGAAGTATTTTTTCATGGAGAGGGTTGTGGATGCATGGAACAGCCTTCCTGAGGAGGTCGTGGAGTTAAGAACAGTGGGGGAATTCAAGAATGCATGGGACAGACATAAGGCAGTCCTAGTAGGGGGTAGGAGGAAGTATTCTGTAGGTTAACTAGGATCTGCAGCTTATCCATCAGGTAGGAAAATGGGCAGATTAGGTGGGCCAAGCGGTCCTTATCCCATCAAATTCTATGTTTCTGTTGTAAGCACTGGTCACAGAGCCCCCTTACATTTTTTCCACAAGGATCAGGTGCCTTCAAGGACTAGTCTTAGCTTTCTTCCAAAGGCCGTTTCTGATCACAGGCTAAATTAGACTAATGATTTCCAGTTTCTTTTCCATCCCCGTAGATAGGAACATACACTCTGTACGCTTGATGTCTGCAGGGCATTGCGTTTGCACATTGCTCATACTCAGGATCACAGAAAATCTTCTCAACTATTTGTGTCTTTTGCCACCAGGATGGTGGGCTCCTGCTTCCAGACAATTCCTTTCCACATAGTTGGCATCTTGTATTACTTTCTGTTACCAGAAGTGAGTAATCAGGTTCCTGATCATGTCCGTGCCCACTGCACTCATGGCATAGTCACTTCTGTAGCCTGTTTACACAATGTTTCTGCTGTTGACATATGTGCTGCTATCACCTGTAGTACTGTATACACACACACAAACACACACTCTCTCTCTCTCTACGCATTACAGTCTGGACACCGTCTCTCGTAGACATGCTGGCTTTGGCCTTACTGTTCTGCAAGGCCTTCTGTCTTAGGATCATTTGATCCTTGCTGCCTCACACAGTGATTTTGGTACTGCTTGAGAATCGTTACAATACTGTGGCTCAATGGAGGAGGAGATGCCCTCGGAGAAGATAAGAGATGTTACTTACCATAACTGTAGATCTTTTTTTTGTAGTTAATCTTTTTATTGAGTATATATGGAACATAAACACACAAACAGCAACATTCTGTTTATACTGCATTGTACATAATGATCAATGCTTTTAGAAAATTACAGCAAACTTAACTGCATTACCTTTCTTGATTTACACTTCTATTTTGTCTTAATCTTCAACATCAGTATCTTGGAACCTTTCTAATAGAAGCTCACTTATACTATCAATAACAGTAGATTTTCAAGAGAATCTCCTCCATTGAGCAACAGCTCCCCCTTTTTTATTCTCAGCTAGTTTTCCTGGAAGTTCTGCCTGCCTTTGTGTGCTTGGTGTTCTTCCTCTGCCCTGTTAGAACACAATTTATCTCAGGTTCCATATCCTCACCTGTGTGCTTGGTTTTGGCTCTGTTGGCTTATTCCCTGCTGGTATGATAATCCTCCAGGCTTGTCTCTTGACAGGAAGTAAAGCATGATGGGGCCACTCAGATTATATAGATGGTGACGATGCTCACTGACATGCATGGCATCAGCTAGCAAATATTTCTCAGGTGGTCCTGATGCTGATGCCCTACAGTTCCAGTTGTGTGGCTCAATGGAGGCCAGTCTCTTGAAGGTCTACTGTTATAGTATAACTGCTCGTTACTGCAGGTAGAGATTCCAGATGATGATGATACAAAAATGTTCAGCTATCATCTGGGCAGAGTGGGTGGGCCAAGCAGTACTTTTCTGCTGACAAATTCTATGTTTATATACGATGTCCCGAGTATGGTATCCTCAAGCTGTACATCTTCACTACTGTATCACTTCCGCTCCTGACGACTTTGAATGCCCGAGACTTTGAAATAAAATACTGTATTAATGAGCTTTTTAAATATCTAGACCTGAACTAGAGTTTTAACATCTGCTGTTTTTCTGTTCTCCTAGGTGAAGCCTCATGCTTATTGATTTACACAACACCCAAGCGCAGCAGAAAAGAACAATTAAAGTTTAAAAATCTCAGTGTCATGAAAAAGGGAATTTGTAAGTTGATAACTCCTGAAAGATATCAACATGGACTGGTCTACTGGCAGTAGCACAGTAATTTGTGGATCGAGATTCCTTGGTGACCTTGGCTAATTAGTTAATGAACAGTATTATTTTCCGGTTGTGGCTTCACACATTCTGACTATGAACAACACTAGCAATGAAACATGTGCTGTCAAACACGACATTGACCAGTTTTTGTTTCCATTTATCTATACCACGGTCTTCATTTTAAGTCTTCCTGCCAACTTGGTTTCTCTGTACGTCGCTTATCTGCAAGTGACTAAAGGGAATGAGCTTGGAGTCTACCTCTTCAGCCTGTCACTGGCTGATTTACTGTACACCTTGACCCTGCCTTTATGGATCGACTTTGCCCTTCAACATGACAATTGGAAACATGGGCAAGTCTTGTGCATAGCCAGTACCTTTCTCATGTACACCAACTTCTATTCCAGCGCCACGTTCCTTAGTTGCATCTCCCTTGACCGATATCTGGCTGTTGTTTACCCCTTGAGGTTTTCTCAGCTTCGTACAAATGGAACAGCAGTAATGGTCAGCAGTGTTATCTGGATAATACAAATCGGATCTAACAGTGTAATTTTATGGAAAGGAGAAGTTTCTTCTTATACTGATCAGCGTCGTAATGACACAGATGAGTTCTGTTATGATAGGTTCCCTTTGGAACCCTGGCAAGCCATATTAAATATCTTTAGGGTTGTTCTGGGGTTCATTTTTCCTTTGACAGTCATGGCGGTCAGCTACCTGCGTATCTACAAAGCTATCAAGCACAATCAGGCTACACAGGACCACGAGAAAGGGAAAATCAAGCAACTGCTGCTAGGTATCATTATCACGTTCTTCCTTTGCTTCACTCCTTTTCATGTTGTCCTGTTCATCCGAAGCGTCCTGGAAGTGGGAAACTGTGCCGCTGCCAAGTTGATGTTCAATCCCTACAAGATCACCCTGGCCCTGACGAGCTTCAACTGCATAGCTGACCCAATCCTGTATAGTTTTGTCAGTGAGACAGCCAGATCCGATATGAAGAAGGCCTTCCCGCTCTGTTGGAGGGCAGTGAAATGGAGAAAGCCAGTCACAGACAAAAATAAGCAAGCAACCTTTAAGCAGGACACTGAAATGGAACTTTTATGACATGCATCCCAAGGGAGCTTCCTCTAAGTCTGGCATTTATGGGACTATGTTTTGATACGTTAGTGGCACTGGCATGTCATGACAAGGGGTGAGTTGCCATAAGGTAATGCCACCCTTTGCCAGCTGAAACTGAAGGCAAATATACTTCACTGTGCTGCTAGCGGGATTACTGATTTGTAACTCCTCCCAGAGTCATTTTACCACTTTTATGAACTGCCATAAGATGTTTTTGCAGCATTTTAATTTAAATAATAATAAAAAAAAGCTTACCGAAGACTTCTGTGTGTGGTACACCTCTGCTTTGCAAAACAACAGGGCACATGCAACCCAGCTGGATACTCTATGGTATTCACATGGGTCCTAGCATGTCAAAAGACACACACACTCTCTCTCTCCCCAGTGTTATTGTTTCAGGGTTTTTTTGCCACTTACAAAGTACGCCAGACAGTATGTTAATATGTCCCATGGAGTCACTCGTTGCTGTATAACAGTAGTTTCTCATGCATTCGGCTTGAGCAAGAGCAGCAAAGCGAAGCTGAGCTGTTCTGGCTCAAGCTGAAGGCAAGTGAAACCACTGATACAGGAACAAGTGGTGATGGGGGAAATATTAGTATATTATTGATAGAGCATGAGCAATAATATATTGTTTAAAAAATAAATTCCCTGAACATGCCCATTTCCACATCATCTGCGGATGAGACGTTCTTCACAAAATAAGAGTGTCACATGCGCAGAGAAAAGGAGTGCTCTGATCGGTCGGGAGCGCTCCCTCAATTTATAACGCTGGTTTCAGTAACCTGATGTCTGTAATGGCTAGCCTTATGTGCTGGGTTAAGAATATCAATCTATGAATCGATCACTCACTTTTCATTTCATTTACATGGCACCTCAAAGCACTGCCCATAATATATATAATAATTACTATGAGGGGGTGCAGCGGAGGGTTACCAAAATGGTGGAAGACATATCGACCATGACCTGTGATCAAAGATTGGATGAATTAAAGATGTATTCCCTGGAGCAGAGAAGAATAAGAGGAGATGTACTTTTTATGCATAAATTATGTGGGGAGGAAGAGTTACTAACATTAAATCTATCTTATAATAAACATAATTGTAATTTAAGAAGCCACAGATATCAATTATCTCTAACATACCCAAAAAATAATAAAAGGAGATCCTTTTTTACCCAGAGAATAATAACCTTGTGGAACTCATTACCTAATTCCTTGTTTGATAATAAAGGTCACAAAATCTTTAAGCATAAACTCGATTCAATCCTGTTAAAATAAACATGGAAATTACCTGCTTGGCTGGAGACATACCAAAATGGGCCTCGGCTTTCTGTATGTCTATACCTCCTAGTATAACTCCTAGTATAATATCTTTTGAACGAGGAAAGGTTCCAGTACTACTGATCAGATCTTTGTGTAAACATCATTATTGTAACATATGTTTTAGATTTAAAAAAAGGGAGCGCCCTACGACTTTTTTGGATATTAAGGCTGCTTTCAATCATTTAAACAGAAACAGATTATGGGAAATTCTGACAAATCTTGATATTGACCCTAAGCTTTTGGCTGGGCTCAGGCTGCTGCAAACTGATACTATGGCGCAGGTCAGACTAGACCAGAAGGAATCACTGACAAAGCCATATTCTGTAAAATGCAGTGTGAGACAGGGGTGCTTATTGGCACCCCCTGCTGTTTCATTTATATACTGACAAATACAGCACTGGAATCTATAGAAACATTCCCCCTTACAATAGAAGACCAGAAAATTATAGTATTACTCTATGCAGATGACATGATAGTTTGGGCGCAAGCTCCTATCGTTTTAGAGGTCTTAAAAAGTTCAGGATCATTTAAACTATTTAGGCATATAACTTAGTTGTTCAAAGTAAAAAAAAAATATGTTTTTAATGGAAAAAAAGGCTACTGCAGAAATGGAACTTGGAGAGAAAACCTATGGATGGAGCAGAAAACATTTGCTGTTTGGGGGTTATTTTTAACAAAAAAATGTGATTGAAAAATACACGTTAAAGAAGTCAAAAAAGTTACTACTGTTTTGGCAAAGAGCATAAATCAATTTGATCATTCTTTTGGGACGTACTCTTATCCTGCAATGGTGAACTGCTCTGCTGCAAAAATAAATGCCCAGTTATTGCACAGTGCCGAGGTCTGGGGCTATTGCAGAAAATATAAATGAACCAGCAGTAAGCAAAATACATTCTGTCACAAACGCACTCAGCAGGTCAGGCCCTCTGCTCCCACAGTGCCAACCACCGAGCGCAGTAATGTGAACAGGTAGCAGACAGGGCAACCCTCCTGTCCGATTGTGGGTCCGAATCACCTTTAGTCTGAAGTTCTGGGGGATTCAAACTGTGAACCTTATGCTAGTACCGAAATGTACAGGCGCAGATAATCTTCTCTTCGAGGGGATGCAAGCTATCTTTCGCCTAAGAGCACCTAACCAGGTATCCAAAATGAACCCTTAAAACTCTATAAAAGACCTTAGATATATTCTTACCTTTTCCCAGTTTGGTAACACCATCAAGCCCTTCAGAACATCTGCCAACTTAACCATGTATACATCACATGCAAAAAGAAATTCGAAGACACACCCAGGCAGTCTTTTTAAATATAAAGGGTACTTTACTTAAAGATGATAAAAGCATGAAAAATGTAAACACTGAACAAATATATCAAAGAGCATGCAATCAATTAAAAGAAAACAAGGAACATACAAACAAAAACTCCTACCACAATACAATTGGACTTTTTCTATCTAATGTATTACCTCTATAGTGCTTATAGTTAGATCTTGTTTCTTAAGAGCCCAAAAATATATGTCACACAGTTCAAACACAGAATACAGTTTAACTCTGTTTCCACACCCCTTCTATGATGTCATCTAGCTCCTCCTTTTGGAATATAAAAAATATACAAACAATGATCTTCCTGTCAGAAGATATTTTAAATACTGTGACTTCAGCAAAAACTAATTTCCCAAATTATGACAGTCTTTAATCAAGCCTTTCCTTTGATCTTGTGTGGTTTCCTGTTCCCAAAGCAGGTCAAAGATTTTACAACTTTTCACACCAGGTTGGGATAAAATGTTTTTCCTCTAAGGCCCTGTACACATTAGAGCTGGAGATTTGCACCGGTTTTAAAAACATTTTTAAACTCACCACAGCAGCCCGTCCAGATCAGTCTTCAACCGAGTTTTATCTCGGTATACCACAGCCGACTCCCGTCTGCATCTGTCTCCAGTAACATTTTTTAAGACGGGTTCTCCGTGACCCTTAACACACTTCCTGGAGGAGCAATATGCAGATGCCCGTCCACACTACAGGGTAAGACGCTTTCTCTCATAAAACCGTTTTTAAAAACGGACTTGAGACTAGCTCGCAGCAGGGTTTAAGCACAGTTTCCTAACACGCTTTGAAACCATGCTTAAATGCGGACAGGCGCCATGTTTGCGCTAGTTAAAACATTTTAAGCACCTTAAAACGTTTTAACTAGCCTGATGTGTACAGGGCCTAAGATGTCATAAAAGTTTACAAGCCCTATATCCTGGCAGCTGGATCAGTTCTAATTAAGATAGAAAAACAGGAGACCCTTAACTAAATCTCTCAGGTCTTTTAATTACCTCCTGGTTTCAGGTCACTTGACTGTAACTGAAACCTGGGGGGGAGCACCCATAGCCCAGCTGGCCTTACGTGAGACAATCACAAACTACATTTTTTTTATATTACAAATATCATAGAACAATCATGACCAGCTGGCCAAGCATCACACATTCTTGCATTCAACATTTTTAATTTTTATTTTACTATAGTCTTTGGTAACCGGGGTAAGGCCCACTAGGCACAGGTGCCTGTTTCCAGGGGCGACCTGGGAGCACTGGGCAGTTAAGTGACTTTCTCAGAGTCATACAGTATATGCAAGTGGAGGTTGTGAGAATCAAACTCAGGTCTGGTCTGCTGGATGTACCAAGCTCGTTGCTCATTACTCTAACTGCTAGACTATACTGCCAGCCCATTTTCTTGGCCCTCACTGCTTCTGTGACCATTTCTGAGAGCTGTACTGGTTTTTTGTACCTGTTTTGTTCTGTAACAATTGTCATGCATGAGTTTGTTGCCCTGAGAATGATCCCCTTGATTGCTCTCCCCCCCCCCCCCCCCTTCAAACTGATTAGGACTGCCAGGAGATATACCAGGTGCATTTGGGAGAGCAGAAGCAGGCCTATTAACAGTAACAATGTCCTCAAGAGAATGGTAAATTACTGGGTCAAAATTAATGTCGGATCATTAAAGAGCAGAATTCAGCTGGATGAGGGAGCAGGTCAAAAACAAACTGACCAGGGTAGATATCCTCAGAGGTGTAGAAGAAAGATTTTTGGGGGGGGCAATCAAGGCAATAAAGTCATGCATGACAGAATTGTTACAGAACAAAACAGGTACAAGAGACCGATATGGCTCTCAGAAAGGGTCAGAGAAGCAGTGAGGGCCAAGAAAAAGGTTTTCAACAGGTACAAGGAAAAGCAGGGGGAGGAGGAATGAGGTGAGTACCACATAAAAACTAGAGAAGCAATGAAGATGGTCGGGGAGGCAAACGCAGACACAGAGCTACAAATTGCATACTGCAGAGGGAGCAAGAGTGGGGTAAAATATTCTTCAGATGTATTAAGGAAAAAAGGAAACAGGGAGGGGAGTTTGTTAGGCTACAAGAGGTGGGAAGAGTACTAGAGGAAGAGGAACAGAAAACAGCCATCCATAACGATCACTTCTGCTCTGTCTTCTCAAGGGAAGACAGTGGGGCCCCTGCCTAAAAGTGGCATCAAGGCGGCTGACAGGAGCATTATTGAAATAAGGCAGCCAATATTGATCAAAGAAAGGGTCCAGAATGGGCTTGAAGCCCTAAGGGTAGAAAATGCCCCAGGGCCAGATGGGATGTACCCAAGTGTAGTCAAAGAACTGGCTGAAGAACTAGCTGAACCCCTAATAGGGCTATTCAATAGCTCAGTTTAAGCAGGGGTAGCTTTGAAAGACTGGAAGGTAGCAGACATAGTCCCACTACATTGGGGGGGCGGACAAGGAGCAACTGGGGAATTACAGACCTGTCAGCCTTACCTCTGTGGTTGGTAAGCTGATGGCATCACTGATTAAAGAGGACCTTGTGGACTGTCTAGACAGCAACAATGTACAGGATAGTAAACAGCATGGATTTGTGGCAGGGAGGTCTTGTCAGACATACCAGACAGTTTTCTTTGACTAGGTAACAAAGCTGGTAGATAAGAAAAAATGACTCACCTTAGTAATGTTGTTTCTTCTAATGGAGTCTTGCTATATTATGACATATGCAGTGAGTCCCAACCTTCGAACTGCTCCGCCAACCTTCAAACTGCTCCGGAGGTGAAAGAGTTAACTTTCCATGCCAGGCACGGAACGCAGAGCTCGCTCTCGGTTGAAAACTCTGTCTGTTGTTCTTCAAACTCAAACTGTCAGATCTTTACGAGCTAAACTCACTAAGGTCCTGTGTGGAAGCTGTAAACCTACACTAGCCAACTGGCTACTAAATATAACAACACATTTTTTGGTACCAAACAAAGACTCAAGTCAGGAGACCCAAAAAATGAAAAACACAACACCAAGTCACCCCAAAAAAGGAGGGGTGAAATAACAAGGTGGGCATCTACTAAGTGCCAACACTGCACTGCCCACCCACATCCCAAAACAGAGGTTCTGAGAGGGGCAGGCGGGGGTCATAATATAGCAAGACTCCATTAGAAGAAACAACATTACTAAGGTGAGTAATTTTCTCTTCAAACAACATGAAGTCTTGCTATATTATGATATATCAGACTACACAGCAGTACCTCCATGGAGGAGAGACAGAACCTACTTAGGAAATAGGCTCTGAAGCACGGCTGTGCCAAACCGAGCATCACTCCTAGCCTGGATGTCCAGGGAGTAATGCTTGGTAAAAGTGTGAACTGTCTTCCAGGTAGCTGCTTGACATATTTCTAGAATAGGGATGTCTCTGGCAGCAGCCAGGGAAGCAGCTGTACCTCTGGTAGAGTGAGCTCTCAGGCCTGAGGGAGAAACCTTACCCAGCTTTTCATAACAGAATAGGATACAAGAGACAATCCACCTGGCAATGGATCTTTTAGTGGCAGGTTTCCCTTTACCAACCTCACCATAAGTGAGGAACAGTTGGAGGGAGTCAAACCTGTGACCCTTGGTACGCTCAATGTAGTAACTAAGGGCTCTCTTCACAGCTAAGCTGTGTAACCTCCTCTCGCCAGAGGAGGAATGGTCAGTGAAGTACACTGGGAGATAAATAGATTGATTAAAGTGGAAATCTGAAACCACCTTAGGCAAGAACTTCCTGTTACTCCTGAGGACCACTTTATCTCTATGAAAGGAGATAAACTCAGACTCCACTGACAAAGCTTGTAATTCACTTATGCGTCTGGCAGAAGTAATGGCTACCAAAAACACAGTCTTCCAAGTCAAATACTTAAGTTCTGCTGAAGACAAGGGCTCAAAGAGGGGTTGCATAAGCTGAGCAATGCAAACATTAAGATCCCAGGCAGGGGCAGGGTCCCTGAATGGAGGGTTGGTGTGAAGCAATCCCTTAAAAAACTTGGAGAATACAGGACGAGCTGAAAGAGAAGAGGGTTTACCTGCTGAAATAAAAGCAGACACAGCTGCCAAATGCACCTTTAGGGTAGCTGGTCTCAGCCCCAAAGTGTTTAAATGGACCATATAATCCAGGACTGTGGGTAAATCAGCAGATTCTGGGGAAATATGCTTCCCAGAGCACCATATAGAAAACCTCTTCCATTTGGAATTGTACGTAGTCCTGGTGGAAGGCTTCCTGGAAGCCTTCAATATATCCATTACACCTTGGAAAAGGTGTAGATCAGCAAAACTCTAACTCTTCAAGAACCAGGCCTTGAGATTGAGAGATTTGAGGTTCGGGTACCAAATCCTTCCCTGAGCACAGGTTAACAGATTGTGATTCCTGGGAAGGCACAAGGGAAGATTGACTGCTAAGGACAGTAGGAGTGGATACAAGGGTTGTCTGGCCCAATCTGGAGCAATCAGAATCACTTTGCAGGATTGAGATCTGATTTTGACTAACACTTTGAACAGGAGAGGGAAGGGGGGAAAGCACAGAGAAACTTCCCTTCTCAATTGAGAACTAAGGCATCCAGAGGGACTGAGCCCAAGACTGGGGGCCTGCAGCAAAAAAGGGGAAGTTGGTGATTGTCTGGGGCTGCAAAAAAGATCTATCTGCGAGGTGCCCCATCTGGCAAATACTACCCCCAGGACCAGGGGATCCAGTGACCATTCGTGATGGCCCTGTGAGATCCTGCTGAGGGCATCTACCAGGACATTGTCCTTGCCTGGGAGGTGAACTGCCGTAAGGGAGGTGTTCAGGGAGTAAGCCAGAGACCACAACTTCATTGCTTCGGTGCACAAGGCCATAGACAGAGTGCCTCCTTGCTTGTTGATGTACCACATTGTAGTGGTGTTGTCTGTTCTGACTTGAACAACTTTGTTCTGAACAGATTTGGAAAAAGCTTGAAGTGCTAGAAAAACTGCTCTGAGCTCCAACAGGTTGATGTGGAGCAGAAATTCCTGAGGAGACCACAGTCCCTGGGTAGTGAGGTCGCCCATGTGAGCTCCCCACCCCAAGAGGGATGCATCTGTAGTAAGGATTAAAGAATGAGACTGAGTGACAAAGGGAACCCCTTGTCTCAGATTGTTCTGGTCCTGCCACCACTGTAGGGCTTGGATCAGGGTTCGGGTTACTGGGATCAACTTGGTTAGAGGGTCCTTTCTTTGAGACCAAAAGGTTCTCAAATGGAACTGGATGTCCCTCATCTGAAATCTTGCTCCTTGCACTACTGCTGTAGAAGCAGCCATGTGTCCCAGGAGCTGCAGAAAGTGCCTTGCTGGTCGAGAGACCTGCAGGGTGAATGAGGAGGCCAGGGAGACCAGGGTCGTTGCCCTGTCCAAAGGAAGGAAGGCTCTGGCTTCCTAAGTGATCAGTTCTGCGCCTATGAAGGTGAGAAGCTGGACAGGCTCTAAAACTGACTTTGGAAGATTCAGAAGGAAACCTAGAGAGGTAAGCAGTTGCTGAGTTATCTGAAGATGTGACTTGACTTGGTCTGGAGACTGGCCTACTATGAGCCAGTCGTCCAGGTAAGGAAAGATGGCAATTTTTTGCCTTCTTAGATAGGCAACTGCTACTGCCAGGCATTTTGTGAATACTCTTGGGGCAGAGGTGAGGCCGAAGGGCATTGCTCTGAACTGGTAATGGCCTGAGGGCAGCTCGAAACTGAGGTACTTTCGATGGGAGCTTCTGATGAGAATATGGAAGTAGGCATCCTTGAGGTCCAGGGACGCTAGCCAGTCCCCTGGCCTTAGAGAAGGTAAAATAATTCCCCGAGTCACCATTTTTAATTTTGGTTTTAAAAGGTGCTTGTTTAAATATCTGAGATCCAGGATGGGCCTCCATTCTCCTGTCTTTTTTGGGGTAAGGAAGTACCTGGAGTACAACCCTTTGCCCTGGTGTAGTGGTGGAACCCTTTCCACGGCTCTGAGAGCCAGGAGGGTAGAGGCTTCTGCCTCTAGGGCAAGTGCCTCTGCAGGAGTTGCAGGTGGAAAGGATCTGGTTCTCATCTTTGGAAATTTCTTGAAGCTGAGAACCAGTCCCTGGCTTACTACTTCCAGGACCCACTTGTTTGATGTTAGAGACTTCCAGTCCTGGACAAAGTAAGCCAGCCTGCCCCCTGCAGGTAGTTGAGAATCGGCCCTGGCAACACCATCAGGGTGCCTGCTTGGCAGGGGCTTTAGGCTGAGGGGTGGAAGCAGGCCTGCTTGTACCCCATCTGCCTCTCCCTCTAAAGAACCCCTTCTGGGCGTAAGCTGAAGAAGAGGCCTGGGCTTGGTAAAAAGGCCTGTGAAAAGGCCTGCCCCTGCCCTTGGAAGGCTGCCTTTGAGGAGTGGCCTGCCTTTCCTTGGCCTCTGCACTTCTATAGGTGGTCCCATACTCATCCATTTTCTTCATGTAATTCTCTGTCTGCTCCCCAAACAAATAATTACCCACAACAGGAAAATCCATGGCTTTAGTCTGGGTATCCCCTGTGACAGGCTAGTACATCTGAGCCAAGCCATCCTGCGAAGTGCCACAGATGTAGCCATGACTCTTGATGACACATCATTAGAGTCCACTGCAGCATGGAATTGCACCTTGGATGCCTCAATACCATCAGCAGTCACCTGCTCCAGCTCTTTGGCAAGCTGGCCAGGGACCTGTTTTGCTAGAGCCTTAACAGTATCTCATCTGGATTTCTGGTATCTAGCAACATAAGCCATATAATTTGCCTGTCTGAGTCCCAAGGATGCTGCCATGTACTGCTTCTTTGCCATGTCATCAATCCTCCTGGAGTCCTTTTCAGGGGAGTGTGAAGCCAAGGGAATATTTGCCTTGTCACAGGCTGCAGCCTGCACTACCCCAACATGGCTGCATTGATGTGTAAGGAACTCCGAATCAGAGCCTGACAATGTGTACCTCTTGTCCATTCTCTTATCCACAGGAGGTATAGTGTGAGGAGTTTTTAGAATTTTTACTGTCTGTTTCCGAAAAGATTTATGCAAAGGAATAGACAGTCTCCTAGACTCTGGGATATCAATAATTTCTACATAGTCAGGCTCCTCTTGGTCATCAACAGCTTCCTCAAGAGGGAGCTGGAGTGTTTCAGCCACTTTTTTATAAAACATAAAATGAGAAGGGGACTCAGAAAGCCTAGGAGGAGACACTCCTGAAGGTCTGTCTGGGGAGATGTCCGGTTCAATGGGCACATCCAGACTTTCAAATCCACATTCACTCTCCTCATACTCCTCTTCCCCCTCCTCCGGTTCATAAAAATTCTCAAAATCATACTCTTGAACCGGTGGAACCGGCCAAACCGTACACTTACCTGATGGTGCCAGTTCGGTCGGAACCGGGGAAAGCGACTGGACAATTTGAATCACTTTGGCTATTTCTTCAGCGGTTGGATAGGAAAGTTTTGGCTCCACACTAGCCGATTTCCTAGTCCTTTTTGCTGGAACCGACTACTCCGAGTCGGCTCTCCTTTTGCCCAAGGAAGTCTCGCCCTGGTCAGAGGGCACTCCCTCCGGTTCGGTTGAAACTGAACCGGGCTGTCCATCCGGGTCAGCAGACTTCTTGGCCTCCCTTTCCCTGAGCCTACCAACTCTCTTTTCCATGGTGGCAGCAGGAAAATTTTTGCAAATCTGGCAGTCTGCATTGAGGTGGTCAAACCCGAGACAATAAACAGGTGGTGTGGGGGTCAGCCTTGTTAAAGACTTCCCCACAGACACTACAGTGCTGAAACCCAGTGGGCACGGTTTTTCTTTTGGGTTTCTCAGACATAGTGCCAGTCCTAACCAAACTTGCCCGTTTATGGCAATCCGCCAAGCAAGACCCTCTTATCGGTTCCCAACCGTGTCACGGGTCGTGGAAAAAAACGTAATAAAATCCAATTTTTTTAGAACCGATAAGAACCGGTAACCACACTCTAAAAGACAGATTAATATATTTTTAAACAACCTGATCGGTTCAAACCGAACTGATAAACCGTTTACAAGTTCCACACAGAATAATAAATGTAAAACCTATCTAGTACTCACAATACCACAGACAGAGCTTGAACCGACCGGTTGCGGTTTAAATTCGGTCAAAAAAACGAGAAACTAATACTTTAACCGACAAAATGAACCGAGCAGAAGGAGAAATTTCCGGAGCGACTGATCAGTGAGGCGGAGTAAAGAATCTGACAGTTTGAGTTTGAAGAACAACAGACAGAGTTTTCAACCGACAGCGAGCTCTGCGTTCCATGCCTGGCATGGAAAGTTAACTCTTTCACCTCCGGAGCAGTTCGAAGGTTGGGACTCACTGCATATGTCATAATATAGCAAGACTTCATGTTGTTTGAAGGGCCATGCTGTGGATCTACTGTACTTTGATTTCAGCAAGGCTTTTGACTTGGTGCCACACACGACTGCTGAAGAAGCTGGAGGACCTGGGTGTGGCTGGGGACATAGTTAAGATAGGTTGAAAACTGGTTGAAGGAGAGGCAGCAGAAGGTGGTGGTAAACTTGGTCAAATCAGAAGAGAGGGAGGTCACGAGTTGGGTGCCGCAGAGATCTGTCCTGGGTCCTGTCCTCTCACTACGTTCATCAGTGACATTAGAGATGGCATCTGGGGAAAGTTGCGTCTCTTCCCAGATGACATGAAGCCCTGTGGTAGGGTAGATAAGAGACAAAGGGATCAGGGAGATGTATAGGGATTTACAGTGGCTAAAGAGGTGGGTCTAGGGTTTGGCAGTTGAAATTCAATGCCAAAAAAAAAATGCAAGGTTATGCACCTATGGGAAAAAAAAAAAAACAGGAAAGAGTACCGGATGACAGAGGTTAAACTGAATACTATGGTAGAGGAAAGGGACCCGAAAGCCATCATTAGTGACTCCCTCAAACAATCAAGCCAGTGTAATAAGGCCTATAATAAGGTTAATAGGATGCTGGGGTGTATTGGAAGGGGTACTGACAGCAGGAAAAGAGAAATACTACTACCTCTATATCTGTTTTGGTACCTCCCAGCAGACACACACACACACACACACACACACACACACACACACACACACACACACCCTTGTTCCCTTTGCCAGAATAGGGCACGTTCCAAAGTCCCCACCCATCTCAGCCTCCCCAATCATGCCCCCTTTGCCAGAATAAAAGGGGATCTGCCCAAAGTAAACCCCCACCTATCCCAGCCTCCCCAGCCATGTCCCCTTTGCCAAAATAAAAGGGGATCTGCCCAAAGTAAACCCCCACCTATCCCAGCCTCCCCAGCCATGTTCCCTTTGCCAGAATAATAGGGGACCTGCCAAAACCCCCATCCACCTCAGACTCCATGGCCAAGTCCCCTTTGCCAGAATAACAGGGGGCCTGCCAAAACCCCCATCCACCTCAGACTCCACAGCCATGTCCCCTTTGCCAGAATAACAGGGGACCTGCCAAAACCCTTATCCATCTCAGACTCCACAGCCATGTCCCCTTTGCCAGAATGACAGGGGACCTGCCAAAACCCTTATCCATCTCAGACTCCACGACCATGTCCCCTTTGCCAGAATAATAAGGGATCTGCCAAAACCCCAACCCATTTCAGACTCCACAGCCCTGTCCCCTTTACCCAAAACTAAAGGTCTGAGCCACCTACCACAACCCTACCCCCAGCCTTTATGCATTGAAATAAGGGACATGAACACTCAAAATGAGGGACAGTGACAGGGACATACCAACATGCACATACTATGGAATCCACTGTGTTTTTACTTGGTTTAATGCACACAATTATTTTTCACTTGGAATATTACTTTATTCTGAATTTGCAGGACATGTGGGCTGCATCTTTTTCATGAGGAAGAGACTGAGGAAGCTGGAATGCCCAACACAAAACTGTAAGGGCTGCACAAAGCAATGGTGGTGCTACCCCCCTCATGCTTGTCCCATTAGGCAGACTCACCAACTCGCTGCAGGGTGCCGCTACTAACACTCTCACAACCATGGGTCTGAATACTGGCACTTGCTCACAGGTTAAACTGCGCAGGAACCGACAGCAACTCAGTTGCACCACCTCTCTCACATGCGAGATATCACTGCAGGTTGCCGCTAATATTATGCTAATACTTTTATCGCCGTGGGCACGAATGCTGACAATCCCATACGTGATATCGCAATGCATTACTGGAAGTGATTGCTGGCATTCTGGCCCGCAGTGGTGAAAGTGTTAGCAATATCGGCGGCATGCTGCTGTATCCTTAAGGTGACATGAGTCAGGAAGGTGCTAAGATGATGGGGGTGGACTCACACAAGTAGGATCGCATTTTCTGTGATCTAGAACTAAAAATGCATTGCATCAGCAGCCGGTTCGCATCACAAAATGCAATGCAATACTGGCTATTTAAAACCCTGGATCACCCTGTGGTTTTAGACTCCTCTTGCTCTATCACTCTCTGCTTTTAACCCCATCTCCAGAACCCCAATTTTTCTTAACATAGTAAAGTAAGGTTGGAAGGGACTCGGTCTATCATGTGCCCCGGCTTCACAAGGAAGGCTTAAATAAGTATGCTACACAAACATTTACAGTTTATAGGGAGTCCCACCCCTCTCTACTGCACAAAGTATTCTGTGATTCCCTTAGGAAGCAGGAATGTTTCCAGGCTTACTCTGAAGGCCTATACTGCCTTTGTATTTACTGTCTTAGTTGGCAGGCTGTTCCATAGGGTCACCCTCTGACAGAAAAAGTGCCTCCACAGGGAAGTTTACACTAACTTTGTTGTTCTGCTGCAGTGTGCACCACTCACCCACCACTCTTCTTGCATTGCTGTCAACAGACGTTTACACACATGGCGCTGTGCACTGTTGCTGGGTCACTGTACTGAATGTCCTTCACCACTGTATGTCTGCCAGCTTTTGGCAGAGGGAAGGGAGCATGCTGCACTGAATGGTTATGCTATGCCAGTTTTGAATCTGAACATAATTACCGTGACATAAAGTTATGAAATCTTGCCAGAAAACTGCACATCCTTTACACCAAGGCAGTGAGTGGAAAGCACCACTTAGAAGGTCTTCTCCGTTGTTAACCACACAATAAAAGTATCAGAAGAGCTCCAGTAAGGCAGTGTAGGATGGGGACAGTACAGCATGGCACGGTGTGTTGCAGGGCTGTTCCATTCTAGGCAGAGGGACATGTTTACATGCCAGCTAAAAATGCCTGCAACAGTATGTGAAACCACAAAAACAGGGATTGTCCTGTACCAATCTAGAACGTTCTCCTTGCTGTTTACACTGCCTGACCTGCACTGTTTCAACTCAGTTGCACTCCTCACAATGGTGCAGATCAGGTAATATAAACAGGCCTCAAATGTTGCTACTGAATTTCCCATCTCTTAGCTTCAGGGAATATGCCAGACCCTGCAACGTGCTAGAGGACACCAGATACAACATCTCAGGATATTCAGTCTTGTTTATACACTCAAGCATGCTGAAGACTGAGAGCATGTCCCATCTCGGTCTCCTTTCTGCCTTTTTTTTTCCCCCATTCTGTTTATTAAAATTTTTTGACAGCAAGTCATATAACACTACACAACAATAGAAAAGTCATGTTTCACAATTATAGGACATCAGATTTGTTAAGACATTCCACACACTGTAAAGCAGAAAAATTCATGGGCCTCACTATAAGTCCTCTCCCATTACTTCTTGGCTCTTACCGTAGTCCTCAGCCCTACTATACATCGCCTGGGGCTAGCCCCAGCCCCTGCCCAGGCCACCCCTACATCTTATCACTGCGTCTCCTTGTCCCTTATGGTCCCTAACCCCTTAATATTGAAATATTGGATGCTTTACTTAAGAGACTTACTAATGAACATCCCTTGTTGATATGTATATATATATTATGTTAGATAGTGTACATCCATGTGTCCCTACTTGTCTTTATGTTTAGGCAACAATGTTTTGGTATATTATACATAAGTGTTCTTAACATACCTGTATGTGTAATTACTATTGAACCTTGACCTTATCAGGTCCATCTTGCAAATGAGCTGTGCTCAATGATGTTCGCCTGAATAAAGATTTGATTGATTGATTGATAAGACATAACAAAACAGTTAACAAGACACATAAGTGGATTTCGTACATGAACACATTTCATGCCATCCTTTTTGCATTACAGGTTGTCTGAGTGACGTTTACATTTTTCGTGATATACACATGTGCAAGACTGTATCTCAGCTGCTCACCCTGATCATTGCACCTTCAGTGGTGTCAACAGGAGATAAAGGGGCCCCACTGACGCTCAAATTTATCTGTCCAGCCACTGGGCTCATACGTCAGATGCTGCAAAGGCAGAACCTTCAACAGAAGTGCTTTCTACATTTGTAATATTGGTTTCGTGTGGGAGACCCTTGAGTTTTGGATACATTTTCTAGCTATGACCAACGTTGTATGCATTACCCTAAGGTATACAACAACAAGATGGATGAACTTTGTGTGCTTATTAGTGTCTACCCTAGTGAAATAGTTGCTATCAAGGAAACTTGGTGGACTGATGAAACGAAGAATGCTATCTATATAAGAGCAACGGGGACACATAAAAAAGAGGGGGAGTGGCAATATATACATATAAAACAGTATTACGTCAACAGACATTTCAAATAAGATTAAGGCTAACAGCAGTGAGTCTATTTGGGTCAAAATTAGTGGAGGGTGTTCACATTCCACAATAATCAGAAACGTATACCATCCACTGGGTTGTGCAGTAGAAACAACAAGAAATATGAAAAATCGATGAAGCTGGGGAATTAGGAGATCTGGTAATCATGGGAGACAAACATGAATGACATTAACTGGTCTGAAAACACTGCTACCACAGCCACTGGAAAACAGTTTCTAGAGGTGTGTCACAGGAACCATCTGATCCAACAGCTAAAGAAGAGAATGAGAGGGCATTATACACTGGATGTAGTCCTAGGTTCAGAATTATAGGGTTCAGTCTTCACTTCTATGTTAAGTCAAATTTTGGAAATTAAAACCTTCACAACCGTTCAAGCGATTCGCATGAAATTTTGCATGCACCATCAGAAACCAAAGATCTTTTGATATGTGACATTTTGTTCTGGTCATTTGTGGGTGCTAAGATATGGAGTGTCACAAAATGTGAAAATTACTGTTTTTGGTCAAATTCTTTGTCATTCTCATGCTGTTGTGCCAAAATGGTGTGGAATTTTGGTCTGAAAGTTTTAGGGTATAAAGGTCTCGGATCACAGATGTGCCTTTTCAGTTCAGTTTATTTTTGAAGAGATAACAGTCATTGAGCAAGCTTATTTGCATGCTGGTCCCTTGTACCATAACCAAAACCGTAACATCAACAATCACAGAACAACATGTAAATAGTTACAATGTTAGGGCACATAACACAATTGTAGTATGTATATTTAATAACAACTAAACATTAGCAGAACAAGAACCGGCCATGGCTGGGTACATACAAAAGTGCATAACGGATAAGTGCGATTTTACATTTATTTTATTTACTACCACAGGAAGAGAAGGTGTAATCAAAATATGGATAACAACAGAGCTAGGATAAGGAGGGGGAGAAAAGGTTAACAATGGCAGATGTCGGGAGTAATTTTGTCAATAAGTGATTTGAACACGCTCAGGGTGATTAAGTTTTTTTAATTTGAGCGTGGACTGAAGTTTATTCCAGCTGTGAGAAGAACATAGCTCATGGCTGACTTACCAAAGTGAGTGCAAATTTTGGGTACCTCCAGTGGGTTCCATGTCATTACCGTGCATGAAATAATATTGTGGTCTATTTCAGCACAGACAATTAGCTGAAAGTCAGAACCACGAATAGCAAAACCATCGAAAATGACACGTCAACAGCCAGCCCGGTGGCGCTGAGGGTTGAGGCGCTGGATGCCACACCTCATGCTACACTGGTGACCCTGGTTCGGAAGCAAACTCGGGCCACCAGGGGTCGGCAGGGGAGTGAGAGGACTGAGAATCCCAAGACAGCTCTCCTCTCCCGGGGGCGGGTGGGTAGGTCATCCTGCTCTATGGCTGCCTCCTGGTGGAGGATAAGGCAGTGCTAGACCATGGGAGATGCAAGAATGTGACTTCATGATGCAAGTGAGCCTCCACGCATGCGTGTTCATGGCCAGAGGGGAAGGGACACAAGAAAAGAGGAAACAACGACTGCCAACTTAATGAAGCCCCTGCAGTACTCTGGCGCTGCGGCCTCACGGCGCTCTTGGGCCCGCTCCAGACATCGCTCTGGAGGATGTCCCTCCCTCTTTCCACCCGCCACGGAAGTGTTAATCCATGGGGGACACAGGGCCCGGAATGCTGGGATGGCAGAGCGGTCAGGGACTGACAAGGGGACGATCATGACGTCAGGTTGTAGGAGGATAAACAACTGAAGAAAAAAAAAAAAAAAAATGACATTTCAGCGCACAACCTTACCAAACTGTGTTAGTTAGCAGTTCGTATGCTATATATCTTTAAGTGCACTAAAATGTATTTCTTACTGCTTGCTCACGCAAAAGACACTCCCAAGTATGCTCCTCCCGTTTCTCACACAAAAATCCCACTAATAAAAATCAAGAGATTATTTTAAAAGCACTCATCATGTCCAAACACCAACAAGCATGCTTGCTCCCGTAAGAAAAGCACCCATCCTTGCATCCACTCTGACTTCGCTTGGGGGGGGGGGGGATGCCTGAGAGAGCTTTTGTTTTGTTAGCCAAGTTAGTGAGCTGAACGCACCACACAGAAATTCTACTAACAAAGACCACTGCCATTCATTTGTTTATCTTTTTTTAGTTAGTCAAGTGTACAACACTGAAGTAAATATATTCAAATGTTTTACTTGTATAGTTAAGCGCAACATATTTGCTGCAAAACCGCAAATGTATTCAGCTATTTTATGATAGAAAACACGGCATCAGGTGTTATTTTTCATCTCACCTCACTCAGTATGTGTGCCTCAATTACACAAGTAAAACACTTGGGCCCAGATATTCAAACTGCACTCAAAACTGGCGCAACAGCAGGAGCAAGCGCAAACCAGTTGCGCAAATGCGCAACAGGTGCGATATTCAAACATGGAGCAGAGCAAATTGCGCAAGCAACCAACGTCTGAATATCGCACATACTGCGCCATCAGGCAACCAGGAAGGAGAAGCTGAGCCAAAATGTTGCGCTATGACGCAACCAGGGAAAGCTCAGCTGAGCAGTCAAACTGCCATAAGCGCAAGCACAGCCCCCAGAGCAATGGAACTGCACATCCAGGGAGGCAGGCTGGGGCCCATCGCCAGCCATGCCACACATGGGCACAGGAGAACACTGCAGAACCCACACCACACGGCACACCCCAAGCACAGTATCACTGGGGTGGGACGGATGATCACGTGCCCATGGGGACAAGCCAACAAAAGCATAGCAGAGCCCTGACACCCCAGCACAACCACTGGCAGGCGGAGAGTGCCACACACAGGGGTTGACAACCACAGTGCACATCAGCCCCGTATGCACAGCGCACCCTGCACTGTGACCCCAAGACACCACCCATGTGCAGTGACTGGCACTGCAGGAAACACCATCCATCCCCTGGCACCGTCAACCCCGTGCTGCAGAGAAGCATACAGGCCAGACCCACCCTGTGCACCCAGCAGTGGGTGGCAGCAGACGGCAAGACCAACAGAAAGTCAATGCCATGCTGGAGATACCTCCCCATGCACACACACACACACACACACACACACCCAGGACCATACCACCCCAGATGGCATGCACACCACTGCAACTGAGCACCCACAGCCAGCTGCAAATCAGAGACCAACACAGTATTCATATCAAAATATAAAGGTATATTTAAAGTTTCAAATACTAAATAACCAAAACCATAAACAACAACTATTTACAAGGAGGGGGACGGGTACAAGGTAGGGGTGTTCAAGGGGTAGGGATGAACAACTGGGAGAGGGAAGGCAGGGTGGTAGGGATGGGAGAAGTGGAAGGGTATGTGCCCCTAAGGCCCAGCCGGCTGGTCATCCTCTGCCTGGTGCTGCACTGTCGGTGGCGCTCCCTCCATGAGCCATGGCGCCTGATTGGCGGAAGGATGGCCTGGTTCTCAACGGCCACCTGTGTCAGGCCCCGAATGTCATGCCGAATCCTCCGGAGAACCTCGAGGCCTAGGAAAATGGGAACACAGTCAATGGCTGTGACTGACCACAACCCTGAACACCACCCAACCTGCAAGCCATATAGCCCAATGTCCCGGACCTGTGATGGCATACACCCGCCCACAGTGAACATGCACATGGCCATCACAAACAGGCGGCATCAGCTATGCGCACCACTGCCCACATCCAACACAGTACAAACAAGGCTGGCAAGTGACGTGGCAACGTGGTGTGATGCCAGTTACACAGCTATGTGCCCAGTGCATGCCTGGACCACCAGTGACGCATACACAGACGTGCTGTGATACTGCACAGTGATGCATGTCACCTGTGTCGTGCCTACATACATGGATAAATAGACAGTGTCGGCAGATAAGGGCCTATGGGCCACCCAGTCTGGCCATTTGACCTTGTAAGTTCACTCTGTTTTCCTATAAGTCTGTTGCACCTTACCCCTGACCTCCAGAATTCCTTTGTGGCTATCCATGCATTCTTAATCCGTGACCAAGTCAACCCCCACCACTTCCTCTGGCAGGGTGTTCCACTTGTCCACCACCCGTTCTGTGAAGAAATTCTTCCTCATGTTCCTCTGAATCGTCCCCCTCAACTTCATCCCATGCCCTCTAGTCCTGGAACATCTTTTACGCTTAAAATAGTGTTTTCCTGCACTCTGTTCCCCCTGTAAGATACTTGTATGTCCCCATCATATCCCCTCTCCCTCCCTCCTCCAGGGAGTACATGTTCAGTTCCTTCAACCTGTCTTCATAGGACTTGTGATGCAATCCATGCACCATCCGTGTTGCCCTCCTCTGAACCCTCTCTACCCAGTCCATGTCCATACGTAGGTATGGTCTCCAGAACTGTACACTGTACTCCAGTGTGAGGCCTCACTAGTGTCTTGTATAGTGGAATTATGACCTCCCCTTTGGTTGTGTTGTGCATGGCTGGTGGTCTTGCCCCCCAGCATGCAATAGCATCCATGAAGTAATGATACTCACACTCCTCAACAGCTGGCTCTGCAGCTGCTGCTGATACTACTGCTGCTGCGGTTGGGCACAACACCCCCGGCACGGGGCCTGGCCTGACCCACCTCACCCGCCCGGCGTCCTCAAAATCCGGCCTGTGGGAGACATATGTTGAGACAAACATCAGTGTGACTCAAAAGCAGAGTACCCCCTGCCCCAGTGAGTGCCTGCCCACACAGCCATAACCATCCATCGCACAGCTGCACACACTGACACAGCCCACCGTGTCCGAGCGGCACCTATGCACAGCCACCCAAGCACACACACCCTACAGAGAGATATGGGTGCATAGATGGTACACTCACCTGGCCTAGGCACCAGCCCGCCTGGCATGAGCGCCAGCAGCGTCGAGTTCGGCTCCCTCCGTGGAGGTCACTGTACCGGGTGCCGGCACTGCTCAGCAGACCGCCCCGCCAGTGACCTCCACCAGGTCAGTGGCCACTTGCTGCCACTGGGTCCTAGGCATGGTGAGGGGGGCCTCACCATACAGTGCCTCACAGTGGGGCTCCACCAGGGCCACCAGGTTGGCCACTTCAAGCTGGCTCCAGGACACTGCCCTCCTCCTAGCCATGGCACCAACTTTACAGCAGGCAATATGGCGCCCCGCTGCGCCGTAACCCCACGTGGAGTTGTTGCGCAATAGACCACCACAGGCTCCAATCGCGCTGTTCGAACAGCGCCGTCACTCATGGCGCTGTCACCAGACAGCGCCAGCAAAAGAACGTACACATGGCATGCCAACGCGCCAGGGTCAGAGGGCATACACAAGGTCACGGCAATGACGCAAGGCTATGCACAGCGCCGCCAGGGCGTATAGGCATCCTCTTGGCGACTGCCAAGCTGAGCACCAGTGCCACAATGGACTATCGGCGCAGTAGTGCCACAGCGCCATATAGTGCCCAGTGCTGTAGCACCACTGGCACAATGGTGGCCATGGTCTGAATCGCCTATCGCGCCAGCAGGTCTGCAGCGTGATAGGCGTATGTAAGCTGTCTGGGCATGCGCCAATGCAGTGTGGCACACAGCCACAAACCTGCGCCATTGGCTCAGCCGGACCTTCCGTATTGCGCAAAGCACAAATACGCGATATTCAGCCGACATATGCAAATCATGCGATCAGCCATTCAAAGGCGCAGTGGCGCGATTAGCATGTCATTAAAGTTGCGCCACACCTCATTTGCATGTGTTGCGCTATAAAAATGTGACAGTGGGTTGTGCTGGCCAGATTTGGTTACTGCAGGTGAGAGGTGAGTTACATGCTGTGTGATGCTCAGGACAATGCTCATGGGCGGAGGATGATAAAGGCTGAGGGGCTGAGCATGAGAGCGGCATAGAAAGGGACAAAGGCACCCTTTCTATCAGTATCTGCCATGCGAGTGGAAGCGTGGGGGCTTCCGCCCCCGAGGCGGCAACTATGCGCGTGAGGGAAATGCTGTCGACTGCACAGTGACAGGTGCCCACTTCCACCCATACAGATCACCATGACTGACCACAGCCAAGCTGAGGGTGTGGACGGCGGGCGTAGGAGGAGGCCGAACTTCACCGCGGCAGAGACGGAGGCCCTCTTCCAGGCCTACCTGGAGGATGAGCCACTAATGAGTGGACGGAGGGGCACCCCTCAGGAACGTGCAGCTGCATGGGAGGGGGTAGCTCGGGCCGTCAACCTGCACGGAAGCCACCAGCTCTTCGTGCAGGAATGCAAGAAGAAGATGGGGACTGACCGCAGGAGGCTGAAGGAGAAGGTGGCAGCCTTCAGGGCGGCGCGCGATGCTGGCACTGGTGGGGGCCCACCAGTGGTGTTGCAGCTGACCCCTACAGAGGAGACACTGGTTGGCCATGCGGCCGAGTGCCATGCAGGCGTACCAGGCGGAGGATTCCAGACAGGTGGAAGCCCATCACTGCGCGTATGACATGGTGGTGTTGTTGGGGGCTGTTGTTCACATGCACTCACATGTACTCTCTTTCTGTTACAGATCCTGTTAGGTCTTCAGGAGACGGTGGTGGTGGTGGGTCAGACAGTGATGCAGACCTGCTGGACGTGGAGAGGACCATCCACCTCCGCCACCAGCCTGCAGGCACTGCAGCAGTATGCGCACGCCAACAACTCCGGTGTCAGTGATACGAGTGCAGGGGTGCACAGCCTGTGTCACAGCAGTCTGGCATGCAGGTATGCCAGCATGCTGTGCCTGTAACGGTGATGCACCTGCACCATTGATGATAGCAGGCCTGCAATGGGCAGTGATAGGTGTGTGTCCCATGGCGGACACATGGCAGGCCAACACGTGCCCCTGGGCCTTCCTGGTTCACACCTGTGTACCAGCATGCTGGCACAGTCCCAGGCTGTGCCTGTCAGCACGGTGGGGCAGCACGGTAGCTGTGCAGGTGTCTGGCACTGTTGTCAGCATGGAGGTGGAACAGGTGGACCTGGGGCTCAAGCAGTTGGGCGGCAGCAGCAGTCGCACACCAGGTCTGGGGTACAGTGTCAAGCAGTGGCACATGTCCACCGCCCCTTGATCCGCCCATACCTGGTCCTGGCGAACAGCGCCCACCCTCAAGGGTGCTGTGCACCAGGACCGTCCACCCTGGGGTCACGATGCCATTGGGGCACAGTACCCATTGGATGCGCACACCCGCCTGCTGCGGACTCGGTACAGCTGCGGGGCGGGTTGCAAGGTCCTGGAGGCACTGTCTGTGTCCGTGGGAGCGGCACAGCGGAGTGTGCTCGACCGAGCCGAGCTGGTCCTTATGCGGACGGATGTGACCGCTGCCATTGACAGGCTGACCCAGGCAGTGGTCTCTGTCACGGACGATTGGCCACACTGTCAGGTGCCTCTGTACCACACCCACACAGTGCGCTCTCACTCCCCGTTCCGGCGTCGTGCGACACCAGGCCTGTTGGCGCGGGTTCTGCTTGGGCATCCGAGCACCCCTGGTGCAAGTTTGTTTGGCAGGATGCAGACCCCTGTGCGGGAAGGTGGCGTGGCGCAGTGGGACCCCTGGTGGTGCACCAGCGCCACCGATGTAGCCCTGCTCAGCCTGCCAGTGCTGCTGGGCCACGGCGGGCCGCCCACGCATCCGTGGTGGCGTGGGACAGTGCTACCTGACTGAGCTGTCTCCCAGTGCAGGCCCTGTCTGGTGCTGCCCTGTGTGCAATGTGTGTCATGGTGGGCAGTGCACTGCTGGGTGCTCTGCTCACCACGCTGACCACGGACCACCTGCACACTCTCCCAACTGCTGTCCACAGGTGCGTGTGCATGATGATGCCTGCATTGCACTGTACACCAAGGTGCAGGGTGCCAGGTCCTGACACACGTCGTGGACAGTCCAGGTGGTGGGGTGGTTGGTGGTGCTGTGTGTTGGCAATGGCGTTTCCGCGAGTGCTGTGCTGCTGCCCATGTCGCTGCCTGGTGTGTGTGTGTGTCCATATGAGTGCTCACCCCTCTCTGATGGTGTGTTGGTATGCCTGAAACCTTCAACTCCCCTGACCTTCATGCACGGTGTGTTCCCCTGTGTGCCTGTGGTTTGCGCATGGACAGTGTTGCCTGCACATGTCCCCTTGACTTACCTGTGTTGGGCGTAGTGCTCTTCTGCAATGGTGTCCCGGTGCAGCTGGGCCTGCCGGGTCAGTTGGGGGTCCCTCCATCCTAGGGGGGCTGCTCATCACTAACATCACCGGCGCCACTGGAGTCCCCATCGCTGTCCCCTCTTGGACCTGTCTTGGCTATCCCATGGTCTTTGGCCATGTTGTGCAGAGATGCAACAGGCCAGGAATATCCCACAGGCCTTTTGAGGGCTGCTGGGATTTCTGCGGAGGTGTCCAGGCATCGGAGCGTGCCTTGAGCATCCCAAACACCCGCTCTATGATGTTACGTGTTGCGGCATGTGCCTCATTGAAGCATAGCTGCGCTGGGGTCGTGGGGCGCCGTGCGGCGAGCAGCCAGGACGGAGTGGGTATCCGTGAGTCACCTGTGTGGAGATAGTGGAGATCAGTGTCATGTCAGGTCCATATTGCCCATATCCTTGTGTGCCACTACCATGGCACCTGTGTCATTCCACCCTTGCCCAGAGTTTGCATTCCATACATGCGTACTCACCCACTAGATGACCCGTGGGGATGTCCCCACTCTCGAATCGATGGCACAGTGCAGACTGGTGCCATATGAAGGCATCATGTGCTCCGCCAGGGTGTGTGGCACAGACATTGATAATGCGCCCAGTGGCATCACACACCACCTGGCAGTTGACACTGGAAAACCCCTTTCGGTTCCGATATGCCTGGCCGTCGGGGCCAGGTGGCGTGCGAATGGCCACATGGGTGCAGTCTATGGCCCCTAGCGCCAGGCATACGATCTACCCTGTGGAACTCCTGCATGTTTGTTATGCGGCTCTGCCGGCGGTGCTGGGGAAATGGATGTACTCCGCAGCATGAGGCAGCAGTGCGCTGAGGAATTGGGTGAGGATGCGTGGCGTGGCCGACTGTGTAATGCCTGTGGTGTCCCCTGTTGGCCTCTGGAAGGTGCCTGTGGCGAGCAGGCACATGCAGGCTGTCACCTTGGTCTCCACGGACAGAGCGTGACTCCGTCGTGAGGGTGCCTGCATCACATCACTGCACAGCTCACAGAGCCGTCTCAGTATTGCCCTGTTCAGGCGGGACCGGCCCACAATCTCGACGTCTGTGTACAGCTCGAAGCTGATGCGGGCACGATACCACCTGTCGGGGGCATACCGCCGACGGGCTCCTCCGCGGCCACGTCCCCCTGCAGCATGGTGTCTCACCCCCCCTCATTATAGCTTCCATGTGGAAGCTGGCACTGTCCATCTCCCTGGCTTCTGCCCCTGTGTTACCCCTGCTGCCCCCACTGCTGCTTCCACTGCACCAGGCACCCCCCACTGGCCTCTCTGTCCTCCTGGACCCACTGTCCCTCTCTGCCCTTCCAGCTCCTGTCTCTCTCTCTCTCTCTCTCTCTCTGTCTCTCTCCCCAGTTTGCGGCCTGCTAGGGTTCTTCGTGCTTCCTTGAGCCTTTTATTTGGCTCAATTCGCTACTGCGCAACTTCGGCTGAGCCACTCTTGCGCGTGCGCAGAAGTGTTCGATATCGCATTGCGCACTTTATGCATGGACCCGCCCCCTTGGTTGCGCATGCCTTCATTTCCATTGCTGTTGCTCAGCATGTTTTGGTGGCTTAACTGGCCCCTTCTGAATATCACAGAATGGCGTATTTTTGGCTATGATGCTCAACCCTGTTGCGCATGGCGCAACCCTTTTGAATATCTGGGCCTTGGTGTTTGCTGGCATTTTCAGCATTTCAGTGCTTGCTCACCACCACCATAGATCTGCGGAACACTGGGTATTGCTTTGGCCCTGAAGCAACTGACCGTCTGAAGGATTAAAACTCGATGGCTAGACAGCCATGAACGAGTCTGTAAGTAGACCAGTTTTCCATGTGGACAGTAGTTGGCGAGTTCCTTTTACTTCTTTTTATGCCACAGCACTGTGGGATTTCTGCTGGTATTTTCGGCATTTTTGGAATTTGCTGTTCATGTTTCGGCAGTGCTGAATTGACTGTGAGCAGTTTTTAACCCGTGTAAAACACCAAATTATGTAAAAATATTTCCTTTATGCTGTTCAAATGTTCAAGTGTTTTACTTGTATAGTTAAGTGCAAGTAAAGCACTTAATGTCTGCTGACACATTAGTGTTTAGCGATGTTGGCTCTTGGCTGTTATTTATCATTAGCTTCTTTTGGTTGTGCTGTTATTGCTACGCTGAACTGCTTGCGTGTTTTTTTCTGTGCTGAATTGACGAGATACCTCTCCAGTGAGATGTATGCACATTGCCTTAGCACACAGAAGCTGTGGGAACAGTGGAGGAGAGAAGTGTATATGGGGGGGCAACTTGCTTATTAGCGCTTTGTAAACCCAGGTATATGTATGAACAAGTCTTCTGGTTGCCAGGAAGGTCCAGCTTACCTCCTTATACACGAACAGTGGTGAGTTTTGGCTTGATCATTGGTAATGAACCGAATAGCATGGTGATAGAGGGTGTCCAGCTTTTGAAGATTGGTTATTGAACAGTTAGCGTATATAATATCTGCGTAGACCAATAGGGGCATGAAGGTGGTTGAACAAGTCTGATTCTAGAGTCTCGAGAGAATAGTGACTGGTTTCTGAAAAAGAACCCAAGTCTCTGCCTCAGTTTTTCAGATAATGCTTCAATGTGGCAGGTAAAGGATAAATGAAAGTCAAGCAAGAACCCTCAGTATTTGAAGTTATCCACTGATTTAAGCTTATTGCCTAGGAGTGAGGTAATGGGATTGGTAGTGCTAAGGTTAGAAGAAGCAGTAGGTGAACTGGGTGGGAAAAAGAACATTACCTTAGTTTTTAAGCATTTAACAGTAGTTGACACTAATAGGTTCTGCTAAAGCTAGTTAAAGTCCATCTGGAGTGCTGAGCAGACTTGGGCGAGGGAGGGTTTTGAGGTATATAGAACAGTGTCGTCAGCAAATAAGTGGATGTTGGAGTCAGTGATGTTATTGTTCAAAGTGCTGACATAAATCAAGAAAGAGCACTGGGCCCAGAATGGAGCCCTGAGGGACCCCTCTTAGTACTGGAAGTAAGGATAACAGCATACCATTGGCATTTATCTGTTGATATACATCCCCCAGATAACTGGCAAACCAGTTTAACACAGAATTATCGAAGTCCACTTGTTTAAGGCTGTGAGGAGAAGGAGATGATCCACCGTATCAAAGCCCTTACTCAGATCCAGGAAAACAGCCCCTGTGATTCATTTTTTGTCCATGGCCTAGCTCTAACCCGTCACTTGTAACTTTGGATAATGCTGATATTGTGCTATGTAGTGGTTTGAAACCAGATTGTAAGGGGTTGATTAACTGGTGCTTGTCCAGGAATGTTCTGACTTGTATGCTGACTAATTTTTCTAATAATTTTGAGAGGACTGGAAGGATTGAAATAGGCCTATAATTATTTAGGTCGCAAGGATCCCCAGATTTAAAGAGGGGTAACAGGTGGGTTACCTTCCAGTCATATGGTATGGTCCCCTCTGCTAATGATAGGTTAAATAGGTGGGTAATTGGGGCTGTAAGGTAGTGGTAGCCTAGTTTTAGAAAGACGGGATCAATATTGTCTGCCCCGGCACCTTTTTTAGTGTCAGGCTTAAACAATTGATCTTCAACCTGTTTATAAGTAATGCTGGAGACGTGAAGGAAGCATGGGTGGAAGGGCTGGGTGCTGTAACTGTACAGAGAACTGGGGGACACAAAGTAGCTGCCTGGGAGGAACTGAAGGCAAGGCCTGCCATTACAAAATGCTCGTGAAGTTTGTCAAGTATTGTGGTCTTGTCAGTTACGGAGGTGCCGTGGAAGTTTATTTTATTTGTAACGGTTGGAGCTGCTTTGCTACCTTCCACAGATTTGTGCTGGATTTCCTTCTGCTGATTACAGTATGTTAATGTAGTACTTCTCCTTTGTATTTTTTTTTTTTTTTTTGTATGTTCTTTTTATCTCCTCCTAAGCCACACAGTCGTCCTCTCCTTCAGGCGGCCAATCCTGCAGTTACCTCCACCGGTCCACCGTCCTGCTGCTCCAACGTCCCCACTGTCCTGGACGTATCCCTTCGCCGAGGGGCATCAGAGTGCATATAAGCACTCTTTCACATCTTCATGAGGTGTGGAAATGCAACCTGGAGGCATCGCGGCTAAGCAGTGCGGGAAGGCTGGGTCGCCGTCATCCGGATGGCATGTGTGCCATTTTCACACTTTTCTGGCTCCCCTGCAGTGCCACCCTTGTAGTGCTCCTGGTCTCCACCGGGGGCCGCTACATAGCGAGGCTACCCAGCTACCCACCCAACGAGAGGAGAGCAGTCCTCCAGATGCTCAATCCTCTCCTTCCCCTGCCAGCCCCCAGCGCCCGAGTCCATTTCTGAACCAGGGTCGTCGGCTCCTTTGTATTTCTAACCATTTTGGTGCAGGCGTTGCGGCATTCCTTAAAAGATGACAAGTCCATAGGGGATTTGGTCTATCGTGCAGTTGCCCATAACCGATCCCTATTTAACAAGGCTTTTTTGATATCCCCATTGAACCAGGGGCACAGAGCTTTTTTAACTCTCTGGCTAGTCAAAGGGTCATGTCTATAATATCACTGAGGATGGAATTAAAAATGGAGAGTGCATAGAGTGTAGCAGGTGTTGGGTGTTCAGTAGAAATGTTGCCACTTAATATCCCACAAATCAGCCAAGTAACTGGCAGAGTTGAACTTCCTGAAGGACCTCCTGGAGATAAACATATTATTAAAAGCCGGTTTTACTAAATTCCTGATGCGCACGACTATATTGTGGTTGCTGAGATCATTGTGAAAAACAGCTTTAGGAGGTATTTTGAGGGGTCTGTTGGTCATAGCTACAATTAACAACGATCCTGTAATTTGATTTTTATGGTTTGGCCTTGTTGTATCAGTGATTATCTGAGCCAGACCCATTTTGTCACAGCTTCTCCCCCCCAACTCTGTTTCTGCACCACCCCAGAGAACGCTCTCTGGCATCCTCAGTTTCTCCAGGGCTCTACCTCCAACCTGAGACTCTCACTCCCTCTCCCTCGCATCCACTGGTACAACCCCCAGATCTGAACCCACCCGGAGGAAGGGCCATCCTATCCGCCCAGGGCACTCTATCTTTTAGTGTAGATTGCTGGTTTCTGCGAGTCGGCCTAGAGAGGAGAGGGCCCGTGTTGGGAATGTGGTCCCAGAGACCGAGGTGTCTTTGCCTGTCCCCATGAGTGGGGATTTTCTTGTCTTTTTTTCTCCCCTGCAGACTTCAGTCATGCAATGGCATCCTGGTGAGAAGCACCAATGCCCGTCACTCAGCCCCCTCAGCATCCGCCTTGTCCCGCATGTACCGTACAGCCCATAGCCACCACCAGGTGCCGCTCTGGTGCGGCACAAACCCCGAGTCCCTCCCCAGGAAGGGAAAGCAGTCCTCCGGATGCTCAATCCCTTCCCTCCCCTGCTGACCCTCAGCGGCCTGAGTCCGTTCCTGAACCTGGGTTGCCAGCATGGAGTGAGATGTGGTGTCCAGCGCCTCAACCCTCAGTGCCACCGGGCCAGCTGCATAGGTTCTTTAGGGGCTTAGATTTGGTAGTGAGCCAGTCCAGGTTTAAATCCCCTAAAATTATTTACTTGTTAGAGGTGTTGCTAAGGAATTGTTGTAGATGGGGCAACAGGTACAATCTCCCAGATGGGGGTTTGTAGCATATGATTATACTGATTGATTCAGCAGCTGAAATGAATATTTTTAATGCTAAGCATTCAAAGGCCTTTGACTTTGAAATGGTGTGCAGGACACTGGTGGGTAATCTCTCACTGCATTCTCTTTTGAAGATTTGGTAGAAAAAAATGTTAATCTGTTCCAAAGTTATTACATTTCAAAGTTTCCCATTATTTCCTATAGGACCAGTTAGATGTTCCACTCGAAAAAGGATTCTTTATTGCAATTGCAAAATCATTTACCGCAAATACGGAAACTATTTTCATGCCACCGCCATCTTCTTTTCAGTTAGCGGTGACAACAAAATCAAATAACTTAAAAAATACGCATGTTTAGTAGACAACAGCTGCTTTTATCTAATCAGGACCATACAATCCAATTCTGGGGTTAGTTTTTTTAAAGTTCCTTAGAAATGTGTTTGTTTTTTTTTTTTTTTAACATGCGAGAATCCTTCGTGCCTGGGAGGTTCGGCAGTAAGGGACTTAGTAAGCGCGCCTCATCGCACTCCTAGTGCTGCACGGGTTAGGGACCTGTGTGAGAAGGTACTGGGTGGCTGTGATTACAAAGATCCCTTTCATAATTTCAGTAAACATTCACCTTTTTGCTCAACTACCCAAGTCAGTGTCAGACTCCTTGCTTGCAGTACCAGTGTCTCACATTCCTGCAGGTCTCCAGGTCACTCCAGTGCAGCATTCCCCAAACTTGGCAGTTCTTAGCTACTCCAGTTGGGGAGGTAAGGTACTGTACCCAGGTAGCACCCAACTGGGAAAGGGTTGTTACGGAGGAAGGAACAAAGAATCCTTGATGTCACCTGTTTCTGTGTGGAATGGTCTCATCTGTGGCCAGAGGTTAATACAGTAGGCGGATGGTCCATCAAAGAGGTTAAGATGAAAAGATGCCAGTAGTATGGCACAAGCTAAGAAGGGGTTTTGTGTGCAGGTGGACGTTCAGGATGAGTAGCTGCAGTGGAGCGGGGGAGAGAGTATTGTAGTTAGTAGCTGTATTACTGAGAGCTATGTGAAGTTATATTCAGTGTGGGTGAAGCTGCATTCATGGGGCCGAAGCCTTGGATGACTGCTGGCAGAGTGATACAGAAGTAAGTGCAAAAACTGTTGGCAGGAGCCATTTTCTACCCATGATTTTATGGTCAATATCATCACGAGTAGAAAATGCTCTCTGCCAATCAGGATTCAGCATTATTTTCTTTCATTTCATAGTTAAGCAATAATACATGACGTGGCATGTTTTATCATATAACACTGGCATGCCTTAGGTGCGCTGTGAGGCACGGGGTGAAGCCAAGTGCCTTGTGCACCTGAGAAGTGACGATATCCTATGATAAAAATGAGTCATTAAGATTATGAACCGGATTGATTTGTATATCAAAAAATAAAAAAGTTTTTAAACGATATCTAATAGTTTTTTTATGTTCATCTTGCGCGCAAGCACTGATGAACATGTTCTCATGAGAGTTGCTATAGAGGGGTGTGACGGGGTGCATCCACTGGAGAGCTCTGTTCAAGGGGCAGGTCTGTGGCAGGCGAATCATTAGGCAGGCTGACGATGACTCACTTTCTGTTTTGGGGGCGGAGTTGGCAAGGTTTTCAAAGGACAGAGACGAACCAATAGTGACGTAGCGCGGTCCTTTGATGTGTAAACAGCTGTGCAAGGGATTACATTTACTTCCAGGTTGTGCATTTACACTGCTGTTGCACATACAGTGATGGCGGCAGTTGCTGTCACGAACAAGCTTGCTGAGTACGAGCCTGCTCGAGCTGACATGTGATTGCGCTGTCTCTCTCACTCGTCAGCTCGCTCTATGTGTAGCGCTGTTTCGGTACATTTTAACCTATCTGATTAACTGCAACAAATCAATCCCTCCCGCTGCTGCTGTCCTCCCCGCTCCCTCCGTTCCCGTTCAAGCCCCCCCCCAGCAAATCAATCCCTCCTGCTCCCTCCCACTGCTGCTGTACTCCCCGCACCCTCCTTTATGTTCAAGCCCCCCAGCAGCAAATCAATCCCTCCCGCTGCTGCTGTCCTCCCGCTCCCTCCGTTCCGTTCAAGCCCCCCAGCAAATCAATCCCTCCTGCTCCTCCCACTGCTGCTGTACTCCCCACACCCTCCTTTATGTTCAAGCCCCCCAGCAGCAAATCAATCCCTCCCACTGCTGCTGTCCTCCCCACACCTTCCGTTCCCCATCCCCCCCGGACACTGGGGAGCCCACTCCCAATGTCCAGAAATGTAAACAACATTGTTCCCTGTTAAAAAAAGAAAGCTGTCCCTGATGTCTGTTTTTAAACGTGCAAAAAAGAAAATAGTCCCTCATTGTCTCCCTGTCCCCATCCCCCATTCTGACCCTCCCACTGCGCACCCACCTCCCCGCACCTCCCCCCTTACCCATACTTATCTCTGTAGGTCGGCAGCACCGATCTACCATGGATCAGGTCATGTCTGCACTCTTCGCCGACTGGCAAACTGAAGATTTTAAGGTAAGCTGAATAATGGGAGTTAACGGGGGGGGGGGCAACTTAGGTTGATATCTCAGCCATCTGTAGGAATTTTGGCCCCAAATTTTCAGCAGGGGGTTCTTGGGACCTCGCCTCCTGAACACTGTCACTGTCTTTTTGTTACTCAGTCCCAAAAGGTGATTTCGCAGTCACTACGCGGAATCACCTTTCAGGACAAAGTAATGAAACGACAGTGCCACTGTTCATGAGGTGGGGTCCCAAAAAGCCCATGCTGCAAATTTGGTGAAAACATTCCAAAAACTGACTGCATTATGAGCGTGCGTTATGCAATTTCTATGCACACTCCTAACTTTGCCAATTTTTTATATTTTCACTCCAGATTTTCAACATTGTCATTATTTCACATCTCCTTATGAACTATATAACTGTCATTTTCCATATCCTGCCTGAAACATGTTTTTGCACCTGTAGCACAGAATGGCGTGGTCACTCTGTAAAATCACCTTTCGGGACGAGTGAATGAAATGATAGTGGCACTCTTCATGAGGTGGGGTCATAAGAATACTACATTGAAAATTTGGTGTGAAAATATTAACAAAGTTACGAGCATGCATTTAAATTAGCAAACACAGGCTCATACCTTTGGTACTTTTCAATATTTTGACCCCAAATTTTCAACATAGACATTTCTTCACAGCACCTCATGAATGTGACAGCTACCATTTTTCAGATCCTGGCCAAAATGTTTTTCTGCATCCTGAAAGGTGATTTCACAGCCACTGCGTGAAATTACCTTTCAGACAAGAGTTGAAATTGTACTCTTCCTTTCTTCATGAGGTGGCATGATAAGACAGCTATCTTGAAAATGTGGTGTACAAATATTGAAAACACAATGAAGTTATGAACCCGTGTTGAAATTTGCCAACACTGGCTCGTAACACTCCCCCCTCCCCCCAAAAAACAAAATGACAGTTCACACCACGAACTTTCATCATTGACAAATGCTCGTTTTTTAAGGTTCAAGGATATATCTTCAAAAAAAATTCTGTAATTTCATGTTGTGGCCAGATAAGAGCTGGTAAAATACTTAGTGTGGCGTACATATGAACATACGAAAAGAGACAGCAGAAGAAGACCACCCGGTCTATCGCATCTGCTCAGTAAGTGATGCAGGGTATGGCCTTACAATTTTTGCCAATAACCCTGACCCCCCAACTGTCCCTCCCCACCTTTCTTTGGTCCCAAGGGCTCCCTTTGTGCTTGTCCTAGATTCTCTTGAATGCTACCATGATCCTTGCTGATACCACCTCCTCTGGCAGCTCATTCCAGGCTATCATCACCCTCTCCATATAGAAATGCTTCCTTACATCCCTTCTGAATCTCCCCCACATCAGTTTTAGGCTGTGCCCCCAGTGGTGCTGTTGTCACTCATTTTAAAGAAACCCTCCCTTTTCACTCTGTTAATTCCTTTCATGTACTTGAAGGTCTCTATCATGTCACCCCCATCACCCCTCTGCCTCCTCTCTTTCAAGAGTACGTCCCCAGGGCTCCCAGCCTCTCCTCATAGGACCCATCCTGTAACCCCTCGATCATCTTGGTTGCTCTCCTCTGGGCCCCCTCCAGCATGCTGATGTCCTTCTTTAGGTAAGGAGGCCAGGACCTCACCCCATATTCTAAATGTGGTCTCACCAATGATCTGTGCAATGGTAAAATAACCTCACTCCGCCTACTACTGAATCCCCTTGCAATACATACCAGCATCCTGTTAGCCTTTGCCACCGCCTTTTTAAACTGAGTGGTGTGTTTCAGATTACTCGTACTTGCTACCCCTAGATCCTTTTCCTCTTTGAAAGCAGTTACCTGAGCCCCTCCTATGTAATACTCTGTCCGAGGGTTCTTGGTCCCTTTGTGCATCACTTTGCACTTTTTGGCATTGAAACCAAGTCGCCAGATTCCTGATCATCTCTCTAGTCTGATGAGGTCCTCCTTCAGATCCTGTATCCCCTCCTTGGTGTCCACTCTCCCTTGGTGTCATCCACAAACAGGCACATTTTGCCTTTAATGCCTTCCCTGATGTCACTTATGAAGACACTGAACAACACAGGACCCAGTACCCATCCCTGCGGTACCCCACTGGTGACCTCCTTGGTGCTGGAGAACTCACCCCAAACCACCACACTCCGGGTTCTACTACTCAACCATAAAGTCAATGAAATCATGAAATACTATGAAGTCAAGTAAAAAAATTTAGAAAATTCACCAATCCCTGGCAACCCTATTACACCTTCCCTGAACCCAAAAATTCCCCCCTTTTATTTTAAGAAAGTCACCAACAAGGAATCGAAAAAAAATATCTCCTAAAGGTTCTTGGCAAGTCTTGTTCCAGTGGTGACTCACTGGATCTGAAGCTACTTCACCTCATCCTTGATTCAGTACTACTGCCAAAATCATCAACATGTCACTCTGCCTTTGTCAGTTCCCTCGGCAATGGAAAGCAGTGGTGGTGACTCCAGCTCACAAGAGTGGGGGTCGGGCCCTATCCTCAAACTACTACCCAATTTGCAGTCTCCCAGCCCTTTCAAAAGCCCTGGAATGAATTGCATCAGACCAGCTCTCTGACTAGTTGACCAAGTAAGAATCCAATATCCTGTGCAGCATGGTTTTTGGAAGGGGCACAGCACCACCTCTGCCCTCTTACAGTACACCGATTACATCCATAAGGCACTTGACCGGGGCCACGTAGAGGGGTCTGTATACACAGACCTCACTAAGGCGTTCAAAACGGTCAACCACGCTCTCCTGTTACAGTCACTTCCTGTCCTGATATCTCCCTTGAAGCCACAATCTGGTTCAAACACTATCTAGAAGGGAGATCCCAACAGGTAAAATTCCAAGACACCCCATCTGTCAGCCATCCAGTCCTCTCAGGAGTTCCCCAAGGCTCCATACTGGGTGCCTTATTTTTCAGCCTTTTCCTGAACACCCCAAGTCTGCACCAATAATCTTTTCTACGCTGATGATGCTGTACTCCTCTCTAATCACTCTGACCCTCTCCCACTAACCAGAGCACTATTGCATGATTTTGCAGCTGCTGAGGCCTGGTCCCTCCAGCACAAACTAATACTGAACTACAAAAAAAAATACATAAAAAAATAAATTCCATGCTCTTTGCCTATTCCAATAACAAGTGTAAATGTGCCCCTCTTATTATCGTCAACAGCGACAATGTTTCAACCTTTAAATACTTGGGAATGACCCTGGACTGTGCACTGTCCTGGCGATGGTGGTCAACACCAGGCTTGGCATCCTCTAAAGGCACAGCTTGACCCCTGAAGCCCTAAGGCTAGCAGTCACCAGTTCAATACTTTCCGAAGTCGATTATGGTTTAGTCATTTACAGCTCTGCCACTGATACTACCCTCAAACGAATTACTACTGCTCTTAACAAATCATGTAGGCTGATCCTGGGGGTACACCGATACACCCACACATGTGACCTATATGCCCAGTCTAGCTGGCTGAACCCCAGAGGGAGGATCCAATACCAGACCGGCCTGCTGGGAAAAAAAAAATCATCCAAAGGCTTACACCACAATTCACTCAGCACCTTCTCACACAGGTCCCTAACCCGTGCAGCACTAGGAGTGTGACGAGGGGCATTAACCAAGTCCCTTACTACCGAACCTCCCAGGCACGAAGGTCTTTCTTGTTCCAGGGCCCCAGTTTGGTAAACATACTCCCTTTGGACATCTTTGGTGAACCCAAGCTCGGTCCCTTCAGGCGTAACCTCCAGCAGCACCTTGCAGCACTCTGCAGGTGTGATTGTCCCAGCTAGTCCAAACCCTGTTGAACTTCCCCACCCCCCGTCATATGGCCCTTGTGCCCCACACTTCCCCTTGCTCCCCGCCCGTCCTTGCCAGACAAAGTCAGTGTTATGTCCCAGTACTGGCTGCTCCTTTTCTACCAAGATGTCGCACCACTCTAGGATAAAGGACCTTTGCCCACCAGGCACCTAAATGGACTATCAACCTGCCACCAAGCCTCTTTGCTATTCCAACGCTGGGCCCTTTCAAATGCAGGCTACGATCATATCTGGTTACCAAAGCAAGTTGCGACCGTTTCCACTAAGGCCTCCAGCCCCTGGCAGTTCATCAACCTAAGTACCTCCTGGTGCTGTCTATACCCCCATTTCTTCCCCTCCCTAAACCGTGCCACCCTCCTCCCCTTCGCTTCTACCCGTGCACTGACGGGCGCCTCTCCACCCCCTACTTCCCTCCCTAACTGACCCACCCTCCTCTCTACACCTTCTACCCTTCCTCCTCTCATCCCCCTCTCCACCACTACCATTCTGCTCCCATTCCCTCTTCCCCTTCTTATACTGACCATCCTGCACCACCCCCACACCTGACACCCTTTGTTAACACTTCCTGCTACTGCTAGTATGCTTAATATAAGCCTCCCTCACCAGTGACAAGGCCCACCTTCTGGGATGATTTTCAGTATATATTCTCTCTCTCTCCAGTTTGTCTTCTCACTATTACCCCTCTCTTCCTGAGCCAACCCCTCCCATTGTTCACACTCTCTCCCTCCCTTTTTTTCCTTTTGTGTTGTCAAGTACCATTGTGTACAGTGTTTGCTTATTTCAGTCACACATGTAACCTCTTGCCCAATTTGCCTCGTTATTGTCCTCTTATGGCTTCCCGTAAGCTGTCATTTTGTGTTACTGTAATGACCCTGATCTGGAATCTATATAATGAGCCAGTACTCAACGGTTAATCCAGATCTTAATAAATAAATAAATAAAATACCACACTCCTTCTATCCTCTCCTGAACCAAAGTCAGGGTTACTGACTGCACTTACGATGCACCTGCCTGGTATTTTTTTTCTGGAATCCTGATGTTGTTCATATCCCTGTAATCCTCATATCTCCTTAACACGACACTTTCCCTGTAATAATTGTGTTACTGATTGTGTGATGTAACTGCTTTGTTTTATCCCTTTATGTATAGTCTCTAATATTGCTACTGACGTGGAACCTTTGTAAAAGAGCCCAAGGCTCAAAGGTCTTTGCAATCTGAGAGATAAATAAATAAAATCTGCTGGCAGGAGCTTTATTCTACCCGTGCTTTTATGGTTCAGTATCAGCACAGGTAGAGAATCCGGTCAACCAGTGAGCTTACAGGATTTCTCCGATCCAGTTCATAATAATTAATATTAATTGCTGACTTCAAGACCATTTTATTCCCTATTCATAGGGTGCTTTACCCCACGCCAGCTACTGCACTGGGGACCAAAATGGTTTGGACAAATTCTCAAAACCAATCCGAATTCATGGGTCCCAACTTGAAGCTGAGCCGAAGCTGCCAGCGGCTCATTTTCTCACCCTTATTCAGAACCACTGTCCATATCTCTCAGCTGTCCCTCATTAGAAGGGACGTCCTTCATTTTGTCCTTCAGAACCCCTTTGTCTAGAACTCTCAACTATCCCACACAAGGGGACACGTCACTCATTTTACCCCTCAGAACCCCTTTGCCCATACCACTTAACTGTCCCACACTATTTCCCTCACTTTATCCGTCAGAAATCTCTTTGTCCATTCCTAGCCTTAACTGTCCCACACAAAGAGGGACTCAGAAACACCCATCTCTTAGAAGGTTGACTCTCTTTTTTCATAGCAAACCCTCTACCTCACACAAAGAAAGTGCTGTCACACACTTTACCAGAGCAAGGTGACCACTTAGCAGGTAAATTCAGGGATGTAGCCAGGCCCTAGCCTGACGATCTAGGCCTTCCATTGGACTCAAAAATATATATCCAATCTGCCTTAACTCAGCTGGCCATGAATACCAACCTTCCCAGTATGTACTGTGACACAGACAGCCAGTTCTGAGTGCTGTATCATTTTTATTAATATAAAATATATTTCTGACTGTCCCTGTTGAAAATCTGATGCTCTTAGAATGACCTCACTCATCACCCCCCCCTAGATTTTAGCTAAAAGATGAAAGCCATAAGAAAAATGCTGACAGCATGCGAGTTCACACACACTCAGTTTTTAGAGACCATGTGTTACATGTAAGGCCTTAATTAAGAATCCTGTTGGTCTGAGTTAATTACAACCATAGTTGCTATAAGTGTGTCATGTCCACCTGGGGCTCGCACCTCGCTGCCAGAGGAAAAGCTACAAGCCTGTCCTGGAAAGCAACCTACGATTCTGCTACTGCAAATTAGCGGACCCTGAGGCTTTCTTCCCCTGTTGAAACTGCGGCCCGGGATCCTCCCAACTCCGGTTCGTTGCAGGGCCCAGAAATCTACAGAAACAGACAAAAGCCGTATACCCCCTCAGGTACGTTGGTATTTGGCACCTTTGGACATTCTGAATTTTCAGCGCCAACACTCTGATTGGAGGATCTTAGCCTCACTGACTTCTTCCTGCTGGTCTCCATTTTCCCTTGCTTCATTAGAGACGTTTCTCAGCACTGCCGACCCTGGGGTATCCATTTTTGTAAAGCAAGAATTTCATTTTTTTCTTTTTTTTTTGGAAAGAAATTGTTCTTTTTTGTAAAGCTAGAATGGCATGAAAGCCCCCCCCCCCCACTGTTTCTCTCCTCATCTATCAATCCAGTGTAGGTGATTCAGTGTTACACTGCCATTGTTTAAAGTGATTTACCTGCTCTCAGTGCACTGTGATTACATCCCTCTTTAGAATTAATTCTCTGCGAAAGGCTGAAGAGTTTTAAATTGACCTTTTAATGCACTCCTTAATATCCTAAAACTACAGCCTAATCCTTTTTATTATTAATTCTGACTGTAAAACTGTAGAGTCTTAAGGTTGTTAGACCTGTACTGCACTGTCTATTATTCTAAGCTAACGGCTGAACACTTTTTAGAATTAATTTCTGTGTAACGCTGTAGTTTTAAATTGACCAGACTTTTCAGTATACTGCCTAGCATTCTAAATTTAAAGCTCAATCCTTGCCTCTCGCTTTGCCACCTGTCTGCCCTCTAACCCACTTACATCTCCTCCCTGTTTCTATTACCCACTTTGTAGTTTAGCCTCCTCCTTCCAAATAATAGTGACCACCCTGTTTACTATTTGAGTTAACCGCACCTCCCCTGCCTGCCCCTACTTAATCCATCTCCTTTCCTCTCCCCCTCAGGTGAGTCGTGCCCACCTGGGGCTCGCACCTCACCGCCAGAGGAAAAGCTACAAGCCTGTCCTGGGAAGCAATCCTCGATTCTTCCCCTGTTGAAACTGCCGTCCGGGATCCTCCAAACTCCAGTTTGGTGCAGGGCCCAGAAATCTACAGAAACAGACAAAAGCCACATACCCCCTCAGGTACGTTAGTATTTGGCGCCTTAGGACATTCTGAATTTTCAGCGCCAACACTCTGATTGGAGGATCTCAGCCTCACTGACTTGTTCCTGCTGGTCTCCATTTTCCCTTGCTTCATTAGAGATGTTTATCAGCGCTGCTGACCCTGGGACTATCCTTTTTTGTAAAGCAAGAATTTCAAATTTTTTTTTGTCTTCTTTCTCATTTGCAAATTATACTACATAGCCACTAGAGGACTACAACTGCTGTCTTTTCTGTTAAAGAGGAAACGCATTATATTTTCTACTTCCTCTTCTGCTCTAGTGGACCTGGGATACCTCTCTTTCTGAGGACTAACCCTGGGGTTTTTGCTCATCCACCAAGGCTGCAAGACTTGAACGCCTGTCCCCACTCCCATTCTGTACTGGTGGAGCAGGACCAGAAACAGTAACGAAAGCTACAGACCAATCTTGCTACACCGGATTGCAGCCTTGAACCACCTCACTGGCTGAGCTGCAAAGAGTTGCTCCACAGGTACATTCAGTGCCAAAACCGCCTCTCAGCCAACAAAAGGATTTTGAACTTATGACACCTGCTCACCAATTGGTCTAGGCTTCTAGTGACTTTTACTGCCGGCTGTTGTGGCATTTAGATCTACCATGGGAAGTTACAGCTGGTTCCTCGGTGTGTCATTAGCTTTACTAGCACTCAGCTCAATTCTTCAGGACCCTCATCCCTCCCTAAAGTGGAATGACCCTTGCACTTCTCCCTGTCCTGCGTCCAACAGCTCTTTCAGGTAGCCATTCTGGACTACTGGGCTTCTCAGCTGTCTCTGCCAGAGAGTGGGACATCTCCCGAGCTGCCTCTGCAGATTACTCCCCCACTCAGACTCGAGACTTCCTACTCATGGCAAATTCCTGCCAGGACACTAGTGGCTGCAACACTAGGCCAGTATAACACCAGGACTGGGTACAGGCCTACCCATCAAGACCGCCTCCCCTATCGCCCAAAATAGTGTTTACAAATTACAGTTCGCTGCCTTAAAAAGAATCCTGCTTCTTTTACTATTGTGCTTTGGTAATGTGGAACTCAACCCAGGACCATTAGACACCCTTGCTTCTCCATCAGACCTGGCAGGTATCAAAGGAATGTCTTTTATGCATCTTAATGCCTGTAGTTTGCTGAAAAAGTTCACCCTTATCCAGTCTTGGGTGAGCCACACCCTACCTGACGTCCTGGTGATCACTGAGACCTGGCTTAGGCCAGCCACCCCAGACAATGACATCAATATCCCAAATTATTTACTCTTCCGAGCAGATAGGCAGTCAAGAGGAGGTGGGGTGGCAATTTATGTAAGGGACAAATACTCAGCGACATGCATAGACGCATCATCCTCCCCCAAAGAATTTGAGTGTTTGACCCTAAAGATCGAACTTTCTCCTTACATTGCACTCTGTGTAATAGGCTGCTATAGGCCCCCTTCTGCCGGGCCTCATCCCCTGTCTTACCTCAGTTCTGTACTGGGGCTCAGTTCCTTGGAAACCATTATTCTTGGCAACCTGAACTATGACTGGCTATCAAGTGCATCAGCTCCCTTGAAATCCTTTTGTGACACTCTAGGGCTGGTGCAACCCATTGGTGAGCCTACTCGCCCAAATAAAAAGAACCTTAACAACAGCTCCCTCTTAGATGTAATTTTGGTTAGCAAGCCACATCTGTTCTCTCATGTCGGAACATTTTTCTCAGACATTAGCGATCATTGTATAATCACCACCATTAGATCCGCGCACAACCCACAGTTTGTGGCAAAGTTCTCTATCAAGAGGTTCAAACGCAACTTCAATTTGTTTGCATACGTCAACGACTTGAAACGTTCACCGCGATGGCAGGAATTTTTCCTAGCCAAAACGGTTAACAGGGCATATACTACTTTTTACGATATTTTAAGTGAGGTTTTAAATAAGCATGCACCCTTGGTTAAGGTGCGGGTCAGGAGCAGCACCTGCCATTGGTTCTCACCTGAGCTCAAAGATTCCCTGTTAGAAAGGGATACTTTATGGAAAAAGGCCCGAAGAAGCAAAAACGACTCGGACTGGTGTGTTTTTAAGAGAGCACGTAATAAGTGCACGAAGTTGGTCAGAGCAGTCAACGCCGCCTACTATTGTTCAGAGCTAGCCTCTGCCTCAAGAAATCCTTCAAAGCTCTGGAAAACATTAAAAGACATGTCTGGACACACACCTGGTAATTCCATTCCAGCAAAAATTAAGTCTGGTGGCAGCGTTATCTCTAACCGATCGGAGATATTGGAAGCCCTCAATAACCATTTTGCAATGGCAGGGCTAGCATTTGATACTTCCCCTGCCAATGACCTCTGCACAGCTCAGGGCCCACCAATCCATGAGTCCCCCTCCACCCCCCCACCGAAGAGGCCATTTCCCTCCTGCCTGTCTCTCCAGGGTTTTATTTAACTCTAAAAACTGATTAGCGTTTTGCTCATAAAAGTGCTAAAACATTGTAAAAATGCATAGCACTTGCCTCACTGTGTTTAACAAACACAGCACTTCTAGAAAACCTATATAAATACTTTCTGTACAGTTAGTATTGTCCCAGGAAAAAAACTGCTAAACAATTATTTAAAACCCTGCTCTCTAAAAGAGGTGGAAGACCTACTGCTACAACTGGACACCAGGAAGGGAGTATGCTCCGACTTCATAGAGCCATACTATCTGAAATGTGCCTACCATGTGCTTGCAGTGCCAATCACCCACCTATTCAACATGTCACTCTCCCAGGGTAGCCTCCCCCCCTCAATGGAAAATAGCTCATGTCATCCCTCTATTAAAAGCAGGTGATCCCTGCGATCTAAATAATTACAGACGGATCTCCCTCCTCCCCATCCTGTCTAAATTACTAGAAAAAATAGTGCGTGGCCAGCTAGGGGTACACTTAGAATCCAGAAGCCTATTAAACCTGGTTCAGTCTGGATTCAGAGCTAAGCACAGCACCAGAACAGCTCTAGCTAAGGTGACCAATGATTGGCTCCTAGACCTTGACAACAAGAAGCATCTCTGTGCCATTTTCTTGGATCTTAGTAAGACATTTGACACAGTCGATCACAGACTGCTTCTTTCCTCCCTAAGCACCTTAGGCCTGGACCATAAATCTATGTGCTGGTTTGCAGACTACCTCGGAGAACGGAAACAGCAGGTTAAAGCTGAAGGTGATCTTTCTCCATTAAAACCTATGCTGAAGGGCGTGCCCCAGGGCTCTATCCTTGGTCCCCTCCTCTTTGCAGTCTACATTAACATCAATGACCCCATCAAAAAAGCCAACATCCACTTATTCTCGGACGACACTGTACTGTACTTGAGTCGTCCCACGCCGGAAGCAGCCTGTGAAGACCTCCAAGCTGAATTTAACAAAAACATAAAGCTTTTGCTCAATGCGAAAAAGACAAAAGCCATGCTCTTCTCACCCTCCTTGCATGCGGCAATTCCTGTGGGAGGGGGGCTATCCCACAAATTACCACTGTTCTTGGAGAAACACTAGAGTATGTAGCTAAATTCAAATATCTAAGAGTTTGGCTCGATCATAAACTTTCCTTCGCCAACCATCTCGAAGAACTACAGAAGAAACTAAGGCAAAGATTAGGACTATTCTACAGAATTAACCACCTGCTCACAAAGGAGGCCAAGATTCAACTGGTTCAAGCTACCTTCCTATCTTTAATAGATTAATAGCGGACCTGCTCTACAGCCACTGCACTAGCTAAGTTGGACACCCTCTACCACAGAGCTATCAGGTTCATTACTGGCCTTCCACTTTCCACATACCACTGCTCCCTGTACTCATCGTTAGGCTGGACTTCCCTTCACTACAGAAGGAACAGAAAGGCCGCCCTATGGGCCTTCAGAGCAGTGACCAACAAACTCCCCTCATATGTCTCAGATTGTATTCCCCGGAGTGTGTTAGGCACCTACGCTCTAAGGAGTTATTCCCTAATTGCCTTCCAAGTTCCAAGGGTCAACACTCGTTTCGGCAAAGCCGCTCTAAGCTTCTCTTTACCCACATTGTGGAACGGTTTACAAAGGAACTTGAAGCTGAGCTACCCTGTTAGCCTGAATATCTTCAAGGCGCTCTACGATCGCTACATGAAAGCACCTTGCAAATGTTTTCCTCACCGCTAGCCCACTACTTCAGCAACTCCCTCTTTCCATCCTGATGCTCGCCATGTTTCTACCCCTGGCTCTCACTCTTTCCCTATTAACTCTTCCTGCTGCACCCACCCTTCCCTGTCCACTCCAGCCTTGGCTAAAGTCCCACCCCATCCATAGTAGTGTCCCAATTATCTACCCCTCCTCCGTCATTACCATAATAAACAAGTACACGACAGCCATCGTCACTTTCTGTGGTTTTAGCTCAATTTTTCCCCCAGTTGGTAATATATCCTTCCTCCTCTTCTTTACCTCTCTAACCTGCCACCCCATACATGGCCTCTTTCCCCTATATGTGTAGTTGCTGACTACCTCACTCAAAAAATCTCTGCTTATAACCCCTATATGCCTATGGATGATTGTACATCTGCTGACTTCTTCAACTGTAAAATAAAGCTGTTTTTTTATTTTTGTTTTATTTATTTCAACCTTGTACTGTACTGTATACACTGCATATACTTTTTCTTCCTTGTGTATTATTGCTTTTTGTATACCTGCTTCTGTACAGTACTTTGATGTATTCATGACCAGGTTCACCTTGCAAATGAGCCTTGCTCAATAGTGCTCGCCTGGATAAATAAAGATTTTGGTTGATTGATAACATATCCATTTTATGACGCCGGAAGGAAAACCCAGGTTATTACATAGAAGTGCGAAATCATAAAGATGCTTTCCTGTCCTGGAAGTGGGAAGCTTATTATGAGATCAAAAGAAGTATCATTTGAAGGACATGAATTATGCTGAAGTTGCAGAATGTAATACTTTTGTATAAGATATATATTTTCATATATCCTGACAGGGAGGAGCTAGGTGACCTCCTAAAAAGAGGTGGGGTAAAAGCCAGCATTTAATTTAGTCTGTTTTACTTCACAGAGACACATTTTTACCTAGACTCTGACCACGAAACATCTTGGGAGCACTTCTAAGCAAGTATTTAAAGACTAAGTATTGTAATAGGAATTGCATTGTTTAAAACCTTGTTCTTATAATATATTTGTATATCTTGTGATGTAACAGTTCTGTATTGTTGTGTTTTCATATTCTTATCTATTATAGCAAAATTACTTTTAGAACTTACTTGGTCTGTCTTTGACTTCTTTTTATTTGTAAAAAAAGTACATGGCTATAGCAGATAATAGACACAAGCTTGAATGGTGATACCAAACTGGAAAGAGAAGCGTTTTAAATCTGAGGCCTTTATTAAAGTTTTAAAGGGTTTATCTCTGTATACCTGGTTAGGTGCCCGTTAGCAAAGATATCTGGCCCCGCGAAGACAGATATATCTGAGCCTGTGCATTGGGTATGCTAACAAGAGGTTAACAGTTTGAATCCCTCCAGAACGTGAGACCAAAGGTTGATCGAAACTCATGAAACAGACAAGAGGGTTACCTTGTCTGGTACACTGTTCACAAGACTGCACTCAGAGGTTGGCACTTTGGGAGTAGAGGGCCTGACCTGCTGAGTGGGTTTGTGACATGTACCAGTGCCTGGGTGTTTGAAATCCTGCCTACATTGCCAACTTTTTAAACACCAAAGCACTAATTTCCATGTTCTAGAAGCTTTTATGCCATACCTGTGAGTATATTAAAGGGCAACTACTGCTGATATTTTCCTTCCTTGGGACGTAGAGTGAGAATATCAAAATATTCTCATTCTAGGTCCAAATATACCTATAGTAGGTCCCACAGAAAATGGCAAGAAATTACATTTTTTTCTCACTTTTTTGGAGGTATGGCATAAATGGAAAATGCTAACCCACCCCCAGCCCCTCCCACTGGAGATGATGTCGATATTTTTTGTTCTCAAGCCAATTGAACTAATAAAATAAAACTACAAATAATTTATTTGTTAATCAGGTGGGTGCACTAGTCCCAGAAACCATTCTCAGGTATGACCCGAGCCATCAAAGTGGCACTAAAACTGAACAGCAGCAGCAAATGCAGAAATACAGTACATGGCAAGCATGCGGAGAAACGGATAAATCACCCAGACAAGGAGTATACAGACCAACAGACATCACAGGGTTGTAAATAATTGATCAGCAGTTTTTTTCTTGGGACAATACTAACTGTATAAAAAGCATTTATATAGGTTTTCTTGAAGTGTTATGTTTGTTAAACACAGTGAGGCAAGTGCTATGCATTTCCACAATGTTTTAGAACTTTTATGAGCAAAACACTAATCAATTTTTAGAGTTAAATAAAACCCTGCATCACCAAAAAGAGTGCTGGTGCAGACAACACTGATCCTTTTTTCTTGAAGCTCTGTTACCATTACCTGACAGCCCCCATTACTCACCAGTTTATCACTTATAGAGGGCACTGTTCCTTACGATTGGGAGGTAGCCCATATACCACCTCTGTTTAAATCAAGTGACCCTAGCGATATGAACAATTACAGACACAGATCAATTTTACCAGTCCTTTCTGAACTTTTAGAAAAATTGGTGAGCATACAAATCGGGGAATTTCTTGATAAGCACCAACTTATCAACCCTCTACAATCCAGATTTAGATCTCAACATAGCACTGTTTCTGCCTTGTCTAAGGTTACTTATGATTGGCTGGTGGCATTAGATAATAAACAGATTACAGGAGTTATGCCTTGGACCTTAGCAAAACCTTCAACACTGTCGATCATAGGCTGCTCCTGAACAATCTTACCGAACAGGGATTCGAAAACTCAGTATTAAGATGGTTCGCTAGCGATCTGACAAATAGGTAGCAACAACTCAAGACTAACGGGATGTTCTCTACCCTACTTCCCCTGGCAAGAGGGGTCCCACAGGGATCCGGGTCCCCTGCTTTTTTTACTGCATGTCGACAACCTAAGCAGGAATATTGCACATTCAAAAATCCACCTTTTTGCCAATGATACTGTGTTATATATTTCCAAACCCTCGATTATACAGGTCTGCAGTGCAATCCAATCTGATTTTAACCAGTTGCAGAATAATTTAAACCAACTGAAACATCTTTTAAATGCTAAGAAAACTAAAGTTATGTTCTTCCATCCACCTAACACATCAAGTACTCGCCTTAACTGCTCCCCCCCCTATTACTACCCTACTTGGTGACACACTTGAAGTAGTGGATAGATTCAAATACATGGGTTTTCTGCTCAACTCTCACTTATCCTTTACTGCTCACATTGAGGAGTTAATTAAAAAACTGAAGCCGAGGCTTGGCTTCTTTAGAAATAAAACTCTTTTCTCCCGAACCTCTACACTGCGGTTAATTCAAGCTAATTTTCTGCCATTATTGGATTATGCAGATATCTAATACAGTACCTGTGCAACTACCTACCTACCTTCAAAACCTAGCCACATTTCTTTGACTGGGTTACCAAAGTAGTAGACCAGGAAGGGACTGTGGACATGGCCTACCTAGATTTTAGCAAGGCATTTGATACAGTCCCACACAAAAGATTAATACACAAGATAGCCAGCCTTGGAGTGGGTCCCAAGGTGGTAGCCTGGATAAAAAATTGGCTAGACAACAGGACTCAAAGGGTAGTAGTAAATGGAGTACACAGTGACGAGGAGGGTTACTAGCAGGTACCGAGGGTTCAGTACTGGGACCGGTCCTTTTAATGTCTTTATAAGTGACATTGCAGAGGAACTGGAAGGAAAAGTATGTCTCTTTGCAGATGACACAAAGATCTGCAACAGGGTTGATACACAAGGCGAATTGGAAAGGATGAGAAGGGACTTGGCAAGGTTGGAGGAATGGTCAAATGTCACGGCAGCTCAGATTCAATGCAAAGTGCAAGGTAATGCAATAGGAACAAAAACCCAGGGGAAGCGTACACAATGGGGGGTGAGATACTAACAACAGTAAAAATAGAAAGGGACCTGGGGGTAATTATATCAGATGACCTAAAGGTGGGCAAGCAATGTGAGAAGGCAGTAAGGAAGGCTGGGGGATACTGGGATGCATAGGAAGAGGCATCAATAGTAGAAAACAGGAAGTTGTTATCCCTCTGTACAGACAGTTGGTGAGACCCCATCTGGAGTACTGTGTGCAGTTCTGGAGACTCCATCTCTGCAAAGACATAGACAGAGTGGAGGCTGCCAGAGGAGGGCAACCAAAATGGTGCAGGGTCTGCACCAGAAGACATACGAAGAAAGACTAAAGGAGCTTAATATGTATACCCTTGAGGAAAGAAGGAGAGAGGGGACATGATAGAAACTTTCAAGTATCTCAAGAGAATTAACAAAGTCCAAGAGGGTAGCATCTTCCAGAAAAAGAGATGTGCAAGAACAAGGGGGCACAATTTGAAGATAGAAGGGGGACGGCTCAGAGGTAATGTGAGGAAGTATTTTTTCACTGAGAGGGTTGCGGATGCATGGAACAGCCTCCCTGAGGAGGTTGTGGGGTCAAGAACAGTGGGGGACTTCAAGAATGCATGGGACATGCATAAGGCAGTCCTAGTGGGGGGTAGGAGGAAGTAAGCTGTTGGTTAACTAGGATCTGCAGCTTATCTGTTAGGTAGGAAAATGGGCAGACTAGGTGGGCCAAGTGGTCCTTATCTGCCGTCAAATTCTATGTTTCTATGTTTCTAGGTTTCATTATACCATCATGCTATTCACTTTATTACCAATGCTCCTGCCAGAACCCACCACTGCTTCCTGTACAAAGAGGTAAGCTGACCCTCCCTAACTACTAGGAAACTTTGACATACTTACATCTGGGTATATAAAGGACTCCTAAACAAACTGCCTCCTTATACTGCCACTCTTTTACAGCTCGCCCTTAGCGCGTATGCCCTAAGGAAGTACACATACATTTGACACATACACCACGTTCTGTGGTGATTTGCATATGCAGCCCATGATGCTTTGCACTGTGGGGGCATGTGTGATTTTGTATTTTCTTGAAACTTGGCTTCCCAGCCAAATGCCCTTTGGGGTAACCCTTGCCTCAGTGTTTACGCACAGAAGTTCTTTGTCTTTTAAATAGTTTTTTATTTTAATGGGTTCACCACAATATATCCCAGGCACACTGCCTTAGGGGTAGCTGGTCCATTCCACTAGGGTGTCAAACAGACGAGGCATACTGATGAGTCCTGGTAGGACGAAACACGTGTCTATGTCTTCTGTTAGCACCTTTTGCAAACTGTGTGAGAGGCCTTTCGGCACCATGCAATTCTGCTTAAAGTTGGACCAGCATAATGTTCTGTGGTGATTTGCATATGCAGCCCATGATGCTTTGCATTGTGGGGGCATGTGTGATTTTGTATTTTCTACACATACATTTCCCTAGCAGGGTTTTAAATAACTGATTAGCAGTTTTTTTTCTTGGGAGAATGCTAACTGTACAGAAAGTATTATATAGGTTTTCTAGAAGTGATATATTTGTTAAACACAATGAGGCAAGGGCTATGCATTTTCACAATGTTTTAGCACTTTTATGAGCAAAACGCTAATCAATTTTTGGAGTTAAATAAAACCCTGCCTAGATGTACAGAAAATTCACACACGCTATGGGAAAGCTGCCATTAGCTATGTACTCCCTACTATTTGGAATAAACTCCAAACAACGCTTAGGTCTCATACCTTAATACCTTTAGACACATTCAAAACCTTTATTAGTAAATCCACTACTGATACGTGTCTTTGCTTCTGATCTTCAGCATACAATGTGTATAGTAATTGTATCGTCTGATACCTCTGTTGAATGTAATACTGTACATACTGTATATCCTTGTTCATAAATAATTATTCTATTTAAGACTATGTATCTCTAATTTGTATTTTGTACTATGCATTGCTTGTATCTCTGCTGCGCATGACTGTATTCTGTTTGTATAAGGAATCTCCTTGCAAATGAGCTTGCTCAATGGATCTATCCCTTCACAATAAACTTGAACAAAAAAGTAAACAAGTTTACAACCAATACATTCAGGGGTACCAGTACAAACTGCAGGTTATGGGAGTGGTCCGGCCCGGTGGCAATGAGAGTTGAGGTGCTGGACACCACACCTTGCGCCACGCTGGTGATCTGGGTTCGGACTCTGGTCATCGGGGTTGGCAGGGAAGGGGAAGATTGAGCATCCAGAGGACTGTTCTCCTCTCCTGGGGTGGGTATCTGGGGACGCACCACTCTGCATCGGCCCCCGGTGGAGACCGGAGGTGCCACAGTAGCGTGCCACTTACAGGGGTGAGGTGGTGGCAAATGTCAGCTATGGGGTATGCCCTGGGCGCAGACGTCATTGCATGTCCGCACCTCACTGGGGACGTAACCAAAGTGGAAAACCCCAGTTTCCTGGGAGGTGACGGTAGGGCTCAAGTGGCTGAGCCCACACACCCAATGCCGGCCCTAATCCCGACTTGATTGTCCGTGGTCCCCACCTCTCCCATTCGGGGCCGATCCCTTGGTCAGGGGAAGGGCATGGTCAGCGACAGAGGCGACACCAAGTGGGTCCCCACCAGAGAGATGCCCAGGACGCTTGTGAGTTAAGCGAAATAGAATTGTCGACAAAAAAAAAAAAAAAAAGGTTATGGGAGTGATCTCGGCAATAGATAATGATGGTGTCCAAAATATACAGGCTACACAACAGCCTGTGCGATGGAACAGGCCCAAGAGAGGAAAAGAGAATGACAGGACTTGTAAGAGTCCAGATCGTGACATTTCCGGAGTCTCTTTATCACGTGGGACACTTGCAGACAGAGGAAGTTGCAAGGGCAATCCTATAGAGTGATTTGAAAATGGAGTTTGAGTCTAGAGAGCAAAGGGAACTAGACAAGCTGTTCCAGTGTCTAGGGGCGGCCATGGAGAAGACCTTTTGACCCACCGAGGTGGCAGCCTGGGGATAATCTAGAAGATGTGAAGAGGACCTAATGCTACGGGAACTGGGGTTGGATTTGAGGAGGACAGTGGTGAGGACCCTTTCTCTCGCAGGGTTTTGTCAATAAGACTGCCCAGTAGGTACTCACAGTGGGGGTGCAGGAAGAGCCAACAAAGGGCCTGGTAGACGGGAGCAATGATGAGTGGAATACAGGTCCAGTAAAGCAAACCTAAAGATCATAGGTGGTGGAGTCAGGCGACCCCTCCCTTTTGTAGCTGAAGGGTGAGACACTGAATTAAATAGTGTCCCAGGCTGAGGAGTTCTATGCAATTTTGACACCCCCACACACTTTTTGGTACACTCCTCCGCCACTGCTAAAGATACTGTTGTAGGTTGTATTGAGCCTGGACAGGTTGGTAGATGAATTTTGGGTATAAACAGGGATGCATGGGGGGGGGTTACCATACCCGGAGCTAGGGCCCACTGCGCTTCAGGGTCATAAGATTCTCTAGCCAGAAGCAAACATTTTCTGATGTACTCATCTGATCGTGAGCCCAGTGTGGTCTGAAAAGGTCAAAGAGTCGAGTGTGACCCCAAAGTATTTATTTCTAAGACTGGATGCCCCAGCCTCACATTTTGAGGAAGCCCATGATCCCTATCCATTCACAGAGATTATCGGACCAGTGTATTCCCCACAATCCTCACAATAGGTGGCTTAGTGTGCTAAGCATTTTGTGAATCAAGTTAACTGTAACACATGCATTATTTTAGACTCAGATAAAATCCCTCCTTCACAGTTTAACAAAAATGCTAAGGGGTTTACGGGGAACTAGGCTATTTGTAAAGGGGACCCTCTGATCCGTCCCTGATTATGAGGGAAGACCCTCATTTTACACCTCAAAAACGCTGTCCCTCGCGGAAAACGGAATGACCGTGAGGCAAATTCAAAGGTTAAAGCAGAAATTCAGAATATTATAATTCAACAAATCTGGTGATTGTGAAGAGAGTCGGACCAGCCGAGGAGCTACGCTTACTGCGTAATACCGCAAATATCTAATAGAAATAAACGTTGTACAAGTAACCATTGTGATTGCCACTGTGTTCTGAACCTGCAACTCCGCGTCTGAGGTTATGCCCCGTTAACACGGAGTCCGTATTACCCCGAGTGTCCGTACGTATCCCTCTTCCAGAAAATTTAAACACGAAATCTGCCGCTCGTTAGCTTCTCCAGTTCCGCTCGCAGTACTCAGGGTAGAACGCCTGCTGGCCCCACCCCAAACCACGTGCCTCCGCCCTATTTGGTGTTTCGCCTCGCTCCGAGTGCTGCGGGGTCTCCCATTGGCTGTTACGTAGAGCGATCGGGCCGTTGCCACGGAGACGCGTCTTTTTCTCTCTTTCCTCGGAGGGACAACTTAGAAAGTGTGTTTGGCGGTTCCGGCTAAGTGCAACGGCACCGGTCTGCGTGCAGGCGGCAGCCCGGGAACAGGTTGGTACCTGGAATGCTGGGGGAGGCAGGCGGTGGGGCAGGGTACGTTTTCGATGAGCTTGCTGCGTCGTTTACTTAGCACCCCTACTCAGTCCTCGTCGCTGAGTGGTTGGATTAGTAGTAAGGATGGATGGGACGGTGCTGTTCTCTTCCTCTCGGAGGGTATATACTGTTGGTAGATTCTGGGTCGCCTCCCGTCTTTTAGCACATTTTTTCACCGACCTGGTTATGGCATGACTTGGCCACTGTGGCACTATACCCTGGCAACCCTCCTGGTGGGAGTGATATTACTTTTCCTGCCAACCCCACCGCTTTTGACTGTCACTAGGGCATACCTCTCAACTGTCCCTGATTTAAGGAATGTCCCTGATTTAGCCTCAAAATGTTCCTCTGTCTCTCTTAAAATTTGCGTTTTTGTGACACAACAGTGGGGATTAAAATCACAAAATAATGTCAAACATTAAAGTTATAGACGTGTTCTTCAGAAAATGCATCTTAACGCGCATCCCTTTATTCTATCAGCTTTCTGAGTGAATAGTACCAATTTTTAAGATGTGTCCCTGATTTTGGGTCTTTGTCCCTGATTGTTTTTTTTAAGCCTTGTCCCTGATTCATGAGGCTAGAGGTTGAGAGGTATGGACTAGGGCTATGCCTTCCTGTTGGGGTTACATAGAAACATAGAACTTGATGGCAGATATGGACCACCTAGTCTGCCCATTTCTCTATCTACTGTATAAACATCCGATCCTATTTGATCTGCAGCCTACCTCCTCCTTCGTACTACTAGTTTTGCCTTCTCCCTGTCCCATGCATTCTTGAATTCGACAACAGTTTCTGCCCCCACAACCTCCTCCAGGAGGCTGTTCCATGCATCCACCACCCTTTATGTGAAAAAATATTTCCTCATGTTGCACCTGAGTCTCCCCCCACCAGCCTCATATTGTTTGTGACCCCTTGTTCTTGCACATCTTCTTTTCTGAAAGATACTGCTCTCTTGAACTCTTGATCTCATTGAGGTATTTGAACGTCTCTATCATATCTCACCCCTTCCCCCCTGTCCTCCAGAGTATACATATTGAGTTCTCTCAATCTCTTCTCATATGGTTTCTGGTGTAGCTGCTGCACAATTTTTGTTACCCTTCTCTGGACTGCTTCCACCCTGTCAATGTCCTTTTAGAGAGGAGGTCTCCAGAACTGCATGCAGTACTTTAGAAGAGGCCTCGCCAACTGCCTGTGCAGCGACATCACCACCTCCTGTTTTCTACTGGTGATACATTCCTCTATGCACCCCAGCATTCCACCGGCTTTCCTCACTGCCTTCTCACATCGTTTGGCTACTTTTAGTTCATATGTTATGACTACCCCCAGGTCCCTTACCATTTTGGTTGTAGTTAGTACCTCCCCCCTATTGTGTTTTCCTCCCCTGGGTTTTTGTTCCCCAGGTGAATGATTTTTCACTTCTTGGCATTGAATCTGAGCTGCTACACGCTTAACCACTCCTCCAACTTGCCCAAGTCTCTCATTTGCTCCCTTCCCCCCAGAGTGTCAACCCTATTGCAGATCTTAGTGTCATCTGCAAAGATGCATACTTTTCTTTCTAGTCCATCCACAGTGTCTCCTATAAAGACATTAAAGAGGACCAGCCCCAGCACTGAACCCTGTAGCACCCTGCTGGTTACCCCCCCTTTCTTCAGATTGAAGGGGTTATGCTAACTGTCCCTTCCCTCTTGATTGGCACCAACTTTCTCTGCCACTGCCTTTGACTGGGGCTTTGCTGACTTATCACCTGACAAAACAACCATTGGGTCCTTTCCTAGTACAGCACTACATGTTTCTATCCATGCTGCTATATAGTTATGTGGGTTGGTGTCATTTGTGTGGGAAATCTTCGGTGTGACAAAATTTGTCTTGCCTTAGACATGTTACTTGAGATATCAAAATTGTCCCTTTTAGTCAGCCAGGCTCTCCCAATCATAAAATCAAAGTTCTAAAATATATCCTTGTAGAATGGGAACTGTAATCAAAAACTGTGATGTATTTTGGTCATCGTTGATTGTTTTTTTTCTTATCTTGACGTTTGTCATAGAAACACATATCATAATGTATTGCCTTCATTAAACTTACATTTTTGTGAAAGGGAATGCATTCATTGCTGTATTGTTTAAAGCTCGGGGCCCAATATTCAAAATGATGTGCTGGTGCAAACAGGCGGTTGCTTGTGCAAACTAGGTTTTGCAGCCGGCGTGTCATTAGGGTCTATTTTAAGATGCCCCCCACAGTGTGGGCAAAAATTCCGTTGTGCCCGAGCACAAAGAAACCGCTGTGCCCAAGCAAATGAGCGGTCCTCCCAGCATACGGGTGCAGTGGTATATTCAGAAGTTTGCACCAGCAGAAATCCCCACCTGAATGAGTGCAAATTACTGCCAATACAAACCTCCTCTTAATGGGGCTAATGCCCTGGTAGCGTCCCAAGGTACTGCAGCCACCTGCCTCAGGCACCCAGAGCCATCCCTGGTATCTAGTGGTCCCCCCCAGCCGATCCTCACCGTGGTAATTACAGAAATATGCCCTAGTGCCTAGTGGCCCCCCCTTCCAATCGTAAGCACAGTAATGAAAGAGAGATTCCCTGGTGCTTAGTAGACCACTCTCCCTCAGATCCTCAGTGTGGTTATTACAAAAATATGCCCTGGTGCCTAGTGGTCCCTCTTCCCTCTGATCGTCAATCCGGTAATGAAGGGCAGATTCCCTGGGGCCTAGTGGACCCCCTTCCTCCCTCTGATCCTCAGCCCAGTAAATTACAGGAACATGCCCTGGTGCACCCCCCGATCCTCAGCCCGGTAAGGTAGGACTGATTCTCTGGTGCCTAGTGGCCCCCCCCATCCTCAGTCCAGTAATTACAGAAACATGCCCTGGTGCCTAGTGGTCCCTTCCCAATCCTCAGCCCGGTAATGAAGGACAGATTCCCTGCTGCCTAGTGGACCCCTGTTCCTCCGATCCCCAGCCAGATGAAAGAAGGAATTCCTGCTGCCTAGAGTCCCCCGCGCCACCCTCACCCCCAGCACCTGAACATCGGCCCCACCATGGACAAAACATTCCCTGGCAGCCAGTGGTCCCCCCACCCCAGCTTCCGATCGCCGATCCCGTCCAAACATGATTACAACCAGTGGACCGTTCTCCCCCCATGTCCAATCTCCAGCCCCTGTACACTAACAACAATGATTGCGGTACATGCTCAGCTGTCACAAGCCAACCCTGGGGTATGCTGTGTGGCAGAAGACAAAATGCACACATGTCTAGTAGTATCCCCAACCCACCCATCGCTGAGCGTAATGGCAGCACGACAAAGGTGCCTGGCATCTAGTGGTTCCTTCATCGCAGCACCGACTACCCACCAATCCACCCTCCTTCCCCGTACCAGCAGGTTCAGTGCCGCGGTAGCTGTTTGGTGACTGGCACAGCCCTCCACTCACCACCTCGGCTGGTTGCCGTATGAACAGGCAGGATGTGTGCATCCTATTTATAGGACCCATGTCCTATAAATAGGATGTGCACTCCCTGCCTGTACATATGACCACCAGCCAAGGTGGTGAGCAGAGGGCTGTGCTGGTCACCGAATGGGTCCTGCAGCACTGAACATTCTGGAAAGGGGAAGTGGGGGCAGATGGGTGGGTGGTCGGTGCCAGGATGAGGGTGCCACTATAGAAATGTCACACTGTAGCATACATACAGATACACATTCTGAATCTCTACAGGGACCAAGGACATTGGAGGAACTGACAGCCCAGTGTCAGTTTTTACATTCAGAAAATGCATGAAAATACATTAAATGCTCTGCTTTTCTTCATAGTATCGTAGTAATTTGTCAGCAGAAAAGGATCATCCTGGCCCATCTAGTGTGCACATTTCCCACCCACCCCTATTTGTCTCCACTTCCCAGGGATATTTTCCTCTGCCCACTAGCTGACCCCTTATGTCTGTCCCACGCCCTCTTGAATCCCTCCGCCGTTTCTGCACCTACCACCTCTTCAAGTAATCTGTTCCAGGGTTCCACCACCCTCCCAGTGAAATAACATCCCCTTACATTGCTTTTAAATCTTCCTCCTTACAATCTTAAATGATGACTCCTTGTTTTAACTTCTACTTTCCTTTTGAATAAGCTGCCTTCGTTACATTTATTTATTTCCTTCATGTACATAAAAGTTTCTATCATGTCCCATCTCTCTCCTAATCTTCAGCGGACATAGATTTAATTTTCTCCATCTAGTCTCGTATGGCTTCTCTTGCATATCTTACACCATTTGACTTGACTTTTGCAGCCGCTTCCATACTGGAGAGTCAGTGGCTGTAGCCACCAGAGGGATCAGGCTGTGTCCACGGTCGGGAGCAGCCGTTGTCGCAAGGAAGAACTGGTGGCTGTAGCCACCCATGGTTTGGGACCGCATCCACGGTTGGGAGCAGCCATTGCTGCATGATGGAGAATGACTCCTATTGGAGCCAATCAGAGGAGAGGGTGCCAAAGTTAAAACAGTGGCTGGGCCATAAAAGGCAGAGCCCAGCTGCAGGAACAGGGACAGAGCTGACTTGACTTTTGTGGCCGCTGCCACACAGGAGAGCCAGTGGCCATAGCCACCAGAGGGATTGGGCCGCATCTGCAGTTGGGAGTGGCCATTGCTGCAAGGGAGAGCCGGCGGCCGTAGCCACCCATGGTTTGGGACTGCATCCACGGTCGGGAGTGGCCATCGCCACACGGAGGAGGATGGCTCCCATTGGAGCCAATCAGAGGAGAGGGCACCAAAGTTAAAACAGTGGTTGGGCCATAAAAGGCAGAGCCAAGCTGCAGGAACAGGGACAGAGCTGACTTGATATTTTCTCCTACCCACCCTCCCTGCACCGTCTCCAGATTTAAATGGTCTCACTGGGGCCCTCCCAGTAGAGGTCTCACCTATCAGAAGGGGGCAGGAGGAGGACTAATGCAAGTGGAGTGGCAGCAAAGCGACTTTGGGCAGGGGCTGTATAGGCTGTGGCAAAGGACGAAGGAACTATTCATTTAAAGTGACATTGCAGTGGGCTGCCTTGCAAGGTGACTTGAGGAAGGGTCTGTATAGGCTGTGGCAAAGGATTAAGATACTATACATTTAAAATAACATTGTAGTGAGGTTCTTTACTTGTAATTGTTTTCAGTTAAAGTCATCTTTCAATGGGTTAATGGAATTGGTGGTTAAGTTCTACAAGTGCTGTGAAAGTTAGGAATAACTGCCGAGAAAGAAGTGAATGCTGATACTGGAGACTGAGTCTATTTATGTATCTTAAGCACTGCCCCACTCCATCTGGTCCCTAATTTCTGTTCCTGCTCCCTTTCTCCACCCCCCCCTTCCCACTTGCAACAATGCTGCCCTCACCACAGTTTCTCGGCCCCCTATTACTTCTGGTTGTCTTCTCCCACCTTCACTAGCCTTCAACCTTCTAGCCCCCTACCTAATAACAACCCGTTTACTCCAATGGGTGGTACTAGCTGTGACCCTATGCACTGTGTTACTCATCCCTTTGGTATAGCTCTTTGCTTTTCCAACCTCTTCAATATTCAGGTCTTCTTCCTGCTCCCCCACGTCCTCTCCCTTCCGATTCCTTCCACTGGCAATAACTCACCTTACTGTAAACAGCTAGTCCAATGTAAGGTTCTGAATCGTGTTCTTTTCAGACTTTCTCTGCTTCTTCTACTTCTTTCCGGCAATGTGCACCCAAATCCTGGGCCCCCTACTCTGCCTAGTCTCACTAGTCGCTGGGCTGGCAGTCTGATACTAGCCTCAATAAACATTTGTAGTCTTCTCCCCAAATTTGACCTCCTTCAAGACTGGATTACTCCGCATAATCCAGGCTGTTGTGGAAACATGGCTGTCTCCGAAAATTCTCTATTCTTCCGTCGCCCTGCCTGGCTACTCACTTTTCAGAGAAGTCCAGTTGGGGAAAAGGGGTGGTGGCTGTGCCATTTACCTCCGTGCTTCCCTTCAGGGGCAGATTCCACACTCTGCCTCACCATGCCATGGAGTGCAGGCCCTGTCTGTTTTAGTTTCCATTGGGAACCTGGGCAAATCTCTTACAGTCATAGGTGTCTACATTCCTCCCCTCAACTCTAAGCCTGCATTTGATTCCATCCTTGAGTATGTCTCCCAGTTGCCCATAATGACTGAAGTCATCATTCTGGGTGACTTCAATATTAATTGGTCTGAGCCCAATGCTGCGCCACACCGTGATGCTGCAGCAACCTTAAACCTCACTCAGCTTGTCTCACCGCCGACAAGGATTAATTATAGAACTGGAACCAATTCCCTGATTGATCTTGTCTTTACAAACCACCCTGAGAGGATCTCTAATGTCTCCATTCTACCGGATTCCTTAAGTGACCGCTCTCCTATTCTATGCCACTGGTCAAACCACTTGCCAAAACTCCTCCCAAAGTATCTTTATCTGTGTTCTCTCAAGAAGGGTTCCTTGAAAAAATTTAAGGATTATCTTATTCACAGTGATTGGTCCCCTTTAGTTTCGGCTACTAGTGTGGAAAGTGCCATAGCCTTCTTCATTTCCACCTTTAACGCTGCCTGCGACATCTTTGCCCCATATACCCAGCACCTAATAAAAGGCCCTGTAACCCCATGGATCACTCATGCCCTCCTGGACCTCATGCACACCCATGACAATCTTTGGTACAAGGCCCTTGAGTCTGGTCGCTCTGATGACAGGCAGTACTACAGGGCTGCCAGAAATGTCTGTACCAGAGGTATTCGTCGGGCAAAAACTGCCCATTTCCAAGCTCACTTCACATCCTCCTGGGGTGAGTGGAGGAAATACTGGGACAATATTAAAGACCTGACTGGAAAGCCCAACTCCTCCCCCCCCCTCTTGTTGCTGAATATTAATGGTGTTAGTACCCAGGACCCTCGGCTCACTACTAACACCCTCAACTCTGCTTTCTGTGACCTTAGTGGAGTTCTACCCTCTGATTTTTTTTTTCCAACACTTCCAGTAATTCCACCCCACCCACCCCTCTCCGCTGGTACTGCCGTTCCGCCTTAGGCCATTCCCCCCATGAAGCTCAATCCTACCTTACCAGGGCTTTGGGAAATCTAGATTTAGTGGTGACTCGTTGGATCTGAAGCTGCTGCTGCTACTGGCCCTGGATGCTGTTCTATATCCCCTTACAAAAATCCTTAATCTCTCCCTCTGCTTGGGTCAATTCCCTTCTCAGTGGAAATCAGCTGTTGTTATACCCATCCTTAAAAGTGGTGACAGAACCTCCCACAGTAAATACCGCCCGGTCTTAATCCTCCCCTCCATTTCCAAAGCTCTTGAAAGGATTGTCTCAGGTCAACTTTCTGAATATCTCTTGAAGTACAGTCTTCAGTGTCAACAACAGCATGGTTTCAGGCGGGGCCACAGCACTACCACTACACTACTGGAATATACTGACTTTATCCACAAGGCCCTGGACCATGGCCACTTAGTTGGGTCTGTATACATAGACTTAACTAAAGCCTTTGATATGGTCAACCACATGCTCCTTATTGAATCCCTCTCATCTCTTGGCCTCTCCCTAGATGCCACCTCCTGGTTCGCCAGCTACCTGAGTGGGTGATGTCAGAGGGTGAAAATGAATGATACACTCTCCACCAGCCTACCCGTACTTTCAGGAGTTCCTCAAGGCTCAATCTTTGGCCCACTCCTGTTTAGCCTGTTCCTCAACACCCTCCCACTAGCCTGCTCTGGTCGGATGTTACTTTACGCGGACAACGCTGTAATCTTTAGTGGCCACCCTGATCCCTCTCTATTACAGAAAGAATTACAACTGTTTTTTTCTGAATCAGAATCTTGGTTCTCCCACCTTAAACTTATCTTAAATTATAAGAAAACTAAAGTTAGGGTTTTCTCCAACCCTCAAAACAAGTATAAAGGCATTCCCCTAAATATTCTAAACTCCCAGCTCGCTCCTCTGGAGCAGGAGCAGATGCCCTGCTTCAAATATTTCGGCATCACTCTGGACTCCTCACTCTACTGCCAGGTACATCTTGACCTGATATGTAAGGTAGTAAACACCAGGCTGGGCCTTCTCTATAGACATAGGTCGTGCATGCCTCCTGATGCCCTGCACCTGGCTGTAACCAGCTCGGTTCTGTCCATAGTTGACTATGGCATTGTTATTTATGGCTCATCTGCCGACTCTGCCCTTAGAAGAATCAAGGTCTTGAATAAAGCGTGTGGACTCATCACTGGTTGTACTCTGCTCACGCACACCTATGAGCTTTATGAACAGGCGGGCTGGTTGAACTTTAAGGGTAGACTCTCCTACCATACTTGCCTCCTAGCTAGAAAAATAGCCACTGGCCTCTTCCCACCCACTGCCCAGCACCTCCTTACACTGGCCCCTGTCACCTGGACAACCAGAAGCTCCTCCAAAGTCCCTTTTTCAGTCCCATTCTGTCGAACCTCCTTGGGGCAGAGGGCCTTCATATATAGGGCCCCTCTTTCGCTCAGCGGTTTGCCCTCTGAGGTCACTTCTGTCTGTAAGCTATGCCCATTTAAATATATGATCAGACAGCATCTACTTGCCTCCAGTCGTTGCGACTGTTTCTAGCATCTCACTTTCTCTCACCTTGTAACACCACAATCCACGTGCTTCCCCTAAGTAATGACAGTCTCCTTCTCTGACTGCTCCCCCAGTGTAGACTGTCTTCTCCAACTGCTCCCCCCTCTGACTCCTCCCCTTTACTCTCCCCTCCTGCTCTTGTCCATCCTCCCTTCCTCCTCTAGCTCTTACCTTGTTTTCCCTACTCTCCCCCCCACCATTTCTTCCATTTCCTGTTCCTGTATCTGGTTCCTACTAGTCTAGTTCTACTCTTTCACCTCAGTTTTCCTCATAATTATTTCATATTGTGTCTGTTACTTCTATTTGCTGTGCATGTACTTCTTTTTATTGTGCTTGATTTTTTCTTTGCTTATTTGCTGTATGTATCCATCACTGACATTGTGCCTCTGAATTTATGTATGCTGCTGCCTCATGTAACTTTTACCCAGGTTGCGTTCTGACTATATCTTATTTTGTATTGTACCCTAGCTTGCATTTTTGACGTGGAGCCTTCATAAATGAGTCTTTGACTCAAAGGTTTGTAATGACGATATTTTGAATAAATAAATAAAATACTGCAGGGATAGACACTGTGTGGTGGGGCATACCGAGTAAAAGACAGTAGGGCTTGGGTGCTTACAAGGCAAGTGCATTTGTAGGTACTATAAAGGTGGGACACTTGGATAGTAATTGCTTTAAAGTTTTTTAAGGAGGGGCAAAATGTTCTTTTTAGGGTATTCACATTCAAGCCTTTATTACATAAGGGTAAGGTATTGGAGTACTGGTAGAACATGGATAGAGCAGGTAGAGCAGCAGCTGAGGAGGCATGGGTGGGGGATGGGCATCCCTCACCAGGAAAGGGGGGGTCGCTGGTGGGCGAGCAGCACTATGGGAGGAGTGGTAGGCTGCAACAACTGCAGAGCACCAGTCTTTCTTAAAATTGTGTAGAGAGTGGGGGGATGTTTGGTATGCAGGCGAATAATGCAACTTAAGAATGAGATCGGAGAGCTACAGGAGGAGCTAAGACGGGTACGGTGAGCTCCAATGGGAAACTGCCCCAACAGATGGAGTAGGTAGAAGGGGAACTGAGGAGGGAGGTCATAGTGAACCGGCAGGGGGGGAGGAGAGGGAAAAGGATGGCGTGGGAGCCGCTGAGTCAGTGGGACCCAGGCCAAAGGGCACTGAGTCATGGGGATCCAGGTTGAAGGGCAGACAGGAGCAGGAAGAAGGGAAAGGAAGGAGGATGGGGGGTGGTAAAAAACAGAGGCAGAGTAGGTGGAAAGGCTAGCAATAGGAAGGAGGAAAGAGGTGGAAGCAAAGAGTCATCAGAAAATTGCTTCGCAGCTCTGGCAGGACTGGAGGAGGTGAGAGGGGATGAGCTCCGAGGAGGAACTGATAATGGTCCGGAGGAATCGGGAACAGGAGGGAGTAACTCTGTGGAAATTACATAGGGGCGGAAGAGGAACAATTTTGCAGGAGAAAGAGGAAGAGTCGGGGGAAGTGGTTGGGAGAAAGGGAGGCAAGCAGATGGAAAAGAGGGTGAAATCTTAGCGCTGGGAGACTCAGTACTGAAAGGAGTCAGGTGGGGTAGCAAGGGGAGAGACATAGCATTTGGATGGAGGCTATGCAGGAATGACAAACTGGGACAGTCTGTGCTGAAGTATGTTAGGAGGGGCAGAGAGAAACATCATATAGTTCTGCATTTGGGGACACATTATCTGGCAGAAAATGTGGTAGATGTAGTTCAGAGGCGGTTTCAGGAGTTGGGACCCATATGTGAGGAGGCAGGAAGGTCGGTAGCTTTCTCAGAGGTACTTCCAGTGCCCAGGGCGAGCACTGCAAGAAAACTAAGGATAGAGAAATTTAACTAGTGGTTATGAACCTGGTGTCAGGCCAAAGGGTATGGGCTGGTGGGAGGATGGGGAAGGACTTGGGAAGACAGTGATCTCCATACTAGGCAGGAGGGTGTTGAAACAGAGGTTTGAGGGTTACATAACAAAAGAAGGAAATTTAAACTGAGAGCGGGGGGTGGCAAGAGGGCAGAAGGTTTGCAGAGACCACAGGTAGGGAAGCCGAACAACCTTACCCCATACCAGAAGCAAAGAACCAAGGAAGAGTACTACAGGGGTTGTTGGAAAGGGAGGGTGGGGTGGAGGGAAGGAAAAGCGGTGGAGGGTGGTCACCTAGAACGCTAGGAGCCTGGGGAACAAAATTGTGGAGCTACAGACTCTCATGGCCGAGGGGAAGGTGGACATGGCGGCTATCACCGAAACATGGGCCACTCATTACCATGACTGGGACCTGACAATACCAGGATACGGGATATTTTGCAGAGATTGAGTAAATGGGAGGGGGGTGGCGTTCTATATGAGGAAAGGTCTGAAGTGTATGCAGGAGGAGGGGAGGAGGGCAGTACGGAGTCATTATGGATGCAAATCCAAGATTCCAAAAATAGGACTCTCAGGATGGGAGTGGTGTATAGGACACCCTCTCAGATAGAGGAGTTAGACAGAGAACTAACGACACAGATCAGAAAGACCTGTGGGGAGCGTAATGTGGTGATTGTGGAGGACTTCAACCTGCTGGGAGTAGATTGGAGTACCCCAGCCACCACAAATAGAAGGGAGCAGGTACTACTGGATGCCTCCCAGGATAGCTTCCTGCTGCAAATGGTCAGCAAGCTTACCAAGTTAGGGAACACCCTAGACCTGGTGCTGGCTAATGAGGAATTTGTGAGAGACCTGGAGGTGGAAGAACCGCTGGTGGAGAGTGACCCCCACTAAGTATGGTTCACATTGTATATGGGGAAGAAGGGAGTAGAACCAGGTAAAAGGGTGCTAGACTTCAGGAGGGCTGATTTAGGGAGAATGGGGGAAATAGTAAAAGGATACCAGGCCAGAATCAAACCTACGATGGACACTAACCAGAGGTGGGAGCTCATAAAACTGGGGATTCAGGGGGCAACCAAATCCTGCAGCAGGGTCCAGAGTAAGAAGGCTAGGGCCAAGAAACCTAGCTGGGTGAGCATGGGGGTCATGGAAGGAGTAAGGAAGAAAAGAGCCACATTTAGGAGGTAAAAAAGAACAGGAAGGGAGGAGGAGGACAGAGAGGATTACCTGAAGGAATCGAAAGAGGTGACAAAGGCAGTAAGGGCAGCCAAGGCATCTAGGGAGCTCAGGCTGGTGCAGGGCATCGGGGTGGGGGGGGAGAAGATTTCTTCAGGTACATCAGGGAGAAGAGGAATTGTAAGGACCAAATAGTAAAGATTAAGACGGAGGGTGGGTGGAAACAGAGAGAGCAGGCTGAGGCACTTAATGACTACCTCTGCTAGGTATTTACTAAAGAGAAAGGGGTGATTCTGGGGATGGGAGGGTAGGCACCGAGGGGGGGGGAGGAAGTGACAGATGGGAAGATCACAGAGGGCAGGGTATTGGAGGGCACTGTGGGTGGATAAGGCACCAGGGCCAGATGGCATTCATCCCAGGGTACTCAAGGAGCTGGCAGAAGTTCTGGCGAGGCCAGTGGCAGACCTGTTTAATGCCTTCTTGGACTCGGGGAGTGTGCCTCAGGACTGGAGGATGACTCACGTGGTGCTCCTCCATAAGAGCAGTCCCAGGGATGAACCAGGGAACTACACACCAGTGAGCCTCACATCCATTGTGTGTAAGCTGATGGTGACAATCCTGAAGGAGAGGTCGGTGTCCCTTCTGGAGGCCAGTGGGCTGCAGGACAATAGGCAGCATGGGTTTGTTGCTGGCAGATCCTGTCAGACCAACCTGGTGGATTACTACGACTGGGTAACTGGGCAACTAGATGAGGGCCATGCAGTGGATGTCCTGTACCTGGACTTCAGTAAAGTTTTCGACTCTGTGCCACATGGGAGGCTAGGAAGTAAGCTAGAAGGCGCAGGGTGATGGGAAGATGGTGGGGTGGATAGTGAAATGGCTACAGGGAGGCAGCAGAGGGTGGTGGTGGGTGTTGAGCTCTCATCCCGTAGGGTGGTGATGAGCGGTGTACCGCAGGGCTCGGTGCTGGGTCCAGTGTTGTTTGGGATACTCATTGCAGACATCTCGTTGGGCATCAAGAACAAGATCAATCTGTTTGCTGATGACACCAAGATGGGAGCAGTAGTGGATGACCTAGGAGGTTGGCAGGGGTTGCAGGATGGTTTGTCAAGGTTGCAGAACTGGTTGAACTTCTGGCAGCTGGGGTTCAGTGCCAAAAAGTGTAAGATGCTACATTTTGGTGCGAAAAACCCAAGGAGGAGTTACCAGCTGGGGGGTGCAGCTAGCCGAGTCAGAGGAAAAGAAGGATCTGGGGGTGCTCATTATGGGATCAATGAACAACTCAGCACAATGTAGGAAGGCAGCAGCAAAGGCCAACAAAATGATGGGTTGTATTGCCAGGGGTATATCCTCAAGGAGTGGGAAAGTGATTCTGCCATTGTATAGATCGCTGGTTAGGCCACACCTGGAGAACTGCATGCAGTATTGGTGCCCGTACCTAAAGAGGGACATTAAGTTACTGGAGGGGGTGCAGTGCAGGGCAACAAAGATGATCCATGGGCTGGGGAACTTACCCTACAAGAGTAGGCTGAATGAATTGAACATGTACTCGCTAGAGGAGAGGAGGGACAGGGGTGATATGATTGAAACCTTCAAGTACAGGAAGAGAATAAACAAGACAGGCACAGAGGGGCTGTTCAAATTAAGGAAGGGGAGGAACACTCAGGGCCATGATCTGAGATTGGAGGAGAGGAAGGTTCAAGAGTGAGATGAGAAGACACTTTTTTATGGAGAGGGTGGTGGCAGGGTGAAACACATTGCCGGCGGAAGTGGTAGTCTGTAGAACAGTGGGCTCTTTCAGAAGGGACTGGGATAGGGCAAGAGAGAGGGTCGCGGGAGGAGGGGGAGGGGAGAAAGGGGCAGCTAGCTGCACAACTGAGCAGACTCGCTAGACCATAGGGCCTTTATCTGCTGGCCATTTCGTATGCTCGTATGTATCTTTGTTGCCCTTCTCTAAACACTGTCCAACACATTTGTATCCTTTCGTAAATGAGGCCTCCGGAACTGTACCCCATACTCCAGGTGCGATCTGACCATGGTCTTGTACAAAGGCATCGACATCTCCCTCTTGTTACTTGTTATGCCCCTTCCTATACACGTCATCATTCTGTTAGCTTTACCTACCGCCTTACTACATTGGTTACCTACCTTAAGGTTGTTTGAGATTATAATCCCCCAGATCCCTTTCCTTTTCTGTTTGCTTTGTCTGTTGTCCCCCCAGTGAGTACTCGGCCAGTGGATTTTTATGCCCCACATGCATCACGGCACACTTCTTATCGTTCAGCCTCAGCTGCAGTGTGTCTGACCACTTCTCCAGGATGCTCAGATCTCTCCTCATGGCCTCAACCCCTCCTGCTATGTCAACCCTATTACATAACTTTGCATCATCTGCAAAAAAACACATTTCCCCTCCAAGTCCCTCCAATATATTCCTGATATATATGTTAAAAAGGATTGGTCCCAGTACTGACCCCTGAGGAACACCGCTTGTCACCCTCATTACCCTAAAATGTACACCATTTACCACCATCCTCTTACTTCTATCCTTCAGCCAGTTTTCCAGCCACCTAGTTAGTTTCTGTCCCATCCCCAGACTCTCTGTCTTATTTACCAGCCTACAGTGAGGAACAGAGTCAAAGGCTGCCCCCCCCAAATCAACAACCATAATTACCCTGTCAAAAAATTCAACCAGATTTGTCTGACAAGATCTCCCATTAGTGAAGCCATGTTGCTTGTCATCTAACACTTTGTCTGTTAAGCATTTACCACTTTTTTCTTTATTAATGCCTTCATCATATTACCCACCACTGATGTGAGGCTGACCGGCCGGTAATTCCCCGCCTCCTCCCTGCAACCCCCCCTTATGAATTGGTACTAAGTTCTCCATACTCCAGCCACTTGGACCCCCCATATCCAGGAATAAATTAAATAACTTTGTCAGATGTGATGTCAGTTCGTCCATCAACTCTCTAAGAACTCTTGGTTGCAAACCATCAGGCCCTTATCTATCTTTAATTTTCCAAGTTCTTTCTTTATTCTGTCCTTACTTAATGGACTTTGATCCATTCCACATTCATCTCCTCCCTCTTTAACTAGGGCCATTTCCCATCCCCCTCCACTGTGAATACAGAGCAAAAATAAGTATTTAGAGCCTCCTCTTTCGCCATGTCCCCCTCAACATTAGTACCCCCTCATCTTCTCAATCCCCTGTCTTGTTCTCCTTTTCTCCCTCACATATCTAAAAAATGTTTTTATGTTCTCTCTTGGCATGTTTAGCAATTCTGTCCTCTGTTTCTACTTTTGCTGTCTTAATCAATTTCCCTGCCTGTCTCAGTTTCTTTTTATAATTAACTTTGTCTATCTCACTGAGTTTTCTTAGCATTTAAAATACAATTAATTTTTCTTTGTAGACACAAGTCAGTGGAAAGCTTGGCTACAGTACTACATGATGTCTTCTAGTATGCCTGATATTATGGCAGATCTGGGCTTGCTCCAGTTTGAATGTGGATTAACGGAGGATGAGAAACTGCTGATGTACCTGCGAGGTCAGGCCACTGGCTCTTACCGTCAGTGCCTGCGCACATGCTGCCTTCTTCTGTAGGCTTCTCAATGCAGTCAGGTGAGGCACCCTGTAATAAAAACATTCTCGCAAGATCAAGGGTGATTAGGGACAAACATAATATTAGTCAGTATGGCCCTGCTTGGATATTTATTTTTCAGTAACAGTGTGTCTTACTTTGAGAGGGTTCCTGCAGTAGGTCTTCACATAGGACTGCGCCCCCTGGCATCAAGACCACATAGCAAACTTCTAGCTAGCAGTCTGTAGCAGGGGACCACCCCTGGCATCACATGACTGATGTTGGTGTGACTGTATAAAGGGGGCAGTCCCCACGCCCACCCTCCAGTTCTTTCCCGCCATTGACCTGAATCGTCTGACCTCGCGGTTGAACAACTTCAGTCATACGCCATTCTTTATCAGTATAAGTGTTAGTTTTTTCCATAATTTTCCCAAAATATTGTGTTGTATGTCTTCACGTAGACCGAAGAAAAAGTGTTTGAAGTGCGGTGCGCAGATCCCACACGAGGACAACCACTCCTGCTGCATTCTCTGCCTGGGCCCCAAACACAAGGTAGCGGATTGTGAAATCTGCCAACCCTTTAACCAGGCCATGTGCTCCTGTCGCCTGAAGGCCCTCGATGCTCATCTTCTAAAACAACGCCTTGCATCGATAGAAAAAGAGCTTCAGAAGCTGAGGGAATGCTCTTCTTCACCCACCCCGGAGAAAAGGAAAAAGAAGGAGAAATGCCAGGAGCGGGACCATTCTCCCTCCACTCAATGAGGCCAAACAGCCGACACCACATCGGTTGGGGCCTCCGCATCGGTGAGTACTCCACCTCGTAGGTCTCCATCTGCCCCGGTGGATCGGACGCCTCCCCCCCTCCTGCCTTGGTCAGTGGGCAGCCGGGGTCTCCTCTCTGGAGGAACTTTCTTCAGGGCCTTTTGCAAGCTTGGCCGCTAAGTCTCCCTCCAGCTCTGCCGCCAGTTGCTCGGCCTTGGTCGACCAGCTAGACTCCAGCCTCCCAGCTGTTGTCAGCCTAACCTCTACCTGTAAGTTGGGCGTCGGCCCCTCCGACACACGCCAGGTTGACGCTGATAAGTCAGTCGCCGGCTCACCCGACGTCCGCTCGGCAGTTGCTCACCCGTCAGATACCCGTGTGGTTTCCGACATCGCGCAGAGCGAGCTTCCTGGCTCCCCTCAGACCCATGGGGGTTCTCCTTCCCGGGCCTCACTGACCCAGCCTGACACCTCTTTTCCCCCGAATCCGCGGGAATCGAATGTTGCTGTCCAGGAGTCCTCTCCTACATTGGGTTTTCCTTCTGAGACTCCTGCCTCCCCAGCAGACCTGTTGACAGGGGTTCCTATCACCTTTCCCCCCTCACCTGTCTCTGATCTGACATTGAGTACCTTCCGACCCCCGATGCTGGGCCACTCCCCAATTCATACTCCCTCAGATTTGGACATGGACCAGGGACTTTTTGCTCTGATACCAGAGCACCCTTCTGGTCCTTCAGGGGTCCCTGCATCTACCCTAGGCCTGCCAACGGACCCTACTGCTCCCAGCAATCCCTTGGCACCACCACTTCCTGGGCCTTCCGCCCCTTCTCCATCGGGCCCCATGGGCAATTATCCCAGCTACCCGCCACCTCAGTTCTCCTACTACCCTACACGAGGAGGGCCGTCGCCGGGTTACCCGCCGCAAGTGCCGATGCCAGGGTACCCGACGCCAGGCCAGGGTCACATATACCATGGATACCATCCGTGCCACTACTGGTACCAGACACCGGGCTACCCCACTTATGCCACGGGGTATCCAGGCTACCAGCCTCCGCTGCCTCCACCTCCCCAGTCGGAACCCCAAGAGACTATCCTGGCTTAGTGGAAGGATGCTAAGTCCCAACTTTTGCAAGAGTTGGGCCAACTCCAACCGGTCGTGGCTCCCACCCCGACCTACAGGATGCGAACAAGAAGCCCATCCCCTATGGACTGGACGTCCGATAGGGATTTGGACAGGCATCCAATGGGGATTCCCTCAGGTGCCAGGGTCACGGAGGGAGCCCCAGATGTTACTCCTTTGCCCAGCAGACCAGAGTCTTCTGACTCTGATTCGGACTCTGACTCTGTGGGCCTTTCAGAGCCTCATTCCCCTATAGAGCTTCAGCTCAAGGAGTCTCCAAAGTCTCCGCCAGAGGATCCATCCTTCACGGAACTCCTCCAGTCCATTCAACAGGCCTGCGGTTGGGTGTCCCAGGAGATGGACCCCAAGAGAAAGAGGCTGGCAGGACATCTGGACCTCACCAATGCAGATCCCCCCTCCCCATTTCTCCATGGACGGGACTGCACAAGGACTTAACCTCTACCGTATGGCAACAGTCATCATCTATTCCTGCAGTTTCCAAAAAAAGCTGACAGGACCTACCACCCCCCAGAAGGTGCTTGCCATTTGACTACCCAACCTATGACTGACTTTTTTATCATTACAGCAGCCCACGCTAGATCAGCCCAGCCTAAACACATGAGTGCCTCCCCACCAGACAAGGAGTCCAAACAAATGAACCAATGTGGCTGCAAGGTCTATGCCTCTTCTACTTGCGCCATTTGATCTTTAAATTATGTGGCCCACATGGTGTCCTTTCAGAAGTCTGCTCTATCCGACTTAGAAAAAAGAACTCCAGGCCATTCCAGACAAGGACCTCAGGAATAGGCTACTCGAGAAAGTAAGACTCAACAAGTCTTCCTACTGCCATGCCTTATGGGCCACTTATGACTCCGTCAATTCTGTGGCTGATTGCACTGCTACTGGAGTTTGCCTGAGGTGCCTGACCTGGCACCATCTTGCGGGACTGGCACAAGATGTCCAGAGCACCCTGCTGGACACCCCCTTCAGGGATTCCCTCCTTTTTGGGGGTGACGCCAAAGATATAATAACAGAGCTACAAGAGAGTGGAAGGTCTTTTAAAGATGTCCGCTCCATGTACCGCTCAGGCCAAAAACCCAAGCAGACTTTTCACCACCCCCAGAAGAGGTGGAATAGGCAGAACCAGGGCAGACAACAGGGCAAGCGTCTTGCCACCGGTTCTGGTACCCAGACTCCTCAGGCAAAGTCCCAAAGGGCCAGCGTTGGCTGCAAAGCGTCTCTCCCCTCCACATCCTGACTTGAGGGGGTGTCCCCTCCACCTCCTCACGTATTTCTGGAGGATCCATTGAGGGAAGTTTGCCCTCCACCGGGAAGTATGGAAGGCGATAACTGCAGATGTTTGGGTACTTCAGCTCATCGCAAGAGGGCACTCCATTGAGTTCCTGGAGAGACCCCTGGGCAATCCGCAGGGAAGATCTCGCCACATATCAGGCCATCTAAGCCTTAACCAACAGGAAATCCAAGCTGTATTGACAAAGTCAGCCATAGAGCCAGTTCCGCCAGGGCAGATAGGAAGGGGATATTACTCCCACTTCTTCGTAGTACCCAAAAAGACAGGCGATTTGAGACCCATTCTAGATTTCAGTCTGCTCAACCTCTTCATAGAGTACAAGAGGTTTTGCATGCTGACCCTCCAGGGACTCCTTCCCCTGCTCCAACAAAATCATTGGCTGTGCTTACTGGACATGCAGGATGCTTACTTGCACATCCCTATACTCTCGGCCCACCACCGTTTCCTGAGATTCCCCTTTCAGGAGAACCATTATCAGTTCAAGGCCCTTCCTTTTGGCCTCTCTTTAGCACCTCGGGTGTTTACCAAGTGCCTAGCGGTGGTGGCTGCGGCCCTGCACCGCAAGGAGATTTATGTGTTCCCTTACCTGGATGACTGGCTACTATCAACACCATCTCAGGACAATCTGATGGATTCTCTTTCCACCACCCCAGAACTTTTCTCCAGACTTGGCATCACTGTGAACTATCCCAAGTCTCAGCTGTCACCTTCCCAGTGTCTCCAGTTCATTGGTGCGGTGCTGGACATGGTCCAGGGCAGGGCCTTTTTACCTATGGACAGGGTGGAAACCCTGATTCAGCAAGCTACGTTGGTGTCCTTCACCTGTTGGACCACAGCGCGCTCTATTCTCCGACTGTTGGGTCTTATCCTGGCTGCCATACCCACAGTCCCCTTGACCAGACTGCATATGAGGGTGACCCAGTGGTCCCTCCAGGTCCAGTGGGATCAGCACATTGGACAACATGGATCACAGGGTCCTGGTCTCCAGCAGCTTGAAGAGGGATCTCTTCTGGTGGCAGGACCTATCCAACCCTTCTCTGGGGGTTCCCTTTCATCCCCTGCCCCCTCCATGACCGTCATAACGGACACCTCGGACCATGGTTAGAGAACCCACCTGGGAGACCACCGGACTCAGGGAACATGGTCTTCCCTAGAGGACCATCTGCATATCAACATTCTGGAGATGAGGGAAGTGCTGTACACTCTCCAAGCTGTCCAATCCCTTTTAAATTTGGGAACACATCTGATCTAGACCGACAGCACAGCCACGGTCTGATACCTCAACAAACAGGAAGGCACCCAATCATACTGCTTTTGCAGGGAGGCGATGTGGGTGTGGTACTGGGCAGTCCAGCATGACATGACATTGATAGTAGTCCATGTCCCAGGAATTCACAATGTCGTAGCAGACAGTCTCAGCTGCACTGTCACGCGGGCTCACGAGTGGGGGGCTAAAGCAGGAAGTAATGGAAGATTCCTTCCTTCAGTGGGGTCATCCAGAAATAGATCTCTTCGCCTCCCCATCCAACGCAAAACTACCCAGCTTTTGCTCGCTCACATGGTGTTTTTTGGCGAGACGCGCTGTCTCTGTCTTGGACAGGGAGATTTCTGTACGCTTTCCCTCCCTTTCCTATTCTGCAGAAGGTTCTGCTGAACCTCCAGGCAGAGGAGGCCCTCATGATTCTCATAGCCTCTCTTTGGACTCGGCAGATTTGGTTCCCTCTGCTGCAGCAGCTGACGATGGAACCCCTGGTACCTCTTCCTCTCTCACATGACCTTCTGTCTCAGGAACAGGGCAGCCTGGTGCATCTGAGCCTTAAGTTTCTCCACCTGCATGCGTGTCACCTTTGGACATAGCCATTTCACGCTTTGGCGTCTCTTTCAGAGTCACTCAGGTCCTAGTGAAGGCCAGAAAACCCTCCATGAGATCTTCATAAGCTATGAACTGGAAGAGATTTTCTATTTGGCTACAGCCAAAGGTGTAGCCCCTTTTTCTTGCTCAGCACCCCAGGTCCTCCTGTACCTCATGCACCTGTCTGATTCGGGCCTCAGTTAATCCTCACTGAAGGTCCACCCAGCTGTGGTTTCTGCCTACCACTTTCCGGTGGAGGGCAAAACCATCACTCATTTGGAGGTTTCCAAAACCTTTCTTAAGGAGATCCTCCACCTTAAGCCCCATAATCCAGTTCCCCTCTGAGAGTTGAATTTTATTTTAGAAAAACTTACTTTGCCCCCTTTTGAGCTGCAGCAAGTTGCAACATGTGTTACTTATCTTGAAAAACGCTCTTTTCAGTCGCGATTACTTCTGCTTTGTAAGGAGCCATATTTGATTTTCCACTGAGACCGGGTGGCTCTGTGGACTAACCCTTCCTACCAGGGTGCACAACCTACAGGAGTGACAGGGTAGAGGGGGGAGGAGTAGCTGTCTATGTAAGAGAAGGGATAAAGGCAACAGAACAAAAGAGTAAACAGGGAGAAGAGGTGGCACTGTGGGTCACCCTGGAGACTGGAAATGGCACCACAGTCTGCACAGGAGTTGTATACAGACCCCCATCTCAGAGAGGGAATGGACAAGGATATGATGGAAGGCATCCTTAGGATAGCAGAGAAAGGGGAGATATTGTTGATGGGGGGCCTCAATATGCCAAATGTTAACCTGCACCTTTGCTGCAGCCACATCCAAGAGCAGGGCCATTCTCGATGCCCTACAGGGGGCATGCCTCAGACAGCTAGTGTTGGAACCCACTCAGGAGGGAGCAGTCTTAGACCTCGTGCTCTCAAATGGGAACAGTGAGATCCTGAAAATGGTCAGAGGTGCAGCATCCAACACATCTGGGAACAAGTGACCACCAAACAGTGCGGTTCACGATAAACTCACCTGCAGAGTCAAGCCATTCAAAAGTGAGGGTACTGGATTTCAGGAGGGCTGACTTTGTCAAAGTGGGAGAGTGCCTTAGAAAAGCACTAGCAAACAGGCAAGAAGGAGGGGTGGAGCAACAATGGGGAAACATCAAAACTGTTATCACAGAGGCAACACGCCTTTGTGTGAAGCAAATAAACAAATCAAAATGAAAGAAAAAGCCATTATGGTTCTCAAAAGAGATGGCAGGGAAGGTTAGGGAAAAAAAGATAGCATTTAGGAAGTATAAGGAAACACAGAAGGAGCAGGACATAGAACTCTACCAGTTAAGGCAGAAGAAAGCAGGGAAGGCAGTCAGAATAGCAAAGTCCCAAACTGAGGAAAAAATAGCCAACGAGTTAAGAAGGGGGATAAAACCTTTTATAGGTACATTAGGGAGCGTAGCAAGACAAAGGGAGAGATAGTGAGGTTGAATAGAATGGACGGTGGGTGGGCAGAGAGGGACAGTGAAAAAGCAGGGATACTGAATGAATACTTCTGCTCAGTGTTCACAAAAGAGGAGGAGGAGGAGGAGGAGGTACCTAATCCAGTTAACAGAAGCACTCTGGATGGGGGGGGTCAATCTCAGTCCTTTCACAGAAGAAAGGGTTCTGAAAGAACTCCTAAAACTGAAGGTGGACAAAGCAATGGGGCCTGACAGGATTCACCCCAGAATTCTAAAAGAATTAAGGGGAGAACTAGTGATACCACTGACTACCATTTTTAACAAATCATGAGAGGATGGTGTGGTACTTGAGAACTGAAGGAGGGCGGATGTGATTTCCCCTTCACAAAAGTGGGGCAAGACAGAGGCAGGAAACTGCAGACCTATCAGTTTGACCTCTGTGGTTGGGAAAATGATGGAATCACTTCTGAAGGAAAGAATTGTTGAGTACCTAGAGACCAGTGGGGCACAGGACCCAAGGCAGCATGGATTCACAGCGGGAAGGTCATGTCAGATGAATCTAATCGATTTCTTTGGGTGACCAAAGTAGTAGACCAGGGAGGGGCTGTGGACATGGCCTACCTAGACTTTAACAAGGCATTTGACACAGTCCCACACAAAAGATTAATAAATAAATTAGCCAGCCTGGGAGTGGGTCCCAGGGTGATAGCCTGGGTAAAACATTGAGTGGACAACAGGACACAAGGTAATAGTAAACAGAGTCCACTCTGAAGAAAGGGGGGTTACTAGGGTACCGCAGGGTTCAGTACTGGGTGCAGTCCTTTTTAATGCCTTTATAAGTGATATTGCAGAGGGACTGGAAGGAACGTATGCTTCTTTGCAGATGACACAAAGATCTGCAACAGGGTTGATGCACAAGGGGGTGGAAAGGATGAGAAGGGACTTGGCAAGGTTGGAGGAATGGTCAGAAGTATGGCAGCTTGGATTCCATGCAAAGAAGTGTAAATAATGCACCTGGGAAACAAAACCCAGGGAAGAGTACATAATGGGGGTAGAAACAACAACTAAAATGGAAAGGGACCTGGGGGGTAATCATATGTAGGGAGGGCTGGTGGGATACTGAGATGTATAGGGAGAGGCATCACCAGCAGAAAACAGGAAGTTGTTATCCCTTTGTACAGACAGTTGGAGAGACCCCATCTGGAGTACTGCATCCAGTTCTGGAGACCCCATCTCCGCAAGAACATAGACAGGATGGAGGCAGTCCAGAGGAGGGCAACTAAAATGGTGCAGGGTCTGCAAGAGAAGCCATATGAGGAGAGACTAAAGGGGCTTAATATACCCTTGAGGAAAGGGGGGGGCATGATTGAAACTTTTAAGTACCTCAGTGGAATCAACAAAGTCCAAGAGGGTAGCATCTTTCAGAAAAAGAGATGTGCCAGAACAAGGGGACACAATCTGAAGATAGAGGTAGGGACAGCTCAGGGGCAATGTGAGGAAGTATTTTTTCATGGAGAGGGTGGTGGATGCACGGAACCGCCTTCCTAAGGAGGTTGTGGGGTCTAAAACTGGGGGAGAATTAAAGAATGCATGGGACAGACATAAGGCAATTATTGTGGGGGTAGGAAGAAATAGGCTGTAGGTTAACTAGGATCTGCAGCTTAATCTGTAGGTAGGGAAATGGGCAGACTAGGTGGGCCAAGCGGTCCTTATCCACCATCAAAGTCTATGTTTTTATGTTTCTTCAGAAGATAGTTTCGGAATTGACTTTCAGTCAGAATGTTGAACTGCCGGTATATTACCCAGAGTATTCCAACAGGGGGGAATACCTCTTGCACACCTTAGACGTGCATAGGATTCTGAGATATTACATCTCCAGGACCAAAGAGGCTTGTAAGTCTAACCAGTTGTTTGTCTCCTTCACACCCCAATGTCAGGGCAAGGCCATTTCCAAACAGGGTTTGTCAAAATGGTTGGCTAACTGCATCTCGTACATTTACCACAAGTATGAGAAGCCCCTTCGAGGGAGGTGAAATGCCACTCGACTCAGGGCATGGCTGCTTCAATGGCCTTCCTGGGGAACGTATCCACTGCGGATATTTGTGCAGCGACCACTTGGTCTTCTATCCATACCTTCACCAAGCATTACAGTCTAGACATCACCTCTAGGCGCAGAGCCAGTTTCGGCCTCGCAGTTCTGCAAGGCCTCCTGTCCTAAGTAGACCTCTAGTTGGCAGACGTTTCCTCCTCCCAGAACTTCGTCTCCGACTCTGTTTTTCTTTGACTGCTTGGTATTCAGTCCTATATGTGAAGACCTACTGCAGGAACCCTCTCAAAGTAAGATATAACAGTTACGCAAGAACTTACCATAACAGTAGATCTTCGAGAGAGGTTGCTGCAGTAGGTCTCGATTTCCCTCCTACCTTCCCCCAGCTACTATATTTTCCCTCTTTTTCTTTCCCAGGACTTTGTTATTAGCAGCTCAGGGCTTCAAGAGTTGTTACTCCTTTCTCCTGTTTCCTCTTCCGGGGTCTCCAGCGGGAGAACTGGAGGGCGGACGTGGGGATCGCCCTCTTTATACAGTCATACCAACGTCAGTCTTGTGACGCCAGGGGCAGTCCCCGTGCATTCCTGACACCAGGGAGCGCAGTCCTATATGTGAAGATCTACTGCAGGAACCTCTCTCGAAGATCTACTGTATGGTAAGTTCTTACATAACTGCTATTTCTTGTCTCTGGGGCCAGCTGGCCCTGCTCTGCCCCACCTCTGGTTGACTACCCACCTCCCAAGAAACTCCCTTGCAGTAATATCTGCCACAATTTAACCCCCCCCCATGGCAAGGCCCAGAGAGGGAGGGCCATTATCACCCCCCTGCCCCAAGAACAGTCATGCAGACTTTTGCAAGGTCCCATGGTGACAATGCAGACCAGAGGCATCCGTTGGTTCTTTTTTCCCCTTTCTCTTCCCGCATCTGGCAGCATACAGGGGGTGCCAGTGTGCATGTATCTGGAGGCCCACATGCACAACGTGCCCAACCGTCGGATGTCCCCAATGTGTTGCTTCCACTGCCCTACAACCACACCTCCACGTGATAGCAGTCTCAGTGTGGTGCGGCAAGGCCCTTCCCCCCACCAAGAGAGGAGAGCAGTCCCTCAGATGCTCAATCCTCTCTCTCCCTCCTGACCTCATGCAACGCATGTCTGATCCTGAAAATGGTCAGAGGTGCAGCATCCAACGCCTCAGCCCTCCACCCAACTGGACCTTTCCTTGGATATTTTTTAGTGAAAAGGTCCCCTCTTCTTAAAAAGATAGGCAAAATGATAGCAGAAAAAGGCACAGTGGCACATCTGCTTTGCCCATCTGACCTGTCTATCCTATGTAGGCCCAAGTGGCCTCTCCTCCTCTTACCTCACCCCTCTTACCTCACCCCTCCAACTACAGCCATGTGTTTGCCCCAGCCTACTTTAAAGACTTTTACTGTTTTGGCATTCGCAAGTGCTTCAGGCAGACTATTCCATTTGTCCACCACTCCTTCAGTGAAAACATACTTTTGGACATCCCTTTTGAAATTTCCCCCTCCAGTTTCAGAGTGTTCCACCTTTACTTAAGGTAACTAATGTGTCCACATTGTTAATCCCTGTTAATTCTTGATTGCAATAGGGTTTTCTTTTCTTTTTTATTATCCTCTAGGTCACTAGTTCGAATCCAGCTCAGGATGATACTGGCTAAAAGCAGTTATTATCTAAAGTATGTTTGGTGTCCTGTGTAAAAGGAGCTGTGGTGGTCTCTGCCCAGTTCCTAGTAGGCATGTGTGCACAATGCAGAAAACACCATCACAGCTGGCACTTGTTAACATCATTACTGGCAGTCTCACGTGAGAGGCCAAGGATGAAATGAGCATAATGTCTGAACTGCCTCCTTACGTACTAGGGGTGGTCCCTCCATGACAGGCATGTTGGCCGGGCAGTGTGTGAAAGCCTCTATTGCGTAATCCATGCAGTATGTGTTAAGCAGTTATACCTGTAGTTTGTCTGATACTCTTCAAATGTGCTAACAAATTCTATACAAAAAGTGAAAAAATGCAGTTTGGGGGCCTTCGATGGCCCAGATGCAGCGCCTCTCCTCACTTTGCTGTGCAGGCGACCTAGGTTTAGGAACAGATTCAGAGAGCTATGTTAGGGAGAGGTCATGGGCTGGAGCAGCTGCCATGCGGCAGTGCAGTCCACCCAGGGAGGGCTGGCGATGGGTTCGGGTGACATGGCACCACCTGCAGGAGGGCCAGGGAGCTTGCTACCCCTGAAGTGCACTGTACACGCTCTGTGCCGAAATGGCTGTTGCTCATGTCATGGGGCGGAGGGAGTTCCTGGGAAGCATGGGGAGAAAACAGCCAGCCTCCATTAGAATGATGGTTTCGGCTTAATGCAGGGTTTACCACTGATCCTTGGTATATCCCTGCAAGATAGGGGGCTGCTTGAGGTATAAAAATCCATAAGGAAGAAAAACAATGTAGTTTGGCACTACAGTTCTAATTTTGTCTTTGCAAATATCGTTTTTATCGCTATTTATAGAGAGTAACAAATAACAGTACAACAAATAGTAGAGCACCATCACAGGATGAGGAGAGGGACAGGGAACTGAGCTCATACATATTGGAAGCTGCGGGGAAAGGAGAGGTAGTAATTGTGGGGGACTTCAACCTGCCCAAGGTGGACTGGAGCATACCCTCCACAACATGTGCTAGGAGTCAGGTGATCCGGGAAGGACTGCAGAGTGGGTTCCTGACTCGAGGCATCACTGAACCAACAAGAGCTGAGGCAATTCTTGATCTGGTGCTCACAAATGAGGAGCATATACAGGAAATAATGTGTAGGGAGCCACTGGGTGGAAGTGACCATTGCACAGTGTGGTTCCAGTTGGATATGCGCAGAAAAAGCATACCGACTAAGACCAAAATCTTGGATTTTAGGAGGGCGGACTTCAGGAAAATTGGCGAAGTGCTAAGGAGCCATCTGGCAGGCATCAGAGAAGATATGGGGTGGACCAAAGAAGGTCCATGATTAAGGAAGGAATACTGGTTGCCACAGATGAGTGCATTAGGCTCAGGGGGAAGAACATAAGGGCCGAAGTGCCCAGCTGGTTCAGTTCTGGGGTTGCCCAGGCAGTAAGGAAGAAAAAATTACTCACCTTAGTAATGTTGTTTCTTCTAATGGAGTCTTGCTATATTATGACAATTGCAGTATGACCGCAGGTTAGAACTGCTCCGGAGGTGAAATAGTTAACTTTCAATGCAGGCATGGAACTTAGAGCTCGAGCTCGGTTGAAAACTCTGTCTGTTGTGCTTCAAACGCAAACTGGCAGATCTTACGAGCTAAAACTCACTAAGGTTCTGTGTGGAAGCTAAACCTACACTAGCCAACTGGCTACTAACATAAACACTCATTTTGGCCTAAAACAAAGACTCAAGTCAGAGACCCAAAATGCAAAACACAGCACCAATTCACCCAAAAGGTAGGTGAAAACAAGGTGGGCATCAAAAAGTGCCAACCCTGTACTGCCCACCCACATCCCCAAAACAGAGGTTCTGAGAGGGGCAGGGAGGGAGGTCATAATATAGCAAGACTCCATTAGAAGAAACAACATTACTAAGGTGAGTAATTTTTTCTTCAAACAACATGAAGTCTTGCTATATTATGACAATTGCAGACTACACAGCAGTACCCCCATGGAGGAGGGACAGAACCTACCTAGGAAATAGGCTCTGAAGCACGGCTGTGCCAAACCGAGTATCACTCCTAGCCTGGATGTCCAGGGAGTAATGCTTGGTAAAAGTGTGAACTGTTTTCCAGGTAGCTGCTTGACATATTTCTAGAATAGGAATGTCTCTGGCAGCAGCCAGAGAAGCAGCTGTACCTCTGGTAGAGTGAGCCCTCAGGCCTGAGGGTGAACTTTACCCAACTTCTCATAGCAGAATTGGATACAAGAGACAATCCACCTGGCAATGGATCTTTTAGTGGCTGGCTTCCCTTTACCAACTTCGCCATAGGTGAGGAACAGTTGAAGGGAGTCAAACCTATGACCCTTGGTACGCTCTATGTAGTAACTAAGGGCTCTCTTCACATCTAGGCTGTGCAGCATCCTCTCCCCAGAGGAGGAGTGGTCAGTGAAGTACACTGGAAGTGAAATAGATTGATTAAGGTGGAAATCTGAAACCACCTTAGGCAGGAACTTTCTGTTAGTCCGAAGGACCACCTTATCTCTGTGAAAAGAGATAAACTTCTGCTCCACTGACAACGCTTGTAATTCACTTATGCGTCTAGCAGAGGTGATGGCTACCAAAAACACAGTTTTCCAAGTCAAGTACTTGAGCTCAGCTGAAGACAAGGGCTCAAAGGGGGGGTTGCATAAGCTGAGCAATGCAAACATTAAGATCCCAGGCAGGGGCAGGATCCCTGAATGGAGGCTTGGTGTGAAACAACCCCTTAAAAAACTTGGAAAATACAGGATGAGCTGAAAGGAAGAGGATTTACCTGCTGAAATAAAAGCAGACACAGCTGCCAAGTGCACCTTCAGGGTAGCTGGTCTCAGCCCCAAAGAATTCAAGTGGACCATATAATCCAGGACTGTGGGTAGATCAGCAGAGACTGGGGAAATATGCTTTTCCGAGCACCATATGGAAAACCTTTTCCATTTGGAATTGTAAGTAGCCCTGGTGGAAGGCTTCCTTGAGGCCTTCAATATATCCATTACACCTTGGGAAAGGTGTAAATCAGCAAACTCTAACTCTTCAAGAACCAAGCCTTGAGATTGAGAGATTTGAGATCTGGTACCAGACCCTTCCTGGGCACAGGTTAACAGATTGTGATTCCTGGGAGGAAGGGACAGGGAGGATGGACTGCTAAGGACAGCAGGAGTGGATACCAGGGCTGTCTGGCCCAATCCGGAGCTATCAGAATGACTTTGCATGATTGGGATCTGATTTTGACTAGCACTTTGAACAGGAGAGGAAAGGGAGGAAGGCATAGAGGAACTTCCCTCAGCTGAGGAGCTAAGGCATCCAGTGGGAGTGAGCCCAACACTGGGGGCCTGCAGCAAAAAAGAGGAAGTTGGTGATTGTCTGGGGCTGCAAAAAGATCTATCTGCGGGGTGCCCCATCTGGCAAATACTACTCCCAAGACCAGGGGATCCAGTGACCATTCGTGGTGGCCCTGGGAAATCCTGCTGAGAGCATCTGCCAGGACATTGTCCTTGCCTGGGAGGTGAACTGCCATAAGAGAGGTGTTCAGGGAGTAAGCTGGAGACCACAACTTCATCACTTCGATGCACAAGGCCGTAGACCAAGTGCCCCCTTGCTTGTTGATGTACCACATTGTAGTGGTGTTGTCTGTTCTGACCTGAATACTCTTGTTCTGAACAGATTTGGAAAAAGCTTGAAGTGCTAGAAAAACTGCTCTGAGCTCCAACAGGTTGATGTGGAGCAGAGATTCCTGGGGAGACCACAGACCCTGGGTGGTGAGGTCGCCCATGTGAGCTCCCCAGCCCAAGAGGGATGCATCTGTAGTAAGGATTAGAGAATGAGACTGAGTGACAAAAGGAACCCCTTGTCTCAGGTTGCTCTGATCCTGCCACCACTGTAGGGCTTGGATCAGGGTTCGAGTTACTGGGATCAGCTTGGTAAGAGGATCCTTTCTTTGAGACCAAAAAGCTCTCAAATGGAACTGGATGTCCCTCATCTGAAATCTTGCTCCTTGCACAACTGCTATGGAAGCAGCCATGTGTCCTAGGAGCTGCAGAAAATGCCTTGCTGGCCGGGAGACCTGCAGGGTAAATGAGGAGGCCAGGGAGACTAGGGTCTTTGCCCTGTCCAGGGGGAGGAAGGCCCTGGCTTCCTGTGTGTTCAGTTCTGCGCCTATGAAGGTAAGAAGCTGGACCAGCTCTAGAACTGACTTTGAGAGATTCAGAAGGAAACCTAGAGAGGTAAGCAGTTGCTGCGTTAACTGAAGGTGTAAAATTGACCTGGTCTGGGACTGGCCTACTAAGGCGATCGTCCAGGTAAGGAAAGATGGCAATCTTTGCCTTCTTAGGTAGGCAACTGCTACAGCCAGGCATTTGGTGAATACCCTTGGGGCAGAAGTGAGGCCGAAGGGCATTGCTCTGAACTGGTAGTGGCCTGAGGGCAGCTCGAACCTGAGGTACTTCGATGGGAGCTTCTGATGGGAATATGGAAGTAGGCATCCTTGAGGTCAGGGAAGCTAGCCAGTCCCTGGCCTTAGAGAGGGTTGGATAATTCCCAGAGTCACCATTTTGAACTTTGGCTTTAAAGGTGCTTGTTTAAATATCTGAGATCCAGGATGGGCAGCCATTCTCCTGTCTTTTTTAGGGTAAGGAAGTACCTGGAGTACAAACCTTTGCCCTGGTGTAGGGGAGGAACCCTTTCCACAGCTCTGAGAGCCAGGAGGGTAGAGACCTCTGCCTCTAGGGCGAGTGCCTCTGATGGAGTTGCAGGTGGAAAAGATCTGGTTCTCAGCTTTGGAAATTTTTGAAGCTGAGACAGTCCCGGCTTACTACTTCCAGGACACACTTGTCTGATGTTAAGACTTCCAGTCCTGGACAAAGTAAGCCAGCCTGCCCCACAGGTAGAGGGAGAATCGGCCCTGGCAATCCCATCAGGGTGCCTGCTTGGCAGGGCTTTGGGCTGAGGGTGGAAGCAGACCTGTTTGTACCCCGTCTGCCTCTCCTCAAGAACCCCCTCTGAGCGTGGCGGAGGAAGCTTGGGCTTGGTAAAAGGCCTATGAAAGGCCTGCCCTGCCTCTAGGAAGCTGCTTTTGAGGAGTGGCCTGCCTTGGCCTGTGCACTCCTATAGGTGGTCCTATATTCATCCATTTTCTTCATGTAATTCTCTGTTTGCTCCCCAAATAGAGAATTTCCCACAACAGGAAAATCCATGGCCTTAGACTGGGTATCCTGAGACAGGGTAGTACATCTGAGCCAAGCCATCCTGCAAAGTGCCACAGATGTAGCCATGACTCTTGATGAAACATCGTTAGAGTCCACTGCAGCATGAAATTGCACCTTGGATGCCTCAATACCATCCATAGCCACCTGTTCCAGCTCCCTGGCAAGCTGGTCAGGGACTTGTTTCTCTAGGGCCAGCACAGTATCCCATCTGGATTTCTGGTACCTAGCAGCATAAACCATATAATTTGCTTGTCTGAGTCCCAAAGATGCTGCCATGTACTGTTTCTTTGCCATAGCATCAGTCTTCCTGGAGTCCTTCTCAGGGGTGTGAAGCTAGGGAATATTAGCCTTGTCACAGGCTGCAGCCTGCACTACCCCACATGGCTGCATTGTTGAGTGAGGAAATCAGTGTTGGAGCCTGATAAGGTATACCTCTTGTCCATCCTTTTATCCACAGGAGGTATAGTGTGAGAGTTTTAAAACTTATACTGTCTGTTTCGAAAGATTTATGCAAAGGAATAGACAGTCTCTAGACTCTGGAATATCCATCATTTCTACATAGTCAGGCTCCTCTTGGTCATCAACAGCTTCCTCAACAGGGAGCTAGAGAGTTTCAGCAACTTTTTTATAAAACATGAAGTGAGAAGGGGACTCAGAAAGCCTTGGAGGAGAAACCCCTAGGGGTCTATCTGGAGAGATGTCCGGATCAATGGGCACATCCAGATCATCAGAACCATATTCACTCTCCTCATATTCCTCTCCCCCTTCCCCCGGTTCATAAAAATCCTCAAAATCATAATCTTGAACCGGTGGAACCGGCGAACCAACGCCATTAAGGTGTCGGGTTCGGTCGGAACCGGAGAGAGAGAGACTGACAATTTGAATTGCTTTAGCTATTTCCTCAGCAGTTGGGGAGAGAACTTTGGCTCTACACTAGCTGACTTTCTAGTCCTTTTTGCTGGAACCGGCTCCTCAGAACCGGCTCTTTGTTTGCCCGAGGAAGTATCGCCCTGGTCAGAGGGCACTCCCTCCGGTTCGGTTGGCACCAAACCGGGCTGGCCATCCGGGTCAGCGGACTTTTTGGCCTCCCTTTCCCTGAGCCTACCAACTCTCTTATCTATGGTGGCAGCAGGAAATTCTGACAAATCTGGCAGTCTGAATTGAGGTGGTCAAACCCCAGACAATAGACACATGTGGTGTGGGTCAGCCTTAGCAAAGCTTCCCACAAACACTACAGTGTTGAACCCAGTGGGTCCGTTTTTCTTTGGGTTTCTCAGACATAATGCCAGCCTAACCAATCCTGCCCGTTTATGGTAATCCACCAAGCAAGACACCCTTATCGGTTCCCAACCGTGTAGCGGTGCGTGGAAAAAAGCATGTAATCCGTTTTTAGAACCGATAAGAACCGAGAACTGCACTCTAAAAAGGACTAGAAGATTTTAAATACAACCTGATCAGTTCAAACTGAACCGATAAAGAATTACAAGTTCCACACAGAAAAATAAATGTAAAACCTATCTATTACTTACATTACACAGACAGAGCTTGAACCGACTGGTTGCGGTTTAATTTGCTAAAACCGAAAAATAATACTTCTAAACTGACAAAATGAACCAAGCAGAAGGAGAAATCTCCGGGCGACTGTTCAGTAGTGAGTAAAATCTGACAGTTTGTTTGAAGCACAACAGACAGAGTTTTCAACCGAGCTCGCGCTCTAAGTTCCATGCCTGCATGGAAAGTTAACTATTTCACCTCCGGAGCAGTTCTAACCTGCGGTCATACTGCAATTGTCATAATATAGCAAGACTTCATGTTGTTTGAAAAAGAGGTTGGCCTAAAGAAAATTCAGAAAGATCAAGAGAGAGGTGGCTAGAGAAAAGTACCTAAGTTTGGCTAGTGAGGCAAGTAAGGAAGTCTGGTGAGCAAAGGCACAGAAGGAGCTGCAGATAGCTGAAGGAATTAAGAAAGGGGAGAAGGCTTTCTTTTTTATTTTCTTTTTATTTAATTTATTCATGTATTGGAATTGCAACCCTTTGAGTCAAAGACTCATTTACAAAGGATCCTCATCGTACACAGTACAGGACAGGGCAGGTGAGACGTACAGTGAGTGGAAAACTGACAGTAGTGCAGAAATAACAAAACAAAGAAAAAAAAAACATACATTAAGTAAGTGAGAAAAAGGACAAGAAGGAAGGGGTTGTTAGGCTTAAGAAAGGTGTGGAGTGGGTGGAGGATAATGGGGGAAAATCAGAAATACTAAATGAATATTTCTGTTCTGTCTTCACCAGGGAGAAGGACGGACCAGTGCCTTCAGGAGGGAAAAGAGGAGTGGGAAGGGGAACATAGATGTAGTAATAGAGGAGGACAGAGTGAGGGAGGGACTGCTGGCACTGAAGGTGGACAAATCACCAGGCCCGGACAGAGTACATCCAAGGGTACTAAAGGAACTGGCTGAGGAGCTGGCAGGGACACTAGCAGACCTATTTAATAGTTCACTAGAGTCAGGCAGAGTACCATAGGACTGGAGAACAGCACATGTAGTGCCGCTCCACAAAAGTGGTCCCAAGGATGACCCAGGGAATTATAGACCAGTCAGTCTGACCTCCATTGTGGGCAAGCTCATGGAGACCATACTAAAGGAAAGGTTGGTGGAATATCTAGAGGAGCATGGTCTCCAGGATGCGAGGCATCATGGGTTCATGGGGGGGGATCATGTCAAATGAATCTGATTGACTTCTTTGACTGTGTCCCTAACACAGTAGAAAGGGGCCAAGTGGTAGACATCCTCTCTATCTTGATTTCAGCAAGGCCTTTGTCTCTATGCCCCACAAAAAGGTTGATCAGGAAGTTGGTGGATCTCAGGGTTGGGGAAAAGATGGCTAGATGGGTGGAAAACTGGCTGAGGAACAGAACCCAGAGGGTGGTTGTGGAGGAGAGAGATCTGGCACCAGAGAGCTAACCAGTGGGGTCCGGCAGGGCTCGGTGCTGGGACCGGTGTTGTTCAGTGTCTTCATCAGTGACACTGGGGATGGCATTAAGGGCAAAATGTGCCTATTTGCGGATGACACCAAGCTCTGCGGGAGAGTGGACACAGCTGAAGGGATACAGGACATACAGGAAGATCTGGGAAAGCTGGGGAGGTGGTCCAGGATCTGGCAGTTTGGCTTCAATGCCAAGAAATGCAAAGTTATGCATACTGGAGCCAAGAATCCCAGGTCATGGTACTACCAAAGTGGAGTCAGAGTATTTTCATCAGAGGAGGAGAAGGACCTGGGAGTGATGATCACTAGTGACCTGAAGCACTCCACGCAGTGCAAGAAAGCAGCAGCAAAGGCAAACAAGATGCTGGGATGCATATCTAGGGTGATCAGTAGTAGGAGAGAGGAGGTTATACTACCCTTGTACAGGTCACTGGTAAGGCTGCATCTAGAGTATGGAGCTCAGTACTGGTGCCCACACCTTAAAAAGGACATTAACCTGCTGGAGAAGGTCCAGAGGAGGGCTACAAAGATGATAGCAGGTCAGCAGGGTAAGGCATACGAGGAGAGGTTGAGGGCACTGAACATGTACTCCTTGGAAGACAGGAGAGAGAGAAGGGACATGATTGGGACCTTCAAGTACTTGAAAGGGATAAATAAGGTTGATAAGGAGAGTCTCTTTACGCTGAGTGGCAACCATAACGTGAGGAGGCACAGTCTTAAGCTGGAGGGTGGGAGGTTTAGGAGGGAGGTCAGGAATTACTTCTTCGCAGAGAGGGTGGTGGACACTTGGAATGCACTGCTGGAAGAGGTCATCTCGTTGAAGACAGTGGGCAGTGTTAAGATAGGCATGGAGGAAGGTAAGACTCATGGGTAGGGAGGATGGGAGGAGTGGGGAGAGAGGGCAGGGACATTAGCTCAAGCTATGGACCCTGCAATACGAGCAGACTTGATAGACCAAATGGCATTCTTCTGCTGGCTTCTTCATATGTTCGTATGTATGTGTGCTGTGGTTTGATGCTGGCCCTGTGGCATGGAGTGCTAAGGTGCTGAGCACCTTACCTCCTGTCATCCCGGCTACCCATGTACGAGAACAAGCACAGGTTGCCATTGGGGACTGGAAGTGGATTGAGTGACCACTTAGCACCTCTCCTCTCACGGATCTAAGTGGTTAGCCATCGTGCGCTTGGCTGCTACTAGGTGGAGGTCTGGTGGTAGCACATGCTTGTCAAGAGGCACATGAAAGTCATGGGGGGGGAGGGAGTCGCGGTCTAGGGACACATGCTCCTCCACGTGCATGCAGCTGCCCATGTATGATGTGGCTGGGTGGGAGAAAAACGGAGGAAAATGGAAGGCATGGTGGGCATTAATGACACTCGCTCACCTTGCCCCCATGCACCACATCACTAGGGTATCAAGGTCAGTAGCACTGGATTCAGGCATCAGGGGAGTGGAAGCCCTCCCTTCCTGACCCCACCACTGTGGGAATCTATGGGGGCACTAGCCACTCAAGGTAAGCCCGGAGGGGTGATGAAGCAGAAGCCTAGGGGGAGCCAAGTCAGCCTTGGCCAGGAGCATAAACAGATTATAGAAAAAAACATACTTAAGTAATAAGGCATGACAGGGCGTGCGTCATCGCTGAATAATGTTACACTTAGTGTGGGTCGAAGCACAAGGCCACAGGCCGAGTGCTTCCGCCACCCTAGGTGTGGCGTTATTTCAGGACGACACACACCCTGAAGTGCCTTATTGTGATTATAATATGGCTATAAAAAATCAGACGAGACTTTAATCATTAAGCAATATACATAAAAAACAAATCAGAAGTTATAACTTTATTATAATTAATTTAGACATACAATAGAGATAAAATAGTCCCTTTAAGAGCTTTACTGCAGCCCTCCATATTGCTTACACTGACTGTTTTATAGCTGATTTTATTACTTTGAGCTTAGCGATATTTTTTATACCCCTGCTTTTATCTCATTTTTCACTTTGCAGAACTGAATACGCGAATACTGACAGTCTCATTTAGTGTCCCTATAGAGATCAGTCATGCTGTGGCAGAGGCATTCGTAAGGTCCTTGTTAGTTAAGCGGTGGCCATGATTTGTTCGAAACTGCCATCTAAACAATGTAAATTTAACTTTAAAAACAGCCCCTATTCATTCCTATGGAAGCGTGCCCCCAGGCTCTACAAACCATGACATCAAAAAAAGTGTGAGCGAGGTGTCGGAATGGGGCGGATCGCGGACTGAAGGACTATCAGGAAGTGGAAGGGATCAGCGAGGCTCAGCTCTACGGAGCCAAAATACAATCCCTTCTCTTCTATAATAGGGGCTATTAAAAAAATTAAAGATGGGCATCCAAGGACTTCTGCCCAGGTAGGCTTCAGTTGTGCTTCTGGGGAGGGGGGTCAAAAAGCCCATGAAAGTTGCTCTTTAAACAACACAGATTTCCCTAGGAAACAGGTGAGGATAGGAGGGTGATTTTTTTGGTCAGCAAAGAAACACCATAAATTACATTTCTAAGTACTGTAGTACTTAATTTTTTAAGTTATGTATATGTGTGTAACAAGAGTATTATGAGGGCAAATAACATTTAATTCTTATGTTTATAAATGTAAGACACTTTTTATTTTTAGGGCCTAGTTGAAGGTTTTTAGTGGGTAAAGGTGACAGCCACATTTGTGATGGCAGTCAGGAATGGCTGGTACTATTGATTTTATTGTGAAGAGGCTACTGGACCTTCTTCCAGTGCTGCGTCATAGGATAGCAGCACTGGGTTCCAAGCTCCTCAGCCAATCAGATTACTGGATTTTTTTATAGCCATATTATAATAAGGTTCATACTAAGATGTAAGGAGCTGAGAAGGCTGCAAGCCTATATTTGCTCCTATCACTTTACCCATAAAACATGCTGCGGTTTGGCACAGAGATAGATATCAGTAAAGAATAACAGTGCTTTCTTTCTTTTTGTTCAGTTACAGAAGATACCAGATTCCTGTGAAAAGTTCAATGTGGAGTCCATTGTTTAACATAACACCTTTTCTTTGTACCTGTCCAGAGGCTGTTACATTCTTCCTAGTTAATAAACAGGTCAATAAAGTTATTTAGTCTCATGGAACAACGTGAGGAATTTTCTTCCATGATATGCATCACCCGTCACCCCCATCTCATTTCAAAGGCCGAATAAGTGTGATTCAGTTGGGTCATGATTTTTCCATGGCGCATATTTGTGTTATCAGCTTTCTTCATGTTTCAGTGACGGGGGTTGGGGTTAGCCAAAGTTTAGTAATAGTTTTTTAGCCAGTACCATTGTGATATTAACCCTTACAGGGCTGCAGACAGATATATCTGTCCAGAACTCCAATACGTTGTAATTCTGTCAGCAGTCTAAGGGTTAAAAAGTTTTCTGGTGTCAGGGTCTTTGTATCCCTCTGGGGCATCTACAGACAAGACCATATGGCTGGTAAACTGAAGGCCCCCGCCCAGATATTCTCTTACCTCCTGTTGTAATGTTGCGTAAAATAACAGAAGAACAGGGCAGGACCATAATATATGCCCCGAGTGGCCTTGTAGTGCTAATTTTTAACTCTGTGTGTTGGTGCATCTTGCAGGCAGAAAGTATCAACCGGAAGTGCCTCTCTTATCACCAAGGTGTCCAGACTATGGACACCAGCATCCGGCTACGGCCTGAAGGTAGGAATAATCGGAGGAGGCCACATTGGAAAACAGCTGGCCACAGTGCTAATGGAGGTGACGGACCTTACTGCAGCAAACATCCAGATATCCAGCAGAAGACCAGAGACCTTATGTAAGGAACGGTTTGCTTGGGCCCTCTGTCTCTCCCAGTCCCACCATGACTTGCCTCAAGGTGCAATCAAAAGGTTTTACACTTCATCATGTCTGTGTTCCCCAAGGGATAGCAGTAGGAGTGGTAACATTCCCCAACAGTTAAAAGGTCATACTTCCATTAAAGGGCTGTGGCAACCTCATAAACCAGGAGAGCAAAGCACAAAGAGATCAGCAATGCTGTCAAAACTGCAGCATGGTTATACACTGTGGTGTCTAGTCAGGCTTCTTCTTGTTTAGTCATGTCATTCAGGACCTCCAGTGAAGAACTGGCAAAAACAGAGTAATCACTTGCTAATTGCTTAACTGCCTAGTGTTCCCAAACTTGACTAATCATCACTAAGAACACTGTGACTGTAGTGTCACGAGATCTCATGACATTTGGGTATGTGACACTGGGCACCACTGTAGCTGTATCCCAACAATGCATTTGCTGTCTCATCTGCAGCAGCTTACTGTCCACAAGTACCCCAGATCCTTTTCCTTGGTGGTGCCGGGGTTTATAACAACCCAGGGTGCGCAGTGGAGCCAGCCAGGATGCAATGCAGTGTCTCAGGTTACTGCGTGACTAAAGGGATTAACTGCCCTTGAAACTGCCTAGTTTCCTGGAGTAACTCTGCTGCAGTATGCTGCAGTATTGTGTTGTATCCTGGTAGGCTGCACTGTACGTATGACCCAGATTCCACATCCCTGGGTATAGTACACTTCCCTCATGTTAAATCTAAGCCCCCATTTCTGAGCCAATGTGCCTAATGTGTGCAGGCTTCTGTAGTGCATCCCCCACCCCGCCGTATCCACTTTTTGCCAACTTAGGGTTGCTAGCAAATTTCAGCTTGCTGCTACTGACCCTGCAGGTGGCATCCTCGGATGTATAGGTAGGCGCATTACAAGCAGAAAGCAAGAGGTAATCATGCCACTGTACAGATCCTCGGTAAGGCCACACCTGAAGTATTGTGTCCAGTTCTGGAGGCCACACCTGAAAAAAGGACATAGATAAGAGACAGTGCAGAGAAGGGCTACTAAAGTGGTGCAAGGGCTGCACCATGAGACATATGAAACTAGGCTCAAGGTACTAAACTTGTACTCACTAGAACAGAGAAGAAATAGAAGAGACATGATAAAAATGTTCAAATACATCAAGGGAATAAACAAGATGGAGAATCTCTTCCAGGTAAACAAAGGAACTCGGACACAGGGGCACAACTTGTGTCTGGTGGGAGACAAGTTCAGGAGCAACTGTAGAAAGTACTTTATCACGGAGAGGGTGATAGACTCATGCAACAGCCTGCCAGCACAGGTGGTGGCAGCTAAGACAGTAAGAGAATTTAAACTATCGTGGGACAGATGGTGTAGGACAGCTTGGCTTGAACAATTAAGGAGGAGGGGGGTAGCCACCTTGGGCAGACTAGATGGATCAAATGGTCCCAATCTGCCAATGCCATTTTTATGTTCTTTCAGGTCATTAATTAAGCTATAACGACTGAAAAGCCACCCATTTCTGAGGGATTAATAACTGGTTGGGGGAATGGGTGGCCTGATGCACAGCTTGGGGCCGCCTCCCTCCAGCCGGTCATTAATCCAAGGAAATGATCAGCTTCAAGGTTGTTATTACAAATCTAAGTCATATCCCAATAACAGCTTTAGTTTTTGGCTGTTTCGTTTTTGCTGTGTGGTGCGAGACGTGTGCCACACAGCGTCAGTTGGAATCTGGATCAGTCATTTCTCAGATGTTAATACCGATCCAGTAGCCAGTTAGGAGCCTTGCTAGGCTCATAAATAATTAATGAGACTTAAAATAAATGTGTTCAAAAGTAAAAGACCCAACACCGCACCCTGCAGTACTTTCCTCGGAACGCTCCTCCACTCCGCATGTTGATCATCCACCATGTCTCTCTCCTTTCTAGAAACACAGAGAACTGCTAGCAGGCGAAGGCTATGCAGTTCATCTAGTATGCCCAATGGGTGGTACATGCTCTGTAGGGAGTCTCTTCCTGTTGGTCAAACCATTCTTTTACCCACATCCTGTACACTTTGTGGAATCCATGTTGATCTACTTTCTTCAAGAGCTTTCCCTACTTGACAGTGTCAAGGGCCTTTCTGAAGTAGAGACAGACTACATCCACCACCTGGCCCCTACTCACCTCCCTAGTTACCTCCGTGAAGAAGGCAATCGGGTTGGTTTGGCAGGATCTTCCTTTCCTGAAACCCTGCTGTGTGCTAGTGAACAGCCCATCTTCATTCACGTGATACAGCACCACATATTTATTGACACCAACACTTTGCCAAGCATCAAGGTAAGGCACATAGGACTATAGCAGCCCAGGTCCAATCTCCCCGCCTTCTTGAATAAGTGACAATACTGGCCATTTACCAGTTCTTCAGCACCATCCCTGTTCATAAGAAGTCCTGAAAAATATCAGTGGGGGCCAGCCACAACCTCGTTTTTGCAATAAATATATATATATATATATATATATATATATATACATATTTTTTTGATTTTGTACTATTGTGGATAATTCCTAATGCTGTCAGGGGCTCTTTAAAGCAAAGACCGGGGCGATATATTGCAACAAAGGCGGATGTAAATGAGATGGGATGGCAAGTGGACAGCAGGTAGGCAGGGATCCGACAGAGCAGTCACAGCCTACCCCCCTGGCTAACAGGGAAGGATTTGGGGTTGCCGAAGAGGGAGAGAGTAGAAGGGAGGAGATGGAGGGTGATGAAGGGAAGGGACAGGATGGAGGGTGGTCACGCTGAATGCGAGAAACTTAGGCAACAAATCAGCTGAGCTACAGGCACTCTTGGCTGTGTGAAGAGTGGGTATTGCGACGGTAAGAAAAACTTGAGCAGCTGAGCACCGGGATTGGAATCTGGCAATTCCAGGGTACAAATTATACAGGAAGGACCATGGGGGTGGGGGGGTGGCAGTCTATGTGAGGGACGGCATCAAATGCACAAGGGACAAGGGGGAAGAAAGCAGAATGGAGGCAATCTGGCTGCAGCTCCTAGACTCAAAGGGTAGGAAACTGAGGTTCGGGGTGGTGTATAGGCCACCGTCCCATTCTGAGGAACTTGACAGGGAATTAGCGGGACGAATCGGAAAGGTATGTAGAAAAGGGAAGGTGGTCATCGTGGTGGATTTCAATTAACCAGGGGTTGACTGGAGCATTCCAGTCACCTTCAATGCTAGGGAGCAAGTGCTCCTGGATGCGATCCAGGAGGGTCTCCTGACACAGTTGGTTACTGTTGGTTACTACTGTTGGTTACTAGGCTAAAAAACACTTTAGATCTGGTGTTGTCGAATGGGGAGGCAGTAAGGGAAATAAGGGTGGAGGGCCCACTATCTGACAGCGATCGCCAAACGGTGTGGTTTAATATCACAATGTGCAGGGAGCCAGAGAACTCAGTAACCTGGGTGGTAAACTTCAGGGGGGGTGGAATTTGGGAGAATGCGGGAAATACTGAAAGGGAAACTGGAAGGCATAAGGCAGGAGGTGGATGCAGAGCAGAAATGGGATATTATTAAGCGGGGGATTACAGAGGCAATGGAAGCCTGCACCAAGATACAGAGTAAGAGGAGCAGAGCAAAGAAACCATGCTGGTTGAACAGGCAGTGGAGGTGGTGAGGGCAAAATGAGAGGCGCACCAGAGGTATAGGAGTATGGGAAAGGAAGGTGACAGGGAGGAGTATACAAGATGGTCCAGGGAGGTGACCAGAAAAGTGGGAGAAGCCAAGGCCCAAAGGGAGCTGAGATTAACGCAGGGAATTTTTTTTTGGGGGGCCTTTTAGATACATCAGGGAGAAAAGGAAGTGCAAGGAGACAATAGTGAGGATAAAAAAGGGTCGAGAGTGGATGGAAAAGGGAGAGGAACAGACAGAAGCACTGAATGAATACTTTTGCTCAGTGTTCACAGAAGAAAAGGGGGGACCACTACCACCAAGGGCTGGGAGAGTGGAGGCAGGGGAAGAGGAGGCAACAGATGGAAGGATTGAAGGAGGTAGAGTCCAAGAGGGACTAAGTGTTGACAAGGCACCAGGGCCAGATGATATTCACCCCAGGGTGCTGAGGGAGATGGCAGAGGTGTTGGCAGATCTGCTGGCGGATCTGTACACCACCTCAGTAGAGTTGGGATGTGTGTCACTGGACTGCAGGATGGCATGTATACTGCCATTACACAAGAGTAGACCAAGGGACAAACCAGGTAATTATCATCCGCTAAGTCTCACCTCCATAGTGTGAAAACTCATGAAAACAATACTAAAGGAGAGACTGGTGTCATACCTGGATGACAGTGGTGTCATACCTGGAGGACAGTGGCCCCCAGGATGTGAAGCAGCATGGGTTCATTTCTGGGAAGTCCTTTGAAACCAACCTGATACAATATTATGACTGGGTGAGAGGTGAGCTGAATAAGGGTCATGCAGTGGATGTTCTTTACTTGGACTTCAGCAAGGCCTTTGATTCAGTGCCTCATGGGCAGCTTGGGGGGAAGTTAACTGGTGTAGGGGTAAGGGCAAAACTAAGATGGATTACAAACTGGATTATCGGGAGGCTGCAGTGGGTGGTGGTGGAAGGGGAGCTCTCAGCTGCGAAGCCAGTGAAGAGCGGGGTGCCACAGGGCTCTGTGCTGGGACTAGTATTATTTGGGCTCTTCATAGCAGACATTGTGCACAGGGTGGTGAGCAAGGTAAGTCTGTTCGCAGATGACACCAAAATCGGAGCAGTGGTGGATGGAGGGAAGGGATGGAAGCAGCTGCAGGGGGACCTAAGCAAACTAGAGGAGTGGTCAGAGAGGTGGCAGCTGGGGTTCAGTGCAAAGAAGTGTAAGATTATGGGCTTCGGGGCAAAGAACCCACGGAGAGAATACTGGTTGGGGGAGTTAAGCAGGGGAGCACTGAGGAGGAGAAGGACCTAGGGGTAATGATAATAGGGACCATGAACAGCACTGTCCAGTGCAGGAGAGCGGCTGCAAAAGTGAACAAAATGCTGTGGTGCACAGTGAGAGGGTTTTTTGTCCAGGTGAAGAGAGGTGATCTTGCCCCTCTACAGGTCGCTGGTAAGGCCACACTTGGAGTATTGTGTGCAGTTTTGGAGGCCATACCTGAAGCATGATATCAGGCTACTGGAGGGGTGCAGAGGAGGGCATCAAAGGTGATATGTGGAATGGAGGGGAGAGACTATGAGAGCAGGCTGGGAGACCGGAATATGTACACCCTGGAGGACAGAAGGGACAGGGGGATATGACAGAGACATTCAGGTATCTGAGGGAATCAGTAAGGATGGGCAGATGGGGTCTTTAAGCTGAGGAGGGGGAGGGACACCAGGGAGCATGGGCTAAGAATAGAGGGGGGAAGATTTAGGAGGGAAATGAGGAGACACTATTTCACAGAGAGAGTGGTAGCAAAATGGAACACACTGCCAGGATGGGTGGTATCATGTAAATCTGTGAACAGCTTTAAAAGGGTATGGGACAGGGAACAGGGAGAGTGAGGGTGGGGAGGCAGGGGGCTGCAGTGGGATGACAAAGGGAAGGGGGTGGGGCAGCTGCAAACTAGGGGTGCTAGCTGCACACTTGAGCAGACTTAGATAGACCGAGTGGTCTATTTCTGCTGGCACATTTGTATGTTCGTACGAAAAAGAATCGTAAAGTTATGCAGTGCTGTTCTCTCCTTACACACACACACACACACACACACACACACACACAAAGTTTAACCCCCAGGGCTCAGCTTAACAGCACACTCCAGCTGCCTGCCCATTTTTATGGGGTGTCAGTCCCACTCTGTGGCCATGTCCTCCTGCCCCTCCATCACCACCACCACCAACTGATCACTCTCCCACTGATTATTCCCCCTCGTCCTCACCAATCACTCTGCCCTCCCCATCCTGACCTTACCAATCATTCTGCTTCTCATCCTGACCGATCAGTCTGCCCCCCTGTCCCAACTGATCACTCTGTCCCATCCTCACACAATTGATCACTTCGCCCTTTGCTGCAGCAAACTGCAACGGTCCGATCTCCATGCTGTCCTTCGGTTCCAGGCTTCTTTTTTAGTTTTAACAGAACTAAATCACTGCCTGCAGGACTGAGCTGCCATACCGGGGCCAGGTAGAGAAGTCTTAGGCTCATGGGGACCATTGATTTACTGATCCTGACCCAGTAGATTAGAAATTCAAATTGTGATTGAGACTCTGATTCAAGGTAAGGGGCAGGGCAGGGGTGGTAGTGAATTGTTTTTTTTTTTACCCAAAAGGTCCTATGGTACAGTGTGATCATTGCAGTGATAGCGGCAAGAGGAGGCAACCAACAACAAAGTCTGGTTCGGTCAGCCAGGTAAGGTCACCGCAGACTGCTCGGTGGTGGTGGTGATGATGATAAACTATCCTTGATCCTTGTTAACCATCTGAGGTGAGCCACCCAAGCAGTGCTTCCTGCTTCAGACCTTGTCCTGTCCTACTCTGCTGCCCACCTTTGCCTCAGCTTACTATAGCTCACCAGCCCTAGTGGACAACAGCTCACTGGTCGTTCTCTGTATGACTTGTCAGTGAGCGATTCGTGATATATTTTAATTAAATAAAATTAAATAAATAAATGCCACACCCATGGTGAAAATTGGGTAAATCATGTTATTTTAGGATAAATATTTATTTTCACTTGGAACACCGTTTATTTCACTTTGAACACCATTTATTTAACTTAGAACATGTTATTTCCACTGAGAATCTGGAACTAGAGAACAGAGAACAATGGGCCAGATGGAGAACTTACAATGGAAAGAAAGAACTGATGCCCACACCTTAAAAAGGACATTAACCTGCTGGAGAAGGTCCAGAGGAGGGCTACAAAGATGATAGCCGGTCAGCAGGGTAAGCCATACAAGGAGAGGTTGAGGGCACTGAACATGTACTCCCTGGAAGACAGGAGAGAGAGAGGGGCCATGATTGAGAGCCTTCAGGTACTTGAAAGGAATAAATAAGGTTGATAAATAGAGTCTCTTTAAGCTGAGTGGCAAGCATAACACGAGGGGGCACAGTCTTAAGCTGGAGGGTGGGAGGTTTAGGAGGGAGGTCGGGAAGCACTTCTTCACAGAGAGGGTGGTGGTCACTTGGAATGCGCTGCCGGAAGAGGTCATCTTGTTGAAGGCAGTGGGCAGCTTTAAGAGAGGCTGGGATAGGCATAGGGGAAGGTAACATGGGTAGGGAGGATGGGAGGAATGGGGAGGGAGGGCAGGGACATTAGCTCAAGCTGTGGACCCTGCAATACGAGCAGACTAGATAGACCAAATGACTTCTGCTGGCTTCTTCGTATGTTCGTATGTAAGGCAATTCTAAGCTAAAACAAGGTAAAACACCAGTAAAAACATTATAAACGGGTGTGGTGTATATCAAACACATAATGGGTTACACAGAAACATAGACTTTGATGGCAAATAACGACCGCTTGACCCACCCTGTCTGCCCATTTCCCTACCTATTGGATAGGCTGCAGATCCTAGTTAACCAACAGCCTACTTTCTCCCACCCCCCACTAGACTTGCCTTATGTCTGTCCCATGCATTCTTAAATTCCTCCACTGTTTTTGACCCTACAACCTCCTCAGGAAGGCCATTCCATGTGTCCTCCACCATCTCCATGAAAAATACTTTCTCACGTTGCCGCTGAGCCAACCCCCTCTATCTTCAGGGTTCGGTATTGGCCCCAATGTTGTTTGCAGTATATATGCTGCCCCTGAAGGGGGATCATTAGGAGGTATGGTTTGAGTTTTCATTGTTATGCTGATGATACTCAACTATACCTATCCTTTGCCCCAGGAACATCAAATGCAGTGGATGTGCTGAATATCTGGCTGAGATAAATGACTGGATGTCCTCCTGCTGGCTGCGACTGAACCCTAACAAGACTGAGGTACTGGTAGTGGAGTCAAACAGAGCTTGTGATGGGATGGCCTCTGATTCTGCGACTGGCCTTGTGCTAGGAGCTGTGTCATTGATGGCTTCCCCATGGGTGCAAAATCTTAGTGTGATCTTTGACAGGAACCTGTCCATGGAGGCTCAAATATCCTCTGTGGTTCGTTCCTGTTTTTTCCATCTTAGAAATATCGCCAGGATTAAGCCCCTTGTTCTGGCTCTGGACCTTCTTACTCTGATACACGCCTTAGTCACCTCTAGGCTTGACTACTGTAATGCCCTCTATCTTGGGGTCTCTGGAAGTTCTCTTCGCAGACTGCAGCTAGTGCAAAATGCTGCTGCCCGGCTTTTGTCCGGACAAAGTAAATTCTGTCACATCACTCCAGTATTGCGCGAATTGCATTGGCTGCCTGTCAGGTGGAGAGTACTGTTCAAGGTGGGTTTTCTCACCTATAAGACCCTACACGGACAGGGCTCTGGTTACCTATCTGATCTTCTGGTACCGTCCACCTCTGTCCGAAATCTCTGCTGCTCTAGTGGTGGCCTCCTTAAAGTTCCAGAGCAAGATTAAAATCAGCAGGGGATCGAGCATTTGGAGTTGCTGCTCCCACTTTCTGGAACTCATTGCCACTTGAAGTGAGAGAGGCCCCCACTATAGAGGCCTTTAAGAGTTGTCTAAAGACCTTATTATTTATGCAAGCTTTTGGGGATTAAGTTTTTATATGTATTATATTTTAATGTAATGTATATGGTATGACATACTGTACAGTTTCTGTGCGGCGCCCAGAGCCTTTGGGATTGGGCGTCTTTTTAAATAAATTTGACTTTGACTTTGACTTTCAAACTGTGCCCCCTTGTTCTTGTACATCTCTTTTTCTGAAAGATGCTGCCTTCTTGGACTTTGTTGATTCCCTTGAGGTACTTGAAAGTTTCTATCATGCCCCCCCCTCCCTCCTTTCTTCAAGGATATACATATTAAGCTCTTTTAGTCTTTCTTCGTATGGCTTCTGCTGCAGACCCTGTACCATTTTAGTTGCCCTCCTCTGGACTGCCTCCATCCGGTCTATGTCCTTGCAGAGATGGGATCTCCAGAACTGTACGCAGTATTCCAGATGGGGTCTCACCAGCTGTCTGTACAGAGGGATGACAACTTCCTGTTTTCTACTATTGATGCCTCTCCGTATGTATCCCAGTATCCCCCAGCCTTTCTTACTGCCTTCTCACATTGCTTGCCTACCTTTAGGTCATCTGATATGACTACCCCTAGGGTCCTTTCCATTTTTGTTGTTAGTACCCTCCCCAAGTTGTGTACTCTTCTCCTGGGTTTTTGTTTCCCAGGTGCATTACTTGGCAGTTCTTTGCACTGAATCTAAGCTGCCATACTTTTGACCATTCCTCCAACCTTGCCAAGTCCCTTCTCATCCTTTCCACACCCTCTTGCGTATCAGCCCTGTTGCAGATCTTTGTGTCATCTGCAAAGAGGCATACTTTTCCTTCCAGTCCCTCCACAATGTCACCTCTAAAGACAATAAAGAGCAACAGTCGCCGTACTGAACCTTGGCTGTACCCCGCTAGTAACCCCCCTTTCTTCAGAGTGACTCCGTTTACTATTACCCTCTATGTCCTGTTGTCCAGCCAATTTTTTACCCAGGCTACCACCCTGGGACCCACTCCCAGGCTGGCTAACTTGTTTACTAATCTTTTGTGTGGGACTTTGTCAAATGCTTTGCTAAGGTCTAGGTAGGCCATGTCCACAGCACCTCCCTGGTCTACTGCTTTAATCACCCAGTCAAAGAAATCTATTAGATTCATCTGACATAACCTTCCTGCTGTGAATCCATGCTGCCTTGGGTCCTGTGCCCTGCTGGCCTCTAGGTACTCAACAGTTCTTTCTTTCAGAAATGATCCATCATTTTCCTTACCACTGAGGTCAAACTAACAGGTCTGTAGTTTCTTGCCTCTGCCTTGCTCCCACTTTTGTGAAGGGGAACCACATCTGCCCTCCTCCAGTCCTCAGGTACCATACCATCCTCCTATGATTTGTTAAAAAGGATATTCAATGGTACCCTAGTTCTCCCCTTAATTCTTTTAGAATTCTGGGGTTAATCCCATCAGGCCCCATTGCTTTGTCCGCCTTCAGGAGTTCTTTCGGGACCCTCTCTACTATAAATGGACTGCTATTGATCCCCCTATCCAGAGTTCTTCTATCGATTGGTTTAGGAACCCCTCCCCCTTTTGTGAATACTGAGCAGAAGTATTAATTCGGTATCCCTGCTTTTTCACTGTCACTCTCTGCCCACCCTGCCTCCCTTTTATTAAGCCTCACTATCCCTCCCTTGGTCGTCCTTTGCTCACAAATGTACCTGTAAAATGTTTTTTCCCCTTTTTAACTGACTTGGCTATCTTTTCCTCAGTTTGGGCCTTTGCTATTCTGACTACCTTCCCCGCTTCCTTCTGCTTTTCCTGGTACAGTTCTCTGTAATGCTCCTTCTGTGTTTCCTTATACTTCCTGAATGCAGTCTTTTTCTCCCTAACCTTCCCCGCCACCTCTTCTGAGAACCATAGTGTTTTTTTCCTTCCTTTTGTTTTGTTTATTTGCTTCACACTAAGGCTTGTTGCCTCTGTGATGGCAGTTTTCATTTTTTCCCATTGTTCCTCAACCCCTCCTTCTTGCCTGTTTGCTAGTGCTTTTCTGAGGCACTCGCCATTTTGCCAAAGTCAGCCTTCCTAAAGTCCAGTACCCTCACTTTTGCATGGCTTGACTGTACGGCTGTGTTTTTTTTCTTTTTTCTTTTTTAGATTCAGTTAACTTTAAGAAATGTTTTAAAAATAACAACAAACAAGGTAGGTGTAGATTTACAACGAGCATGATAATATTAGTATCGGATTGGAGTAATAAATGATAAAGAACAATGACCTACAACTACAAACCCCCTCCCTCCTTACCACCAGCCCTACGGCACGCACCAGTGATAACACTAATGTAGGAGAGGTACAATTAATTACAACATGAAAGTATAGCAGATTGGGTATTAACATGAAACTCTCTAAGAATACAGATAAGCTGATGGTAGTATATACCAGAGTATTCAGACAGTCAAAAGGGTATGTAGGGGGGCCCAAACCTTTTGATAATAGTTCAGTTTTTTGGACATGTGAGCTATTAGATTCTCTGCCTGCAGGGCAAAAAGAACCTTTCGCAACCATTCTGTAAGGGAGGGAACACACTGGTCGAGCCAGTGATGTAGGATTAGGTTTTTGGCACATAGAGATATCATGGCCATATGTTTATGTTGGTTGCCAATCAGAGTGTTCTCATATTCCCCTAGAATGCATATTTCGGGACAGAAGACATCCAAGAGGCCCAGAATGGGGTCCAACTTTGACTTAATGGCTGACCACACTGGAGAGGCTTTATTACACTCCCGTAGTATATGAAGTAAGGTACGAGGATGATCACCACATCTTGAACAAAGATTAGAGGAGAGCTTTCTCATTTTGTGTAGCTTAACCAGAGTGTAATATAGATCATGAAGTACATAGAATTGTAGGAGACGATACCGAACCCACTTCATGTTCCAGTATAGTTGGGACCATATTTGAGGCCAGGATCGAGTAATGGAGGGAGCATGGGGCAGTACATGATCCCAAATGTAGTGTAGATGACCTTCCTTCTCCCCGACTATATCCCGTAGAAGATGGTAGAAGAAAGAAATGAGATGGGATGAGGGGGAGGTCGAGATGGATGAAAGTATTGGGACTGCCAGGTATTGGTCCCAGAGTCCCAAACCAAAGTGACAGAGAAGTATATATGACAATTTTAATGTATTTAAAACAATGAGAGGTGGGGAGGTTAAACTTGAGTTGGGTGTCTTGGAAGGACAACAGTTTGTGGTCTCTCAGTAAGTCAGTGACTTTTAAGGCAACTCTGTGTGGCCAGAAAGTAGAGCTGAGGGTCTGACCCCCAATTTTGAAATTAGGGTTGTTTAATATAGGTTGTGCTACATCATGTATAAGAAAGGTGTGAGTGGTAGTGTACGGCTGTGTTTATCGTGAACCACACTGTTTGATGGTCTCTTGTTCTCAGATGGCTACCCACTTCTAAATCTGAGATCCTCTCTCCATCCCCGTTTGAGAGTACCAGGTCTATGATTGCGCCCTCCTGAGTGGGTTCCAGCACTAGTTGTCTGAGGCATGCTCACTGTAGGGCATCGAGAATGACCCTGCTCTTTGATGTAGCTGCAGTAGAGGCGCTCCAGTTAACATCTGGCATATTCAGGTCCTCCATCACCAGTATCTCCCCTTTTTCTGCTATTCTAAGGATGCCGTCTATCATTTCTTTGTCCATATCCTCCCCCTGAGATGGGGGTCTGTATACAACCCCAGTGCAGATTGTGATGCTATTTCCTGTTTCCATGGTGACCCACAGTGCCTCCTCTTCAAGCACCATGAAGTCTTGCTATATTAGGACTTATTGCAGTTAGCCACTGCACTTGAACTGCCCCGGAGAGGAAAGAGTTAACTCCAGAGAATCTGGAGTTCTAAAGCGCAAGGGCGCTATACCAAAGCTCTATCTGGGCAGTTTCAAATGAAACTGTCAGATTCTTTACTCCGCTTCACTGAACAGTCGCTCCGGAGATCAGCTCCTTCAGCTCGGTTCATTTCTCGGTCAAGCGAGTATTTTCGGTTCATTTGAACTGGCAAAAAGTAATTATTTTACCGCATTTCGGTTAAAGCTCTATCTGGTAAACCGTAAGTACAAAATGTAAAGTCTGTGTGGAAATTTAGTTATCGGTTCGGTTTTGAACCGATCGGTTTGCTTATTTTAACGTTTTAAAGTTTTGGGCTTTTAGAGTGCGGTACTCGGTTCTTATCGGTTCTCAAAAAAACTTGATTTTAAATAGGGTTTTTTCGAATACCCGTGAAAGGTTAGGAACCGATAAGGGTGTCTTGCCTGGTACGGCCATAAAAGGGCAAGTGGTTAGGCTGGCATTATGTCTGGGAAACCCAAAAGAAAACTGGCCCACTGGGTTTCAACACTGTGATGCTGTGGGAAGCCTTTGCCAAGGCTGTCCCACACACCACTTGTGTTTATTGTCTGGGGTTGACCACCTCCTGTCAGACTGCCAGGTGTTTAAAATTTCTCTGCAGCCACCCTGAAAGAGATAGGGCCGCTCAGGAACTATTGGCTAAAAGTCCGCTGACCCGGATGGCCAGCCCGGTCCAGTAACCACTGGACCAGAGGAGTGCCTCTGACCAGGGCTAGACTTCCTCGGCAAAAGGATGATTCAGAGGAACCAGTTTAAAAAAAAAAAAAAAAAAAGAAATAATATGACAGAGAAATCAGTAGGTTTGGAGTCCAAGATTGTCTCTCCAACTGCTGCAGAAGTAGTTGTTTACACAGATTGTCCAGTCACTGTTTCTAGGTCCTGTCGAACCATCTACAGTTGGTAAAAGGTGGCTCGCTCAGTTCCAGTGGTTCAGGTTTATGATGTTGAGGAATTGTTATGAACCACAGGAGTGGGAGGAGGAAAATTGATCAATACATTTGTGGCTGGTAGGGTCTGGACGTGCCCACTTAAGCGGACATTTCTCCAGACAGACTTTTAGAATCTCCTCCTATTCTGTCTGAGTCCCTTTCAGTTTATGTTTTACAAAAGCTTGCAGAATCCCTCAGCTTCCTTTAGAGGAGGCTAGGATGAGTAAAGGGAGCCTGATTATGTAGGAATGATGGGCTAGGAGGTTGTCTTTCCTTTGCATAAGTCATTTAGGAAGTAAACAACTAAGATTTTATAAGATTCTTCTTTCTGTCCCTCCTGTAAGATAAAAAAATGGACAGAAGGTGTATTTCATTCAGGCTCTGTTACAGACTTCCTCACTGAGCAGTGTAGTCATGTAGGTGTGGTACAAGCTGCAGCCTGTGTCAAGGCTAGTTCCCTGGCCTCACATCCTCCTGAATAGGATTCCAGGAGGATTGATGCCATGGCAAGAAAACAGTATATGGCAGCTTCTGTGGGACTCAGACAGGCAAGTTGTATGGCTTATGTGGCTAGATTTCGGAAATCTAGGTGGGACACAGTATTGCAGTTAGCCAAGCAGGCCCATGGCCAGCTGGCTAGCGGGTTGGAACAGGTGGCTGCTAATGGCACTGAAGCCTCTAAGTTCAAGTTCATACTGCTGTTGGTGTTAATCTTGTTTTCTAGGGTCATGACCACTTCTGTAGCTTTCGAGAGGTTGGCATGGCTCAGATGCACTAATCTGTCCCAAGATACTCTGTCAAAGTCTATGGATTTGTTTCTTGTTGTGGGTAATTCTCTGTTTGAGGAACAAACAGAAAGCTATATGAAAACATGGATGATTACCTACAAAAGTGCCCAGGTAGAGGCTCAGGTCTCTATGCTTTCGCAGAGGGGTCTCTTCAGAGGCAGAGATAGACGGGCACAAGTAAACCGTCCCTCCCTTAGCCTAAGACTATTGCCAAGCAGGCACCCTGATGGGGTGCCCAGGGCCGATTCTCCCATACCAGTGGTCAGGTTGGTTTTATTTCAGCCAGAACTGTGTGTCCCTAACTCGGACAAGTGGGTTCTGGAAGTAATAGGTCTGGTTCTCAGCTTCAAACAGTTTCCAAAGATGAGAGCCAGACAGGTCCACCTGCAAATCCTTCGAATCCTTTGCTTTGGGAGCAGAGGTTTCTTCTCCTCTGAACTGCAAAGCAGTAGAGGGTCCTCCTTGCCACCGGCAAGGCTGTGCTCATGATACTTTCTTAACCTATAGAAGGCAGGAGATTGGCGGCCCATCTCAGATTTAAGGTACCTGAACAAGCATCTTTTGAAAACAAAGTTAAAAATGTTAACTCTGGCTGAGGCCAGGGACTGGCTAGCTTGCCTGGACCTCAAGGATGCCTATTTTTTCATGTCTTGATCAGGCCTTCTCACCAAAGTACTCAGGTACCTCAGGCCACTACCAGTTCAGGGCAATGCCTCGGCCTTACTCTCTGGCGCCAAGGGTATTCAAGAAATTCTAGCTGTGTAGTGGCTCTTAAGAAGGCAAGGGATTGCTTTGTTTTCCTGGATGACTGGCTCTTAGTGGGTCAGTCTCCAGATCAAGTAAAATCCCACTTGCAAGTCACCCAGCAGCTTCTCACCTTTCTGGGATTCCTGCTGAATTTACCAAAGTCAGTTCTCGAACCAGTTCAGGTACTAACTTTCATAGGTGCAGAGTTGAACACAAAGTTAGCCAGGCATTTCTCCTCTAAAAAGGTAGGCAGTCTCTTTGCCCTGGCATCTTCCATTACTCTGCGTCTCTTGACCAGCAAAGCATTTGCTACTAACTACTAGGGCACATGGCTGCTTCCACAGCTGTAGTGCAGGGAGCAAGATTCCAGATGAGGGACATTCACTTCCATCTGAGGCCTATTGGTCTCAAAGGAGGGATTCCTTTCCAAATTGGTTCTAGTGACCCAATCCCTGATCCTGGCCTTACACTGTGGCAGGATCAAAGCAATCTAAAACTAGGGGTCCTCTTCATTCCCTCACCACGGATGCTCCTGTGTTAGGTGAGGAGCTCGCTAGGCGACCTGTCCACTAGGGAGTGTGGTCTCCTAGGAATCTCTGCTCCACGCCAATTTTTGGAACTCAGAGCTGTCTTTTAGCTCTTAGGAGTTTTCAGCTTCTGTCCAGAACAAGGTAGTTCAAGTCAGGACAGACAACACCACAATAATGTGGTACATCAACAGGCAGGGGGCACTCGGTCATCAGCCTTGTACAATCGAGCAATGAAGTGGTGGTCTCTGGCTTACTCCCTGAACACCTCCTGATAGCAGTTCACCTCCCAGGGAAGGACAATGCCCTGGCAGATGCCCTCAACAGGATTCTCAGGGCCATCATGATTGGGCTCTGAATCCTCAGGTGCTAGGTTCAGTCTCTTGCCAGATGGGGGCTCATTTTCAGATAGATCTTTTCGCAGCCCCAGATAACCACTAACTTCCTCTGTTTTGTTGAGGCCTCCAGTGCTGGATCAGCCCCTGGACGCTTTCACTTGGATTGGAAAGGGAAGTTTCTGTTCACCTTTCCTCCCTTTTCCCTTTCTTTCAGGGTACTAGTAAAATCAGATCTCAGCCCTGCAAAGCGATTCTGATTGTTCCAAGCTGGGCCAGACAGCCCTGGTACCCATTGTCTCTGTCCTGACAGTCCACCCTACCCGAGCTTGCCCAGAGTCCACGGCTTACTGGCCTTTGCACAAGGGAGAGGTGGTATCCAAACCTCAAATTCCTCCTTCTCAAGGCAGCTCTTGAGGAGTTAGAATTTGCTGATTTACACCTTTTCAAGGTGTCATGGATATTTTAAAGGCTTCAAGGAAGCTTTTCACTGGCGTTACCTACAATTCTAAGTGGAACAGGTTTTCAGTCTGAGTGCTCTGAGAAGCAGATTATACCACAGTCTGCTTATCTGCCCATTTCTGGACTTTTGGTCCATTTTAAATTCTTTAGGTCTTAGGCCAGCTACCTTAAGGGTTCCTTTGGCAGCTGTCTCTGTTTTCTGCAAGCAGGAAGCCTGCTCTTTCTTCTCAACCTGTGTTTTCGTTTTTAAGGGGTTGCTTCACACCAACCCTCCTTTTTCGGGAACCAGCTCCTGCATGGAGCCTGAATGTTTGCATTGCTCAGTTAATGCAAACCCCTTTGGACCTCTGTCCCCAGCAGAGCTCAAGCTTCTCACTTGGAAAATGGTTTTTTCTGGTGGTTTCACTTCTGCCAGGCGCATAAGTGAACTACAGGCCCTGGCAGTGGAAGAAGATTTTTCTCTCCCCACAGGGATAAGACAGTCCCTAGGACTAACACAGGGTTTGTCCCTAAGTGGTTTCAGGTTTCCACCTGAACCAATCCATCTCTCTCCCAGGATTTTTTCACTGAGCATTCTTCCTCAGGTGAGAGGAGACTGCACAGCTTGGACGTCAAAAGAGCCTTATGCTACTATTTGTAACGCACCAAGGGTCACAGGTTTGAATCCCTCCAACTCTTCCTTACCTAGGGCAAGGTTGGCAAAGGGAACCTGCCACTAAGAGGACAATTGCAAGGTGGATTGTCTCTTGTATCCATTTTTATCATCAAAGACTAGGTAGGAGAGCCCCCCTCAGGACTGAGGGCTCACTCCACCAGGTGTACAGCTGCATCTCTAGCGGCTGCTAGAGATATTCCCATTCTGGAAATCTGTCGAGCTGTTACTTGGAAGACAGTTCACACTTTTACCAAGCATTATTCTCTGGATTTCAGTCCAGGAGAGATGCTCGTTTTTGGCACAGCTGTGCTTCAGAGCCTATTTCCTAAGTAGGTTCTGACCCTCCATGGAGGTACTGCTGTGTATCTGTAATAAGTCCTAATATAGCAAGACTTCTGGTGCTTGAAGAAAAATTACTCACCTTAGTAATTGCTTTTCTTCTCATGGAGTCTTCATATTAGGACCACCCCAACCTGCCCCTCTCAGAACTTCTACTGGGATGGGGTGGCAAATTAGTGCAAGCACTGTGTCATGCCATTGTAGTTCTTCCTTCACCCTCTTTATTTAGGGTTAGGGAACTAGGGTTTTCTGTTGAGTGATTTGTTGGCCCCTTCCTGGACTTGGAGTCTTTGGGGAAGGGGGGTTCCTTAATAGTGCTTGTCAGGGGGAAACTAATAATACCATTATTCATTCTTATTATTGTTATTGTTGTTTCTATTGTTGTTATTACTACTAGTAGGTAGCCATTTGCCTAGTGTAGAGCTTTCCACACAGACTTGTTGCTTAGTGTTAGCTTCGTAAAGATCTGACAGTTTCATTTGAAACTGCCCAGATAGAGCTTTGGTATAGCGCCCTCACGCTTTAGAACTCCAGATTCTCTGGAGTTAACTCTTTCCTCTCCGGGGCAGTTCAAGTGCAGTGGCTAACTGCAATAAGTCCTAATATAGCAAGACTCCATGAGAAGAAAAGCAATTACTAAGGTGAGTAATTTTTTCTTCTCCCTGTTTACCCTTTAGTTCCATTGTTTTGAGCTACTCCTCCTCCTCATTTATCCTTCCTGTCCCTCCTGTATATTGTGTACCCCGGTATGTTGACATCCCAATTGTGGTTCTCTGTGTACCATGTTTCTGTGACTGCCACGATATCCAGGCTTCCCTCTTCCATCAAGACCACTAGCTCAGGGAGCTTGTTACCCAGACTATGGACATTGGTACTCATCGCCCTCCATTTTTTAAAGGCCTTACCCCTTTTAGCCCCATCCCTGTCCTTACTGCCTTTGCCTTTTTCTCCATTTACCCCTGTCCTGCCCCCTTTTGACTTCTCTACCTTGGTGTTTATCTCACTAACTACCGTGTTTTGTGAGCTAGAGGCTGGGATTTCTGTGCTTCTTTTCAGTGTCTCCCCTTGGCTAGTTTAAATGTTTGCCAATGAAGCATTTAAACCTATCAACTAGGATCCTGATTCCCCTCCTGGACAGATGCAGACCATCATGCCAGTGTAGGCCTGCATCCCTACAGGTGTATCCCCAGTTCCCAATGAAGCCAAAACCCTGAGCTCCGCACTGGTTTTTCAATCATTCATTGAATCCCATGGTGCAGAGTACCCTAGCCTCACCCATGCCATAGACCAGCAGCACCTTTGAGAAGGTTACCGTGCATGCTACCTGTGTAAGGCCCCTCCCCAACTCCACAGACTCCTCCTGCAACACTCTGATCCCATTCCCAGCCAGGTCATTTGTCCCTAGGTGGACAATGATGTCTAGCTCCCTCTCCTGTGCATCTGATCCCACGATCCTGAGGATTCGCTTCTTGTCCCTTCAAGCCATGGCGCCGGGCAGGCACCTTACCTCCTTCTCCCCTAGCTCCCCCAGTTCTACCCCCACTAACGATTGCCCTCCAGAAACAATCGGCTACAGCGCTGACCCACCACCCCAGTGCATGCTTTCCTTCCTTTCAGCAAGACAACCTGCACAACAATTTAACTGAAAATATAGAATGCAGAAGAACAATTTCAATCAGAGAAAAATAAAGCAGTAAACTGTAAAACCTGTAAGCACAAAACAGTAAAAAAAACCTGTAAGTACAACCTGTAACAATTTAACTGAAAATATTTCCTGCCAAAAACAATTTCAACCAGAGAAAAATAAAGCAGTAAAGAGTAGAATAACATATTTACTGTATCTCTACACATGAGTAGCAAGACCTCCATAACTAACTCGTGGCTTTGCCACTCGTGAGATACGGGTCTTACTGCTCACTAGTGGAGAGAAATGTGTTATTCCACTGCAATCTTACTTTATTTATTTATTCAATTTTGGTAACTGGGTAAGCCCACTAAGCCCCAAAGGTCCCTTTTTCAGGGGTGACCCAGAATTAGTTACAGAAGGAGACAAGTGCAAATAATGGAGCAAGGGCACAGTACATCCAAGGGATACAAGTACGATTGTGGAGCAAGGACACAGTACATCGTGACAATAGGGAGAGTTCAAAAACAGTGCTAACATAGCGCCAAAGTTAGTTACAAGTGATGACAATTACAATCAAGTCAGGGGCTGCAGTCCTACACTCAGGAGAGAATGAGTCGTCTTAGAGTCATTGGTAACAGTGCAGGTTAAGACTGTAATACAGCAGTGAGTCTATTATGTATTCCATATATTTATTTATTTATTTAGTTTTTTGTTAACCGGGTAAGTGCACTAGCCAATAAATGTCTATTTTCAGGCACGACCCAGGAGAGTACAAGGCAATACATACAGAAAAGCATTTCAGAAATCACTGACAGTAGTCAATATGGCTTGTTCTTAGCCAAGGAGACAAAGATGACAATAAACAGTAAACAGTACAGCGAAGTGCCTAACAACAAAACAAAGTAGCTTATTTTTAGCCATGTAGACACAGATAACAGTAGATTGGCTAACAAAACATTGGCCAGTACTACATGCAACAATAGCAAAGATACTACAGCCAACTAAACAAATTGTGGAGCAGGTTATAACATGAAGGGAACAGGCAATAGTACAGTCATACATTATTATAAGTAGGCATTTACTATGATATAAAACTCCAAACAGTCAACTAAACATGTAGTAGAGCGCGTCATAACAGGAAGGGATCGGGCCCCAAAGAAGAAGTGCTTCGTGCATGTGTCACCACAAGAGGGTACAAAATTGCTTAGAGAAGTACCTAATGAATTTGAATTGAGGAAGAGAACTGGGGGAGGCAGTAGCAGTAAGATACTGTAGTAGGATGGGTCCTAGAAGCGGGTAGTGTAAGATTGAGAGGAATGGGGAGAGAAGAGAGAGATGGGGTTACAATAAGCAGGAGAATTAGATCGTCCAGTGGCTGTGACACAGGGCAGGTGGATAACCCGCTAGGTCAGGTAGGGTCGAAACAGGTACAATGTTCAGCCATAGACAGGTAACATCATAGCCCACTGTTAAAGTGATAGTGGGATGCAGATTGTCTTAATTCCAGGGGCAGCGCATTCCACATCAGAGGGGCAGCATGCCCGAATGCCCCGGTCCCTTTGGAGGTGTGACACCTGGGTACCCTCAGTAGTGATTTGTCAACTGACTTCAGTCCTCGGTATGAGGTGATGGGACTTAATAGCGTTGCAAGGGAGGCCGAGGTTTGCAGCCTGATTATGGAGTCAGATAGAGAGCCAAGATAGTATTGTCTGGATGCAGAGGGGGAGAGCCAGCCTAGGTCACTATAAAGCCAACATCGATGTTTGAGCCGTGGGGACAATGATGCATAACGACAGATATTGTTATAGGTGACATCCCATTTCAGTAGGGATGATTTATGGGCAGCCGCAAGGATAGGAGCACAGTATGTCAGGGTTGGGAGCAGGATCCCCCCTGGCAATGGCCAGCTTAGCAGAAGGAGTTAGCATGTAGCTAGTTCTGTAGGCAACACCCAGTTTACTATTTGCTGTTTTGCAGGTTGATTGAATGTGGAGGCTTAGATCTAGAGATTGGTCAAGTATAACCCCAAGGTACCTGAAGGATGTGACAGCCTCTAGTTTGTTCCCCTCAAGGTCGTGGACCACCAAGGGTGAGGGGCAAGTTTTTAGTTTGGGGTGGAGCCCAGGAGCAAGGTTTTTGTTTTGTTAGTATTTAGAACCAGTATATGGTTGCACAGCCAGCTTTGAATGCTCCTGTAATCAGTGGTCAGAGACGAGGTGAGGTAATCAGTGTTAGTTGAGCTGGTGTAGATGACAAGGTCATCTGCGTAGAGAAGAGAGGAGCAAGTTGAGATGTTGTCCGGAACATTGTTGATTAAGAGGGGAGAATAGAAGTGGTCCCAAAATAGATCCCTGGGGAACTCCAACATTGATTGTGGTGTTGTCAGATACTGCAGTGTTAAAATTTCACTGCTTGGGTCCTATCCGATAAATAGCTTCTGTACCAGTTTACAACAGGAGTAGGGAAGCCCATGTTTTGAGGAGTAGACAGGAGTAGGGAGTGATCCACAAGATCAAAGGCCTTAGTGAGGTCAATGAAGATGGCCCCTGTTAGTCGTCCAGCGTCCATGTTGGAGAGAGTATCTGAGGTGAATTTTGCCAGGGCCGTTGAAGGGCTATGCTTTTTCCTGAATCCATGTTGCACGTCAGAGAGAAGATGTGAGGTTGCAATGAAGTCCAGAGTTTGGATGGCGACAAGCTTCTCCAGTATTTTGCTTAAGACCAAGAGAATCGCTATCGACCTGTAATTTGAGATATCCTTCTTATCCCCCTTTTTGAATATTGGAGTTACCCTAGCAATCTTCCAGAGGTCTGTCACGACACCGCTAGAAAGGAATAGTGTGTAGATTTTGGCCAAAGGAGAGGCAATGAGATGGGCGGCCAGCTTTATTAAGCAGGATTCAAGTGAGTCAGACCCTGGGCTAGTGTTATTGGAGATAGTTCTTAGCAGTTTGAGGACCTGTGGACTGGTGATAGCCTTGAAGTAGAAAGGCCGGGACAGCGGAGACCCGTTGGATGATGATAGGGGGTCCATCAGTTTGCTAGAGTTAGGGGGCTGAGATACAGTGGGTGCCTGTGGAAAGGTGGAGGTGTAGGGTGAGAGATTGGAGAATATCCCGTTGAAAGCATTCGCCATTGTATAAGAGTCGTTACAGTGAGCTTCGCTGAGAATCATCTCTGAAGGGGTCATAGATTGAGATGCACCAAGGAAGGTTTTTACATGGACCCAGAATTTCTGAGTGTCATGGGCTGAGCTGGATAGCAGGTTCTGGCAGTACCTTCTTTTGGCTTGTCTTATGTGTTTTTTACAGGAATTTCTGTGTGTCTTGTAAGTAATGAGATCAGTAAGCAAGCCAGTACATTTGTAGTTCTTCCACAGTTTGTCCCTGTGCCTTAGCTCTGTAAGCAGGTCTTTATGGACCACCTGGTTTGGTTTCCTCTAACCCTCCTTTTTACCTTAGGTGCATGTCTACTCTGAACGGCACTGAATTTGTCTAGGAAAACAAGTAAGGCATCCTCCACTTTTTGCACATGGTAGTCTTCAGATCAGTCTATGGTGTAAACGTTGTGAAGGAAAGCATTTTTATCCATGCCTGCAAAGTTAGTAAAGGTGACAAAGCGGGGTGGAGGAGATGGCGGGGCACCTGAGGTCCATAGACAGAATACTGGAGAGTGGTCAGTTATTGCATCTGCCAAGATACCTGCCTTGGTCACATGCTCAGGTCGATTAGTAAGTAGCCAGTCGATAAGGGTACCTGATTTGGATGGAGTTACCGTCCTTGTGTTATCAGCTATAAGCTGGTACAGGTTAAAACTGTGTGCTAAAGACATGAGGGCACTGTGAGAGGGACCTAACCAGTTTAGGTTTACATCCCCAAGAATTAAGGCCTCATTTAGGTTGACAGACTGTGATGTCTGGCTTAGCAGGACCTGAAGTCCAGCCACACCCCCAGATGGCAGGTTGTAGATGCAGACTATGTGTAATTTATCTGCCCCTAGTGAGACTATGGCATGAATGGATTCACATAACGTGGGTGGGTCCCGTGCTGGGACAGTTGTAATACTGAGGTGGTTCTTGTGGTAGAGTGCAACACCACTGCTATGCTTTGTACCAGGTCTATCTTGTCGGATAAGAGAGTAACTCGGTATGCTGCACAGAGAGTCAAGTATTCATGGTTGTAGCCATGTTTCTGTAAGACATAGGATGTCAGGTTCATAGACTTTGATCCATGCTTCCAGTTCGACCATGTGGCACATTAGACTTCTGATGTTCATGTGGACTATGAGAAGCCCTTTTTTTGCTCAACCAGTTAGGTCAGCTGCAGTGATGCAGTCGGGAGGGCCTGGAATAAGTTCAGTATCGCCTGATAGCAGAAGCTCTAGCAATGATAGCAGTGTAAGCCTTACAACGTAATAAGTAAGGAGCAAATAGTGCTTCCTGCTCAGTTTACCGAGGGCACAATGCATGTAGTACGTACATCCTTTTTTGTAAAAGAGGTATTGCCAAGTGGTTGCAGGCCAGCACTTAGAAACTAACAGGTTGGAAAACCTGAAATCCCCATCTGCATGACAATTTTGGTTCTGTTCGCATGGGAATGATAACGAGATCACACTAACACAAAGTAATAGTAAGAGCCTAGGCACAAGATATAGTACCCTTATTTTGCCACTTAGGGGCAGTGTGTATCCATAGATCAGTGACATGGTTAGAAGGCCACTCTGCCTAATTGCGTGGCTCAGTTGGTAGCACATCTGCCTCTGGACCAGAAGGTCGTGGGTTCTCGTCCCACACCGGGATTGGACTTGCACCTAAAAATTGCTGGCATCCGAGTGCAGTATTGGGGGGTGCTGTACTGCTGGGGTGTGCCGTCCTTCGGATGAGAAGTTAAACCGAGGTCCCGTCTGCCCATCCTGGTGTTGTCCAGGTGGGTGTCCAGGTGGACGTAAAAGAACCCAGGGCACTCCTCGCAAAGAGTAGGGAACATTCCCAGTGTCCTGGCCAACATTCCCCTTCCCATAAACCGGTTCATGCAATTATCCAGTCTGTATGTGGGTGATGATGTGCGATATGGCCGCCACCACACATTCAGTCACTTCACTACCAGTCTAGCATTGCTTGTAAAGCGCTTTGGATGTATGAAAAGTGCTATATAAATGCTGATTATTCTTCTTCTTCTAATCTAGAGAACGCTATGAGTCTAGACTGTTGTTAAAAAGAAAGATGCATAGGCTAAAATTCCCTGTTAGACCTACTGAGTAGGTAAATACTGACCCAATTTCAAGTCAGCAGTACCAATATTGAGTTAGGTTATGACACAGTGCAAGAAGGAGAGGGGCTTAAACTGAAAATACGTGAGGTAAGGGTAGGTACTTAGTTAGGTTTCAGAGCGACCCTGCTAGGAGGCATTCTAGAGAGATGAGATTAAATGCAGCTATGGAGGCATACTCGGCTAGGTTACCCTAAGGATGAACAGCGAGTGGTGGAAAGGATCACCCCTAGTGGTGACACAGTATAAGGAGCCAATGAGAAAATGGACCCTTAGTCATCTGACCAAAAGGATCTTATATAGTTATAGGTCTGCCCAGGGTGGGTGAGGTGGGGGGCGGGCAGGAAGAAAGTAATACAAAAGCACACCAGAGGAGCTGTAAACACTGTGTAATTTAAGCCAGAAAAGGCGTGTTGAAGGTGGGGAGAAAGGCAGGCTCAATACAGTGCTGTGCAGTCCGTGTCTCGAGCTGACTGCAATGGGCAACCGAGTCAAGAATAGTCCCTTGGGTTTGACACCAATCCGTGCTGCTCTCAAGGAGGGGGTTCTAAAATTACCGTCTAGACACCTCTTTTGAAAAATTCATGGAGTTGAAGCTCCCAGGAACGTACCTTTCGGCTTTACGGCTTTGGCGGGCACAAGTAGTGGGGAGCAGCCGGGCTACTGGTCTTTGATCCGGGCTTTAGTTTTACAGATGGCTTCTTCAACAGAGATAATCCCGGAGGAGCGGGAAGAAGTCTGGGTGCCTGCCGCTAGGGTTACCGCTTGGCTTGGCAGACCAGCGGACCCACGGCAGCGCTTGCTCTGGAGGCGGCGATCCGGAGCTGCAGTGGGCTTGGAGGTACCTGAGGGAGAGAGCAAGGGAGAGGGTTTAAGTAAGCGTAGGTGGGGGGGGCTGGCTCAAGTAGAACAAAAGAGAAAGGGAGGGCAGAGAGATAAGGGAGGAGTAGACAGGGTGGAGCGTGCCAGGTATAGGAGAGGAGAGATAGAACAAGCTTGAGAAATAAACTTATACTTTAAACACTGGATCAATTCCTTAACTGACTAATTTGCTAGCAATACTGGAATTAACTTCTGTGGGTAACTTTAAGAAATGCTAAGCACAAGTGAATTAACACAACTCTTTTTCTGCTGGACAAAGATAAAAGCTTCAGTAAGTGGCTTGACCGGCAATACAAAAGTGCACCCCTCTCAAGTAAGCCCCAGAGGAGCTGTAAACACTGTGTAAGCCAGAAAAGGTGCATTGAAGGTGGGAAGAAAGGCAGGCTCACTACAGTGCTGTGCGGTCTGTGTCTCAAGCCGACGGCAATGGGCAACCGAGCCAAGAATAGTGCCTTGGGTTTGACACCAATCCGTGCAGCTCTCGAGGGGGTTCTCCAATCACCGTCAAGGTGCCTTTTTTGAAAAATTCAGGGAGCTGAAGCTGCCAGGGATGTACCTTTCAGCTTTATGGCTTTGGCAGGCACAAGTAGTGGGGAGCGGCCGGGCTGCTGGTCCTTGATCTGGGCTTCAATTTCACCGTTGGCTCCTTCAATGGAGATAATCCCGGAGGAGCGGAGAGAAGTCTGGGCGCCTGCCGCTGGGGTTACCACTTGGCTTGGCAGACCAGCGGGTCAATGGCAGCACTTGCTCTGGAGGTGGCGATCCGAAGCCCCGCTGGGCTTGGATGTACCTTTCGGCTTTGGCGGGCACAAGTAGTGGGGAGTGGCTCGGCTGCTGGTCCTCGATCTGGGCTTCAGTTTCACTATTGGCTCCTTCAACGGAAATAATCCCGGAGGAGTGGGGGGGAAGTCTGGGTGCCTGCCATTGGGGTTATCGCTTTGCTTGGCTGACTAGCGGGTCCACGGCAGCGCTTGCTTTGGAGGCGGCGATCCGAAGCCCCGGTGGGCTTGGATGTACCTTTCGGCTTTATGGCTTCAGTGGGCACAAGTAGTGGGGAGCGGCCGGGCTGCTGGTCTTCGATCTATGCTTCAGTTTAACGGACGGCTCCTTCAACGGAGATAATCTCGGAGGAGCGGGGAGAAGTCCATATATATTATAGGCTGGGCCATATCTGTATTGGGCTAACACAGACAGTTTTATTTTTTCATGGCTCATGACTTGCTTCAATTCAAGGTGAATGTGATGAGCCCATTTGCTGCTGATTCTTTTTAAATTGAGAAAAATAGATATGTCTGCATGAGGCCATGCCTAGTTGCATTGCTTTGTATTGTCATGGGTGTGTATTGGCATGATTTGCTGTTTCTATTTCTCATTGCATGCGAGAGAGTAGTTGAACAAAGGTATGTCATTAGAGGTTGAGTTGCATCACCTAAATTGTTGTATGCATTGACAGTCTTTTTTTTTTTTTTTTTGTTGATTGTAAGTTTATTTTTAATTTTTTTGTTATGGTTTTTGGTGCTTCTGCCCTGTAGCTCAGCCCCCAGCCTCCCAGTCCCCGGCCCCGGACTTCCCTCCAGTGCTGGTGCTCTTTCTCTTTCTGTTTCTGAATGGCAAAGTCTATCTCTATCTGGATAATGAAGTATTTTATTTTTTTTAAATATGACCATTAACCAGACCTAAACTCAGTGCACGCCGACTTGGAACAGGTGTGTAGCGCAGATAGTGGAGTGCATCGCAGTGCTGGGCCGGTGCCAGCACATCTTCCCAATCTCTAATGCTTATCACAACACACAGCAGCGAACTGTGAAGACTAGGAGAGAACTCATCACAGAGCTGGGGAAGCAGCCTGGGCTTGCTCAATATGAACTTGAGTTGTTTGGTTGAAGAGAAGACAGAACTACCTCAAACTAAAATTTGAATATGTCTTAGTCATTCTTTTTGAAAAGTGCACTATATCACAGAAAACAGACGTGGCACAAATGTTCTCATCAGTTGTTTTTAAAATGACAACTTGTGACTTGCAGGGTGTATCACTCATGTATCTGTAAAATACCTTGTTCTATCTACTGTACCTGCTTGTCTGACTTTTCTTGTCTGGGTGTCTGCCGGCAGCTACTGTTGGGGGAAAAAAAAAAGAATAATACAGTAATAACATTGTGACGTAGGTTCATGCAGCGATCCCAGTTGTTAATGCTTTAGCAAAGTGGCCTCCTTAGAATGCGAGAGGTGGTGTGTGTGTAGATATCATGGTGCCCAGACCCTGGACAGGATACTTCTCATGGGCTGCTGCAGTAGAGTTTCTGGTCTCCACCAAAATGGCCATGCCATGCTAGTATATTTACAGTGTCAACTCGAAGGAGTCATTACAAACACTAGGCACCCTCACAGTCAGTGCAATGCAATGGGCAAGATTTGTAGCTTTGAACTTTATCTAGTTTGCTTGTTTTCAAGTTCCTGTGGTGTAATGGTGCTTGTGTTACACCATAGGAACATGAAAGCGATGTTATCTTGTGCCAGGTTCAGTTTCTATGTACCCTACATCAGGATGTCTGGACCCCGGCTGTGCCCCAGTCCATCCAAATTCCTGGAGCCGCCACTGAAACCAATTCAGTGACATGCTGGTGCACATCCACTGAAGTGGCTGAGCGGGCAAATGGGAGGTTTTGAATTTCTGGGTCAATCTGCACCAACTGAGGCAAAGAAAAACATTGACCCCTTGGTTCTCAGCGTGGCCAGAAGGAGGGGCAGCAGTTCAGGGGGAAAATGCTTGGAGCCCCAGGATAGAAAGTGGGACAATCAGCCAGATCCAGGTGTGGAGTGAATACTTGATCTTACTTCGAGGGGGGGCCCTTGTAGCAGGCTTTTACCATTAGGACTGATGCCACAGGCCTTAGAACCCACTGGAAAAAATGTAGTTAGCAATACCCAGCAGGGCTCACCCGACGCCAGCTCCGCTTTGCGTCGGCAGCTCACAAAAGGGCGTCCCTAGCTCCACCTCTGTTCTTTTCCTGCCGTAGACCTGCTCTCATTGGGAAAGTCTTAGCGTGTTCTTCAGCAGTTCCAGTGAAATTTGGTGACTTTTCATCATTTTTCTCCTCAGAACCTTACTCCTTCATTGGATTCTCCCTTTTTCTTGGACTTTGTCATCGCATGTTGTCTCCATCGTCGGTCTCATCCTCCGGCCTCAAGTAGACCAAGTGTGCCTGTGGCTGCCAGATCCCATCGAAGGACAGCCACAAGGCCTGCGTCTTCTGCCTGGGCCCAGACCACGACCTTCAAGCTTGCAAGATCTGCAAGGGCTTCACCAGCAGGACTTGGATCAGGCACTTGAAGGCCTTAAAAGCCCACCTTTTAGAGAAAAAGATGGATGTCATGAAAAGGTCTCCCGGGGAAAAGGCCAAGCACCGGGACAAATCCCACAAGTCCCTCGAGAAAGACCGTAGCCAGTCCCACCAGCGGTCCAGGTCACATTCTCCCCACAAAAAGACCTCATCTTTGGGCTCGGGCAGTTCCGACTGTTCAAGACACTCAAAACATGGAGAAAAGGCAAGGTCCGATGCCCCCACCAAGACAGCGACACGGAACCCAGTGGGGGCTACGTCTGACAAACCGGCCAAGGTGAAAGCTACACACTGCTGTGTACACAACTAAGGCCTCCACGTCAGCATGCTTCGGCCCCACTAAAAGGCTTCAGTCCGTGGCTTTACCCGGGTCAGGTAAGCTGTTGAGCAAGGATTGGGACCCTCCGGCTAAGACCCCTTCTGGGTCCCACCCTCCCAAGTTGGCGAAGTCAGAGCTGACCTGGGCCAAGACACTAGCCACGGTGCCGTCTACGGTGTCTAAGGTCAACTTGCCTCAGGATGAGCCCACACAGGTCACAGTACCGTCGCTGGCCCCGAGGTCCTCTACTCTGGAGGGTTCTTCCCCCAAGGCCTTGCTGGACTTTCCAGCTTCACCAGTCCCTCTGAAGAGGATGGTGGCTTCGGTTTTTAATAAGGAGGAGCTGCAGGAGCTCTTTTCCTTCTGGTGGAGCCAAGTCAAAATGGATGAGGCTACCCCAAAGCTGGATCCGACATCGGTACCCGACTGGTCGGACATCCTGGATACGGGGATCTTCCTGTGAAGTCACCTTCCAAAACCCCCAACAAGCGGTGCAAACCTTCCAAATCTTGCTCCCCCTCGGTGGTTCAATCCTGGTCTCGGTCTAAAGACCATCGCTGGCACAGTCCAAGGTCCTCTAGCCAATGCCAGTCCCAGCCCAAGTCCCACAGCTGCCAAAGATGTATCACTAGGCAAAGACGCTCTTCCAGCTGATGCCAGTCCCCTGACAGGTGCCGGTGTCCACTTCATCATCGGTCCCTGAGCCAATGTTGGTCCCATGGCCGATGTCGGTCAGAAAGTGCCCGGCATTCTAGGGAGGGTAGCCCGTACAGGCATGGTTCGGGCTCCCCTCATTCCAGTAGGAGCCAGTCCGCTTCATCCTCATCCTCTTCGGACCAGTCCTTCTCAGTAGTTGGGGGTTCTCATGATGACAAAGAGATACCCTGTTCGCCCTCTGACAGTTCAACCTTTATGAACATCATAAGGCACATCCAGACCTCCAAAGAATGGGAGATGGAGGACCTGGATCCGGAACGCCAGAGACTAGCCAGATACCTGAGGCAAAAGGAGCCCAAACCATTGGTAGTGCCTCCTTTGGTGGATACATTCCAAGATCTGACAAGGATCACTTCGAAATACCCAGCCACAGTCCCAGCAGTTCCCCAAAAATCAGACAGGCTGTATAGAGTGCCGAGGGAGGAGCCCTATTTGGCAGAACACCCTCAGGCTGACTCGATGGTCATAGCGGCTACTCATGATAAGTCTTGTCAGCCCAAACACTTTAGTTCCCAGGCCCCTGATCAGGAGTCCCGTTATTTGGACCAGGTGGGCAAGAAGGTATACTCTGCATCCACCTGCTTCATGCGTTCCCTGAACTTCCTAATGCATATGGTCCAGTACCAGAATGCCTTGTGGGAGAAGGGACGAGAGGTAGCCAATGCTTTGCCAGACTCCACGCAAAAATCAGAGCTCCTGGACATTCTGAAATCTGGCTCGGACGTAGGCACCCATGTTTTGCGTGCCTCATACGACACTGCAGCTACGGCATCCAGGGCGACAGCGTCAGGTGTCTGCCTAAGGCGCCATACCTGGCTAAGAGTCACAGGGCTGTCCCAGGATCTGCAGACTGGAATCAGGGACTTTCCCTTCCATGGTTCCGTACTGTTTGGGTCAGAGACTGAGAGCCTCATCTCCCATCTCCAAGAGTCAGGCAAATCAATCTGGTCCATCCGACAGATGTATAAGGGGGACCAGAAGCGATTCCGTAAATTGCCATTTCAGAAGACCTCAGGCCAGCATGCTCATGGCAACCAGATGGCACAGAGAGGCGGCTTCAAGATGAAGGCCGGAACCAGAAACTTGGAGGTGCTCCCTTTTGAGGCCCAAAGTCCTCCCAAGCCTCTTTGCCAACTCCCGGCTCTGCCCAGTGACTCCCTGTTGACCCCCCCCTCCGGAGGAGGTACCAGGGGAGGCAGTAGGTGGTCACTTCTCCCTCCACCTGGAAGGATGGAGCAAAATCACTTCAGACTTTTGGGTCCTAGATATCGCAAGGAGGGGACATACGCTGGAGTTCACTCAGATCCCTCCAGAGACACCACCAAGGTCCTCAAGGTTTCCTCCTTCTCACATACCTCTCATAGAAGGAGAGATTCAGGCCCTCTTGCAAAAAAAGACAATAAAGCCAGTCCCCCTGCAGCAGTGGGGAAAAGGGTTTTACTCCCACTTCTTCCTAGTTCCAAAGAAAACTCAGGATCTTCAGCCCATCCTGGACCCAGCTCCTTAAACAACTATATAGAATACCAAAGGTTCAGGATGGTGACCCTTCCAGGTCTCATTCCTCTGCTGCACCAGGGAGACTGGCTCTGTTCCCTGGACATGCATGATGCATACATGCATATATGGGTCCCCCCCCACAGGAAGTACTTGAGATTCCACTTCCAAGGGGGACACTACCAGTTCCGTGTTCTGCCATTCGGCCTCTCCTCCACTCCTCTGGTCTTTACCAAGTATCCAGCAGTGGTAGCTGCGGCTCTAAGGCGCAAGGGGCATTATGTCTTCCATTACATGGATGATTGGCTCTTGGTGACCTCATCAAGAATGTGCCTCATTCAAACTCTCGGGAACATCTATACGCTATTCCGAGTTGGGGATCACCCTGAATCTTCCAAAGTCATCCACAAAGCCCAACCAAAGACTCATCTTTATAGGTGCGGTCCTGGATACAGTCCAGGGTATGGCCTTCCTCCCACAGAAAAGGGGAAATCGCCTGCAAGAAGTGGCCCAAATGGTCCTCGTAACCCCACAGATCCAGACCAGGACCTTCCTCAGGCTACTGGGGCACATGGTGACGGCCATCCCTGTAACTCCCTTGGCTTGCCTTCACATTAGGGTCCCTCAGTGGACACTTAGGGTGCAGTGGGACTAAAGCTCAGACGGTCTCGACCATATGGTCAGGATCTCTGGGCCAGTCAGAAGGACCCATCTTTGATGGTTAGATCCCCTCAATTTGGAGGCAGAGGTCTTGTTTTGACAGAAGCCGGCGAGTCGAACATTGATGACAGATGCCTCTGACTTCGGTTGGGGAGCTCACCTAGGGGACAACCAGACTTGGGGTGTTTGGTCCCCAGAGGAGTGCGACCTCCACATCAATGTTCAGGAAATCTGAGCAGTCCTCAGCACCCGTCAGGCTTTCCAAGAGGATCTAGCACCAGGCTCTCTCCTCGTTCAGTCAGACAACACAGCTGTTGTCTTCTATATTAACAAGCAAGGTGGAACACATTCCTACCCCCTGTGCAGGGAGGCGATGAGAGTCTGGTTCTTGGCGCTGAAACATTGAATCTCTCTGACCACAGTGTATGTTCCAGGTGTCCAAAATGCCTTGGCAGACAGCCTCAGTTGGTCTTGCGCCAAGGTGCATGAGTGGAAGCTACTCCAATCAGTAGCGGACACTTGGGGTCTTCCAGAGCTGGACCTCTTTGAATCTTGCAACGCCAGACAGCCAAGTTTCTGCTCGCGAAGAACACACCTGGTGCTTTTTGGCCAGACGCGTTGTCCCTTTTTTGGACGGGGCTCTTTACGCCTTCCCTCTAATTCAGAGGGTTCTGTTGAAGGTACAGGCCGAGGTGGCTCAGATGATCCTAATCGCCCTGCTGTGGCCACATCAGATTTGGTTCCCACTACTTCAGTGGCTGTCATCGGAACCTCTGATCCCACTGCCAATATGCTCTCAGTTGCTGTCCCAGGATCAGGGCAAGCTGGTGCATCCAGATCTCAAGTCCCTACACCTTCATGCATGGCTCCTGCAGACGTAGTTAAAACAAGGTATGAGGTTTTCCAAGAGGTAACTGATGTCCTCATTTCAGCAAGAAAGCCTTCTACTCGTTCCACTTACGCTATGAAGTGGAAGCATTTTTGTCTCTGGGCTTCGTTGCATCATCTGGATCCCCTTACCTGTCCAGTGAACTCAGCATTACAGTACCCACTTCTCCTTATTACACCAAGGCTTGAGCTACTCCTCCATTAAGGTGCATATGTGGGTGATTTCGGCTTATGTCCTGGTTGAGGGCAGAACCCTAGCCCATTTAGTTGCGGCCCACACCTTTTTACGGGGCATACTTCATATAAAGCCTCCCATTAGGGATCCAGTTCCCCCTTGGGATCTCCTTTTTCTGTTAGAGAAGCTTACTCTCCCTCCCTTCGAACCCATCACGGAGTGTGAGCTGTGTTATCTTTCCTGGAAGGTGTCCTTTTTAGTTGCTGTTACTTCAGTTTGAAGGATTTCCGAGCTTCAGGCCCTGATGTGCAAGGAGCCTTATTTGATTTTTCATAGGGAAAGGGTTTCCCTCAGGACAAATCCTAAGTTTCTACCAAGGTGGTTTCTGAATTAACCCTCAACCAGTCGATTGATCTTCCAGTCTGTTATTCAACGCCTTCCAACAGGGGAGAAGCTCTCTTACACACCTTGGATGTCCACAGGGCACTGAGGTACTACCTCAAGCATACAGCGGCACACTGCAAATCGGAGCAACTGTTTGTGACCTTTGCACCTCAACACCTGGGCAAACCGGTGTTTAAACAGACTATATCTAAGTGGCTATTCCACTGAATAGTCTTCTGCTACAACAAGTACAACAAACCCCTACCGGGAGCGGTTAGAGGTCATTCTACCAGAGGAGTTTCTTCCTCCTTCGCTTCTTTGAAACATGTCTCTAGCTGAGACATTTGTGCAGCAGCTACTTGGAGTTCAGTACATACTTTTGTCAGGCATTACAGCCTGGACATTGCTTCCAGGCACTGAGCCGGTTTCGTGCTGGCAGTCCTTCAAGGACTGTTGTCCTGATGTGCTGTCTCCCTGCCTGTTTAGGCAATGCCACTGTACTAGCTCCTGTCATCCTTCTTCCAGGGGTGGTCGCCTCCTTAGCGAGGGACTGCTTGGTATTCAGTCCTAAATGTTATGGCCTGCTGCAAGAGCTCCACCTCGAAGTAAGATAGTACAGTTACGTAACAACTTACCATAACAGTAGATCTTCTGCTTTCCTGCCCTCCTTCCCTCTGTAAAGTTTCAGCATGACTGTGGCACGCGTCTCCTGATTCGCTTGCTGGGATCTGTTCGTGGGTCCTCAGCAGGTGAACTGAGGTGGAGCTAGGGACCTCCCCCTTTTATGGCATGACTGACGGGGTGGAGCCAACGTCGGGAGGGAGGGCCCTGCTGGGTGTTGCTAGCCAAGTTTGTTCCGGTGGGTCCTAAGGCCTGCGGCATTAGTCCTAATGGTAATAGCCTGCTGCATGAGCTCCTCTTGAAGATTTACTGTTACGGTAAGTTCTTATGTAACTGTACTTTACCTGTGCTCCTGCCCATCCAGACCAATCATTCTTCTCCCCCATCCTGATCAATCACTCTCCCCGACTGATCACTCTTCCCCTCCTGAGTGATCACTCTGCCCCATTCTGCCAGATTACTGTCCTCCCTGTCCCGGCCGATCGCACTGCCCCTCATCCTGACTGAGCACTGTTTAAAAGCAGGTAGTTAATCGGGCTACACAAAAAACTGCAAATAGTGGCCAGCCCGGTGACACTGAGGGTTGAGGGGCTAGGCAGCCTTACTTTGTGCTACGCTGGTGACCTGGGTTCGGGAACGATCTCCGTGTCATCAGGATTCTGGTGCATGGGGGGGGGGGGAGGAGCAGGATTGAGCGAGCCGGTGGGCAGCTTTCCTGTCCCGGGGGGGGTAGTGGGGTGGGTTGTCACACTCCCCCATAGTTCCGCTCCCATGGGTTGGAGGTCCAGTGGGTAGCGTAGGAGGGGGTGACATCATTACGGGTGGGTGGAAGGGCCTGAGCTGGTGCCACGGCGTGCATGCATATCTCCACACATACGCATGGCCGTGTGCTGGGGCTATAGGCCAGGAACGGGAGAAAACTTACAAAAATAACCCAAAAAAATCTATATGGACAAATTGTAAATACTATTTATAGTAAACAGAACTTCCTCCCCCCCCAAAAAAAAAACAACAAAGTGTCGCACATGAAAGCAAATGTTCAGCATTGACAAATGATTCTTTTTCTTTCAGAAGTTAAGAGCTGAGTTTAATTTGCATCTCTGCTCCATTCTCGGGTGCATTTCACAAGTTAGGGAATGAGTGTCATTTGCATCTCTGTTCCACTCAGATAAATTTCAGAAGTTAGGGAATGAATGTAATTTGCATCTCTGTTCCATTGGGATAAATTATTTATTGAAATGTGATGACTGGGTAAGCCTTCTGAGACAAGTCCCTTTTTCAGGGGTGACCCAGATTTAGTTACATATATTGAGGGACATAGAAGAGCAGTATAGTATAAGACATGGATGTACAATATGAATAGAAATTAGTTTAAATTACTTACATGACATATCCAAGCACAATTTATACAAACAAACATACATACAATTCTCTGTTCAGTGGCTAGGACTACCGTATATACATACTGGGGAGAAACCAGCCTGGACTCACCATCTCTTCATTCATTCTGAGTATCTAGATAACAGTAAGGTTGGGGGGGGACAAATGGATGCCACTAAAAGCAGCTACATCATCAAAAGCAGATACATGGGGAAGCAGTCCAGAGGTGATCTTTTTATGTTTGCTTGCACGCATGTGCAAGAAACATAGTGCCATCATCCGAGTTTGCAGAGATGTGGCACCCATCTTCCAATTCAGTCTGTGTGTTTGCAGGCATGGCTGCAGTTCTCCAGTGAATGCTGCAGCTGTGTATGACAGCAGTTGAAAATGCAGTGCCATACAGTTGAAAGGGAGAGCTCCGCTCCAGTGAGCAGCGCTCCCCCCACCACACACACGCATATTGCATACTCATGCGCTCCCCCCACACACACACATACATACTATATGGCTGTCGGGGTGCCCAATCCCCGTCGGCTCCATGCCCCAAAAACTTTACAGGTGCCATAGCTGGAGTCCACCCCAGCGTGGCAGAAATATTGTGGCCAATGCAAGAGATTGCCCAATCACTTCGGCTGCAGGCTCCCCCAAACAGCCTTCCAGCTGCCACGCTGGGAGCCCACACCAGCATGGCACAAGTCCGTATGGCCGACAGGGTGCCCAATCCCCGTTGGCTCCAGGCCCCCCCAAACAGTCTTCCAGCTGCCACGCTGGGAGCCCACCAGCGTGGCAAGCGTCCCGATAATAGTCTAAAAAAAAACCTGTAAACAAAAAAGTTCCTCTGCGGTCTCCTGCCCACCCACGCCCATCTGCTGGGCACCTGCCTCCCCACACCCCCTCTCACCCCTACCTACCTCCAGAGCTTGGCGTGACGATCTTCGGTGGACCGGGAACACGTCTGCACTCTTCAAAGCCGACCGCGAACTGAGGAAATGCTGGTAAGCTGTATAATGCAATAAATGTTTTTTTTTTCCAACTTTAATGCATATCTTGGGCATTTTTTTGAATGTTGGCACCAAATTTTCAACATGGGGTTTTTGGGATCCCTCCTCATGAATTTGTGAACTGTCGTGGCGTTAATCAGGCCTGAAGGGTGATTTCGCAGTCATTGCGCAAAATCACCTTTCAGGACCAATTAACGAAACAACAGTGCAGTGTTCATAAGGCAGGCTCTCAAAAAGCCTATGTTGCAAATTTGGTGAAAAAAAATCCTAAAAATTACTGTTTTACAAGCGTGCATTGCGCAGTTCCTACCCACGCTCGTAAGTTCGCAAATTTTTAATATTTTCACTCCAGATTTTCAACATTGCTATTTTACCACACTTCCTTATGAGCAGTACAGCTGTCATTTTTCACATCTAGCCCAAAATGTGTTTCCGCGCATGTAGCGCACAATGGCGCAGTTGGTGTGCGCAATCAATGTATGGGGCACATTAAGAAAATCATAGTGACACTGTTCATGAGCAGAGGTCTTAAAATGGCTATGTTGAAAATTTGGTGAAAAAATTCCCAAAAATGACTGTTTTAGCAGCACACGTTGCGCAGTTCCTACGCACGCTTGGAAGTTTGCGAATTTTTAACATTTGCATACCAGATTTTCAACATTGCCATTTTATTACACTTCCTTATGAGCAGTACAGCTGCTATTTTCACATCTTACCCAAAATGTGTTTCCGCACATGTAGCGCACAATGGTGCAGTCGTGTCAAAGCAATGTTTGGGACAGATTAAGAATATCACAGTGACACTGTTCATGAGCAGAGGTGTTAAAATTACTATGTTGAAAATTTGATGACAAAAGTCCATAAAAATGACTGTTATGAGTGAGCATTGCGCAGTTTCCACGCACCCTGGTACGTTCATGAATTTGTAATATTTTCAGTCCAGATTTTCACCAGTGGCATTTTTCCATGCTTCCTTTTGAACAGTACAGCTGTCATTTTTCACAACATGGCCGAAATGTGTTTTCACACTTTCAGCACAGAAATGCATGGTCACTGTGGGAAATCATTGTTCGGGAGAGACAAAGAAAATCACAGTGAAACTGTTCATGATCGGGGGTCCCAAAATGCCTGTGTTGGCAATCTGCTGTAAAAATTCCCCGAACTAAGTACATTATGGGTGTGCGTTGCACAGTTTCTACGCACCCTTGTGACTTCACCAGTTTTTTTAATATTTTCACTGCAGATTTTCAACATTGCCATTTTTAAACCTCCCCATGAACAGTACAGCTGTCATTTTTCACATCCTGTTCGGAATGTGTTTTTGCACCTGTGGTGCTAAATGCCGTAGTCACTGTGCAAAAGCAGCTTTCAGCTAACAAACTGATATTGCCACTGTTCATGAGGTGGGGGGTCACAAAAAAAACATGTTGAAAATTTGGAGTGAAAATACCAACGAATGCCTGAGGCGTTAGGGGTTCCGACCATAATACCCCACCCTGTAGAGAATGACAGGCATCAGGGGCGTGACTTGGGATTCCCGCCTGTAATGCACATGCCATTCCACACTCTGCAGCTAGTGAGGGGCACTGAGGTGTGCCTTAGACTCTTTGGCCCCAAAGTTCACCCCATTCTCCTATACCGCACCCATCTCACCGTATTTCCTGATGGAGTGGGGTGCGCATAAGGGCCAAAGACCCCAGGGCACACTGTGACACTTGTCGGTGTCTGCAGGGTAGGGAGTGGTGAAATGGCGTGGCCATTTGCCTGATGACCCAAAGGCACACCCCAGTGCCTGTCAGTCTCTGCAGGGTGATGGTGGGGTTGGATTCAGTTCAGTACTTCACTGCCATTCCTATTATGCAGCTCTGTAACTGCTACACTGCCAATGCCAGCAAGCAAACATTCGGCATTGACAAATGCTTGTTTAAACACTGCTAGTGTTGAGCAAGCCAGGATCACTGGGGGCAGTGAGTTCCAAAGGTGTGGGGCACAGAAGAAGAAGGACCTTTTTCCTATTCTGTATCGCAGTTTAGGGATTTCCAGCAGTGGGAGGGCTACAGTTCTAAGAGGTCTGGCAAACTGCTTGTGTTGCACAATGCCGTGGAGACTGAGTGGGGAGGGGGGCTGCAGGAGCTTAAATGTAAAGCAATATAGGGGGTAGCAGTCTTGATTCTAAGGAGGGCCACCCCAAGGTTGTAAGCACAGTGCAGTGGTGAGTATTGGGGTGTGCACCACTCACAAATCGCCCGATTCTGTGATGAAGAGTTTTAAGTCTAGAGAGGGTGGCTGCTTGGATGGACTGTAATACTGGTCACTGTAGGATAAAAGGGGGAAGAGGGTGCTGTTAACAGTGGTGTAGCATGCCTCTCTAGTCGGGCAGGGAGAGAGTCTGTAGAGTAGCCCGAATTTTAGGTTCAGGGTTTTGGTTAGTGCATCCACATGTGGTTCGAAGGTCATGGTTTGGTCCAGGACCATGCCTAGGTACCTAAAGGTCTGTACCACCTCCAGGGTACCTCCAGTGTGAGTGGTAAGTTTAAGTAGATGCTGCCTATCTATACCAAGGTTATTGTGCCTGAATAACATGGCTTTTGTTTTTTTGGCATTGAGAATGGGTTTATTTTCCAGAAACCAATTTTCTAGATAAATTTCAGAAGTTAAGGACTGAGTGTAATTTGCATCCATGTTTCTGCTGCACAGATGAATTTCAGAAGCTTGGGATTGAATGCTTCTACAACAACTGTCGTTTGTCAGCCTCGTCAGATGTCCTGTTCCTCTGCTGCCTGCCATCCCACCTCTCCAAAATCTGTGCAGAGATCCAGGACAACCTCTCCAAATCCTGCATTGTCTACAGCCTGGTTACATCCACCTCCCTTGCCAGGTATAGTGCTATCTCTGCCCTTTCCTGCCTGCTTGAAGTTGAGAGGGGGTTTGTAGGGAAAATTCAAGATGGTTTAGTCTTTTATTTTTTCAGATGCTTTTCACCAGTCTTCTGATGGCTCAGCCGAAGAACATCACATGTAAATGCTGGTCTTCAGTGCTGGTGACCTTCATGCGGGAGTGGACTTGGGAAGCTGGGATCGGAGCAGCCTGGGTTGGGGAGTGCTGCCAAGGACAGTGCAAGTCAGCTTGCGGTGGGACACTTCTGGATCTGGGTTCCAGCATCGCAGAAGCCCCTTGTGGTGAGCCTGGGAGCCTGCTGCCTTGTGGGGGGTGGCATCTGCCCCATGCCACCACATCCAAGGCCACAAGAGGTATGACTCCATGCCGAGGGAGGTGGGGGAGACTTAGGCCCTGTCCACACTACACCACTCCGGCCCAGTAACAGTGCAGTGCGTCCACACCATGGCAGTGTCTGTTACGGGACCAGCACTGCCGGTCTACACTTTGGGAGACGGGCGACAGTTACGGCAGCGCCCGATCCCACAATGCAGCTCGCACTGCGCTTCCAGCCCTGCAGGGGACCATTACCGCCCGTCATCACTACCGAAGTAATGTTACTAATAGGGACCAGTTTATAGACTGTTGTTGAAACCACCTCTATATGTGGTTTCAACAATGGTTACGAAAGCACCTTCTGTAACGTTACAAGTGTAAACGCAAACCGTTGCGGTAACGGTTTGGGCACTCTGTAATGTTACAGAGGCGTAGTGTGGACAGGGCCTTAGAGGGGAAGGGAGAACCCCCCCAAAAAAAATAATGTGCCTTGAGCCATCTAAAAGGCAGCAGCAGCTCCCTTAGGCCCTGCTTCATTTGAATTACTAATAGTTTTGATGGCTAGGGAAACAGTTGTCAGAGCTGGGGGTGGGCGGGAGCACATGGCCTGCCTATTTTTCAAGTGGATCCTGCTAGGGGAATTACAGCATCAGTGCATTAATGATCTAGGCAAATCCTATAGACTCAACACATGATACAAGAAAAATTAAAACATGAGTTCAGTGTTTCTTTGTATGTGTTTGTAATGGTTTCCAGAAAAGACACGCTGTGCTGCAGGCAGCTTGTTTCCAGTTCTGTCCTGGGGGAAGGTACAAAGGAGAAACAGGAAGACAGGATATGTTCATTCAGTCCAGAAACTGGATTATAAATACTAAGCAGTCATGCGGAATACATGCACATCTGAACTGGGATCCAACTTAGTCTAGTATAGTATAATACCATGGTGAATCAAGTATTGAAATCCAGTAGTTAGCCAAGTGCAACACAAACAACAACAGATGGGGGTATATACAGTATATTAACTTGTGGTCAGAAAGGACTCTAGTTGACTGTGTCTGCCCCTTTCACCCCTTCCCCGTGACTGCTTCATAAGCATGGATGAATAAGTACAGACAGTAACATCACTTGTTTAGGCACTAGCGAAGGGTACAAAAGAGGCAGTGTGGTCTGGTGGATGGAGCACCGGCTTGGGAAAGGTTTGTTACTTACCAGTAACAGTAGTATTTCAAGAGGATCTTCTCCATAAAACCATAATTTTGGTCTCTGGGTCTGTTGACAAGGATGGCACTGCCCACCCTCCCACGGTTTTGGCACAGGGCCTCAGACTCTACCTCCTCGGAGACGGAGTCGAGCTCTGAGTTAGACGTGCAGTCTGACCCTTTGGGCTTAGCTGTTGAGGTGGGTAGCATGGTAGTCTTCTTGACAAGTCGGAGTCAGCCCCCTTCTAAGGTGAGGTCGGTGGCTACCGATACTAGGGTCAGGGGTGCTGACCAGCAGGCAGTGGTGCAGGCCACCATAGCTCTGCAGCCTGGTCTTGGCGGTTTCACTGACCCCTCAGTTGTAGTACCTCCTCCAGTGCTGTTCCTGGATCGCCCAACTTTGGGGCCGATCGCAGCACCTACAGGAGGGGAGGGTACTGCACCCTGGATAACCCCTTCGGGGGCTGCCCAGAGATGCCAGCTACCTAGGCTGGCCATCTCGAGGAGGAGGGCTTTTTCAGACTCCGAGAGGTGTTGGGTCGGCACGTCGGCCTTTTTCTGGGGTCCACCCGACCCTGGGAGAAGCCGTAGTGCAGATCTCCGCTCTTCCTCCTCGGTCTCTTTGAGAAAGTCCCATTCTTTTGAGGTAGGGGACCATCCTTCTGGACCTATATGGCCCCAGTCACCTCACAGGGGGAATTCTTCTGGGTGCAGCCAAGCCAGTACTGATTTGGTTGTTCAGCTGTCGGCTGTGGGGTCTTCCAGGGCACCTTCTTTCGTGGGTGGCCACGGTCTGCTCCTTAGCCCATGCGGAGGTCAGATGACATCTCTTCTCGGTTCTGTCCCCATCCCACTGCCACACTTTCCTGCTGCTCCCAGGCATCCTCAGTCCTAGGGGGCTTCTCACCTGGGAGCATTTCATAACGGTGGCTACTAGGTTCCCTGCTTGCATTAGGATGATAGACAGCCAGGTTTTTCAACCTCCCCCCGTGCAGCCACCCACTGAACAGCCATTGACCTCCAGCTCCTCATCCCCCTCTTCTGGGGGAGAGGAAACCTCTGTCCACATCTCTCCAGCTGCTGATCTCTCTGAGTATCGGCGATTCCTTGTGAGGCTGTTGGAGGACTTGCACCTTACTCCTTCCACTACCAGCAATCCTGAACACTCGGCGCACGCCTTTCTAGGCGATTTTGGCGAGGCCACCCTTGTGATGCCGCCCTGGCCGTCTCCCTTTCGGGAGGCATCATTGTGTTCTTGGCGGAGGCCCTTCTCCGGAGTTCCTGCCCCAAGGGATCTCAGCCACAGGTATTGCGAACCCCCAGATTCTCCAGGTTCCATGTCTCATCCACAGTCTGGATTGATGCAGTTGGATACTCCTGATGGGCTTTGCGCCCTTCACTGTGACCAGTCCCCAGATCAAGACTCCTTGGATTTTGATTTCTGGGGTAGGAGGACTTTCTACTTAGCATGGTTACTTCGTTCTATATCTGCACACATCAGGCCCACTATGCAGCCTATGACAGGTTCTTGTGGTCCAGGCTAGGTCAGCTCCTAGCCTCCTTGCCTGACACGGAGCAAACCAGACAAGCCATTGCACTCTCTGCGCGTGGCCTGGAGCTAGCAAAGCACCAAGCGAGGGCATCCTATGATGCCAATGAGGTAGCTACCAGGGTCGTAGGGACAGCGATCTGCACTAGGTGGATGGCATGGCTGCGTCTTTCCCGGTTGTCACCCTTGGCCTGGCATAGGGTGATTAACTCCGTTCACCAGGGAACCTATCTCTTCCCCCACAGAGTGAGACGGCGCTTGTTGTGGCAACTTTCTTCCCCCTCCGGGGGGACTCCGTCTCTCTCTCTCTCTCTCTCTCTCTCTCTCTCTCTCTCTCTCTCCTCACTCTCGGGCCTCTCCAGGCTCTGAAGGTTCCCCTCTTAGTGTGTCACCCCCTGAGGGCTAAGGGATTCTATCTCTTAGGGTGTAAAAGAAAACCCCCTTCGGGGAGGCTCGGTACTCTCCCCATCTGTGATGAATGGTGAAGATTGACACAGATAAGATATGAAAATTACTTACCTACTGTAATTATGATCTTTCTGTGTATCTTCACCATTCATCTCAACCCCACCCTCCATCCCCCTGGGGCCTCAGTCTCTCGGTCCCCCTCCCTCTCTGTGCCCTCCGCCTCTCCTCCTTAGGAGTGGGGTAAAACAAGGATACACAGGGGAGTAATGTTCCAGGGAGAGTGGACAGCTTGGGCGGCACTCCTTCTCCAGTGCCTTGGCTTCACTCCTTCACCAGTGCCTTGGCTTCACCCCTGTGGGGTGGGAGTTGGCAGTTGCCCTCCTTCTCTCTTCCTTCCCATTTCCATCCAACCTATTTCTCCTAAAAAAAAAAAAAAAAAAATTCCTTTTTGTTCACCAAAAATTTTTCCTTGAGAAGGTGTTGAATCTCTGTACCCTGTTCTTCTTCCAGAATAGCCGACTCTGCTTATCAGGAGTGTTTGCCAGCTATTCCGTGCCTTGAATTCTGGCAGAAAGCATTGCTACTCCTTGCAGTTCCTATACAATCTGGAGATGGACCAGGGTCTGGGATGTGTTATCCTTCTCCCCTCTCTTCCTAAATTCTTTACCCACCCTACCTCTCTTTTCCTTTTCCAGAGATTGGGGCCTCTCCCAATAGAAGCATATACTTTGACGGCAGATAAGGACCGCTTGGCCCATCTAGTCTGCCCATTTCTCTACCTACAGGATAGGCCGCAGATCCTAGTTAACCAATAGCCTATTTCTTCCTACTCCCCACAAGAATTGCCTTATGTCTGTCCCATGCATTCTTAAATTCTCCCACAGTTTTAGACCCAACAACCTCCTCAGGAAGGCTGTTCAAACAACATGAAGTCTTGCTGTATTCCGACAATAGCAGTGATTCCCAACCTTCGAACTGCCCCGGAGATGAAAAAGTTAACTTTCCATGCCAGGCATGGAACGCTGAGCTTGAGCTCAGTTGAGACTCTGTCTGTTGCTGTTTGAACTCAAACCATCAGATTCTTTACTCCGCCACACTGAACAGATGCTCCGGAGATCTCTCCTTCTGCTTGGTTCAATTTATCGGTTAAAGTACCGTTTTTTTCAGTTTTCGACTGAATTTAAACTGCAACCTGTCAGTTCAGTCTCTGTCTGTGGTATTCGTGAGTACTATATAGGTTTATATTATTTCTGTTCTGTGTGGAACTTGTAAACGGTTCATCGGTTCGGGCTTGAACCAATCAAGTTGCTAAAAAATCTTTATTTGAACTTTTAGAGTGTGGTTACCGATTCTTATCGGTTCTAAAAAAAGTGGATTTTATTACGTTTTTTTCCATGACCCGTGACATGGTCAGGAACCGATAAGAGGGTCTTGCCTGGCGGATTGCCATTAAAAGGGTAACTTTGGTTAGGACTGGCACAATGTCTGAGAAACCCAAAAGAAAAACCGGGCCCACTGGGTTTCAACACTGCAGTGTGTGTGGGGAAGTCTTTGCCAAGGCTGACCCCCACACCACCTGTGTTTATTGTCTGGGGTTTGACCACCTCTATGCAGACTGCCAGATTTGTAAAAATGTTCCTGTAGTTACCCTAGAAAAACAAGTTGGTAGGCTCAGGGAAAGAGATGCCAAAAAGTCAGCTGAACCGGATGGCCAGCCCGGTTCGGTTCAAACTGAACCAGAAGGAGTGCCCTCTGACCAGGGCGAGACTTCTTTGGGCAAAAGGAGATCCGATTCTGAGGAGTCAGTTACAGCTAAGAGAATAAGAAAGGAAAAATCAGTTTGTGTGGATCCAAAACTTTCTTCTCCAACCGCTGAAGAAATAGCCAAAGCGATAAAAATTGTGCAGTCGCTTTCCCCGGTTCCAACCAAACCGGCACCATCAGGGAGGCGCTCAGTTCGGCCGGTTCCACCGGTTCAAGAGTATGAATTAGAGGAGTTTTATGAACTGGAGGAGGAGGAGGAAGAGGAGTATGAGGAAAGTTAATGTGGTTTTGAAAGTCTGGATGTGCCCATTGACCCGGACATCTCCCCAGACAGACCTTCAGGGATGTCTCCTTCTAGGCTTTCTGAGTCCCCCTCCCATTTCATGTTTTATAAAAAAGTGGCTGAAACCTCAGCTTCCTATGGGAAGAAGCTGTGGATGACCAGGAGGAGCCTGATTATGTGGAAATGATGGATATCCTAGAGTTCAGGAGGCTGTCTATTCCTTACACAAATCTTTTGGGAAACAGACATTTAAGATTTTAAGACTCTAACACCATTCCTCCTGTGGATAAAAAGAATGGACAAGAGGTATACATTGTCAGGCTCAGATACTGGAGTTCACTCAACAATGCAGCCGGTTGGGGTAGTGCAGGCTGCAGCCTGTGACAAGGCAAATATTCCTTGGCTTCACCCCCCAAGACAAGGACCCAGGAGGATTGATGCCATGGCAAAGAAACCATACATGGCAGCATCCTTGGGACTGAGACAGGCCAACTATATGGCCTATACTGCTAGGTATCAGAAATCCAGATGGGACACTGTCATGGCTTTAACAAAACAGGTCCCTGGCCAGCTTGCCGAGGAGCTGGAGCAGGTGGCTGCTAATGGTATTGAGGCATCCAAGGTGCAATTCCATGCTGCAGTGGACTCCAATGATGTGTCATCTAGAGTCATGGCTACATCTGTGGCACTTCGCAGAATGGCTTGGCTCAGATGTACTAACCTGTCACAGGATACCCAGACTAAGGTCATGGATTTTCCTGTTGTGGGTAATTCTCTGTTTGGGGAGCAGATAGAGAATTACATGAAGAAAATGGATGAGTATAGGACCACCTATAGGAGTGCACAGGCCAAGGAAAGGCAGGCCACTCCTCAAAGGCAGCATCCCAGGGGCAGGGGCAGGCCTTTTCACAGGCCTTTCTACCAAGCCATTACCAGTTCAGAGCAATGCCCTTCGGACTAACTTCTGCTCCAAGGGTGTTCACAAAATGCCTGGCAGTAGTAGTTGCTTCTCTAAGAAGGCAAAGGATTGCCATCTTCCCATACCTAGACAACTGGCTCATAGTAGGCCAGTCCCCAGACCAGGTCAGGTTACACCTACAGATAACTCAGCAACTGTTCACCTCTCTAGGTTTCCTTCTGAATCTTTCAAAGTCAGTTCTAGAGCCTGTTCAGCTGCTCACCTTCATAGGTGCAGAGCTAGATACAGAAAGGGCCAGAGCCTTCCTTCCCCTGGACAGGGCAAGGGCCATTATCACTTTGGCCTCCTCTTTCATCCCACAGGTGTCTCGACCAGCAAGGCATTTTCTGCAGCTCCTGGGGCACATGGCTGCTTCTACAGCAGTGGTGCAAGGAGCAAGATTTCAGATGAGGGACATTCAGTTCCATTTGACAGCCTTTTGGTCTCAAAAAAAGGACCCTCTGACCAAACTGATTCCAGTGACTCGAACCCTGATCCAAGCCTTGCACTGGTGGCAGGATCTGAACAATCTGAGACAAGGAGTTCCCTATGCCACTCAGTCTCACTCTTTAATCCTTACTACAGATGCCTCCCTCTTGGGGTGGGGGGCTCACTTGGGTGACCTGACCATCCAGGGGTTGTGGTCCCCTCAGGAATCTCTACTCCACATTAGTCTGTTGGAGCTCAGAGAAATTGTTCTAGCACTTCAAGTTTTTTCCAAGTCTGTTTAGAACAGAGTTATTCAGATCAAAACAGACAATACCACCACAATGTGGTACATCAACAAGCAAGGAAGCACTTGGTCTATGGCCTTGTGCACAGAAGCAGTGAAGTTGTGGTCCCTGGCTTATTCCCTGAACACCTCCCTCACAGCAGTACACTTCCCAGGCAAGGACAATGTCCAGGCAGATGCTCTCAGCAGGATATCTCAGGGCCATCACGAATGGTCACTGGATCCCTTGGTCTTGGAGGTGATATTCTCCAGATGGGGCACCCCACAGATAGATATTTTTGCAGCCCCAGACAATCACCAACTTCCTCTGTTGGTGCAGGCCCCCAGTGTTGGGCCCAGTCCCCTGGATGCCTTAGGTCTCAATTGGAAGGGAAGTTCCCATGCTTCCCCCTTCCTCTCCTGTTCAAAGTGCTAGTCAACATCAGGTCTCAACCCTGCAAAATTATCCTGATTGCTCCAGACTGGGTCAGGCAGCTCTGGTATCCTCTCCTTTTGTCCTTATCCGTCCATCTTCCCCTGGCTCTTCCCAGGAATTACAGCCTGTTGACCTGTGCTCAGGGGAGGGTTTGGTACCTGAATCTCAAATCTCTCAATCTCAAGGCCTGGCTCTTGAAGAGTTAGAGTTTGCTGATTTACACCTCTCCCAAGGTGTTATGAATATTCTGAAGGCTTCTAGGAAGCCTTCCACCAGAGCTACTTATAATTCCAAGTGGAAAAGATTTTCCATATGGTGCTCTGGGAAGCATATTTCCCCAGAGTCTGCTGATCTGCCCACAGTACTTGACTACATGGTTCATTCCAATAGCTTGGGACTCAGGCCAGCTACACTAAGGGTGCACCTGGTAGCTGTTTCTGCTTTCATTTAAGCAGGTAAGCCCTCTTCTCTTTCAGCTCACCCTGTTTTCTCCAAGTTTTTCAAGGGATTGCTTCATACCAATCCTCCATTCAGGGATCCTGCCCCTGCTTGGAATCTTAACGTCTTTCTTCTCAGCTTTATGCAACCCCCTTTGAGCCTTTGTCCTCAGCAAAGCTTAATGCTTGACTTGGAAAACTGTGTTTCTGGTGGCCATCACTTGCCAGCGATAAGTGAGCTGCAAGTCCTGTCAGTGGAGCCTGACTTTATTTCCTTCCATAGGGATAAGGTGGTCCTCAGGACCAACAAGAAGTTTTGCCTAAGGTGGTTTCAGACTCCACCTTAATCAATCTATGTCTCTTCCTGTAGCTTCACTGGCCATTCCTCCTCTGGTGAGAGGAGGCTGCACAGTCTAGATGTAAAAGGAGCCCTTACTACTATAAATATGCTCATAACAGGGTAGGTTTGACTCTCCAGCTGTTCCTCATTTATGGTGAGGTAAAGGAAACCTGCCACCAAAAGATCCATTGCGGGTGGATTGTCTCTTGCATCCAATTTTGCTATGAAAGTGCTTAGGTAAGGTTCCACCCTCAGGCCTGAGTGGCTCACTCTACAGGAGGTAATAGTTGCTTCCTGGTTGCTGCCAGGTATATTCCTATTCTAGAAATATGTCAAGCAGCTACCTGGAAAACAGTTCACACTTTCACCAAGCATTACTCCCTGGATATCCAGGCTAGGAGTGATGCTCGGTTTGGCACAGCTGTGCTTCAGAGCCTATTTCCTAAGTAGGTTCTGACCCTCCTCCATGGAGTTACTGCTTGGTAGTCTGCTATTGTCAGAATACAGCAAGACTTCATGTTGTTTGAAGAAAAAATGACTCTCCTTAGTAATGTTGTTTCTTCTAATGGAGTCTTGCTGTATTCTGACCTCCCCCCCACCTTCCCCTCTCAGAACCTTGTTTTTTGGGATGTGGTTAGGCAGTGGCAGTGTTGGCACTCAGGAGGTGCCCCCACCTTTTTTTGTTATCACCCTTTCTTTGGGTGAGTGGGTGTTGTATTATTTCATTTTTGGGTCTCCTGACTTGAGTCTTTGTTTTGGGACCAAAAATGTGTTATTATGTTAGTAGCTCCACACAGGACCTCAGTGAGTTTAGCTCGTAAAGATCTGACGGTTTGAGTTCAAACAGCAACAGACAGAGTCTCAACCGAGCTTGAGCATTCCATGCCTGGCATGGAAAGTTAACTCTTTCATCTCCGGGGCAGTCTGAAGGTTGGGACTCACTGCTATTGTCAGAATACAGCAAGACTCATTAGAAGAAACAACATTACTAAGGTGAGTAATTTTTTCTTCCATGCATGCACTACCTCTCTGTGAAATAATCGCTCTCTCACACGTTCTCAACCGCCTCCCCCATCTTTAAATTGTGTCCCTTGTTCTGCACATCTTTTTCTGAAAGATGCTACCTCTTGACTTTGTTATTCCACTGAGGTACTTAAAAGTTTTACCCCCCTCTCCCTTCTTTCCTCAAGGGTATACATATAAGCTTCTTTTGTGTCTCTCCTCATACGGGTTTCTTGCAGACCTTGCACCATTTTAGTTGCTCCTCCTGACTGCTCGTCCTGTTCATGTCTCAGAGATGGAGTCTCCGAACTGGACACAGTTCTTCAGATGGGGTCTCACCAACGTCTGTACAGAGGATAACTTCCTGTTTTTCTGTCCAAAGGATGCCTCCCTATGCATCCCAGTATACCCCCAGCCCTCCCTACTGCCTTTCTCACATTGCTTGCTAACCTAAGGTCATCTGATATGATTATTCTGTTCCTTTCCTTCGTTACAGCTACTACCTCCCACCCATTGTGTATTCTTCCTGTTCTTGTTTCCCAGGCATTATTTTGCACTCTTTCATTGAATCCTAGCGCTATATTTCTTGACCATTCCTCCAATCCTGACAAGTCCCTTTCTCATCCTTTCCACGCCCTTAGAGTCAACCCTGTTGCAGATCTTTTGTGTCATCTGCAATCAGGTTATACTTTTCCTTCCAGTCCCTCTGCAATGTCACTTATGAAGACATTAAAAAGGACTGGACCCAATACTGAACCCTGTGGTACCCCACTAGTAACCCCTCTTTCTTCAGAGTGGACTCCATTTACAATTACCTTCTGTGTCCTGTTGTCTAGCCAATGTTTTACCCAGGCTACCACCCACTAACAAACTATTCAAATATTTCAGTTTAAAACAAAATATAACTCCTGGCCTCTTTTCTACCAACCTGTTGCTTAAGCTCCCAAGTGAACAATGAAAGCCACAGTAATTCCTGTTTAAAGACAAGGACTGTAGCTACGTCCCTCCTCCAAACACCAGGGCAAACACATTTAAATTACCTTCTAATTTTCCTGCCAAACATCTATCCCTAAACCTACAATATCACAGCCCAAGTATCAGTTCAAATTCAAGGTAATACTTTTAACACATAGAACTAATTTCACTAATAAACTATTCAAATATTTCAGTTTAAAACAAAATATAACTCCTGGTCTTTCTACCACAACCTGTTGCTTAAGTCTCTATGAACAATGAAATACACAGTAATTCCTGTTTAAAGACAAGTTAATTGGGTAGCTAATGTCCTCCTCCAAACACCAGGCAAAACACATTTAAATTACCTTCTAATTTTCCTCACAAACATCTATCCTCAAACCTACAATATCACAGCCCAAGTATCAGTTCAAATTAAGGTATCATTTTAACATAGAACTAATTTCACTAATAAACTATTCAAATATTTCAGTTTAAAACAAAATATAACTCCTGTTCTCTTTCACTAACCTGTTGCTTAAGCTCCCAAGTGAACAATGAAAGCTACAGTAATTCCTGTTTAAAGACAAGTTAATTGCAGCTAATGTCCCTCCCTCCAAAACACCAGGCAAAACACATTTAAATTACCTTCTAATTTTCCCTGCCAAACATCTATCCCTAAACCTACAATATCACAGCCCAAGTATCAGTTCAAATTCAAGGTAATAATTTTAACACATAGAACTAATTTCACTAACAACATTATTCAAATATTTCAGTTTAAAACAAAATATAACTCCTGGCCTTTTTTCTACCAACCTGTTGCTTAAGCTCCCAAGTGAACAATGAAAGCCATAGCAATTCCTGTTTAAAGACAAGTTAATTGCGGCTCATGTCCCTCCTCCAAAACACCAGGCAAACACATTTAATATTTTCTAATTTTCTTTCCCTGCCAAACATCTATCCCCAAACCTACAATATCACAGCCCAAGTATCAGTTCAAATTAGGTAATAATTTTTAACACATAGAACTAATTTCACTAACAAACTATTCAAATATTTCAGTTAAAACAAAATATAACTCCTGGCCTCTTTTCTACCAACCTGTTGCTTAAGCTCCCCATGAACAATGAAAGCCACAGTAATTCCTGTTTAAAGACAAGTTAATTGTAGCTAATGTCCCCTCCTCCAAACACCAGGCAACACATTTAAATTACTCTTCTAATTTCTCTGCCAAACATCTATCCCCAAACCTACAATATCACAGCCCAAGTATCAGTTCAAATTCAAGGTAATAATTTTTAACACATAGAACTAATTTCACTAACAAACTATTCAAATATTTCAGTTTAAAACAAAATATAACTCCTGGCCTCTTTTCTACCAACCTATTGCTTAAGTTCCCAAGTGAACATGATAGAAGGATTTCTTAGAATGGCAGAAAAGGGGGAGATATTGTTGATGGGGGACCTGAATATGCCAGATGTTAACTGGTGCACCTTTGCTGCAGGCACATCTAAGAGCAGGGTCATTCTTGATGCCCTACAGGGGGCATGCCTCAGACAGCTAGTATTGAACCCACTGGAGGGAGAAATCTTAGACCTGGTACTCTCAAATGGGATGGAGAAAGAATCTCAGATTTAGAAGTGGTAGCCATCTGGGAACAAGCTACCACCAAAACAGTGTGTGGTTCACGATAAACACAGCTATACAATCAAGCTTCAAGCAAAGGCAAGAGTACTGGACTTTAGGAGGGCTGACTTTGGGAAATGAGAGAGGCCTCTGAAAAGCACTATGAACAGGCAAGAAGGAGAGTGGAGGAACAATGGGGAGGATCAAATCAGCCATCACATAGGGAACAAGCTGCTTGTGTAAAGCAAATCAATAAAACACAATGAAGGAAAAACGCTATGGTTCTCAAAAGAGGTGGCAGGGAAGGTTAAGGAGAAAAGGACAGCATTCAGGAAATATAAGGAAACACAGAAGGAGTAGGACAGAGAACTTTATCAGCTAAAGCAGAAAGAGGCTGGGAAGGCAGTCAGAATAGCAAAGGCCCAAACCGAGGAAAGGATAGCCAATTCTGTTAAGAAGGGGATAAGACCTTTATATGTACATTAGGAGCGAAGAAAGACCAAAGGAGGATACTGAAGCTTAATAAAGGGAGGGAATGTGGTAGAGGGTGAAGGAAAGAAAGAGACTACTTAATATTTCTGCCTCAGTATTCACAAAGGAAGAGGAGGGGGAGTTACCTAAACCAAACAAGAGAAACGCCTGAAGACGGGGTCGTATACCAATCCATTTACAGAAGAAAGGGTTCTGAAAGAACTAATAAAATTGAAGGTGGACAAAGCAATGGGCCTGATGGATTCACCCAAGAATTCTAAAAGAACTAATGGTAGAACTAGTGACACCGCTTGACTACTCTGTTTAACAAATCATTGAGGATGGGGTGGTACCTGAGGACTGGAGGAGGGCAGATGTGATCCTCTTCACAAAAGTGGGAGCAGGACAGAGGCAGGAAACTATAGACCATTTAGTTTGACCTCAGTGATAGGGAAATGATGGAATCACTTGAAGGAAAGAATTGTTGAGTACCTAGAGGCCAGTGGGGCACAGGACCCAATGCAGCATGGATTCAAGGATGGGAAGGTCGAATAGACGAATCTAATAGATTTTTTTGACTTGGTGACCAAAGTAATAGACCAGGGAGGGGCTGGACATGGCTCACCTTGATTTTAGCAAGGCATTTGATACAGTCCCACACAAAAGATTAATACAAAAGATAGCCAGCATTGGAGTGGGTCCCAAGGTGGTAGCCTGATAAAAATTGGCTAGACAACAGGACTCAAAGGGGTAGTAGTAATGGAGTGCTGAGTGAAGAAAGGAGGGTTACTAGTGGGTAAACTAGGTTCAGTACTGGGGTCGTCCTTTTAATGTCTTTATAAGGGACATTGCAGAGAACTGGAAGAAAATGTTCTTTGCAGATGCGCGAAGACAAAGATCTGCAAATAGGGTTGATACACAAGATGGAGCGGAAAGGATGAGAAGGACTTGGCAAGGTTGGAGGAATGGTCAAATGTATGGCAGCTCAGATTCAATGCAAAGAAGTGCAAGGTAATGCACATGGGAAACAAAAACCCAGGGGAAGCGTACATAATGGGGGGTGAGATAATGACAACTGTAAAAATAGAAAGGGACCTGGGGGTAATTATATCAGATGACCTAAAGGTGGGCAAGCAATGTGGGAAGGCTGGGGGGATACTGGGATGCATAGGAAGAGGCATCAATAGTAGAAAACAGGAAGTTGTTATCCCTCTGTACAGACAGTTGGTGAGACCCTATCTGGAGTACTGTGTGCAGTTCTGGAGACCCCATCTCCTAAAGACATAGAATGGAGGCTGTCCAGAGGAGGGTAATCAAAATGGTGCAGGGTCTGCACCAGAAGACATATGAAGAAAGACTAAAGGAGTTTAATATAGATACCCTTGAGGAAAGAAGGAGAGAGGGCACATGATAGAAACTTTCAAGTACCTCAAGGAATTAACAAACTCAAGAGGGTAGCATCTTCCAGAAAGAGAGATGCAAGAACAAGGGGCACAATTTGAAGATTGAGGGGGACGGCTCCAGGTAATGTGAGGAAGTATTTTTTCACTGAGAGGGTTGTGGATGCATGGGAACAGCCTCCTTGAGGAGGTTGTGCAGTCAAGAACAGTGGGGGACTTCAAGAATGCATGGGACAGGCATAAGGCAGTCCTAGTGGAGGGTAGGAGGAAGTAAGCTGTTGGTTAACTAGGATCTGCAGCTTATCTGTTAGGTAGGAAAATGGGCAGACTAGGTGGGCCAAGCGGTCCTTATCTGCCGTCAAATTCTTTGTTTCTATGTTTCACACAAAGGCATGTTGCCTCTGTGATGGCAGTTTTGATGTTTCCCCATTGGTGCTCCACACCTCCTTCTAGCCTATTTGCTAGTGCTTTTCTGAGGCACTCTCCCATCTTGCCAAAGTCAGCCCTCCTGAAATCCAGTACCCTCACTTTTGTATGGCTTGACTCTGTGGCTGAGTTTAACGTGAACCACACTGTTTGATTGTCACTTGTTCTCAGATGGCAACCCACTCTAGATCTGAGATACTCACCTGCCCCTGTTTGAGAGTATGAGGTCTAAGATTGCTCCCTCACGAGTGGGTTCGAACGCTAGATGTCTGAGGCCTGCCACCTGTAGGGCATCAAGAATGGCCCCTGCTCTTGGATGTGGCTGCAGCAAATGTGCTCCAGTTAACACCTAGATATTCAGGTCTCCATCAACGGTATTTCCCATTTCTCTGCCATTCTAAGAATGCCTTCTATCATATCCTTGTCCATTCCCTCCCCTGACATAGTTCTGTACACAACCCTGTGTGGATTGTAGGTGCCCTTTCCAGTCTTCAAGGTGACCCACAGTGCCTCCTCTCCTCCCTGTTTACTCTTTTGTTAAGTTGCTTTATCCTTCCCTTTACATAGAGCTACTCCTCCCCTCTTCTCCCTGCCTGTCTCTCCCAGAGTTACTACCCTTGTATGTTAACATCCCAGTCATGGTTCTCAGTGTACCCATGTTTCTGTGACTGACTACAATATCCAGGCATCCCTCTTCCATCAAGGCCACCATCTCAGGGAGCTTGTTGCCCAGACTGCGGGCATTGGTACTCATTACTCTCCATTTCCTGATGGCCTTACTCCTTTTTGCCCCATCCCTGTCCTTCTTGTCTTTGTCACTTTCTCCATTTACCCCTGCCCTTCTCCCTATCAACACCTCTATGTTTCGTGTTTACTGCACTTGCTACCATGATTTTTTGAGGAGGCTAGGATTTCCCTGCTCCTTTTCAGTGCCTTCCCCCTTGGCTAGTTTAAATGCTTGCCAATGAAGCATTTAAACCTATCACCTAGGATCCTGGTTCCCCTCCTGGACAGATGCAGCCCATCATGTCAGTATAGGCTTGCATCACTCCAGGTGGACCCCAAGTCCCCAGTGAAGCCAAATCCCTGAGCACCACACCAACTTTTCAACCACTGATTGAATCCCATGGTGCAGAACACCCTAGCCTCCTCCTACGCCATAGATGGCAGCACCTCTGAGAAGGTTACGCAAGCAAGTGCTACTTGTCTAAGGTCTCCTCTATTTCACAAACTTCCTGCACTTCTCTAATCCCTTCTAGCCAGGTCATTTGTCCCTAGGTGGACAATGACATCCAGCTACCTCCCCTGTGCAGTTGCTCCAGCAATCCTGAGGATTCGCCTCCCTGTCCCTCCAAGCCATGGCGCCCAGGCAGGCACCTTGACCTCCTCTCCCTTCTCCCTCAGTTCTACCTTTCCCAACAATGGAGTCCCCACCAGGAGTTGTTTCCTTCCCCTGCGGGGTCCCCTGCCACCCTCCTTTGGGTCTCCTTTGTGGAGGTTCCCAGCATCCTTCTTGGTCTCCACTGTGAGTGTCTCCATAGAGAAACCACACTTTGCCAAAATGGCATAGGAATTGTGGAGAGGTACAACTGGAGGGATGCGCCTCTGTTCCACCATCCTCACCCTCCCACAGCCCACTGTGGTCCAACCACTCCTCTTTCTTGGCAACCTCTGAGGCAACTTCTCTCTTTCTGTCCTCTCAGTCGTTATTTCTCCTTTTAGTTGCTACATCTTTTCCTTTTTCTGTCCCTTGACTTCCTTCTCCCACCTCCACTCCTTCCTCTTACCTCTCTGGCGACTCAGAACTGGCAGGCAGGAGTCGACACAACCTAACTGCCAACCCGCTGAACGCCACGCAGTGCGCCGCCCCTGCGGCTGGCGCTGATGGTGTTCGGCTCCACCTACCTTTAAGGGAAAAAGGAAAAAAAAAAAAGCTCCTGACCTCCTGTGATGAATGGTGAAGATACACAGAAAGATCATAATTATGGTAGGTACGTAATTTTCATTTCCGTGCTATTCATCTCAATGGCCTAAATTTGGAGTTTGTGATGTCCTAGAATGTTCAGGCAGTATGAAAACAGAGAGCAGCAACTGCTGAGGAGAGAGGGATTCAGGGTCCCTAAAAGACAACAAAATCAGATTATTAATTTAACAAAAAGGGTCAAAAACTTTTGAGAATACTGTGTAGCCAATAAAAGAACAACTAGAGGGCATCTAGAGGTATAAAAATGGTTTCCTATCACCTTTACACCTCTAGATGCCCTCCAGTTGTTTTTTTATTGGCTATCCAGTATTCTGATATGTTTTTTGACCTTTATTGTTAAATGAATGATCTGATTTTGTTGCCTTTTTAACTACCTGGAATCCCTCTCTCCTCACCAGTTGCGGTTCTCTATTTCAAACAACATGAAGTCTTGCTGTATTCTGACTATCTGCAGTTAGCTCCAGCCTTTAAACTGCCCCAGAGAACAAAGGGTTAACTTTCTGTGCAGTGCATAGAATGCTGAGTTCGAGCTCGGTTGAGCTCTCTGACTGCAGCTCTTTAAAACCCAACCATCAGATTCTCTACTCCGCCTCACTGAACAGTCGCTCCGGAGATTTCTCCTTTAGCTCAGTTTGAAAGTTGGTGAAAGTGTTGGTTAAAGTTCTCGGTTTTAAGCTGAATTTGTTCTGCATAGTCGGTTCACTCTCTGTCTGCGGTACCGTGAGTACTGGATAGGTTTTGTCTGAATTCTGTGTGGAAATTGTAAACTTGTTTGATCAGTTCGGCTGAACCGATCACTTTTAGTGAATTTTGATACATAGATACATAGACAGTGTCAGCAGATAAGGGCCTATGGCCCACCCAGTCTGCCCATTTGAGCTTGTAAGTTCAGTTTGTTTTCCTAGAAGTCTGTTGCCCCTTACCCCTGACCTCCAGAATTCCTTTATGTCTATCCCATGCATTCTTAAATCCCGTGATTGTTTCAGTCCCCACCACTTCCTCTGGCAGGGTGTTCCACTTGTCCACCACCCGTTCTGTGAAGAAATTCTTCTCATGTTTCCTCTGAATCGTCCTCCCTCCAACTTCATCCCATGCCCTCTTGTCCTGGAACATCTTTTTTGCTTAAAAATAGTGTTTTCCTGCACCCTGTTCCTCCCTGTAAGATACTTGTATGTCTCTATCATATCCCCTCTCTCCCTCCTCTCCTCCAGGGAGTACATGTTCAGTTCCTTCAACCTGTCTTCATAGGACTTGTGATGCAATCCATGCACCATCTTTGTTGTCCTCCTCTGAACCTTCTCTACCCTGTCTATGTCCTTACGTAGGTATGGTCTCCAGAACTGTACACTGTACTCCAGGTGGGGCCTCACTAGTGTCTTGTATAGCGGAATTATGACCTCCCTTTTCCTGCTGGTGATGCCTCTGTCTATACATCCCAGCATCCTATTTGTTTACCTGCTGCCTTGTCACACTGTTTCCCTACCTTGAGGTAATCAGAGATGACAACCCCAAGATCCCTTTCCTGCTTGGTGCATGCTATATCCTCCCTCTAACTGATATATTGTGCAGGGTTTTTGTGCCCCATATGCATTATCTTGCACTTCTTTGCATTGAATTTCAACTGCCAAACCCCTGACCATTCTTCAAGTTTCTGCAGGTCGCTTCTCATTCTGTCTACACCCTCTGGTATGTCTACTCTGTTACAGAGCTTTGATATTTGATATTTTACTTTAGACTGTGGTTACTGGCCCTTATCGGTTCTAAGAAAAAAACGTGTTTTGAACGTTTTATTACAATACCCATAACACGGTTAGGAACCTATAAGGGAGTCTTGCCTGGCGGTTGCCATAAAAAGGGTAAGTTTGGTTAGGTTGGCATGTCTGAGAAACCCAAGAAGAAAACCGGGCACACTGGGTTTCAACATTGCAGTGAGTGTGGGGAGGCATTTGCTAAGGCCGATCCCCACACCACCTGTGTTTATTGTCTGGGGTTTGAACACCTCGATACAGACTGGCAAATTTGTAAAAATTTTCCTAAATCTACCCTTGAGAAGAGATTAGGTAGACTTAGGGAAAAAGGAGGCCGAGAAGTCCGCTGACCCAGATGGCCAGCCCGGTTCAGTTCCGACTGAACCAAAAGGATTGCCCTCTGACCAGGACGATACTTCTTCGGGCAAGAAGAGAGACGATCCAGAGGGGTCACTTCCTACAAAAAGGAAACGCAAAGAGAAATCGACCAGCTCGGATCCAGAGGTTCATCTTCCGACTGCCGAGGAAATAGCCAGACCGATTCGGATTGTGGAATTGCTTCGCCCGGTTCCGACCGATCCAGCACCATTTGGCAGGGGTTCGGTTTGGTCGGTTCTCTCGATTCAAGATTATACCCCTGAAGATTTTTATGAACTGGAGTTTGAGGAGGAGAGGGAGTTCGAAGATGATGGTGAAAGTCTGGATGTGCCTATGAAACCGGACATTTCCCCAGACAGACCTTCTGGTGTTTCCCCTCCTAGGCTTTCTGAGTCTCCTCCCCACTATCTGTTTTACAGAAAGGTGGCTGAAACTCTCCAGCTGCCTATGGAGGAGGCAATGGAGGATCAAGAGGAGCCTGATTATGTGGAAATGATGGACATCCCAGAGTCCAGGAGACTGTCTATTCCCCTTCACAAATTCTTTGGGAAGCAGACACAGAAAATCCTAAAGTCTCCTAATTCTGTACCTCCTGTTGACAGAAGGATGGAAAAGAGGTACACTATCAGGCTCAGATACGGAGTTTCAAACAACATGAAGTCTTGCAATATTATGACATATGCAGTGAGTCCCAACCTTCGAACTGCTCCGGAGGTTGAAAGAGTTAACTTTCCATGCCAGGCATGGAACGCTGAGCTCGAGCTCGGTTGAAACTCTGTCTGTTGTTCTTCAAACTCAAACCGTCAGATTCTTTACTCCGCCTCACTGAACAGTCACTCCGGAGATTTCTCCTTCTGCTCGGTTCATTTTGTCAGTTAAAGTATTGTTTTTCTCGGTTTTCGACCAAATTTAAACCACAACTGGTCGGTTCAGACTCTGTCTGTGGTATTTGTGAGTACTAGATAGGTTTTACATTAATTTCTGTTCTGTGTGGAACTTGTAAATGGTTTATCGGTTCTGTTTGAACCGATCAGGTTGTTTAAAATATCTTAATCTGTCATTTAGAGTGTGGTTACTGGTTCTTATCGGTTCTAAAAAACACAGATTTTATTACGTTTTTTTCCACAACCCGTGACACGGTTGCGAACCGATAAGAGGGTCTTACCTGGCGGATTGCCATAAACGGGTAAGTTTGGTTAGGACTGGCACTATGTCTAAGAAACCCAAAAGAAAAACCGGGCTCACTGGGTTTCAACACTGCAGCGTGTGTGGGGAAGTCTTTGCCACAATCCCACACCACCTGTGTTTATTGTCTGGGGTTTGACCACCTCAATGCAGACTGCCAGATTTGTAAAATTTTCCTGCAGCTACCCTGGAAAAGAGAGTTGGTAGGCTCAGGGAAAGGGAGGCCAAAAAGTCCACTGAACCGGATGGCCAGCCCGGTTCAGTTCCAACCGAACCAGAGGGAGTGCCCTCTGACCAGGGCGAGACTTCCTCGGCCAAAAGGAGATCCGACTCTGAGGAGTCGGTTCCAGCAAAAAGGACTAGGAAATCAGCTGGTGTGGAGCCAAACTTTCCTCTCCAACCGCTGAAGAGATAGCCAAAGCGATTAAAATTGTCCAGTCGCTTCTAGTTCCGACCGAACCGCACCATCAGGTAAGCACTCGTCTGGCCGGTTCCACCGGGTTCAAGAGTATGATTTAGAGGAATATTATGAACCTGAGGAGGGGGAAGAGGAGTATGAGGCGAGTGAATGTGGATTTGAAAGTCTGGATGTGCCCATTGACCTGGACATCTCCCCAGACAGACCTTCAGGAGTGTCTCCTCCTCGGCTTTCCGAGTCCCCTTCTCATTTTATGTCTTATAAAAAAGTGGCTGAAACCCTCCAGCTCCCTATGGAGGAAGCTGTGGATGATCAAGAGAAGCCTGACTTTGTGGAAATGATGGATATCCCAGAGTCTAGGAGACTGTCTATTCCGTTGCACAAATATTTTGGGAAACAGACTTTTAAAATTCTAAAAACTCCTCACACTATACCTTCTGTGGATAAGAGAATGGACAAGAAGTACACATTGTCAGGCTCTGATACAGAGTTCCTTACACAACAATGCAGCCATGTTGGGGTAGTGCAGGCTACAGCCTGTGACAAGCCAAATAACCCCTTGGCTTCACACCCCCGGGACAAGGACTACAGGAGGATTGATGCCATGGCAAAGAAACAGTACATGGCAGCATCCTTGGGACTCAGACAGGCCAATTATATGGCTTATGTTGCTAGATACCAGAAATCCAGATGGGACACTGTCATGGCTCTAGCAAAACAGGTCCCTGGCCAGCTTGCCAAGGAGCTGGAGCAGGTGGCTGCTGATGGTATTGAGGCATGCAAGGTGCAATTCCATGCTGCAGTGGACTCCAGTGATGTGTCATCAAGAGTCATGGCTACATCTGTGGCACTTTGCAGAATGGCTTGGTTCAGATGTACTAGCCTGTCACAGGATACCCAGACTAAGGCCATGAATTTTCCTGTTGTGGGTAATTCTCTGTTTGGGGAGCAGACAGAGAATTACATGAAGAAAATTGATGAGTATAGGACCACCTATAGGAGTGCACAGGCCAAGGAAAGGCAGGCCACTCCTCAAAGGCAGCTTCCCAGGGGCAGAGGCAGGCCTTTTCATAGGCCTTTTTACCAAGCCCAGGCCTCCTCTTCTGCTTATGCCCAGAGGGGGTTCTTTAGAGGGAGAGGCAGACGGGGTACAAGCAGGCCTGCTTCCACCCCTCAGCCCAAAGCCCCTGCCAAGCAGGCACCCTGATGGGGTTGCCAGGGCCGATTCTCAGCTACCTGTAGGGGGCAGACTGGCTTACTTTGTCCAGGACTGGGAGTCTCTGACATCGGACAAGTGGGTCCTGGAAGTAGTAAGTCAGGGACTGGTTCTCAGCTTCAAAGTTTTCAAAGATGAGAACCCGATCCTTTCCACCTGCAAATCCACCAGAGGCACTTGCCCTAGAGGCAGAGGTCTCTTCCCTCCTGGCTCTCAGAGCTGTGGAAAGGGTTCCACCCCTACACCAGGGCAAAGGGTTGTACTCCAGGTACTTCCTTACCCCAAAAAAGACAGGAGAATGGCGGCCCATCCTGGATCTCAGATATTTAAACAAGCACCTTTTAAAACCAAGGTTCAAATTGGTGACTTGGGAATTATTCCACTCTCTAAGGCCAGGGACTGGCTAGCGTCCCTGGACCTCAAGGATGCCTACTTCCATATTCTCATCAGAAGCTCCCATCGAAAGTACCTCAGGTTCGAGTTGCCCTCAGGCCATTACCAGTTCAGAGCAATGCCCTTGGCCTCACCTCTGCTCCAAGGGTATTCACAAAATGCCTGGCAGTAGCAGTTGCTTCCCTAAAAAGGCAAAAAATTGCCATCTTCCCTTACCTGGACGACTGGCTCATAGTAGGCCAGTCCCCAGACCAAGTCAAGTTACGTCTACATGTAACTCAGCAACTGCTCACCTCCCTAGGTTTCCTTCTGAATCTTTCAAAGGCAGTTCTAGAACCTGTCCAGGTCCTCACCTTCATAGGCGTAGAGCTGAACACAGAGAAAGCCAGAGCCTTCCTTCCCTTGGACAGGGCAAGGACCCTGGTCTCTCTGGCCTCCTCATTCGCCCTGCAGGTCTCTCGACCAGCAAGACATTTTCTACAGCTCCTGGGGCACATGGCTGCTTCTATAGCAGTAGTGCAGGGAGCAAGATTTCAGATGAGGGACATCCAGTTCCATTTGAGAGCCTTTTGGTCTCAAAGGAAATACCCTCTAACCAAATTGATCCCAGTAACTCGAACCCTGATCCAGGCCCTACAGTGGTGGCAGGATCAGAGCAATCTGAGATAAGGGGTTCCTTTTGTCACTCGGTCTCACTCCTTAATCCTTACTACAGATGCATCCCTCTTGGGGTGGGGAGTTCACATGGGCGACCTCACTACCAGGGATTGTGGTCCCTCAGGAATCTCTGCTCCACATCAATTTGTGGAACTCAGAGCAGTTTTCTGGCACTTCAAGTTTTTTCCAAATCTGTTCAGAACAAGGTTGTACAGGTCAGAACAGACAACACCACCACAATGTGGTACATCAACAGCAAGGGGCACTCGGGTCTACGCCTTGTGCAATCAAGCATTGAAGTTGTGGTCTCTGGCTTACTTCCTGAACACCTCCCTTACAGCAGTTCACCTCCAGGCAAGGACAATGTCCTGGCAGATGCTCTCAGCAGGATTTCCAGGGCCATCACGAATGGTCACTGGACCCCTGGTCTTGAGGTGATATTTGCTAGATGGGGCACCCGCAGATAGATCTTTTGCAGCCCCAGACAATCACCAACTCTCTTTTTGCTGCAGGCCCCAGTGTTGGGCTCAGTCCCTCTGGATGCCTTAGTTCTCAATTGGGAAGGGAAGTTTCTCTATGCTTTTCCCCCCTTCCCTCTCCTGTTCAAAGTGCTAGTCAAAATCAGATCTCAACCCTGCAAGATGATCCTGATTGCTCCAGATTGGGCCAGACAACCCTGGTATCCACTCCTACTGTCTTTAGCAGTCCATCTTCCGTGTCTTCCCAGGAATCACAACCTGTTAACCTGTGCTCAGGGGAGGGTTTGGTACCCGAACCTCAGATCTCTTAATCTCAAGGCCTGGCTCTTGAAGAGTTAGAGTTTGCTGATCTACACCTCTCCCAAGGTGTAATAGATATCCTGAAGGCTTCTAGGAAACCTTCCACCAGGGCCACTTATAATTCCAAATAGAAGAGGTTTTCCATATGGTGGTCTGGGAAGCATATTTCCCCAGAATCTGCTGATTTACCCACAGTTCTGGATTATATGGTCCACTTAAATACCTTGTGGCTGAGACCAGCTACCCTAAAAGTGCATCTGGCAGCTGTGTCTGCTTTTATTTCAGCAGGTAAACCCTCTTCTCTTTCAGCTCACCCTGTGTTCTCTAAGTTTTTCAAGGGATTGCTTCACGCCAACCCTCCATTCAGGGATCCTGCCCCTGCCTGGGATCTTAATGTTTGCATTGCTCAGCTTATGCAACCCCTTGAGCCCCTTGTCTTCAGCAGAGTTTAGTACTTGACTTGGAAGACTGTGTTTCTGGTAGCCATCACTTCTGCCAGACCATAAGTGAGTTACAAGCTTTGTCAGTGGAGCCTGATTTTATCTCCTTCACAGAGATAAGGTGGTCCTCAGGACTAACAGGAGTTCTTGCCAAGGTGGTTTCAGATTTCCACCTTAATCAATCTATATCTCTTCCAGTGTACTTCACTGACCATTCCTCCTCGGCAGAGGAGGCTGTACAGCTTAGATGTGAAGAGAGCCCTTAGTTACTACATAGAGCGTGACTGTGGGTCAGCAGGTTTGACTCCTCCAACTGTTCCTCACTTATGGTGAGGTTAGTAAAGGAAAACCTGCCACTAAAAGATCCATTGCCAGGTGGATGCGCTCTTGTATCCAATTTTGTTATGAAAACTGCAAGGTCCCCCAGGCCTGAGGCTCACTCTACCAGAGGTACAGTTGCCCCTGGGTGCTGCCAGGGACATCCCTATTCTAGAGACATGTCAAGCAGCTACCTTGAAAACAGTTCACACTTTTACTAAGCATTACTCCCTGGACATCCAGGCTAGGAGTGATGCTCGGTTTGACACAGCTGTAGCTCGAGCCTATTTCCTAAGTAGGTTCTGTCCCTCCTCCATGGAGTTACTGGCTTAGTAATTGTATATGTCATAATATAACAAGACTTCATGTTGTTTGAAGAAAAATTAGTCACCTTAGTAATGTTGTTTCTTCTAATGGAGTCTTGCTATATTATGACCTCCCCCGCCCCTGTCAGAACATCTGTTTTGGGATGTGGGTGGGCAGTGCAGTGTTGGCACTTAGTAGGTGCCCACCTTGTTGTTTTTCACCCCTCCTTTCTTTGGGTGACTTGGTGTTGTGTTTTTCATTTTTGGGTCTCCTGACTTGAGTCTTTGTTTTGGGACCAAAGAACGTGTTCTTATGTTTAGTAGCCAGTTGGCTTGTGTAGGTTTACAGCTTCCACACAGGACCTCAGTGAGTTTAGCTCATAAAGATCTGACGGTTTGAGTTTGAAAGACAACAGACAGAGTTTCAACCGAGCTCGAGCTCAGCGTTCCATGCCTGGCATGGAAAGTTAACTCTTTCACCTGCGGAGCAGTTCGAAGGTTGGGACTCACTGCATATGTCATAATATAGCAAGACTCCATTAGAAGAAACAACATTACTAAGGTGAGTAATTTTTTCTTTTATACCAACAATGCAACCATGTTGGGGTAGTGCAGGCTCCTGCCTGTGACAAGGCAAATATTCCCTTGGCTTCACAGCCCCCCCAGACAGAGACTCCAGGAAGATTGATGCCATGGCAAAAAAGCAGTACATGGCATCTTCCTTGGGACTCAGGCAGGTGAACTATATGGCCTATGCAGCCTGGTACCAGAAGTCCAGGTGGGACACTGTACTGGCACTGGTTAAACAGGCCTCCCCCCAGCTAGCCAAGGAGCTGGAGGAGGTGGCTGCTGATGGGATTGAGGCATCAAAGGTACAATTTCATGCTGCTGTGGACTCCAATGATGTGTTATCAAGAGTCATGGCTACATCTGTGGCTCTTCGGAGGATGGCTTGGCTCACTCAGGTGTACTAGCCTCTCACAGGACACCCAGGCTAAGGCCATGGATTTTCCTGTGGTGGGTAATTCTCTGGGGAGCAGACAGAGAATTACATGAAGAAAATGGATGAGTGCAGGACTACTTATAGGAGTGCTCAGGCCAAGGAGAGGCAGGCAACTCTTCAAAGGCAGCAATCTAGGGGCAGGGGCAGGCCTTTTCATAGGCCTTTTTACCAAGCAGAGGCCTCTTCTCCCTTTTCACAGAGGGGGGTTCTTCAGAGGGAGAGGCAGAAGAGGGCTGAGCAGGGCTGCATCCACTCCTCAACCTAAGGCTGCTGCCAAGCAGACACCCTGATGGGTCTGCCCGGGTCGACTCTCCTATTCCTGCAGGGAGAAGGCTTGCTTACTTTGTCCAGGACTGGATATCTATTACCTCAGACAGGTGGGTCCTGGAAGTAGTAAGCCAGGGACTGGTTCTCAGCTTCAAAAAATTTCTGAAGAGGAGAGCCAGATCTTTTCCACCAGCAGGACTCTCCGAAACCCTTGCCCTAGAGGCAGAGGTTTCATCTGTTCTGGCCTTAAGGGCCATTGAGAGAGTTCCTACCCTACACTAGGGCAAAGGTCTGTACTGTAGGTACTTTCTTACCCCAAAAAAGATGGGAATGGTGATCCATCCTAGATCTAAGACACCTGAACAAACATCTTTAAAACCAAAGTTCAAGATGGTGACTTTAGGAATAATTCTTCTCTCAGGCCAGGGGACTAGCTCGCCTCCCTGGACCTCAAAGTTGCCTACTTTCACATTCCCATCAGGTGCTCCCACAGAAAGTACCTCAGGTTCAAGTTACCTCAGGCCACTGTCAATTCAGAGCAATGCCCTTTAGCTCAACATCAGCCCAAGGGGTTTCACAAAGTGCCTGGCAGTAGCGGTTGCTTTCCTAAGGAGAAAGATCTCCATCTTCCCATACTTGGATGACTGACTCGTAGGTCAGTCTCCAGACCAAGTCAAGTCACATTTGCAAGTGACCCAGCAAGTGCTCACTTTCTTAGGATTCCTTCTCAACCTCCAAAGTCAGTTCTCGAACCAGTACAGCTCCTCACCTTCATAGGGCCAGAGATGGATACAGTAAAGGCAAGAGACTTCCTTCCCCTAGAAAGGGCAAGGACCCTCATGGAACTGGCCTCTTCATTCACCCTTCAGGTATCTCAACCAGCAAGGCATTTCCTTCAGCTTCTGGGCCACATGGCAGCTTCCACAGCAGTGGTCCAAGGAGCAAGATTCCAGATGGGGACATTCAGTTCCACTTAAGAGCCTTCTGGTCCCAAAGAAAGGATTCCCTTACCAGATTAGTCCCAGTGGCTCAAACCCTGATCCAGGCCTTGCAATGGTGGCAGGATCAGGACAATTTGAGACAAGGGTTCCTTTGTCACTCAGTCTCATTCAGTGATGCTCACCACAGATGCTTCCCTGCTGGGCTGGGGAGCCCATTTGGGTGATCTTACCACCCAAGGACTGTGGTCACCTCCGGCATCTCTGCTTCACATCATTCTGTTGGAACTCAGAGCAGTGTTTCTGGCACTGCAAGCTTTTTCCAAGTCTGTACAGAACAAGGTGGTCCAGGTCAGAACAGACAACTTCACCACCATGTGGTACATCAACAAGCAGGGAGGCACTCTGTCTACGGCCTTGTTCACAGAAGCAATGAAGTTGTGGTCCCTGGCCTATTCCCTGTAAACCTCTCTGATAGCAGTTCACCTTCCAGGGAATGACAATGTCCTAGCAGATGCTCTGAGCAGAATATCCCAGGGCCATCACGAATGGACCCTAGATCCTCTAGTTTTGAAAGTGATTTTCTCAAGATGGGGCACTCCAGAGATAGATCTTTTTGCAGCCCCAGACAATCACCAACTTCTCTTCTTTGTTGCAGACCCCAGTCTTGGGCTCAGTCCCCTGGATGCTCTGATTCTGAACTGGGAAGGGAAAGTTCTGTATGCTCCCTCCTTTCCTCTCCTGTTAGTGTTAGTCAAGAGAAGGTCACAACCATGCAAAGTGATTCTGATTGCTCCAGACTGGCCAGACAGCCCTGGTATCCCTGTTGTCCCTAGCAGTCCACCTTCCCATGTCTCTTCCCAGGAATTAGAACCTGTTGACATCTCTCAGGGAGGATTTGGTACCGAATCTTCGGTCTCTCAATCTCAAGGCATGGCTCTTGAAGAGTTAAAGTTTGCAGATCTGCATCTTTCCAGGGGTTCTGGATATCCTTAAGGCTTCTCGAAGCCTTACACTAGAAAGACTTACAACCCAAATGGAAAAGATTCAGCATTTGGTGTTCTAAGAAAAGTATCTCAGACTGTGTGTGAGTTGCTAGGTTCTGGACTATATGGTCCATCTTATGGCCTAGGCCTCAGACCAGCTACCCTTAAAGTACATTTGGCAGCTGTTTCTGCTTTCTTGTCAGTAGGCAAGCCTCCTCTCTATCATCCCAGCCTGTGTTTTGTAAGATATTTAATGGATTGCTTCATCCCTTTAGGGACCTTGCCCTGCTTGGGACCTTAATGTTTGCATTGCTCGGCTAATGCAACCACCCTTTGAGCCTTGGTCCTCTGCAGAGCTTAAGTACTTTACTTGGAAAACTGTGTTTTTTGGTAGCCATTACCTTTGCCAGGCGTATCAGTGAATTGCAAGCCCTGTCAGTGGAGCCTGATTTCATCTCTTTCCATAGAAATAAAGCGATCCTAAGAACTAACAGGAAGTTTTTGCCTAAGGTGGTTTCAGATTTCTACCGTAACCAGTCTATGTCTCTCCCTGTTTTCTTCACTGACCATTCCTCCTCCGGAGAGAGGAGGCTGCACAGCTTGGATGTTAAAAGGGCCCTCAGCTACTACATAGAGTGCACCAAGGGTCACAGGTTTGACTCCTTCCAGTTGTTCCTCACATATGGAGAGGTCAGTAAGGGCAAACCTGCCACTAAGAGTTCTATTGCCAGGTGGATTGTCTCTTGTATACAATTCTGCTATAAAAACTGGGTATAACTCCACCCTCAGGCCTGAGGGCTAACTCTACTAGAGGTACAGCTGCTTCCCTGGCTGCTGCCAGGGATATTCTTATCTTAGAAATTTGTCAAGCAGCCACCTGGAAAACAGTCCATACATTCACCAAGCATTACTCTCTGGATATCCAGCCTAGGAGTGATGCTCGGTTTGGCACAGCGATACTTCAGATCCTATTCTCAAAATAGGTTCTGTCCCTCCTCCATGGAGGTACTGCTTGGTAATCTGCAATAGTCAGAATACAGCATGACTTCATGTTGTTTGAAGAAATAATTACTCACCTTAGTAATGTTGTTTCTTCTAATGGAGTTTTGCTGTATTCTGACCTCCCCGCCTCCCCTCTCAGAACCTGGTTTTTGGGATGTTGGTGGGCAGAAGCAGTGTTGGCACCCTAGGGGTGTCCCTTTTTCACCATTCTTTACTTTGGGTGTGTGTATTGTGTTTTGTTTTTTTGGATTTCCTGACTTGTGTCTTTACTTTGAAACAAAAAAACCCTTTTAATAAATTTAGTTGCCAGTTGGCTAGTGTGAATTTTACAGTTTCCACACAGAACTTCTAGTGAGTATTGCTCATAAAGATCTGATGGTTAGAGTTTAAACAACAGCAGACAGGGGCTTCAGCCGAGCTCACGGTGAACATTCCATGCTGGCCATGGAAAGTTTAACTCTTTGTTCTACGGGGCAGTTGAAAGGCAATATGTAACTGCAATAGTCAGAATACAGCAAGACTCCATTAGAAGAAACAACATTACTAAGGTGAGTAATTTTTTCATTTTTCCGATGTGTTGGGGATGGAACTCTGGCATTCCGTCTTGACCAGCTGCACGGACACAAGAAAGCTAAGGAAAGGTTGTCTGTGTTAGCATGCTGTAATATGCCCGGTTCGGAAAAGCTCGATCTAGTTGTGATCGGAAAGTCTGCCCTTCCAAGATGTTTCAGGGGAGTAGTTCACCTACCAGTCACCTATTGCAGTAACTGCAGTAGTTGGATGAGTGCTGAAATTTTTACGGAGTGGGTGAGGGCTTGGAACAGGAAACTTAGGGGCCACAAAATCACCCTATTGTTGGATTATTTCCCAGGCCGCCCCATGTTCCGAATCTCCGGAATATAAAACTGATTTTCTTGCCCCCAAACACCACCTCCATCATGCAATCCCGAGACATGGGGATCATCTATTCAGTGAAACCACACTATGTAAAGGAAATGCGCTCCAGTGTGCTGGAGGAGATCAATGAGGGTGGCGATTTTACTGCTGCTGACTACATAAAGAAAATGAATCTTTTGGATGCTGTCCGAATGTTAAAGAAAGCCTGGGACAGCGTTACCCCAGAAACCATCCTGAACTGTTTTTCTAAAGCAGGATTTAAGCCAGTTGAGAACACGGTGGAACTGCAGGCACTCATCCTAATAGAAGAACTGAACCCACCACTGCCGGGACACACAGAAACACATTCTGCTTCACAGTGTCACCTCGGGGATTAAGACGATGAAATGGCTCATGGTGACAAAATAGCGAGGGTACTGGAGGGAGTGCAGTTTGCGAGCAGTCAGGACCAGGAAGTAGAAGAACCAGAAGACGACCTGGGTGAGCAGGAGCTCCTACCTGTAACAGCCAGTGATGTGTGCACTGCTCAGAACACACTTTGCAGAGCCATGGAAGAACGCGCAGACGTAAGACCAGATTGGAACCTGATGGCCAGTGTGGAAAGGAGTTTCCAACCATATGCTACAAGCACCACCAGACAAACTACAATTAACAATTTTTAAAAAAATAAAGAATGAATAAAGATATGTTTTTAACCTCAGTCCCTAACCCCAGAAGTGAAAAGCACAACAAATACTGTACTGTACAATCATACACAGTACCCTGCACGACCCTCACACTACAACAGAGAAAGCAGCACATAAAAAATGATTAAAGAAATCAAATCAAGTACATTTTTAAAGATAGCCTCACACCTACACTGTATAAGCTATATAAGCAGAGCGGTTATAAAAGCACATAAATGTGCTTCACTGAACAGTACAGTACAAAAGCACTATACCGCCATCTGCCGGCAACAGCGGACATCATCTAATGTGGACAGATTCCACAAGTCCCAATGTGTACGCATTAAATGGCTTTGACTGTATTAAAAAATCTGTAATGCTCATTACACTAGAAACGCCACAGAAAAAGTTAAAAACTACATCCTATGAATTCAAATAAAAGAGAGGAGTTCCAGATAGAGATGTGATACAGTCTGTCAGTCCAGCAGTTTCATATGGACAAATGTGTAGATACTCCACCTGTTCAAAAAACGACCAGTAGCTTGTATATATTTAAAATAAAAAGATATAAATCTCAAATGTATATGTACATGTAGTAAATTTCATAATAATAATAATACCTTAATACAAAAATGAATATGTTTACAGTGTACACAATGTTGTATATCATTATTTCTGGTATTTAATATATGGGGTAATATCCAACCTCTCATTTAGTCCAGGTAATCTACAGGCATCGAGTGTAGATCAGTAACCCTCCTTCTGTAGGACAAGGTTACTGAAATCCCACTCTCTCAGTTTTGGGAGTCACTTCCTCTATGGCAGTGATGCTAAATGAATGTCTGTCAGGGTCGGTAGTTTCTAACATGCTGAGCAATAGCATATGTGATATCTTGATTTCTGATTGCTCTGCAATGTACTCAACTCTGAGCATAAAGGCTCTTCCAGTCTTACCAATATAAAAAAAAAAATACATTTGCATAGTGCCATATAGATTACTGCTGGACTGTCACAAGTAATAAGCTGTTGAATTTTAAATTTTCTGCCCCATGTGGACTAGCAAAGTCTTTTGTGGTGTTCACATGGGGCAGTACAACATTTATGGCATGGAAAGTAGCCAACATATCTGTTCGATAGCCATGTATGTAATCATTGGTAAGTCCTGCTTACTGTGGACTAGTTGGTCACGTATATAGTGGCCTTCCTATATAACATACTGGGGACTACTTTATGGTGCTCCCTCAAAAAAAAAAAATCACCTTTAAAATGTTCCAATTTTTCCTAATTATTTCACCTACTTTGGGAGCATGTATTGAACATGCAGTCACAAAATTAAGTCTGTTGTCCCCAGGTATCTTATCCTGATTTCCATTTGTCATGTCTGTTTCCACTATATTTCTAACCTGCATGTTCATATTTCTAATTTTATGTGCTGCATACCTCCTTTCCACAGATTTACTTTCCATGTCAGTAGCCGCTTTATCATAGTATTCAAGTGTGCTGCAATTGCGTTTAAGAGTCAAAAACTGGCCTTTAGGTATATTCTCCACCACACAACGTGGATGGCAACTGGAATTGTGTAACAAAGTATTCCTGTCGCATGGCTTGCAAAAAATGTCTGTTGAAATGTTTCCATTCTCATTCTTTCTGATCTGTATCTCTAGGAAGAAAATTTCTGTTCTACTTGCAGTGTATGTAAACCTGAGGTTTGGGTTGGTGTGATGTAAAAATGTTATAAAATGATCCAGTTCATTCACGCTTCCTTTCCATAACATAAAAATATCATCAATAAAACGACGATAAAGATCAGCGTGTGTAAAGGAGGGATTATGTTGTACATCTCTAACAAACATGTTCTCCCACTGCCCTACGTACAGATTTGTCACACTGGGGGCAAAAGTAGTCCCATAGCAGTCCCTTTGATTTGTAAAAAATTTATCAAGGAAGGTAAATGTTTAAACTTTAAAATAAATTCAGAGACCCCAATTCTAGAAAAATTCGCCTGGTGTAACAGCACTTGCGCCAAGTAGAATGGGACTACAAGACTTACTTGTTGCGACTTGCGCTATTCTACAAAATGAAGCCACTTGCGCCGAACAGCTCAGTCACGCAAGAAGCTGCTTAAACCCCTGCGACATGGCGCTTAGGGTTATGACAGCAGTTGCGCCCATTCCAGAGGGGCAGCAACAAAGTCTCCAATGTCAGGATTCTACAAAACCCCTGGAGGAGAACTGGCAACATAAGTTACACCTGCATTTTAGCTAGTGTAACTTACATCCGTCCAAGGGTCCTGTAGAACCAGGTCTATGTGCCCTCCCCTTGCCCAGACCTCCTCCTTTGTTGCCCCAATGGGCATCGCACACCTGCCCCATCCCCCATCTCCCATTCAGTACATGCCCCGCATACCCCACACAGTAACAGACCCCAGGGTGCTTCCACCCCCACCCCCTGTGAATTCCATGCCCCACAGGGCTGCCCAGCCCAGAATCCCCAATTGTAAAACACCCCGCAGGGTGCTGCTATTCCCCACCCGTGCCCTGACCCTCGAGTCGCCAGCCAAAATGCAGCAACAACCTGATAAGCCCTGGTAGTCTAGTGGCCCCTCACCCCCATCCGCCATGCCAGCCACCAGCACCCCCACCCATCTCCAGACAGCATTAGCACAGCCACCTCTCACCTCCATGGCCAGCATGCAACTGGAGTTATGCAGGAGCACTACTGGAAAGACGTGCTCAGATATATGTGCGCGTCCTTCCAGTAACTCTCCCACATAACTCAGTCGGTGGCAAGCCGTGAATGAGGAAGGTGAACTACTCCAACCTAGGGACAGGTGGAGGGGTGCTAGGTAAGGCTGCTAGCTAGGGGCCACTGGAGCTACCAGGGCTATCCAGGGTGTGCATTGCTGACTGTGGGCTCAGGGCATGGGTGAGAGGATATTGCTTGCCCGCCCTGTGAGGGCGACCCCAACAGGGTCTGGGGAGCTGGGGGCTGTAGGCAGTCCTGAGGCTCTATACACACTTTGGGGGCTGGGGTGTGGGGAGACCGCCGGGACTGTACTTATACAGGGATTCGAGGGCAGTTGATGTGGGCAGCCCTGCGAGTACCCGTGTGCGACAAGCTGGGCATGAGGCGGCATGCGATCTACATTGCGACATGCTGCTCACCAGAGTCCGCCCGCAGTTTGGCATACCTGGCACGCATCTAAAGTCGCAGGACTTAGCTACGGAGACCCTGCCCTTCTAGAATAGGGCGAGGGTCAATGTCAAGAGTTGGGGTAAGTTATGCCTTGGTGGCAACTCTGCACCACCCTTCTAGAATCGGCCCAGAAAGTTTAATGAGAATTCAGTTGGAGGTTGGAGCAGCTTTTTATTTATGGTAGTGGTGAGTGCAGGATTTTGCCTGTACATAGTACAATTTGCTTGTCCTGCAATCTGGCCTTTGCGCACTTCTCTCTTATCTGTATATTAATATGTACTCTGATGCCACTCTTACAGTTGCATGAGGGTTCTCACTTGCATTCTTAGGGTGCTAGACTCACTCACTTTTCATATACAAATCTTGTAGCCTAAGCATGCACTTGAGATCAGTCTTGCAACCATAAGAGACATCAGAGGAATGTGTTAATATTTATTAAACCTTGGATCATAATTCGGCCATGTCAGTAGTTAACACCAAAACACATGACAGTGTTTTGGAGGACCTCTTGCCCTGCTTTTCCTTAGCAATGGGCAAGTGTTCCTAATGATGGACAGTAGTAAACAGTTGACCATCGTCTATGTGTACCAGCATGAACATCCACTGAAGATGGAGGCGGTTCACAGAGAAAACTCATAGCCTCTCCAGCAGCATGTGTTAAAGCTCTTCTGGACAAAATGTAACGGGAGAGCTTGCAGGCAGAGAAAGAATAGCAACAGCTGCAAGTGGTAAGTAAAGCCACTCGGCTTCTACAATATGCCCCAAACAGAGCAAACTCAGCGGCTAAGTGTTGTGGCTTAGAGCAGCTGCGGGACGGGACCAAAGCTTCCAGTTTTGACTCCGCTTTCATGTTATTTTCTGCCCAAGTGTGTGTGTATGGGGGGAAAATTCCCGCAGTTGGGTCGGCCTTTTGCCACAGCGACAGGACTGCCACTTGCTACACCGATGACCTAGGTTCAGGATCAAGCAAGGGTTGTCGGGGGCCTAGCAGGGGGAGGAAGACTGAGAAGGCCAGATGATGCTTTCTGAGGAGGAGCAGGACTAATGGTATGTCATGCTGCGCTATGTTAAGCTTGGTACATCCAGCAGATCAGACCTGGGTTTGAGTCTTACAACCTCCACTTGCATACTGTGACTCTGAGCAAGTCACTTAACCATCTAGTGCTCCCAGGTCGCCGCTGAAAAGAGGCACTTGTGTCTAGTGGGCCTTACCCAGTTACCAAAGACTAAAATAAAAAAAAAAAATTGCCACGTGGGTGACCACAGGTGATGGTGCAGCTGAGATACCTATGTGGTGGGGGGAGGGAAGAGTCACGGACATCACCCTGTATGTGCACACTATGTGTGTACACCCCCAGGGCTCTCATGCACAGGTAGCATCCATGAGCATCGGGCGATAACTAAGGGAAAAAAAGCAGCTGTGCTGCAGGTGGCTCTGGGCACCTACAGGCCTAGCACACCTGCACACCCAACGCAGCCTCATCATCACTCCATTTTGATCCTTAGGATTTGGGTCTCACCCTGAAGGCCCTGCAGTAGGGGTAAGCCACACAGTTCTGAGAGCTATGTAAGACCTGGGAAAAGGTGTGTAATTGGGCAGTGGAACTCGGGGACTAGAGTAAGGTCTTCGCCAGATGGGAGACCTGAAAATAGAATTAAAATGAGAGAGAATTCACAAGGTTTAATAAAACAAATGTTTCTAACCTCATGTATTCTTCTCATATTCATAACACTCTGCAGTTAGCCTGCTCAGTAGAACTGCCCAGAGAATGGAACTATATGCTGATGATGGAATCATTGGCACGTGACAATATTCAAACTGGTGCCCTCATCTGCTGCACTTTCTATCAATGTCTCAGATTTCTTACTCAACAAGTCTAGATGCCCAGGAGATCCCTCAGGTCATTGTTGGCTTATTGTGAAGTATAATTCCTTAATTATACATAATTTTCTTTCTGCTGCCTTCATTTATTTTTAATTTTATTCTAATGTCTAGTTTATATTAGTCTAGTTAGATTTAGTGTTTATTTCTGTTCCTGCATGTTCGATATAACTGTTGAGGAACCAGTAGTTATATATTAGTTGCAGACTTTTCCATTTATTTTCTCATTTTTGTTTTAAAATTGTATTGTTTAAAGTTATATTTGTCTTGTTGAAACCGCTAACCTGATTTCTTTTCTAACCGCTAACCTGTTACTGTGAACCGTTATATCGGTTCGAGAACCACTGACCCGGTTCCAAATTCATTAAATTAATCAGTTCTTTTGGGGCCTAATTGGTTCCTGAACCGACTGCAAAAAAAAAACCCAAAAAACTTAAATATCTTTTGCGGTTGAGTTTTTTTTTCCTGAAAATGGAGCACTTTGAAAAACCTAAGAAAAAGACTGATCCCCCGGATCTTAAAAACTGTGTTAAGTGTGGGGAAGTGTTTGCCAGAGCAGACAGTCATGACACTTGTATGTTCTGCCTGGGAACCGAACATTTGAATTCTGACTGTGAAATTTGTAAATCTTTTCCACAGAAAACTGTGGAAAAAAGAATGGAGAGGTTGAATAAAAAGTTAGGACGTGTTTCAGGCTCTAACCAGCCAACACCTTCAAAATCAGTGGGTGAAACCGCAGCTTCTTCCTTTACTACCCCTGATAAGGGTGAATCAATCTCTTTAAAGAGACTGAGTGGGCCCGCTGACTCTCTGGTCCCCTCCAAAAAGTCAAGACCAAGCACGCCGAACCCCAGGCAAAACATACAGTGGATTATTTTGTGCCTCACAGTCTGCCTACTGCTGAGGAAATTGCCTGGGCTATTAAAGTCATCAAGGCAATTCAGAGGTTTATACCTTCTCCAACCCCTCCTCCTCCAAGGTTTCAGGAGATTACTCCCTGCTCGGACCCCCAGTCTCAGGAAATGGATACTGGGAGTATGATTTACCAGAGCAAGTTGATGGTGAGCCCATTGAGCCGGAACTCTCACCAGAGCAGGACTTTGGCTGTCCTCCTAGGCCCAAGGATTTTTCTTCCCCTTTTTCCTTTGTGAGGAAAATCGTAGATGCCCTTGACCTGGCCACCACCAAGGTCATAGAGGACGAGGAGGAGGAGGAGGCAGATTACATGGAAATGATGGGGTTAATTCCACTAAAAAGATTTTTCTGCCTATCAATAAATTCTTAGAAAGGATTTATTCACCGTCCTGCAGAACCCTAACTCTGTCACGCCTCTGGATTAGAAGGCTGATAAGAAGTACCAACTGGACAAGAAAGGGGCTGAATTCCTCTATTCTCACCCTGATCATCAGTGTTTAGTCTAGCAGGCAGCCTGTGAGAAGGCGAGGGTTTCTTTATCCTCTCACCCACCTGAGAAGGACTTAAGGAAAATGGACAATATGTCAAAGAAAGTGTATTTAGCTGCCTCTCTGAGGGTCAGACAAGCTAATTACCAGGCTTACATTGCACAGTGTCAAAAGACACTGTGGCAGTCTGTTTTGGCCATGTCAGAGAAGGTTCCCTCTCCTGTCTCTGATGACCTTGCAGAAAAAGCCAGATTTGGACTGGAAGCATCCAAATACCAGTTCCAGATGGCAGCAGATGCCAGTGATAATGCTGCTAGGATTATGGCTCTGACTGTAGCCCTGAGAAGGTTTGCTTGGCTAGGGCTACACATCTAACACAGGGCACCCAGGCTAAGGCCATGGACTTTCCTGTTCAAGATCATTCCTCTTTGCAAACAGACCAAAGAATATATGAAAAAGGTGGATGAATACAAAACTGCCTATGAGAGTAATTCATCCAAAGACAGGCCTTCTACTTCTTATAGGCCTTATGGAAGAGGAGGTAAAGGAAGGTCCTATGGTAGGCCCTTCTATCAACCTCAAGCTGTTCCACAGCTGCAGCCATACCCACAGCAGACTGGGTATTATAGGGCCAGAGGTAGGAGGGGTTCCCAATCCACCTAGGCTCAGGCCCCATCGAAGCAAAATCCCTGCCTCCTTTGCCAAGGCTGCCTCCACAGTACCAGTAGGGGGCAGACTGGCTCACGTCTTTCAGGCCTGGCAAGCCATAACCACAGACAAGTGGGTATTGGAAGTAGTGAGCCAGGGATTTTCCCTGAGTTTCAAGTCCTTCCCTCCTCTGAAGTCAAGGCTATTCAAACCAGCCTCCCTCCTCGAAGAACAGCTCCTGGAAAAGGAGGTTCAGACCCTGCTCAGCATAAAGGCAGTAGAGCAGGTGCCAACCCTTCAGAGGGGCAAAGGGTTTTACTCACGGTATTTTCTTACCAGAAAGAAATATGGGGAGTGGCGCCTATTCCGACCTAAGGCATCTGAACAAATACGAATAAAGTCGGGTTCAGTATGGTGACCCTACCTTTAATTTTACCTGTAATCCAGCAGGAGATTATTGGCATCTCTAGACTTAAAGATACTCTATTTCCACATCCCATAAGGAGTCTCACAAAAATATCTCAGGTTCAGACTTCTTTCAGGCCATTACCAGTTGTCAGCCCTGCCCTTTGGTCTAACCTCAGCACCAAGGGTATTCACAAATTGCCTGGCAGTGGTAGTGGCATTCCTATTAAAACTAGGAATTACTGTTTCCCCCTATCTCAACGACTGCCTAATAGTGGGAAAGTCATTTCAGCAGGTGCAAGCACACCTGGAAATAACAAAACATTTGTTACAGTCTCTGGGCTTCCTGCTAAACCAGGAAAAGTCCATTCTCACACCGGTCCCAGTCCTGCATTTCATTGGAGCAGAACTGAATACTTTAAAAGGAACAGCTTTTCTTCCAGAGGACAGTGTTCAGTCCATACTACAACTGATTGCCTCATTCGAATTGGGAAAGCCATGTCCTGCAAGAAGATACTTGCAAATACTGGGACACATAGCTGCAGCAACAGGAGTGGTCTTAGGAGCAAGACTTCCAATGAGAGACATCCAGTTTCATCTACAGACACACTGTGCCAAGAAAGACCGTATGTCAAAATTGGTCTCTGTACCAAGGTCAGTAATCCAGTCCCTGCAGTGGAAGGCAGATATACACAATCTAAGGGCAGGAGTTCCTTTCCAGAGGTAAAATCCCTCAGTCATCCTTACAACAGATGTTTCTCTGTTAGGATGGTGTGCTCATATAGGAGAGCACACTACCCATGGCACTTGGTCAAGTGTGGAGTCTCTCCTCCACATAAATCTTCTAGAGCTCAGAGCAGTATTTCTGGCTCTAAAAAGTTGTTCCCAGTTAATAGAGGGCAAGGTGGTGCAGGTCAGAACAGACAGCACCACTATGTTTTACATAAACAAATGGGGGGGGGGATCAAGGTCGGATCCCCTGTGCACAGAGGCCATGAAAATATGGGAACTCGCTTACTGTCTAAAAGACTCCTTGCAAGCCATTCATGTACCAGGCAAGGACAATACCCTGGCAGATGCTTTAAGCAAGATCAATCAGGCACATCACAAATGGTCTCTGAACACAGGTACTGGACTCAGTGTTCAGATGATGGGACATTCCAGAGGTAGATCTTTTTGCCTCTCAAGTGAATCACATGTTGCCCTATTCTGTTGCAGGCCACCACTCAGGGGCACATCCCCTAGATGCTCCTGGTTTTGGTCAGAAAAGCATCTATATGCCTTTCTCCCTTCTGTTACTCAAGCTCAGGTCACAGCCTGCGCCCATGATTCTGATAGCATCAGATTGGGTCAGACAGCTATGGTATCCCTCTGCTGTCAATGCCAGTGTCCACACTCAATCCTCCTGCCCAGGAGGCAGAACCTTTTAACTTCCTACCAAGGGAAGATCCTGTATCTGAACCTCAGGTCTCTCAGATTCAAGGCCTAGCTCTTGAGGACTTAGAGTTTGCAAATTTGCAACTTTCCTCATCTGTTCTGGATATCCTAAAAGGATATAGAAACCATCTACTAAGAAAAACTCTAGTGCAAGATGGAAAGGTTTTCTGTCTGGTGATGCCAAACATATTTCTCCTCCTTGGCAGAGATTCCACTATTGTTAGAATATCTTACTGAATTGTACTCTTAAGGCCTCAAACTTACATCCTCCAAGGTGCACTTGGCATCAATTTCAACTTTTATCTCAGCAGGAAGACTGTTCCCTTGCATCTAACCTAGTCCATTTGCATACTCCTATTAAAGAACCAGTCCTAGTATGGATCTGAGCATTTGCATTGCTCAGCTTATGAAGCCACCATTTGAGCCAGTGTCAACAATACATTTGCAATATGTCACATGGAAAATCAGAGTTTTGGTAGCAATCACTTTGCTAGAAGAATAAGTGAATTGCAAGCATTATGTGGAAAATGATTATTTATCTTTTCATAATGATAAAGTAGTGATTTGTACAAATAGAAGATTTCTCCTAAGGTAGTTTATGATTTCACTTGAATCAGTCCATGACAGTGCCAGTCTTCTTCACAGAACATGCCAGTTCAGGAAAATGCAGGCTCCACAGTCTGGATGTTAAAAGAGCATTGAGTTATTATCTAACTCACACCAAGGATTACAGAGCTGATAAACAGCAACTTTTTCTCACTTATGGGGATGTGGGAAAGGGCACTTCAGCCTCTAAGAGATCAGTCTCTCGCTGGATAGTTCAGTGCATTCAGTTTTGTTACACAAAATCAGGAAAACAGGCCCTGGCGGATCTATTGACTTGGAACTTTGTAAAAGAGCCATCTTGGCTCAAAGATATTTAATCCGAATCTGAAATAAATAAATGATGATGGGCAATTGTTTTATTTTAAGTTCCTTAAAAAAAGACAACAAGGGATTGTTTTCTTTGTTTGAGAGACAGGAGTGACAGTGGAGACGGGGCACTCCCATGTCATGGATGTTAGGTGGTACTAGTGGGTGGGCTTCCTTGTGTCACACAGTATAAGGTGCTGGGGAGGAGGGGCAGTATGAAGGAACAGAGCCTGCGAGTGGAAGGAAGAACAGAAACTAAGAAACTGAGTGGAAGGGTTGGACAGCATGCAGAGGAAGTTTTTTTCTTTCACACAGCAAGGCCTAGAAATGGAGGATGGGGTTGGCGATCATGCAGAGGGAGGGAACAGGAGAGTTTTTTTTTTCCTCACAGCAGTGAGTGGCAACGAAGGGTGGGGGCTGGCAATCACACAGTAAGATGGAGCAGGTGGACTTTGTTTTCTTAAAGTAAGTCTGCTAGGAGGACGGGATGAAGAGGAGACGTGATAGGTGTTTAGAGTAGCAAATGATGCTGCTGCTGAGATTGCTAATCAGCTGAAAACAACTGTGATCCTTTCAGATGCGAAAAGCCTCCACTCATCAGCAAGGACAGCAGTGTCATCAGCAGCCTGTGCACCACTGGAGTATCACTCACACACCTCCTAGACACATAGATCCATTGGCTTGCCGGAGCATGCATCTCTCCATCCACTACACTGCCGGAGCATCCCAATATGTGTGCTCTGCACATGTGTGCAAGCAAACATAAAAAGCAAGACCAGCCTTGTTGACACCAGTCAAATCTTTGGTTTGTTTTTTTGGTCCTCTCCCCCTCTAATGCTGAGAGCATAACCTATGGTTTCACACACACACACACCCTGCAGTGGGAGCAAGCTCCCTGACTCTGCCACAGGGGTTGCTGTGATGCCGGATTTCACTGGCTGAGGTGCACTGCTGATGCGGTGACCCGAGCTTGCTCCCTAACAGTGGTGGAGGAATAGCTGGTGCAGCCGGTGAAGTGGCACAGGGGGCCCAACACACTTAGGGGCCAAATAAGTTTATTCAGTATTTTAACATTTTTGGCGAAAGATTCAACATTTAGTCACCCTCCTAGTCCCAGACAGCTGACTGAACTGTCAGTGTGCTGTGCCTGACCTGTGCTGCCTGACGATGTACTGCAGATGGCAGCAGAGAGTCTCGCGATGTGACAAGACTGAGTCAGATAGGGACTAAAGCTGTTGCCTGCACTGTGTGATGGTAAGAACTTTACTTTTACTTGTCTTACTGCATTGTGCTGCGGCAGAGCAGCAGAGAGAAGAGAGACAGAGAGGGAAAGCGAGACTAGAGTCTAGAGAGAGAGAGCACCCGCATGCCTGCACGGACGGTGACGGTCCCGGTCGCTCACTCGCTGCTGCAAGCCTGCACAGATGAGCAACCCCCCCCCCCGCCTGGACCCAAGGAGTCCGACTCCGCCCCGCCCCCATGTACTTAATATGCTCAACAACAGTCCATCTTCTCTCACTCTTTTCTGTGCTTCTCTTGTCTCTCTCTCTTCCTCACTCTGTACCTCAACTTATTCTGTGGATAGTGGTTGGCAGAAGGGGGGGAGGACGAGGTTTAACTTGCGAGTGGCTGGATGTCTGCTGCGACCATTGACCTTTTGACTTTCGGTGTGAGGCCTGGGCCAGCTGGGGGGAGGGTTTGTTTGTAGCAATGAGGGGGCGCATGGCTGGCTGGTTGCTGCCGCTCAGTCTCGCGAGTTGCATGTAGTGGACTGTAGAATGCTTGCTCTCACCGCTGCTGCATGTTGCTGTACTGTGTGGGACTAGGGGAGGGAGGCAGAGGTATACTAGGGTCAAGCAAGCAGGCAGGCACACAAAGGGCAGAATGGGTCCTAGCAAGCTTGAGCTCTGCACCACATGACTGGCTGCTGACTGACACATCCCACTGGACAGGGACACTGTCAATCAGTCAGTGGTAGGCAGGGCTGAGCCGGGCTATATATTGCACTGCAGCATGAGAGATGGGTCACATAGTGTGTAGCTCAGGGATCGAGCTAAACACGCAGTGTCTGTGTGTGGAGTAGTGGGGACACAATCACAATCTTTCTTTTTGTTGCTAACAAAACTCGTGGGAGGGGCGGGGCTGAGGGGGGTTGCACCAGGGTGGGGGTGGGTGGTGGCGTGGGGGCCACAGTTACAACCTGCACTGGGGCCCATCTTTCTCTCCTCCGCCACTGCCTCCCTAACTTGGGTTGTCTGCACAGTAGCGCGATGCACTGTCACTGGGCAACTGGGATGGCCCATTTATGGCCTTTTAAGAACTAGATTACCTGGGAGCACTCTTGCAGTTGATATCTACTTAGCAAAGAAAGCAAATAAGTGTCCCCTAGAATAAAAAGACTCTGCAACCTGGGTTGCACACATCGGTATGACATGCTACTGCAGGGTCATTGGAGTGGACCAGGGAATTTGTGTGTCTCTACAGTTAGGCCTGTGCCCTCTTGTTGTACTTCTAATTTAAAGCAGCACCACACAAAACATGGCAAAATATTTGACCCTACCTTTTTATCACCATAAGCAAGTCCAGGCATCTTTCAGTTTTATTTGGTGGTAAAATGTTCTAGTTCCACCAAAATGTTAGTGTTTCATAAATGATTTATCTTTTTTCTCAAGAAAAAAGATGGCTGCCATATTTGGCTTAGAAACAGCATTGTAGACCTGGCAATGGTGAGGACTGAGAAAATAAAATAAAACTCATCGTGTGCAGCATAGGAGGTACCTAGAAAAGTAGACATGACCAGTACAGTATGCTAATATTTTTATTAAGTGTAGCTGTAACTAGTTTTTTGGGGAAAACATTTTTCATTGCACTGCTGTTTTAAGTGTCACAGTCATGAATATCCAAAAAGTAGGACAGGTACGCTCCTGCTAGGTACTTGGCACAACTTGAAGGCAGCAAACTGGGAGGTCCTCATGTCATTTTGTAGGGAAACTGACAAACAGCAGACAAATGAAAACAGGCATTTCAAGAACATTAAGTGCTACAATTTGAGTGTTAAAGACTTGCATACTAAGTGCGTGAGTGATGCTAAGCTATGCTAAAGTGTATTTTTTAGCATGCAAAGAAATAAATCAATAATTAAAATCAATTACTAACATCAATAATTAATATTTATGTGGCGTGCATTTAGTTAGCTTCATTAATGCTGCATGAGTACTTTGAGCTTTTAAAATGTAATTCTGGGGAAATATTTATAAATTTCATGTTCTGTAACAAGTAATCTGTAACACTGATGCTTTAACATCCTACGGGCTGCTAACCTGTATCTCACCATCAGCCAATGCCATTGTGTGCTGGGTTTCAAATAAACAGGATCTACGTCATCCGCGTAACTTTCATATCCAGAACTTAATGCTTCTCTACAAAAAGGTCGAATTATTCAGAATTATGGGACGGATGCAGTACATATCTTTTTATACTAGTGTGTCACATGTAACTTGTGTTCTATCTCTAGTTTAGTTAATTTGTTTATTTAACCAAATTTCATATTACAACAAGAATAACACACATAACATATTTACAACAGTAAATTAAACATTTAAGTATTTCAAAAAGTGGAGATCCTGATGCTTGCAAAACTACAGTACAGCCACACGGAAACATAGACAGTGATGGTAGAAAAAGGCCAAAGGTTCATCCAGTTTGCCCTTGGTTCTCTATTTAGCTCTGGGGTCTACGGTTCCTCCAGGACCCTAGCCTTCCCTATCCCCACTCCATTCTCCTCCCCTTTTCTGATGCCTTGAGTAACCACAGTACCCTTCATTCGGTTCCAGTCATGCTTAAGACCCCTAATGTTCTTTTGCATCCACCACCTCTGCTGGCAACCTGTTCCACAGCTCCACCACTCTTTCTGTAAAATAGTATTTTCTCATGTCCCTCCTGAAGCTCCCTCCTGTTACCTTCCACTCATGACCATGTGGCTGTGAGCTGGTATTCAAGTTAATCAGTTTCCCACAGTTCATCCTGTTAATTCCTTTTAGGAATTTGAAGGTCTGCATCATGTCTCCCCTCCCCTCCCCTCTCCTTTCTGGTCTCCAATGGGTACGTGTTTAGTGCCTTGAGGTGCTCCTCATAGGATGTGCCCTGCTGACCCTGAATTATTCTTAGTACCCTGCTCTGCACCATCTTGAGCCTATTCCCATCCTTCATGAAGTACGGACCCTAGAACTGGGCACAGTACTCCAGGTGTGGCCTCAACAAGGATCTATAGTAGGGAAGTGTTACCGCCCTTTTTCTGCTCTCAGTGCCCTTCCCAATACATCCAAGCATCCTCTTTGCCTTGCTATAAGTCTTGTTGCACTGATTTGATTGCTCTAAGGAGTCGCTGATAACTCCAAGGTCTCATTCCTCAGCCGTGGTACTGAGTGCCACCTCTCCAATCCAGTACTTTGTCCTGGGTTTCTTGTTCCCTAGGTGCAACACTTTGCACTTTTTGGCATTAAATTTCAACTGCCAAACCCTTGACAACCCCTCCAGATTTTGCAAGTCTCTCTGCATTTCCTTTTCTCCCTCATCACTATCCAGTCTCCCACAGAGCTTATTGTCATCTGTGAAGAGACACAGCCTGGCCTGAATCCCTTCACTAATGTCACTGATGAACATGTTGAAGAGGACCGAACCCAGGACAGATCTCTTTGGAACCCTGCTTGAGACAGCCCTCTCTTCTGATTTAACCCCATTGACCACTACTCTCTGCTTTCTCGCTTTTAGCCAGTTATCTACCCAGTTTACTATGACCATAGCCGCACCCATACCCTCCATCTTATTCAGCAAGCATCTGTAGGGTACCAAGTCAAAAGCCTTGCTGAAGTTGAAGAAGAGCAAATCCACAGTATGGCTCCCATCCAATTCCCTCATCACCAGTCAAATAAAACTGTCAGGTTAGTCTGACAAGGTCTCCCTGCCATGAATCCATGCTGCTTATTATCCTGGAGACCACTGCTCTCCAAGTAGTCCATGAGATCCTCTTTGCCTGACTGGCGGTAATACTTCCCTACTATAGATCCTTGTTGAGGCCACACCTGGAGTACTGTGCCCATCAGTTTTCCTATAATAAAGGTAAGACTGACAGGTCTGTTATTCCCTGCTTGTTCCTTGCCCCCCCCCATGAAGCAGAACTATGTCTACCACCTTCCAATCTTTCAGAACCACCCCAGTTCTTAGAATGCTGTTGAATAAACCTACCAGGGGATCAGCCAGTTCTACTGCCAATTCCCTGAGTATCCTTGGCTGCAACCCATCTGTTTTTGGGGTCTCATCAATCTTTAGGGCTGCCAGCCCTTTCAGAAACTTTTCACTGATAAATGCTGGCTGCCTCATCTCCGGGACCCCCTTAATGGCTGCTTTGAAGTCACTCTCTGGCAAGGGCCCACTGTCCTCCCTAGTTTGCCCATCCATCTTAGACACCATATCATTCTCTGTTTGCCTCACAATTCTGCCTCCTGTCTTCCTTTTTTCATTGATATACATGAACTGTTTTTCTCTGCTCTTGACCCCCCTCTATAGTACGCAGCTCTGTCTCTCCTTTTGCCTCCCTAACTGCCCTCTTTGCCTCCCTATTTTTCATCAAATATTCATTCCATTCTTTCTCCCCTTGCTTTTTTGCTTTTTTTAAAATGTGTAAAATGCCTTTTTCTTGGCCTTCACCACTTCCTCGACCCTTGCTGAGAACCATAGTAGTCTCTTGAACCAGTTCTTTTTGGTTACCATTCTCATACATATCTTAGATGTTCCAAGAATGTCTCCTTTAATTGTCCCCCATCTCTCTTCCACCCCATCTATGTTGTCCATGCCTACTAACTTATCCCTGAGCAGCAACTTCAGCCTACTGATGTTTGTCCTTCTAAAACTGAGGACTTCATCTGGGTGGAGGCACTGGACAACAGGGACACATACTTATGGGGCCAAGTGATGGGAGGGTGGGGGTGCCACTAGACACCAGGGAATACAACATAATGTACAGAGACTGGATTGGTGGGCAGGGAAGTGCCACTGGACACCAGGAAATAGTTCATACTCTATAGGTATGGGGATTGGAAGGCAGGGGGTGCCACTAGACACCAAGGAATAGCTAGTTGTTTATGGGGATGGGCAATCGGGATGGAGGGACAGCCACCATCATGCCTAACATGGCGGTTGACCACAGAAGGGGCACAAACTTGCCTCTGCTTTCCATGCAAATGAGCCCCTAATAGGCAAGCATATGGCCCTTTAGCCCCTTGAATGCCCAATGGGCTCATTTGCATGTTGCCAGCTGAATATCATGCCAGCCAGTGCTGTCAGGTCTGGAGCACTGTTCCCTGCCCTTCCCAGATCCATGTTGGGGCAGTGCTACTCCACTTAGCACTGTGCTGACATGCCCCTATATTCGGTTGGATAGCACTGGTGCACTATCAAACTGAATACGGCATCCTCAGTGTCATGGGTATGGGAAGCACAGCACAAACCTTTGCGCTCCACTTTTGCTCATATTCCAACATCTGGCCCCTGAATTTTCAGTCTCTTAAATCCATAATTTGATGCATCATTTTCTTAGAAACTATTTCCTTCCACAGGGGAGCGTGAACCTTGTATGTTGCCCATATCAACTGAAAATGTTAATAAGTAACTCCTTGCAGCTTAGATGATGATTAGATATTTTTGGTGCTTAGCCACTGCTAAACAATTTAAATCACAAATTGTAGTGAGAAAGAAATAATGTGACCTCACAACTTAATAAAGGATAAAGTATCCAGGCATGGTGGAGTTTAAATTCAAGTAACCTGGCACAAAAGTTCCTTTATGTTTTAAGAGCCCCCCAGCAAGGTCAGTCATGGGAGCCCCTACCCCCTACTGTGGCAGACAACTTCATGTTGTTATGATGTCTTTTGAAAGCTTCTGCCCAGCTCATTGTTTTCCTGTGTAAGCAGTTTCAAAAGGCATGATATGACATCTAAGTAATTAAAACACATTTAAATCTCGAAGACTGATACTTCGCACTGGGTCAGACTGGGAACCTTTTGACTTGGCAGGGGTGCCTAATTCCAGCTCTGGGCAGGCAACAGCAAGCAGAAATGAATTAATGAAGAAGCTACAGCAAGGCTTATGTCCCCATGAGACTGGCTACTGGAGCTAGGAAACAGGGCTTATTGTATAAGAGTGGTAGCAAGTTCACTGTGTTGAATTTGGCACCACAGGAACTTCAGGCAAATCAAATTTCCTTTCCAGGTGGGGAAGGGGTCAGGTATGTTGAATCAGAGGTGTTAATAGCTTAATAAGGCATAAAGAGGTGTTGGTACAGTTGTGCTTTGTTACAGAGATTAGCCTGAAGTGTTCCAGACAGGAATGCTTACAAATCAGATTAGCTGAGTTTGCTTTCTGTAGTCAGAATGATCCACCCAGGGCTGGGGGCTGGCAGGTAGGAGCCCTAGGCCAGGGCCTAGTTGGCCTATGCCTTAATCTGGCCCTGACATGTGCATCGAGCAGACTATGAGGTGGACGTAACCCATGAGGGAATGGTTTGGCGGTGCCGTAGAAACTGAGATCCATAACGATGCACATAATGAGACTACACCAATGGTCAACCAGACAAATTCCTTCAACCAGATGAACCCCTCCAATTTTGACAAGATGTCCGTGGTGTTGCAAATGTATGCTGTTCCTCCCCTATGTTGTAGACATGCCCATTTTTGTTACCCAGATCCCCTGTACGCCCCATGTTGCACTTCAGGAACTGCATAAGAAGAGCCAAAATAGAGCAGCACTTTGTTTTATGCATTTAGTATTATGTTTAATTCAAACAGCGTACAACAATCATATTTTATTACCAGTAAAGGTGGATATCAGACACTAGAACTAACCAAAATCAATGATCAGAGCTCAGAATACCACCCTCTCTAATCGACATGTAAGCTGTGGCTTACTTACATATGCAATACAAAACGATGACATCTGTAACCAATCAGCTACCACTTGATCAGATCCAAGGAGTCCTTAATCCTCTCTGTGCCTGAATAAATTGCTCTGATTTTTGAAAGAAAGATTCTTGTGCACCTTATTTTCACCTCCAAGAAGCAGAGAGGATTTATCCATCTTTGTAGTGACTTACAGAGGCAATCCAGTGATAGTGCTCAACTGCACTGCAAGGTGAAAGGTGCATCTGGTGTATGTTCCTAACTGGAACTGCACAGAGGTTGCTGGTGGGGTGTGCTGCCCAAGGACTGACACTCTCAACATACTGCTGTGTGCATGGATTACATGCAGCTGGGAAACAGAAAAAAGGAAGGGACACTCCTTGCTGAGGCTTCGTGACACAAATGAGTTAAATGTCACAGCAAACATACAGTAAACAGTCCCCTGAATTTTCCTGATTGTGCAGTGAGTTGTTCTTACACTTGAAGGATTGCTTAAAGCCACTTTGGCAGTACCCTAACTTTAGTGCTATTTTCCCAGGCATGGAAATGTACTTACAGACCTCTGCAATGAGAAATGGTGCTGACACTGGTCAACCCTTTTCTGCATCATGCTATCTGTAGTTGAAAACAAACATTTTATGATTGCTTACCTTCTCTAAAATTCACTGACGGTGTGGATTGCTTTATCTGCTTCTTATAAAATGGCAAGAAAAAATCTGGAAATCTCATTGGTCAAGACAGATCAACTGACTGTACATTAATTCTCTGCATACACACAGTCATCCTGGTCCTAAACTACATTACACAATGAGCAGATCAGTCCTCCTACAACCAGAACTATCTTCCATTAGACTCCCTACAACCAGAACTGATCTTCCACAACAAACATGGCCGCTACCTTTACACTGTAGAAACCTTCAACTGTGCCCTAAAATTAAAATTATTTTAAATATAAAATAAAACAAATTAATTAAATATTGCTTACCAGATCGTCACACTCTCCTTACACATATAAAACAAATTAGAAATATTAAGTATTGTTTATAGTTTTCATTACAACTGTTTGTTTGCTAACTGTAAAAAATCCCCCTTCTATCTTTACCTGCTTATCGGGGAAATCTCTTCTGCTTTCCCTGACAAGTGAGATAATTGAGTCTCTGGCTCTAAAACAGGCCTTTGTTGTGTGTGTGTACAGTATGTTAGTAGAGGAACATTCTGCTAGTAGAGCTGACCAGAATTTTGAATCCCTGTATTCCATGGTAAACATTCCATGATAAACATTCAATTTCTTGAATCCGGGGAAATACAGAGGGGAAAAAAAACAGAACGAAGAAAATAAGCAATAATACTATATAAACAAAGAGAAAAGGTGGTAAATGTCTCACCCTGGACAGAGCGAGCAGTTCATGACGCTGTCAGTGAGTGTAGCAGTTTTGAACCACGCTCATGCTTGCAGCACTGGGGAAATGAGAAGCCTCTGTTATGGCTTCCTTTTAGTTTTGTCTACAGAGTGAGGAGAATGAAATAAAATAAGGGGGCTATGTGTCATACTTAGAATGAGAAAAACAGCATTTGTGAATTGTTGTTGCTGGCAGGGGACTATGACGCTTAAGTGGGCAGGGAGGCACACACTGTATAACACTACTTTAATCTAGCACCAATAGGTGCAAGGACTATTTATGTTAAGAGCATAGATTCACTTACATTTTACTTATTTAAAATGTGTTTAAAATAAAATAAACTGCTTCTAAAATAAAGGACATTTTATAAGTGCAATAAGACACTCCGGGGTTGTGAATTACGGTGTGATAACTGCACTCCTAGGAACGACCAGCACTCGGCCTTCAGCCTCATACCTAACTATGCCCCAGGAGTACGGTTATCACATTGTAATGCACACCCCGTCGTGTCTTATTGCTTACTTATCCTAGTAGAACTGAAAGTGTAATTATACACAACCTTGTGTTGTTTCAAATCCTTAATCTACTCTTATTGCATAAATCCTGAACATTATAAGAACCCACAAAGAGAGAGCAGCCTCTCATGATGCAATAGTCTCTTCTCCTTCCACTGCATCATGAGTGTCTATACTGTGTTGAGAGTGTCCCCACGTCGAGGTAAGATGCTGCAGGAGTTGATCAAGGAATAGAAACATAGAATCTACAGCAGATAAGCACCGATTAGCCCATGGTCTGCCCATTCCTCCCTACCTACAGTATCGCCACAGACCCTGCTTGGTTTCTGGCTCTTTCTCCCTCACTGCCTTCCTTTCCACTAAGATTCCCTTATGCCTATCCCATACAGCCTTGAACCCACCAATGTTTTTGCCCCCACAACCTCCACTGAAAGGCTGTTCCAGAAATCCATACCCCTTTCTATGAAGAAGTACTTTCTCGCATCTCTCCTGAATCTACCACCTACAGCTTCATAGCATGTCCCCTTGTTCTTGAGCTGTTTTTCTGCAAAATACTTCCATCCTCTACCATCCTTACCCCCGTGAGGTATACAAATGTCTTTAACATATCGCCCCTCCCTCCTCTCTTCCAGGGTGTACATATTGAAGTCCTTTAGTCTTGCCTCATAGGGTTTTTGATGCAGACTTTGCACCATTTTAGTTGCCCTCCTCTGGACTGCCACCATTCTCTATGTCCTTCTGGAGATGTAGTCTTCAGAATTGGATACAGTACTCTAGGTGGGTCTTACCAGTGATCAATACAGGGGCAACACCACCTTTCTCTTTCTGTTGCTGATACTCCTTCTTATGTTCCCCAGCATCCCACTAACCCTCCCAACTGCCTTGATGCACTGCCTGGCCACCTGTAGGTCATTTGATACGATTATCCTCAGGTCTGTTTACTGCTTGGTGGTCATCAATACCACTCCACCAATGTTGTACTCTGCCCCTGGGTTTCTGTGCCCAAAATGCATAGTTTTGCACTTTTCGCATTGAAATCCAGTTGCCATACCCTTGACCACTCCTCTAGTTTTCTCAGGTCTCTCCTCATCCTTTCCACCCCCCCCGGAGTGTCCACCCAATGGCAGAGTTTTGTGTCATCCACAAAGAGGCAGATTTTCCCTTCCAGCTCCTCTGCAGTGTCAATTATAATGATATTAAAGAGGACCAGTCCCAGCACTGATCCCTGAGGCATTCTGGTGATCACCCTCCCTTCTACAGAGTGAATTCCATTTACCACCACCCTCTGTTGCCTATCCCCTAATTAATTTCTTACCCAGGTTACCACCTTTGGACCCACTCCTAACCTACCCAGCTTGCTTACTATCTCCTATATGGAAAGGTGTTGAAAGCCTTGCTGAAATCTAGGTAGGCCATTTCCACTGTTCCACCCTGGTCTGATTCTTTGGTCACCCAATCAAAGAAATCTGTTGTATTCATTTGACCTGACTTCCCCTTACGAATCCATGCTGCCATGGGTCTTGTAACCATTCACTTCAAGGTATTCCACAATCCTTTCTTTAGCAGTGATTCCATTAACTTTCCCACCACCGATGTCAGGCTGACTGGCCTGTAATTGCCAGCCTCCTCCCTGCTACCACTTTTGTGAAGTGGGACTGCATCTGCCCTCCTCAAGTCCTCCGGAACCACTCCTGTTTCCAGTGAACTGTTTAGTAGAACTGTCAGAGATGTAGCCAGTACCTCCCTGAACTCCCTCAATACACTTGTATGCACCCCATCTGGCTCCACTGCTTTGTCCACTGCCAGATTAGTGAGTCCCTTCAAGACTCTCTCCTCTGAAAAAAGGACTATCGGACTACTCCCCCTCTTCAAAGCTTCTATTACTTTTTTGCGGCCCCTCCCCTTCTCTTTTCTCTGTGAACACTGAACAAAAGTATTTGCTTAGGATGTCTGTCTTTTCCAGGTCCCCTTCTGTGCAGTCCTCCCCCTTTCCAATTTTAACTTTACAATCCCTCCCCTGGACTTCCTCTTTTTACTTGCATACATTAAAAATGTCTTGACCCCTTTTGTTACCACCTGGGCTACTCACTCTTCAGTGTGTGCCTTTATGCTGCTTACTGCTTTCTCTGCTTCCCTCTGTTTCTCTGATACACCTCCCTATCCTATGTAAGCAAACATATTTTGATGTGATAACATCAGTATGGTGGGCAGTCTTTTTTCACTTTTAAAAGGAAAAAAGGAATCAGAATCAATGTACGAGCTACATAATCACATTGTATAGATTGTGAGTAATTATAAAATGTGTTTTTTAATACCAGGAACAGTTTAGGATCTAAGGGGGGGGGGGTTGGCAGTGTCCTCTCAGAGCCTTGGCAATGCTGCTTCAAGCAATTGTTCAAACTGGTGTTGCTCGGACAGTATCCTAACAGGTCAGATACCATCATTTTGGTCAGATATTAGATAGCCTCGAATGGCATAGACATCCAATCAAGGATCCGACCTCCAAGGATCCACTGTTAGTATCCAAAGTATCTATGGATCAAACCTGGATCCGAACATCAGATACAGAGATCCAGCCACCAGATACAACTATCCAAGCTTGGATTCAATGGATCTGACCATCGGATCCAGGGATCCAACCACCAGATCCAACTACCTGAGGTTGGATCCAATGGCCACAACCTTGGATCCATTGGTCAGATCCTAGGTTGGATACTATCACTATCCAATGGAGGATAGTCAGATCCACAAAAGCACTATCCAAGCAACACTAATTCAGACTTGAATAACACCACATTACACAATCACAAAGATGTTGGAGATGTTTTACACTAGTGCTGCATCTCACTACTTTTGTGGCTTTGTACTTTAACTGTAACTGGTGCCTAGTTAATGTTTCTTCTAACTCATTTTCATAGTTTTGGAAAAAGGTATTTAATAGTACATGTACTGTGATTTGCATTGAGGTGCCAAGCAGTCCCAGGTGTCCGGTAGAACCCCCTCCCTCTACACAGTGCTAAGACATTCCTGCCATCCAGTTGTACCCCTTCCCTAAACCTGGCCACATACAAGCAGTCCCTGCCATCCAGTGGCCCCCCCCTCACCCTGGCCCAATCCAAGCACTCCCTGGTATCTAGTGGCCGCCTCTCTCTCACCCAGCCTCAATTCAAGCGATCACTGGCATCCATTGTCACCCCACTAACCCAACCCCAATCCATGTGGTCTCTGGCATCCAGTAGCACACCTTTCCTCATCTAGCCCAATCCAGGTCATCCCTCTTATCCAGGGGGAGAGATGGATGAAGTCGGAAAAATTTGCTCCACAAATTTCGTGCAAATCACAGAGAAAAGATTGGTCTGCAAAGTGCAAACTTTCACCCAAAGTGTGGAATTTCTCCCTCAAATTGCAGAATTTCATGGGTGAAATTCCGTACTTCACAGCAAAAACTTCATAATTTAGGCAATGTCAAAATTGCTGAGGTCTGAGTAAACTTCACGAAGCTCCATGAGCGAAAGTTTTTGCCACTTCATGGTAACTTCACTGGTAAATTAACACTTTGCCACATCTGTGCCCAGGTGTACTTGCCCCAAAAAGCTGGTGGCACACCCCTTCCACTAAAGCTGTGCCAAGTGAAAAATTCTCCCATTGGAATCTGTGCTAAATGGCAATTTTGCTTTCAAAATGCTTTTTGGAATTCTACAGAATTCTGAAAAGCATTTCTATGTAAAGGGCCAAATAAATTTCTGTGGATCATGTCAACTGTGAATAATTTTCTGCAGATTGAGGAAAAAGAATCTGCAGTTTACAGTACGGTATGTACACTGTGGATTACTAATCCGCAAAAAACATTTTGCTTTCTATATATTGGAATTTTTCTACCAAAGGAATTCCTTTTTCAAAATTCCACAGAATTCCATTTGCATTGGCAGTTGAAAATTCTGCACAGCACTACCCACCGCTCACCTTTTTGGCTGGCCACCATCTGAATTCAAATATTAGAACTGTGATACAGGAAACACAGTCTCTCTGCATGTAATATAGTCATTCAAGGTCAGAAGGGACTCTAGTTCCATCATGTCCCCCTCCATTTATCATAAGCAGGCATGAATAAGTATGCAAAATTACACATATCCCCATAATACAGAGCATCATGGGAGGCATACGCAAATCACCATGAAAGAGTTTAGACTGGTTCCACTTTAAGCAAGCGTGCATGGTGCCAAAGCTGAACCACTCTAAACTCTTTAATGGTGATTTGCATATACTTCCCATGATACTTAGCATTACAGGGATATGTATAATTTTACATTTCTATGAAACTTGGCTTTATTGTTAAAGCCCTTTCTGTGTAAGCCTTGCCTCAGTGCTTTTGTGTTAAAGTTCTTTGACTTTATGAATAAGTATGTTGTACAAACATGTACTAATAAAAAGGAGTTTTCTACCCACTCTACTACCCAGGGTACGCTGTGATTCCCTACCTACTCTGCTACCCAGCATACCCAGTGATTCCCTACCCACTCTACTACGTAGGGTACCCAGTGATTCCCTACCCACTCTACTACCCAGGGTGCCTGGTGATTCCCTACTCACCCTACTACCCAGGGTACCTGTGATTCTCTACCCACTCTACTACCCAGGGTACCCAGTGATTCCCTACCCACCCAACTACCCAGGGTACCCAGTGATTCCCTACCCACTCTACTACGTAGGGTACCCAGTGATTTCTTACCCACTCTACTACCCAGGGTACCCAGTGATTCCCTACTCACTCTACTACCCAGGGTACTCTGTGATTCCCTACCCACTCTACTACCCAGAGTACACAGTGCTTCCCTACTGACTCTACTACCCAGGATACCCAGTAATTCCCTACCCACTCTACTACGTAGGGTACCCAGTGATTCCCTACCCACTCTACTACCCAGGGTGCCTGGTGATTCCCTACTCACCCTACTACCCAGGGTACCTGTGATTCCCTATCCACTCTACTACCCAGGGTACCCAGTGATTCCCTACCCACCCAACTACCCAGGGTACCCAGTGATTCCCTACCCACTCTACTACCCATGGTACCCAGTGATTCCCGACCAACACTACTGTCCAAGGTACCTGGTGATTCCCTGCCCACCCTACTACCCAGGTGCCTGTGATTCCCTACCACTCTACAACCCAGGTACCCAGTGATTCCCCTACAACTTCACCAGGGTACCCACTGAATCCACCCAGTCTACTACACAGGATACCAGGTGATTCCCCTACCATTCCACTATCCATGGTATCAACTGATTCCCTACCCACTCTACTACCCAGCGTACCCAACAATTTCCTACCCACCCTACTCCCCAGGGTACCCAGTGATTCTATACTCACTCTACTACCCAGGGCATCCAGTGATTCCCTACCCACTCTACTACCCAGGGTACCCAGTGATTCCCTACCCACTCTACTACCCAGGGTACCCAGTGATTCCAGAAACCCTACTGTCCATGGTACCTGGTGATTCCCTGACCATCCTACTACCCAGGGTACCTGTGATTCCCTACCCACTCTACAACCCAGGGTACCCAGTGATTCCCCTACCACTCCACTACTGAGGGTACTCACTGATTCCCTACCCAGTCTACTACCCAGGGTACCAAGTGATTCCCCACCATTCCACTACCCAGGGTATCAACTGATTCCCTACCCACTCTACTACCCAGGGTACCCAGCGTTCCTACCCACAGTACCCAGTGATTCCATACTCACTCTACCACCCAGGGCATCCAGTGATTCCCTACCACACTACCACCCAGGGTATCAGTGATTCCCCACCCACTCCACTACCCAGGGTACCCTTTGATTTCTACCCACTCTACTACCCAGGGTACCCTGTGATTTCCTGCCCACTCTACTTCCCAGGGTACCCAGTGATTCCCTACCCACTCTACTACCCAGGGTACCCAGTGATTCCCTACCAACCCTACTACCCAGGGTATCTGGTGATTACCTGCCCACCCTATTACCCAGGGTTCCTGTTATTTCCTACCCACTCTACAACCCAGGGTACCCAGTGATTGCCCTGCCACTCCACTACCGGGTACCCACTGATTCCCTATGCAGTCTACTACCCAGGGTATCAACTGATTCCCTACCCACTCTACTACCCAGGGTACCCAGCAATTTCCTACCCACCCCACTACCCAGGGTACCCTGTGATTCCATACTTACTCTACTACCCAGGGCATCCAGTGATTCCCTAACTACTCTACCACCCAGGGTATCCAATGATTCCCTACCCACTCCACTACCCAGGGTACCCTTTGATTCCCTACCCACTCTACTACCCAGGGTACCCAGTGATTTCCTACTCACTCTACTGCCCAGGGTACCTGTGATTCCCTGCCCACTCTACTACCCAGGGTACCCAGTGATTCCCTACCCACTCTACTACCCAGGGTACCCAGTGATTTCCTACTCACTCTACTACCTAGGGTACCTGTGATTCCCTACCCACTCTACTATCCAGGGTACCCAGTGATTCCCTACCCACTCTACTATCCAGGGTACCCAGTGATTCTTACCCACTCTACTACCCAGGGTACCCAGTGATTCCCTACCCACTCTACTACCCAGAGTACACAGTGCTTCCTACCGTCTACTACCCAGGATACCCAGTAATTCCTACCCACTCTACTACCTAGGTGCCCAGTGATTTCCTACCCACTCTACTACCCAGGGTGCCTGGTGATTCCCTACTCACCCTACTACCCAGGGTACCTGTGATTCCCCACCACTCTACTACCCAGGGTACCCAGTGATTCCACCCACCCACCACCCAGGGTACCCAGTGATTCCCACCCATTCTACTACCCATGGTACCCAGTGATTCCCGACCAACACTACTGTCCAAGGTACCTGGTGATTCCCTGCCCACCCTACTACCCAGGGTACCTGTGATTCCCCACCCACTCTACAACCCAGGGTACCCAGTGATTCCCCTACAACTTCACTACCCAGGGTACCCAATGAATCCCTACCCAGTCTACTACCCAGGATACCAGGTGATTCCCCTACCATTCCACTACCCATGGTATCAACTGATTCCCTACCCACTCTACTACCCAGGGTACCCAACAATTTCCTACCCACCCTACTCCCCAGGGTACCCAGTGATTCTATACTCACTCTACTACCCAGGGCATCCAGTGATTCCCTACCCACTCTACTACCCAGGGTACCCAGTGATTCCCTACCCACTCTACTACCCAGGGTACCCAGTGATTCCCGAAAAACCCTACTGTCCACGGTACCTGGTGATTCCCTGACCATCCTACTACCCAGGGTACCTGTGATTCCCTACCCACTCTACAACCCAGGGTACCCAGTGATTCCCCTACCACTCCACTACTGAGGGTACTCACTGATTCCCCTACCCAGTCTACTACCCAGGGTACCAAGTGATTCCCCTACCATTCCACTACCCAGGGTATCAACTGATTCCCTATCCACTCTACTACCCAGGGTACCCAGCGATTTCCTACCCACAGTACCCAGTGATTCCATACTCACTCTACTACCCAGGGCATCCAGTGATTCCCTACCCACACTACCACCCAGGGTATCCAGTGATTCCCCACCCACTCCACTACCCAGGGTACCCTTTGATTTCCTACCCACTCTACTACCCAGGGTACCCTGTGATTTCCTGCCCACTCTACTTCCCAGGGTACCCAGTGATTCCCTACCCACTCTACTACCCAGGGTACCCAGTGATTCCCTACCAACCCTACTACCCAGGGTATCTGGTGATTACCTGCCCACACTATTACCCAGGGTACCTGTGATTCCCTACCCACTCTACAACCCAGGGTACCCAGTGATTGCCCTACCACTCCACTACCGAGGGTACCCACTGATTCCCTATGCAGTCTACTACCCAGGGTATCAGGTGATTCCCTTACCATTCCACTACCCAGGGTATCAACTGATTCCCTACCCACTCTACTACCCAGGGTACCCAGCAATTTCCTACCCACCCCACTACCCAGGGTACCCTGTGATTCCATACTCACTCTACTACCCAGGGCATCCAGTGATTCCCTACCTACTCTACTGCCCAGGGTACCTGTGATTTCCTGCCCACTCTACTACCCAGGGTACCCAGTGATTCCCTACCCACTCTACTACCCAGGGTACCCAGTGATTTCCTACTCACTCTACTACCTAGGGTACCTGTGATTCCCTACCCACTCTACTACCTAGTGTATCCACTAATTCCCTACCCACTCTACTATCCAGGGTACCCTGTGATTCCCCACCCACCCTACTACCCAGGGTATCTGTGATTCCTTACCCATTCTACTACCTGATTCCCTACCCAGTCTCCTACCCAGGGTACCCAGTGATTCCCTACCCACTTCACAATCCAGGGTACCTGTGATTTCCTACCCACTCTACTACCCAGGGAGCCTGGTGATTCACTATCCATCCTGCTACCCAGGGTGTTCAGTGATTCCCCACCCACTCCACCACCCACAGTATCCAGTGATTCCTTACCCACTCCACTACACAACGCATCCAGTGATTCCCTACCCACTCCACTACCAAAGATATCCATTGATTCCCTTCTCACTCCACCATCCAGGGTATTCTGAAGCATGCCCCCTAAGGATGGCTACAAGCTGAAGAGCAGGGGCTGGCATGTTTTTTTTTGCATCTCTTGGTGTAAATAATTGCATGCCAAGTTGAGAAATTGTGTGTAGAAGATTAGGGGTAGAAGAAGAGGGATGAGAATGGGGGTGCTAAAACAGTGAGTACTCTGCAGCACAGCAAGGGGGATTTTCTTTTCTTTAGTTCACAAGGGTACATTGGACTGAGAACATGGCCCCACTGCTGCCGGCAAGGGACTAGGAACTTAAAATATAAAGATTGGGTTCTCTGCCCCAGAGTCAGCAGGGAGGACAGTGGGACCACCACCACAAGAAGCAGAGGAACAAACATGCTCTAGAATTCTCTCGCCATTGCCCGCTCCTCACACACGGCACAGAGGTTGAACTTACTATAAATTGTCAAGCATCCACTTGCATAAATGCCAGGAGGGACCCCTAAGATGGCTGCAAGCTGCATCAAGAGACAGAGAGTTAAAAATGAGTGATAATTCCACCAACTGCCATAAACCCAGTCATTTGTGTTTACTCTGCAGCCCCACTGGACTTGTAGATAGTGGCCAGAGGTAACTAGCTGTGAGGATCCAGTGAGGAGGCCCTCAAGGACTCAGTACACACACCTCCTCACTAAATACCCTAGTCATCCATTTGTTTTACTTTCTGCAGAATCAAAACTAAAGTACTGCACTCTTTAAAACATCATTTAAGTACCCTTTAGTTCTTCACTCTTGTCACGATTCCAGTTCAGTGCATACCTTTACATACTATTACCTACCTGAATTCTTCTTCTTTCCAGAACCAATGTGACATCACGTTTGCTCAGGGTAATGTGTAAACCTCTGATGAAAAAAAACAGAATGTAGATTCATATAGTAAGCATACAAATGCCATTTCAAATTTTTTTTTAGAATCTATGAGAGAGGAGTTTGCTGCCATTTAGATGCATAGGAAAACTTAAACAGCACAGCGACAGAGCAGAGAGACGCTGAGCACAGAGAGGATAAGTAATTTGTTCTGGGTCACAAAATGAGTCAGTGGCAGCTGTAACATTCCAACATGGGTCGCCAGCTTCACAGCTTTATATTGTAGCTGCTATGCCATAGTGCCCCATATCAGTTGTATGTCCCAGACTGCAGAGGAAGCTTGTTTCTAATACACTCTTATATTGTGTGTGAATTTTGCTATTTGCCATTGTCTGTTTCTGCTATGGAGTGCATAATGTCACTCACTCATTGCTTCCTGATCTGAATAATTGCTATCTGTTCAAGATGTTTTAATAGTGGAGCAAACACAGAGTCGGACACCTAACCAAAGAGTTACTTTGTTTTTTAATCATTCAAATTGTAGTGGTGTTTATAACATTACATTGCCATCCCCTAGGGGTGAATTCATCAATCCAAAACAGACAAAGATATCAACAGAATCACCCAGGCAGTACCTAGTACATGAAATAGCCCGGCGATATGTTAATACAATTAATATACCTCAGTAAACAAACATAATTGCACAGGTTAGGTTATAGCAGAGTTACAAGAGTACGCAGAGGGCTCCGTTTCATTTGAAATGTTTTGTTCTGATTTGGCATCCTCTGTGCCACATGGAAAAACAACACCAAGAAATAAAACCCAGGGAACCCTCAAGGAAGAAAAAGAACTCTGTAAATTAAACAAGAAACAATTAAGTGTTTTTAGTTGGTTGCCTGCTCTTCTCCCTCCATATTTGAAACCATCATTATAATGGACTCACACCTTCACGGAAATAGAATTTGATGACAGATAAGGACCAATTGACCCACCCAGCCTTCCCATTTTTCTCTACCTACAGTGTCGCAGCAGACCCTCCTCAATCTCTGACTCTTTCTCTCCCCTTCCTTTCCACCAAGATTCTCCTTATGTCTGTCTCATGCATTCCTGAACCCCATCACTGTCCCCCCCAACACCTCTGTTGGGAGACTGTTCTAGGCATCCACCACTCCTTCTCTGAAGAAGTACTTCTCACATCTTTCCTGAATTTACCCTCCAACTTCATTGCATGTCCCCTTGTTCTTGAGCATCTTTTCTTCTGGCACAAACACCCACTTCATTAAAAATGTCTGCCCCTGTCAGCTCTGATCCATGATGGTGGTTCATTAGGCTAGCAGTGGAGTGGTAGAAGCTGTTAGTCCTGTCAGCTGGTTTGGGACTCTTGCCAGAGAGGGTGGGTCACTCTAAGATGGCTGGTGTCTCAGTTCTCACACACCAACTGATACCTGGGAATAATGCTGTAGCATCCTTGTGAAACCTAGTGCTGTAGGTGCTCAAAATGAGTCCTGTTTGCAAGTGAATCACCTTACTTATTTACTGTACCCCTCTGCCCTGTCTCCCAAAGGGGGAGTTGCACGTAACTGTTTATATATTAGAAGATGATGCTATGCTAGTGATTAGGAAACAGCTCCTTCATACTGTGAATTGACATGCCAAATTTGGATTTTTCAGTTGTTGTTAAACAGATTATTTTAGAATTTCAGCAAATAATTTCACAATTGGTATATGTAGAACGTATGCACTGTATGTCCCTTGCTGTGGTGGTAGAGGAAAATAACATGGGGATCATATTAGACAAGGGTACGAAGCATGCCAAACAGTCTGCAGATGCAGTGAGGTGGGCCAGAAGAATGCTGGGGTGCATCAAATGCAGGGAGACCAGCACGGCAGAGGAAGTTATAGTCCTCCTTTATACAAACATACAAAAATGCCAGCAGAAAAGGCCATCTCAGTCTATCTAGTCTGCTAGAGTGTGCAGCTTTCATACAAATTTACTGGTGCAGCCTCCCCACCCTTTTCCACATACAGTCTTCCTCCCTCCCTCCCCCTCTCATCCCCACTGCCCTTGTTCCCATCCATTGTGACTTTCCCTTTCACTCTGTCCCAACTCCTTTTATAGCTGTCCACTGTTTTCAATGATACCACCCCCTCTGTCAGTTTGTTCCACTTGGACACCACTCTTTCTGTGATAAAATGCCTTCTCGTTTCCATTTTGAATCTTCCCTCCACCAGTTTTAGACTGTTCCCCCTAGTGGACCTATTCCCCCGAGACTGAATATGCCATCCACACTAACCCTGTTTATAACTTTAAGATACTCGAAGGTTTCAGTCATGTCCCCCCACCCCTCTCCCTTCTGTCCTCCAGGAATACATGTTGATCTCCCACAGCCTCTCCTCATACAGTTTGTCCCAGAGGCCCTTGATCATCTTAGCTGCCCTACACTGCACTTCCTCCAGTAATTTGATGTCCATTTTCAGCTATGAGCACCAGAACTGCACGCTGAACTCTAAGTGCATTCTCACCAATGTCCTGTACAATGGCAGGATGACTTCCCCTTTCCTGGAGGTGATTCCCCGGCAGTGCACCCAACATCCTGTTGGCTTTGACTGCTGCTTTGACGGCAATGCACAGAGTCTCTCAGGTTCCTTGTGATGATTACCCTAGGTCCTTTTCCTCCTCAGAACTGGACACTTGTACCTCTCCCAACCAGTAACTGGCCCCTGGGTTCTTAGCCTCCAGATGCATGACCTTGCACTTCTTGGCATTGAACCCCAGCTGCCAGATACCCCAACCACTTTTGAGCCTAGCCAGGTCCTTCCTGACCTCCTGTCTCCCCTCCTTTTTGTCCACTCCTCCACTGAGCTTAGTGTCATCTGCAAATAGGAAGAGTTTACCATTGATCCCATCCACTGTGACACCAATAAAGATATTAAACAACACTGGGCCAAGCACTAAGCCCTGTGGGACCCCACTGGTTACAGCCCTAGGCTTCAAGAGTTCCCCCAATCACTACCACCCTCTAGTTTCTTTCTCGTAGCCAGCTCTTGACCCACCCCCCCAGCTTTTTCCCAACTCCTGTGGGCAGGCCTCAGCTCAAGTGCTGCATGCTGTTCTGTGCTCCTCAAAAAATAAAAGGACACAGAGGCAGTCTAGAGGATGCAACATTGGTCCCCAAAAATGGTCATGGATGCCTAGTTGAGATGTTGATGAACAGTTCATGAACAGTTATGAAAGATCATCAAAGTGGTTCATGTACATTCATGAATTATGCATGGACATGAACTGGTGCTGCTGAGTTTATGAACACTCAAGAATGGCCACATGCGTGATTCTTCATATGTGTTCGTAACTGTTCATCATTGTTCATGAACATTCATGAATGGCGAGTGTGTTTTGTTGGCCAGATTGTTCATGAAAATTCCTCATTGTTCATCAGTTCATGAACTATTAAAATTCACGAATAATGCATATACAAATATTACAGTTCGTGGACAAATCATAAATGTTAGCCAGATTTCTGAATTATTGATAAATGTTCATGAATATTACACTAAACATTTGTGTTTGTTGTGAGAAGCTATCGCATGCTGTACACTCAGAGAGGGGAGTAGCGAGGGCTATACCTGAGGTGCCACTCTGACACCATGCCCCAGATCTATGTGAAATCTTGCACAAAGCATGATTTCTACAGCTTCTCTGGATGTCACCACATGGGGATGGAGACCATTCTCATTGAAGAAGGAAGGAAGGAAGCTCAGGAGTCACCAGAGGTGTACCAGCACAACGTAAGCCAAGACCAGAGCATAACTACTTTCCATTCTCCACGTTGTCCAGGTAAGAGAGAAGCTGATTCCTGGGCCAGTGCTTCCAGTCAGAGAAACTTAGGTCAAAATAATGGCTAAGACTAAGCCACTGAGACAGAGGTTCCCAGCTGATTTTTATAGTGATAATTGGAGGCATCAGCAGGTGTGCAAGGGAATAATTGCACTGGGTACCATGGGCAGAGACTGAGGTCAAAGGCCAAGGTCATAATCACCAATGCACAGTGCCATTATTCCTGAGGAATGATCTTCTGAAAACAAGAAGATGAATTCATTGTTGTGAAGCCTGGGTTTCTGACAGAATGTTCCAGAACATTCAGGAGGTGAACGTTGGGTCAGAAACGGTTTGAATGATTGTAATACCTCACTGCTCATTGGCATATTCCCAAGACATTGATTGCCTAAATTGCATATTCCAAAAGATTTTATTGCCTAATTTGCATGATCCAAAGGCATTTATTGACTAATTTGCTTGTTCCAGAGGCCTTAGCTGCTTCTCAAGTTTATTCACAGGGCATTGTTGCCACACAATACCCTGTAAATAAATTGGAAAATAAATTAGATTGGGTACAAGGGATGCACCTCAATATAACAGGAGGCAACTGTAGCATGAAAGGGCAAGAATCTGAGGTTTATGCCTCTGCTTGTTTCTGTTCACTCTCAAAGGGGATAGGATGGCTAAGGGGCAGGGGGGCTATGGGGGATGGCTGCTCAATGAAAAGACAGCAACCTGGATCAAAGTACAGACTATTTTTTTGTTACGTAAACTGCCCCTCTGTGCAGGCTATCTCCATTTCCAAACAAACCAATTAAAGAGCCCATGGAGAGGAGACAGGAAGTTCTCCTAAGCATCTGACCCAGCCTGTTGAGGCTCAAGGCTCAGTGAGAGGGGAAATAGGAAAACAGTGCTTACACCTTGTTCTGCCAGAAAGAATCATACAGAGATGTGAAAGAACGTGCTTGGAGGAAGGATACATTTCTTTAAAAAACTTGCCTTAGTGTGTGGCCTGGGAGAAGCCCAAATGACCACCTAGTCAGATGGATGAAAAGAACAGGAGAAGCTGGGCTGCATGTATTTATTTATTTAAAAAGTATTATCAGGAAGTACTTACTGAGCTGGTAACAGCTCCTTTCCAGATGCATCCTGTGGGGAAGGGGACAAGGGATCAAACAGTGCAGAATAGCACTACATGAATAAGGAGTATACATACTGTGGCAAATACCCAGGCAGTAAATGTACAGAGGTAAGGGACTAAACATGTACAAACAATGTGTCAATGAATGCAACTGCCCATGTTGCTAGGTAGAGTTAAATGATGCCAATGCAGTAGTACAAAAATCATAACCGGATTACGGGGTACAGTCATGGAAGGGGGAATCCAAGGGACAGAGGACCATAGGAGAGACATTCGTGCAGAAGGCTAGGGTAAAAGGGGTCAGAGGCATTTGCAGGAATGAGCCGAGACTACCTGAAGGAGGAACTTGAGAGAAGAATTAGAGGAAGTGGTGCAAATAGCAGGAGGGAGAGTAGACCAGAGCTTAGGGAGTCTGAAAGAGAAAGATGTCTGAAATGAAGAGAATTTCACTGGAGGAAGGGAGAGTGAGCGAGATTCAGAATTAAAAAGGAATATATAAAGGAGGAGGAGGATGGGCGAAAGATGAGGGAACTAATATAGGAGTGGAGGGAGCTAGATAGCCCATCGGTGCAGCAGTAGTGCTACTGATCATGGCACCAGTGACCTGAGTTCAGGAACGAGCTTGAGTTATCAGGGGCCAGCCAGGGAGAGAAGGAGCAAGCATTCCAGAAGACATTCTCCTCCTCCGGGGAGAGAGGGCAGCCAGCTTCACTGCTATACTGCCACCTGGGTGACCACAAGTGGTAGTGCAGCTGAAGTGGCTCATGAGTTGGAGGATGTTGACAGGTGCCGCACTTCGCATGCTTTGATGCATGCATGCTTGGCAAGCTCTTGTGTCTACATCCTGGGGAGTGGGGAGAAAACATGGAAACACCCCGAGCAGCTTGATGAAGTTGACCTGCCTGCAGATGCTGCACTCGGCTACTTAGATATTGTCTCCCACAAACCAGATCCATGTGCGGTAGAGGTATGGGGCTTTGCTTCCTGCACCTGATGGGCAAAGCTCTGAGAAAACACGGAGGGCAAGTAAGATGCGGGAATAGCAGGGTAATGGGGCAAGGGTCAAGAGATGGGGTCCGACCAGAGATGAGGAGGCATAAATAAAAAGTGGGAAAAGCTAAGCCAGAGTTGGGAGATAAAGGAGGAACAATGAGAGAGTTATCTATCTTTAAGTTGGGGGAGCACAAGGGAAATGTAGAGGTTACAGTTGTGGGTGCAAGGAGGGCAGTGCAGGGTGAAGTGGCAAAAGAGGTGAAATAGTGGGTCCAGTCTGGACAGAATAAATTTGGAAGCAGTACTGTACACATTGTAATCACAGTTGAAGACAGAGAGGATCATCTTTAAGATAATTTCTAAATGTACAGGAAGTGGCTGTATGAAGGAGTCTGCATGCCAGGGAGGCGCATCACATACACTTGAATTTCATTGGAGGAAGCATTCAGCCTATCAAGTAGTGAGAGAATATCTTAATGGTGAGGTCATTCAGAGTACTATAAGGTGTGCTTGCATAATCAAAATGAGTGCAGTAAATTATGAATTCTGTATGTACTGTAAGTTGCCCAAATTCCAGATCATGTTGCCAAGCTGTTTCTAACCTGTGCAGCTGTGGGAATTTAGCAATAATGCAGAGAGAGAGTGTGGGTTGTGCTGGGATAACCTCACGCCTGGGTGGTTGGGCAGAGCCGCCGCAGGCTGGTGCCCTCCTGCCAAAGTGAGATTATCCCAGCACAACCCACACCCTGGAGTGCATTTTTTGATTATACAATGGCTTATTGTTCTACAAAATAAAAACATTTAAAAATGTTTTTAGTAGATTTTTAGTGTGGCAGTATATCTCTGTTTCTGAAGAGAAGAGCAAACAATCATCCAACAAATCAATACATTGAGGTTGTACTGGATAACCTCACTGTGCCAGGGACACACTGACCAATCAGAGTCCAGGAAATGTTATTGCCATTGTATAATATTTATTAAATTCTGGGATTACGATACCTATGAGTCAGAGACTCTTTTACAGAGGTTCCACGTCAGACTGAACAGTACAGTACAGTGAACTGATTAACATATCTACTACACTTAATGGTTAATAATGTAAAAGACAGTTCAGTGAAGACACGACCCACAGGTGCCACAGATGCACCCAAATGTGCAATTCAACAGTCTAAAGGCTAGAAAGAGCAGTCAATAGGAAGACCTTCTCAAGTAGAGGAGATTGGAAGCAGTCACAAGTATCACATAGCAATCAATATAAAATGAACATTCTAGGCAATGGCATTGCTGCACTTGGTTCAATTGGTGGGTACCTATTGGACCAAGGGCCAGAGAGTGCAGACAATCAGATGCCCTTGACAGAGCAGAGTAAATGGAAACAGTCACTAATGCCACAAAATAAGTGAGATGGGGCTTGGTAGAAGTGACAACGATGTCATCCTTGAGACTTTAAACTGATGGGAGAGTAAGTGGGAGGTGCATGGTGGTACAGCTGTCCACAGAGGGACCATTGTATGGCACCAGCATGGGAATGAAGGAGAAAGATGTGTGCAGGGGTAGTGATGTGACAGGGAGTGGTCATAATAGGAGGAGGAGAGACAGAGAAGGAAAAAACGTGGAGGCGGAGGCAGAGATAAGGGGTAGACAGTGGCAGGAGAGGGGGCGGGATAGGATAGAGAAGGGGAAGGAAAGTGGGAGGGACAGACAGTTAAGAGTGCACAATAATGCTAGTGTCAGAGAGGTGAAGGGCCATATTGATAGGATGGTTATGCAGCGCAATCACAGCTGCTAAGTGCAGTCAGATGTCATTTTAGTAGATGCTTGAACGTACCAAGCATGGGCACATCTAGTATGTCTAGGGGGAGACCATTTAGCCAACTAGGGTCCCAGAAAATGATCGTTGAGCTTACAAGGTTCGTTAGAAGGGGACCTGGAATGCATGTCTTGTTGCATTCCTGGTGCTATGCGAGTAGGGTTTGCACATGAGAACGTGCTGGGAGTTGGGTGGAGTAAGGTCCAAGATGATTTTTTTTACGTACAAGCAGGTATGATATGTGATCCTGCCTTTGAGGTGCAACCACTTGGTTATGGTATATAAGTCACACGTGTGAGTGCATCTGTGAGCACCTGAGACCAGGTGACAAGATTTATTGAGGGCAGTATGTACTCTTTTAAGTGTCATGTCAGACGCAAAGCCATAAATGACTAAGCCATAGTCAACTATTGCGAGTATCGAGCTGGTGACAGCTGTTTGGAGTGCTTCTTGGGTAATACTGCGCCTGTGTCTGCAGAGGATCCCTAATCTGGAGTTAACCACTTTGGAAACTATGCTGACATGTTCTGTGAAAGATAGGGCATTGTCAAGAGTTACACTGAGGTATTTAAAGGAGTGAACCTACTTGATAGGGACTTTGAGGTTGTTGAAGATGGTTAGTGGGGCTGATTTTAGTTTATTATAGGTGCTAGCGAAGAGCATGGACTTTGTTTTTATAATTCATAATCAGTTTATGCTAAGGAACCAGGTTTCTACTGCTTCAAAGTTATCTTGTAAGCTTCTAGCTAGTGAGAGGGGTCCGTATGGCTGGAGAATAACACGGCATCATCTGCGTATAGGAGAAGATTACTGGAGCAGACTTGTGAGGGGAATTAAGAAAAAGGCTGAATAGTAGGAGGCCCAAGATAGAGCCTTGAGAAACTTCTGAATGGACAGGTTGGCTGGAAGATAGAGCATCACAGATTTTTACTTGTTGGGATCTATCCTCTAGGTAGTCTTTAAATCAGACCACTGTACCAGCAGAGATACCAATAGCACAGAGAGATTCACAAAGGAGAGTATGATTGACCGTGTCGAATGCCTTAGTGAAGTCAGTGCAAACTGACCCCACTAAGTGACCACAGTCAAGAGGTTTATGGATGTAGTTGGTATACTCTAGGAGAGCAGAGGTGGTACTATGCCCTTTCCTGAAGCCATGCTGCTCTGGCTAGAGGATGTTATATTTGGCCAGGTACTCTGAGCTGGTCCACAATTATACATTTAAGGTCTTTGTAGAGGGTGGGAGGACAGAAATTGGATGGTAGTTGGAGTGAAGGGCCCTGTCTCCACTCTTATGGATTGGGGTCACCACTGCTGCTTTCCACCACGTGGGGACTGACCAAGACAGAGTGACATGTCCAGGATTTTTGTGAGAGGCACCAGAACAGCATCCAGTGAAGGTGTAGTAGCTTCCAGATCAAGGGTGTCACTGCTGAAGCAGGATTTGCCAAACACCTTTAAGAAGTCTTTTTTGGCTTCACTAATGGAGATTATCTTAAAGTAGAAGGATGGGTTGTTCAAAGATGGTCCTGAGCCCTCGAGTCAATTGGGGAGGTTGGTGTGTCAAAGAAGTCAGGGGGGAGTACTCCACTAAGGTCTGTGACCACTGAGTTGAAAGTGTCAGCTATTCGCAGCAGGTCCTGGATGACTGTACCATCAATGCTGAGCATGGTGGGAGGGGATTTTCTGGGCTTTCCAGTTAGTTCATTTAGGTTGTCCCCAAACTTCCTGCTATCTCCCCAGGAATTTGAGAGTACATCCTTGTAGTGGGCCCATTTGGCTTGTCTGATGACTCGTGTGCAAGAGTTTCTGACCACTTTGTACTGCTGCCAGTCTGTTCGGTTGCCCATAGCCCGAGCATTATGCCAAAGGTGATCTCTATTCACCATAAGGGTTAGAAAGGAGGAAGAGATCCAAGGGTTGCTAGTAGCTTTTACTTTCCACTTTCTAAAGGGAAAATATATCACAGGCTTCATTGAAATGGGTTATGAAGTATTCCAGAGCATTATCAATGCTAGTTGCAGAGTCCAGCAATGACCAATCTAGGTTATGGTCGGAGATGAGCTTGAAGTTGATTAAGCTGCCCTTTCTTGACACGTTGTTAGTTTGTTTTGTTTGGCAGTTTGGGGTCTTGTTGGACCAAAGACAGGTGATGGGAGAGTAGTCACTAAGGGAGTCCAGGAGAACCTCAGTGCCAGTGATCCTTTCTGGCCGGTTGGTAAACATGAGGTCAAGCATGGTACTATTACTGGTCCTGCGGTTGATTTTGGTTGGGGAGGTCACTACTTCAGCAAGAGCAAAGGCTGCAGTAGCATCTTTGTAGGCATTGGCTTCAGGGGCAAGCCAATTAATATTAAAGTCCCCAAGAAACTCTACCTCAGAGCAGGGGGATAGGGTGGAGAGATAATCGAGGATTGATGTGAACCCTTTGATATGGTTATATGGGGGATGTAGATTGCAAGAACTGTGAGGGGTTTTTCCATGCTGCCCAAGGAGCAACTTAATTGCAAGGGCCTGGATGCTGCTACCAGTGGGTATTTTAGGAAGGACGTGTCCTTGGAGGGGCGCTTTTATGTACATTACACATCCCCCACCCCTTTTCCCAATTCTGTCATCTCCAAATAACGTGTAGCCATCTAGGGAGATGGTATTGTCAGGCCCTTGGGGAGAGCCAGGTTTCAACCACAGCCAGCACATCGGGTCTGTGCTGGTCATCCAGACTGAAGGAGATCAGTTTTAATTAGATCTTTGAATGATTACTGACACCAGTTTAATGGCTCCTGGTTACAGCTGTGAGGGTAAAGGTGCTGTACAGGCCCTGGGTTAGGGGTGGATGTTGCTGACAAAAGTAGGAGTAATAGGGTATTCGGATAAGAAGGTACTTGAGCATCTTAAGTAGGGATAAAGGTTTGTTTTTTGGGGGTTACTGACTATAGATAAGGTAGTGGGACCAGCAAGGTGGGGCAGAGTTAGAAGGATGTGAGGGAATAGGTGTTTAGAAGTGATCACCACAGAATTAGTCAGGGTAACAGAATGGGGTGGGTCGCTAACAGTCGCGAAGCTACGGGACGCCCGCAAAGGAGATAGAGGGTGGGTTAGGTGGTTAGGTGGATTAAGATATGGATCTCAGAACTTGTTTAGCCAATCAGGAAGCAGGACATTTTCAACCTGTTTTATAAATGACAAGACACCACTGTCACAACTTAAGCAATGGAGTATGACTTTAGGGCAGCAATAAGCAGTAGGGACACATAAAGTCTGACAGCCCTCACATAACTGTCTTAAGTAATAAATAATAAACTGTTCTGTGTTGACTGTCACATTTTTTTTGGGGGGGGGGATAATTTGCAGATCTGAGTCCTGCTAATTGCAATTAAAATGTTTTAAAGAAAACTAGAACATCTCTTTAAAGAAAAATAGGGAGACTTCTCCAGTTTGAATGAAATTCATACAGATTTCTAAAGGAAATCAGACCAAGGTGATATTTTGGGATGGGCGGAGAGATACTATGCGGCAAACATACCGTATTCATCTGAGCTTCTTCAGATAAGGCATTCACATTAGCAAATCCCAGCCCTAGCCGCCCTTAGCATATTAGAGCTTTACAAAACTCACATTTTTCACTTCATTTCTGGGGTGCAACCCCAAACATTTTTGTGAAAGTGAAATTTGTGGAATTTTGAGGTGAGAACAAGTCAAGGTGTCAGGGTGGCTCACTTGGTAGCACATCCACCTCTTGACCAGAAGGTCATGGGTTCTAGTCCTACATCAGGGTTGGGCTCATACCATAAATGCTGACATCTGAGTGCAGTGTTAGGGGGATGCTGTATTGTCAGGGGGTACCATCCTTTACGAACATACGAAACTTGCCAGCAGATAAAGGCCTAGAGGTCTATCAAGTCTGCTTGAATGTGCAGCTAGCACCCCTTATTCTGCAGCTGCCCTTCCCTTCCACCCTTCCCCTTCATTAACCCTCCCACTTGTCCTGTCCCATCCTCGTTTGAAGCAGTCCACTGTTCTACTGCATACCACTTCTGCAGGTAACACATTCCATCCAGCCACCACCCTCTCTGTAAAAAAGTGTCTCCTCATCTCCCTCCTGAACCTTCCTCGCTCCAGTCTCATATCATGGCCCCTGGTGGCCTCCCTCCTTACTTTGAACAGCCCTCTGTACTGTCTTGTTTATTCCTTTCATGTATTTAAAGGTTTCAATCAGATGAATCAGCTTTAGATGAGATATTAAACAGAGGTCCAGTCTGCCTGTTCTGGTGGTTGCTCAGATGGATGTTAAAGATTCTATGGCACCTCTAAAGAAAGAGTAGAGGAATTTCCTTGGTGTCCTGGCCAAATTTCTCCCATTTCCTAAACAAATACAACAAACAGCTTAATCTGGTTCAATTTCTGTTGGTTTGCATCTGGATCCCCAACCCCCGGAAAAAGGCTGAAAATAGTATCATTTTGCCCTCCTTTCCCTGTCAACAAAAACTAAATAAATAAAGTCAACAAAATTTAGTGAAAGGCAACAAAATCACAAAGAATGTAATTGTTTCAAGGTACAAACGTTATATTCACAAAATGAAAAGCAGTTTTCACCCTAATGAAAACTTGAAAAAACTAAAAGGTGAAAAGAAATATAATGTTTATTCTCCAAAGTTGGCACAAAATACAAAAATTCTCCTGTTTCATCAGTGATAAAATGAGGCATACATAATTTCTTTTAAAGTCTTAACATGATACATACTAAGGGCCAGATATTCAAACTGCGCTCTTCTTAGGCGCAAGCCCTTGCGCTGAGCAAAATAGTTGCGCAGGGGTGTGGCCCGGGCGATATTCAAAGGAGTTGCGCTATTGAGCAACTCCTTTGAATATCACCCCCCCGGCCACAGCCACTGTGCATGGCGCAGTGGAACTTGCGCCACCGCAAGTTGCCAGAGTGGAGCACTCAACTTGCGGTGGCGCAAGTACCATTGCGCCATGCGCAAAATCCTGATATTCAAAAGGTGACATGCAAATGGGTCCATAATTCATGCAAGGCGCGGGGGCCATTTGCATCTGATTATGGCCCCATTTGCATGCCATTAGCATGCAGGTGCGCCGATCCCTAGGACTTGCGCCTGGCGCCCCTGCCAGCAGCAGCCATCGGGACCGGCGCCCCTGCAGCCCGATCACGGGCAAAGAGTAAAATCCACCACCACCCCACTGGCCCGGTCGCCGGCAACAGCAGAAATGCCCCCACCAGCCCGACCGCATGCTGCATTGGTTTAAAACAACCCCCTGCAGCCCGATCACGGGCATAGTTTACCCCCACCAGCCCGATCGCGGGCAGAATGTATCTCCCCTGAACATCCCTGGTGGTCCAGTGGTTATAGATCCCAATCGCGGGATGTAATCATTAAACACCCCAAACATAGCCCTGGTGGTCAGTGGACCCGAAACTCCCGATCATGGGATGTAATCATTAAACACCCCCAACACATCCCTGGTGCCTAGTGTCCCCCCACCTACTTCACCTCACCTACTTCATTCACAAAACTGGACTGTCTTATGCGGAATGGGCTGCACGCCCATTGGCTCTTACTCTGCACCAATGGCGTGCAGCCCTGTGCAGTCAGTCGGCGGGCAGCAGAGGGCGGCAGCGGGTGGGATGCTGCCGCCTGCCGGCTGCCTGGGGGCGGGTGGTGGGGCTTCATGGGTGGGTGGGGTGGGGGACACTAGGCACCAGGGATGTGTTGGGGGGTGTTACGATTACATCCCAATCGGGAGTTTTGGTCCACTGGACCACCAGGGCTATGTTTGGGGGTGTTTAATGATTACATCCCGCGATCGGGAGTTTCGTCCACTGGACCACCAGGGCTATGTTTGGGGGTGTTTAATGATTACATCCGCGATTAGGATCTACAATCCACTGGACCACCAGGGATGTGTTCGGGAGGAGACACATTGCTGCCCTTGATCGGGCTGGTGGGGGGGGTTAAACTATGCCCGCGATCACACTGCAGGGGGGGCATACCTCTCAACCTCTCATCTCATAAATCAGGGACAAGACATTAAAATATCAGGGACACAGACCCCATATCAGGGACACATTTTAAGATTTGGTAGTATACACTCAGAAAGCTGATAGAATTAGTGGGGATTTATGTAAGATGCATTTTCTGAATAGGAAGGAATCTGTAACTTTAATATTTAACATTATTTTATGCTTACAATCCCCAGTGTTCTGTCACAAAAATACAATTGTTATGAGGGACAGAGACAAATTCTGAGGCATAGTCAGGGATGTCCCTGAAAATCAGGGAGGGACAGTTGAGAGGTATGAGGGGGGGCACAGGGAGTGGGTTGGGGGCCAGCCACAGGTGGCAGCTGCTGTGTTGTGCCCTGCAATGCAGCATCTCACCTGTGGGTGGCCCTCAACTTAAGCCTTTTTTTTTTGGCTCAAAGTTGTGCAGGTGCAGGTTGAGGTTGCGCCTGCACAACTCTGCCTAACTCCGCTGAATATCGGGCTGTGTAGTTGCCATGGTTCCTCCCCACCAGTTCAGCATGTATTCATTTGCATTGTGCTGTTGCTCAGCATGTTTTCAGTGGTGCAACTGCCTCCTGCTGAATATCACAGAATGGAGCAAGTTCAGACTTAGCATAACCTATTAGCATGGCACAACCGCACAGAATATCTGGCCCTAAGTCTTTATCTACACATCAGTAAATATCTTCTGGGTGTCGAAGAAAGCGTGAAAAGAAAAATTTAAAGGGGAAAAAATAGGGCTGCAATCATGAAGACAAGAATATTTATGGCATGTCTTGGAATGGCTGGGTCATAAGTGTCTTGTCAGTTTTGGAGCAAAGAAGAATAAAACCCGAAGTTTGAGATGCTGAAGCCATCACAAGCATGAAATCGGTCATCTCGTCAAAATGAAGTAGCTCAACAGATCTATGTAGGTCTTACGAGGATTTCTTTACCTTGTTTAACCAAGTAAATTAGCTGTCCATTCAAATTGTGGTGTTACTAAAGGAATAATGCCTGGCAGGTGGGTGTTATGCTGGGATAACATCCCACCTCGAGTGGTGGAGCCGAGGCCACAGGCGAGGCATCAACACCGAGAAGGATATTATCAGCGTAACACCCACCATGAAAGGCATTATTCCTATTATACAACAGCTTATTGTTTTATAATTTAAAAATTATTTTAAAGAATGTTTTTGTTAGTCTGGAAAAATATTTTTGTTTCTTAGAAGATGCAAACAATGATAGAGCAAATGATCATCATCATCCAGATCATCAGCAGGGATGTTATGCCAGGATTACATCACTGCTGTGATACTCAACTGACCAATCAGGAGCCAGGATTCTTTCTTGCCATTGTATAATGTAGAAGAGACAATGGCTGTCTACTGTAACTATCCTTAGTTTTTCACAGCAGGTGAAAATATTGCAGTAATACATTTTTTGCCTTCATTCCCCAAGTGCTCATGAGCTTCACAGGCATGCAAATCAAATGCTTTTATGTGCATTTTCTTTTCAAAGGACGTGCTAAAAATTTGGGTTGAGAAGTGTGCATTACAGATCCTGTTTTACCTTGGATGCGGTGTTGAATAGCTAATGTTACACCATCAAAATAATGTCACGTGCCTGACGCTCCATTTGACATTGATCAGATATTTCACATCAGAGAATACATACATGTTAATGTTAGCTGGCTGAATTTTCTGTCGGTTCTCATAAGCTGAAACATCAAGTGAATAAGAAACTAGATGTCTCTTATCATCTATCACTGAATACCTCGTTTACATCACATATAGTGGTTATGTCCCTCAGGATATACCCGGAAACAAGCCATTCTGTTCAGTGGGCCTTCCTGGTCAACTCTTGTAGATAAATGAAATAAACTGGATGGAAACTGCATTTATATGTGTATGAGACAGGGTGCACCTGAAAATAGGCTGCAGCCGAAGAATGGTACTCCTGGATAAAAATACATTTTACATACTTACTATCAAAGCTGTTGGCTCACATACAATTCTGTATTTGTGTGTGTGCTGTAACTTATTTAATTCTGCATAATATTTGACCATTACACCTTACCCCTTCATGATGTTCTTGTCACAATCCCTTCCCACGGTGCAGTTCTCAGCCATTTCCTATAAAGTGGTCAGACTTTGCTGAAACAGGAGCAACATTCCCTGCACAGCTAGACTTGATATTAAGCTTATGCTCACTAAGCAGATTCTGGTTGGAAATGGAATTACGGTGCATGCAGTACTTTGTTTCCTGATTAGAGCTGTGTAAATGTTTTATTCCGCAGGCACAGTTTGTGAGAAATTAGCACATTTACCATCTGTGGAATCTTGCAGAACATTTGAAACTAGCACAAACTTCTGCCATGATCTAACAATCCAGTTCACAAATGAAAATCAACCCTCCATGAGTTTGGAGGGCTTTTACAAGGCAGTCAGGGACATAAAAGCATACATGGAACTGTGTATTGCAGAGAGGTCAACGGTGTGGGAAACAGTTCTTTAGATACATTAGGGAAAAAGTAAGATGAGAATTATTAGCTTGACAGAGAATGGTAGGATAAGGAGGACGAGCAGAAGGCAGCCATATTTGACAACTGCTTTTGCTCAGTGTTCACAAGGAGAGTAATGGGCCCTTGCCTGAAAGTGGCACAAAGGCTGTTGCAAAGGAATCCCAAACATGTCATCGCGTGATTATGTGAGAAAGGGAGAGAAAAGAGCTTGCAGGGGTGTGTGGCCCGGCACCCACAAGATGGCTGCCTAATCCTTTGTCTATTCTGACCCCTATAATCTATCTGCTGTACTCTGCCCTAGCGTGTGCCTTACCTGAATCACAAAGTGCTCAGTCCTTTGGGGGACTTTCTCAGGTGTGCCCTGGTGAAAACATTTTTCAAATCGCAGGTCCTGAGACAAAGTTATCATTGAGTACGGTGGCTCATCTTTCTGCCTCCGACAGGAAAAACAAGCTGGTGATGGCTGATAATAGCTCCCCCAATCAAAGGAATGTTTGATGTGTTAATGGCTCAAATAAAAAAACTGGAAATAGCTACTCAGCATACCAACAGTGACATTACACAAACAAGAGATCAGTTGAATGCAGCTGTAGCTGGGCAGTGGGTTGTTCTCACAGAAGACCGCTCCTAGCGGGTCGTAGCTCAGCTCAGAAAACAAGATCACGTGATTAGGCTTCTATGGGGCCAGGTAGAAGATCTAGAAAATAGAGGCTGCAGGAACAGACTCTGCTTTGTTGGTTTCCTGGAGGGATGTGAGAGAAAGATGCTGTATTAAATTTTTACAGAAGGTACTCCATGAAATGTTGGCTCCAGACTGCCCCCCTCCCACCAAAATTGACAGAGCACGTTGTTCCAGGGCTCTCACTCCCACAGCCAGGGAGAGACCTCACCCAACACTGGCCAGACTTCTGAGATATACAGACAGGGAGTGGATCTTGTCCTGGGCCAGACAAAAAGGTAATTTTACAGCAGAGTCACCAGATCAGATCCGCATTTTCCCGGATTTTTCGCTGGAGCTGTCCAACAGATGGAAAACCTACACCCCAGTCAGAAAAGCCCTGATGGAGCTGGGGTCCTGCCCTGCAGACCTCAGGATCATTAAAAATGGAGTGCCACAGCAGTTTGAGGCCCCGGAGGTGGCGGAAACTTTCATTTCCAAGACATGGCCTCAAACGAACTGCAACAAGTACAAACAAAGTCAGTTCCTGTGGTGCACTGGATTAGATGCTTTCCCTTGGTGCTATAGACTGTGGATTTGAATCCCACAGCAGGTGAACGTTTCCGGAAAATAGGCAGGGTTATTGCCTAATGCACTTACACAGTAAGCAAAAGCCAATAAATAAATTAATAAACCACAGTTGCACTCATACAAAAGTGAGAAACCAACTCCCAATATGGATACTACCCATGCTCCAGACTGATGGCACCCACCTCCTCCTCCTCATTAAGGCCCACCACTCCAGTCACCTCCTACAGACCCAGCGCCTGGTACCCTGCAGCCTGGCAGAGACATGCAGCAAGAAACAGAAGGCTAAAAAAGACTGGGCGGCTAGACCGAGGAGCTGGAGCCGCAGCAGGAGTGATGACTCCCCGGGTTCTTCTCAATCACCCTCACCTGTCTTGGTAAACAATTATTCACTCCTTTGCTGAAGGAGCCACAAGAAATTCAGAAATCAGTCTTCACCTCTTCATCTGCAACAGTAGAACACTGATCCACCTCTGAGACCCAAGTCACAGGTAGATGCTGTGAGCCTGGTGATGGCAATTACAGGTCTCCCTGCAAGTGAATCATCAGGCCCGGAGGAAGCCTGTTAACATGAAGCCCCCACCATGACCAACACAGCAGCAGCTCTGCAATCCATGCTCACCTGTAACTCCACCGTGGCCTGAACTGATATCAGCAAATATAGCCATTAACACACCCACATTGTGATCAGCCAGTGATGACTCTATCAGACTGCAAAGCTAATTAAGCAGAACTGTTTTCTTAAAGCAGGCGTGCCTGCCAGTGTTCTTTGAATGCATACATTGCAGGTATTAATAATTTGATGCTCTCCCCCAGCACAAGATATGGACTGGTGTTTACCCTTTTAAGTTTTGCTTGTGAGGGGCGGGTGATGTGGGAGGGGCACAGGGGGATGAGCTATTACTACTGCTTGAATGAATTACATGTCTGCTGTGAGGGCAAGGATCCTGCACTGAAGCAGCATAGTGGGGATTTACAAATATCGGACTGTCTGTCACTTCTATGAACATCCTGACTCCATCCCTTTGTGAGTCCTCCAGTCGGGAGTCAATGTGAGACTGAGGGCGGGCCTTGCACTTAGTATATCTGGGAACTGGCCTAGTGGTCCTCCTGCTAAAGGGCCAAGATTAAGGATGACACGCTTAGGGTGACAGCGTGGCATGCAGCAGGAGACACTACACCCCAAGTGCAAAACCCTACGGTGTTATCAAGTTGTAGATTGCAATCATACATAAGTTGTTGTGGAAACACCCAGCTTCAATACATCGGACACAGTAAGTACAGTATATAAGTCGAAGCAATTCATAAAATCTATAATGTATTTGTACACACAAAGGCATCGTCATCCATATTTTGTTTCAATTTGCAATACTTCACATTATTATGCGTTTTGGCAATGTGATAAAATAGATGTATTGATACTGATGTGTTTTTTAAAAGTGTATTTAAAAGATTATTAGAGTGTGTTTAACTATTTAAGATTTAGTTTAGTTGCTGTATTGGTCCTTGTAAGAACAGATCCCGGAAGCAAATGGTTTGCTGTATTTTATTGGACCAACATACAGTAGATGTTACAAAAAGAATAAAGTGCCTAAGCTTTTGGACCAACCAAGTCCTTCTTCAGACGCGTATGACAGTTATTTAGAAAATTACAGACTATTTACACCCAGATCATACACAAAAAAAACAGAATGAATTCTCATTGGTTTAAAATACTCATTTAAACCATAACTGCAGTTTAAAGAGGACAGGAAATAAAAAAAAAGTATTGGCAAAAGTCAAATAATTCATGCGTTTCTGTTCAGTTACATAATTGTGTCCCCCTGTGCAGATTTATAGTTTTAATTTTATTTTTTAAAACTTTTTATCTTATTTGTTGAATTTTCCAATATAGTGATTGCTGTGTCTGGCTTAGGTTAGGCTCCCATTTCTGTAGCTGAAAAGTGAGCATGCCAGGTGTTCTGTGGTGGCATTACCATTTGAGGCTTTCTAGTGTCCTCGCCCGACGTTGATCTGTATAACGAGGTGGCTGGCATAGAGACAGAATTGTTGTACTGTACAATTTGTTTATTACTTTTGGTTTTTTATTTGCTGCTGTATACCAGTTATTCTGGTAATGTTATTCAGGAATTACAGATCTCATTGTTAGAGTCTGACAAGAATTTGTGTGTGATTAGTTACAGCCTAAGTCCATGTGACAGCTCAGTGATAGAAATAACAATATGCTGCAGTAGCAGCAGAGTGATTAAAAGCATGGGCTTAGTTTTTCTAATAATTCATTTTGGTGAATCATTTTCCATCTCATATAACGTGATGTGTTAATATCATAATTGATAAGAGGGTACTGTTGATTTGCAATGAGACTGTTCTAATTTGTTGAGTCCTCGAAGAAAAATAGAAAAAAGGGGGAGTTGGATAAAAGTAGCCGCATGTTTGCACCTTATCTGTGTTGTATCTGATCTCATCTTCAATCGTAAGCAATGTCTTTCATGCCTGTTATCTTGGTTCTGCACAGTTAATAATAGTATGTCAAAATGAGTATGTGATGACATAAGATTCATGTTTTGTGAACTAGTAAAATGGTACTTCATAATCAACACTATGAAGAAACTAGAGCCATAATATAACAGACCTTAAGCCACCAGACTATGCAAGTCTATGTACAATTTCTGTTAGCTCAGTCTCTACTTCATATGTATAAACTTGTCATAGCCAGTTGGCATCAGTCCCTAGATGTTAAGTTACTAATTGATGGTACCGGAGATAAAATTGATGACAACCCTCAAAATGTATGTTGACTAATTTAGAAATATATTTGTCAGTATTCTTGGGCTGAGAGCAGCGTTCAAGCTTTCTGTGCATGTAGATGTCTCTGCTTGCATCAGTGTGCATGATGGGTCTTAAATAAAATGCTTTAATACAGTGATATTCTTGAACATGTCATTACAGTTAGTGCTATATCTGATGCCAGCAACTTACGGTTCCGCTTTCAATACTTTAGATTCATAGTAAGGAATTTTTTTTTTCTATGAATGACACTTGTTGCGTAAGAAATAGCTCTTTTCCATAGATAAAACCCCATTGTCCACTGCTGAGATTATATAGCACTGCTGCATGTAATGATCCTACATTCAAATTATTTATTTTTAATAATAAGATGGTGACCAATTGGGAAATTCCTTCTTGTTCCATTCCTACAACTTGATGCTGCAGCTGCCGTTCTTTAGCACCAAGCTTTAAAAAAATAACATTTAAATACTGTATATCAATTAGACATGCATCCATGCAGCATCTCACTTAGGAATGTCTCATCTCCTCCATTGCTGGATAAATATTGCGTGCACATACTTAGCCTAGTAAAACTCAACATTATAACTTCTGTGGTAAAGGATCGGGTTCTGTTGGTAACTGTGGCACAAAAAATTACGCTTTACTAATTAGTGTTATTTGAAGAATGTCTCACCTGTCTGTAAATTTACCTATATTTAACAAAAGCATGATGCCAGTTTCCTGGGGTTTTTTTTTTGGGGGTAAAAGTTCTATGGAAAAAGTGTTATACAAATAATGTAGTAGTTCATTTGGAAGCACAGCAGGTAGGAAACAAATCCATGAAACTGCACATGCTCTGTGCATATGAAGAGGCTAGTAAGTACTTTTGAATTCCCTATAGCACAGTTATCATAAAAAAGAAAAGAAAAGAAGCGAAAAAACAGAGGCGATCATACAGTGCAGTGTTTTACAGTGAAATGTGAAACATTGAATGCTTCCACTGACATTGGTCTTAATTAGCATCATGGCATCTGGCAAATACAGGAGGTTCGATCATCACAGTATATTTATTATGCATGTGTGACATAACCAGTGACAGTTACCGATGCATAGGTAATTCTGTTCTGGAGTCATAATATCCTGTTAAAAATACAGCGTCTATTCCCATTTACAAACATTTTACAAGGGCACTGAACTTTCACTTCATACTATCACGTCTGGGCTGGAGTTAACATTCAGAGAAACATTTTAGTTTACAGAAGCTGATCATTGGTTCAGAAGTCAGCAATTTATGCATGTGACATTGACTGAATCTACATGCACTCCTCATGATCAGAGACTACAGTGCAAAGTCGTAATCAGTGATGGCAAATATTGCTGTTTTGAACATTCATGGAGGTGTGGGGCGGTGGGATGCTAGCACACTGAGGAGCTGATCTGCAGAGCTGTGGGTCAAATAGGAGGACTATATGTATGACACTTCTACCATCAGCTTGACCCCCCCCCACGCGGTAAAAATTGTTCCTCAAAGATTAGCAGTAATGCCATTCCACAAACTTTTTCAACAGTGCACATTGATACGCAGAAATGCCCAACCCTACCACCAATGATCCAGAGGACAGCCCTCAAAGAAAATTGACCACCGTTCCTGGGCTAACAACTATCTCACATATTCACATGATCATTATTCAAATGCAATCAGGTAATTAGGTGACAATTCTAAAATGCCCAACTACTATGAATTAAAACAGAAAAATAAATAAATATATACAGTGCTGATTAATGAAGAGCATGGTACATGCAGCTTCTCATAATACCAATCACCTTATTGCACCTGCACAGAACACCTTCTATCTAAGCAGTTTTCCACTGGGATAACTTGAGGTCCTAGTGTCTCTTCTACTAATAAAGACAATGGGGATATGCACATCGCCACCCCAGATTACCGATCTGAGTGCCACACCTCCACGACCAACAAGGGCCAAATGGGGCAACAGTCATAATGGGGGGCTGAGAGTGTTCCGTGTCTCCACTGGTTCACCTATCACTTCTAGCGACTGGCACTTAGGCTTCCCTCTGGATAGCTTGTGTACGTTATGGCTAGAAAGTTAATGTCTTCAGAGAGGGAGGATTGGGGTAGAAGGGAGAAGGAGTGGGGAAGTGGCAGGAGGAGGGGTTCTCACAGGGTTCATTCTGCCCCTGTCGGGCTGTTTTTGTTTAAATTGGTAGATAGGGATAAAGATGTGGAGCTCGATTTTCAAAGGAAAAATTATTACACAAGGTGATTGCGCCAAATGGGTATGACACAAGTGGCACCTTGTGTTATAGTTTGCGGTAATCCTGATTTTTGAATGCTGGCTGCAGCAAAATTGGGATGCCATGCAGCAGAGCCCCCCTGTGCCACCCTTGCAGCAAAAACATCCCATGTGCTAGGTCACAAAGGTGGTAGCGCCATGGCAGTAGCTGCACCGTCCCCTTATTTGCTATTCTAAAAGCCCTGCCATGGTTGCAACAGGGGCTGCCTTTAGACTAGCCAGAAGGTAGTCAAAGGGCCATGCACTACTGCCTGGCAGGGTCATGATTGGGGGGGCTTCAAGGCGGGGACGGGAGCAGAAGAAGCGCGAACATGTCCTAGTGGATGATGAGAGCATGGCGGCAATGTGAGAGGGAGAAGGTAGCACCCAGTGGGAAAGCCCTATGCTGTTACAGACACCCAATCAGCCCAGGGTACAGGGGGCTGGCAAAGAGGGTCCAGGACTGGCCTCAGAAGTATACAACCCTGGCACCTGTCCCATAAGTGTCTCTGACCCTCAACACTGTTGGTGGGCAGCAGTGGTTGCAGTTAGCGGAGTGCAAGTGGTGGCTGGTAATGGTCCCCAGGTACCGTGGCAGTCTCCTGGTAAAGGCCCCTCACGTGCAGGTAGGATGCTACCAGATGACGGTGTTGGAGTCAGTGGCACCTATGAGGCAGGTTTCAGGGCTATGTCCTTCTGAGGCTGGGTCCTGTTCAAATTCTGCCAGCCCCTGTACCCTGGGCCAGTCAGCTGTCTGTAATAGCACAGGAGCACCTGCAGGGTGTACCTCTTCCCCGCATTGCTGCTGCCATGCTGTCACCCCCTAGGGCACCTCCATGCTTCTTATGCCCCAGCCCTTTCCTGACAGGTGTATGTACCCCACTTTCATGGCCCATTGAGAGTTGCACCAGTTGGGTGGGGCTGATGGATCTTTCATTTCATTTCATTTCATTTCATTTTTTTGTTATACTGGAAAGGCATGTGAGAAAAATTGCCCATTTTCATGGCGCCCAGTTTAGGAAAAATAAATCAAAAGAGTTGCAAAGTACAAAGGGAGTAAAATACAAAAAATGGTTGGACAATAGTTTACACATCAAAAGACATCAAGTTATAGAAGTTTTTTTAAAGAGGTTACAACAGATAAGTGCTCAGAGACAAGTGCTAGACCTTAAAACTAGTGCTAATAAAGATGAAAACGAAACATCATTTTTCAAGACCAGGTACACCTCCCACATGTTGGTGGGTGCTTAATCATGAGAAGCAGTGTTGGAGGGGGTTGGATAAGAATAGGAGAGACAGTCAGGACAGGGGACAACTGCAAGTGGAGGGAAGGGACAGGTGCTTCCTTATGTTGTATTTGAAGGTGGATGTGGTGGGACATTGGATGAGCTTGGGGGGGAGAGTTGAAGAGCTTGGTGCCCAAGTAGGAGAGGGATCTTTCCGTCAAAGTTCGCAGATGAGGCACTACTTCAATGCAAACTTGTGGATGCGGCAAATCTCAGGCCTTAAGCACAGGGACCCTCATTTTTGTTTGACTATGGTGCAGGGTCCCTGACACACCCTGAGATTGCCGCAGTCCTAGATCACCGCAACTTGCAACAATCTAAAGGCTCTTAGAAAATCGATCCAGTGTTGTTTACTACATGTTCGAAATTGCTATGTACAGGTGTAAGTCTATGTTCTCATCTCATTACAAATCTTGTGCTGCAGTGCACAGGCGCATATCTGGTTCCCATCATCCATCTGAACCACTGTACTTAATCCCAGTCGTGGCTGATATACATGCTGTGTCTTGGAATGTTAGGGGCCTCACTTCCTCTATAAAAGGAAAAAGGTGCTGTCTTACCTAAGACGTTTACAGGTGCAATTTGAATTCCTGCAAGAGACATGCCTTTGCAATGTCAAAGCAGCAAAACTGAAAAGGGAATTGGTGGGAGCTAAGGCCCACAGCACTGACAAAATTAAGAAGGGAGTTTCCATCCTACTGCAGAAGTACTTGCAAGGGTCAATAGGAGGCACTGCTACAGATGAGGAGGGCCGCTGGGTTATGACCAAAGTGGTTACCACCCCCAGAACCCCTATATTGATCAATGTCTATGGATCAAACACTGAAGATCCACACTTTTTCCATGATCTAAATCAGGCCCTATCCCACTTCAGCCCAGCACGTGTCCCCACCTCATTAGGTGGAGACTTTAACCTAGTGATAGAAGCCTGTGTGGATCATAATGCAGATCAACATGAACAGCACGCCAGAGCCAGAGAGGTTCTCAAGATCATTTGCAGGAGCATTGCATGACAGATGCACGGTAATGCACACCCTAAATTTATAGCATGGGCCAAGACAGAGGCTTCAGCCTTCCTGCAAATCAATCAGACTGGAGAAACTTCCCAACAGTTGGTCTAGGAGGCATACAAGGCCACCATGAGAGGCAACATCATTAGCTACACTGTGCACAGTCGTAAGGAGCAGGAAGCTGAATTGCACTCCTTGGAGACAGAGCTAGTAGCGGTAGATGCTGAGTACAAACAACAGAATCCTTCCACTCTGGAAACTCTGGCATGCCTCAGCAACACCAGAATGTGCCTCAGTGACCTGCTCACAAGCCAGACCGAACTGGCCATGTTCCTGCTGAAGCATATGTAGCCCCCCCTTCCTAAATGTCTAGGGGCCAAGTGCACCGTGGAAGGGGGGTCCAGACTCCAGATATCTCACCAAGTTCTTCATGGATTCAAAAGCAGCAATTTTTTACATCAGGAAAAGGTGCCTCACCTTAAGATGTCTTCTCACACCAGCACTGAGCCCCAAAGGTGAACCTTTTCTCCCAGCAGGCTGAACCAGCAGGCAGACTGATCAGTTCATCTTCAGGCTTTTCTACCCACTGGTCCCGGAGCAGGAGGGTGCAGGAAACAAATGCTTCAAGACCCCATGGAAACTGTAGAAATCCCTAAAAGTAAAGGACTTATTTCATTAAATCCTTCATTAGCAATGATCAGACTGGACTCCGGTTTCTCCCCAAACAAATCAAATTTATTCTCCTGAGCTCCTCAAAGATTCTAAGAACTCAGGGTTTCAGTTACTTCAAAATTGGAATAATAACAGCTCTATGGGGCTAAACCTTTTACATCGAACTCTTCAATTAAAGGTGAGGGAGAGCAAGTGGGCACTTCTTAGGCATTGTTTTCCAGTACCACAGAATCAGCAGCAAACACTTTACTCAGGACCAGAGATTGCATTTGAATTTTGCCAGAAGCGTGAAGCTCCACAAAGACCACTGGCACTGATAAGTAACTAAACTTTGTTACTACCTCACTTCACACTGAGGGTCTCCAAAAACTGTCCGGCTACTGTCTCCTCCAAAACTGGGCTCTTTCCCAAAAGGTTACCTCTTCATCATCAACACCACCACCAGGGGAGTGATGTGCCCTCTGGCGCTACTGAGCTAATTCATACTTGAGGCAAGAATTCAGCTAGCCAATTCCTTTGACTGCACCTGAAGTCTCTCTCACTGAAATCATGGACCATACTGGTCCCTGATGCTCTTTCTGAGCACTTGTTCCCACCGCTCTCCTGGAGCTCAGCTTCCCAACAGTCACAGTGGCTCCCTTAATTTTAGTTTCCTGTTGCCTGAGCTGAGCCATGGCCTATAATGCCTAAAGGCCTACTCCCTCACCTAGGCCCTGGGACCTGCTCCCAGCACATGGGAAACAACAGGCCCCATCGAGTCCAGGCCACCACCCACCCCATCATCCACACTGAACCAAAGTACCACTGGGGAATGGGGCCAAGGAGCTGCACCATTCTCTGAACCCCTGACAAAGCCCTGCCACCACCTTGCCAGCCCCAATGGCTCAAAACTCCACCCCAAGATTGGGCTCAAACGTCCCCAGGGTCTTACTCTACCTGCCTTCCAAAACTCAATGGATGCTCACACCACCCAGTCCCAAGGGAATCCAGAATGAAACGACCACAAACTGCCTTTCTGCTCACCTCCTCAGAGATCCAAAACCCCAGGGACCTGGCACTCCACCACCAAAACTGCCAACCTGCCTAAGGGAAGGGGGGGACCCCCTTACGAACTGACCTGCTGCAGTACCCGCCAGTCTCTCTCCCAAACTCTGTCAAACTCCCTCTATATATAGCCACCCAACTGCTACCCCCAAGTGACAGCAAGCAGAAAATACACCTGCCAGTGCACCTAACCCCCTAAGCACTGGGGGGGGGGTCCTAAGGGCAAGGAATAAGCCCTCCCACAAGGGGCTTACACCTCTCCCAGCAAATAAACCATTCCCTCCTGAGAATGGTGGCAAGCTGGCCCCCAACAAACAAGCCAGGTATGCGCACTCCCCAGTATGCTGGAGGAGTACCCAGATAAATGGACCTGAAGTGAGGGGAACCCCTCAACTACCACTGTCACCCAAGAAACCCAAAAGGATCCTACCTTACCTGTGCCAGGATGCCCCAACACTTTTAAACTGCCATTTGGAAAGCTTTGCAAACATTTTTTGAAACACTGAAAACATTTTTGATCATCATATTTATACATATTGAGGTAGATAAAGTTGCAATTTCCCCTTATTCCCCTGATAGTACCCACTAAATTGAATAGCAAACTTCAACAACTTTAATACCAATACATTTTTCAATATTCACACACACACACACACACACACACACACACACACTCTCAAGACAGAACTTAAATGCTCAACCTTAGAGTAGTAAAGCAACTAAATAAACATAGGTCTATACAATTAAAATCATCATTATGATTACTATATTTTTATTCCTTAAACAAAACTACCATTAACACTGTCCCAGATTTTTAAAGTCACTAGATTAGAAAATTAACCACAAAGCCCAAACAGTTCTCATAACAACTAATCCCTGCTCCGATGAGCATTCTTTCTGGCACAGCTCACAGTTTGTTAGGTGCTTAAATGGCATCACGCCAATCGCCTGGAAAAACAGAAATCAGGATCCGCTTCATGGTGAGGTCCTCACATGAGTCTCTGGCAGTGATAAAATATTTCATTCACATTCTGCCAAGTCCTGAACTAGGCCAAAATGCTTGAACAAAGTCATGCCAGACCAAAGTGTAGTGTGACACATGGCACATGCTTTCTGGAATAACTGCTGGGGTTGTTGATCACAACTTCTAGGCTTGGACTGCAGTTTCTGTAGCTGTTCCTTGTATACCCATTCCTCATGCATTTCTTCGATCACATCCCACATTCTTTCAGACACATATGGGTAATCTGCAGGAGGATATTCTATGTGGCTCCTCCACCTGATCCACCTTTCCACCTGGGACCATTCAGGTAGGTCCCTTATACTGGTCCTCCTAGCCAGTCCTGGCTCCAGCCATGTTCCATTCCGGTAGGCAACATTAAGAGGGTCACTTCTCATTAGTCCATCCATTCTGACCCTCAAAGCTTTGGAATGCACCGGCACACATGGGGTTCTGTCTGCCAAGGTGATTACAGGGTGGTGGAAAGGCCAGGGAATAGCTCAGTGACCTCATAATCAGCGAATTGAAATCTTTTAAAGAGTAGCTTCTCCTCATCAAACTCCGTCTCTTCTGGTATCTTCTCTCTCTTGATGGACACTCCAGCCACTCCCAGCTCGATCACAGGTTGCGTTTTTACTGCAGGAGATGCCTCTGATTAGATCGAAGGGGCCAGTGGGCTGCCACCAGACAGGGACGCTGTCGGGAACCCCCTAGGCCCTAGGGATCACCCAATGGACTTCTCAGGCCCCTGCCCCTCCCTCTGCCATGGAGATAGCAGGTAGCTGGTGACGAGGAGCTAGGCAGATGTCAGTGCTGCTGTCATTCACTGAGCGTGTGCTATTTACAGTACGCGCTCATAGAAGAGCTCAGTCAGCAGCTGGCCGAGGTGGTGAGAGCTGGGCTGTGCCAGTCGCCAGCTGGGTACGGGTCAGGGGGAGTGGAGTGGTCTGGCACTACCAGGTGGGGGGATGGGGGTGGAGGCCACTAGACCACCAGGGCTACAGTGATTTCGGAATATTTTTATTAAAACACTTACTTGACAATATTTTGGGGTTCAGGATTGGGGCTGGGGGATCCACTACCCTAAAGAGTTTCATTGTTGCCAATATCGGGGCTGGGATTGGGGGTAATAGCTCACATAGGCATATTTATTACTACTATGCGGCATGTGTGTGTGGGGGCCAATAGCCCACATGGGCATTTTTATTCATACTATCAGGGCATGTGTTTGGGGGGGCGGATAGCCCACATGGGCTTATTTATAATTGGGGATCTGGACTGAGGGGCTTATGTGTGCTCATGGGGGAGCTGTAGGATTCACTTACGCGCATTGCGCAACCCCCAGAGGACAGCAATATACACTTACACCAGCTCATAGCTGGCGTAAATGTTCTTTGATGGGTGTCCTCTGGGGGTTGTTCGTGAATCTCAAATTAGGGGATGTGGCAGTCACCCTTTGTGAATTGGGTGCAGCTGCTGCCGTAAACCCCCTTGCACTATGTCATAGCTGAGGTTTTGGTGCAACCATGGCACAAGTTCACTTTCGCGCAAGCAGCCTGTGTCATGTCTCAGGTTGCTTTTGAGAATCCCGCATGGCGCAACTAATGGTGCAAAATGCTACTTGCGTGATTCCTGTTGGTGCAAGTCACATTGTGCCATGCATAACCTTTTGAGAATTGGCCCCTGCTGTGTAACATTAGTTTTGTGTTGTTCTAGTTGCACCAATTATTTTTACTATATATAGCATTATACTTTTGGTTCTTGTTTGGGTTTGGGTTCTGATTTGCGCTACCTGCCAAACCGGAAGATCTGACCCCACACCCTAGTCAGGCATTAAGTCCTCAAATCGTGGGGAAAATAATTGCTGGGAAAAGAACCAAAATTACTATCTGTTTTTCTTCCTCAAGGGAAAATAGTAACTATTTGCTATCACACTTTCGAGTCCTTAGGTTGTGAAGGAACAAATGTATTGACTTGACAGCTTTGTGAAATGTGGAATTTCATAACATTTTTCTGCGTTTCATTTGCTTTGGTAGAAATCAGATTTTGGAATTTTTGTACAGCTCTTTTCTCAGGGTATAAAGATTTTAATTTGTTAAGCATTTAGCTAGCTTGCAGGGGTTAAAACGGTCTCTGTCCTCAGCATACAGTGTTTTGTGTCAGTTACCAATTGTTCTGTTTAGTTAATGAGATAAAATCTTCAAGTTAGGTCATGGTTGTTTTCCTAGAAACATCTACACCTTTACACTTCATTTGGTGTGTGTTTATGCATTTGTGAAGGTACATTTTACACAACAGCAGAGATTCCACACGTTACTTCCAGGAACTGAAATAGACTTTTGAACTCCTAAAACTTCATTTCTATGTCCCCTACCACCACCATGTATATTCCCATATTGCCCTACTGGAAACATGAATTCATTGTATGACTTCCAGAACATACTATCAACTCTGGCTGCACATATCCCACACTACACAGCTCTTAAAGGGACGCTGTCAATCCCTTTAGGTCTCAAAATGTCTCTAGTTTAAACAGGTTCTGGTAAGAGCCAATACGGCTGTGGAAAGCTTTTAGGAATGGCAAGAGCATTGAAAAGAAATTCAGGAATGTAGCCAGAAATTTCTGTTTTGTACACAATCTCCAACAGTTACACCCCCCGCAATTAAAAAATTTACACATCCCTTCCAAATGGCACCCCCTTCCAAACAAGTCAGATTGTTGTCAGATGATTCCTCTACTCTCTAAAGAGGTTATACATGTATCAGACCCTCCTCAGTGGCCTACGCTAACCCAAATACTACAGATTAGAATGATAATATTAACAGAGTGGCTTATGGTTTGTGACAGGCACTCAACAAAACTGTACACAAATGTGTACAGTGAGTAAGCCTGTCTACACCCTTGAAAAGAATATGCAGTGCTCTCGATGCACCAGAGTCAGCCGTAACTAATACTGTAGCGAATAGAATATTGCACATAAGTGATACTCACATGTGCAGTTGGCCCCAGAGTCAGCTGTGCATAACATGGCAGCACTGACATGACTATGTATGCGTGATACTCATGCATGCGCAGTTTAAGGCAGTGCTGACATGTTGCACACAGCAGTCGTCACTTCTGCAATTGCGGAAAGGAAAATTAGTGTACCAGGAAGGGGGTGGGTGTTTATGCAGCCGTCGGGGGGGGGGAAGGGCTGCATAAACAGTATCATTAAAAACTATGCTGGAGCACTGTGGCAACACACCAGACAGCGGTCCAGTCACGTGCGTTCACAGTGCTTTTATACAAAGCTGATGATGGCATAACATCTGCGGAGTTTGAGATAAAAATCTGACTGCTATTTATCACTTCAGAAGGTAGATTATTGCAAATGTCTAATGTCCTTTGTGTGCAATAAATCTTACGCTTGCTTGTTTTAAAATTGTTTGGCCTAATTTGTTGCTCATGTCCCCTTACTTTTTGTTTCATTCTAAAATTTAAAATTTAATTCTTCCATTAGATCCTCCTTGTTAATGATTTTGTACATCATCAACACATTCCCCTCAATGCACCTGTTGTGCAGAGTATTTACCCCACCTACTCCCTCCGCAACTCCCCCTACAGGGCCCTCGCCCACCCTGCTCCTTACTTCCACTTCAGGGAGAGCTGCCTTCTCCTATCACTTTCCAAACATTTTGAACTCCCTCCCTTTAGATATCCATTCTGCCCTGTCTACTCATTCGTTGTCCTATCTTCTTCGACTATATTTCCCCATCCTGTACTTGCACCTGACCCACCTCTCCTTCATTACCCCTCCCTGCCCTCTCTTCTGTTCTATTTCCGCTACTCTACCCCTTCTACCCTCCTAGGCATAATGATAGCCTATAGCACTAGCTGGGTTTACATCAAGTAGTATTCATACTCTTTGGTGTTCCACTCCCTGGGAGTAAGGCTGCCTCCCCTTCCTCTTCACTCCTCTTTAATTTTTCCCTGTCACAATTTCTTACCACTGCCTCCCACCCCCATTTGTTCCCAATCCTTCCCCCACCCTTTCCTCAAATTAGCCACACCCACCTCTTCTGTGCCAGTATTCTGCTCCTCATTTTATCCCTCCCGTCTTATCCTCTGCCAATCCCTTTGCAGGGCGTGCATCCTAGAGGGGTGAAGGCTCCCCCAATGTCCAACCATCTCCCGCTCCCTCATCCCCCTATTCTGACAAGGTTTCTCACTTATTTATTTATTGAATTTTGTTGACCAGATAGACCCACTGAGACTAGAAGTCCCTTTTACAGGGTATCGACCAGTGGGGGTGGGGGGGGGCTACAGATGGTAACCAACTGAAAGTGAACCAGATTAAGCTGCTGGTGGTATTTTTAGTGCACGGGAGAAATTTGGTCAGGATACCGGGGAAATTCCCCTACTCTGAAGGTAGAGGGTGCTGCCGTACCTTTGGATGGTGGACCCAGGTCTCAGTGAATGGATGGACGACGAAGAGGAAGGTTATATATCGGGGCTGGAAATGTCCTTGGGAAAATCTACAGGTCCGCGGGAGTCCCAGGAAGGGAACCGCTAGCGAGCTTACCAGTCGGTGGGAAGTCAGCTCAGGATGTTGAGGACTTTCTGTTGGAGCTAGACAGCTGCAGGAGGCAGCTCTTGGAAGTTATTGCTGCAAGGAAAGACTCTTCGTGGCCACCGAAATGGAACCTCCTCGAGTGGCTCAGACAAGGGGATGGAATTTTGCGATGTACTGCAAGGTGCGCTGCCAGAAAGAAATCCGTGGTAATGCGAACCCTGCAAGTGAGAGCATGGACATGACTGAGTATGGGAGAAGCAGATATTGGGTGATGCTAGACCTGCACAGGTAGATAATATTGTGATTCTGGATTATGGGGAAATTGGGACTGGGGAGTCTCAGTCACAGTCCACTCCTGAGGTGGTGGGTAGGAGTATTGAATTGCCAGTAGGTGCTTTCTCCGGCCCAGGCTGGTGGGGGACTGCATAATGTTGTGGACAGGCCTCCTGCAATCCAAAACCTGTTATTCTGGTGCGGAATCGGAGAGCCAGCTGATCAATCTATTCTGACTCAAGGTACATTTGGTGTACAGACAGTAGCGTGGGGTTGGGCGCCCAGATGGCGCCATCAGCTCAAAGCAGCCTAGGATATGGGCAAAAGCCCGAAGGCGAGGGCAGGAGGGTGACCGGATGTGGGGTTGTGAGTGACCCTTGCGACAGGATGTCATTATACGTACACACACGCGGGGGTGAGCATGGCGGCGTGACCTGGAAGGGGCAGAGGGATGTAGGGTGCGCTGCTGTTGGCTGCCGAGCTATGCCATGGCATCAGGGGTTGGCCTCCGCTTGGGTGCTGGGGTTCGGGTTGGGTCTGGGTCAGGCGCTACTGCCTTTGTGCGCCTGGCCCAAGCATTATTATATTTGCTTTTCACCTCCCGACATGCACCCCCTGGAGCTATGAATCCTTAAGTAGGGGGAGTGCGGGGTGGGAGGCACAGCCCCAAAGAAAGCAAAGTAGAAATCAGCGCCATTCTTCTGTCGCTGAGGATGTCAGGGTGGCAAAATTGTTTTCGCTGCTCTTGACGTCAGCGATAATCGTGAGTCATGCTCGCACTCGCCTATTATCACATAGTACCGTACAGACAGTTCCTGATTCAGTCAATGAAGGTAATGAATTTATTACGGTGTTGGCAGAAACTGAAACTGTATTGTGTCACTCTTTGACAATAACATATCTGCTTTGGGCCTGACCATCTCTGATGCCTTGGAACAGGTATGATGGGTGAGGAGCCCTCAGAAGAATGAAACATGGATATCTCGGGTCCTGTCCTGGCCAGTAAACTGGGCTCACCAATGGATGATTCGGAGGAGAGTCCCTCCACATGACGCTGAGTTAGAATTAACACAAAATCCTTCTTTTCATTTGCCTGGGGAAAGGGACTGTGGTGCTCATGCATCCCCTAATTTGCCTAGTGTTGCCCCTGTGGTATGCAATACTCCTGCTAATACCCCTACCAATGAGCCTGTTTCTATTTCTGGTGTACCTGCACAAGGTGCCGCCACCAGGACCATCGACCTCCCGGAAGGAGTGCTGGCCCGGAAGTCTCAGGTCAGGATCCCCCTTCTCGCACATATGCTGGGTTGTTCCATACCCCGCCTGCTCCAGCTAAATGTAGGAATGCTGTACACATTAAGTACAGCGGGGGCCTGGAGGTTTTTCCAGACCGTATTTATGCGGGGAGAAACTTGGTAAAACAGAGTCTGCAGTTCCAAGCTAGCGAAGTCTATGCATTTATTCATACAGCTGGGAATACCAATTTTGATTTAAGTTTTAAAACAGCTAGTAACTTGGAGAACTTTTGGATCAGATACCAGCAAGTGCGATACACACCCTTATGGTCTCCGTTTATTGCAATTCTCTTAACTAAATGTGCCTTCAAGGTACAGTAATTACTGTCTTGTTTAACAATAAGGGAGATTGTATTACTGATATTTTGCATTGGTTAAAGTCAAAATGCACCCTGCTGGGCAGACCGGACCCCATCATGGATACAGAATATCTCTGGACTAGGGGCTGGGGGTTGGCGGATTAAGGTTCATTTGCCCACTATGAATGGTACTATCCAACACTTACCTAGCTGTTTTCATCTCGGCTGGGATACAGGTTTCATCTTTTATCCAGGACTACCTAAGTCTTGTTTCTGATGTGGGGCATGGATGCATTTGAGCAGCGCTTGTGACAAAATCAAATGCTCCTTATGTGGGGGTATTGGGCACATCAGTGTGGGATGTCTGACACCAGTGTGTTGCAATCTTTGTGGAAAAATGTATCACTCCTTTTCAGCTTGTTCCTGGGCAGCTCATAATCGACCTTCCACTGACCGGGAGGCCCAGAAGGACATTGTGTCCCGTGCGCAAGACCAACATAGTCATGCACCAGACTTTGTCCTGAGTGGTCCCTCTCTATCAGATGTTGCCCTCACGCTCCCTTACAAAGGACACTCTGGAGCAGACCGCATCGAAGAACCGGGTCCATCAACATGAGGCTGCTGTGGCCTCCTGTCTACAGAACAATCCACAGTCCCACCTGTGGAGGTTCCTACATGCTACGCCTGGAGAAATGGAAAGGGTGGCCTATGACAAAAAGAAAATTTTTTGGCAAAACTTTTATTATCCAATTTTTGTATACTAGTTATGTTTTCCTATATCTGTCAAATTGGAAGTGAAAATATACAGCATTTATTTAGACTTTTATTGGGAAGTCGATTAAACCCTATAAAACAAGTTATTAGTTATAGGCCTATTAAGTTGGGTGGACTTAACATGGTAAATACTGTTGTGTTTTTCTTTTCCATTTATGTATATGCAAATAAGGGAGGCAGTATAGCGCAGTGGTTTAAGGCTCTGAGCTGCAAATCTGGAGACCTTGGTTTGAATCCCACAGCCCCCGCTTGCATATACCGTGTGACCCTGAGCAAGTCACTTAACTTCCCTGTGCTCCCAGGTTGCACCTGTAATCAAGCTTTCAGCTTAGTGTGCCACTCCTGGTTAAAAATTTTGAAAAAAAAAAATTTCTTACCTGTTTTAACTAGTGTGGGAGATTTTTAATTAAAAGCTATAAAGAGTGTACATGCACTAGCTGGCTGAGACTGGGTTACTAAAGGTGACCATGGCCTTTATGAACCAAATAGAACTGGTTGCTGCTGTCTAAGAAAGAGGAACGAGTAAAGTAAAAACAACTCCTTATAAGGAAAATGCTGATGATAGAGTTCTGTGCATCTGTTGTAAGCAGACAAAACAAGTGAAGCCACGCCAAATAGTGTATAAAACTGCTGTAATTGTAATCGGGAGCTCTTGCAGAACTCCCATGCATGGAAAGGTTTGATCAATCAAAGCCAAGAGAAGATAAACCAGTGTCAGTGGTTTTTGTCCTCGTGATACGGGACGTTATAGGTAATACTTACAGTGAGAGAATTTGCGATCACACTAGGCAGCATAAACCATGGGTGTATTCGTATCATGAAAGATGCCATTTTTTTTCCTTAAAAGGGTTGAGAATCAGTGGGGATTTTCAGGAATGTCCCACAAGGGTAGAGGATGATTTGGTTTCCTAATTTCTAAAATTAAAAGCTTGAAGAGTATTAGTAGACTCCATTCACCATACAACCAGAAAAATTTCTGTAAACATATTGAACAAGTTTATTTCAACTGTGATCCCTGTTTTAAATGTCAGCCTTCAAATTTTGGAACCCTGACTGTCCCTAAAATATAGGATTTCATGTGATTGAGTTGTCATGAAAAATTGAGCGTTAGGAGTAACCATTATCATAAAGCCATAGAAGGAAGATTCTGTTTAAGAGATGTATGTACAGCACAGGAAGAAACGATGCAACATTTATTTTTACAGTGTCCTTATGTTATGGGCTTATGGCCTTTGCTGGCTATTTCATGGCAGATTCCCTTATTTCATAACGTAACCTATGAAGTATTGGTATATGGTGTGTTTCAGGGTGAGTGGCATATGTTTTATCCTGGCACATTCCGACACACACTCAGCTGCATTGAAATGGTGTATTTGGCAAGTGCGGTGTCAATATAATCTACAACGAAAATGTATTTCTTTGGCAGGTTTACTGGGTATGATTAATACAGAAATACAGGTGCTTTTTCAGAAAGACAAAAATGGTTTGCCTGATAAAGTGTTAGTCACGTGGTGGAGACATTTTCCATGGCTAACTCCGTGAGGTGGCATGTGTGTCGGTATGGTAGTAAGTAGTTCACTAATTCTTAGTTAGAGGTTTTCACAAAAGGGCGTTTTGTTACAGGTGGTGGTACTGGCTCAGTGGTGATGGGGTTAGCTGCTAAGAGTAGGATTCCAATACTATATGTTTTACAGTACAGTTAAAGTACACTTATATGATGGTATGTATTTTGCATTTGCTTTTTCATTCCTTTCTGTTAATTTAGTAGAAGATACTAATGATTTACTTTTCCCTTTTCTTTTTTCTAGCTGAGCAGGTACATCGACATACGGGACATTTTTATGTGCATTTGTTTTTGTTAAGTATTGTTTTGGTTTTGTCCTGAGTTTCCTTTCGTTTATTTTTCATTGTGTGCTATATACTGGTTTGTTTAGATTGTTTTCAACTGTATTGAACTTGTTTGATAATTTTTCTGTAATAAAAATTCCCTTACTCTGAGGTAGGGGGAGCCTCTGACCAGTTTCAGGATAGCCAGTTCAGGGGCTCTCTGGAATGGATGGATGTCTGGGAGGCTAGGAGCAGGTCTCCTCCCAGCCTCGCTCTGCTTGAGACCGAAGAGTTTTTGATGAAAATGGATCAGAGGAAATACCTTTATGATCAGATGGTAACATTGGAAATAATTCTGAACAGATGGATACTGAAGAAAATGTCTCTAAGAGTTCTTTAAATGTTGTCATGAGTTTAATTCTGATGTACCCTTATTACTCACCCAGCTAGAACTGCAACTTGAAGAACAGAGTTTGATAGCAAGACAAAAAATAAATTAAAGCTGCTTTGCTTAAAATGATTTCTGAAGATCACGGATGTTTTGGACTGCTGCCTACACAAGCTGTAATTCCAGTAATTTTCTGAAAGATAACCCAAAGCCCAGGATATTGGAGCGCAGTAACTACTGCTAAGCCGTCAATTATTTTTCAGTCTAATTCCAGTGACCAGACTGCGGCGACTGTATTTCCTTTTCGGCTCGGCACACAGGTCCCAAATTTACAGAAGATGTAAAATATAAATGAACAACCCTTGCCTTAACAAAATGAAATATCTCCTCCAACCTTCCATCCTCCAGTGAAGATTTGGCTGATGAAGCCCCTTCTGCTCCCATAACAAATCTTGACACTCAGGTGCCAGTTGCAGCAGTGGTTAAGGCTGCCCAGTAAACTTGTCCCAGTATCAGAGGCTAAAATTGTTCTGACTGCTGAATCAAGGACTAGAAGCAGTCACTCCACACCAGTTGTACATGAAGCCCTCCAGCTGCTAAACCATTAGCAGCAGGAATACCGGCAACAACAAAAGCCAATCGATTCTTCTGTGAGGGACGACCCCTCCCAGAAACCTCTTCTATCTGATTTATTTTAAAAAATTAAAAAAGAAGCTGCTCCTAGAAGAAATGTTGGGCAGATCCGGTATAAGGGGGGGTCTAGAAACAAGATCGGATCATCATTACGTGGGGAGAAAACTGCTTAAAGATTGTTTACATTTCTCCCCAGCGGAAGTCTTTGCCTTTATACTGTAAATGTGTCTGGGGAGGACAATTTCAATGTCAGCTTTAGGACACCTAGTGTTCTTGAAATTTTCTGGCAGCATTATAACCAAGTGAAATGTTTTCCTCTTTGGTCCCCTTTTTGGGTTATTCCCCTTACCAAACCTCTAATCAAATATGTTACTATTATGTTTTCGTAATGAGGGAGTCCATGTGGAAGATATAGTTTAGTGGCTAAACCTGAAATGTGATGTTCTTAGTGCTCCAGAGGCCATACTTGATTCAGAAATGTTTTGGACTGGAGGATGGAAATTTAAAGTGAAACTCCATCAAAATGATGATGGGATCTGTCATATTCCCAATTCTTTTCTGCTGGGAAGAGATCATGGTGTCTGTTTTTATGCAGAGCAGCCACATGCTTGCTACAAATGTGGGGCCTGCACACATCTTTCTAGTGTGTGTGACCAGCCAAGATGTGACAACTGCAGGAAGTGGGGCACATAACTCGCCAATGTGAAAACCACAGTAAATCACGACCTCTGTGAAGAAACTGGTCACACCTTTTCTGAGTGCTCATGGACTGCTAAAAACAAATTAACCTCAGTCAACCCAATTCATTAATCCAGGACGCTCAGGATGCTGCTACTATTGGACAATCCATAGCTACACCTCAGGCTTCTGAAGGAAAGAATTGTCGAGTACCTAGAGGCCAGAGGGGCACAGGACCCTAGGCAGCATGGATTCACAGCGGGAAGGTCATGCCAGACAAATCTGATAGATTTCTTTGACTGGGTGACCAAAGTAGTAGATCAGGGAGGGGCTGTGGACATGGCCTACCTAGACTTTAGCAAGGCATTTGACACAGTCCCACACAAAAGATTAATATACAAGTTAGCCAGCCTGGGAGTGGGTCCCAAGATGACAGTCTGGGTAAAGAATTGGCTGGAGAATAGGACACAGAGAGTAATAGTAAATGGAGTCCACTCAGAAGAGGGGTTACTAGTGGGGTACCGCGGGGTTCAGTATTAGGACGGTCCTCTTCAGTGTCTTTGTAAGCAACATTGCAGAGGGACTGGAAGGAAAAGTATGTCTCTTTGCAGATGATGCAAGATCTGCAACAAGTTGATGCACAGGGTGGGGTGGAAAGGATGAGAGGGACTTGGCAAGGTTAGAGGAATGGTCGAATGTATGGCAGCTTAGATTCAATGCTAAGAAGTGCAGGTAATGCACCTGGGAAACAAAACCCAGGGAAGAGTACACAATGGGGTGAGATACTAACAACAACAAAATGGAAAGGGACCTGGGGTAGTCATATCAGATGACCTAAGGTGAGCAAGCAATGTGAGAGGGCAGCAAGGAGGCTGGGGATACTGGGATGCCTAGGGAGAGGCATCACCAGTAGAAAACAGGAAGTTATTATCCCTCTGTACAGACAGCTGGTGAGACCCCATCTGGAATACTGTGTGCAGTTCTGGAGACCCAGTCTCCACAAAGACATAGACAGGATGGAAGCTGTCCAGAGGAGGGCAACTAAAATGGTGCAGGGTCTGCACCGGAAGACATATGAAGAGAGGCGAAAGGAGCTTAATATGTATAGCCTCGAGGAAAGGAGGGAGAGGGGGACATGATAGAAACGTTCAAGTACCTCAAGGGAATCAACAAAGTCCAAGAGGGTAGCATCTTTCAAAAAAGGTGTGCAAGAACAAGGGGCACAATTTGAAGATAGAGGCAGCTCAGAGGTAATTTAAGGAAGTATTTTTTCACAAGAGGGTTGTGGATACATGAAACAGCCTTCCGGAGGAAGGTTGTGGAGTCAAAATCAGTGGTGGGATTCAAGCATGCATCGGACAGTCATAAGACAATTCTAGGGGTGGGGTAGGAAGAAGTAGGCTGCTGGTTAACTAGGATCTGCAGCTTATCCCGTAGGGTAGGGAAATGGGCAGACTGGGTGGCCAAGCGGTCCTTATCTGCCGTCAGATTCTATGTTTCTATGTTTCTGATCGACCTACTGTAGTTGCTGTTTCTGCTGGTCCTGATCTGGCTCATGTTCCACACACTACAGACAGCACCTCAAGGCCATAAAGTATTACACCTGACAAAAACTCGGTGCTGAATTTTCAGCCAGTATGCTATGAGGACCCCTCCCCCCTTCTGTCCCAGCAACTGCTGGGCTCAGGAGATCTACTCAAAATTTGAAATCTGACCCTGAGACACCTATAGCGGACATAGCAAATTCCTATACTATTCTGGCCCCTTATAACTGGGGTGACTCAGACATGGATGTGGGTGAATCTGACACAGCATCAAAAACTTCAGGAAATCCTAACCCAGCTACTGAATCTACAGGTTATAAAGGGAAAAAGAAGAAAAGGAAAAAAGAGCACTTAACCTAAGTATATGAATGCATTGTTTGTTCTCGCCAATACTTGCAGTATTCCGTGTTATAAAAAAAGGCATGCATTGTCTCAATATGTACATGATCATAACTTTAGTGTTTGTTTTTTACAGGAAACGTGGATATCATTGTTAGAGCATGCTAGGTTGTTTCAGGCAGAATGGTGCTGGGGGCCTTCTCTTTAGTCCTTTGGGACTGATAGAGCAGATGGGGTGGGCATTCTATTTCAGAATTCCTCGTTTACTTTATCAAACTTGATAGATTTAATACCAGGATGGTTATTCATCCTCGATGGTATTTGGGAACATACATATTACAGTCTATGGACCCCAATCTAAGGCTGAGAGAGTTGCCCTTTTGACCTCCCTTCAACCTTTTTTAGTAACTTCAAAAAATATTTTTCTAACAGAGGATTTCAATGTGCAGTTTAAAAGCACAGATCCACATACAAGAGAGAAAAAAACAACATTGTGATTGCCATGCTTTGGAAAAAAGTATCAAAACTGCTGACCTAATTAATTGCGCTGATTTTCAAAATATAGGCCCAAATGTTACATATAAAAGAGGTAAATTTACCACTACCATCGATCATTTTCTTGCCTCCAGATATGTTGACCAGGATTCTTTTGAGGTACATCCCTCTGAGTTCTCAGATCACATGTTTCTGAAGCTTAATATTCAGGACCCCCTTTCTGATTCTGTTAAACAAACCAGATGAAAACTAAATGCCTCTGTTTCATCAGAGCCCCACGTTCAGTCAGGAATTACCACCCTATTATGGGCCTGGACATCAGTGGTTGAACTATATGATGATGTGGGTGTATGGTGAGCCGATACTGAACAAGATATAAAAAGATGGTTTCAAAAATATGGTGCTAACAAGGAACGTACTAATTATTGTACCTATTTAAAATTTCGTACTCAACTTCAATACCTTTATTCTCTGGTTCCTACTTCTAGATTTGATTATTCTTCCCAAACTGATACTCCTACGCAGCAAATGAAATCATTACAGTATGATCGGGCCAGATCAGTTTGGGCTGAACTGGAATATGGGACTCAGAAAAACCCAGTTGGGGATCCTTTTGAGGCATGTAAAATAAAGAAAGATGCTACATCCTTTACTTGTTTAAAAAATGAAGAAGGTAAATTGGTTTATTCCAAAAAACAACTTTGTGACATAGTTTCGAAATACCTACAGTCCTTTAGCATAAATCAGCCTCCTTCCATACTGGGTTATAATGTCATATGCATAATAGCTAAATATATGCCGAATCCCGGACCAAAGTGGTTCTGTGTTGGACCCCATCGGGGGTGTGGGGTGCAGAGCCCCTCACAGATGAAAAGTTACAATAGAAGCACGCGAACGACCTCTATGCCGCCAGGGGTGTAGCCAGAAATTTCTGTTTTGTACACACAATCTCCAACAGTTACACCCCCCATTAAAAAAGGTACACATCCTCTCCAAATGGCACCTTTTCCAAACAAGTCAGATTGTATGTCAGATGATTTCTCTAATCTCTAAAGAGGTTATACATGTATCTGTCTCCTAAACAACAGAAGTTTAAACAGAGACACTCCTCAGTGGCCTACACTAACCCAAATACTACAGATTAGAATGAAAATGTTAACAGAAAGGCATATGGTGTTTGTGACAGGCACTCAACAAAACTGTACACAAATGTATACAGTGAGTATGCCTGTCTACACCCTTGTATACCATACATTCTGCCGTGTGCAGTTTTGACCCTGTGCCGTCTCCTTCAAAAGCAGAGATCAGTACATATTTACAAAACATTCCCCAACATCTTGCCCTGGAGAATGCCTATAGTTTAGAAATTCCTATCTCTGCTTTAGAAATTGAGGCCATAATAGTATCTCAGAAACCTAGGATTTCCCCTGGTGAGGATGGCCTGCCTTATGAGTTTTATAAAACATTTTCAAACATTTTGGCTGCCTGTTTTGAAGTGCTTTTTTCCTCTTTAATTAAGGATAATGTTATCCCAGAACATTTTATGACTGGGCTTATCATTTGCCTTTTTAAGTCAGGTGATAAGCATGATATTCAGAACTGGAGACCGGTTACTATATACTTAATGCAGATTTTAAATTCCTATCACAAATTTTGAATAATAGGTTAAGATCCATCGCTAAAAGTGTATTCATCCCTCCCAGTTCTGTGGCCTCCAGGACCTAAAATCCAGCACCCTCTTATGATTATTAGAGAACTCATTGAATTCTATACATCCCAAAAGAAATGTGGTATTCTCTTATCGTTTGCTCAAAGTAAAGCTTTTGACTGTGTTAATCATTTATTTTTGTTCTCTGTTTTAGAAGCATAGAAGGTTCAGAGGAAGGCAACAAAGATGGTGCATGGATTGCATCACAAGTCCTATGAGGACAGGTTGAAGGAACTGAACATGTACTCCCTGGAGGAGAGGAGGGAGAGAGATGATATGATAGAGACATACAAGTATCTTACAGGGAGGAACAGGGTGCAGGAATACACTATTTTTAAGTGAAAAAGATGTTCCAGGACTAGAGGGCATGGGATGAAGTTGGAGGGAGGACGATTCAGAGGAAACGTGAGGAAGAATTTCTTCACAGAACGGGTGGTGGACAAGTGGAACACCCTGCCAGAGGAAGTGGTGGGGACTGAAACAATCACGGGATTTAAGAATGCATGGGATAGACATAAAGGAATTCTGGAGGTCAGGGGTCAGGGGCAACAGACTTCTAGGAAAACATAAACTGAACTTACAAGCTTAAATGGGCAGACTGGGTGGGCCATAGGTCCTTATCTGCCGACACTGTCTATGTATCTATGTATATGGAATTCCACCCCTTTTTATAGCGTGGTTGCAGCTTTTATATTCCGGAGCAATAGTTAAGCCTATTATCTTAGGATAGTCTACATCTCGCTTAAAATTGATGATGGGAGTTAGAGAGGGGTGTCCCCTCAGCCCTCTGTTGCATATTTTTTCCTTAGACCCCTTCCTCCGATGGTTAGCGAACTCTCACGCATGGCATGGCCGAACAGGGACTGGTAACCATGATGAAGTCAAAGTATTGGCTCATGTGGACGGTGTGAGTTTGTTCCTATCAGATTCTACAGGTATTCCCCTTTTCTTACAAGAAATGGAGCTATCGCTAAGGCCTCAAATGCTTGTTTAAACATAGAAAAATGTAAGGAAATTCACATAGGTTTACCAGACCCTGTACCCACATGTACAGAAGGTGTCCCCCTTTTTTCTGGACCTATAAATATTCTAGGACTTCAGTTTGGTTCTCAAAATCTACCCCTTCAAAATTGGGAATCAGTTTTGAGTTCATGTGAAGGGAAAGTCCAGAGATGGAAAGCATGAAAACTATCAAAACTGAAAAGTGCACAAATCATAAGACAATTTTTAATTCCCTGTATGCTCTACGTGACTATAATTTTTTTCTCCAACTCTTTCTCTGGAAACTAGACTTGACAGTTGTTTCTTTCAAATGCTCTGGGGCAGCAGATTAAATCCTATTAAAAGAAGTTTCGCCTATTTACCTAAACATAAAGGTGGGCTGGGAATGGTAGACCCCATTGGGTTTTTTCATACCCTTTTTATTTCACAAACATTTAAGATAGGTTTATTTTCAACATACAGTATAACATATAAATGGATTACGAATAATTTAGGTCACTATCTCTCCCTATGGGAGGATCTCCTTCCAAAAGTACCTCCACGCTTACATATCCCTGATTATTTAAAATATGTAGCCCAAAGACTCTATAAATGGGCCTTTTAAAACCTCAGATAATACAATATTCTGGTGCTCTCCACTATAAATTTGGTGAGAAAAAAAACTAACCCCATAGAACCTAAATTCAAAAACTACTCTCCCTCCTAGACAAAAGGTGTTCTTGTACAATTAAATAATTCTAGAATCCCTGCCCGTATGTGGGAAATTGTCTGGCTATTTTCATATGGGAGATTAAATGTTGGGGGGAATAGCAAACATAAGGCACAGGAAGTGAAGTACTGTCCTTATAGTTCCTGCTGGGCTCAGGAAGAGTCAATGGAACATTTTCTTTTACATTGTTCCCATGTGAAACCCCTATGGCATTATCTGGCAAATAAATGGAAATTATTATGGTTGACCAAGCTGTCTTATGATACAGTAGTCTTGGGAGATTTTTATATATTACCTAAGTCTTTTACAAAGGAACCTTAGCTGTTTTCTTTTGCTTTTTAAGTTTTACCTCCAGCAAGCTAGGTGCCAATGGGTACTGCAGCAACACATAATGTCATATGAAACATTTAGTATATTACATTGAAAAGACAGTGATTTATGTTTTCAGGAAGGACATTACTCTTTTTCTTCTGATAAAGTAAATAAGTGGTGGAAGGGTTTTTCTTTTTTATTAAATATTAAATAGATAACAGTTTAAGTACCATACTATACTGGGGTGTTTTTTTTTTGCAACTTAGTATACTTTAACTTTTCAGATGTACAAAGATATAACAAGAAACAAAAACATCAAGACCAATAACAAAAATAATAACACTTAATGTAAGGATAACAAAAAGAACAACGCCCCCACCCAACCTCCCTCCTTCCCAACCTCCCACCCATGCCCCACCCCACCCCCACCCCCACCCCAGGTACATCCACCTCGGCAACCCTTAGAATGGTAACAGTTAAAGAGAAGAAAAGGTCAGGGAGTGCTAAGTAAGAAATGTATAATGCTCTGTCCAACATGCTGTGACTCTAGATAGTGCAGAGTTATAAGTGCCTATTGCCTTTTCAGCTGAGATGGCCATCAAACACTCTTGTATCCATTCCGAGAGAGAAGGAGTCCACAAGTCCAACCAGTGTCTCGCTATAAGAAGTTTGGTCACTAACGAGATAAGGGCTATGTGATACTTATGGGAATAAGTAATAATTGTGGAATAGTCCCCAAGGAGACATAGTTCTAGAGTAAAATATATTGGGGGTTCTAGTTAAAAAAAGAGGGGTTATCTGGAGGGTTTCAAAAGTTTTCTTTCTCTCTGTTCAGAAGTAAGCATATAGACTAAATTTTCTGTATAACAGTGAAGTAACATGTGGTTTTGAGTATATTTGTGTTAATACTGTTTATAAAATGGGCACGAAAAATCTAAACTTTTGATTGGCCGGAAGCTCTTCTTAGCCGTGTCCTTATCAGTATATATTCATTCAATGGGTACTACTTGTGCCAACCAAACCACAGCACAACATGAAATCAGTCCGTTCCATTCCACTCTCCCGCTGCCCTCAGGCTCCGATGTGACTGAAGCAGGTTCAGAACAGCACCACCGGGACAGCGGACACACAGAATACCATCATTTTACTGCCCCCCCCAAAAAAACAACAGTCCAAAACACACACACACAAAACATGACCGCAAAACCAGAAGTCAGTGACAAGGTGACCAACTGACATATTCCACATACTTTTATCATACGTGTCTGACAGCCCACCAATCGCAGCTCTTGACTCCCATTAATTTCTTCCAGTGCAGCAGCTTGTTTGTAGTACCCGCTCTGTCGCCCGTTTCCTTGGCTTCTTCGATGAACACAACATTTGGCGGTATGGTAGCCTACCCCCCCCCCGTGTCCTGTGTGCTTATTCTGGTTAAACCTGACTGCAGAGAAGTCAATGAATAGCGTGCCACAGGTTTCAAATCCATAGAGTCCAGACCCAGTCCTCTGTTACCAAGAGTGGCGCAGCTTTGAAAATAAAATCAGACCCATTCCTCTGCCGGACCACTGCTAATGTTATCGAAGTCCTGTCCCTCCTGAATAGCAAACAAAAAAAGCATTCACGGAGCATATGGTTTAAAACTGCAGATTGGAAAATGGACCATGAAGCAGGAAACTACTGTTCTGACTGCTGGTGTGGGTTCACTTCGCTCAGGGCAAACTAACAAATATGAATAAAGGAAAAAAAAACTGCTTTTGAGTCTTTGTCTGTGTGTTTGTGGCTGGGGAGTGCACACAAAGACAAACGACAACCTCCTCTAGTGACTAAAGAGCTCCGCTCCAACTCAATGACAGGGACTACTTTATGTTTTTTTTCCACTTATCATAATTATTCACAGTTTTCATGTACAGTTTGTATGCCAATATTTTTGCATTAACTTCTTTACTGGGGGGCCATTTTATAAGTGCACTAAAACACCCCGAGATGTGGGTTATGGTCAGATAAGAGCACTTCCCAGGTGCTAAAGGCACTAGGCGCAAGTGCCTCGTGCCTCATAATACACCTGGGGCATGCTCTTATCAGACCATAACCCACACCTCGTCATGTCTTATTGCTGGCATATACTGTAGTCCTCCCCCCCCCACACATTTCCCTTTCTGTTTTACATTTTTTTTTAAATGATGACTTTTTACTTTTCCTTTATTATTTTGTTTTATTTTCTGTTGTTTTTTAGGATGAATAATTATGTATTTGTATCTTTTTGATATTTCTTTAATAAAAATTCCCCTACTCTTTCCAAGAAATGCCATGGGATCTTTAATGTCCAACTGAGCAACCACCAGAACAGGCAGACAGGACGTCGGTTTTAACGTCTCATCCGAAAGACGGCACCTCAGGAATGCAGCACCCCCTCAAGCTGCACTGCAGTGTAGTGCTCCCAGATTGATTTGGCATTTTTCCTGTAACTCCAAGGTGATTTTCGTGTTTTCCTGTATTCTGCATTATTTTCTATGGAAGCAGAATTGCTCTGTTTTCCTGTATAACCAATGCAAGTCTATGGGAAGGATCTGGCCAGGAACATCGTGGGACAAAATATCGCCAACAATTACAAAGCAGCAATAACATTGCTGCCTGCAATGTTGGCAGTAGAACACATAGTGGGACAGAATGCTGCTTGAGAGGCACCATACAGGCAGCATACATCACCCACTGTGGAACACACCCCGAATGGCACAGCACAGTGGAAGGCACCATTGCCCAATAATGCCACAGGGGGTGTGGGAATGGAACAGTGCAGGGGGATCCACTGCTAGGGTGAGTAGGGACACAGTACATCCACCAGGAGAACCAACAGAAATGCCTGTACACTCAGGGAACACCACCCAGAGGGAAGACCATGCGGTAGAGACAATGCAGTACTGATGGGGTGGTGGGACAGGCAGACCACAGATGGAAATGGGACTGCAAACAAACCCAACCATGGCCCCGGGGGTTGGCAACTACACCACAGTGGGTGCCCAGCCTCCCACAGGATCGGGGAACGTTGTCAGGATGATGGTTTGCCAGGCATGGGTAACAGCCTAGAATGGTGGGATACAGAAGAACGGTGCAGGAGGACAGGCTGACAGGCCATGAAGCCCTGGCACCAATCCCCAACACTTGGAATGCTGTCCAACCCCCCACATGTACCCAAGTGTGGAGGCCGACACACCTGGTGTAGGAGTGGCCCTATGACAATAGACTACCCATCAGGAGTGGTATACCACAATACCATGGGCCCCAGGCAGCAGCTGGAATGACTCTGTGGGCATCAGTCCTGCATGGACCCCTCCAAACCAACAGTGACCTCCCTCTATGCCTCCCTGCAACAGGCACACATCCTGTGTGTTCCCTGAGCAGCGACACCCCCATCTCCATCTTTGCTGCCAGTCATCTGTCTCCTCCACCCACCCATATCACTCTTCCAGGTCCATCTGGCTCCCACTGCAGCCATTGTCCTTTGCTCCTGTCCCTGCTCATTGCACCATGTCCATCCGGCGGCCTGCGTTTGGCAGGGTTCCGCCACTGTAGTATCATCCCTGTCAGTGTGTGAGCTCCATTATGGTCCCAAAACAGTATGTCCCTGTGAGCTCTGCGTGGCGGTGGGGCAAGCTCGGGGGGGGACCTTTGCTATCACGTCATGTTGCTGGCACTGCTGGCTGTCTCCCGGTTGCCCACCCTGGCAGCTCCTACTAGCCCCTCAGTGTCCTGCGTCTGTACATTCCTCAGCTGCTGCACTGTTGCAGTGCATGGCATTCCCCTTTGCAGCATTCTGGTCCGGCTTTCTTATGGACGCCGTGATGTTATGTCCCACAATGTTCTTTCTGCGTTAATTTTCCTGCAGTGTTTCATCTGTGATGTTCCTGGCCCAATCCCTATGGGTAGAATTTCCCTATAGGTGACTCCAAATTCCTGTAAAATACAAGAATCCCCATAGATCTTGGAGCCCTGACTCAGTGTCAGTATTGGAATTTAACCCAAGTGCCTGGTGTGGGGATAGAACCCACAGCCTTCTGATCTTCCTGCCTCAGAGATGAGTGTGCAACCTGCTGAGCCACTGACGCTGCTACTTACTGCCCCAAGGTCTAAAAAGCAAAATGTATCTATGTTGAAATGCTTGTGCATATGTATAAGATATGTATATGAGTATAAAAGTAAGTGTGTGTGCATATGCTTAAAAACATATATGTGTGTATGTATAACGTGTATACATATATTGTGTGTATGTATAATGCATACATCTATAGACTATATTCTGGATAGTAAGTGCTCCTGCCTATCCCACAAAAATGTCTGGTATAGCTTTAAATTTATTCGGTAGTTTGTACAGACTTAGCTCTATGAATGGTTTTTATTTGTATTTTGTATTCAGAATTGTATTCCTTTTCCTTTTCCCCAGGATGTAGCTGAAACAAACTATTGTAGCTCAGTCTGCCTTTCCTGGTGAAACTTTTCAAAATAAATAATGTAGTCTGAGGAGTTTCAAATGTTCCTTATATGTCTTATGTTCCAAACTTTTCTTGTTGTCTTCCTCTGAATAAATAAAATTGTCTTCCTAATAGTAATAGTAATATATAAAGCTCTCCAAAACCGTGAGCAGTAATCTATGCTAGGTACATACTGTCTGAAGTTACTGCATTATGATGATATGCAGCTGTATACCAGTGTTGAGTTATCTATATTATTGAATTTTATTTATTTATTGTAATAATCCATACATTGTCTACACACTAATGACACAGCCAAGGATGCTCCTTACAATCGCTGGCTTTATTTTTTTACCACTGTATTCATTTTTGGGAAAACACTTGCAACCTGGCATGTGCTCTGTTTTGTTAGGTTAACAATGGGTTAACCTTAACAGCTGCAAAATGCTAGTTGTCTCTTCACCCCCTTCTCTCTCCCCCTTCTATCTCTCTCTCTCTCTCTCTCTCTGTCCCCCCCCCACCATGCATTTATAACACAGGGATCACCCCATGCCACCCACAACAGAAGTAACTATTCACACAAGAAACTATTTAGCTTCACATCACAAGGAAAAGTAGAGGAATTGAAAATAAGTCTCACTGAACTAATTGTTTTATTAGGTCTTTGACTATAGACCCTTCTCTGCTTTGTGCTTCATTGACTTCAATTTTGGAACGTCAGTAATAAGGAGGTGCACCAAATAGTGGCATTGCATAGTGTAGCACAGCACAGCAGAAATGTTTCTTAAACACAAGGTCCTCAGCCTAGAAAAGCTGTGAAGGGATTATCTGAATATAAAGGAGTCACAAATCAACAAACATCCCATATAATCAGATAAGTACTAGCTGTCAGGTCACTAAAAGCAGGCATGAGTAGAGAGGCAAAGAGAGAGAGAGAGACAAACAAGCTGAAAAAATAGTGTTGCAACTGGGCTACTCAACAGAGAGGCATTTCATTCAACTGCGTAGTGATTTGTATTGTGAAAAGATACACTGAAAACCCCAAAAGTTGTGCTTCGGTATCCCATCTTTAAAGCTAAAGCAAGACAGCTGTGGGCTCCACCCACAGTCGTAAAACACTTGTTATGATTGGTCATATTTTGTAGACATTGCTGATGTAAATGGTTGTTTGATTCTGCTTTCTTTTTTTTTTCTTTTCAAAAGTGAAAAACAAACTGCCCACCATATTGATGTTACCACACAAAACATGTTTGTTTACAGTCTTTGATCAACTCCCACTGCATCTTTTCTGGATTTGGGAACACCCCAACACAGTTTAGCCACTCATGATGTAGTGGGAGGAGAGGAGACTATGGTGTTCTTAATGTTCAGGAAGTATGCAACAAGAGTAGATCATGGATCTGAAACAAAACAAGGTTGAGTATAAATACATTCTAATGTATTTCAGTTCTACTAACACAGGAAACAGAACAAACAACCAGCAATATCAGTAAATTTTGGAGAGGGTAAGCAATCATAAAATATGGCTTTTAACTAGAAATAATATGATACAAAAAGACAATGTGCCTTTAACAGCACTCTCAACTGTCCCCGATTATTAAGATGTGCTCCTGATGTCGGTCATCTGTTTTTTTTTTAAAACCTTGTTTTAACACACAAATGAGATTTTGCATCTCACTGTGCTATCCTGAGAAAGGTTTTAAAAAAAGTTAAACTGCAGAGTGACAACTCTGCTTGGTCGCAGCGAGTAGATTAGGTACCTGAGGAACAATTCAATGTTGCTTCATTGGCACGACTATACTACAAATATTGCTAAATCTATTACAGACTAAAGACAAGAATATGTACATAATGTAAGCTCTTGCTCTCTCCACCTCTCTCTGTCTCTCTCTCTCACTCTAATTTTCTCTCAGTTCAGTTGGAGACCACATCTCTGGAAGGACACAGACAGAGTGAGGCGGTCCAGAGGAGGTCAACTAAAATGGTGCAGGGTCTGCATCAAAAGCCTTATGAGGAGAGACTAAAGGACCTCGATATGTACACCCTGGAGGAAAGAAGAGAGGTGGGATATGATAGAAACCTTCAAATACCTCACGGGTATACAATTCAAGACAGAAGCATCTTTTGAAAAAAGATGCTCCAAGCAGTGAGGGACATGCCGTGAAGTTGAAGGGAGGTAGACTAAGGGGAGATGTGAGGAAGTACTTCTTCACAGAAAGAGTGGTGGATGCCTGGAACAGCCTCCCAGCAGAGGTGGAGGGGGCAAAAATGATAGCGAGATTTAAGAATGCATGGGATAGGCATAAGGGAACCTTAATGGAAAGGAAAGGGGGGTAAAGCCGGAGATCAAGAAGGTCTGTGATTTTATAGTAGGTAGGGCAAACGGGCAGACTAGGTGGGCCAAGCAGTCCTTATCTGCCGTCAAATTCTATGTTTCAATTTAAATAACTTTATTGACATGACAAGATATAAAATTATTGCCAATGTTGATACATCAAACTATTCGCAAGACATACAGTAAACATGCTTCAGTGCCGTTAAAGTACTAGTGCCGCTCAGAATGTGGAATTCTGCCTGTTGTGATCCGCAGAATTGTATTCTGCAGACCACTACCAAGCCACCCTCACCTCCTCATGGAGGCGTGCCCAGAACTTCTGGGACAATATAAAAGAAATAAATGGGAAATCATGCTCCCCCCCAGCCCAGCTCATGGTCAATGGCTCCACCTTTACTGACCCCACTGACATTGCCAACTGCCTTAACCCGTCCTTTAAAGATCTTAGCCCTGTCCTCCCGAGTAACTTTTTTGACCCAACCCCCAACCCATCGCCCTTAGATCCTCAGTGCCCCTGGTTCTATCTATGCAAAGTATCAGTCCAGGAAGCCAGACCGCTCCTGCTTAAAGCGTTAAACAGCAACAATCCTAGCAGTGACTCTCTGGATCTAAAAATACTCTGGCTGGTCCTGGATGAAGTCCTGGTCCCATTTACTGGCCTACTAAACTGGTCCCTCTGTCTGGGGCAATTCCCCACAGCATGGAAAACAGCTAGTCACACCTATTCACAAAGGAGGTGACACCCCCAGCAACTATCGTCCAATCTCCATCCTCCACCCCCTCCAAAGCCTTAGAAAAAGTGGTGGTCACTCAACTCACTGAATATCTAGCAAAATACAACATTCTATGCCCGGAACAGCATGGCTTCTGCACTGGTCACAGTACAAGTACAGCATTAATGGAGTTCTCCAACTTCCTGCACTCCTCCCTGGACTCTGGTTCCCTAGCTGGAGCAGTGTTCATTGACTTCTCTAAGGCCTTTGACACTGTCTCCCACCCCTCCTACTAAATGCCCTCTACCATACAGGTGTCTCTGCTGGCCCCCTCACCTGGTGTGCGAGTTACCTATCAGCCCGCTCCCAGTGTGTCAAAAACAATGGGATACTCTCGGAAACCCATCCCATCCACTCAGGGGTTCCCCAGGGCTCTATCTTGGGCCCACTACTCTTTAGCCTCTACCTAAACACCCTGCCCAGTGCCTGTTCTGGCAATATTCTCCTGTATGCCGACGACGCCATTATTTATGCTGTCCACAGAAATTCCACCTTCTTCCAAGACTCCTCCAACGCTCCTTCAATGATGCAGAGAACTGGTTTAAGGAGAGCAGACTAGTCATTAACCTCAAAAAATCAAGGCAATGCTCTTGCCCACCACCAGAACAAAGCCAGCAACAACCCCTCCAAATCTTCCCCAGCACTCATCGACCACACAAACAAGTTTACTCTTACAAATACCTTGGGATCACCTTTGACTCGCCCTCACCTTTCATGCCCACATTACAGCCCTCGCACCCACCGCTAACGGTCATCTTGGCATCCTCTATAATCATAAGGACTGCCTCCCACCTGATGCCCTCAATCTTGCCATTACATCCTCAGTAATGTCCCTTGTCATTTATGGCCTTCTGGTCTATGGTGCTGCTGACTCCACACCCTCAACAAGATTTGACTCACCCCAAACAAGGCTTGCAGGCTAGTGACCTGTGCCCCTAGGCTCACCACACTTGTCAGCTTTATGACATGGCCAAACTCCTTAGCCTCGATGAGCCTCTGCTACCAAACTTGCCTACTAACTAAGAAGATTCTACTCAGGATCTCCCTCCTGGGGTTTCTGCCTCCATCCAACTTACACCTTGCAGAGTCACTACCTGAACAACTGACAAGTCACCCTACTAGTACCCAGAACTAGGACCACCCGGGCACAGAGGTCATTCAGCTACAGAGCCTCGTCCTGCTTCAACTTGCTCCCCGCAGCCATTTCCAACATCTTTCTGCTGCTCTCAAAACACTATTGATGTAGCCCTCTGGGCTGAACTCCCCCTCACCCCACCCCACCCCCACTCCTCCATGGCCTCCCTTCCACTGACAGTGCAGGTACTAAACCTGTCAATTCTGAAATGTTTTTAATTACTCTTTGTGTTCAAGCAATTATGTAAAACTATATAATGTATGGTAAGTGCCTATTAACCACCATAATCAGCAGTTACACAGCTTTGTTATGCACTGTTTAGAATTTTAAAGTTGTTAACCACACTTGGAACTTCCAAACAGTGGCATAACAAAAAAATGCACCAAGTTCCATAATTCTCACACATAGAATGCAAACAGTGTTTTTGAACATACACTATAAAAAGATGATGGCTGAGATCGGGTGACAACCACGCTGTAATCACCTCTTGTGGTTACTGGGGCTACAGTAAACCTCTTGAACTCACGCTCTTGAGGTTTACCATATTGCCCTAGCAACCACTTGAGATTACAGTGTGGTTATCACTGGATCCCCAGCCATTATCCTCTATGTTATTCTCTGTAGGTATGTTGACTCTGTATGTCCTCTCTGTGACAAGGTACCTTTGTAAACGAGCCTCTGGCTCAAAGGTTGTAAATCCGATTATACAATAAATAAATAAATAAATTCTGCAGAACAACATTTCTTGCAGAAATCATTCTGTGACTATTTTTGAGAAATATATCAAGATCCGCAGAATATGATTCTGCAGTAATGTAGTGAAAAACTCATTCCACATTATTACACAATGGAATTCTGCTGCTCCACCTCTGAAAAATTTGGCGGACTTTCATGAAATGATATTCCACTGGGATTTGAGAATTCTGCATACCGCTATACAGTACATCTATGGCCCTATTCAGAATAGGATGTTTAAAATGGTTTAAGGAGCTTAAACCATTTTAAAGTGCTGTAGCGTGGTTTGTGTCCGCACCTAACATGCCTTGCAGTCAGTTTTTAAAAAACATGCTTAAACCCTGAAAAGACCTAGGCTTAAACACGTGTTTTAAAATGTTACAGGACTTAGTTCATTTTTGCCTGTAGTGCAGATGGTCAGGCACCGTTCTGCTCCATGCAGCATGATGTCAGCCCATGGAACCAATTTTGTTTAACCCCAAGTTTAACTCGGTCCAGATGTAGTAGTGCAGACACTGTAAGACATCATTTTAAAATTGGTTTACAATGCACTTGCAGTAGTGCATACGTCACAACATGGTAATAATTAATCCATTTTTAAAAATGTTTTAGATTACCGTGCTGTAGTCTGAACAGGGCCTATGCTGTATCAGGAAGCTGGTGACAGGATGCTATATAGTTTGCTGTTATTTCTGCTCTCTCTCCTTCTCTCTCCCCATCTCTCCCTCCCCCTTTCTTTCTCTCTCTTCCACTCACTCTCACTCTCTTTTTCTCTCCCCCTCTCCCACTCAGTTTCTCTTTTTCTTTCTCCCTCCTTCCCCTTGCTCTTGCTGTTTGACTCGCTCTGTTTCTGTCTTTTCCTCTCTCCCACTCTCTCCCACTCTGTCCTACCCTTTCTCGCTCTCATTCTCTTCTTCCCCATTCCTTTTACTCTTTCTGTTGTAGCTGGACTTCACAAGTCCAAATGCTGACTTTTCAATGTTCTGTGACATCTTCTTCAGAGTGTGTGGTTCTTCTGCACCTGCTGCTCGATAGTTATGAGACACTGAGTACTTCTCACAATGAAAGAAGTCATCTAATGGTAAGGAAAAAGTGTTTTTCTATCTTTGCACCTCAACCACCAGTTCTACTCACTACCACCTAGCGCTGACACATCCTGCAGTTTGTTGGTTGTTACTTGCCCTGGAATGCACATATCCTCCCTCCATTACTGAGATGGACATTGTGGCCAGAATATTCAAATGAATCAGCACTGCACTAATAGGGTTAGTACCTTGCTAACCATGGTTTGCAGTGGAAGCAGGGAATCACTAAAAGGCCATATTGAAAAGCACAGTCAGCAAGACACCATTAGTGATTTACTGCTAAAAGTATGTTAACGCCTATATAAATCTTCAAATGATCCTTGAATGCAGCCTGGCACACTAAAGGTTTGTGAAGCCATTAAATGGACACTAGTGCCACACAATTAAATAGCTCTACAAACCGGTACTAGCTACATGCACAGTGGTACACCCACCTCCGTGCCTGATTATATTGCCAAGCACAGTTATACATAGCCTTGATTTGTCTAGTGCTCCTGCATGATTCTTGCACTGATCATAATGTCCATATCCTTAGTGATCTAGTGGCTGCCTCACCTGATCACTGTGCCGACACTGTTTAAACATAGCCCTGGTAGTCTAGTAGCCCCCACCACTGAGCCCCTACATAAATTTACCACCCACCTACCCCCAGCGCAGCACTGAGATGGTGGCTAGCACTAACCCACCACTTACTACCACTGCCGGTCACCAACTGCCACACTCAGCATTTGCAGAAGTAACTAATGTAAGTCTGAATGTGGGTCTACTTTCCATGCTCATGGACATATCTTAGGTGCCCCCCTCTCTCTCTCATGGACACAATATGGCTTGGGGGGGCAGGTGCAGTTATATAATATTCTGTCTGTGAGGTCAGAGCAGTTTCCACAGCAACAAATCATGATGTTACAAACAGGGTTATGACTTCAGCAGGTGAACGAAGCAGGAAGATGATGAAGTCTGGGGTACAAAGATGATGTTTCACAGAAATGCACTCATTCATTAAGAATGAGGGGATATAAGTAAATAAACGTAATGACATATTATTTGAACTGTATCTCTATATTGTATTTTAAAACACTTTCTTAGATACAGGAAAAAATACTTTAAACATGGGCATGATGCATTACTGATGACGAGGGTTCTTTGGTGCCACCTGCTGGCTGTTCTTTTTTCTTCCCTCTTGCAGCCAGGGCCTCCTTTGTTCCGGCTCCCCCAGACCCCTAACCTGGCTTCTCACAGACTTACCTTCTGACTCTGTCCTCCACTTGTCTCACCCCTCCCAGGGGGCAGTGGGCCAAGCCTCTCACCGCATGGACCAGGTCCCAGATGGAGGTGCATCACATCACCGGTGCGGAGCTTGGGGAGAGCCAGTACTTATCCTGCCTTGCCAGGGCTTTTTTCTTGTTCTGATTCCCCTCAGGATGCATGCAGTGAGGGTGCTAATGCACATGCATGCGACCGTGCATTGTAGCGCAGCATCAGCCTGTGTCCCTCCTCCCTCAATGCCTCTCCAACTGCACTACCACCTGTGGTCACCCAAGTGGCAGTGAAGCAGTGGACCTGGCAACCCTCTCACCTCAGAGAAGGGGAGTTTCCTCTGGGACACTTTATCCTCCTGCCCCAGCCGACCCCCAGTGATCCACTGAACACAGGTCATTAGTGTGCAAAGCGGTAGCCCTACCACTGCACCAATGGGCCAGATGGCCATTTTGACTATTGTACTGAATGCATGTATTTTGACTGCTCAGCCACCAGACTACTGGGTCTGCAGTTTGCCTTTATGTGCCAGTTCCATAAAAAAAGAGGTTTGTCTTGCAAGTATGCTTGTCTGATTAAGGAAATGCACTACATTTCATTTTCATTTTTTATTGGTTATACTGGTGTGAAAGATGAGCAGAATGTTCATTTTCACTAGTGATCAGTTATACAGACACAGTATAAATATACAAATACAACCAAAACAGTACCTCTAAAAACAATCCCAGGGGGAATGATCAAATATTGATGTAGCTTTTTACTGAATGTTTGAACATTGTTCCCCTCAATAATTTTAGAGGCTAGAATGTTATAAGGACCAATGGTCCAAAAGTACGAAGCTTTCTGGCTTAAAACAGTATTCCTAAAGGGAAGCTTGAATGTGAATTTAGACTGAGGACATGTCCCCAACTTGTTAGAGGAATGCTTAAATAACTCCAGAATGCAATCAGAAGCTTTGACAATCACCACTTTATGTAAAAACACTTCTGACTTGTGGGTCAATCTGCCATCATAGAGGCGACAAGCCTTTGTGTGAAACAGATAAAGAAAACAAAGCGGAGTAAAAAAACACTATGGTTCTCAAAAGAGGTGGCAGGGAAGGTTAAGGAGAAAAAGGCTGCATTCAAAAAGTATAAGAAATCACAGAAGAAGCACAATAGGAAACTGTATCAATTAAAGCAGAAAGAAGTGGGGAAGGCAGTCAAAATAGCTAAAGCCCAAACCGAGGAAAAAATAGCCAATTCAGTTAAGAAGGGGATAAAACATAGGTACATTAGGGAGCACAGAAAGGGTAAGGGAGGAATAGTGAAGATTAATAAGGAGAGGAGGTGGGCAGAGGAGACAGTGAAAAGGCAGAGATATGAATGAATACTTTTGCTCAGTATTCACAAAAGAAGATGAGGAGGAGTTACCTAAAACCAGACAATAGAAGCACTCTGGGTAGGGGGCTTGACACCAGTCCATTTACAGAAGAAAAAGTCCTGAAAGAACTCCTAAAACTCAAGGTGGACAAAGCAATAGGGCCTGATGGATTCACCCCAGAATCCTAAAAGAACTAAGGAGGACCTAGTGACACCACTGACCACACTTTTTAACAAATCATGGGAGGATGGGGTGATACATGAGGACTGGAGGAGGGCAGATGTGATTCCCCTTCACAAAAGTGGGAGCAAGGCAGAAATAGGAAACTACAGACCTGTAAGTTTGACGTCAGTGGTAGGGAAAATGATGGAATCACTTCTGAAAGAAAGAATTCTTGAGTACCTAGAGGCCAGCAGGGCACAGGACCCAAGGCAGCATGGATTTACAGCAGGAAGGTCATGTCAGACGAATCTAATAGATTTCTTTGACTGGGTGACCAAAGTAATAGACCAGGGAGGGGCTATGGATATGGCCTACCTAGACTTTAGCAAGGCATTTGACACAGTCCTGCACAAAGGATTAATAATCAAGTTAGCCAGCCTCGGCGTGGGTCCCAGGGTGGTAGCCTGGGTAGAAAACTGGCTGCACAACAGGACACAAATGGTAATAGTGAATGGAATACATTCTGAAGAAAGGGGGATCACTAGTGGAGTACCTCAGGGCTCAGTACTGGGTCCAGTCCTCTTTAACATCTTTATAGGTGACATTGCAGAGGGTCTGGAGGAAAAGGTATGCCTCTTTGCAGATGACACAAAGATCTGTAACAGAGTTGATACACAAAGTGGGGTAGAAAGGATGAAAAGGGACTTGGCAAGGTTAGAGGAATGGTCAGACATATGGCAACTTAGATTCAATGCAAGAAGTGCAAAGTAATGCACCTGGGAAACAAAAACCCAGGAGAAGAGTACACAATAGCAGGGGAGGTACTAACAACAACAAAAATGGAAAGGGACCTGGGGGTAGTCATATCAGATGATCTAAAGGTTGGTAAGCAATGTGAGAAGTCAGTAAGAAGAGCCAGGGGGATACTGGGATGCATAGGAAGGGGCATCACAAGTAGAAAAAGGAAAGTGGTTATCCCTCTGTACAGACAGTTGGTGAGACCCCATCTGAAGTACTCTGTGCAGTTTTGGAGACCTCATCTACGCAAGGACATAGGATGGAAGCAGTCCAGAGAAGAGCAACTAAAATGGTGCAGGGTCTGCATCAGAAACCATATGAAGAGAGACTGAAAGAGCTTAATATGTATACCCTTGATGAAAGGAGGGAGAGGGGGACATGATAGAAACATTCAAGTACCTCAAGGGAATCAACAAAGTCCAGGAGGGTAGCATCTTTCAGAAAAAGAGATGTGTAAGAACAAGGGGGCACAATTTAAAGATAGAGGGGGGACGGCTCAGGGGTAATGTGAGGAGATTTTTTCACAGAGAGAGAGAGTGGTGGATGCATGGAACTGCCTTCCTGGAGAGGTTGTTGGGTCTGAAACAGTGGGGAATTCAAACATGCATGGGACAGACATAAGAGCAATTGTAGTGGCGGGTGGCAGGAAGCAGGCTGTTGGTTATCTAGAATCTGCAGCTTATCCAGTAGGTAGGAAATGGACAGACTGGGTGGGCCAAGCGGTCCTTATCTGCTGTCAAAGTTTATGTTTCTATGTCTTGAAGGGCGACACAAAACAGAATTATACAGATGGCAGTGATGGGGCCAGAATTTTAAACCAGTTATGAAGCAGCAGACACAATCGTAGGTAATGCAGACCTTAGACAGGACCCTTGCTAAGGAGACTGTATATACGAGGCAGCCATAATCAAGAACTGGAAACAAGGCAGTTGGCAAGTAGCCGCCTTGTTTCAGAGACCAGAAAGATTATAACTTTGTATAATCACATTCATCACATTAATTGATGAGGTGGAGGAAGAAAGGGAGAGAAACCATCAGATGGCATGGCTCGGTTAGGAAGAATTAATGAGTGCAAGCCAGAAACAGAAAACTGTTTGGCTCAAACTAAAAAGTACTGTGCATAGTATTATGGGAGATTGTGCCTTCAGATTGTTGCATAAGCTGGTGCATTCACAAAAACCAAAAGAGAAATCTTTTGATGTAAGAGTTTCAGTTTTACAGAACCACATTTTAATAGGGCTGTGCAAAAGAAATATTGTTCTGGACAAATGCAGACAAATATTGCCCTTTTTACAAACACAAATATCACTCTTAAGCATTTGTATTACACCACACAGAGTAGTGTTAGACCTTGGTTTAGGCTGATGTGAAACACCTATGACTACTACAGTTCATTACAGGAATGCAGATTTTCTTGATAACTCTGCACATGTTACTGAAACCTCTCACACCATTGGTATATGTCAACATTAACAACAGACGCAAGCCTGAAATGCAAAATAAAATATTTTGCAAACACTGATATACAAATAATTACAAATACAGATACTGTACATATACAGATACCAGACACACAAATACAAATATGAAAAATCAGCCCCAGGCACAGCCCTGCATTTTGAACAAAAGACCACTGCTAACTGCTAAGTGGTTTCATTTTCCCCAGTGTTATCAGAAGTAAAGGGATGTTACGCAGTCTGCAGCTGAACTGAAGCACTGTTCAGCTGTGAATTTGGACTGTATTTGAACGAGGCAATTATAAACCATTTTCCCTGTGGTACTGGCAATGAGGTTCCAATGTGTCAGCTGTTATCAGATGCTAATCTGACTTTTGCAAGGGCCAGGGAAGATGCCAGAGGTATGGAAACTGCTGAGAAAGATACACAGCAGGTAGAAAAATTGATACCCTGAAGAGAACCATTATCAAGGTAAATGGTAAACCTACTGTTTCATCATCGGAACATGTGATTGCTCCAATTGTACAAATCATGCCCCTAATGGCTATGTTAGAGAGACGGTAAATGCCATTTATGTTGAAGATCAAGGCATGTGAATAAAAACTTGTCATGAAAGCCTGAAGCTAATAGAAAGATTATCCAGCCGAGAGAGCAAGCAAATAAGGTATGCGGAGGCTGAGTGTGAGGAAGAGTATGATAAGTTTTAATTGCCACAGCGTAATAACAAATCTCCATTCAAAACAACTTTACACACTGAGGACAAGGAAAACAACATGGAGACAGACTCAGGTACAAAGATGAGACTCAGGTACAAAGATGAGACTCAGGTACATAGATCAGACACAGGTGCATGGATCAAACACAGGTGCATGGATCAGGCACAGGTGCATGAATCAGACACAGGTGCATGGATCAAACACAGGTACATAGATCAGACACAGGTACATAGATCAGACACAGGTGCATGGATCAAACACAGGTACATAGATCAGACACAGGTGCATGGATCAGACACAGGTGCATGGATGAGACACAGGTGCATAGATCAGACATAGGTGCATGGATCAGACACAGGTGCATGGATCAGATACAGGTGCATAGACCAGATACAGGTGCATAGACCAGATACAGGTGCATAGATCAAACATATATATACCAAGTTCAACAGTTCCTTACCCCTGATGCTAGGATATCTGTTGCCCAAGGCCTTCTACTCCCCGGACTCTGCTATGCTTTGCCTGTCTTTGCCATGGCACAGGCAAACGTCCTTCAGACGTGGGCTGTTGCTTACAACAACATCTGTAGATTTGCTCTATCAGCTCCCCGCCATACTCACCATTGTACACTTTACTCTGACCTCCACTGGTTATCCCCTTCATCCTGCTGCTCTTATTCATTAGGTTGTCTGGCCAACAATATAATTTGTTCTTCTCTCCCCTTTAACCTAGTAGCAATGTTCACCCCATAGACTGCTCCCGCTCCCTCCAGTCTAGGTCGTTAGCTCTCCTCTCCATCCCCAAATGTTCAACCAGGATGGGTGAATTTGCCTTCTCCTACTATGCCCCCAAATTCTGGACTTCTCTACCACTTGACGTCAGACATTCAAAATCCCACTCTGCCTTCAACAAAGCCCTCTCCGATTACCCTTCCTCCCTCGATACTTGTAAATGTTCTTAGCTTCATGACTCATAAATCACCCTATCCTGCACTGATTACTCTGAGCCAACTCAAACCCTCCCCTCCCCCTCTCCTACAAACTACAGATAAGCACTTAGGTTTCTCTGTTTTATTTTATTTTATTTTTAGTCCAATTATCTGCCTTCTAACTGGACTTAGCTTATTGCTCCTTCTTGCTTGTATCCTTTTTTATATTTTTGTCTTTATTTTATTTTAAAATAAAAAAGAAAGATAGTAGGTCACAGGCAATCATATGAACCTTTGTAGACATGTCATTATACTAGTCTCCTAAAAGATGTGTACAGCATTTATCCAGCAAACAAGGGAACTCCCTGTACACAATATATAGACAACAGGAATTCAGTATAGATTACATAAACAGACAGCATTTAGAGTGATTTACTAACATCAATTAATCAGCCTGTTAAAACTATATATAGCTGTGTTAGAGTACCATTTATGGAACACATTCTTCATAATGCTGTAATTGATATAGCACCCATTTTCTCCATTTCAGTTCAAATACTTCACTCCTATCTATAAGTCTAGCAGACATTCTCTCTCTAGTACATATATTTCCCTAGTCATCCCAACCCAGGAAGCTTTAGTTGGGGTGGCCTTAGTGCCCCAGTGCCTAGTAATTGTTTTATGAGCTGCCAGAGTCAAGGTAGTAATTTGTTTTTATACTAACTTTTCTACCCTGATTTCCTCCGGTATAGTGAAGGTCAGGATAAACATGGGGGTAAATAAATCCTTTTTATCATATACTGCATTGAGTTCAGTAATCGCCTCCCTCCAAAACGGTTCATGTAGTGGGCATGCCCACATTATATGTGTGTGACCAGCCTGCTGAGTACCACAACCCCTCCAGCACACCCCTGCTGGGTCCCCATGAATTTTGAAATCATTTCAGGCATGCGGAAAATCTGACTCTGAGCTTCCATGCAAACCCTTCCAGTAGGGAGCCTGGATTACTTTGCTAAGTGGCAGGGCTGCCCTCTCCACTGTATCCTAGGGATAGAAACCTGGGATTCCTAGCCAACTGCAGCCTTATGGTCTCCATAGAATCTCCGGACATTCCGTGAGCTCCATATATCCACTGACACAGTGTTCCATGGAGGTGCCAGATAGATTAGCACAAATCAAGCCCAGCGAGGGCTTTTCCACTAAATCAACTGTTATTTTCCTGGAGACCTAGGTAGGACAGCAGCTGCAGTAGCTACACAAATCTTGTTGACAGAGAGAATTTAGCTTGTAAACTAACAAATGGCATCATACTGTGGGACCCATCATCTGGTGTATATATTTTAGCCCTTTTGTTGCCATAATGTTACTCTACCACCAGTGTGATTCAGTAGAAAAGCCTGATCCCATGCCACTGCATGGAGGAACAACCTAAAATGTTGGGTCAAGTAATTCTCCAGAATCTAGAGCCAGACATGAAAGGGTATTCTGGCATATAGAGTAAACTTTGTGAGCTGGCTGCAATATGGGGATTACCAAAAGATAGCTTGTTAAATCCTGTATCCCATTTAAAGTGGTTTCTATGGCTTTCAGTGGGTGGAACAGTTTGGGATACTCCAGCCCAGTAGGGTACACTTTGACTTGCTCTAGAATATTCATTGAAGTTAGGTAGGTTTAAGCCTCCCTGAGCCCTAGGAAGCTGAAGTGTACTATATCTGATTCTGGGCGGTTCCCTGCTCCAAAGGAATATGGAAACCATCCTGTCCCAGTCTCGAAAATCTAATTTGCATGGTACCATAGGCAGGGTGTGAAGATAGAATAAAATTCTGGGAAGAACATTTTGCTTCACTGCTTCTACTCTGTTAAGAAAGCTCAGTGGGGATTGTCATCATCTGGATATATCTACTGAGAGCTGTTGAGTGATTGCCTTGAAATTTAGTGTATCTATGGCTTCCAAATTGGTTGACAGTTTAATTCCTAAGTACCTCATGGTGACCTTATTCCACTTTAAAGGATAGGATTGTTTCAGTCTCTGAGATGGCTTAAAATTATATAACGAGAACCTCCGTCTTTTGTTCAGTAATTTTATAACCTGCTAAATGACTAAAAATTTCAATTGCTCAAAGCTCAGGGATAGAAGTCTCTGGATTAATTAGTGTCAGGGTATATACATCGGCAAATAAAGACAGTTTATATTCTCTGCCTCTGAGGGGAACCCCCTCAATGAGAGAATGCTGCATGATAGAGGCCACCAAGGGTTCTAAATAGAGGGCAAATAGCAGGGGTGACAAAGGGCACCCCTGTCTAGTACCCCTAGACAAAGGAAATGGGTCTGACAGGGCTCCATCCAGTTTGACACATGCCTTGGAGGGAGAATAAATATTCTGGAGTTGTTTGATTAATCCCGTCGGGAATCTAAATTTTGACAGGGTCTCCCAGAGAAAAGACCAGGAGACCCTGTTGAACGCTTTCTCAGCATCCAACCCAGTGCAACCAGTGGGATCTCCCAACTGTGGGCATAATCTATTAATAGGAAAGTGCGCCTAACTGCATCATGAGCCTGTCTCCACTCACAAACCCCACCTGGTCTTGGTCTATTAAGGTCGGAGAGAGATTCCAGTCTATAGGCAAGAATGGACATATAGATCTTATAACCACGATTAAGGCATTGAAATGGGTCTATAGGATGCTGCATGCTTCAAGTCCTTCTGTGGTTTAGGTATAGCTGCTATAGTGGCATATTGCCATGATGGAGGTGGCTGTTCTCCCTCTTGCACTGCATGGTATGCTGGCAATAGTATCAAGTATAACCAGGTCCTTATACACTTTATAAAACTCAGCGGGTAGCCGTCAGCCCAGGGCTTTTAAGTTTTGGCTTTATGCAGTACCTGGGCTAGTTCAGATTCATTTGCTGGACACACTAAAGTTTGCACCTGGATTTCTGTAAGCTTAGGAAGGGATACCTGTTTTTAGGTAACTATTTATTTTATCTAAGAGGTGGGCTGTCCCTGACTATATACAGTTTCATAGCAGGTAGGTAGCTAGTGCATTCCTAATCTTCTGGGGGTGAGTGAGAAGCTTTTTAGTTTCTGGGTCAAACAGATTATTAACACATGCTTTCGCTTTATATTCCAGTAATCTCCTTGCCAGCCTCACAGGCTCCTCTAGGTCCTCTCTCAGTAGTGATAATGCCTTAAGTAAAGCAGCTGCTGTTCAATCTGCTGATCCATACATTTCTGAAGTTTTTGTTTTACCTGTTGAATTAGGGCTTAATCGTCAGATTCCCTGGTCCCATGCCATCTGGATGAACTGCAATTCCTCCTGTAGTGCTTTATAGTGTTCTTCCCTCTGCTTTTTCTTTAGAGCCTCATATTTAATCATTATGCCCCTTAAAACCACTTTTAAGGTATCCCAAAGAATAGCGGGACTCCCCCTCCTGACCTGTATTCTCTGATATAATACGGGGGATGGCATCTTGAACTGTTTGTTTAAACTCTGGATCTTTAAGTTGTGCTAAATTTAATCTCCAAAGTGTAACTTTCTGAGGTCTACCTAATTTTAATTTCAGGAAGACAAGGGCATGATCAGACAGCACAGTGGCACCATGCCACACATCACAAATCGTGTCTACGTGTTCTATGGTGGTAAATACATAATCCAGTCTGGCTTCAACTTGAGTTGTGGCAGCAACATGCATGTAGCTTTGAATAGTAGGGAAGATATGCTTCCATGTATCTGTCAATCCAAGGGTTACCAGGTTCTGCTTAAAGCACTTCTGCAAGGGGTTTACCCTGTGGGGCAATGTTCTGGAGACATCCAGGCAGTGGTCCAAGACAAAGTTTAGATCCCATCCCATAATAAGTTGACCCCAGAAAACTGAAAGTAAATCTGTAAAAAAACTTTTGTGCTACCTGCCTACCCAATCTCGGAGGGACATACAATAAAGCCAGGGTCACCTCCTGAGATTAGAGACGACAGAAGTGATAGCATATCAGCCCTCAGGATCCTTTATTTTTCTCTAGGTTCCCATTGGGCCCACTGGACAATAGAATTGCGACCCCCCCTCCTTTGCCCCATTCTATGTGAGGAGGCAGTCACTAATAAATACCTATTAGTTTGCAGTTTTAAGTGCTCCACAAAAGACAGATGGATTTCCTGAAGTATATCAACTCTGTTTTTTCCCTGCTAAATAACTGCTGGAGCCTAGCTTTTAACTGGGGAGTGAATGCCATTGATATTCAATGACAGGATTAAGGATTGTGCCATCATGGTTAAAGATATCTAAAGTATGGAGATCTGGCCATTCCCATACCCAGTGTGACTAACAGGTCTCTATAACATATAGTAATCAATAGAGAGAATGCCTGTCATCGGCAGCTTCCAGAACCCCAGTCCTTAGCATGCTGGAAATCAAGATAGTTATGCTGTGACGTACTATGGAATATGATATCCTGATTTGCCATCCTACTTAACAGTACAAAACATTAAAAACAACCTTTTGAAACACTGTTAACATATCCCAATATTCTGGGCTGAAAAAAATCTGTAGAGGGACACCAACTGGGCCATCCTCCCAACTTTGTGTCAACATGTAACATCAGAGTTTAAAACTGACTTCCCAGGTAGGGAGGAAAAATTTTCGCTCCTCCTTCTCCCGTGATGATATTGCTATTTACCGCCGGAGGGAAGTAATCCAGTTAAAACCTTTAACTGAGCCTCCCAGGGGCTTCTCTCGCCCCTTAAACTAGTAAATGTTATACCCAGACAAATCCGGGTAAAAGAGGGGTGATATAAAAATCAAAAAGAATGAGAGTGTGAAAATGTGTCATCTGCCTCAGCCCTTGCACCAAGACCAGGGACAGTGGTTTACCGCATATGCGGTGACGTGGATGGGAATGTGTAATTCTGATTGCACCGTGGAGAAAGCGGCGCCAAAAGAACTAGTGTTTGTTCTCGCTGATTGTGAGAACAGAGTGCCATAAGTGCGGTGCAAGCGTGTTTGCGTTTCACTCTGCACTCTGCTTTGCTGCCCCGTTTGTTTTGCTGCTTGCTGTGTTCCTCGACGACATTCCTGCAATGACAATCTCTGTCCATCGGTCTATTCTCTTTCCCGGTAAGTTTTCTGCTGCCTGTGTTGTGGAGGTAGTAAGCCTGGCTCTGAGTTTGCTCATGAGAAGAGAACTTGCCTAAGTCTGGCTCTAGGTCCATACAGGCAGGTCATCTCCTTTGTGTAGAATGTTAGAAAACCAAAAGAACCATAAGGCTTTTTGGAGCAGTTGTTTTTGGATTGGAATTTGGACCTCCATGTTGGAATGGTTATTTTTGGAACTTGGTGGGAATCGGGGGGAGAGATCGTTGATTCACCGAGGAGAGAGAGAGAGAGAGAGAGAGACAGGCTGGAATGATTCCCCACAGTTTGTTTATTTTAGTTTTCTTCTCCGGGGTCTGAGACTTACAGTGCTGCTACATGGAGCCATTTGGCACCGAACTACTGCCTTCAAAGAAATGGAGCAGTCGCTCCATTAAATCTTAGCTACAGCATAGCACCACAGGTTTGAATCCCACCAGATTTGGGGTGCTTACACTCTTTCCCTGTTAGTTGTCATTCGCGAATTTCGTCGCAATGCTTCTTTGGAGACCTGGGACCATGGACTTTTTTCACTCGGTATTTGATGCCTGGTTTTTTATACCTGCATGTCTACTAATGCTTTTGGGTGAGATCTGCCATTTTTTACAATGTGTTTTCTACTGCTGCTGCATTTACTAAAGTATTTTTGTAGGCTTTGTGCTGACCCCTGTCCCATTTTGATTTTGTCAGTCGATCAAACTTAGTGCTCCCTTGTTAGAGAGACAGGCATATTTTGCAATTTATCTACCCCAATTTAACTATCCCAGGTAGATAAACTGATCAGTGCTGCACTGACAACACCCTGAAGGCACAAAGGGGCACAAGGTGGACACCCATCCAGAAAAAAATCCCTACCCCATACTGCTGCCCCCAGGAGTGCCACATCCAGAGTGACTGTGCTGGTCTGTTGGGGTGGGCAGAGTGGCCAGCAGGTCTGTGGGGGTGGGCAGAGTGGGGAGAGTGGCCGGGCAGGTCTGTTGGGGTGGGCAGAGTGACTGGGCTGATGCATCGGGATGGGGAGAGTGGCTGTGCTGGTGCACTGGGGTGGGGAGAGTGTCCGTGCAGGTCTGATGGGGTGGGCAGAGTGGCCGGGCAGGTCTGTTGGGGTGGGCTGAGTGTCCGTGCAGGTCCATGGGGGTGGTCAGAGTGGCTGAGCTGGTGCATTGGGGTGGGGAGAGTGGCTGTGCAGGTCTGTTGGGCTGGGGAGAGAGGTCAGGCAGGTCTGTTGGGGTGGGGAGAGTGGCTGGGCAGGTCTGTTGGGGTGGGCAGAGTGTCCGTGCAAGTCCATGGGGGTAAAGTGGCTGTGCTGGTGCATCAGGGTGGGCAGAGTGGCCAGGCAGGTCTGTTGAGGTGGGCTGAGTGTCTGTACAGGTCCATGGGGGTGGGCAGAATGGCTGGGATGATGCATCGGGGTGGGGAGAGTGGCTGTGCTGGTGTACTGGGGTGGGGAGAGTGTCCGTGTAGGTCAGTGGGGGTGGGCAGAGTGTCTGTGCAGGTCCGTGGGGGTGGGCAGAGTGGCTGTGCTGGTGCATCAGGGTGGGCAGAGTGGCTGTGCAGGTCTGTTGGGGTGGACTGAGTGGCCAGACAGGTCTGTTGGGGTGGACAGAGTGGCTGTGCTGGTGCATCAGGGTAGGCAGAGTGGCCGTGCAGGTCTGTAGGGGTGGGGAGAGTGTCCGTGCAGGTCCATGTGGGTGGGCAGAGTGGCTGTGCTAGTGCATCAAGGTGGGCAGAGTGGCCAGGCAGTTCTGTTGGGGTGGACTGAGTGTCCATACAGGTCCATGGGGGTGGGGAGAGTGGCTGTGCTGGTGTACTGGGGCGGAGACAGTGTCCGTGTAGGTCAGTGGGGGTGGGCAGAGTGTCCGTGCAGGTCTGTTGGGTTGGGCAGAGTGGCTGTGCAGGTCTGTTGGAGTGGACAGAGTGGCTGGGCTGGTGCATCGGGGTGGGGAGAGTGGCTGGGCTGGTGCACTGGGGTGGGAGAGTGTCCATGCAGGTCAGTGGGGGTGGGCGGACTGTCCATGCAGTTCCTTGGGGTGTGGGCAGAGTGGCTGTTCAGAACTGTAGGGGTGGGGAGAGTGGCCGTGCGGGTCCATGTGGGTGGGCAGAGTGCCTGGGCTGGTGCATCGGGGTGGGGAGAGTTGCTGGGCTGGTGCACTGGGGTGGGAGAGTGTCCATGCAGGTCAGTGGGGAGGCAGACTGTCCATGCAGGTTCTTGGGGGTGGGCAGAGTGGCTGTGCTAGTGGGGAGGCGGCTGGGCTGGTGCATCGGGGTGGGCAGAGTGGCCGTGCAGGTCTGTAGGAGTGGGAGAGTGGCCGTGCAGGTTCATGGGGGTGGGCAGAGTGGCTGTGCTGGTGCACTGGGGTGGGAGAGTGGCCATGTAGGCCAGTGGGGTGGGCAGAGTGGCCATGCAGGTCCATAGGGGTGGGCAGAGTGGCTGTGCTGGTGCATCAGGGTGGGCAGAGTGGCTGTGCAGGTCTGTTGGGATGGACTGAGTGGCCAGACAGGTCTGTTGGGGTGGGCAGAGTGGCTGTGCTGGTGCATCAGGGTAGGCAGAGTGGCCGTGCAGGTCTGTAGGGGTGGGGAGAGTGTCCATGCAGGTCCATGTGGGTGGGCAGAGTGGCTGTGCTAGTGCATCAAGGTGGGCAGAGTGGCCAGGCACGTCTGTTGGGGTGGGCTGAGTGTCCATACTGGTCCTTGGGGGTGGGCAGAGTGGCTGGGCTGATGCATCGGGGTGGGTAGAGTGGCTGTGCTGGTGTACTGGGGCGGGGAGAGTGTCCATGTAGGTCAGTGGGGGGTGGGCAGAGTGTCCGTGCAGGTCTGTTGGGTTGGGCAGAGTGGCTGTGCAGGTCTGTTGGGGCGGACAGAGTGGCTGGGCGGGTGCATCGGGGTGGGAGAGTGGCTGGGCTGGTGCACTGGGGTGGGGAGAGTGTCCATGCAGGTCAGTGGGGGTGGGCAGACTGTCCATGCAGGTCCTTGGGTTTGGGCAGAGTGGCTGTGCAGGTCTGTGGGGTGGGGAGAGTGGTCGTGAGGGTCCATGTGGGTGGGCAGAGTGGCTGGGCTGGTGCATCGGGGCAGGAAGAGTTGCTGGGCTGGTGCACTGGGGTGGGGAGAGTGTCCGTGCAGGTCCGTGGGGGTGGGCAGAGTGACTGTGCTGGTGCATCAGGGTAGGCAGAGTGGCTGTGCAGATCTGTTTGGATGGGCTGAGTGTCCGTGCAGGTCTGTGGGGGTGGGCAGAGTGGCTGTGCTGGTGCATCAGGGTGGGCAAAGTGGCCAGCAGGTCTGTTGGGGTGGGCAGAGTGGCTGGGCTGGTGCATCGGGGTGGGGAGAGTGGCTGGACTGGTGCACTGGGGTGGGGAGAGTGTCCATGCAGGTCAGTGGGGGTGGGCGGACTGTCCATGCAGGTCCTTGGGGGGTGGGCAGAGTGGCTGTGCTGGTGGGGAGAGTAGCTGGGCTGGTGCATTGGGGTGGGCAGAGTGTCCGTGCAGGTCTGTTGGGGTGGGGAGAGTGTCTGTGCAGGTCCATGTGGGTGGGCAGAGTGGCTGGGCTGGTGCATCGGGTGGGGAGAGTGGCTGTGCTGGTGCACTGGGGTGGGGAAAGTGTCCATGTAAGTCAGTGGGGGTGGGCAGAGTGTCCGTGCAGGTCCGTGGGGGTGGGCAGAGTGGCTGGGCTGGTGCATTGGGGTTGGCAGAGTGGCTGTGCAGGTCTTTTAGGGGTGGGGAAAGTGGCTGTGCAGGTCCATGGGGGTGGGAAGAGTGGCTGTGCAGGTCCATGGGGATGGGCAGAGTGGCGGACAGGTATGAAGGGTGGGCTGAGTGTCTGTGCAGGTCCATGGGGGTTGGCAGAGTGGCTGGGCTGGTGCATCGGGGTGGGGAGAATGGCTGTGCAGGTCTGTTGGGGTGGGCAGTTTGGCCAGGCAGGTCTGTTGGGGTGGGGAGAGTGTCCATGCAGGTCAGTGGTCACTTTGAGAAGAGCCCTTACTGCGGATTGGAGCTCCTACATGTGGTACTCTAGGAAGGGTGGTGTCTGCCAGAAATTCCCACAGGCTGGAAGGGGGATCTTTAGGATTGGCAGGGGTTCAAATAGAATGCTTCAAAAGCCTTGTTGATGCCCTAAAGTTTGTCACCTACCCTGAAGGAATCTTGATGCTGCTAATGTGCTAATGTGGTCATTGATGATCAGCTGAGGGACGGGCTGGGTGGACTGGTTCACATGCTGTCAAAAATGGTTCTGGCCTCCAAGAGGGGAGCAGGAGCCAGGTGGCTGGAATGTTTGCCAGCATGTATGCCAGTCTGCTGAGTCCATTTCACACCCAGTGATTGTTTGTTGATGGTTGACTGAGGGATGGGCTGGGCAGACTGGTTCACATGCTGGCAAAAATGGTTCTGGCCTCGGGGCGCTCAGGCAGAGTGGCACAGAACCATTTTCCCAGCATGTATGCCAGTCTGCCGAGTCCATGCCACGCTCCAGTGATTGTTTGTTGATGGTTGGCTGAGGGACGGTCTGGGTGGATTGGTTCACATTCTGGCAAAGTGGTTCTGGCCTCTGGGGCGCTTAAGCAGAGTGGCACAGAACCATTTTTCCAGCATGTTTGCCAGTCTGCCGAGTCCATGCCACGCTTCCAGTGATTGTTTGTTGATGGTCGGGCTGAGGGACGGGCTGGGTGGACTGGTTCATGTGCTGGAAAAATGGTTCTGGCCTCTGAGGGAGGGTGGGCGGGCAGAGTGGCACAGAACCATTTTCCCAGCATGTATGCCAGTCTGCCGAGTCCATGCCACGTCCTGTGATTGTTTGTTGATGGTTGGCTGAGGGACGGTCTGGGTGGATTGGTTCACATGCTGGCAAAAATGGTTCTGGCCTCTGGGGGTAATTTTGGCAGAGTGGACAGAACCATTTTTCCCAGCATGTTTGCCAGTCTGCTGAGTCCATGCCACGCCTCCAGTGATTGTTTGTTGATGGCCGCTGAGGGACGGGCTGGGTGGACTGGTTCATGTGCTGGAAAAATGGTTCTGGCCTCTGAGGGAGGGTGGGCGGGCAGAGTGGCACAGAACCATTTTTCCAGCATGAAGCCACTCTGCTGAGTTCATGCCATGATCCAGTGGTGGGTCAGCTGAGGGACGGCTGGGCGGACTGGTTCATGTGCCGGAAAAATAGTTATGGCCTCTGAGGGAGGGGCGGTGGGCAGAGTGGCACAGAACCATTTTTTCCAGCATGTATGCCAGTCTGCAGAGTCCGTGCCATGCTCCAGTGGTTGGTTGTTGTTGGCCGGCTGAGGGATGGGCTGGACGGACTGGTTCACAGACTGGAAAAAATGGTTCTGGCCTCTGAGGGAGGGGTGGAAGAGTGGGCAGACTGGCACAGAACCATTTTTTCCGGCATGTATGCCAGTCTGCCGAGTTTGTGTCACGCTCCGGTGGTTGTTTGTTGATGGTCGGCTGAGGGACGGTCTGGGTGAACTGGTTCACATGCTGGCAAAAATGGTTCTGGCCTCTGAGGGAGGGGCGGGTGGGAAGAGTGGCACAGATCCATTTTTCCCAGCATGTATGCCAGTCTGCTGAGTCCATGCCACGCTCCGGTGGTTGCTTGTTGATGGTCGGCTGAGGGACAGACTGGGTTGACCGGTTCACATGCTGGCAAAAAATGGTTCTGGCCTCTGGGGGGGGCACTCGGACAGAGTGGCACAGAACCATTTTACCCAGCATGTATGTCTGTCTGCTGAGTCCGTGCCACGCTCCAGTGATTGTTGATGGTCGGCTGAAGGATGGGCTGGGCAGACTGGTTCACATGCTAGCAAAAAATGGTTCTGGCCTCTGAGGGATGGGCAGGCAGGCAGAGTGGCACAGAACCATTTTTTCCAGCATATATGCCAGTCTGCCGAGTCCATGCCATGATCCAGTGGTTGGTCGTTGTTGGTGTATGCATATATATATATCTTTTTTAACATTACTGTGTGGTTCAACAAGATGTTACAACATGATGACCTGTCATCATTTAGCACCCTGGATACCCAAGTGGGGACTGGCTGCGTCACAGCCTGGGTCCCAGGCTTGTGATGCAGCTGTTTACCATCACGGGGTAGGAGGAAGGTGCATTGTTTGGTTTTGTGGTGATTTTTTGGGCATGTGTCTTTACTGAGGATTGCATATTTTTCATGTTTCATTTATCATTTACTGTGTTGTGCTGCCTGGGACCTGCTGTCTCTATCCTGGCTATCCTGAATTTAAACATGGTGTGAAGTATTGTTGGGTGGTGTGCATGTCTGTGTAGAAGAATACAGACACACTCTCAGACAAAAATCATTATTAAACATCAAACCGAATCAATCATGTTTCAGCTGAACCCAGAAGGCATCATCTGTGCAGTTGGAAATGTGGATTGTCCTCTTCGGTTCCCTTCGTCAATTTTGGAGGACACAGACATTGGATTACCTAAGCAATAAACAGACAAGTTAAACTGTTGAACTGCATGTTAACAATTTTACCACTTTTATTAAACACATTTTCTATGTTGAACCTTTTGCTTGAATTTCTAATGGAATATGTTGGAGGCCTGTCTTGATTTGTGCTTATAAAATTTAAAATGTAAAAGTTCAGAATAAAGAAGTTGTTGATGGGGGGCGCTTTGCGGCAACCTGGGCTACCACAGCCAGGCCCACAACCCACTGACTCATCATAGGTGGTGCTAATAAAACACCACCCAAGTATTTGCCTTTCAGGGAGTACTGTGTGGCGGTGCATGGGTGTCAGGAGGGTGCTGTGTGGCAGTGCATGGGTGTGCAGGGAGGGTACTGTGTGGCAGTGCAATGGGTATCGGGAGGGTACTGTGTGGCAGTGCATGGGTATCGGGAGGGTGCTGTGTGGCAGTGCATGGGTATCGGGAGGTACTGTGTGGCAGTGCATGGGTATCTGGAGGTACTGTGTGGCAGTGCATGGGTATCGGGAGGGTACTGTGTGGCAGTGCATGGGTATCGGGAGGGTGCTGTGTGGCAGTGCATGGGTATCTGGAGGGTACTGTGTGGCAGTGCATGGGTATCGGGAGGGTACTGTGTGGCAGTGCATGGGTATAGGGAGGGTGCTGTGTGGCAGTGCATGGGTATCAGGAGGGTACTGTGTGGCAGTGCATGGGTATCTGGAGGGTACTGTGTGGCAGTGCATGGGTATCGGGAGGGTGCTGTGTGGCAGTGCATGGGTATCTGGAGGGTACTGTGTGGCAGTGCATGGGTATCGGGAGGGTAATGTGTGGCGGTGCATGGGTATCTGGAGGGTGCTGTGTGGCAGTGCATGGGTATCTGGAGGGTGCTGTGTGGCAGTGCATGGGTATCTGGAGGGTACTGTGTGGCGGTGCATGGGTATCTGGAGGGTGCTGTGTGGCAGTGCATGGGTATCGGGAGGGTACTGTGTGGCAGTGCATGGGTATCGGGAGGGTGCTGTGTGGCAGTGCATGGGTATCGGGAGTGGTCATTCATACAAACTTCCTGTGGTGGCTTTTCTCCAAGGTGGTGTGGTGTAACTGCCTTGGCACCAGGGCAGTCAATGTTTGCTTGAATGGGGTTGGGGAACTAAAGATGGTGAGTTCTTAAAGGAGAACTACTGGCCGAGGTGAAGCCCTGACCACTGTACAGATTGGAGCTCACTTCATCTATCTTGTCCCCCCCCACAGGCACTATATTAAATTAATCTTTGCACGCAATCACTAAAACTGGTAAATTCTCCAGCGCATCCGTCTCATTAATTGAGGAGCTTGTGAACATCTCGCACTCTCGCTCATGAACTGACCATGATGCTACCTTGCCCTTTCTTCAAGTGCCCTTATGCTTAGATATTGAAGTTTTGTGCCCATTTATTATAAATACCATGGTGTGTTTAGGCCACAATTATGCTGCCAATTGAGAAAGGGGCAAGGCATTGTCATCAGCTTGCAGTTTTAATATGAGTAAGAGTGTGTCATGTTCAGTAGCGCCATAATTAACATTCCGGGTGCTCCAGAGGATGTGCCAATTGGTATTAGTGATCAGGTGCAAAGATTCATTTACCTGTACTAACTGCAGGAGGGATAGGAGAGACAAAGCCCCAATATGAACAGCTGTCTTGGTTTCACCACTGTCGGCAGACCTCCGTTCTTGGGTTTGAGCTCCGACATGAAACCTAAGAGGTTCCATTTTCATGCAGACATTCAGGAAGTTCCCAATTTACTATTTTTGCGATTCTGGATCGGTTTATTCTTTGGCAGAGATTGTGTTTTGTGTATCTCTCCATTAGCATCCTCATTAATCAATCACATTTTTTAAGTTGGATGCACTTTGTTTACAAATAAACCAATTCAGGCATCTCTATATTAGATAGGGACTGAACCGACGGAGTCCACCTTGGTGTCTAGTGGTTCAGCTTACTTCATGTCTGACCTTGGACAGATTTGTACGTGGTATTGGGCTGCAGTGCTGCACATGCTGACATGACACGGGACGGGTGAGGGCTGCATGTGCAGCCAGTGTTGCTGTCACACCGGATGGGTGGGGGCTGCAGTTCTGCACATGCTGCCGTCACAAGGGATGGGTGGGGGCTGCAGTGCTGCACATGCTGCTGTCACACGGGATGGGTGGGGGCTGCAGTGCTACACATGCTGCTGTCACACGGGATGGGTGGGAGCTGCAGTGCTGCACGTGCTGCTGTCACATGGGATGGGTGGGGGCTGCAGTGCTGCACATGCTGCTGTCAGACGGGACGATTGGGGGCTGCAGTGCTGCACATGCTGCTGTCACACAGGATGGGTGGGGGCTGCAGTGCTACACATGCTGCTATCTCACGGACAGGTGGGGGCTGCAGTGCTGCACATGCTGCCGTCACACTGGACTGGTGGGGGCTGCAGTGCTACACATGCTGCTGTCACACGGGATGGGTGGGAGCTACAGTGCTGCACATGCTGCTGTCACATGGGATAGGTGGGGGCTGCAGTGCTGCACATGCTGCTGTCACACGGGATGGGTGGGAGCTACAGTGCTGCACATGCTGCTGTCACACTGGATGGGTGGAAGCTGCAGTGCTGCACATGCTGCTATCTCACGGGATGGGTGGGGGCTGCAGTGCTGCACATGCTGCTGTCACACGGGTTGGGTGGGGGCTGCAGTGCTGCACATGCTGCTGTCACACGGGATGGGTGGGGGCTACAGTGCTGCACATGCTGCTGTCACACTGGATGGGTGGGAGCTGCAGTGCTGCACATGCTGCTATCTCATGGGATGGGTGGGGCTGCAATGCTGCACATGCTGCTGTCACACAGGATGGGTGGGGGCTGCAGTGCTGCACATGCTGCTGTCACATGGGATGGGTGGGGGCTGCAGTGCTGCACATGCTGCTGTCACACGGGATGGGTGGGAGCTACAGTGCTGCACATGCTGCTGTCACACTGGATGGGTGGGAGCTGCAGTGCTGCACATGCTGCTATCTCACGGGATGGGTGGGGGCTGCAGTGCTGCACATGCTGCTATCTCCGCAATGAACCCAGGTGGGGGCTGCAGTGCTGCACATGCTGCTGTCACACTGGATGGGTGGTAGCTGCAGTGCTGCACATGCTGCTATCTCATGGACAGGTGGGGGCTGCAGTGCTGCACATGCTGCCGTCACACTGGACCGGTGGGGGCTGCAGTGCTACACATGCTGCTGTCACACGGGATGGGTGGGAGCTACAGTGCTGCACATGCTGCTGTCACACAGAATGGGTGAGGGCTGCAGTGCTGCACATGCTGCTGTCACACGGGATGGGTGGGGACTGCAGTGCTGCACATGCTGTTGTCAGACGGGATGGGTGGGAGCTGCAGTGCTGCACATGCTGCCGTCACACCCGGATGGGTGGGGGCTGCAGTGCTGCATGCTGCTGTCTGCAGGATGGGTGGGGGCTGCAGTGCTGCACATGCTGCCGTCACATGGGATGGGTGGGGCCTGCAGTGCTGCACATGCTGCTATCACACAGGATGGGTGGAGGCTGCAGTGCTGCACATGCTGCTCTCACATGGGATGGGTGGGTGCTGCAGTGCTGCACATGCTGCCATCACACTGGATGGGTGGGGGCTGCAGTGCTGCTCATGCTGCTGTCACACGGGATGGGTGGGGGCTGCAGTGCTGCATATGCTGCTGTCACACCGGATGGGTGGGGGCTGCAGTGCTGCACATGCTGCCATCACATGGGACAGGTGGGGGCTGCATGTGCTACCACTGTTGCTGTCACACACCGGACGGGTGGGGCTGCAGTGCTGCACATGCTGACATCACACGGGATGGTTGGGGACTGCATGTGCAGCCACTGTTGCTGTCACACCAGATGGGTGGGACTGCAGTGCTGCACATGCTGCCATCACACAGGACAGGTGGGGGCTGCAGTGCTGCATATGCTGCCGTCACAAGGGATGGGTGGGGGCTGCAGTGCTGCACATGCTTCAATCACATGGGATGGGTGGGGGCTGCACATGCTGCCATCACACGGGATGGGTGGGGGCTGCAGTGCTGCACATGCTGCCATCACATGGGATTGGTGGGGACTGCAGTGCTGCCACTGTTGCTATCACACTGGACAGGTGGGGGCTGCAGTGCTGCACATGCTGCCATCACATGGAATGGGTAGGGGCTGCAGTGCTTCACATGCTGCCATCACACGGGATGGTTGGGTGCTGCATGTGAAGCCACTGTTGCTGTCACATCGGACGGGTGGGGCTGCAGTGCTGCACATGCTGCTGTGGGGCTGCAGTGCTGCTGTCAGACATTGATTGAGGAAAGACCACAGTTTCCATTTTGCCTGGAGATGGAAGTTGAAGTGACTTCTCAGTGCTTTCATGGCTGTGCTCTGCTACAGGCTGTACTGCTGTTCGGCTCACACCCAACCCTGGCCTGTTGACTGATGTGGATGCCTGAACTCCAGACTGCTAACAGCAACATGTCCTGTGATTGTGTCACTGCTGCTCCACTGAAAAGTAAGGTTTTGGATGTCTCATCATTCACTTTTTGGTCAAGACTGTCTGGTTCAGTTTCTTGTTTGGGTATGGGGGCAACAGTAGCTATTTGAGGTAGAGTTTATTTTCAGGTGGTTAGTGACTGAATGGTTTGGAGTGTTGGTGGCAAATTGGGCTGCCATGTAACTGCCCCACCATCCACCACAATTAAAATAATTGAAAATTACTTGCAGAGATACTGACACCAACCCTGGCTGGACACTTTTGTCTGTGATGAGTGATTAGAATGAATGGAGGGTGTCTGCATCAACATCCTCCATGGAAGTGGTTTTTGTTAGTACAACCCGCCATGTTGACCCAGAGCCCTTGTCCCCAAATGCAGACAGTGGGGATCTGCTGCTTTAAGTTTTATACACCTTGGGTGGTTTAGCACAAAGGTGTGTTTCCTGTGGGTGGTGGTAACTAGGGACTGGGGAGTATGGGTGGCAAGCTGGGCCATTGCAATAAGACCCTACCTATATGGCCCCTTGCTTATGTACTTGGCTTTCAGGATAGGTGGCTGCAACCATGGCTTTTGGTAACACCTTAGTCCTGGTGGCTCACAGCCGAACTTTCAGGTTCTGTCTCCCAGCAGAGGAGGCAGATGGCATGTCTAACTGGGTGTCATTTGTGTGTGTGTGTCCTTTATTTAGATAATAATTGTGTTTTTTTTCTGATTTTAGACATCAACATTCCTGCTTGGTGTGAATTTCAACTGGAAATAATCATCATCTCTAAAAGGTATGGTGTTGGTCTTCATGTTCATGTGTTTTATCAAGTCTTAGTTTGTTTGAACTCGATAAGTCTGAGCTAGGGAGATCGACAAGGTCTCAGTGCAGTGCGGGCAGCAAGCCCGGGATCCTGTATGTCATCAGAATTTCTCATCAGCTGTGATGGGGGCAATATTCGGATGCCAATATTCTACTTTTGCTTTATATAGTCAAGCCTGTGACAGCTTCTGAGGGCAGCTTGATTTCTGTAGTTGCTCCTCCCAATTGTCATCCATGGATTGCGCATGGATTAGCAGTGAGATTCTGATTCTGGGATTGGTTTTTGTATGGATTATGAGCTGCTGAAGTCAGCGTGTTTTCTGTAGCTGTTCCTCCAGACTCTCATCCATGGGCAGAAATTATCTGTGATATTTCAATCCTTAATGTAGTAGTTCTGAAGCTTTAAGGAGTTATAAAGCCTGTTTTAATATATCTCCAACTTGTGTTCCACTTTTTAGTTCATTGGAGACATCTGCATTACCCATCGTGATGGCAACACCAAGCAAAATGGCAAAACTTTCCAGTGTCACTGCTAAGGACCATGCTTTGCAATTCAACTCGGAAGGCATGTATGAGGATGGAGGAAAATGTTTTGTCACTTTTGTGATCACCCCATTGACTATGTGAGGAAGGATACAGTGGTGGATCACTGCAAAAGTAAAAAACATATGAAGAATGCAAGCCAGAAGAATAGTAACAGACAGGTGATGCTTCACACCAGCTTTACTGCCACAGCTTCTGCAGCTGCAGCACGGAAGAATACTGTATTGGGTGTATTGAGGGCTTGGTGTGGTGCAAATATACCCATTGAAAAGTTGGATTAACCATGCATAAGAGACTGGATGGGGGATAACGTTAAAGGAATTGGTTCTCTCCCAAAGGCATCCACCTTAAGGCAGAACTACTTACCCAAATTGAGAAAGGAAATGGAGGACAGAATTTCACAGCTTGTGAAAGGGAAGGCATTCTCTGTAATGTATGATGAGATGACTGATGCAGATGCCCACTGTGTACTGAACATAATTATTGTCATGCAGGGTGGAAAATCTATTTTTGCAGACACAACAGAGTTGACAGCAGTGAACCACACCACTGTCGCACAAAGTGTTATAAAGGCATTGTAGAAATATGATGTGGAGATGGACCAAGTTGTCGCCTTCATCAGTGACAATGTGTGGTACATGCTGAAGTGCTTCAAAGATGTTTTATATTGCCTTATTGGTGCCCATGTCATCCATGTTGGTTGCTGGGCACATGTGTTATCCTTGGTGGGAGACATATGGATTGACCATTTTGAACTGGTCAATAAACTTGTGGCACTTGTGAAATACTCATTCCAGCAGTTGCCCAAAACAAGCGAGAGTACTTGGCATTCCTGGAGGAAGAGATGTAGAAAAGAAAATATTGCTTCCTGTTCCTGTCTTAACCCATTGGAACACTTGGTTTGAAACTGTTAAGTACCATTCACTTTACCTTCAGCTCTTAAGAGACTTCTTCCAGAAGGAAGCAAGTGATTGCAACTCCATGAATTTTTTGAGAAAACTTTTTCAAGATGGTTTACAGAGCTGCAGATTCTCACAACCTTCATCGCTGAAAACTGCAACGGTCTCATCAGTGCAATAGAGCTTCTGCAAAGGAAAGACAAACCCTTGGCTGTTTCTATATTTGATGCACTATATGAAATAAAACAGAGGTTTCAGATGGGCATATCAAAAACAGAAGCATTTGGAGAAAGGACGGACGAATACTTAGCTACTCTTAGGCAATGGGTTAAGCAGGAGCAGATTGTAGTGTTCCAAAAGGCATTTGGAGTAGCCCTAAACAAAATGGCAAAACACATGGAAACATATCCAGCCACAGAGTTCTTGAAAGCCTGCCATATTTTGAACAGCTACAACCTTCCTAAATTGAGTAGGGACTTCATGCACTACTCCAGTGACATTGCTGTATTTGAACTGCACAACCAAACTGCACTATGAAAGGACTGGGAGATGTATGTTGGGCAGGACATAGGAGACCTTCAGACATAATGGACTTTAGTGTTGACCAGTTCTGGATTTCAGTGCAGCCACAATTACCAGTGCTAGACAAAGCTGCTCTGCAAGCCATTTGGATACCTGTGTCAAGTGTCGATGTGGAGAGATCCTTCTCAATCTACAGACAGATCCACACAGAACAAAAACGTAACCTGCTAGTAGACAATATGGGATTGCTATCCCAGCTTATGTACAATAAATCAAATGATTAGATTGGTGAATGTTTTCTACAGAAGTTTTGCACATTTCATTTAGTTACAGGGTTTAAACATTTTCAATAACTTTGTTAGCTTGTTTCCCATATTCCTTGCCATGTCATGTATATTTATATTTTAAGTTTTCCTTCATGTGTTTTTCACTGTATATATTTTGCCATACTGTATTGCACATTTTGCACATTTTAGTTTAGGTTTTGTTTATGTACAGTTTTCCACATTTGTATTTAGGTTTTAGTTCACTTGTGTTTCAATATATATTCACTTTTCTACATTCTGCACATTTTCAATTAGATTTTGTTTTTGTTCACATTTTTCAACTGTTGTACTTGTATATTGTGTTTGATTTGCAATATTTGCACTCTTTATAAACTACTTTTCTTGAAATGGTGTACTTGATTTTATTATTGACTTCATTAATATTTCTTGGGATGAGAACTTAAGAGACAGGTCATGTGGGTGGGAACTTAGTCTGCATTGTGTGGTGATTGGAGGAGTCTGTAATGCTAGTTCCTTTTAATTTATCCAAATTTTCTGCAATCTAATATTCTGTATTGTCACACCTGAGGGATATGGGCTGCAGAGCTTTACCATCATGTTACTGACAACACACCAGAAGGATGGAGGCCACAGTGCTGCCGCCATTGCACAGGAGGGAGGAGGGCCGCAGTGCTGCTGCTGCCATCACACTGGAGGGATGGGGGCTGCAGTGCTGCTGCAGTCATCACACACCAGAGCTATGGGGCATGCAGTGCTGCTGTCAATCACACCTGAGGGAGAGGTCCACAGTACTGCTGTCCCCATTGCATCAGAAGGATAGGGGACATTAGTGATCCTGTCATTATACAGGAGGGACAGGGGATGTAGTGCGTCTGCTGCCTTCACACATTGTAGCTTCTAAAATAACTTGATAGCTACAAGTGCAGATATGCAACAGCAGATGTAGAAATGTGAAAATGTATGCTAGCAGAATGAAAAAATGGTTAAATACAGGTTACAAAGCCAACACCGGTAAAAAATGATTTTGGACTCGCAGACACAGGTGACAATACCATTTTTGTCAATCTGTAAAATGGAATTTGCCTTTTCTCAATCACAGTAAACCACTGTCCTTGACCAAGACCCATTCAATAATAAATTTAGAATGATATAAGTAATCTTCCACCACCTTCTTATTGTGACTAGAATCATAGAGGGGAAAGAAATAAAGGCACTCCAAGGGGGACACATGTTGTAATGTAGGGTAACACACACATACTCTTTCTGCACGTGTAATACCATTGAGACTCTGGGCTTGACTAGCACAAAACAAATAAATTAGAATATCTGAGGTCTTAAGCCTTAGTTCAGCCCTGTCCAAGCTCTTAGATGCCCGTTGGCGAGCTCACCCCCCTACCCATGGGTTTGTCCCAGATTAACTCAAGAAAAGAAAATATCCCCTGTAAACAATAATGATTTGTAAGTAAGTTCGGTCAATAAAATCAGTACTTAACCAAGATGGTGGGCTTCCTGTAAACAAAGCTCCAGACTCAAGTAATATTACTACAAGGCCATACAAAGTTCAGAAAAAAACATTTTTCACCTCGAACGCCGCACAATCGTCTTGTAATTCAAGCAAACAGCTTGAGTAAGCATGCAATGTTCATTACAGCCAGAACACCAAGTACATAGCCGTGTGGGACCACAAAGTTTATGAACGCCTGAAAAAGTGAGTGAGGCAAGTCCTCTTACCCAATTATAGCACGGTTGTTCAAGTATTTAAATTAGGTGCCCCATGTCTGAATCCTTCCAATGTTTGGACCATGTCTGTCACTAAAGAGCGGGTGTTCTTGGCTTCCGTCTTATTTTGCTGGGCCACATGCCACCTTGAGGGATTCTGTGCTCTCTTTCCTCCAGCCGATATCTCATGGATTGGAATGCCCCTGCAGTACAGCTCTTGTTTGACTGTGACCTGTGACTCAAACTCCTTACAGCCATCCTGAACGTGGATAATCATTCATGCTGGGTAAGAAGTACTGAATTTTATACCCTTTTCCTTCAATGGTGCGAAGAATGGCTGATATTCTCTTCTGGCCTTAAGTGTATTTGGGGCATAGTCATTATCTAAATAAATGCGAGATGGGCCATAAGAAAAACGTTCTGTTTCTGCCACGCCGTGGCCAGCACTTGCTCCTTCACTGTGTACTTCAAGAATCGGGCTATGATCGAGCACAGGAGAGCTTCCACAGCAGCAGGCTTGGGTACAAAGGGCCCAGTGCACCCATTCAAATTCCAGGTTGAGATCTGGGGATAGCTCCAGGGCCATTTTCAGGACAGTTGTCAAGAAATCTGTTACATCTTGGTCATCGGCTTCTTCCTGGATGCCATAGATGCAAATATTTTTTGCCTGATGCAGTTTTCAGCATCTTTTGCCAAGAATGAAGCTGTGCTTGTTTGTTGGTCTTGTAGGTTCTGTACGACCTCTCAAGATCGTCAACCTGCATCTCATTGCCATTATTTGTCATTCTGAATCATTGGTCCATTGCTCCAGGACCTCTACATCACTCTGAAGCTCTCCATAAAGTTGTTTCATTTCTGCCCTAAAGTTTGGGAGTTCTGTGTATATTGTGTCTAGTTTAACTCGCTTCTTAGGGAGCATAGTTGTCAGTTCCCGTCCTGCTGGACCTGTGTCATTTGAGGCCTGGGAGCACTCAGAGTCCGAAGCTTTGGATCTCAAGCCTTTCCTCTCTGGTGCCATCTCAAGCAGTTTTTCTGTTAATTTAGAACCCTTATGTTTGTTCCCCTTCAGCATTTTTTTTAGAGAGTTTAAGTTGTTTTATGCCTTCTGTAGAGGGATATGCAGAGGGTCTGGTGCAGAGCGTTGTTCTCAAGCTGCCATTAGGGTCAGTGACACAACCGGAAGTCCTTGCTTGTATCTTTTATCCCCTATTGTACCTTGTTGCCTGTTTTTGATACCTCTAAGACTGTATAATATATACCATTCCCTGATGTACTGTGTTACCTGCACCTCAGTAAACCTGTTTAACTCTAACTTGTAATTGTACTGCAATGTATGTGTATCTGTTAACTCTTGTAGTTTTGACTTGTACCCTCCCCGGGTCATGCCTGAAAATAGGCAGTTTGCCTAGTTCACTTACCAAGTGACCAAAAGCTAATAAATAAATAAATTTATACAGATGAGAAACAGATGCATTGATGAGACAGAGGTACATAGATGAGACAGAGGTATGTAGATGAGACACAGGTGCACAGATGAGACAGATGCATTGATGAGACAAAGTTATATAGATAAAACACTGCTGCATAGATGTGCACAGATGCATTGATGAGACACAGGTACATAGATAAGACACTGGTGAACAGATGAGACCCAGGTGCATTGATAAGACAGAGGTGCATAGAAGAGACACAGGTGCGTAGAAGAGACACAGGTGCATAGAAGAGACACAGGTGCATAGATGAGACACAAGTGTATAAATATAACACAGCTACAAAAATAAGACATAGGTGCATTGATGAGACACAGATACACAGATAAGAAACAGATGCATTGATGAGACACAGGTGCACTGATGAGACACAAGTGCACTGATGAGATGGAGGTGTTGATCAGACACAGGTACATTGATGAGACACAGGTACATAGATAAGACACAGATATGCAGATGAGACACAGGTGTAATAATGAGACACAGGTACATAGATGAGACACTGTTACATAGATAAGACACAGGTGCAATGATGAGACAGAGGTACACAGATGAGACACAGGTTCACAGATGAGACACTGGTACACAAATGAGACACAAGAGCATAGAAGAGACACAGGTACATAGACAAGATACAAGTGCACAGATGAGACACAGGTACATAGATGAGACACAGATGAACAGATGAAACAGGTGCATTGATGATACACAGGTACATAGATGTGACACAGATATGCAGCTGAGACACAGGTGCATTAATGAGACACAGGTACATAGATGAGACACTGTTACATAGTGTCCCATAGAAGCCCATCTTCTTCCAAGTTGTGTACAGGAGTGCTTGGAAACAACTGAGAAGCTGCGTGGGATATACTATTTTGGACGAATTATCTGTAACTAAACTCTCTCTCTCTCTCCCTTACATCTGAGAGAAGTTTTCCTCACTTTTAAAGTGGCATTGCTTGGTATTTGTTTTAGTTTTTAATTCAGAAAGGGGTTTTAAAACTGCTTATCTTCTGCATATTTGATTCTCCTTTGTGGCTAACTGGACTGATTACTAGAATTCTGTGAGAATCTGCATCAATATATTTTGCAACTTTAGGTGGGGTTGTGTGATTCAAAATAGCAAAAGCTGCAGGTTGTAACTGGATGCCAAACATAGCCTGAGGTGGGGGTAATTGTCTTCACAAGTCAGAGCTCAGCATCATAGCCATTTGTCTAGCTAGACCATTTGTCAGCATTATTCAATTACTATAAACTAGTGGTGTGATCCTGTGTGAGGCAGAAGCCCATCTTCTTCCAAGTTGTGTACAGGAGTGCTTGGAAACAACTGAGAAGCTGCGTGGGATATACTATTTTGGACGAATTATCTGTAACTAAACTCTCTCTCTCTTGCTTACATCTGAGAGAAGTTTTCCTCACTTTTAAAGTGGCATTGCTTGGTATTTGTTTTAGTTTTTAATTCAGAAAGGGTTTTTTAAAACTGCTTATCTTGTCAGCATCCTCAGAAGGGCTGAAATAACTGCATATTTGATTTTCCTTTGTGGCTAACAAACCACCAGGCTGTTTTGGGGCTGGAGAGGTTTACCTGTGTCTGACTTGGATGTCTGGATTTTTCTCTGTTTGATTAGCAGGGTACTTTCTCTGTCAAATTGTTGTGTAGGGTATCTTGCTGACAGGAAGGCACTCATTGCAGCAGTGGGTGAGAGCTTTTAGTCGATTGTTTTGTGAGGACACAGTTTAGGCCCAACCCCTTCCCACCCCTCACCCCACCTACCCCTGGAAATAGTTCCTTTATACCTGAGCTTCTGACATAATTTCCTTGATTGCAAGGTGCATTTCACTGTCATATCCTCTCTAGCACACTGCACTGTTAATATAAGCATACACGTGTATAATATATATATATATATTTCTGTATAACAAATCACACACATGCGTCTTACACACACAAATACAATAAAAATAGATAAACATGTGGGAGTAGTGCAATGTAATGGCTGTGGGGCAGCAGTCTTCGGGAGTCTTTCTGGAGGCTGAGATGCTGCCCTATTTGCAGACAACTACCTGCCCTGAGGAGAAGTTGCCCGTCTTCAGGCCGCACTGGACAGTAGTAAGAAACCTTCCCAGGCCACACTGGACAGTAGAAAGGGAACCTCCCCATCCAGGGAACACGAGCGCCACCACCACTACCTCAGAGGTTGCAAAGAAAGCACAGCAGTTGGACCACAGTGGGCTCAGGGAGGGTGAGGAGGGTGGAACAGAGGCACACCCAGTCAATTGTTCCACTCCACAATCCATACACCATTCTGGGGGAGCATAGCTCCCCTATGGATGCACCCGCAGAGAAGACTGATGATATCTGTCACAAGGGAGGCCCACAGAAAGGAGGCAGAGGGCACCAAAGGGAAAGGAAGCAGCTCCTGGTGGGGGACTCAATTATTAGGGGTATAGAACTGGGGGGAGCTGGGAAAAATGAAGTAAGGTGCCTGCCTGGTGCCATGGCTTGGAGGGACAGGAAGCGCATCCTCAGGATCACGAGAACAGCTGCAAGGGATTCCGAGCTGGACATAATTGTCCACCTAGGGACAAATGACTTGGCTCATCATGAGATTAGAGTAGTGCAGGAGGACATTGCAGAGTTGGGGAGGGACCTAAGACGAGTAGCACACACAGTATCCTTCTCAGAGGTGCTGCCTGTCAAAAGCATGGGGGAGATGAGGGCAATTGGCACCATGCAGTTTAATGAATGGTTGAAAAAATGGTGCGGAGCACAGGGGTTTGGCTTCATTGGGGACTGGGGTTCCACCTGGAGGGACACCAGCCTATACTGGCAGGATGGTCTGCATCTGTCCAGAAGGAACAAGTCTTTCGAGCAATCGGTTTAAATGCTTCATTGGCAAGCTTTTAAACTAGTCAAAGGGGGAGGCACTGACAAGCAGCAGGAAAATCCCAGCCTCTACCTACAAAACAGGGTACTAAATGAGAAAAAGACTGAGGTAGAACGGTCAGTGGGGATGCTGCAACAGAAGGTAAAGCCATCAAAAATGGAGAGCAATGAGTACCAATGCCCGTAGTCTGGGTAACAAGCTTCCTGAATTAGTGGCCTTGATGGAGGAGGAACATCTGGATATCGTGGCAGTCACAGAAACATGGTACACACAAACCATGACTGGGACATAAACATACCAGGATACACTATCTACAGGAGGGACAGGGAGGGTAAAAGAGAGGAGGAGGAGTAGTTCTTTACATAAGGGAAGGAATAAAAGCAACAGAACAAAAGGGTAAACAGGAGGAGAAGAAGCACTGTGGGTAAATTTGGAGACAGGCAATGGCACCACAATCACACAGGTTGTATACAGACCCTTCTCAGGGAGGAAATGGACAGGAAATGATAGAAAGTATACTTAGAATGGCAGAAAAAGGGGAGATATTGCTGATGGGTGATCTGAATATGCCAGATGTTAACTGGAGTGCAGTTGCAGCTGCCACTTTGAAGAGTGCAGTTATTCTAGATGCCCTACAGGGGGCATGCCTTAGACAACTAGTACTGGAGCCCACTCGAGAGGGAGCAATATTAGACTTGATTCTCTCAAATGGAGATGAGAGAGGATCACAGATGTAGAAGTGGGTAGCCATCTGGGAACTAGCGACCATCGAACAGTATGGTTCACAATAAACACAGCAATAGAGTCAAGCCATACAAAGACAAAGTACTGGACTTTAGGAGGGCTGACTTTGCCAAAATGGGTGAGTGCCTAAGGAATGCACTAGCAAATGGGCAGGAAGGAGGGTGGAAGAACAATGGGGAATAATAAAACTGCCATCACAGAGGTAACGAGCCTTGTGTAAAGCAAATAAACAAAACAAGATGATGTAAGAAACCACTATGGTTCTCAAAGGAAGTGGCAGTGAAGGTTCAAGAGAAAAGAAAGCATTCAGGAAGTACAAGGAATCGCAGAAGGAGCAGGACAGAGAACTGTATCAGTTAAAGCAAAAGGAGGCTGGGAAGGCAGTCAGAACAGCAAAGGCCCAAACCGAGGAAAAGATAGCCAACTCAGTTAAGAAGGATAAAACCTTTATAGGTACATCAGGAGCAAGGAAGACCAAGGAGGGATAGTGAGGCTTAATAAGGGGAGGGAGGGTGGGCAGAGGAGACTGTGAAAAGGCAGAGATACTAAACAAATATTTTGCTCAGTATTTACAAAGGAAGAGGTACATAAAACAAACAGTAGTAACACGCTGGATACAGAAGTTGATACCGGCCCATTTACAGAAGAAAGGATTCTGAAAGAACTCTTAAAACTGAAGGTGGACAAAGCAATGGGGCCTGATGGGATTCATCCCAGAATTCTAAAAGAACTAAGGGTAGAACTAGTGACACAACTGACTACCCTTTTTAACAAATCATGGGAGGATGGGGTGTTACCCGAGGACTGGAGGAGGGCAGATGTGATTCCCCTTCACAAAAGTGGAAGCAAGGCAGAAGCAGGAAACTATAGACCTGTTAGTTTAACCTCAGTGATAGGGAAAATGATGGAATCACTTCCAAAGGAAAGAATTGTCGAGTATCTAGAGGCCAGAGGGGCACAGGACCCTAGGCAGCATGGATTCACAGCGGGAAGGTCATGCCAGACGAATCTGATAGATTTCTTTGACTGGGTGACCAAAGTAGTAGATCGGGAGGGGCTGTGGACATGGCCTACCTAGACTTTAGCAAGGCATTTGACACAGTCCCACACAAAAGATTAATATACAAGTTAGCCAGCCTGGGAGTGGGTCCCAAGATGACAGCCTGGGTAAAGAATTGGCTGGAGAATAGGACACAGAGTGTAATAGTAAATGGAGTCCACTCAGAAGAAGGAGGGTTACTAGTGGGATACCGCAGGGTTCAGTGTTAGGACCGGTCCTCTTCAATGTCTTTATAAGCAACATTGCAGAAGGACTGGAAGGAAAAGTATGTCTCTTTGCAGATGACACTAAGATCTGCAACAGAGTTGATGCACAGGGTGGGGTGGAAAGGATGAGAAGGGACTTGGCAAGGTTAGAGGAATGGTCAAATGTATGGCAGCTTAGATTCAATGCTAAGAAGTGCAAGGTAATGCACCTGGGAAACAAAAACCCAGGGGAAGAGTACACAATGGGGGGTGAGATACTAACAACAACAAAATGGAGAGGGACCTGGGGTAGTCATATCAGATGACCTAAAGATGGGCAAGCAATGTGAGAGAGGGCAGCTAGGAGGGTTGGGGATACTGGGATGCATAGGGAGAGGCATCACCAGTAGAGAGCAGAAGTTATTATCCCTCTGTACAGACAGCTGGTGAGACCCCATCTGGAGTACTGTGTGCAGTTCTGGAGACCCAATCTCAGCAAAGACATAGACAGGATGGAAGCTGTCCAGAGGAGGGCAACTAAAATGGTGCAGGGTCTGCACCGGAAGACATATGAAGAGAGACTTAAGGAGCTTAATATGTATAGCCTCGAGGAAAGGAGGGAGAGGGGGACATGATAGAAACTTTCAACTACCTCAAGGGAATCAACAAAGTCCAAGAGGGTAGAGTCTTTCAAAAAAAGGGGTGTGCAAGAACAAGAGGGCACAATTTGAAGATAGAGGGGGGGCGGCTCAGAGGTAATTTAAGGAAGTATTTTTTCACAGAGAGGGTTGTGGATGCATGGAACGGCCTTCCGGAGGAGGTTGTGGAGTCAAAATCAGTGGTGGAATTCAAGCATGCATGGGATAGTCATAAGGCAGTTCTGGGGGGTGGGGGTAGGAAGAAGTAGGCTCCTGGTTAACTAGGATCTGCAGCTTATCCAGTAGGTAGGGAAATGGGCAGACTGGGTGGGCCAAGCAGTCCTTATCTGCCGTCAAATTCTATGTTTCTATGTTACTATGTTTCTATAGATAAAACACAGGTGCATTGATGAGACAGAGATACACAGATGAGACACAGGTTTACAGATAAGATACTGGTACACAAATGAGACACAAGAGCATAGAAGGGACACAGGTAAGTAGATAAGACACAGGTGCACAGATGAGACAGGTGCATTGATGAGACACAAGTACATAGATGAGACACAGATACGTAGATAAGACACAGGTGCACAGTTCAGACAGGTGCATTGATGAGGCACAGGTAAATAGATGAGAAATGGTTATGTAGCTAAGACACAGGTGCACAGATGAGACAGGTGCATTGATGAGGCATGGATACATAGATGAGACACAGGTACGTAGATGAGACACTGGTGTATAGATGACACACAGGTGCATATATGAGACACAGCTACAAAGATAAGACAAAGGTGCATTGATGAGACACAGGCACACTAATGAGACATAGGAGCATTGATGAGACACATGTACACAGATGAGGCACAGGTGCTTTAGTGAGACACAGGTACATAGATGAGACAACATTACATAGATAAGACACAAGGCATTTATGAGACAGAGGTACACAGATGAGACACAGGTTCACAGATAAGACAATGGTACACAAATGAGACACAAGAGTATAGAAGAGACACAGGTACATAGATAAGACATGTGCATAGATGAAATAGGTGCATTGTTGAGACACAGGTACATAGATGAGACACAGGTACATAGATAAGACACAAGTGCACAGATGAGACAGGTGCATTGATGAGACACAGGCGCATTGATGAGACAGGTGCACAGATGAGACAGGTGCATTGATGAGACACAGGTACATCGATGAGACACAGGTGCTCAGATGAGACAGGTGTATTGATGAGACACAGGTACATCGATGAGACACAGGTGCTAGATGAGACAGGTGCATTGATAAGACACAGGTACATAGATGAGACACAGGTGCAAGATGAGACAGGTGCATTGATGGGACACGGCTACATCGATGAGACAGATGATGCAGATGATACACAGATGCATTAATGAGACACAGGTACATAGATGAGACACGCTACATAGATAAGACACAGGTGCATTGATGAGACAGAGGTACACAGATAAGACACAGGTTCACTGATAAGACACTGGTACACAAATGAGACACAGCAGCATAAAAGAGACACAGGTACTCAGATAAGATACAGGTGCACAGATCAGACAGGTGCATTGATGAGGCACAGGTACATAGATGACACAGGTGCATTGATGAGACACAGGTACATTGTTGAGACACAGGTGCATAGATGAGACACAGTTACATAGATGAGACGAGGTGCACAGATGAGAGGGATGCGATGTATAAGACACAGGTACATTGATGAGACAGAAGCACACAGATGAGACACAGGTTCACAGATAAGACACTGGTACACAAAGGAGACATAACAGCATAGAAGAGACACAGGTACGTAGATAAGACACAGGTGCATAGATGAGACAGGTGCATTGATGAGACTCAGGTATATAGATGAGACACAGGTATGTAGCTAAGACACAGGTACATTGATGAGACACAGGTACATAGATGAGACACAGGTACATAGCTGAGACACAGGTGACAGATGAGACAGGTGCATTGATGAGACACAGGTACATAGATAAGACACAGGTACATGGATGAGACACAGGTGCACGGATGGACACAGGCGCATTGATGAGACAGATACATAGATGAGACACAGGTGCACAGATGAGACACAGGTGCGCCAGATGAGACACAGGTTACATAGATGAGACACAGGTGCACAGATGAGACAGGTGCATTGATGATACACGGGTACGTAGATGAGACACAGGTACATAGATGAGACACAGATATGCAGATGAGACACAGGTACATAGATGAGACACAGGTACATAGATGAGACACAGGTACATTGATGAGACACCGTTACATAGATAAGACACAGGTGCATTGATGAGACAGAGGTACACAGATGAGACACAGGTTCACTGATAAGACACTGGTACACAAATGAGACACAGCAGCATAAAAGAGACACAGGTGCTCAGATAAGATACAGGTGCACAGATCAGACAGGTGCATTGATGAGGCACAGGTACATAGATGAGGCACAGGTACATAGATGACACAGGTGCATTGATGAGACACAGGTACATTGTTGAGACACAGGTGCATAGATGAGACACAGGTACATAGATGAGACACAGGTGCACAGATGAGAGGATGCATTAATATGTAAGACACAGGTACATTGATGAGACAGAAGCAACAGATGAGACACAGGTTCACAGATAAGACACTGGTACCAAAGGAGACACAAGAGCATAGAAGAGCACAGGTACGTATATAAGACACAGGTGCAAAGATGAGACAGGTGCATTGATGAGACTCAGGTATATAGATGAGACACAGGTATGTAGCTAAGACACAGGTACACAGATGAGACAGGTGCATTGATGAGACACAGGTACATAGATGAGACACAGGTACATAGCTGAGACACAGGTGCACAGATGAGACAGGTGCATAGATAAGACACAGGTACATGGATGAGACACAGGTGCACAGATGAGACACAGGCGCATTGATGAGACAGATACATAGATGAGACATAGGTGCACAGATGAGACACAGGTGCTCAGATGAGACACAGGTACATAGATGAGACACAGGTGCACAGATGAGACAGGTACATTGATGATACACAGGTACGTAGATGAGACACAGGTACATAGATGAGACACAGATATGCAGATGAGACATACAAGTATCTTACAGGGAGGAACAGGGTGCAGGAAAACACTATTTTTAAGCGAAAAAGATGTTCCAGGACTAGAGGGCATGGGATGAAGTTGGAGGAGGAGCGATTCAGAGGAAACATGAGAAAGAATTTCTTCACAGAATGGGTGGTGGACAAGTGGAACACCCTGCCAGAGGAAGTGGTGGGGCTGAAACAATCACAGGATTTAAGAATACATGGGATAGACATAAAGGAATTCTGGAGGTCAGGGGTAAGGTGTAACAGACTTCTAGGAAAACAAACTGAACTTACAAGTTCAAATGGGCAGACTGGGTGGGCCAAAGGCCCTTATCTGCCGACACTGTCTATGTATCTATGTATCTATGAGACACAGGTACATAGATGAGACAAAGGTACATAGATGAGACACAGGTACATTGATGAGACACAGGTACACAGATGAGGCACAGGTTCACAGATGAGGCACTGGTAAACAAATGAGAGACAAGAGCATAGAAGAGACACAGGTACGTAGATGAGACACAGGTGCACAGATGAGACAGGTGCATTGATGAGACACAGGTATGTAGCTAAGACACAGGTGCACAAATGAGACAGGTACATAGATGAGACACAGGTACATAGATGAGACACAGGTGCACAGATGAGACACAGGTGCACAGATGAGACAGATGCATTGATGATACACAGGTACATGGATGAGACACAGGTGCACAGATGAGACAGGTTAATTGATGACACACAGGGACATACATGAGACACAGGTACATAGATGAGACACTGGTGTATAGATGACACACAGGTGCTTAGATGAGACATAGCTACAAAGACAAGACAAAGGTGCATAGATGATACACAGGTAGATAGATGAGAAACAGGTGCACAGATGAGACTGATGCATTGATGAGACAGAGGTACATTGATGAGACACAGGTACATAGATGAGACACAGGTGCACAGATAAGACAGATGCATTGATGAGACACAGGTACATAAATGAGACACAGGTGCGCAGATGAGACAGGTGCATTGATCAGACACAGGTACATAGATGAGACCCAGGTGCACAGATGAGACAGGTGAATTGATGAGACACCAGTACATAGATGAGACACAGATATGCAGATGAGACACAGGTACGTAGATGAGACACCATTACGTAAATAAGACAAAGGTGCATTGATGAAACAGAAGTACACAGATGAGACACAGGTTCACAGATGAGACACTGGTGGACAAATGAGACTAGCATTGAAGAGACACAGGTACTTAGATAAGACACAGGTGCACAGATGAGACAGGTGCATTGATGGGACACAGGTACACAGATAAGACACAGATACATAGATAAAACACTGGTGTATAGATGACACCCAGGTGCATAGATGAGACACAGCTACAAAGATAAGACAAAGGTGCATTGATGGGTTACAGGCACACTGGTGAGACACAGGAGCATCCATGAGACACAGGTGAATAGAAGGGGCACAGGTACATAGAAGAGACACCAGTGCATAGATAAAACACAGGTACGAAGATGAAATGTGAGTTGCCCAAATTCCAAATCCCACTGCCTAAATTTGTTCAAACCTGTGCAGTTATGGAGGATTAACCAATTTGTTTAGCCAATATGGAAGCAGGACATTTCCAACCCATTTTATATGTTGTGATTATAATCCCTACCATGTGTTGAATGGCTGATATCTGCTCTAAATGGTGGCATTATATTTAAATAAATGATCTGGCTTCTGCATGCCAGCAGGCACTTCAAGACTCAATGTATGAGAGCTTTAACACCCATTCGATTGTCTATCCATGTATAATAAACTGCTTTCTGGATTTATTTCAGCTCCATCTATTTCCCAAAGGATTATGGGAATTTGATTAAAGGAAGCTGTGGTTGTATACCTAGCTGATCTCTTGATAACAGGGCATTCAGAAGATTATTTGAGGAGTCTTCGTTAATACAGTGTCTCAGAGATAATGGCCTTGATGTTAACAAGTCCAAGTATTATTTTGAAAAAAAGTGTCAATCTGACAAATACAGAATGGAACACCTACTATAGGACATCACCTTCAGTACACACTGCTAATGTAGCTGGTAGTTTGATTCTGATTCCTTTTTTTGTTTTTAAAAGTAACAGACTGGCCACCATACTGGTGTTACCACACAAAAAATGTGTCTGTTTACATTCTTTGATCAACTTCCACTGCATCTTTCCTGGACTAGGAAATGCCTCTAACACAGTCTAGCCACTCATGATGCTGTGAGTGGAGAGAAGACTATTGTATCATGAGTGGCTGCACTGTTTGAAAATGTTCTTAATGTTTGGGATGTATGCAATAAGAGTAGATCAAGGATTTGAAGCAAAACAATGTTGGGTATAATTGCACCATTCCTATGCATTTTAGCGCTATGAAGAAAGGCAGCAGATAAAACAACCAGCAACTGCAGTGAGTTTTAGAGAAGGTAAGATCATCAAAATATGTTGGTTTTCAACTAGAAATAATATGATGCAAAAAAGAGTGACGGTGTCCCTTTAACAGCAACAGTGTACGCCCTTCAATGGGCATGACGTTGGCTATCAAGAATGATCCTGTATGGCATGTAAAAAAGAGTTGTCTACATTTTAGGGTTCGGTAAAGTACCATGGGCATTTTACCACAAACAAAGCCACTCATTTGGTATCTTGTTAAAATAACTGATAGTATGGAAATGATCAAGAAAAAAAATGATGTGTTTAAAAAGTGTAAAGAACTTATGACAGGTAATCAAGTTCTGGTTCACTATGAGGCAAAACAGCCCTTTCCCTAGTATATAATGCATCACCAAATGGGATTATTGGAGATATTGCTCTGCATGCAATGCCCTTTTGAGGAACTACCAGTTGTGCATACTTTAAGGACAGCTACTCCCATGATTGAATTTACAGATGACTTAAACATTTATATCTCAGGGCTTTGCCACCTGCTGGTAAGCCCAATACCTTGTTTGAAAGATCTTTCATGAACTTTCAAAATTTGGGTGACCTCTACAGTGCTCACCGCCCCTTTAACCGCCACATGGGGGACATGATAAAAATCTACAAGTACCTCACTGGGGTGAACAGGAAGGGGTCTCTTTCAAATAAAGAAGTGTTCCAGGATAAGAGGGGATGCAATGAAGCTCGAGGGGGAAGTTTAAGAGGGACGTAGGAAATACTACTTCCTGAAAGAGCAGTAGATGCCTGGAACAGTCTGTCAACAGAGGTGGGGGGGGGCAAAAACAGTGGAGGGCTTCAAGTACGCATAGAATAGGCATGGGGGATACTGGTAAATGGCCAGGGAGTGGGGGAGGGTTGCCAGAGACCAAGTAGGGTCTGCAGAGGCAGAACAGGCAGGGAACATCGGGCAGATGGGGTGGGCTAAGCGGTCCTTTTCTGTTGACAAATTCTGTGTTTCTATGTTTCCACAGCAGGGCTGACTCAGGAAGGCCAGTAGCAAAAAGGTTTCATTACTGCTCTAGCTGTGTTGCACAGCTGTATACTGAATCTCAGTTGGACTGCTGGCTGTCTTCCGAGTTTGCCAGTTACTGCAACTGAACAGAAAAGATCTAATGACTAAGTGATGCCATTCAGTTAGCTGTAGTATATGAAGGAATAATGGGATGATGTGGGTGATTAAACACCCAAGGCAGAAGGCAAAGGCATTTAATAAGCCGCAGAATCCGGTTATTCCAAGTCTACTCCTGCCTACCGAATGTTATTACTGTTTTACGACTAGCAGTTATGTAATGAAGATTTTAAAAGCTCTGTGGTAGATGAAGTTGAAGGTTCCTTGTTTCCCCATTTAAAATGGATTAGATGTGGATAAACTGTCATGGGTGTCAATATCTTAAATGTAGCCAAACTATCTTGGGCACATCTGACATTGGATAAACTATTGCGGAAGTGTCTTGAATGTGCATTAACTACCGTGGGTGTGACTAAAATGTGGATAATCCACTAAGGAAGGGCTTGTATTTTTTTTTTTTCCCCTTAATTCTTTGGTAACCGGGAAAGACTCATTAGGCACAACTGCCTTTTTTTCTGGAGCAACCCAGGAGCACAGAGGAGGTTACGTGACTTGCTCAGAGTTACACAGTATGCAAGTGGATGTTGTGGGAATCAAACTCAGGTCTGCAGGATGTACCAAGCTCATTCATAGCTCATTACTCTAACTTTTCGGCTATACTGCCAGACAGTTTGTGGGGAATTAAATCACAGTTTACCTGCATTCTGATTGGCTTACAATACATAGCTGTTGTATAATGCAAGTTAAACTATAGTATGATAAACTGATATTTTGGCAGGTTAGTTACTTACTGTAAGTTACACACTGTCAGTTCTCTTTTTTTTTAATATTTGTTAACTGTGTAAGACCCACTATACACAATGCCTGTTTCCAGGGGCAACGCAGGAACACTAGGAAGGTCAAGTGGCTTCCTTGGGGTCACACTGTATATAAGCGGAGGTTGCAGAAATCAACCCCAGGTCTGCTTGATGTACCAAGCTCATCCACATGTAACCCCTAGATGGCGCTATCCCATGGGCTACTACCCCTGCCTGCTTGGCTAGTAGCAGGTTAATGGGCCTGGGTACTGAAACGGGTGCCTCCACCCGGAGGTCATGGTTGTTAGTGGTCAAGCTAACCTGGGCACAGCCCTCCAGGACACCATAACCCCCCTCTTTCCCTTCTAGTGGCCTGAACAATACACAATTATCACTTTCACAATGGTCCTTATCCACCACGCAATTACCCACACTGTTTACACTTACCACCAGGCTGGTTCCTCTAGCTCGATCCTGGGCACCCCCTGTAAAATAAGGTTATGCACAGCAAATAGCAACATTACAGTACTTTTGGCACAAACTTGGACCACAGTCAGGTTAAATGCAAAAAGAGTTAGCTCTGATTTATTCAGGGGACTTCAACAATGGAGGTTGATTGGCTTGAAGGCTATATCAGTCAAAGAGTTATGCATGCACATCAGAGTCCCTGCACAGTCACTCACTCTGGGTACCCAGGTGGGAAAGAGGTGGGCTAGCCAGGAACATTACCCAGGGTAGACCAGCATCGCAGCTGGTTGGGGCCCTGTGATGAAAGAAAGCAACATGCACAACACACACTATTTGTAATCCGGAGCCGAAGGGCTCAGTTCATGAAAGAAAAGGCAACAAAACAATCAGATGGCACATTTTAGATTAAGCTGTTGTTGCAGGGGAGCTACCCTGATGGTTACTCACAATACCCAGTACAGGACACAGGCAGGACGAAATTAAGACTGCAGGTGGTTGAGCTAGAGTGCCAGGAGAAGCAGGGCCCACATGAATCACCAAGATGTTCTTCCTGTTCAAGCATGGAGCAGGGGGCAGATCCACAGGCAGGTCCCTCGTCAATGGCTTTCTCTGTGCAGTGGGTAGTCTGGCTGGGCTGGTGTGGCAAGGCCCAGGCCAATCGGGGGATGAATACGGATTTCAGTCCGTGGAGCTGGATGCAGCCTCCAGCAAGCAAAACACAGTTTAGACAAACAGTGAGGAACCAAATCACGACCCACTATCAGCACATAGCACATTTACATGTAAGGAAAATTCCACTGTACCAGGCCAATGATGCCCTGGTTGCAATCACAGAGTCTCTGCCCAAACCGGGAGTTCAGGGTTGGCTGGAAATCCTGACAGGCCGATCGCATTCAGCAAGTCTTCGGTCTTCTTCAGGTCTGAGCCAGGTCACAATTCAGTGGCTTACTTCATTCTCACAACTCAGATTCAGTCCAAAATAACTCTCTTCTCCCTCTCAGGGGGCAGCAGGCAAACAAGCAGGCCAAACTCAAGCCTTTCCATAGTTCTCCCACGCGAAACTACGCAGCACGGCTGCTCGACTTTCTTGAACTGTTGCTTCTTCACTTCCCAACTTAGATCCGAGTCACTGCTCATCATGCCCGTTAATCAGGGCACAATGAAATGTCTCAGAGACTTGGTCTGAATTAAAGCTTCTCTTATCTCTCCATTCGAGAGAGTTGAAGGCAGGCAGGCCAGACTCAGCCTTCCCGCCGAGTCCCCATACTACCCAACGGGGCAGCAGCTCCTCGAGCTGGAGCTGCTCACTCTTCCAGCTCCAACCCAGTTCTGCCTCCTGCTACAGGCAGCTTGGGAATTTCCCTCTGATCCAAAAGGTCCGGTTGGCTGATCTGTCTGTCAGTTCATGGGCTCCCCCTCCAGGTCCGTTTAGGTGCCAAAAGCCCAAAACTACTATTCCTACAGAATTTTGCTCCCACAAAGCCCCTGCGGACAGGATCCATTTTAGAGTCCCCAAAGGTACTGATTGGCCCATTTCGGGCAGTCCAGGGCCAAGATGGTGGTGATAAACAGAAATGGTCCATGCTGCAAAGAAGGCAGGTTAGACAAACTACAATATCTTTATCACTCTATAGATATTCGGCAAACAGTTACATCCTCTGAGAGAGCTCCCTCTGCACAAATAGCGATGGCAGAACAGAGCGATTATCTGGCAGCCCGGGTGGGACTCGAGCATAGAAACACTCAGCCCCCCTCCCAGATGAATTACAACCGTGAAAGAGGCAGCTCTTAAAGAGACAGGTGCAGAGGCGATTAGGCACTCTCATGCAATTTCTTTTAAAACAGCTGAAACAAAGAAAAGGCTATATTATAGAGGTACTGTAAGTACAAGGAGATTGTCTGAAATGCAGAAAATGAAATGGCAGTGGGCATTTAGGCACACCCAAGGAAGGCTTTTCTGGAACCCCCATTTGTAGGAGGGTTACACCCAGCTCATTGTTTTTTAACCTATAGACTATACTGCCATCCCCATCTTAGCACCGTCTACATGCCATGCTTTACTTCATCTTCAAAAAAAGTCAATCTAGTGATTTGAAATACAAAGTAGTCATTACACAACAGCACATACTCAATAAACAAATCGCACCGTTTACAACTAGGATTAAAAACAAGACCATCTGTGGGCTAATTCAAACCCTTCTTCAAGCTGCTGACCCACTTAGATACCTTTACCAAGGTGTAGTCCTATTCAGTTAGGTAAAGAAAAGGCTATATTATTTAGAGGTACTGTAAGTACAAGGAGATTGTCTGAAATGCATGTGAGATATTAATACCTAAAGCATGAGAAAGGTCATATGATAAACCAGCTTTGCCCAGTACTTTCATATCAGTTTGGTTCTCGGCCCTTCCACCCACAGCCTGGAGCCCAGCTCCAACATGCACCACGTTGCAAGAGCAAAATGCTCATTATTGCAGGGGGATAGGGATAACGATTAAGGGTAATCCGTCTTCCTCTCACTTTCCATCTCCTTAAAAGGCCAAGGCATAAACCTGGCATGGCTTTGCCATTTCAGATCTCCTTCTGCAGTCAGGGTGACCTTTATTGTCAAACACAGCGTGCCTCACCTGTCGGGTGTGATTGATGTTGCTGAAAAACAACTTTTCTGGAAGGAGAAGTTATATCTTTATTCGAGACTTCAGAACATTTATTTTTGTTCTTCAATAACAATAGTACAGTTGCAGTCCATAAACCTATACTGAAAATATTTTCCAAATTGCCTGAGGGATTTGAGTTTTTAGAAGATGGTATATGTTTGCTTGATAATTGGAAAGCAAACATACTTGGGATAATGTTGGGGCCTGTAGATTTGCCAGGCTGTTCGCTACTGAGTGATGGAAAAAGCACCCACTCCCTTTTCCACGCCAGTGGTGCTGTGAGCCTCTGGGTTTGTTTAAACACCTGCATATGGCCATTTCTGCAGGGAGTGGTAGCCTATCCCATGCCGGAATCCTCCACATCGCTGCCTGTCAATGTTTTACTATTGTTGGTTGGATGTGATTCGTTGGTTGAGGTGTTAGTCTGCCAGAGCGGCTAAGAGCCATTGGCTGAGGTGCCAGTCTGCCTGTGAGGCAAATATGTGGCCAATATGGGCAGCCATGACAGCAGTAGCAGCTGGAAGGAAAAACTGAGATATCCATTCAACTGGAATTCAGTTAGGCAGCTCTGCGTCACTGTCAGCCATGACAGTCAGTCCCCCTCACAGTGCAGCTTTCTGCTCCCGCAGGAAATGACAGAATAATTGTGTCACCAGGCAGCAGAAGCTTTCACTTTTGCCACCATGCCACTTGTATGGTTGCCGGCCATCAGAGACTTTCACTTTTATGGATATGCCTTTTGCATTTCCCCGGACTAGGAGGGACTTTCACTACTGCAGCCAAGCCACTTGTGTGTCCACTAGCTGGTGGGAACGTTCACTTTTATGAATATGCCTCTTGCATGTTCTCAGGGTGGGGGGACTTTCACTGTTGCAGTTGAGCCACTTGTGTGTCCGCTAGCCGGTGGGGAATTTCACTTTTGAGGCCATGCAGCTTGCATATCCCCTGACCAGTGGGAACATTTACTTCTGCGGCCGTGCCACTTGTGTGTCCCCCAGCTGATGGGGACATTTACTTTTGCAGCCATGGTGCTTGTATGTCCTGCAACCATTGAGAGCTCATCTCCTAAAATAAAATATTGTAATCCGACTAAACACAGTGGTGTCACCACTGGCGTGTGCTCTAGTTGATGGAGTTGGGGTGTTAATCAAAAATTATGAAATGGGTGAAAAGAATAATGCTCCTGACTGGCCAAGAGGTACTTTCAGCTGGGCCATTATCCCAGCACAACAGCCAGGCTGAAATTAGCTCAATAAAAATCTGTTTAAAAAAATACATCTAGCCAGCTCAGTGGTGCTCAGGGTTGAAGTGCTGGACACCACATCCTGTGCCACGACGGTGACCCGAGTTTGGGAACAGACTTGGGACGCCGGGGACTGGCAGGGGAAGGAGAGGATTGAATGTCCATGGGATTGCTCTCCTCTCCTGGGGTGGGTAGCAAGGTAACCTCACTCGGCAGTGGCCCCTGGTGGAGACCAGGAGCACTGCAAGAGCGGCGCAATAGGGAACCACCAGAAAAGCTGAAATAGCCCGCGACCAGCCAGATGACTGTTGCCGGTCCACCAACACTGCAGAAGCCCCCAAAGGAGCTCCATTCACCTCAACAGCACCCCGGGGCCAAGAAGACTAGCTCCCCCCACAAGCACCTTCCCCTCGGAGAGAGGGACTCATATGGAGAAAGGGTTATGCCGGCTTACCCAGGGACGCTGCCATATGGGTCGGAGGCACAAGAGGGGTAGTAGTAGGAGGCAAGTCAGGGACCTTGGCAGCTTGAAGGGTGGCGGGTCATGGAGCAAGTAGGGGAGAAAATAGATACACAAAAAATAAAATACATCTATACTAAAAGGGACTCAGTTCATAATTTCAATAAGGCATTCCAGGGGGTACATTATGTTGGATTAAGGTCTTTCTCGAGTGGTGGTAGCACTCGGTTTCACCTCCTGCTTCAACTAACCAGAGGTGGGCCATTATCCCACCCTAACACATGCTCTGTCATGCCTTACTGCTTAACTGTAGCCTGTGAGTAAGGAAAGCATGAGTCATGGGTGTGGTGCTGATATGCTGTAGTTCATCCATGTTGCTGAGTTGTTCTCTGGAGGAGTTAAGGCCAAGGCCTAACTGTTTCTGTGATTCTGCAGCTGTGCAAATTACTGCAGAACTTAATATAAACAGCAGAACAGTTTTCTGTGGTTTTCATAAACTGCAGAATTGCATTCCCTAGTTTACATACATCACGGAATAGGTTTCCACACAGTACAGCCTAGAAGTTAGAGGAGTAACAAGCTGTATATGAGCTTGGTACATCCAGCAGACCTGGTTTGATTCCCACAGCCTCCACTTTTTTTTTTATTCTTTATTCTTTGGCAACCAGGTAAGGCTCAATAGGCACAAGTGCCCATTTTCAGGGGCAACTCAGGAGCACTGGGGAGGTTAAATGACTTGCTCAGAGTCACACAGTATGCAAGTGGAGGTTGTGGGAACTAAACCCAGGACTGCTGGATTTACCAAGCTCATTCACAGACTGTTACCCTGAGCAAGTCACTTAATCTCCCCAGTGCTCCTGTGTCACCTTGAAAACTGGCCTCCTGCCTAGTGGGCCTTATCTGGTTACCAAAGAATAAAAAAACTGAAAAAACAAATCTACTGTGTATATTAACTATTCAATGTAAACTAAGAAATATCATTCCATGGATCATATAAGCCGCAGAAAACTATTCCGCTGTTGATATCAAATTCCCAGCATGCTTTTCTGAATTCTGATGAACTTGAAAAATAATCTGACAAGCATTTTGGAACAGCCCTTGCCCATCTGTTTTCCTGCTAGGGCTTTGCCTTAAAAACCTACCTCAGCCCTACCCGATCCTGAGAGCCTCCCGGAGTCCCTTTATTTGAAGTAGTAATATTTTTATCAGGTCCCATACTGTGCAGCAATCCTCAGCTTTCTAATTTCACCACCTGACCTGAATTCTGGTTTCCTGTCCCAGAAATGTTTTGTACACAGCCTTTCAAGTACTACTGGAACGAGAAACTGCCATTCAGGCCTGCCATGAAACCCGAAGGATGAGGATCATCAGCAGTTAGGGACCTGATAAAATACTGAATTACTACTCAAATATGGTGACCCTAGGGGCTCTCAGGGTGGGGTGGGAGGGTAATCATGCTGAGATGAATGGTGGTTTTTACTTTCTAAACAGTTCTGGAGGCCTTACTTGCATAAGGATATAGACCTGTTTGAAAGGGTTCAGCGAAGGGCGATCAAGATGGTGCAAGGGATGAAGGGCAATCCATATGAACAGAGATGCAGCGAGCTGTGGCTATACACACTGAAGACCAGAAGGTAGAGAGGGAACATGATAGAGACCTTCAAATACATAAAGGGGATAAACAAAGAGGGACTGGGGTGCTTATTCCAAATGAAGAAGGACACCACTACTAGAGGGCTTGGCCTGAGACTGCAGGAGGGACAATTCAGGGGTAACATGTGGGGGCATTTCTTTATGGAGAGGGTGGTAGATGCCTGGAATGGGATTCTGGAGGAGGTGGTGAGGTGGAGACAGTGTCCAGGTTCAAGAGGGCTTGGGACAGGCATAAAGGGTTACGGGGTATGGGGGTTCTCAAGGGGGAGGCAGATAGTCTAACAGGGGAATAAGGGCAGACTGAATGGACCATGGGGTCCTTTTCTGCCGTCAAGCTCTATGATTCTATGATAAAGCTGTATGTGCAAGAATGCAGGACTTAACTGGCAATCTGCCCTGGTTTGTGAGTCCCAGCCCCAAAGCAAAGATTTTTCCCCTACCTGGGTGCTGAGGCTGTCCCCATACCTCTCAACTGTCCCCTGATTTTCAGGGAATTCCCTGATTTTGCCTTAAAAATGCCCTCAGTGTCTCCAGAAAGTTGCATTTCTGCCACTGAAAAGTACAGTTTTGAAGTAAAAAATGACTGCCAGAGAATAGTGTTCCTGTTTAGTTCTCCACCAAACAATGCTTTTCATATTAAGCTACATATTATAGGAGGCTTGTTGAGCTGATAATACCATTAATTAAGATTTTTACCTGGTTTGGGACATTTGCCACAGATTTTTGTAAACCCTGTTTCTGATTTGTAAGGTAGGAGGTAGAGATCCGAGTGTCCCGGCTGCAATCAAAGCCCTCAACTGCTCCGAGAACTTCCACAGATATAGAAACTAATACTGCAGACATTCTGTGGCAACAGGGGACTTGCCATAGAACTTAGACACAAATCGCCGAGAGAAATTGGGCCAGTTAAGGCTTGGCATTCACACTATCACACTGCTGTCTCGGGTGAGACTGGCTAGCCTGTCTTCTCCTTGGTCTCTCTCTCTCTCTCTCTTGTGTGTAGCTGGATGATGGTGCCAGAGGCAGATAGTGACTTAAATTGCACCCAACAGGGACTCCCTACTGGTTGCTTCAAACTGCATGATGGCAGTAGCTGGCAGCACCATGAGTCTTCCATCGTACTGACAGGTCCGGAGGGAGAGGGGGGGCTAGGTGCGCCTCATGAACGCCAAACAGAAGCCAACACATCAGTCAGACTGACAATCATCCATAAAGGTAACTCTGGGCGGAAGGGATCTACAGGTATGAAAATAAGCCTAGTCTGCCAAAGTAATATAGGGAGAATCTGGCTGCCTGGCAGTAGAGCGAGGGCTTGAGCAGGGCCGACCATGCACTATAAGTGTTCATTGTGAACATGCAATCGTATGAGTGTTAGAATGTGTACAGCAGGCTGCAGCAAAATCACAACCATTGTCAGATTGGAAGGAAATTGTGCCAAAATACAATGTAAGACACAACATCTCCTCAAACTTACTCTTGAAAAACTGCATGCATACTCCCAGATCAATAAACGGCTAACACTTATTTGAGAAGAGTACAGCTTCTTTTAATGTACTTCTTGCAGAACCTTTCTTCTGCTCATGCCATCACAGAATATGCAGTTTGTAGAGAGAATTTGCATCGGCATCTGTGAAGATTGCTTGATACACTGTAATATGTAATGCACCCCATGGCCCTCAGGGGTACTTGCCCCAGATGTGAGGGGGTTGGCCTAGGGAAAAAGGCCAGTAACCCACACAAGGAAACAGCAGAAGGCAAGTACAGTGGTTGTGTACCAATTCATTCCTTACAGTTCCATGTCGTTGCTAGTAGACCAGCATTCACACACACAAGCCTAAATCCTCAAACTCTGAAGGGCTTACAGCTCTATTTTGGATAAACTCTTGTGGGAGTGTCTAAAATGTGCATAAGCTACCGTTGCACTGTTGCCGACAGTCTCAAAAATTCCTGCTATGTTCTAAAAGTGAAGAAAGAAGGAAAGAACCTTGGCAAGGAAATACAAAAGCTCTCTAGCTATTTGCAATCCTCTAGGGAAAGTAATTTTCCACACAGTTCTGTTTCCCCGCCTCTGATACAAACTAACACACACTCCTATCTCAGTCTAGGTATTCTGAAACCCAACTGTTCTGGGCCCAAAGGCCTTCCAAGGAACACTTGGATCCTTGGCGAGCAACATTTCTCTCCTGGGCTCAAAGGCAGGATTGGGGACTATAAAATTTCCTATTGGTACAGAGACTGGCGGAGAGGGGAACCACTGGACTACCTGAGAGAGATCAGGGACTGTAAAATGTATAGTTGGGGGGACCACTGGACTATGAGGGAGGGATCGGGTGACTGTTAAATTGATTATTGGTACAACGAATGGGGATGGAGGACCACTGAAGTACCAGGCAGGGACTGTATAACTGACTACTGGTACAGCACCTTGGTGGTATGAGACCACTAGAATGCCGGTCTTATTATTACAGTGATCGTACAGTATTTGGGAAGCAGGGGGCCACTAGACTACCAGAGATCAGGGTGTATACTATTGCCTACTATGAAGTATTCAGAACTCCTCTTTATAAATTGTAGTAATTGTTAGTTGAAATGTTGCATTCCATATTCCGGTCAGGGGTCGGCAAAACTGCGATTGTTCCGCCTACATCTAACTTTGCTTGAGGAGGAGAAAACTACTGGGAAATTTATACTTTGTGGAGTATTTTCCGAGGTGAAGGTGGTCCTAAAAAATCTGCAAAACCTTCATAATGACCAAAATGTCCAGCAACATGAGCAAATAGTAATTTCTGTAATTGTTTTCTTATATTCTAAAAGGAAATGGGGTGGTTGCGGGGAGGTTAAAGTTAAATTTACAATGGCGCTATCACATGATACAATGTTCTGGGACATATCACAAAGATTCTAAATGTTTATATGCAGCTTGGCGCTCAGATAGAGAGGATGCGTCTCAGACTCTGGGTTTATTCAAAATAAAAACATCTCTATAAAAACTCTGCAAAACTGATACACAACACCCACAAGTTGAATTTAGCTGCTGGAGAACTTATTTTTGATAATTATATTATTTATATACTTTATAATACTTTGTATCATTTTTTGTAGAGATTTTTTTTTTAACTTCCCATTTTAGGCTGCTGCAGTGGGACTGTTTTCTGGGCTGGCCTTATAGCGCAGCAGACTGCTCAGCGTGTTACATTTTGTCTATTATTTTAAACATTATTTTAGTTTTTGTAAAACAAAATGCAATATTATTGTTACACACATTTTTATATTGCACTTGTGTGATGTGTGCACTGTGTTGTGTTTCTGTTGTAGGCTGTTCATACATATAAGTACCCATCTTATAGACATACATGTACAGCGGACAGTCACAAGCACGGCATGGCAGCATACATAGAGTGTGCGTGTATGTGTGTGTCTGTGTGTGTGTGTGTCTGTGTGTGGGGGGGTCTGTGTCTATGTGTGTGAAGTGTGTGTGTGTGTGTGTGTGTGTGTGTCTGTGGAGTGTGTGCGGGGGTGTCTGTGTTTGTGTGTGGGGGTGGGTGGGTGTGCGTGTGTGTGTGTGTGTGTGTGTATATATACTATATGTGTCTGTGTGTGCTGTATGTATGCGTCTGTGTGTAGGGAAGTTGTTTGTGTGTGTATGGAGAAAGTTGTCTGTGTGTGTGTGTCTGTGTGTGTATATATATATGTGTCTGTGTGTGTGTGTGTGTCTGTGTGTAGAAATTATCTATGTGTATGTATAGAAATTATCTATATATATGAAAGTCTATATCTATTAAAAGTATACAATAATATATCTATGAAGTAATATGTAAATTATCTATATTTAATATATCTATGCAAAGTACATGTATTATCTATATAATAATATATATATATATATCTATGTATATATATATATATCTATGTCTATATATTATATATCTATGTGTAGAAATTATCTATATGTATATGTATATCTATATATGTGTATATATATATCTATCTATATGTATCCACGTATGAATATTATCTGTGTGGGGGAGTTGTCTGTGTGTGTGTGTATATGTATGTGTCTATGTGTGTGTGTGGGGAGGAGTTGTGCATGTGTGTGTGTGTGTGTGTGTGTGTGTGTGTATTCAAATTAGCACTTATTTAAAAGTACACAGGGCATCAGAGGGATGTCTCTTATGGTATAATCAACTCCGAGCATGTGGTGTGAGCGAGAGGACCACAAAGCGAAGCTGAGCAGTTCCGCCTGCCAAACCTCACGAAATGCCCATACACCATAAGAAACATCCCCAGAGGCCCTAGTGTCCTGTTATAAATCACTCAAGTTTAGCTCAAGTAATTCATAACAAGTTTAGAGTATTTTTATTTATTGTGCTGCCCTCCTCCCAGTACCAAAGTGGAGCCACTCCCTTCTAACGCTCCTGCAGCAGAGCACAATGTACTCTGAATAAGAGGTACAGTGGCTCTGTGTACTGATTGGCTGAAATCACCTTAGAGATTTATTATTGGTAGACAGGCCGCAGCTGGCCAACCAGCACTGCAGCACAGAGTGAATCTTGGGACCTATTTAAATAACTGATTTAAGTCTCTTACAACTTTCTGACTCCACATTCTCTGTCTTGCTTTGTTCGGCTACAGCAGCACTGAAGGAATCTGCACACCCATTAAAATCCCCAAGTAAGGGCTCCTAAAATGTTATGACTCCACATACAGGCATTTTGCCCTGTACCAGCAGCAAAGAGGGAATCTCCTTACAATGTAACTCATTAATTGCATGCAACAGAGTAACTGCACTGTAGTTACATGTTTGTTGCATGCAACTACAGTGCAATTGCAATGTAGTTACAGTGCAGTTACAATGTAACTACAGTGTAGTTAAGTGACAAAGTGTAACCGGATTGATTTTCCTTTTTAAAAGTAATAAACAGACTGCCCACCACACTAGTGTTACCACACAAAAATTTACTCGTTTACGTTCTTTGATTAGCTTCCACTACAGTAAATCCATCCTGGACTTGGGAATGCCCTTAACACAGTTTAGCTGCTCTTGATGCTGTGGGGAGGAGAGGAGACTATTGTATCATGAGTGGCTGCACTGTTTGGGGGTGTTGCTAATGTTCAGGATGTATGCAGTAAGAGCAGAACCAGGTTTTGAAGCAAAATAAAGTTGGGTATAAATTGTACCATTCCAATGCATTTCAGTTCTACTAAGAAAGGAAGCAGATAAAACAACCAACAATTTTTATGAATTTTAGAGATGGTAAGCAACCATAAAATGTGGGTTTCAGCTTGAAATTATGTGATGCAAAACAGGTTAACGGTGTCTTTTTAAATCAAGAAAGGACTCTGCTTACTGAAAATACATGAAATATAGGTTGAAATGTGTCTACAAATTAAGGTTTTTCAGTTTCTCCTGTGCTGTCAAGGACTTTTTGATACTCAGCTGCAAAGCTGTGCATTTTGTGTATGGAGCAGAGCTATGGTAATCTGAAACTTCCCTCTGGTCTGGGAAGCATCTTCTAATTGTAGCCTCGTCTACTCTAATAACAAATGTAGTCGCTTGCAGTTGCATATTCTACTATAATGAGACCGCCTGCACCATCACACACACAAGTAAAGTTTTCAGAGCTGGAAGTGTGGGAAGGGGTTGCGCGCGAGTGAGGCTTGCTCATCACAACAGGTGTGATGAGAATTCAGCGCCGGCGGCGCTCAGTCATACGGGTAATTGAGTTACCTTTCACTGTTAACTTTGTGTGATTGATTAAATTAGAGTTTCCGCACAATATTCAGCATTCCAGCAAAAAAGGGGGAAATAAATTATGCCGTGTTCCTGCCCAATTCATTTTCAATAAACCAGGCATAGCATTTTTAAATGCAATTTACATCGCAATTACATAGGAAGAAAGAACAGTAATTCGTTTGACTTTCACGACTCATTTGTTAATTATAATTAAAATGACCTGGGGTTGCAGGTTCGGAAAATACAGAAGGCTGCCAAGGAAACAAACTTTCTTTCTTTGCTAAAATGGGAAGAGAAGGGATACAGTAAATGCTGAGTTCCTGTGACTGACAGGTGAGCCAAATTCCATAATGAGGTGTGAGTGTGGAGTGGGGGACTTAATTTTAGTCTCTTCAGCTCTATACTTTTGAAGTCTCCTTCTGGAAATATAGACATGCTGTTTGCTTCCATGTGGCAGGCAACATATGCTATAGTATATGGTTCTGTGCTCCTGGTGCTGCACTCGCAGGCTAGTGGCATCAACACAGCAAGCCCACAAGAGGTGGTGCATACTCTCATGCTAGAGACATCAGCACAGCATGTCCAAAAGAGGTGGTGCATACTCCCAGCCTAGTGGAAAAAAGATGGCAAGCCTACAAAAGGTGCCACATACTTTCAGACTAGTGGCATTAACATGGCAAGCCCAAAAAGGTGGTGAATGTTCTCAGGCTAGAGGCATCAACACAGTAAGCCAACAAAAGGAGATGCATATTTGCTAGCTAGTGGCATCAACACAGCAAACCCACAAGAGGTGGGGCATGCTCTCAGGCTAGTGGCATAAACATGGCAAGCCCACAAGAGGTGGTGCATACTCTCAGGCTAGTGGCATCAGCACAGCAAGCCCACAAGAGGTGGTGCATACTCTCAGGCTAGTGGCATCAGCACAGCAAGCCCACAAGAGATGGTGCATACTCTAAGAATGTGGCATAAACATGGCAAGCCCACAAGAGGTGGTGCATACTCTCAGGCTAGTGGCATCAGCACAGCAAGCCCACAAGAGGTGGGGCATACTCTCAGGCAACTGGCATCAACACAGCAAGCCCACAAGTGGTGGTGCATACTCACAGGTTAGTGTCAGCAGCACAGCAAGCCCACAAGAGGTGGTGCATACTCTCAGGCTAGTGTCATCAGCACAGCAAGTCCACAACAGGTGGTGCATACTCTCAGGCGAGTGGCATTAGCACAGTAAGCCCACAAGAGGCGGTGCATACTCTCGGGCTAATGGCATCAGCACAGCAAGCCCACAAGAGGTGGTGCATACTCTCAGGATAGTGGCATCAGCACAGCAAGCCCACAAGAGGCGGTGCATACTCTCAGGCAACTGGCATCAACACAGCAAGCCCACAAAGGTGGTGCATACTGGCAGTCTAGTGGAATCAACATGGCAAGCCCACAACAGGTGGTCATATGAGACAACCCACCTCTCCTCTGGGCTGAAACAGCTTTTAGAGAGGTGTCTGTCCTCGAGTATTTGCTGCCACCAGCCGGACTTTCCTTCCGGCACCTCTTTCAAGTGTACAAACTTGAATAATCAAATGTGCAATTGAACAAGTTAAAGTCTGGTAGTGTGTCTCTCTCGGGTGGCAGATGCTACACAGAGTTTACCTCAGCCAGTGGAAACCAAATATTACCTTAGAAAAATGACATCACAGTCACAATTGTTGCGCAAATAAATAGCTTTTACTTAACAGAAAGTGCACTGAGCATTTACAGGATATATATTTACAACACAAGAGAATAACACTCATACAGGAAAAGTAAAAAAATGTTTTTAAATAACAGATGCCAAAAGAAGAAGGCTATTACTGAAATATGCTATCACTAAACTTACCCTTCCCTGTCCTTACAAGAGACACTGGACCCTGTTCTAACTGCCAGCTCCCACGGACATAGCTACAAGATAGGCTCCAAACTTATGTTTCTCCTCCCAGCTTCCAAAGCACAAGAGAGCCTTCTCTGCCTTTCAGAAGGTTATATACTCTGTGAAGAATAGGTCATTCCTATTCTCCCTCTAAATGCACCAACCAACTAACATGTATGTATTTAATTGTCCCAATCAGAGTGAACACCCATCAGTGACCAATTATATTCCCTTTTCATCTCAAGTTTATATTTGAATGATCCAATCCATTCAAACTGCACTGTGTCCATGTCTGCAGGTCTGTGGGTGTCTGGAGATGTCCACTCGAGATTTATGACCCAGCTCTTATCTAGCAGCTAGGAACTCCACAAGCTGGATGCTGCTGGACAGAGGATTTCAGCCTGACTGTATTTTGTTCCAAACTGCTAAAAAAATAAGGCACCTACAGAATCCAAACCATTAACTCTTTCCTGCCCATTTCTGTCAATCTCCCCAGATAATGGCGTGTCCCTTGGTCCACCCCAAGTGACACAACTGTTCATGCAATTATTGGGAAGTGCCCAAAAGTATCCAGCCATGCCATTAGAACTGTCTAGATAGTCCATTCACATTTGCATTTTGTTTGCTACTCCGATGCTGGATGGTCATGTTGTATGCTTGCAGTACCAAACTCCAGCGTAGTAGTTTATCATTTTGCCCTCTGGACCTATAAAGCCAAATCAGGGGATTATGATCTGTGACCACAGTAAATTCTCTCTAAAGGTAAGGTTGCAGCTTCTGGAGGGCCCACACTATTCCCAAGTATTCCTTCTCGATTGTGGTGTATGCCTCCTCTCTGGGCAAAACCCTCCGGCTGAGGTACACAACTGGGTGCTCCTCCCCCCTGCTGGGTAACTTGGCTTAGCACAGCACCCAGCCCATGATCTGAGGCATCCACATGGACCATAAACTTTAAACTACAATTGGGGCTAGCCAATACAGCAGGGCCGCTTAAGGCCTTCTTTAGCTCCTGAAAGTGACCTCACAGCCTTCTGACTTCACTATATCTGGCTTTCCCTTCTTGGTTAAGTCTGTCAGGGGCTTAGCCAGATCGCTATAGCAGGGAACAAGCCTTCAGTAGTACCCTGCTGTCCCTAGAAATGCCCTGACCTGTTTCTTTGTGGTAGGAGTAGGCCAGACCAGGATGGCATCAACCTTGGCAGGCTCCGGACGGATGTGTCCACTACTCACCTGGTGCCCAAGGTAGGATACTTCTGCCATACCTATCTGGCACTTCTCTGCCTTGACTGTCAGACCTGCCTTCTCTAACCTGTGAAACACATCTCGCACATTCTTGATGTGCTCATGCTTGTCTGGCTGTATATGGCTATATCATCCATATAAGTCAATGCAAACTCACCTACCCCAGACAGAATGTGATCTACAATCCATTGAAAAGTTGCAGGTGCATTCTTCATTCCAAATGGCATTACCTTAAATTCATATAAACCAAATGGAGTAACAAAAGCTGATCTTTCCCTGGCCGCAGTGGTCAGAGGTACCTGCCAATAGCCCTTTGTTAGGTCTATTGTGGTCAAATACTTGGCTCCCCCCAGTCACTCCAGGGTCTCTTCTGTTCTGGGCATGGGATAGGCATCAGACTCTGTGCAGCTATTAAGCTTCCGTTAGTCCACGCAGAATCATGTGGTGCCATCCCTTTTGGGGATCAGTACCATGGGTGATGCCCAGGGGCTACTAGATTCCTGGATTACCCCCAGTTCCAGCATTTCTTTGAGCTCCTCTTTCACAGTCTGCTTAATGTGCTCAGGTACCCTGTAGGGGGACTGTTTCAGGGGATTCTGGGTCCCTGTATCCACATGGTGCTCTGCCATCATGGTGTACCCCGGTTTCCCTGTGAACATGTCCTCAAATTCTCTCAGCATGCCCCTAATTTCTTGCACCTGGGCTGGCGTCAGCTGTTCTGAGAGGGTAAGGTTGTCCACAAAGGATGCAACCCTGGCCTCCCCAAGCAGGAAGCAGGTCCCCCAGTGGATCTACCTCAGTTTCCTCCTCTGGGGCACTGCATACAGTGAGGACCAATTCCTCCCTGTTATGGTAGGGCTTCAGCATGTTGACATGATACACCTTTCATTTGCATCTCCTGTCTGGTAACTTTATCATGTAATTGACATCACTAACCTTTTGGACAATGGAGAATGGCCCCTCCCATGCTGCCTGTAATTTATTCTGTCGGACAGGGATGAGTGCCATCACTCACTGTCCCACCTCATATTCTCTGGCTTGGGCCCCATGGTCATACCAGACTTTCTGCCACTGTTGTGCAGTGGCCAGGTGCTCCTGAGCAAACCCCATGAGCTCCCTAAGGTGGGTCCTGAAGTTCAGGACATACTCCTCAACAGACTCCCCTTGGGAGGCACAGTCACCCTCCCATTCATCCCGAATCAAATCTAGGGTTCCCCGCACCCTATGACCAAACAGGAGCTCGAAAGGTGAGAACCCTGTGGACTCCTGTGGGACTTCTCTGTATGCAAATAAGGGCAAATATTTGTCCCAGTCCCTCTTATGCTGGTCAGCAAAAGTCCTTAGCATGGTCTTAAGGGTTGAATTAAATCGCTCCACTAGACCATTAGCTTGGGGATGGTATGAGGAGGATTTGAGCTGCTTTATCCCACACTTCTCCCACAAACTACTCATTAACCCTGACATAAAATTGGCACCCTGGTCTGACAGTATCTCCTGGGGAAAGCCCACCTGGCTAAATATTCCCAAAAGTGCATCTGCCACTGGTTCTGCCTCAGAGGATGTTAGGGCCACTGTCTCTGGGTATCTGGTGACAAAGTCTACAACTACCAGGATATACCACCTGCCAGTGTGACTTGGGGTGCTCAATGGCTCCACTATGCCCACAGCTACCCTCTTGAAGGGTTCATCAATAATGGGCAGGGGCACCAAAGCTGCCTTGGCCTTGTCCCCCATTTTTCCCACCCACTGGCACTGTGGACAAGTCCTGCAATAATTTGCTACATCCTTGCCAATACCAAGCCAAAAGAAATTGTTGGTTAGATGCTTTTCATGTGCTTCACCCCAAGTGCCCTGTAAAAGGGATATCATGGGCAAGGGCCAAAAGCTGCTGATGGTGAACCTTAGGGACTACCAGCTGCTGGAGTACCTTACCATCTAGCCCTTCCTCTGTTGTTCATTCTCTGTACAACAACCCATTGTCCCAGTAAATGGACTCTTTACCCCTCTGAGAATGCTCAGTCCTATGAGCTATTTCCCTCAGCTTTTCCAGGGTAGGGTCAGTTCGCTGTGCAGCACTCAGCTGCCCTCGTCTGACCCATCCCAGTGCCCCTTCTGAAGGAAGTCCTGTGGGCTCCTCTATTTGTGACTGGGGTTCTGGACTGCTGCTTCTAGCCAGCCCCTCCCCTGTGCTAGACACTTCCTCAGCTGCTGAGGGTGTGGCTGGACCACCCAAAGTCAACCCCTCTTCACCCTCAGAAGCTTGCCCTTGTGCCTGACTATGAGTTACAACACACACCAGTTTTTACTGGGTAAAATCCTTCCCCACAATCATATTTACAGGAAGGTCCTCTACAACTCCCACCTCCTTTCTCCCTGGCCCCTTCCCAGCTCAGGAAGACTCTAGCCATTGGTAATGGGACTGGTGGCCCTGTGAATGCCTGGACCTTGAGTATTTCCCAGGCACCATCTGCTCTGCCTGAATGAGATCCTGCCTTACCTGGCAGATGTTGGCGCCTGTGTCCCACAGTTCCTGTGTTACTATTCCATTAACTGTAATGGGACGCAGATTCTCATTAGAGGGAGTGGTTCTTCAGACTGGACACACCCTACAAACACACCAGTGTTCTTTTGATCACCCGCCCCATATCTCTGCCCCTTAACCAGTTTCTGAGGGCAGTTATATCTCAAGTGTCCCACTTGATTGCAAATATGACATTTCTTGGGACCTATTTCTTGAGTCCGCTTAGAACCAGAGGGCTCTACTTTGGGGTCAGATGCAGGCTGGTTTCCTTTGGGCTGCCCCATGGGTTCCCTTATAACCATGTGCTGCCCCCCACATAAGACTTATGCTGTGTGTATGGCGGATAGACAGATACTCATCAGCGCTTCCTGCCACCTCTGTGGAAGAGGTGCATGCCTGTCTATAAGCCATACACACATGTCCTCAGGTACAATTTAAGGAATTGTTCTCTCACCAATCATCTTTAATCAGTTCCACAGTAGTTGCTTTAGCCCCCTCCATCCACCTATCAAGGTAAGTATACAGTTTAACCAGCAGTTCTGCATAACTGTCTTCTGGGCTTTTCTTTAACCCCCTAAATTTCCTTCTATAAGCCTCAGGAGTTAATTCAAAACATTTCAACAACACTGTTTTCACTTTATCATAATCAGCATGGTCTTCATTACTCATTTTAGCAAATGCATGCAACGCTCGCCCCGTCAGCAAGGGTGTGAGTTAAGTTGACCAGGAAGCCTTAGTCAATTTTAATTGGTCGCATACTCTCTCAAATGATCTTAAAAATAAATCAAGGTCATTTCCCTCTTTAAACTGAGGGAACAATTTAGAATTCATTTTGGCTCCATGAGGTAAACTCACTCCACCATTACTCATGGTTTGCTGACTGCAGAGGGTCATCATCTCCTTATCGTGCTGTTGTCTCTGGAGGTCATGCTGTCATTCTTTCTCTCTGTCTTCGTTTCTCTCTTTGTCTACCAGTCTCTTTTCTTCAGGTTCTTCTCTGCTTCCTGTCTTCTTGTCTCTGCTTCCAACCTTCTTGCTTCTGCTTCAGCATCCAGTCTTTTCGCCTCAGCATCCAGTCTTTTGCCTCCAATGCCTTTTCTTGCAGCAGCAGCTGCAGTCGCAGTGCCTCAAGCTGGTTTGACGGGTCTGCTGCCTCAGTTCCTGACTCACCCCAGTGACTGTCTACTTCAGATCATGTGCCAAGAGGGTAGCTATGAGGTCTGCCTTTTTCTTCTGCTTTAGACCCCCTTTCCTGGCATCTTTCAAAAGCTGTGGTACAGTAAGTGAGTCATACTCCGTGGAGCTCATTCTCTACTGCTACACTTTACTGTGCTATCTAGAAACAAATAAAACTGTTGTACAAATGTATCCTCTTGTATATCCTGTTTTGCAACGATAAGGTAACTGTTACACTGGCAAACTCTATATCTCAGTAGCTTACGATCGCTATCATCACCCCACCACTGCCAACCAATATGTGACAACCCACCTCTCCTCTGGGCTGAAACAGCTTTTAGAGAAGTGTCTGTCCTGGGTATTCACTGCCCAGCCAGACTTTCCTTCCGGCACCTCTTTCAAGTGTACAAACTTGAATAATCAAACGTGCAATTGCACAAGTTAAAGTCTGGTAGTGTGTCTCTCGGTGGTGGATGCTACACAGAGTTTACCTCAGCCAGTGAAACCAAAAGTACCTCAGAAAAATGACATCACAGACACAACTGTTGAGCAAATAAATAGCTTTTACTTAATAGAAAGTGCACTGAGCATTTACAGGATATATCTTTACAACACATAGAAAAAAGGATGGGGAAGAGTGTATTATGAGATTTAATGCTCACCCAAGGTGTGGGATGCTACATGAACCCCGAGGGCGAAGCCCGAGGGGTTTATCAAAGCATCCCACACCGAGGGTGAGCATTTAAATTCAAATATGACACACTTCACCATCTTTTATTTTTTATAATAAAAGGTCATCAATTTTTCTCCTGCTTGAATTCAGTGTTCACACACACACACACTCTCTCAGACACACACACACACACACACACACACTCTCTTACAAACACAGACACACACATACACAATCTCTGACTTCATCTGTCTTCTGCCCTCCACCTCCCTTAACACAGTTCTTTTTTGTTTCCATTTTGTTTATACTTTACAGCTAGTCTCTGACCTGATTGTATCTACCACGCTTCCCTGGCACGGTCCCTTGTAGCTCTAGACATTTTGTGCCGAAACAGACAAATGGCAGGATCAACCATATTTTGCTGGGGAAAAGGCTGGATCAACCAGATACATGAAACAAATAGAAAAAAGGATGGACGTGTTTTGTTTCGGAGGCTACGGGACGCGAGAGATGGAGCCGCCATGTTTGTAAGACAGTTTAGCCCGCCTCATCACCAACATTATCCAATGAGCAAGCGCCATCGAATGAGTGATCAGCATCGGAATGTCGTAATAACCAGCGGTTATTACGGCAAATAGCAACAGGTTCAGCCCATAGGAAAAATTGCTGACCAGTAATTATAAGAGAAAAACACTCATACAGAAAAAGTAAACAAAGGTTTTTAAATAACAGCTGGCAAAAGAAGAAGGCTATTACTGAAATATGCTACCACTAAACTTACCCTTCCCTGTCCTTACAAGAGACACTAGACCCTGTTCTAACTGCCAGCTCCCACGGACATAGCTACAAGGTAGGCTCCAAACTTATGTTTCCCCTCCCAACTTCCAAAGCACAAGAGAGCCTTCTCTGCCTTTCAGAAGGTTATATACTCTGTGGAGAATAGGTGATTCCTATTCTCCCTTTAAATGCACCAACCAACTAACATGTATGTATTTAATTGTCTCAATCAGAGTGAACACCCATCAGTGACCAATTATTTTCCCTTTTCACCTTAAGTTTATATTTGAATGATCCAATCCATTCAAACTGCCCTATGTCCATGTCTGCAGGTCTGTGGGTGCCTGAAGATGTCCACTCGAGATTTATGACCCAGCTCCTACCTAGCAGCTAGGAATTCCACAAGCTGGATGCTGCTGGACAGAGGATTTCAGCCTGACTGTATTTTTCTCCAAACTGCTAAAAAAACAAGCATTTGTCAATGCCGAATGTTTGCTTACTGGCATTGGCAGTGGTAGTGTAGAAGTTACAGAGCTGCGTAATAGGAATGGCAGTGAAGTATTGAACTGAAGCCAACCCCACCACCACCCTGCAGAGAGTGACAGGCATTGGGGTGTGCATTTGGGTCGTCAGGCATAACGGCCATGCCATTTCACCACACCCCACTCTGCAGAGACTGACAAGTGTCACGTGTTCCTTGGGGTCTTTGGCCCTTATGCGCACCCCATTTCATTAGGAAATATGGTGAGATGGGTGCGATATAGGAGAATGGGGTGAAGTTTGGGGACGAAGAGTCCAAGGCATACCTCGATGCCTCAGTGACTGCAGGGTGTGGAATGGTATGAGCATCACAGGCAAGAATCCCAAGTCACACCCCTGATTCCTGTCATTCTATATAGGGTTGGGTGATTTAGTTGAAAAGTCTAATACCTCAGGCATTCATTGGTATTTTAACTCCAAATCTTCAACATGTTTGTTTTGTGACCCCACCTCACGAACAGGGGAATATCAGTGTGGTAGCCAAAGCTGCTTATGCACAGTGACTACGGATTTAGCACCACAGATGCAAACATATTCAACAGGCTGTAAAAATGGCAGCTGTACTCTTTCATGGGGAGGTGTAAAATGGCTATGTTGCAAAATGTGTAGTAAAATATTTAAAAAATGGTGAAGTCACAAGCGTATAGAAACTGTGCAACGCACACCTGCTATATAAGTAGGTTGGGGATATTTACAGCAGATTGTCAACTCAGGCATTTTGGTGCCTCGATCATGAACAGTGTCACTTTGATTTTCTTTATCTGTGCCGAACAATGATTTCCATAACCACACACATCTGCACTGAAAGTGTGAAACACACTTTGCCACGTTGTGAAAATGGCAGCTGTACTGTTCATAAGGAAGTGTTGAAAATGCCACTAGTGAAAATCTGGACTGGAATATTACAAAGTCATGAACTAACGAGGATGCGTGGAAACTGCACAATGCTCACTCGTAACACAGTCATTTATGGACTTTGTCACCAAATTTTCAACATAGCCATTTTAAGACCTCTGCTCATGAACAGTGTAACTGTGATTTTCTTAATCTGTCCTAAACATTGCTTTCGCACACCAACAGCACCATTATGCGCTATGTGCGATAACACATTTGGGTGACATATGAAAAATTGCAGCTGTACTGTTCATAAGGAAGTTTAATAAAATGGACATGTTGAAAATCTAGAGTGAAAATATTAAATTTGCAAACTAACGAGCATGCATAGGAACTATGCAACGCGCGCTCGTAAAAGTCATTTTTAGGCATTTTTTCACCAAGTTTTCAACATAGCCATTTTAAGACCTCTGCTCATGAACAGTGTCACTGTGGTTTTGTTAATGTGTCCCATACATTGAGGTTGCACACCGACTGCGCCATTGTGCGCTACATGGGCAGAAACACATTTTGGGCAGGATGTGAAAAATGACAGCTGTACTGCTCATAAGGAGGTGTGGAAAAATGGCAATGTTGAAAATCTGGAGTGGAAATATTGAAAATTCGCAAACCTACGAGCGTGCGTGGGAACTGTGCAACGCACACTCGTAAAACAGTCATTTTTAGGAATTCTGTCACCAAATTTTCAACATTGCCATTTTAAGATCTCTGCTCATGAACAGTGACACTGTGATTTTCTTAATATGTCCCATACACTGAGTTTGCACAACAACTGCGCCATTGTGCGCTACATGGGCGGAAACACATTTTGGGTGAGATGTGAAAAATGACAGCTGTACTACTCATAAGAAGGTGTGGAAAAATGGCAATGTTGAAAATCTGGAGTGGAAATATTGAAAATTCGCAAACCTATGGCGTTTTAGAACTGCGTAGCGCACGCTCGTAAAACAGTCATTTTTAGGAATTTTTTCACCAAATTTTCAACATAGCCATTTCAAGACCTCTGCTCATGAACAGTGTCACTACAATTTTCTTAATTTGTCCAGTACATTGATTTCGCACACCGACTGCGCCATTCTGCGCTACAATGGTGGAAACACATTTTGGGTGAGATGTGAAAAATGACAGCTGTACTACTCATAAGACGGTGTGGTGAAATGGCAATGTTGAAAATCTGGAGTGAAAATATTGAAATTTCGCAAACTTACGAGCCTGCGTAGGAACTGCGCAACGCACGCTCGTTAAACAGTCATTTTTTGGAATTTTGGCACCAAATTTTCAACATTGGGCCTTTCTTCAGATGATGTCACCGCCGCGGTGGTATTCAGTTCTGAGCGGCGATTTCGCAGCCACTGTGCAGTCATCACCGCGCGAAATCACCCTTGAGCCTGAATAACCCATGACAGTGACATCATTCATGAGAAGGGTCCCAAAACCCATGTTGAAAATTTGTGCAAAATTCCAAAATGCCGAGATATGCAACAAAGTTGAACCCTCCTATCTAGCCCATTATACAGCTTACCGGCAATTCCTCAGTTCGGTAGTCGGCTTTGAAGAGTGCAGACGTGTTCCCGGTCCACGAAGATCGTCGCGCCAGAGTCTGGAGGTAAGTATGGGGTGAGGGGTGTGGGAAAGCTGGTGCGCAGTGGGTGGGTGCGGGATGTGGGAGGGGCTCGGAGGCGGCGCGTGGGGCAGTTTTTACAGGGTAAAAACAAAAACGTCGCGGGACCGCCTGCCACGCTGGGGTGGGCTCCCAGCGTGGCATAAGGACTTTGGGCAGTTCAGCCGGGGGATTAGGCACCCCGTCGGCAAAAAACAAAAACGCAGGATTATTTGCCACGCTGGGGTGGGCTCAGCGTGGCACAATGACTTGGGGAGGGGCGAGCCAGCGACGGGGATTGGGCACCCCGTCGGCAACATAGATAGATTGCCATGCTGGGGTGGGCTCCCAGCATGGCAGCAACTATTGGGAGGGAGGGAGACAATAGTTCAGCCGACAGGATTGGGCACCCGTCGGCTATTCGCCTGCGTGCGGGGGCGCGCTGCCCGCTGCAGCTGGGGGGGAGCTGCGTGAGCAGCTCCCCATCGCTGCTCACCGCTTAGCTCCCCTTCAATCAGTACATTGCATTTTGAGCGCAACAGACAGCCCAAATGCATTGGCTTACAGGGCCGCAGACCTGCCAGCCCAGTGCCTGAATTGGAGGAGGAGGTGACACACCGAATCTCCGTTCATGGCACTATGTTTCTTGCACATGCGTGCAAGCAAACATAATAAGGCACCTACAGAATCCAAACCATTAACTCTTTCCTGCCCATTTCTGTCACACATACTCTCAGGCTAGTGGCGCCAACACAGCAAGCCCATAAGAGGCGGTGCATACTCTCTCAGGCTAGTGGCATCAGCACAGCAAACCAACAAGATAGGGTGCATACTCTCAGGCCAGTGGCATCAGCACAGCAAGCCCACAAGAGGTGGTGCATACTCTCAGGCTCATGGCATCAGCACAGCAAGTCAACAAGAGGTGGGGTACATTTGCTAGCTAGTGGCATCAGCACAGCAAACCTACAAGACGTGGTGCATACTCTCACACTAGAGGTGTCAGCACAGCAAACTTACAAGAGGTGGTGTATACTCTCACACTAGTGGAGTCAGCACAGCAAACTTACAAGAGGTGGTGTATACTCTCAGGCTTGTGGCATCAGCACGGCAAGTCAACAAGAGGTAGGGTACATTTGCTAACTAGTGGCATCAGCACAGCAAACCCACAAGAGGTGGTGCAAACTCCCACACTAGTGGTGTCAGCACAGCAAACTTACAAGCGGTGGTGCATACTCTCAGGCTAGTGGCATCAGCACAGCAAGCCCAGAAGAGGTGGTACATACTCTCAGGCAACTGGCATCAACACAGCAACCCATACGAGGTGGTGCATACTCTTGGGCTAGTGGCATCAGTAAAGCGAGCCCACAAGAGGTGGTGCATACTCTCGGGCTAGTGGCATCAGCACAGCAAACCCATAAGAGTAAGTGCATACTCTCAGGCTAATGGCATCAACATGGCAAGCCCACAAGTGATGGTGCGTACTCTCTGGCTGGTGGCATCAGCGCAGCAAACCCACAAGAGGTGGTGCATACTGTGAGGCTAGTTGCAGAAACACAGCAAGCCCACAAGAGCTGGTGCATACTCAGGCTAGTGGCATCAGCATGGCAAGCCCACAAGAGGTGGTGCATACTCAGACTTGTATCAGCACAGCAAGCCCACAAGAGGTGGTGCATACTCTCAGGCTAGTGGCATTAGCACAGCAAGCCCACAAGAGGTAGTGTATACTCTCACACTAGTGGTGTCAGCACAACAAACTTACAAGAGGTGGTGCATACTCTCAGGCTAGTGGCATCAGCATGGCAAGCCCACAAGAGGTGGTGCATACTCTCAGACTTGTGGCATCAGCACAGCAAGCCCACAAGAGGTGGTGCATACTCTCAGGCTAGTGGCATTAGCACAGCAAGCCCACAAGAGGTAGTGCATACTCTCACACTAGTGGTGTCAGCACAACAAACTTACAAGAGGTGGTGCATACTCTCAGGCTAGTGGCAACAGCACAGAAAGCCCACAAGAGGTGGTGCATACTCTTAGGCTACTGGCATAAACACGACAAGCCCGCAAGAGGAGGTGCATTCTCTCAGGCAAGTGCAATCAACATGGTAAGCCCACAAGAGGTGGTGCATACTCGCTGGCTAGTGGCATCAGCACAGCAAACCCATAAGAGGTGGTACCAATTCTAAGGCTAGTGGCATCAATAGAGCAAGCCCAAAAGAGGTGGTGCATACTCTCAAGACAGTGGCATCAGTGCAGCCAGCCCACATGAGGTGGGTGCATACTCTGTGGTTACAAGCATCAGTATAGTAAACCCACATTAGGTGATACATACTCTCAGGCTAGTGGCATCAGCACAGCAAGTCCACATGAGGTGATACATACTCTCAGGCTAGTGGCATCAACTTGGCAAGCCCACAAGACATGGTGCATACTCTCAGAATACTGGCATCAGAACAGCAAGCCCACAAGAGGTGGTGCATACGCTCAGGCTAGTGGCATCAGCACAGTAAGCCCACAAGAGGCAGTGCACACTCTTGGGCTAATGGCATCAGCACAACAAGCATAAAGAGGCGGTGCATACTCTCAGGCTAGTGGCATTAGTAAAACAAGCCCACATGAGGTGAAACATACTCTCAGACTAGTGGCATCAACATGGCAAGCCCACAAGATATGGTGCATACTCTCAGAATACTGGCATCAGCACAGCAAGCCCACAAGAGGTGGTGCATACTCTTAGGCTAGTGGCATCAGCACAGTAAGCCCACAAGAGGCAGTGCATACTATTGGGCTAATGGCATCAGCATAACAAGCCAATAAGAGGCGGTGCATACTCTCAGGCTAGTGGCATTAGTAAAGCAAGCCCACAAGAGGTGGTGCATACTCCCAGGCTAGTGGCATCAGCACAGCAAGCCCACAAGAGGAAATGTATACTCTAAGGCTAGTGGCATCAACATGGCAAGCCCACAAGATATGGTGTATACTTTCAGGCTAGTGGCATCAGCACAGCAAGCCCACATGAGGTGGTGCATACTCTCAAGCTACTGGTATGAACACAGTATGCCCACAAGAGGCGGTTCATGCTTTTGGGCTAATAGCATCAGCAAAGCAAGCCCATAAGAGGTGGTGCATACTCTCAGGCTAGTGGCATCAACACAGCAAGCCCACAAGAGGTGGTGCATACTCAGGCTAGTGGCATCAGCACAGTAAGCCCACAAGTGGCAGTGCATACTATTGGGTAATTGACATCAGCACAGAAAGCCCATAAGAGGTGGTGCATACTCTCAGGCTACTGGCATCAGCATGGCAAGCCCACAAGAGGTGGTGCATACTCTCAGGATAGTGGCATCAGCACAGTAAGCCCACAACAGTCCGGTGCCTACTGGGGCTAATGGCATCTGCACAGCAAGCCCGTGAAGAGATGTTGCATACTCTCAGGCTAGAGGCATCAGCACAGCAAGCCCACAAGAGGTGGTACATACTCTCAGGCAACAGGCATCAACACAGCAAGCCCATAAGAGGTGGTGCATACCTGGGCTAGTGGAATCAGTAAGCAAGCCCACAAGAGGGGGCATACCTCAGGCTAGTGGCATCAACATGGCAAGCCCAAAAGACATGGTCCATACCGCTGGCTGGTGACATCAGCACAGCAAACCCACAAGAGGTGGTGAATACTGTGAAGCTAGTTGCATCAACATAGCAAGCCCACCAGAGGAGGTGCATACTCTCAGTTTAGTGGCATCAGCAAAGCAAGCCCACAAGAGTTAGTGCATACTTGTAGGCTAGTGGCCTCAGCACAGCAAGCCCATAAGAGGTGGTACATACTCTCAAGACAGTTGCATCAGTGCAGCAAGCCCACAAGAGATGGTGCATACTCTTAGGCTAGTGGTATTAGCACAGCAAGCCCACAAGAAGTGGTGCATGCTCTCAGGCTAGAGGCATCAACACAGCAAGCGCAGAAGAGGCGGTGCATACTCTCAGGCTAGTGGCACTAGCACAGTAAGCCCACAAGAGGTGGTGCATACCTCGGGCTAATGCCATCATCACAGCAAGCCCATAAGAGGTGGTGCACACTCGGGCTAATGCCATCAACACAGCAAGCCCATAAGAGTGGTGCATACTCTCGGGCTAGTGGCATCAGTAAAGCAAGCCCACAACAGGTGGTGCATACTCACAGGCTAGTGGCATCAGCACAGCAAGCCCACAAGAGGTGGCGTATATTCTCAGGCTAGTGGCATAAACACAGCAAGCCCACAAGAGATGACGCATACTCTCAGGCTAGTGCCATCAGCACAGCAACCCTACAAGAGCTGGCGTATATTCTCAAGTAACTGGCCTCATCAAAGCAAGCCCAAAAAAGGTGGTGTATACTCTCAGGATAGTGGTATCAGCACAGCAAGCAGACAACAGGTGGTGCATACTCTCAGGCTAGAGGCATCAGCACAGCAAGCCCACAAGAGGTGGTGCATACTCTCAGGCTAGTGGCATTAGCACAGTAAGCCCACAAGAGGTGGTGCATACTCTCGGGCTAATGCCAGCAGCACAGCAAGCCCATAAGACGTGGTACATACTCTCAGGCTAGTGGCATCAGCACAGCAATCCCACAGGAGGAGGTGCATACTCTCAGGCTAGTGGCATTAGCACAGTAAGCCCACAAGAGGTGGTGCATACTCTCGGGCTAATGCCATCAGCACAGCAAGCCCATAAGAGGTGGTGCATACTCTCGGGCTAGTGGCATCAGCACAGCAAGCCCACAAGAGGTGGTGAATACTCTCAGGCTAGTGGCAACAGCACAGAAAGCCCACAAGAGGTGGTGCATACTCTCAGGCTAGTGGCATTAGCAAAGTAAGCCCACAAGAAGCGGTGCATACTCTCGGGCTAATGACATCAGCAGAGCAAGCCCACAAGAGGTGGTGCATACTCTCAGGCAACTGGCATCAACACAGCAAGCCTGTAAGAGGTGATGCATACTCGGGCTAGTGGCATCAGTAAAGCAAGCCGACAATAGGTGGTGCATACTCACAGGCTAGTGGCAGCACAGCAAGCCCACAAGAGGTGGTGCAAACTCTCAGGCTAGTGGCATAAACACAGCAAGCCCACAAGAGGTAGTGCATACTCTCAGGCTAGTGGCATCAACATGGAAAACCTACAAGAGGTGGCGCATACTGTGATGCAAGTTGCATCAACACATCAAGCCGACAAGAGGTGATGCATACTCTCAGGCTAGTGCCATCAGCACAGCAAGCCTACAAGAGCTGGCGTATATTCTCAAGTAAGTGGCCTCGCCACAGCAAGCCCAAAAAAGGTGGGGTATACTCTCAGGATAGTGGTATCTGCACAGCAAACCCACAACAGGTGGTGCATACTTTTGGGCTAATGACATCAGCACAGCAAGCCCATAAGAGGTGGTGCATACTCTCAGGCTAGTGGCATGAGTAAAGCAAGCCCACAAGAGGTGGTGCATACTTGAAGGCTAGTGGCATCAGCACAGCAAACCCATAAGAGGTGGTGCATACTCTCAAGCTAGAGGCATCAACACAGCAAGCCCATAAGAGGTGGTGCATACTCTCAAGCTAGTGGCATGAGTAAAGCAAGCCCACAAGAGGTGGTGCATTCTTGAAGGCTAGTGGCATCAGCACAGCAAACCCATAAGAGTGGTACATACTCTCAAGCTAGTGGCATCAGCCTACTAAGCCTACAAGAGGTGGTGCATGCTGTCAGGCTACTGGCATAAACACGGCAAGCCCACAAGAGTTGGTGCATACTCACTGGCTAGTGGCATCAGCACAGCAAACCCACAAGAGGTGGCACAAATTCTCAGGCTAATAGCAGCAATATAGCAAGCCCAAAAGAGGTGGTGCATACTCCCAAGACAGTGGCATCAGTGAAGCAAACCCCTGAGGAGATACATACTCTAGGCTAGTGACATCAGCACAGCAAGCCCACAAGAGGTGGTGCATACTCAGGCTAGTGGCAACAACATGGCAAGTCCACAAGAGGTGATGCATACTCAGAATACTGGCATAAACATGACAAGTCTGCAAGAGGAGGTGCATACTCTCAGGCTAGTGCCATCAACATAGCAAGCCCACAAGAGGTGGTGCATACTGCTGGCTAGTGGCATCAGCACAGCAAAACCACAAGAGGTGGTACCTATTCTCAGGCTAGTGGCATCAATAGAGCAAGCCCAGAAGAGGTGGTGCATACTCTCAAGACAGTGGCATCAGTGCAGCCAGCCCACATGAGGTGGGTGCATACTCTGTGGTTACAAGCATCAGTACAGCAAACCCACATGAGGTGATACATACTCAGGCTAGTGGCATCAGCACAGCAAGCCCACAAGAAGTGGTGCATACTCTCAGGCTAGTGGCATCAACATGGCAAGCCCACAAGACATGGTGCATACCTCAGAATACTGGCATCAGCAATCAAGCCCACAAGAGGTGGTGCATACTCTCAGGCTAGTGGCATCAACATGGCAAGCAAACAAGACATGGTGCATACTCAGAATACTGGCATCAGCACAGCAAGCCCCAAGATGTGGTGCATACTCAGGCTAGTGGCATCAGCACAGTAAGCCCACAAGAGGCAGTGCATACTCACGGGCTAATGGCATCAGCACAGGAAGCCCATAAGAGGCAGTGCATACTCTCAGGCTAGTGGCATTAGTAAAGCAAGAACACTTGAGGTGGTACATGCTCTCAGGCTAGTGGTATCAACACGGCAAGCCCTCAAGACATGGTGCATACTCTCAGAATACTGGCATCAGCACAGCAAGCCAACAAGAGGTGGTGCATACTCTCTGGCTAGAGACATCAACACAGCAAGCCCACAAAGAGGTGGTGCATACTCTCAGGCTAGTGGCATTAGCACAGAAATCCCACAAGAGGCGGTGCATACTCTCGGGCTAATGGCATTAGCACAGCAAGCGTACAAGAGATGGTGCATGCTCTCAGGCAAGTGGCATCAGCACAGCACCCCACAAGAGGTGGTGCATACTCTCAGGCAACTGGCATCAACACAGCAAGCCCATAAGAGGTGGTGCATACTCTCGGGCTAGTGGCATCAGTAAAAGTAAGCCCACAGCAGGTGGTGCATACTCACAGGCTAGTGGCACCAGCACAGCAAGCCCACAAGAGGTGGCATATATTCTCAGGTTAGTGGCATAAACACAGCAGGCCCACAGGAAATGATGCATACCCTCAGGCTAGTGCCATCAGCACAGCAAGCCTACAAGAGCTGGCGTATATTCTCAAGTAACTGGCCTCATCAAAGCAAGCCCAAAAAAGGCGGTGCATACTCTCGGGCTAATGGCATCAGCACAGCAAGCCCACAAGAGGTGGTGCATGCTCTCAGGCAAGTGGCATCAGCACAGCACCCCACAAGAGGTGGTGCATACATGTAGGCTAGTGGCCTCAGCACAGCAAGCCCATAAGAGGTGGTACATACTCCCAAGACAGTGGCATCAATGCAGCAAGCCCACAAGAGGTGGTGCATACTCTTAGGCTAGTGGTATTAGCACAGCATGCCCACAAGCAGTGGTACATGCTCTCAGGCTAGAGGCATCAACACAGCAAGTGCATAAGAGGTGGTGCATACTGTCAGGCTAATGGCATCAGTGAAGCAAGCCCACAAGAGTAGGTGCATACTTGTTGGCTAGTGGAATCAGCACAGCAAGCCCATAAGAGGTAGTACATACTCTCAGGCTAGTGACATCAGCACAGCAAACCCACAAGAAGTGGTGCATACTCTCAGGTTAGTGGCATCAGCACAGCAAGCCCACAAGAGGTGGTGCATACTCTCGGGCTAATGGCATCAGCACAGTAAGCCCAGAAGAGGTGGTGCATACTCTCAGGTTATTGGCATCAACACAGCAAGCCTCCAAGAGGTGGTGCACACTCTCAGGCTAGTAGCATCAGCATGCAAGCCCACAAGAGGTGGTTAATACTCTCAGGCAAGTGGCATCAGCACAGAAAGCCCACATAAGGTGGTGCATACTCTCAGGCTAGTAGCATCAGCATAGCAAGCCCACAAGAGGTGGTTAATACTCTCAGGCAAGTGGCATCAGCACAGAAAGCCCACATAAGGTGGTGCACACTCTCAGGCTAGTGGCATTAGCACAGCAAGCCCACAAGAGGTGGTGCATGCTCTCAGGCAAGTGGCATCAGCACAGCACCCCACAAGAGGTGGTGCATACATGTAGGCTAGTGGCCACAGCACAGCAAGCCCATAAGAGGTGGTACATACTCCCAAGACAGTGGCATCAGTGCAGCAAGCCCACAAGAGGTGGTGCATACTCTTAGGCTAGTGGAATTAGCACAGCAAGCCCACAAGCAGTGGTACATGCTCTCAGGCTAGAGGCATCAACACAGCAAGCGCATAAGAGGTGGTGCATACTCTCAGGCTAATGGCATCAGTGAAGCAAGCCCACAAGAGTAGGTGCATACTTGTTGGCTAGAGGAATCAGCACAGCAAGCCCATAAGAGGTAGTACATACTCTCAGGCTAGTGGCATCAGCACAGCAAGCCCACAAGAGGTGGTGCATACTCTCGGGCTAATGGCATCAGCACAGTAAGCCCAGAAGAGGTGGTGCATACTCTCAGGCTAGTAGCATCAGCAAAGCAAGCCCACAAGAGGTGGTTAATACTCTCAGGCAAGTGTCATCAGTACAGAAAGCCCACATAAGGTGGTGTATACTCTCAGGCTAGAGGCATTAGCACAGCAAGCCCACAAGAGGTGGTGCATATTCTCAGGCTACTGGCATAAACACGACAAGCCCGCAAGAGGAGGTGCATACTCTCAGGCTAGTGCCATCAACATGGCAAGCCCACAAGAGGTGGTGCATACTCGCTGGCTAGTGGCATCAGCACAGCAAACCCACAAGAGGTGGTACCTATTCTCAGGCTAGTGGCGTCAATACAGCAAGCCCAAAAGAGGGGGTGCATACTCCCAAGACAGTGGCATCAGTGCAGCCAGCCCACATGAGGTGGGTGCATACTCTGTGGTTACAAGCATCAGTACAGCAAACCCACATGAGGTGATACATACTATCAGGCTAGTGGCATTAGCACAGCAAGCCCACAAGAGGTGGTGCATACTCTCAGGCTAGTGGCATCAACATGGCAAGCCCACAAGACATGGTGCATACTCTCAGAATACTGGCATCAGCACAGCAAGCCCACAAGAGGTGGTGCATACTCTCAGGCTAGTGGCATCAGCACAGTAAGCCCACAAGAGGCAGTGCATACTCTCGGGCTAATGGCATCAGCACAGCAAGCCCATAAGAGGTGGTGCATACTCTCAGACTAGTGGCATTAGTAAAGCAAGTCCACATGAGGTGATCCATACTCACAGGCTAGTGGCATCAACATGGCAAGCCCACAAGACATGGTGCATACTCTCAGAATACTGGCATCAGCACAGCAAGCCCACAAGAGGTGGTGCATACTCTCAGGCTAGTGGCATCAGCACAGTAAGCCCAAAAGAGGCAGTGCATACTCTCGGCTAATGGCATCAGCACAGCAAGCCCATTGGAGGCGGTGCATACTATCAGGCTAGTGGCATTAGTAAAGCAAGCCCACATGAGGTGATACATACTCTCAGGCTAGTGGCATCAACATGGCAAGCCCACAAGACATGGTGTATACTCTCAGAACACTGGCATCAGCACAGCAAGCCCACAAGATGTGGTGCATACTCTTAGGCTAGTGGCATCAGCACAGTAAGCCCACAAGAGGCAGTGCATACTCACAGGCTAAAGGCATCTGCACAGCAAGCCCACAAGAGGTGGTGCATACTCTCAGGCTAGTGGCATCAGCACAGTAAGCCCACATAAGACGGGTGCATACTCTCGGCTAATGGCATCAGCACAGCAAGCCCACAAGAGGTGGTGCATGCTCTCAGGCAAGTGGCATTAGCACAGCACCCCACCAGAGGTGGTACATACATGTAGGCTAGTGGCCTCAGCACAGCAAGCCCATAAGAGTGGTACATACTCCCAAGACAGTGGCATCAGTGCAGCAAGCCCACAAGAGGTGGTGCATACTTAGGCTAGTGGTATTAGCACAGCAAGCCCACAAGCAGTGGTACATGCCTCAGGCTAGAGGCATCAACACAGCAAGCGCATAAGAGGTGGTGCATACTCTCAGGCTAATGGCATCAGTGAAGCAAGCCCACAAGAGTAGGTGCATACTTGTTGGCTAGTGGAATCAGCACAGCAAGCCCATAAGAGGTAGTACATACCTCAGGCTAGTGACATCAGCACAGCAAACCCACAAGAAGCGTGCATACCTCAGGCTAGTGGCATCAGCACAGCAAGCCCACACAAGAGGTGGTGCATACTGGAGCTAATGGCATCAGCACAGTAAGCACAGAAGAGGTGGTGCATACTCTCAGGCTATTGCATCAACACAGCAAGCCCCCAAGAGGTGGTGCATACTCTGAGGCTAGTAGCATCAGCATAGCAAGCCCACAAGAGGTGGTTAATACTCTCAGACAAGTGGCATCAGCACAGAAAGCCCACATGAGGTGGTGCATACTCTCAGGCTAGTGGCATTAGCACAGCAAGCCCACAAGAGGTGGTGCATATTCTCAGGCTACTGGCATAAACACGACAAGCCCGCAAGAGGAGGTGCATACTTGCTGGCTAGTGGCATCAGCACAGCAAACCCACAAGAGGTGGTACCTATTCTCAGGCTAGTGGCGTCAATACAGCAATCCCAAAAGAGGGGGTGCATACTCCCAAGACAGTGGCATCAGTGCAGCCAGCCCACATGAGGTGGGTGCATACTCTGTGGTTACAAGCATCAGTACAGCAAACCCACATGAGGTGATACATACTCTCAGGCTAGTGGCATCAGCACAGCAAGCCCACAAGAGGTGGTGCATACTCTCAGGCTAGTGGCATCAACATGGCACGCCCACAAGACATGCTGCATACTCTCAGAATACTGGCATCAGTAGAGCAAGCCCACAAGAGGTGGTGCATACTCTCAGGTTAGTGGCATCAGCACAGTAAGCCCACAAGAGGCAGTGCATACTCCCGGGCTGATGGCATCAGCACAGCAAGCCCATTGGCGGCGGTGCATACTCTCAGGCTAGTGGCATTAGTAAAGCAAGCCCACATGAGGTGATACATACTCTCAGGCTAGTGGCATCAACATGGCAAGCCCACAACACATGGTGCATACTCTCAGAATACTGGCATCAGCACAGCAAGCCCACAAGAGGCGGTGCATACTCTCAGGCTAGTGGCATTAGTAAAGCAAGCCCACATGAGGTGATACATACTCTCAGGCTAGTGGCATCAACATGGCAAGCCCACAACACATGGCGCATACTCTCAGAATACTGGCATCAGCACAGCATGCCCATAGGAGGCGGTGCATACTCTCAGGCTAGTGGCATTAGTAAAGCAAGGCCCACAGGAGGTGGTGCATAATCCCAGGCTAGTGGCATCAGCACAGCAAGCCCACAAGAGGAAGTGTATACTCTAAGGCTAGTGGCATCAACATGGCAAGCCCACAAGATATGGTGCATACTCTCAGGCTAGTGGCATCAGCACAGCAAGCCCACAACAGGTGGTGCATACTCTCAGGCTACTTGCATCAGCACAGCAAGCCCTCAAGAGGTGGTGCATACTCTCAGGCTACTGGCATCAGCACAGTATGCCCACAAGAGGCGGTGCATACTTTTGGGCTAATGGCATCAGCACAGCAAGCCCATAAGAGGTGGTGCATACTCTCAGGCTAGTGGCATCAACGCAGCAAGCCCACAAGAGGTTGTGCATACTCTCAGGCTAGTGGCATCAGCACAGTAAGCCCACAGGAGGCATTGCATACTCTTGGGCAATTGGCATCAGCACAAAAAGCCCAGAAGAGGTGGTGCATACTCTCAGGCTACTGGCATCAGCACGGGAAGCCCACAAGAGGCGGTGCGTACTCTCAGGCTAATGGCATCTGCACAGCAAGCCCATAAAAGGTGCTGCATACTCTCAGGCTAGTGGCATCAGCACAGCAAGCCCACAAGAGGTGGTGTGTACTCTCAGGCAACTGGCATCAACATAGCAAGCCCATAAGACATGGTGCATTCTCTCGGGCTAGTGGGATCAGTAAAGCAAGCCCACAAAAGGTGGTGCATACTCTCAGGCTAGTGGCATCAATATGGCAAGCCCACAAGAGATGGTGCATCGCTGGCTGGTGACATCAGCACAGCAAACCCACAAGAGGTGGTGAATACTGTGAGGCTAGTTGCATCAACATAACAAGCCCACCAGAGGTGCATACTCCAGACTAGTGCCATCACCACACCAAGCGCACAGAAGATGGTGCATACTCTCAGGCGAGTGGCATCAGTAAAGGAAGCCCACAAGAGGTGGTGCATACTTGTAGGCTAGTGGCCTCAGCACAGCAAGCCCATAAGAGGTGGTACATACTCTCAAGACAGTGGCATCAGTGCAGCAAGCCCACAAGCGGTGGTGCATACTCTTAGGCTAGTGGTATTAGCACAGCAAGCCCACAAGAAGTGGTGCATGCTCTCAGGCAAGAGGCATCAACACAGCAAGGACATAAGAGGTGGTGCATTCTCTCAGGCTAGTGGCATCAGTGAAGCAAGCCCACAAGAGTTGGTGCATACTTGTTGGCTAGTGGCAGCAGCACAACAAGCCCATAAGAGGTGGTATATACCCAGGCTAGTGGCATCAGCACAGCAAACCCACAAGAAGTGGTGCATACTCCAGGCTAGTGGCATCAGCTCAGCAAGCCCACAAGAGGTGGTGCGTACTCTCAGGCTAGTGGCATTACCACAGTAAGCCCACAAGAGGTGGTGCATAGTCTCGAGCTAATGGCATCAACAGAGCAAGCCCATAAGAGGTGGTGCATACTCTCGGCTTTGGCATCAACACAGCAAGCCCACAAGAGGTCGTGCATACTCAGGCTAGTGGCATCAGCACAGCAAGCCTACAAGAGGTAGTGAATACCTCAGGCTAGTGGCATCAGCACAGCACCCCACAAGAGGTGGTGCATACTCTCAGGCAACTGGCATCAACACAGCAAGCCCGTAAGAGGTGATGCATACTCTCGGGCTAGTGGCATCAGTAAAGCAAGCCCACAACAGGTGGTGCATACTCACAGGCTAGTGGCATCAGCACAGCAAGCTCACAAGAGGTGGTGCATACACTCAGGCTAGTGGCATCAGCACAGCAAGCCCACAAGAGGTGGTGAATACTCTCAGGCTAGTGGCATCAGCACAGCACCCCACAAGAGGTGGTGCATACTCTCAGGCAACTGGCATCAACTCAGCAAGCACGTAAGACGTGATGCATACTCTTGGGCTAGTGGCATCAGTAAAGCAAGCCCACAACAGGTGGTGTATACTCACAGGCTAGTGGCATCAGCACAGCAAGCCCACAAGAGGTGGTGCATACTCTCAGGCTAGTGGCATCAACATGGCAAGCCCACAAGAGATGGTGCATACTCTCTGGCTGGTGGCATCAGCACAGCAAACCCACAAGAGGTGGTGCATACTGTGAGGCTGGTTGCATCAACACATCAAGCCGACAAGAGGTGATGCATACTCTCAGGCTAGTGCCATCAGCACAGCATGCCTACAAGAGCTGGGGTATATTCTCAAGTAAGTGGCCTCACCACAGCATGCCCAAAAAGGTGGTGTATACTCTCAGGATAGTGGTATCAGCACTGCAAGCCCTCAAGAGGTGGTGCATACCTCAGGCTAGAGGCATCAACACAGCAAGCCCATAAGAGGTGGTGCATACCTCATGCTAGTGGCATCAGTAAAGCAAGCCCACAATAGGTGGTGCATACTTGAAGGCTAGTGGCATCAGCACAGGAAACCCATAAGAGGTGGCACATACTCTCAATCTAGTGGCATAAGCCTACAAGAGGTGGTGCATGCCTCAGGCTACTGGCAAAACTCAGCAAGCCCACAAGAGGATGTGCATACCTTAGGGTAGTGGCATCAACATGGCAAGCCTACAAGAGGTGGCACAAATTCTCAGGCTAGTGGCATCAATACAGCAAGCCCAAAAGAGGTGGTGCATACTCCCAAGACAGTGGCATCAGTACAGCAAACCCCCATGAGGTGATACATACTCTCAGGCTAGTGACATCAGCAAAACATGCCCAAAAGAGGTGGTGTACACTCTAAGGCTAGTGGCATCAACACAGCAAGCCCACGTGAGGTGATACATACTCTCAAGGTAGTGGCATCTACAAGGCTAGCCCACAAGACATGGTGCATACTCTCAGAATACTGGCATCAGCACAGCTAGCCCACAAGACGTGGTGCATACTCTCAGGCTAGTGGAATCAACACAGTAAGCCCACAAGAGGCAGAGCATACTCTCGGGCTAATGGCATCAGCACAGCAAGTCCATAAGAGGAGGTACATATTCTCAGGCTAGTGGCATCAACACAGCAAGCCCACAAGAGGTGGTGCATACTCTCAGAATACTGGCATCAGCACAGCAAGCCCACAAGAGGTGGTGCATACTCTCAGGCTAGTGGCATCAGCACAGTAAGCCCACAAGAGGCAGTGCATACTCTCGGGCTAATGGCATCAGCACAGCAAGCCCATAAGAGGTGGTACATACTCTCAAGACAGTGAAATCAGTGCAGCAAGCCCACAAGAGGTGGTGCATACCTTAGGCTAGTGATATTAGCACAGCAAGCCCACAAGAAGTGGTGCATGCCCTCAGGCCAGAGGCATCAACACAGCAAGCGCATAAGAGGTGGCATACTCAGGCTAGTGGCATCAGTGAAGCAAGCCCACAAGAGTTTGTGCATACTTGTTGGCTAGTGGCATCAGCACAGCAAGCCCATAAGAGGTGGTATATACCTCAGGCTAGTGGCATCAGCACAGCAAACCCACAAGAAGTGGTGCATTCTTCAGGCTAGTGGCATCAGCAGCAAGCCCACAAGAGGTGGTGCATACTCAGGCTAGTGGCATCAGCACAGTAAGCCCACAAGAGGTGGTGCATACCTCAGGTGAGTGGCATCAGCACAGCAAGCGCACTAGAGGTGGTGTATACTCAGGCAACTGGCATCAACACAGCAAGCCCATAAGAGGTGGAGTATACTCTCGCTGCAAGCATCAGCACAACAAGCCCACAAGAGGTGGTGAATACTCTTAGGCTAGTGGCATCAGCACATCAACAGCAGCCCCACAAGAAGCGGTGTATTCTCTCAGGTTAGTGGCATCAGCACAGCAAGCCCACAAGAGGTGTTGGCATATTCTCTAGGCTAGTGGCATCAGCACAGTAAGCCCACAAGAGGTGGTGGCATACTCGGCCAATGGCATCAGCACAGCAAGCCCATAAGAGGAGGTACATATTCTCAGGCTAGTGGCATCAACACAGCAAGCCCACTAGAGGTGGTGCATACTCACAGGCTAGTGGCATCAGCACAGTAAGCCCACAAGAGGCGGTGCATACCTCAGGCTAGTGGCATCAACTCAGCAAGCCCAGAAGAGGTGGTGCATATGCACAGGCTAGTGGCATCAGCACAGTAAGCCCACAAGAGGCGGTGCATACCTCAGGCTAGTGGCATCAGCACATTAAGCCCACAAGAGGTGGGCATACCTCAGAAGAGTGGCATCAACACAGCAAGCGCACAAGAGGTGGTGCATACTCACAGGCAACTGGCATCAACACAGCAAGCCCATAAGAGGTGCTGCATACTCGGCTAGTGGCTTCAGTAAAGCAAGCCCACAAGAGGTGGTGCATACTCTCAGGCTAGTGGCATCAACACAGCAACCCACAAGAGGTGGTGCATACTCTCAGGCTACTGGCATCAACTCAGCAAGCCCACAGGAGGTGGTGTATACTCTCTGGCTACAAGCATCAGCACAACAAGCCCACAAGAGGTGATGAATACTCTTAGGCTAGTGGCATCAGCACAGCAACAGCAACCCCACAAGAAGCGGTGTATTCTCTCAGGTTAGTGGCATCAGCACAGCAAGCCCACAAGAGGTGGTGCATACTCTCAGGCTAGTGCCATCAGCACAGAAGTCCTACAAGAGGCAGTGCATAATCTCAGTGCTAGTGGCATCAACACAGCAAGCCTCACATGAGGTGATGCATACTCAGGCTAGTGGCATCAGACAGCAAGCCCACAAGAGGTGGTGCATACTCTCAGGCTAGTGGCATCAACACAGCAAGCCCACAAGAGCAGGTCTCTATCAGGTAGTCGGTTTGCTCAGTGATAATCAGTTTTTGACTATTCTGATTGCTTGCATACCCTAGAAACAGATTTTGTCATATAATTCATTATTTCAGCTGCATTTCAGGTTACAAAACAAGTTTATAGTCAATATAGCCCTTGGTTGTAAAACCAGTCAACCTGGGAGGTGTAAATGGCCATTAAAACCATTACCAGATACTTAATCTAATGTTTTCCACTCTGCATCTCAAAAGCAGAACAGCGGAAAAGCTAGGCAAAAAGCCTGACCTACTTTTTGTAACGTAAAATATTCAGTTATAACACTTTGTTGCTGGTAAACTTTTCATCTCTAAAGAATTGAAGTATTTTGAAATATTATTTTTATAAAATAGTTGGTTCCTCCTGTAAAAGTATATTTCACATTTTTGGCCTCAGAATAGTACTGTGGACATAAAAGCGGAATTAGATGAAAAATATAAGTACAATATAGGAAACAAGCAATGTGTTATCATATATAATTGTATACTATTTACAATAATTCCCTACCCCCCATGGCATCTGTAAATGAGATTTGCTTTACCCCTGCATGGTAAAATAATTTCAGTGAATAAATGAATAAATAACTAGGAAGAACCAAGTAAAGTACATTTAACAGGTACGGCATGTTAAAGGGGCACTGTCAGCTTTACCCCTCCGTTTTTTCCTACATCCTATCAGTGTATATCTTGTCACCCTCCAATGAAATGAGTACTCTAGAATGCCCCTCCATGTCTGAAAATTCAGACTTTTTACCTGCTTTGCTGTTTTTTACATCGTATGCTTATTGTCCGGGACGAGCTGAAATCCCACACCTAGCGGAAGCAGAGAGCTCAAGGAAGCGCATCTGCCACGAGTGCTGTTCGAACTGCATATTTCACAAGCATGTTTAAAAACATGCTCTGCCAGTCTGCCACAGTAATCCAAACTGTTGTTGGGGTTACTGAAAAGAAACTAGTGCTGGAAGTTCTAATAACATTTTGAAACTCGGGGCGAAATCCCACGCATAAAAGCAATACGCTCTTGAGCACTGAGGATCTTTGACAAGTCTTCTGTTAGCATGCAGGGATTTGACCCCAGGTTTCAAATGTTATTTGAAGAACTTATAGCGTTGGTTTCTTTTCAGTAACCCCAACAACACTGAATTACTGTAACAACCAACAGAGCATGTTTTTAAACCATGCTAATGAAAAATATGCAGTTCAAGAACTAGCACTCGTGGCAGATGCGTGCGTTCTGATTTCTGCTTCGTAGGTGTGGATTTCAACTAGTCCCGGACAATAAGCATACAATGTAAAAAACAGCAAAGCAGGTAAAAAGTCTGAATTTTCAGACATAGAGGGTCATTCTAGAGTACTCATTTCATAGGAGGGTGACAAGATATACACTGATAGGATGTAGGAAAAAACGGAGGGGTAAAGCTGACAGTGCCCCTTTAACGTGTTTCTTGAACTGCTGCTTTAAGTGTTGTCTTTTATTGTTCCATTGAAGTCTTCACTAAGCTAACAAATGACTTTAGAGGGGGAACAATGCATAATCAGTCAAGAAAAGGGGGTTGGGTTAGGGGTGGAGTTTAAAGTGTGGTTTAGTGTCCAGTTTTTGCCTCTTCCAAAGGTGGCAACCGTAGCTACTCTGTGTGATAAAGGGGCCACCACTTATTATAAATAAATACAATTCCCAGATACAACGCATGGAGGACTGTCATACACAGCAGCCACTTGCAGAAACATAGGCACTTTATGTCTAATGATTTTTCTTTTATAGTTTTATTCCAGTTTTCCAACATAGTACACCATACAACAAACACCTTTTGGCAGTTTCAGTATAAGGTACACAGGATCAGGTTGTAATACTCTGGTTACAATTCCACGAGTAATGCTTAATATACTTAACTGGTATTTAAATGTCCATTTTTTTTTTTTACAATATATGTACCTAAGATAGTCCAGCTGAGATTCAGTATCTCATTTTCATTGGGGTTCTGCTTTCTCTCATTTTTCCAGCAGGGTTCACTGAAGCAATGAGTGTCAAATAACTTGCTCAGGTTCACAACACAAAGAAGCGGCTGGGGTAGGGTTTGAACCTGTGCTTCCTGGTTTCAAGCTTATGCCGTAGCCACTGGAGCGTGTTGTTTCACAACATTTTCCTTACCAAAAGGACGTTTCTCATTAAAGAAGGAAAAGGAAGATTCTCACGATGACAAAGCCACTCTGTTTTCCGTGGGAAGGACCCCAAAGGATGTACAGTAGGTCCGTGCAAGTCGCTCTTGAAGGGAAGGACTGCCAGCCAGAAGCTGGCTCAGTGGGGTGTCCTTCGTTTGAACAGCCGACAAGTCAAAACATGGAAAGAAACTAGAAATGGAAAACACATTTGCATTTAGTAAAATACAGGAGTAATAGCAGCAGCAGCTAAGTGAAATGGAGGAGAAGGAGGTAGGCTTAGCCATTGGGGCATTTTCATTAATACTCTTTTAAAGATATGACCAGGCCCCAACAAAGTTACATCAGGTTCTGAAATTGTCTTGACTGTTTTTTTTTTTTTTTTAATCAATAAAATTTGCATTTTCAAATACAGACTTACAATCCAATAAACCAGTGCATTTAATAATCATCAACTTCAATAAATAAGCAATGTAGCCCAAACTCTTACCAGTTTAAGAAACAACACTAAGAACTCATATTCCTAACACAGACACTTTTGAAAAGATTTGTTTGTGTGTTTTCCATGATTGGGTTAACCACATAAAAGAAAATATTACTCACCATAGTAATGCTGTTTCTTCTAATGGAGTCTTGCTAAATTATGTCATATGCAGTGAGTCCCAACCTTCGAACTGCTCCGGAGGTGAAAGAGTTAACTTTCCATGCCAGGCATGGAATGCTGAGCTCGAGCTCGGTTGAAACTCTGTCTGTTGTTCTTCAAACTCAAGCTGTCAGATCTTTACGAGCTAAACTCACTGAGGTCCTGTGTGGAAGCTGTAAACCTACACTAGCCAACTGGCTACTAAACATAAGAACACATTCTTTGGTCCCAAAACAAAGATTCAAGTCAGGAGACCCAAAAAATGAAAACACAACACCAAGTCACCCCAAAAAAGGAGGGGTGAAAACAACAAGGTGGGCATCTATTAAGTGCCAACACTGCACTGCCCACCCACATCCTAAAAACAGAGGTTCTGAGAGGGGCAGGCAGGGAGGGAGGTCATAATATAGCAAGACTCCATTAGAAGAAACAACATTACTAAGGTAAGTAATTTTTTCTTCAAACAACATGAAGTCTTGCTATATTATGACATATGCAGACTACACAGCAGTACCTCCATGGAGGAGGGACAGAACCTACTTAGGAAATAGGCTCTGAAGCACAGCTGTGCCAAACCGAGCATCACTCCTAGCCTGGATGTCCAGGGAGTAATGCTTGGTAAAAGTGTGAACTGTTTTCCAGGTAGCTGCTTGACATATCTCTAGAATAGGAGTGTCCCTGGCAGCAGCCAGGGAAGCAGCTGTACCTCTGGTAGAGTGAGCCCTCAGGCCTGAGGAAGGAACCTTACCCAGTTTTTCATAGCAAAATTGTATACAAGAGACAATCCACCTGGCAATGGATCTTTTAGTGGCAGGTTTCCCTTTACCAACCTCACCATAAGTGAGGAACAGTTGGAGGAAGTCAAACCTGTGACCCTTGGTACGCTCTATGTAGTAACTAAGGGCTCTCTTCACATCTAAGCTGTGCAGCCTCCTCTCACCAGAAGAGGAATGGTCAGTGAAGTACACTGGAAGAGATATAGCTTGATTAAGGTGGAAATCTGAAACCATCTTAGGCAAGAACTTCCTGTTAGTCCTGAGGACCACCTTATCTCTATGAAAGGAGATAAAATCAGGCTCCACTGACAAGGCTTGTAATTCACTTATGCGTCTGGCAGAAGTGATGGCTACCAGAAACACAGTTTTCCAAGTCAAGTACTTAAGCTCTGCTGAAGACAAAGGCTCAGAGGGGGGTTGCATAAGCTGAGCAATGCAAACATCAAGATCCCAGGCAGGGGCAGGGGCAGGGTCCCTGAATGGAGGGTTGGTGTGAAGCAATCCTTTGAAAAACTTGGAGAATACAGGATGAGCTGAAAGAGAAGAGGGCTTGCATGCTGATAAGAAAGCAGACACAGCTGCCAGATGCACTTTTAGAGTAGCTGGTCTCAGCCCGAAGGTATTTAAGTGGACCATATTTTTTTATTTTTTTTTTATTTAGTTGTTTAACCAGGTATAGCACACTAAGCTGAAAGCTTTTTTACAGGAGCGACCATATAATCCAGGAGTGTGGGTAAGTCAGCAGATTCTGGGGAAATATGCTTTCCAGAGCACCATATGGAAAACCTCTTCCATTTGGAATTATAAGTAGCCCTGGTGGAAGGCTTCCTAGAAGCCTTCAGGATATCCATTACACCTTGGGAGAGGTGTAGGTCAGCAAACTCTAACTCTTCAAGAGCCAGGCCTTGAGATTGAGAGATTTGAGGTTCGGGTACCAAACTCTCCCCCTGAGCACAGGTTAACAGGTTGTGATTCCTGGGAAGACACAGGGGAAGGTGGACTGCTAAGGACAGTATGAGTGGGTACCAAGGCTGTCTGGCCCGGTCTGGAGCAATCAGGATCATCTTGCAGGGTTGAGATCTGATTTTGACTAGCACTTTGAACAGGAGAGGGAAGGGGGGGAAAAGCATAGAGAAACTTCCCTTCCCAACTGTGAAGGAAGGCATCCAGAGGGACTGAGCCCAACAATGGGGCCTGCAGCAAAAAAGGGGAAGTTGGTGATTGTCTGGGGCTGCAAAAAGATCTATCTGCAGGGTGCCCCATCTGGCAAATACCACCTCCAAGACCAGAGGGTCCAGTGACCATTCGTGATGGCCCTGGGAAATCCTGCTGAGAGCATCTGCCAGGACATTGTCCTTGCCTGGGAGGTGAACTGCCATAAGGGAGGTGTTCAGGGAGTAAGCCAGAAACCACAACTTCATTGCTTCGGTGCACAAGGCTGTAGACCGAGTGCCCCCTTGCTTGTTGATGTACCACATTGTGGTGGTGTTGTTGTCTGTTCCGACCTGTATAACTTTGTTCTGAACAGATTTGGAAAAAGCTTGAAGTGCTAGAAAAACTGCTCTGAGTTCCAACAGATTGATGTGGAGCAGAGATTTCTGAGGTGGCCACAATCCCTGGGTAGTGAGGTCGCACATGTGAGCTCCCCCACCCCAAGAGGGATGCATCTGTAGTAAGGATTAAGGAGTGAGACTGAAGGGCAAAAGGAACCCCTTGTCTCAGATTGCTCTGGTCCTGCCACCACTGCAGGGCCTGGATCAGGGTTCGAGTCACTGGGATCAGTTTGGTTAGAGGGTCTTTCCTTTGAGACCAAAAGGCTCTCAAATGGAACTGGATGTCCCTCATCTGAAATCTTGCTCCCTGCACTACTGCTGGAGAAGCAGCCATGTGCCCAAGGAGCTGTAGAAAGTGTCTTGCTGGTCGAGAGACCTGCAGGGTGAATGAGGAGGCCAGAGCGACCAGGGTCCTTGCCCTGTCCAAAGGAAGGAAGGCTCTAGCCTTCTCTGTGTTCAGCTCTGCGCCTATGAAGATGAGGAGCTGGACAGGCTCTCGAATTGACTTTGAAAGATTCAGAAGGAAACCTAGAGAAGTGAGCAGTTGCTGAGTTATCTGTAGATGTAACTTGACGGTCTGGAGACTGGCCTTCTATGAGCCAGTCATCCAGGTAAGGGAAGATGGCAATTTTTTTGCCTTTTTAGGTGGGCAACTGCTACTGCCAGGCATTTTGTGAATACCCTTGGAGCAGAGGTGAGGCCAAAGGGCATTGCTCTGAAGTGGTAATGGCCTGAGGGCAGCTCGAACCTGAGGTACTTTCGATGGGAGCTTCTGATGAGAATATGGAAATAGGCATCCTTGAGGTCCAGGGACGCTAGCCAGTCCCCTGGCCTTAGAGAGGGTACAATAATTCCCAGAGTCACCATTTTGAATTTTGGTTTTAAAAGGTGCTTGTTCAAGTATCTGAGATCCAGGATGGGCCGCCATTCTCCTGTCTTTTTTTGGGGTAAGGAAGTACCTGGAGTACAAGCCTTTGCCCTGGTGTAGGGGTGGAACCCTTTCCACAGCTATGAGAGCTAGGAGGGAAGAGACCTCTGCTTCTAAGGCAAGAACCTCTGGAGGATTTGCTGGAGGAAAGGATCTGGTTCTCATCTTTGGAAATTTTTTGAAGCTGAGAACCAGTTCCTGGCTTACTACTTCCAGGACCCACTTGTCTGATGTCAGAGACTTCCAGTCCTGGACAAAGTAAGCCAGCCTGCCCCCTACAGGTAGCTGAGAATCGGCCCTGGCAACCCCATCAGGGTGCCTGTTTGGCAGGGGCTTTGGGCTGAGGGGTGGAAGCAGGCCTGCTTGTACCCCGTCTGCCTCTCCCTCTAAAGAACCCCCTCTGGGCATATGCAGAAGAGGAGGCCTGGGCTTGGTAAAAAGGCCTATGAAAAGGCCTGCCCCTGCCCCTGGAAGGCTGCCTTTGAGGAGTGGCCTGCCTTTCTTTGGCCTGTGCACTCCTAGAGGTGGTCCTATACTCATCCATTTTCTTCATGTAATTCTCTGTCTGCTCCCCAAACAGCGAGTTACCCACAACAGGAAGATCCATGGCCTTAGTCTGGGTATCCTGTGACAGGCTAGGACATCTGAGCCAAGCCATTCTGCGAAGTGCCACAGATGTAGCCATGACTCTTGATGACACATCATTAGAGTCCACTGCAGCATGGAATTGCACCTTGGATGCCTCAATACCATCAGCAGCCACCTGCTTCAGCTCCTTGGCAAGCTGGCCAGGGACCTGCTTTGCTAGAGCCATAACAGTGTCCCATCTGTATTTCTGGTATCTAGCAACATAAGCCATATAATTTGCCTGTCTGAGTCCCAAGGATGCTGCCATGTACTGTTTCTTTGCCATGGCATCAATCCTCCTGGAGTCCTTATCCGGGGGTGTGAAGCCAAGGGAATATTAGCCTTGTCACAGGCTGCAGCCTGCACTACCCCAACATGGCTGCATTGTGTGAGGAACTCCATATCAGAGCCTGACAATGTGTACCTCTTGTCCATTCTCTTATCAACAGGAGGTATAGTGTGAGGAGCTTTTAAAATTTTTAAAAGTCTGTTTCCCAAAAGATTTATGCACGGGAATAGACAGTCTCCTAGACTCTGGGATATCGATCATTTCCACATAGTCAGGCTCCTCTTGATCATCCACAGCTTCCTCCATAGGGAGCTGGAGGGTTTCAGCCACTTTTTTATAAAACATAAAATGAGAAGGGGACTAAGAAAGCCTAGGAGGAGACACTCCTGAAGGTCTGTCTGGGGAGATGTCCGGGTCAATGGGCACATCCAGACTTTGAAATCCACATTCACTCTCCTCATACTCCTCTTTCCCCTCCTCCAGTTCATAATACTCCTCTAAATCATACTCTTGAACCGGTGGAACTGGCCGAACCGGGCGCTTACCCGATGTTGCCGGTTCAGTCGGAACCTGGGAAAGCGACTGGACAATTTTTGTCGCTTTGGCTATTTCTTCAGCGGTTGAAAAGGAAAGTTCTGGCTCCACACCAGCTGATTTTCTAGTCCTTTTTGCTGGACCCGGCTCCTCAGAGTCGGATCTCCTTTTGCCCAAGGAAGTCTCGCCCTAGTCAGAGGGCACTCCCTCCAGTTCGGTTGGAACCGAACCGGGCTGGCCATCCGGTTCAGCGGACTTTTTGGCCTCCCTTTCCCTGAGCCTACTAACTCTCTTTTCCAGGGTAGCTGCAGGAAAACTTTTACAAATCTGGCAGTCTGCATTGAGGTGGTCAAACCCCAGACAATAAACACAGGTGGTGTGGGGGTCAGCCTTGGCAAAGACTTCCCCACACACACTGCAGTGTTGAAACCCAGTGGGCCCGGTTTTTCTTTTGGGTTTCTCAGACATAGTGCCAGTCCTAACCAAACTTACCCATTTATGGCAATCCGTCAGGTAAGACCCTCTTATTGGTTCCCAACCGTGTCACGGGTCGTGGAAAAAACCATAATAAAATCCGTTTTTTTTAGAACCGATAAGAACCGGTAACCACACAATAAAAGACAGATTTAGATATTTTAAACAACTTGATCGGTTCAAACCGAACCGATAAACCGTTTACAAGTCCCACACAGAATAGAAATAAATGTAAAACCTATCTAGTACTCACAAATACCACAGACAGAGTCTGAACCGACCGGTTGCGGTTTAAATTCGGTAGAAAACCGAGAAAAACAATACTTTAACCGACAAAATGAACCGAGCAGAAGGAGAAATCTCCGGAGCAACTGTTCAGTGAGGCGGAGTAAAGAATCTGACGGTTTGAGTTTGAAGAAGAACAGACAGAGTTTCAACCGAGCTTGGGGGCTCAGCGTTCCATGCCTGGCATGGAAAGTTAACTCTTTCACCTCCGGAGCAGTTCGAAGGTTGGGACTCACTGCATATGTCATAATATAGCAAGACTTCATGTTGTTTGAATGATTTTGCCACATTGATGTAGCCGGTCCTCTGGATGCCAGTTACTTCAAGGCTCCATTTCACAAGGCAGGGAGCATTCCAGGGTTCTATATCGTGTTTGCAGTGGGGACAAGCGGGGGGTCCTTTAAACTGCTAACTGATTAATGTTATTGAAACATTTACAAATGCCATTGTCCACTCATGAAATAGAGTCAAGTTCAGTATGTTTATTGGCCACAAGACACATGTATTCAGTCCCCAAGGGGACGCACATATTTACAGAAATGCAAATACCTAAGGCTTTCCATAGGGTCTCTGTGTTACAGGGAACCTACCACACAGATATTTCAGCCCTCTGATTGCTATTTATAAGCAGTTCTCCAGTCTTAAACTGCCAGACACAGAGCTGGGTATTGTGCTATATTATTGCAGTGACCCACCCTCTGGGGATATGGTGGGGTCTGTTTTTACTTTCCCTCCTTGAGGCCTGCATTTACTCGGGTAACTCTCTCCAGGCTCCCCTGCAACCTACTCTCAACTCCAGCTCACTGTGGGGCAAATGTTCTTGAGGCATCCTGGGGCCCAGACACATACCTTGACGAGCCATGCTCAGCATGTGTGATCCACTCAGAGGATCTCAATAACTGAATGTGGAGGATTTCTCATGGACTCCGCCGTGGCCCCATGCATATGACCTAGGTTGCTTTTCTCTGCTACACTGAAGCCTGGACTGGGTTCTCTTAAGCTCTGGTGCCTCCCTGAGGGGACCCTCAGTTCACCATTACTATCCTGCTGGTGAGACCATATGGTCTCTGGGCTCAGCTGGCTGTAGGCTTTCAAACAACATGAAATCTTGCTATATTATAGACATTAGCAGTTTGATCCAGCTCTAGAACTGCCCGGAGTGAAATGGTTAAAACCATTCCAAAATAGAAATTTGGCACGAGAGCAGCTCTCATCTGTGTCATTTCAAACTTGAACTGTCAGATTCTTTACTCTGCCTCAGTGAACAGTTGCTCCGGAGATTTCTCCTTCTGCTCGGTTCATTTCTGGTTTAAAGTGTTTTCGGTTGATTTAACGAGAATAGTTTGATTTAACCGCAAAACCGCTCGGCTCAAGCTCTATCTGTGGTAACCGTAAGTAAATGAAGGTTTTGTCTGTGTGGAACTTGTAAGTTATCGGTTCGGTTTTGAACTGATCAGTGGGTTTAAAACTCATTTAAAACTAAAAGTTACTATTTTAGAGTGCGGTTCCGGTTCTTATCGGTTCTAAAAAAGCGGATTTATTCGTTTTTCCAATACCGTGACATGGTTAGGAACCGATGAAGTGTCTTGCCTGGCACTGCCGTTAAAAGGGCAAGTTTTGGTTAGGCTGGCATTATGTCTGAGAAACCCAAAAGAAAACCGGGCCCACTGGGTTTCAACACTGTGATGTTTGTGGGGAAGTCTTTGCCAAGGCTGACCCACACACCACATGTGTTTATTGTCTGGGGTTTGACCACCTCCAGTCAGACTGCCAGGTATGTAAGAATTTCCCTGCAGCCACCCTGGAAAAAAGATTGGGCAGGCTCAGGGAACGAGAGGCCAAAAAGTCCGCTGACCCGGATGGCCAGCCCGGTTCGGTGCCAACCGAACCAGAGGGAGTGCCCTCTGACCAGGGCCAGACTTCTGGGCAAAAGAAAAGCTGGTTCTGAGGAACCAATTCCAGTAAAGAAAACAAGAAAATCAGCAGGTCTGGAGTCCAAAATTCCTTCTCCAACTGCTGCAGAGATAGCAAAAGCCATACAAATTGTCCAGTCACTGTCTCAGGGTCCGGCCTGAACCACCACTATCTGGTAAAGGTCGGTTTGTCCGGTCCCAGTGGTTCAGGATTATGATATTGAGGAATTTTATGAACCAGAGGAGGGGAGGAGGATTATGAACAGTATGAATGTGGCTGGGAAGGTCTGCTGTGACCATTGAACAGGACATCTCCCCAGACAGACCTTTAGAATTTCCCCTATGCTGTCTGAGTCCCCATCTCATTTTATGTTTTATAAAAGTTGCTGAAACCCTCCAGCTTCCTTTAGAAGAGGCTGTGGATGAGCAAGAGGAGCCTGATTTTGTAGAAATGATGGATATTCCAGAGTCTAGGAGATTGTCTATTCCTTTACATAAGTCTTTTAGGAAACAAACAATTAACATTTTAAAAGCTCCTAATTCTGTGCCTCCTGTAGATAAAAAGATGGACAGAAGGTATACATTGTCAGGTCCTGATACAGAATTCCTTTCTCAGCAATGCAGTCATGTTGGGGTAGTTCAGGCTGCTGCCTGTGATAAAGCTAATATTCCCTTGGCTTCACATCCTCCTGACAAGGATTCCAGGAAGATTGATACCATGGCAAAAAACAGTATATGGCAGCCTCTCTGGGACTCAGGCAAGCAAATTATATGGCTTATGTAGCTAGGTATCAGAAATCTAGATGGACATTGTTATGCACTGGCTAAGCAGGCCTATGCACAGCTGGTTAGTGAACTAGAACAGGTGGCTGATGGCATTGAAGCCTCTAAGGTTCAGTTTCATGCTGCTGTGGATGTTATTGATGTTTCCTCTAGGGTCATGGCCACATCTGTAGCTTTTCGAGGTTGGCCTGGCTCAGGTGTACTAGTTTGTCACAGGATACCCAGACTAAGGCTATGGATTTTCCTGTAGGGAAATTCTCTGTTTGGAGAGCAGACAGAGAATTACATGAAGAAGATGGATGAATATAGGACTACTTACAAGAGTGCCCAGGCTAAGGAGCCGCAAGCCACCCTCAAAGGCATGCCCCTAGGGGTAGGGGTAGGCCTTTCACAGGCCTTTCTACCAGACTCAGGCCTCCCTCTGCCTATGCTCGAGGGGCTTCTTCAGAGGCAGGGCAGACGAGGGTGGGCAGACCTGCTCCACCCCCAGCCTAAAAGCTCCTCATAAACAGGCACCCTGATGGGGTGCCCAGGGCCGATTCTCCTGTACCAGTGGGGGGCAGGCTGGCTTACTTCAGTCAGAATTGGGCTTCTTTAACCTCAGACAAGTGGGTTCTGGAAGTAGTAAGCCAGGGTCTGGTTCTCTGCTTCAAAAAGTTTTCCAAGTTGAGAAGCAGACTTTTTTCTACCTGCAAGTGCTTCAGAGACCCTCGCTCTGGAAACAGAGGTCTCATCCCTGTTAGCTCTCAGTACAGTAGAAAGGGTTCCTCCCCTGCATCAGGGTAGGGGTCTGTATTCCAGATACTTCCTTACCCCAAAAAAGACAGGAGAATGGCGGCCCATTTTAGATCTCAGAAATCTGAACAAGCATCTTTGAAACCAAAGTTCAAAATGGTAACTCTGGCAATGATTTTACTCTTCCTAAGGCCTAGGGACTGGCTAGCCTCCCTGGACCTCAAGGATGCCTATTTCCATGTCCTAACTCAGAAGATCCCATCGAAAGTACCTCAGATTCGAACTGCCTCAGGTCATTACCAGTTCAGAGCAATGCCCTTCGGCTTACCTCTGCTCCAAGGGTATTCACAAAGTGTCTAGCAGTGGCAGTGGCCCACTTAAGGAGGCAGAGGATTGCTGTTTTTCCTCTATCTAGACGACTGGCTCATTGTAGGCCAGTCCCAGAACAGGTAAAACTCACCTGCAGGTCACCCAGCAGCTTCTCACCTCCTGGGTTTTCTGCTAAACCTACTAAAGTCGGTTCTGGAACCAGTCCAGGTACTCAGCTTTATAGGGGCAGAATTGGACACAAAGCTAGCCAGAGCCTTTCTTCCCCAGAAAGGGTAAGGAATTTAGTGGCTCTGGCCTCCTCCTTCACTCTGCAGGTCTCTGACCAGCAAGACACTTTCTGCAGCTCCTGGGGCACATGGCTGCATCCACAGCTGTTGTGCAGGGAGCCAGATTTCAGATGAGAGACATTCAGTTTCACTTGAGAACCTTTTTGTCTCAGAGAAGAGACCCCTTTCCAAGTTGGTCCCAGTGACTCAACCTTGATCCTAGCTCTCCAGTGGTGGCAGGATCAGAGCAATTTAAGAGTGGGGTCCCCTTCATTTCCCTTCTCACGACTTGACTCTCACTACAGATGCTTCCCTTCTGGGTTGGGGAGCCCACATGGGCGACCTTTCCACTCAGGAGTCTGGTCCCCCAGGAATCTCTGCTCCACATCAATTTGCTGGAACTCAGAGCTGTCTTTTAGCTCTTCAAGCTTTTCTGCATCTGTCCACGACAAGGTGATACAAGTCAGAACAGACAACACCACAACAATGTGGTACATCAACAAACGGGGCACTTCGGTCTTCGGCCTTGTGCACCGAGGCAATGAAGTTGTGGTCTCTGGCCTATTCCTGAACACTTCCCTCACATGGCAGTTCATCTTCCAGGGAAGGACAATGTCCTAGCGGATGCCCTCAGCAGGATTTCCCAGGGCCATCACGAATGGTCCCTGGATCCTCAAGTGCTGGGGATAGTTTTGCCAGGTGGGGCATCCCTCAGATAGATCTTTTGCAGCCCCAGACAATCACAAACTTCCTCTGTTCTGTTGCAGGCCTCCAGTGCTGGGCTCAGTTCCCTGGATGCCCTTCTTCTGGATTGGGAGGAAGTTCCTCTATGCTTTCCCCTTTCCTCTCCTGTTCAAAGTACTAGTCAAAATCAGATCTCAGCCTTGCAGTGTGATTCTGATTGCCCTGATTGGGCCAGGCAGCCCTGGTACCCACTCCTTCTGTCTCTGACAGTCCATCTTCCCTGTGCCTCCCAGGAATCACAATCTGTTGACTTGTGCCCAGGGAAGGGTTTGGTATCCGGACCTCAATCCTCAACCTCAAGGCCTAGCTCTTGAGGAGTTAAGAGTTTGCTGATTTACACCTCTCTCAGGGTGTTCTTGAGATCCTAAAGGCTTCCAGAAAGCCTTCCACTAGGGCTACTTATAGTTCTAAATGGAAAAGGTTTTCCATTTGGTGTGCTGGGAAAAATATTTCCCCAGAATCTGCTGAATTGCCCATTTTGTTAGATTACATGGTACATCTTAATTCCTTGGGTCTCAGACCAGCTACCTTGAGAGTTCATTTGGCAGCTGTGTCTGTTTTTTGTGTGCAGGAAAGTCATCCCTCTTTCCTCTCATCCTGTGTTTTCCAAGTTTTTAAGGGATTACTCATACTAATCCTCCTTTCGGAACCGCCCCTGCTTGGGACCTTAATGTTTGCATTGCCCAGTTAATGCAACCCCTTTGAACCTCTGTCTTCTGCAGAGCTTAAGTTCCTAACTTGGAAAACTGTTTTTCTAGTGGCTATCACTTCTGCCAGACGATAAGAATTGCAAGCCTTGTCAGTGGAGACTGACTTTCTTTCTTTCCACAGGGATAAGGTATTCCTTAGGACTAATAGGAAGTTTTTGCCTAAGGTGGTTTCAGATTTCCATCTTAATCAATCTATCTCCCTTCCAGTATTTTTCACTGATCACTCCTCTTCGGTGAGAGGAGGTTGCACAGCCTGGATGTTAAGAGAGCTCTTAGTTATTATATAGAGCGCACTAAAGGTCACAGGTTCGAATCTTCCAACTTTTCCTTACCTATGGTGAAGTTGGGTAAGGCAAACCTGCCAATAAGAGATCAATAGCCAGGTGGATTGTCTCTTGTATCCAATTTTGTTATCAGAAGTGGGCAGAGCCCCCCCCCCCGGTTTGAGGGCTCATTCTACCAGGGGTACAGCTGCGTCTCTAGCTGCTGCCAGAGATATCCCTTTATTAGAGATTTGCCAGGCTGCTACTTGGAAAACGGTACACACCTTTACCAAGCATTACTCCCTGGATGTCCAGGCCAGGAGAGATGCTCGGTTTTGCACAGCTGTTCTTCAGAGCCTATTCCCTAAGTAGGTTCTGTCCCTCCTCCATGGAGGTACTGCTGTGTATTCTGCTAATGTCTATAATATAGCAAGACTTCATGTTGTTTGAAGAAAAAATTACTCACCTTAGTAATGTTGTTTCTTCTAATGGAGTCTTGCTATATTATAGACCTCCCCCCCAACCTGCCCCTCTCAGAACCTCTACTTGGTGGGGTGCGGGCAGCTTAGTGTGGGCATTACTTATGCCCTGTTAGCATTTTGTCCCTTTGGGACTTTGGGGGTGTGTATGTATGCGGCGTGTGTGTGTTTTATTATACTTATGTCCATTTTCATATTATTAGAATGGTGTTAGTATTTCTGGTCCCCTGACTTGAGTCTTGGGTGTTGGGACCATCAATGGTTGTTATTATTTAGGTAGCCATTTGGCTAGTGTAGGTTACAGCTTCCACACAGACCTTAGTGAGTTTGGCTCGTAAGATCTGACAGTTCAAGTTTGAAATGACACAGATAGAGTTGCTCGTGCTAAAATTCTATTTTGGAATGGTTTTAACCATTTCACTCCGGGCAGTTCTAGAGCTGGATCAAACTGCTAATGTCTATAATATAGCAAGACTCCATTAAAAGAAACAACATTACTAAGGTGAGTAATTTTTCTTACTCTCCTTTGATCTCTGGTCTGTGATTCAGCATCTTGATGTCTCTCTCTGTTCTCTACTGCTTCTGGTCAACTCACCTCTTCCTCCCCCTCGGGAGTGGGGGAAGAAGTGGCTGATCTTTTTTCTGGTGCCTTAATTTTCAGGCCAGCATCTGCACTCCTCCGAGCTGTACAAACTCAGCTCAGGAGCTCTCCAATGCAAGCTGCTTCGTTTTATTTGGGGTGGGATTGACAAGTTAACATCCAGACAGAGGCCAGCTACTGAGCACATGCACAAAGCCTACACAGCGACTCAGCACACTAACAGAGCAGAGCAACAGGAGTTTGGGGAGTTGGGGGGGCATTAGACAAGTAGCACACACGGTAACTTTATCGGAAGTGCTACCTATCTATGGCATGGATGAGGCTAAGGTACTCCACACCATGGGATTCAATGACTGGTTGAAAAACTGGTGCAGAGCTCAGGGATTTGGCTTCATTGAGGACTGGGGCTCCACCTGGAGGGATGCAGGCCTATACAGGTGCGATGGTTTGCATCTATCCAGGAGGGAACCAGGATCTTAGGTGATAGGTTTAAATGCTTCATTGGCAAGATTTAAACTAGCCATGGGGAAGGCACTGAAAAGAAGGAGACCCTAGCCCCCAGAAATCAGGGTAGCTAGTGAGGTAAACACCAAGATAGAGCAGTCGATAGGGAGAAGGGCAGGGTAAATGGAGAAAAGACAAAGGCAGTAAGGACAGGGATGGAGCAAGAAGAAATAAAGCCATACAAAATGGAGGGTAATGAATAGCAATGCCTGTAGTCTAGGTAAAAAGCTCCCCAAAATGGTGGCCTTGATGGAAGAGGGATGCCTGGATATCACTGCAGTCACAGAAACATGGTACACAGAGAACCATGACTGGGATGTCAACATACCAGGGTACACAATCTACAGTAGGGACACTGAGGGAAGAAGAGTAGGAGGAGTAGCTCTCTATGTAAGGGAAGGGATCAAAGCAACAAAACTAAAGGGTAAACAGGGAGGAGCGGAGGCACTGTGGGTCACTCTGGAGAATGGAAATGGCTTCACAATCCACACAGGGGTTGTATACAGACCCCTGTCTCGGGGGAAGAAATAGACAAGGAAATGATAGAAGGAATCTTTGGGATGGCAGAGAAAGGGGAGATTTTATCTGTGTCAGTCTTCACTATTCATCACCTTTGGGTTACTGGCCGGAGGTCATGACCCCTGAGAGCACTTTTTTGGATGGGCAGAGTCAACGCACCATCGGGCTGCCCTCACGGCCGACACACTGCATGGCGCCGAGTTGGCCGTTAGGGTGTTGGGCGACTCCGCTCCTGCCAGTTCTTCATCTCCGCCACGAGGTCACCGTGGGAAGCTCAGAAGTTTTTCTAGAGGCCTACCTCTGCTGTTGAAGCCTTCAACCACTACGCAGTTTCTCAAACCCATGTTGTGTTAATAGTCCGTCGACACCAAGTTATCCTGCCGGTTCTGTTCGCTCCACTCGACGTCACCTGGTAAGACTGTTCCTTATTTTATTTTGCTTTGGGACATTGGGTCTTGTTTTGGTGTTCTTTTTCCAGTAGGTCATGTCTCGGTCAGAGGGCAAGAAATCTTCCAAGACGGGACGGCCCCCCATGTGACGGTGCCCATGCAGCTGTAAGTACTCCATCACCAACCAGCATGACCATTGCCTCGCGTGTCTTGCCCCGCTTCACGACATGGATTTGTGCAATGCTTGTTTCTCCATGGACCACCGGGTCGTCAAGCAATGCACGTGGAAAGTGGGTCGAGCTCCGCCGTCATTCGCGGGTTGGGCACCCACTCGGGCCAAGCTGCGTTCTCTAAGCCATTCCTCTGGGTCCCCTCCCAGTTCTATACGGACTGAGGAGGAGGGGGACTCTGCCTCTTCTAGCCTAGCTGTGGCAGAGGCCCTTCCCACGGTGCAGGAGGCCCAGTCTGTCCCCCCCCCCAAGGGAAAGACAGGAGGTGCCACTTTGGCAATCGCCCCTTCGTGGCGAAGGCTCCCCCAGTGTCGCACACATGGCTCAGAAGGCCTGGGTCAGCACTGTCCTCGACGCTGTCTGTTGGCGCCATTTTGGACCTCTGCACCATGGGCCCTGATGGCACCATTGTTGACACTGGTTCGCCGCCGTTGCTGCTGTCTGGGCCATTCACTGCACCAATGGGGCTGTTGGTGCCATGGGAGGCTCTACAGCATTGTCCCTATCAGTTTGCGGCTCCGGGGTTGAGCATGGCGCCGTGTCCAGTTCTGGGGCCGTTTGCGGCTCCGAACAGAGAGACAGCGCCATGGGGGTCTCGGACCTCGGCCCGTTCGCAGTGCCGAGAGCGCTGTCGGGGCCGTTATCGGCATCGTCTCTGCCCTCAGCGACGCTCGTGGTGCTGTGGGATGGGTCAGTGCCGTGGGGGTCTCTGGCCTCGGCGCCGAGAGCGCTGTTGGAGCCATTGTCGGTGCTGTTGCTGATCTCGGCACGTTGGTTAGGATGGCACCGTGACAGGCTCTGGCTCCGAGGCTGCCACCCTTGTTGGGGCCATGTCCTCTTCTGGCACCATTCGTGGTGCGGATCAGGGCACTGGCATCGACTCTGGTGTAGTCTCTGGTCCTGGTGCCCTGTTCACTAGCGATAGCAGCGGGCGTCCACGCACTGTTTGGCACAGGACTTCGATCTCCACCTCTTCGGAGGAGGAGGAGTTGGACTCTGAGTCAGACGGGCAGTCTTACTCCCTGGAGTTGGCTGCGAGTGTGGACACCCTGGTAGTGTCTTCGACAGACCGGAGTCTGCCCCCCTCTGAACAGCGGACAGTGACTGCCGGGGCCAGGGGTTCTGACAAGCAGGCAGTGGTGCAGGCCACCACTGCCCTGCAGCCTGGCCTTGGAGGGTTCTCTGACCCCCTCAGCAGTGGTACCCCCTCCTGTGGTGTGCCTGAATTGCCCGACTTTGGGGCCAATCAGAGCACCCATGGGAGGGGAGGGTGCTGCTCCCTGGATAGCCCCTTTGGGGGCTGACCAGGGCTGTCATTTGCCTAGGCTGGCTCTCTCTCTCGAGGAGGAGGAGGGTGCTTTCGGATTCAGAGGGGTCGAGGGGCATGGGGTCTATGCAGTGGCCTTTTCCTGGAACTCACTTGGTCTCTGGGAGAAGCTGTAGTATGGATCTAAGCTCTTACCCCTCAGTTTCCTTGAGAGGGCCCCATTCCTTGGAGTAGGGGACCATCCTTCTGGACCTACACGACCCCAGTCATCTAACTGGGGATTCTTCAGCGTGCAGCCTAGGCAGCACCAGTTTGATTGTTCAGCTGTCGGCTGTGGAGTCTTCCAGAGCACCTTCTTTCCCTAGGGCTCCTGGTGTGCTCCGTAGGCCCAGGCAGAGGTCAACTGATCCCATTATCGGTTCTGCCCCATTTCTCTGCCACCTTCTCCTGCGCTCCCAGGCATTTGTGGTCCTAGTGGGCCTCTCCTGGGAGCAGTTCACAGCTCAGGTTGCTCAGTTTCCCTCTTACGTTAGGGCAATGGACAGACAGGTTTTTCAACCTCCCCCTGAGCAGACAGCTTCTGAACCTTTGAGGTCCTCTGACTCTTCATCCCCATCTTCTGGGGGAGAGGAGCCGTTTGTCCACATCTCTCCAGCTGCTGAGTATCAGCGATGCCTCGTGAGGATGTTAGAGGACTTGCACATTACCCCTCCCACTCTACACAATTTGGTGCACGCCTTTCTAGGCGATTTCACTGAGGACACCCTTGTGGTGCCCCCTGGCCTGCTCCCTTTTGGGAGGCGTCATTGCGTTCCTGGCAGAGACCCTTTTCCGGAGTTCCTGCACCTGGGGATCTCTGCCAGTGGTATTGTGCCCCCCCCCCCCGGAGTCTCCAGGTTCCATGCCTCATCCTCAGTCAGGATTGACGCAACTGGACACTCCTGATGGGCTTTGCGCCCTGCACCGTGACCGGCCCCCAGATCAAGATTCTTCAGATTTTGACTTCTGGGGAAGGAGGACCTTCTACTTGGCATGGTTGCTGCTCTCTATTGCAGCACATCAGGCCCACTATGCAACTTATGACAGGTTCTTGTGGTCCAGGCTGGGTCAGCTCCTAGCCTCCATGCCTGACATGGAGCAAACCAGGCTAGCCACTGCACTCTCTGCACGTGGCCTGGAGCCAGCAAGGAACCAAGCAAGGGCATCTATGATGCCAATGAGGTAGCTACCAGGGTCATGGGGACAGCGATCTGCACTAGGTAGACGGCATGGCTGCATCTTTCCTGGTTGTTACCCTTGGCCCGGCATAGGGTGATTAACTCTGCCCACCAGAAAACCTATCTCTTCTTGCATAGAGTGAGACGGCGTCCATTGGGGCAACTTCCTACCCCCTCCGGCGGGGTCCCCGTCTCACTCTCCCTTACTCGGCCCTCCAGGCCCTGAAGGTTCTCCTCTTAGTGTCACCCACTGAGAGCTAAGGGACTCAGTCCCTTAGGGTTTAAAACCCCTTCAGGGTGGGCTCGCACTCACCCAAAGGTGATGAATGGTGAAGATTGACAGAGATATGGAAATGACATACCTACCGTAATTCTGATCTTTCTGTGTATCTTCACCATTCATCACAATCCCACCCTCCATCCCCCTGGGGCCTCAGTCTCTGGGTCCCCTTCCTCTCTGTGCCCCTCCTCACCCCTCCTTTCTGTGGGTCAGGGTGGGGTAAACTGGGACACATGGGGATAGTTTTTCCTTAAGGGTGAAGTGGTCAGGAGTGGGGCACCCTTCCTCAGTGCTTCGGCCCCACCCCTGTGAGGTGGGGGTTGGCAGTTGCCCCCTTTTCTTAACTTCTCCCCGTCAATCCTTGATTTCCTTGTCCTGTGGACATAACCTCAATTAATTTAAGAAACTAGGTTTCAAACGACATGCAGTCTTGCTATATTATGACAATTAGCAGTTTGGTCCTCCTCTAGAACTGCCCCGGAGATGAAAGAGTTAACTCCATACAGGATGGAGTTCTGAGCGCGAGCTCGGTTTTCAAAGCTCTATCTGGGCAGTTTCAAACTGAAACTGTCAGATTCTTTACTCCGACTCACTGAACAGTCGCTCCAGAGATTTCTCCTTCAGCTCGGTTCATTTCTCGGTTCATTTTAAGTATTCTCGTTAAATTTAACCGAGAACAGTGTTTTATTTTACCGCATTTCGGTTCAAGCTCTATCTGGTAACACGTAGTACAAGGTTTTAGTCTGTGTGGAATTGTCATTATCGGTTCAGTTTTGAACCGATCGGTTTGCTTTAAAACTCATTTTAAACATTTTAAAATATATTTAGAGTGCGGTTCCCGGTTCTTATCGGTTCTAAAAAAAACGGATTTCATTACGGTTTTTTCAAATACCCGTGACACGGTTAGGAACCGATAAGGGTGTCTTGCCTGGCACTGCCATTAAAAGGGCAAGTTTTTGGTTAGGCTGGCATTATGTCTGAGAAACCCAAAAGAAAAACCGGGCCCACTGGGTTTCAACACTGTGATGCTTGTGGGGAAGCCTTTGCCAAGGCTGACCCACACACCACATGTGTTTATTGTCTGGGGTTTGACCACCTCCAGTCAGACTGCCAGGTATGTAAAAATTTCCCTGCAGCCACCTGGAAAAAAGATTGGGCAGGCTCAGGGCAGAGGCCAAAAGTCCGCTGACCGGATGGCCAGCCGGTTCAGTGCCAACTGAACCAGAGAGAGTGCCCTCTGACCAGGGCGCATACTCGGCAAAGAAAAGCTGGTTCTGAGAAACCAGCCCCAGTAAAAATCTAGAAAATCAGCAGGTCTGGGTCCAAAATTTCCTCTCCAACTGCTGCAGAAATAGCAAAACCATACAAATTGTCCAGTCACTGTCTAGGGGCCGTCGAACCACCACTAGTTGGCAAAGGTTGGTTCGTCCGCAGTGTTCAGGAGTATGATGTTGAGGAATTTTATGAACCACAGGAGGGGAGGAGGATTATGAACAGTATGTATGTATGTGGCTGGGAGGGTTTGGATGTGCCCATTGAACCGGACATCTCTCCAGACAGACCTTTAGAATCTCCCCCTATGCTGTCTGAGTCCCCATCTCATTTTATGTTTTATAAGAAAGTTGCTGAAACCCTCCAGCTTCCTTAGAAGAGGCTGTGGATGAGCAGGAGGAGCCTGATTATGTTGAAATGATGGATATTCCAGAGTCTAGGAATTGTCTATTCCTTTGCATAAGTCATTTAGGAAGCAAACAATAAAAATTTTGAAAAATCCTAATTCTGTGCCTCCTGTCGATAAAAGATGGACAGGAGGTATACTCTCTCAGGTCCTGATACAGACTTCCTTTCTGAGCAGTGTAGTCATGTAGGAGTAGTGCAGGCTGCAGCCTGTGACAGGTTAACATTCCTGGCTTCACATCCTCCTGACAAGGATTCCAGGAAGATTGATGCCATGGCAAAAAAGCAGTATATGGCAGCCTCTCTGGGACTCAGGCAGGCAAATTATATGGCTTATGTGGCTAGATATCAGAAATCTAGATGGGATACAGTTATGCAGTTAGCCAAGCAGGCCCATGGCCAGCTGGCTAGTGAATTAGAACAGGTGGCTGCTGATGGCATTGAAGCTTCTAAAGTTCAGTTTCATGCTGCTGTGGATGTTAATGATGTTTCCTCAAGGGTCATGGCCACTTCTGTAGCTTTTCGTAGGTTGGCATGGCTCAGGTGTACTAATCTGTCACAGGACACTCAGACTAAGGCTATGGATTTTCCTGTGGTGGGGAATTCTCTGTTTGGGGAGCAGACAGAGAACTATATGAAAAAGATGGATGAATACAGAACTACCTACAAAAGTGCCCAAGCCAAGGAGCGGCAAGCCACTCCCCAGAGGCACACACCCAGAGGTAGGGGAAGGCCCTTCCACAGGCCTTTTTATCAATTCCAAGCCTCCTCTGCTTTTGCTCAGAGGGGCCTTTTCAGAGGCAGAGGCAGACGGGGCGCAGGTAAACCGTCCCCACCCTCAGCCTAAGGCAATGCCAAGCAGGCACCCTGATGGGGTGCCCAGGGTCGATTCTCCTGTACCAGGGGCAGGTTGGCTTACTTCAGTCAGAACTGGGTGTCCCTAACTTCGGACAAATGGGTTCTGGAAGTAGTAAGCCAGGGCCTGGTTCTCAGCTTCAAAAATTCCCAAAGATGAGAGCCAGGCATTTTCACCTGCAAGCCCCTCGAGACCCTTGCTCTGAAGCAGAGGTCTCTACTCTGTTAACCTTCAGAGCAGTAGAAAGGGTTCCTCCTTACACCAGGGCAAAGGTCTGTATTCCAGATACTTCCTTACCCCAAAAGACAGGAGAATGGCGGCCCATCTTAGATCTAAGATATTCTGAACAAGCACCTTTGAAACCAAAGTTCAAAATGCTAACTCTGGCAATGATTTTACCCTCCCTGAGGCCAGGGGACTGGTTAGCCTCCCTGGACCTCAAGGACGCTTATTTTCATGTCCTTATCAGGCCTTCTCACCGAAAGTACCTCAGGTTCAAACTGCCCTCAGGCCACTACCAGTTCAGGGCAATGCCCTTCGGCCTTACCTCTGCCCCAAGGGTATTCACAAAATGTCTGGCCATGGCAGTGGCTCATTTAAGGAGGCTAGGGATTGCTGTTTTCCCTTACCTGGATGACTGGCTCATTGTAGGACAGTCTCCAGAACAGGTGAAATCCCACTTACAAGTCACCCAGCGGCTTCTCACCTCCCTGGGATTCCTGCTAAATCTACCAAAGTCAGTTCTAGAACCAGTTCAGGTACTCACTTTCATAGGTGCGAATTGGACACAAAGCTGGTCAGGGCCTTCCTCCCTTGGAAAGGGTAGAGAAGGTGATGCCCTGCCCCTCTTTTCACTCTGCAGGTCTCTCGACCAGCAAGACACTTTTTGCAGCTCCTGGGGCACATGGCTGCCTCCACAGCCGTGGTGCAGGGAGCAAGATTCCAGATGAGAGACATTCAGTTTCACTTGAGAGCCTATTGGTCTCAAAGGAGGGACCCCCTTACCAAATTGATTCCAGTGACCCGAACCCTGATCCTAGCCCTTCAGTGGTGGCAGGATCAGAGCAATTTAAGACTGGGGTCCCTTCATTCCTCTCTCACTCCCTCACCCTCACTACGGATGCCTCCCTCCTGGGGTGGGGAGCACACTTGGGCGACCTCTCCACCCAGGGAGTGTGGTCCCCCCAGGAATCTCTGCTCCACATCAATTTGCTGGAACTCAGAGCTGTCTTTTTAGCTCTTCAAGCATTTTCTGCATCTGTCCAGAACAAAGTAGTCCAGGTCAGAACAGACAATACCACAACAATGTGGTACATCAACAAGCAAGGGGGCACTCGGTCGTCGGCCTTGTGCACCGAGGCAATGAAGTTGTGGTCTCTGGCCTACTCCCTGAACACCTCTCTGATAGCAGTTCACCTGCCAGGGAAAGACAATGTCCTAGCGGATGCCCTCAGCAGGATTTCTCAGGGCCATCACGAATGGTCCCTGAATCCTCGAGTGCTGGGGACAGTTTTTGCCAGATGGGGCACCCCTCAGATAGACCTCTTCGCAGCCCCAGACAACCACCAACTTCCACTGTTCTGTTGCAGGCCCCCAGTGGTGGGCTCAGTCCCCTGGACGCCTTCTCTTGGATTGGGAAGAGAAGTTTCTTTATGCTTTCCCCCTTCCTCTCTATTCAAGGTGTTAGTAAAAATCAGATCCCAGCCTTGCAAGGTGATTCTGATTGTACCAGACTGGGCCAGGCAACCCTGGTACCCACTCCTTCTATCACTGGCAGTACACCTTCCCCTGTGTCTTCCCAGGATTCACAACCTGCTGACCTGTGCCCAGGGGAGAGTCTGGTATCCGAACCTCAAATCCCTCAACCTCAAAGCTTGGCTCTTGAGGAGTTAGAATTTGCACCTTTCTCAAGGTGTCCTTAACATCCTAAAGGCCTCTAGGAAGCCTTCTACTAGAGCCACTTATAATTCCAAGTGGAAAGGTTCTCCATCTGGTGTTCTGGGAAGCATATTGCCCCAGAATCTGCTGATTTGCTCATTTTGTTGGACTACATGGTCCATCTTAATTCTTTGGGCCTCAGGCCAGCTAGCTTAAGAGTTCATTTGGCAGCTGTCTCTGCTTTTATTTCAGCAGGAAAGCCTTCCTCCCTTTCCGCTCACCCTGTATTTTCAAAGTTTTTTAAGGGGTTACTCCATACCAATCCACCCTTTCGTGACCCAGCCCCTGCCTGGGACCTTAATGTTTGCATTGCCCAGTTAATGCAACCTCCCTTTGAATCCCTGTCTTCCGCAGAGCTTAAGTTTTTAACTTGAAACTGTATTTCTAGTGGCCATCACTTCTGCTAGACGCATTAGTGAGTTACAAGCCCTTTCAGTAGAAAATGATTTTATTTCTTTTCACAGGGATAAGGTAGTCCTCAGGACTAACAGAAAGTTTTTACCTAAAGTGGTGTCAAATTTCCATCTTAACCAATCCATCTCCCTTCCAGTATTTTTCACTGAGCATTCTTCCTCTGGTGAGAGGAGATTGCACAGTTTGGATGTTAAGAGGGCATTGAGTTACTATTTAGAATGTACCAAGGGTCACAGGTTCGAATCCCATCAACTGTTTCTCACCTATGGTGAGGTTGGCAAAGGGAAACCTGCCACTAAGAGGACAATTGCCAGATGGATTGTCTCTTGTATCCAATTTTGTTACCAGAAACTGGGTAGAGACCCCTCTGGATTGAGGGCTCATTCTACCAGAGGTATAGTGCCTCTAGCTGCTGCTAGAGACATTCCTATTTTGGAAATTTGTCAGGCTGCAACCTGGAAAACGGTACACACCTTCACCAAGCATTACTCCCTGGATATCCAGGCCAGGAGAGATGCTCGATTTGGCACAGCTGTGCTTCAGCCTATTCCTAAGTAGGTTTGTCCCTCCTCCATGGAGGTACTGCTGTGTAGTCTGTTAATTGTCATAATATAGCAAGACTTCATGTTGTTTGAAGAAAAAATTACTCACCTTAGTAATGCTGTTTCTTCTAATGGAGTCTTGCTATATTATGACCACCCCCCCAGCCTGCCCCTCTCAGAACTTCTACTTGGGTAGGGGGTGGGCAACCTAGTGCAGGCACTGTTTATGCCATTGCAGGATTTTCTTCCCCTTTTGGGGTTTTTGGGGGAGTGTTGTTTCTATGGTTAAATGGTATTTTTTGCTGGCCCCCTGACTTGAGTCTTTGGGTAGGGTCCAGCAGTGTTGTTGTTATTGTTGCTATTGTTGTTGTTGTTGTTGTTATTAGGTAGCCAGTGAGGCTAGTGTAGGTTACAGCTTCCACACAGACCCTTAGTGAGTTCTTGCTTCGTAAAAGATCTGACAGTTTCAGTTTGAAACTGCCGGATAGAGCTTTGAAAACCGAGTTCGCTCAGAACTCCATCCTGTATGGAGTTAACTCTTTCATCTCCGGGCAGTTCTAGAGGAGGACCAAACTGCTAATGGTCATAATATAGCAAGACTCCATTAGAAGAAACAACATTACTAAGGTGAGTAATTTTTTCTTCTTGCACCAGAATCTCCTTTGAGGGGGGAGATATCCCTGTTTTTCCTGTCTTTCTTCCAGAATAGTTGATTCTGCTTATAGGAGTTGTGCCAGTAATTCTGTGCCTGCAGTTCTGGCAGTTAGCCTCTTGGCTACTCCTTTGCAGTTCCTATATAAACTGGAGATTAGTCAAGGGTACAGAGTATGTTTCTCCTGTCTCCCCCCTAAAATGTTTCCTTACCTCTTAAAACCTTTCCTCCTCCCTCCCTCCTCTCTTTCTACTTCCAGAGATTGGGGCACCTAGCCAATCCCCTTAGTCTTCAAACTTCTTCTGTCCTCTCAGTCGTTTATTTCTCCTTTCAGTTTTACTAACATACTGACATGCCAGCAGAATAGCCTAACGGTCTTTCGTGTCTGCTTATTTGGTCAGCCCCCACCCTGGGAGCTGACCTTGCTGCCCCCCTCGCCCTCTCTGACTTCTCCCTTCCCAGTTCCAGATATTCTCGCTGCACTGGATTTTGCTTTCAGAACTCTTTCCCTGTACCGCCCCCTCTCTTGAACCCTCCACTGTCTCTGCCTCCACCAGCCCCTGGACAGTGCATTCCATGGCTCCACCACCCTCTCAGTGAAGTAGCACCTCCTCCTTTCTCCCCAGAATCTTCCCCACTCCAGCTTCCACCCATGCCCTCTAGTTGCCCCTCCTTCTTCCTTCGAAGCACCCTGACTGCTTCTCCCCTATTTACCCCCTTCATGTACCTGAAGACCTCTATCATGTTCCCCCGGTCCCTCCTCTCTTCCAATGTGTACATATTTAGCTCTTCGAGCCTCTCCCCATAGGTCCTGTCCCCAAGCCCCAAATCATTTTGGTTGCCCTCCTCTGGACCCTCTCCGAGTTTAATGTCCCTCTTTAAGTGTGGCCTCCAAAACTGCATGCAGTACTCGGGGTGCGGCCTTTTATGTCTTTCTTTGTCTGTCCCTTGGACTTCCTTGTCCCACTCTACCAACCCTCTTTCTAACCTCTACAGCGACTCTACAGCGACTCAGAACTGTCAGGAGGCCGGAGTCGACAACACCTAATGGCCAACCTGCAAGCGCTATGTAGTGCGTCTGGCTCTAGGGCTAGCAACTAATGGCAATGCCTGTCTACCATCAAAAAAAAAAAAAAAAATAGCTACTGCGGGGTCATGACCTCTGGCCAGTAACCCAAAGGTGATGAATGGTGAAGATACACAGAAAGATCCGAATTACAGTAGGTACATAATTTCCATATATTGCTGATGGGGGACCTGAATATGCCAGATGTTAACTGGAGCACCTTTGCTGCAGCCACATCCAGGAGCAGGGCCATTCTCAATGCCCTACAGGAGGCATGCCTTAGACAGCTAGTTTTGGAACCCACTCGGGAGGGAGCAATCTTAGACCTGGTACTCTCAAATGGGGACGGAACAAGGATCTCTTATCTTGAAGTGGGTAGCCATCTGGGAACAAGCGACCACCAAACAGTGTGGTTCACGATAAACTTAGCTGTAGAGTCAAGCCACACAAAAGTGAAGGTGCTGGACTTCAGAAGGGCTGATTTTGTTAAAATGGGAGAGTGCCTCAGAAAAGCACTAGCAAACAGGCAAGAAGGTGGGGTGGAGCAACAATGGGGAAACATCAAAACCGCCATCACAGAGGCAACAAGTCTTTGTGTGAAGCAAATAAACATATCAAAATGAAAGAAAAAAACACTATGGCTCTCAAAAGAAGTGGCGGGAAGGTAAGAAAAATCACTCACCTTAGTAATTCTGTTTCTTCCCAGTGATACTCAGGTATTCTTAACTTTCTGCAGCAAACCTGAAGGGTTACACTGCCCAGAGAGAATGGAACATATGCTAATGATGGAATCATCAGTACGTGATAACTTTTCAAATGCTGCCCTATACTAACTGCCAATGTTCTAAACCTCCTCAGATTTTCTAGGAGCCTGAAAAGACAAGCAACCCAGTAAAAAATGAAAAGTATTTGAAAAGAGGAAATAATTCAAAATGACCCCAATTTGGTCTTAAGAGAAAAACTCCAACTGGAGAAAACACAGAAACATTAATGAAAAGTCAGCACAGCAAAACATGCAAAGAAAAAAGACCATAAGCCTTGTTTACCAACTTGTACCACTATGTGGCAACATATATACACATTGTGGTGTACCCTTTTGTGGTAGGGCAGCATGCACGAGTGCAGAGGCTCGAGTTCTGGAAGGGGAGGTTGGGCAGGAAGTTATAAATACCCGAGTATCACTGGGAAGAAAAAGAATTACTAAGGTGAGTAATTTTTTCTTCTAACCCCAGTAATACTCGGGTATTCATAACTTTCTTCAGACTACAAAGCAGTACCACTGGAGGTGGGCAAAGAACATTTACTTGGGAAATAGACTCTGCAGGAATGCTGTGCCAAACCTAGCACCACTTCTGGACTGGATGTCTAGACTGTAATGCTTTGTAAAGGTGTGTACTGTTTTCCAGGTAGCTGCTTTACAGATATCCACTAGAGGAACATCCCTTGCAGCTGCGAGTGTAGCAGCTGTCCCCCTGGTGGAATATGCCCTCAACCCTGCTGGGGGCTCCCTACCAGCTTTTGTGTAGCAGAATTGAATACACTGGACTATCCAATGAGAAACAGATCTTTTAGAAGCTGGATTACCTTTTCCCACATCCCCAAAGGTCAGAAAGAAAAAATTACTCACCTTAGTAATGTTGTTTCTTCTAATGGAGTCTTGCTATATTATGACAGTAGCAGTTTGATCCAGCTCTAGAACTGCTCCGGAGGTGAAATGGTTAAAACCATTCCAAAATAGAATTTTGGCCACGAGCTCTAAGAAGCAGCTCTATCTGTGTTATTTCAAACCTGAACTGTCGATCTTTACGAGCCAAACTCACTAAGGTCTGTGTGGAAGCTGTAACTACACTAGCCAAATGGCTACCTAAATAATAACAACCATTGCTGGTCCCAACACCCAAGACTCAAGTCAGGGACCAGAAATACTAACACAATTCTAATCATATGAGAATAAAACATAAGTATAATAAAACACACACACACAAAGCCCCAAAAGGGGACAAAAATGCTAACAGGGCATAAAAAGGTGCCCACACAAAGTTGCCTGCACCCCACCCAAGTAGAGGTTCTGAGAGGGGCAGGTTGGGGGGGAGGTCATAATATAGCAAGACTCCATTAGAAGAAACAACATTACTAAGGTGAGTAATTTTTCTTCAAACAACTTGAAGTCTTGCTATATATGACAGTAGCAGAATACACAGCAGTACCTCCATGGAGGAGGGCAGAACCTACTTAGGAATAGGCTCTGAAGAACAGCTGTGCCAAACTGAGCATCTCTCCTGGCCTGACATCCAGGGAGTAATGCTTGGTAAAAGTGTGTACCATTTTCCAAGTAGCAGCCTGGCAAATCTCTAATATAGGATGTCTCTGGCAGCAGCTAGAGACAGCTTTACCCTGGTAGAATGAGCCCTCGAACTGGGGGCTCTGCCCAGTTTCTGATAACAAAATTGGATACAAGAGACAATCCACCTGGCAACTGATCTCTTAGTGGCAGGTTTGCCTTTCCCAACTTCACCATAGGTAAGGAAAAGTTGGAGGGATTCGAACCTGTGACCTTTAGTACGCTCTATATAGTAACTAAGAGCTCTCTTAACATCCAGGCTGTGCAACCTCCTCTCACCAGAAGAGGAGTGATCAGTGAAAAATACTGGAAGGGAGATAGATTGATTAAGATGGAAATCTGAAACCACCTTAGGCAAAAACTTCCTATTAGTCCTAAGGACTACCTTATCCCTGTGGAAAGAAATAAAGTCAGTTTCCACTGACAAGGCTTGCAACTCACTTATGCGTCTGGCAGAAGTGATAGCCACTAGAAAAACAGTTTTCCAAGTTAGGTACTTAAGCTCTGCAGAAGACAGAGGTTCAAAAGGGGGTTGCATTAACTGGGCAATGTAACATTAAGGTCCCAAGAGGGGCGGTTCCCAAAAAGGGTGGATTAGTATGGAGTAATCCCTTAAAAAACTTGGAAAACACAGGATGAGAGGAAAGAGGGGATGACTTTCCTGCTGACACAAAAGCAGATACAGCTGCCAAATGAACTCTCAGGGTAGCTGGTCTGAGACCAAAGGAATTAAGATGTACCATGTAATCTAACACAATGGGCAAATCAGCAGATTCTGGGGAAATATTTTTCCCAGCACACCAAATGGAAAACCTTTTCCATTTAGAACTATAAGCAGCCCTAGTGGAAGGCTTTCTAGAAGCCTTTAGGATCTCAAGAACACCCTGAGAGAGGTGTAAATCAGCAAACTCTAACTCCTCAAGAGCCAGGCCTTGAGGTTGAGGGATTGAGGTCCGATACCAAACCCTTCCTGGGCACAAGTCAACAGATTGTGATTCCTGGGGAGGCACAGGGGAAGATGGACTGTCAGAGACAGAAGGAGTGGTACCAGGGCTGCCTGGCCCAATCCGGGCAACCAGAATCACCCTGCAAGGCTGAGATCTGATTTTGACTAGTACTTTGAATAGAGAGGAAGGGGGAAAGCATAGAGAAACTTCCTCCCAATCCAGAAGAAGGGCATCCAGGGAACTGAGCCCAGCACTGGAGGCCTGCAACAGAACAGAGGAAGTTTGTGATTGTCTGGGGCTGCAAAAGATCTATCTGAGGGTGCCCCATCTGGCAAAGACTATCCCCAGCACTTGAGGATCCAGGGACCATTAGTGATGGCCCTGGGAAATCCTGCTGAGAGCATCTACTAGGACATTGTCCTTCCCTGGAAGATGAACTGCTATGAGGGAAGTGTTCAGGAATAGGCCAGAGACCACAACTTCATTGCCTCGGTGCACAAGGCCAAAGACCGAGTGCCCCGTTTGTTGATGTACCACATTGTTGTGGTGTTGTCTGTTCTGACTTGTATCACCTTGTCGTGGACAGATGCAGAAAATGCTTGAAGAGCTAAAAAGACAGCTCTGAGTTCCAGCAAATTGATGTGGAGCAGAGATTCCTGGGGACCACACTCCCTAGTGGAAAGGTCGCCCATGTGGGCTCCCCAACCCAGAAGGAAGCATCTGTAGTGAGAGTCAAGTCGTGAGTAGGGGAATGAAGGGACCCCAATCTTAAGTGCTCTGATCCTGCCACCACTGGAGGCTAGGATCAAGGTTCGAGTCACTGGGACCAACTTGGAAAGGGGTCTCTTCTCTGAAACCAATAGGTTCTCAAGTGAAACTGAATGTCTCTCATCTGAAATCTTGCTCCCTGCACAACAGCTGTGGATGCAGCCATGTGCCCCAGGAGCTGCAGAAAGTGTCTTGCTGGTCGAGAGACCTGCAGAGTGAAGGAGGAGGCCAGAGCCACTAAATTCCTTACCCTTTCTAAGGGAAGAAAGGCTCTGGCTAGCTTGTGTCCAATTCTGCCCCTATAAAGGTGAGTACCTGGACTGGTTACAGAACCGACTTTGGTAGATTTAGCAGAAAGCCCAGGGAGGTGAGAAGCTGCTGGTGACCTGCAGGTGAGATTTACCTGTTCTGGGGACTGGCCTACAATGAGCCAGTCGTCTAGATAGGGAAAAACAGCAATCCTTTGCCTCCTTAAGTGAGCCACTGCCACTGCTAGACACTTCGTGAATACCCTTGGGGCAGAGGTAAGGCCGAAGGGCATTGCTCTGAACTGGTAATGACCTGAGGGCAGTTCGAATCTGAGGTACTTTCGATGGGAGCTTCTGATTAGGACATGGAAATAGGCATCCTTGAGGTCCAGGGAGGCTAGCCAGTCCCTGGCCTTAGGGAGGTAAAATCATTGCCAGAGTTACCATTTTGAACTTTGGTTTCCAAAGATGCTTGTTCAGATATCTGAGATCTAATATGGGCCGCCATTCTCCTGTCTTTTTGGGGTAAGGAAGTATCTGGAATACAGACCCCTGCCCTGGTGCAGGGAGGAACCCTTCTACTGCTCTGAGAGCTAACAGGATGAGACTCCTGTTTCCAGAGCAAGGGTCTCTGAAGCACTTTGGTAGAAAAGTCTGCTTCTCAACTCGGGAAACTTTTTGAAGCTGAGAACCAGACCCTGGCCTACTACTTCCAGAACCCACTTGTCTGAGGTTAAGAAGCCCAATTCTGGCTGAAGTAAGCCAGCCTGCCCCTCACCGGTACAGGAGAATGGCCCTGGGCACCCCATCAGGGTGCCTGCTTTGGGAGCTTTAGGCTGGGGGTGGGAGCAGGTCTGCCCACCCCTCGCCTGCCTCTGCCTCTGAAGAAGCCCCTCTGAGCATAGGCAGAGGAGGCCTGAGTCTGGTAAAAGGCCTGTGAAAAGGCCTACCCCTACCCCTGGGTATGCCTTGAGGAGTGGCTTGCCGCCTCTTAGCCTGGGCACTCTTGTAAGTAGTCCCATATCCATCCATCTTTTTCATGTAGTTCTCTGTCTGCTCCCCAAACAAGAATTCCCCACCACAGGAAAATTCATAGCCTTAGTCTGGGTATCCTGTGACAGACTAGTACACCTGAGCCAGGCCAACCTACTAAAAGCTACAGATGTGGCCATGACCCTAGAGGAAACATCATTAACATCCACAGCAGCATGAAACTGAACCTTAGAAGCCTCAATGCCATCAGCAGCCACCTGTTCTAGTTCACTAGCCAGCTGGCCATGGGCTTGCTTGGCTAATTTCATCACAGTATCCCATCTAGATTTCTGATACCTAGCTACATAAGCCATATAATTTGCTTGCCTGAGTCCCAGAGAGGCTGCCATATACTATTTTTGCCATGGCATCAATCTTCCTGGAATCCTTGTCAGGAGGATGTGAGCCAGGGAATATTAGCTTTATCACAGGCAGCAGCCTGAACTACCCCAACATGACTGCATTGCTGAGAAAGGAATTCTGTATCAGGACCTGACAATGTGTACCTTCTGTCCATCTTTTTATCTACAGGAGGCACAGAATTAGGAGTTTTAAAATTTTATTGTTTGCTTCCTAAAAGACTTATGTAAAGGAATAGAAAATCTCCTAGACTCTGGAATATCCATCATTTCTACAAAATCAGGCTCCTCTTGCTCATCCACAGCTTCTTCTAAGGGAAGCTGGAGGGTTTCAGCAACTTTTTTGTAAAACATGAAATGAGATGGGGACTCAGACAGCATAGAGGGAGATTCTAAAGGTCTGTCTGGGGAGATGTCCGTTTCAATGGGCACACCCAGACCTTCCCAGCCACATTCAAACTGTTCATAATCATCCTCCCCCTCCTCTGGTTCATAAAATTCCTCAATATCATATTCCTGAGCCACTGGGACCGGACGAACCGACCTTTTGCCAGACAGTGGCGGTTCGGACGGACCCTGAGACAGTGACTGGACAATTTGTATGGCTTTTGTTATCTCTGCAGCAGTTGGAGAAGGGTTTGGACTCCAGACCTGCTGATTTTCTTGTTTTCTTTACTGGAATTGGTTCTCAGAACCAGCTTTTCTTTGCCTGAGGAAGTCTCGCTCCTGGTCAGAGGCACTCCTCTGGTTCGTTGGCACCGAACCGGCTGGCCATCCGGTCAGCGGACTTTTGGCCTCGTTCCTGAGTCTGCCCAATCTTTTTTCCAGGGTGGCTGCAGGGAAATTCTTACATATCTGGCAGTCTGACTGGAGGTGGTCAAACCCCAGACAATAAACACATGTGGTGTGTGGGTCAGCCTTGGCAAAGACTTCCCCACAAACATCACAGTGTTGAAACCCAGTGGGCCCGGTTTTTCTTTTGGGTTTCTCAGACATATTGCCAGCCTAACCCAGAAAACTTGCCCTTTAACGGCAGTGCCAGGCAAGACACCCATATCGGTTCCTAACCATGTCAGTGGTATTGGGAAAAACGTATTAAATCCAGTTTTTTAGAACCGATAAGAACCGGGAACCGCACTCTAAAATATTAAATTTTTAGTTTTAAATGAGTTTTAAACCAACTGATCGGTTCAAAACCGAACCGATCAATCTACAAGTTCCACACAGACAAAACCTTCAATTTACATTTACAGTTACCACAGATAGAGCTTGAACTGAACGTGTTTTTGGCGGTTAAATAGTATTCTCGGTTGAATCCAACCGAGAAAACACTTTTAAAACCGAGAAATGAACCGAGCAGTAGGAGAAATCTCCGGAGCGACTGTTCACTGAGGCGGAGTAAAGAATCTGACAGTTCAGGTTTGAAATAACACAGATAGAGCTGCTTCTTAGAGCTCGTAGAAAATTCTATTTTGGAATGGTTTTAACCATTTCACCTCGAGCAGTTCTAGAGCTGGATCAAACTGCTACTGTCATAATATAGCAAGACTTCATGTTGTTTGAACAGCTGTTTTCTGTCCTGCCTGTGGTCCTTAGTGACTGTAATATAGTAACTAAGAGCTCTCTTCACATCCAAACTATGAAGTCTTCTTTCACCAGAAGTAGAATGCTCAGTGAAAAAGACAGGTAGGGTAATGGATTGGTTGATGTGAAAATCAGAGACTACCTTTGGTAGGAATTTTCTAATTGTTCTCAAAACTACTTTATCTCTGTGAAAAGAGATATAATCCTGCTCCACAGAGAGAGCTTGTAGTTCACTTATTCTTCTTGCAAAAGTAATTGCCACTAGGAAAACTGTTTTCCAAGTGACATATTTAAGTTGAGCTGTAGCCACAGCAAAGGAATGCCCCATGAGCTTGGCTATATAAACAGTAAGGTCACATGCTGGCACTGGTACCCTGTGGGGAGGGTGCAAATGGGCCAAACCCTTAAAGAACCTTTTAAAAATGGGGTCTGAAGCTACTGGTACCCTAGCACCAGCAGAAATGTAAGCAGACAATGCTGCAAGTGTACCTTGAGTGAATTTGATTGTAGACCCAGAGAATGTAAGTGAGAGAGGTAACCAAAACTGCTGGGACTCCAGACTGTAATGGAACCAAATCCTTAGTCCGACACTAGATGGAAAACCTTTCCACTTAGAGAATAAGTTTTCTTAGTAGAGGGTTTCTATAGTCCCTCAGAATGTGAAGTACCGATTCAGAGAGTTGCAAGTTAGCATACTCTAACTCCTCAAGAACCAAGCTTTGAGATTGAGGGACTTGAGGTCCGGGTATAACAGGGTCCATTGGTTGGAGGTCAATAGATTGTGCCTCAAAAGGAGTCTTATCGGTTTGGCCACAGACATTGAGAGCATTAGAGAGTATCATGGCTGCCTGGGCCAGTTTGGAGCTATTAGGATCAGGGATGCTGAAAGGGACGTGAGCTTCAGCAACACTCTGAAGACCAGGGGGAAAAGGAGGGAAAGCATAGAGGAACCTCCCTGGCCAATCTAGAGTCAGGGCATCCAGTGGCAAAGTGCCCTGATCTGGTGGCCTGCAGCAATACTGAGGCAAGTGGTGGTTCTGGTGGGATGCGAACAAGTCCACCTCTGGAGTGTCCTACCTTCAGAAAATTATGTCCACCACCTGTTTGTTCAGAGTCCATTCATGATACGCCTGGTTGATTCGACTTAAGGCATCTGCCAGGGTATTGTCCTTTCCTGGTAGATGTATTGCCTGCAAGAAGACTCCCAGAGAATACGCCAGGGTCCAAACTTTCATGGCCTCTGTGCAAAGGGGCCCTGACCTGGTGCCTCCCTGTCTGTTGATGTAGTACATTGTGGAGGTATTGTCTGTTCTGACCTGTACCACCTTTGACTGTACCAGCCCTGAAAAAGTTTTCAGAGCCAGAAAAACAGCCCTGAGTTCCAACAAGTTTTATGTGCTGGAGGGACTCTGCAGCTGACCGGGTGCCCTGTACTGTATGATCTCCCAAGTGGGCGCCCCAGCCCAAAAGGGATGCATCTGTTGTGAGAACAACTGAGGGGTTGTCTTTCTGAAAGGGAACACCTTCCCTTAGATTGGGAACTTGTTTCCACCACTGCAAGGCCTGCAGCAGGGTTCTTGTGACCGGAATGGGTTTTGACAGGAATCTTTCCTTTGACTCCAGTGAGCCCTGAGGTGGAACTGGATGTCCCTCATTTGAAACCATGAACCCAGCACTGTGGATGTAGATGCAGCCATATGTCCCAGAAGTTGCAAGAACTGCCTTGCAGGCTTGCTTGTGTTCAAGGTGAAGGAATTTGCTACCGCTTGAAGATTCTTGACCCTGTCCAGAGGGAGATAGGCCCTGCCCAGCAGGGTGTCTACCTTTGCTCCTATGAACTGCAACCTTTGTGCAGGAGTGAGGACTGACTTTTTGAGATTCATAATGAATCCTAAGGATTCCAGGAGGCCTTGAGTAAGGTTTAAGTATTGAATGACCTGTTGTGGTGATTTGCCCACCAACAGCCAGTCATCAAATACAGAAAAACTGTCACACCTTGCCTTCGATGGTGTGCTACCACTGGTGCTAGGCACTTTGTAAAGACCATTGGGGCTGAAGAAAGGCCAAAAGGCAGGGTTGAAAATTGGTAATGACCCGAAGGGAATTTGAATCTGGGGAATTTCCTGTGAGACTCCTTTATGGGGATGAGGAAATAGGTGTCTTTCAAGTTCAGTGATGCGAACCAGTCCCCTCTTTGGATTGTTGGCAGAATCAATGCTAAAGTTACCATTTTGAACTTTGGCTTTCTTAGATGCCTGTTTAGGGCTCTGAGATCCAATATAGGCCGCCACTCCCCACTTTTCTTTGTGGTGAGGAAGTATCTGGAGTAAAAGCCCCTTTGTCTCAATGGGCTTGGGACAGATTCCACTGCCTTTAAAAGTAGCAGTTTCTGGACCTCTGCCTCCAGCAGAATCTTTTCTGCCAGGAAGGTGCACTGAAACCCTTGGCTGTTAAAGGTGGAAGGATTTGAAACCCAGAGACAGACCCCTGACCAACACTCCAAGACCCACTTGTCTGTGGAGATGGTCAGCAAGCTTGGAGGAAGTGGGAAAGTCTGCCTCCCGACAGGGAGTGAGGAGGAGGCCTGTACTTCAGGAAGTCTGCTTAGCTTGGGGTGGAGGTTGTGCTTGAGCTCCATGCCTAGATCCCCTTTGACCCCCACCCCTAAAGTACCCCTGCTGTGGGTACTGCTGGTACTGGGGTATGTCCACTGGCTGGAAAAAGGGCCTGGTGTGGAAGGACCTGCCCCGGCCTCCCCTTCCATAAGGCCTGGTGGATGGAGAAGCTCTTTCTCTACTAGAGTTGCTCTTATAGGTGGCCTTGTACTCATTCACTTTCTTCATGTATGCCACAGTGGATTCTCCGAAAAGAGCATTTCCTTCTAAAGGAAAATCCAGGGCCTTAGACTGTGTATCAGCAGTGAGATTTGTGGCCCTCAGCCAAGCAAATCTCCTCTGAGCTACCGCATTTGCCATCCATCTGGCTGCAGTATCGTTGGTATCAGCAGCCATCTGGAACTGGTACTTAGCTGCCTCTAGCCCAAACCTAGCTGTTTCTGCTAGGTCATCAGACAGGGGTGAGGGAGCTTTCTGTGAAATGGCCAATACTGACTGCCACAGGGACTTTTGGTACTGGGCAGCATAGGCCTGGAAGTTAGCCTGCTGTGTGGCTAGGGAGGCTGATAGGTATCCTTTCCTTGCCATGCTATCTGTTTTCCTAGAGTCCTTATCTGATGGGTGGGATGCCAAAGAGACTCTAGCCTTATCACAGGCTGCCTGTTGGATGACCCCTTGGTGATCTGAATGGGAAAAGAGGAACTCTGCCCCTTCCCTCTCCAACTGATATTTCTTGTCCAGCCTCTTATCCAGAGGGGGACAGAATTTGGGGTCTGCAACAACTTCAGAGCATCTTTCTTAAAAAATGTATTGACTGGAAGGAGGAGGGCTTTGGTGGGAGTTAAACCCATCATCTCCAGATATTCTATTTCCTCCTCATCCTCCACTTCTTCCCTTGTAGAGATGTCAAGGGCATCTGCCATCTTTCTCACAAAGGTAAAGTGAGAAGAAAATCTTCAGATGTCCGGGGGTCCAAAGTCTTGCTCAGGGAGACCTCCATGTACCTGTTGTACCTTTTGTACTCTCCCGGTCGTTCCTGAAAATAGCATAAAACTTGTCTAGTGTACTTACCCGTAAACAAAAACTAAATAAAAATAAATAAAGATGGGTTCCCCTTCATCCTCCTCATAATCCCTGCATTCCTCCTCTTCAATAGGGGGAATAATGCCAGGCTGACCTGCCGTGACAGGTGGCTGCTGTGCAGGGGGCACCAAACCCTGCAAAGCCTGAATAACTTTAAAAGCCTGTGCAATTTCCAGAGGAGTTGGCATGACACTAGCAGATACAGAAGTCCCCTGGTTAACATTTGGGGGTTCAGTATGCTTCAGCTATGCCTTCCTTAGAGGGAACCGGGAGCTAGCGGTTCAGAAGACCTCTTAGGAATTTCATCACCTGTATCAGGGGTGGAAGTAACAACAGGTGTGGGTTCAGCCACAGTAACAGAGGGTATCGGCTGGTCAGAGCCAGAGGGACCCTTGGGGAACTTTTTCTTTAGCCGTTCCAGGCATTTTTCAATTATTTTTCGGAGAAAGTCAGGCAGATTTGACAATCCTCTTTAAGATGCTCATAACCCAGACAAGCGACACACATAGTGTGCTTATCTGCCTTTGCAAAAACGTCCCCACATTGTGTACAATTCTTAAAACCAGGCTCGCCGGTCTTTTTCTTCGGTTTTTCTGACATTTAAACTGACAAAGAGAACCGCAAAAAGAGAAAAGTTTAACAACCATAATACGGTTATGTTCAGTTCCGAACCGAAGGAACTGAGAAACCGAACCGATAAAAATTCTGAAACCGATACTAGTGGTTCAGTAACCGATAACCGGTTACAAAAACAGTTTTAAACAATATTTTAAAACAAAATAAAACAGGGTTTTGTGCTAGAAAACCCATAGCTACAAAACTAACCCAGTTCCCTCCTGGTTATCCCGAACCGACAGCAACCGGCAAAAATAACTAAATTACTACAAAAACAAGTTTAGCTAAATAAAACAATCAATATAAGGCAGCAATTGAAAAAATAAAGGGAATACTTATATGTTTTTTTATAAGTTTCTTCACTTCTGACAAATGATGAAGAGCGATACTCCGAGCGACCAGAATGTTCAGGCAGAGAGTAAAATCTGAGGAGGTTTAGAACATTGGCAGTTAGTATAGGGCAGCATTTGAAAAGTTAACACATGCTGATGATTCCATCATTTGCATACATTCCATTCTCTCCGGGCAGTCCAACCCTTCAGGCTTACTGCAGAAAGTTATGAATACCTGAGTATTACTGGGGTTAGAAGAGAGAAAAGACAGCATTCAGGAAGTATAAGGAAACACAGAAGGAGCAGGACAGAGAACTGTACCAGTTAAAGCAGAAGGAGCGGAGAAGGCAGTCAGAATAGCAAAGGATCAAACCAAGGAAAGATAGCCAACTCGGTTAAGAGGGGGATAAAACCTTTTATAGGTACATTAGGGAGCAAAGGAAGACTAAGGGGGGATACTGAGGCTGAATAAAGAGGTACCTTTGTAAATGAGCCTATGGCTCAAAGGTTTTCCAAACTGCTGTTTAAATAAAAAAATTAAAAATGTGGTTGGGCAGAGAGCGACAGTGAAAAAGCAGGGATACTGAACAAATACTTCTGCTCAGTATTCACAATGGAAAAGCAGGGGGAGACACCTAATCCAGTCAATAGAAGCACTCTGGATAGGGGGTTGATATTAGTCCTTTCACAGAAGAAAGGGTTCTGAAATAACTCTTAAAACTGAAGGCGGATAAAGCAATGGGGCCTCATGGGATTCACCCCAGAATTCTAAAAGAATTAAGGGAAGAACTAGTAACACCACTGACTACCCTTTTTAATAAATCATGGGAGGCTGGGGTGGTACCCGAGGACTGGAGGAGGGCGGATGTGATTCCCCTTCACAAAAGTGGGAGCAAGACAGAGGCAGGAAACTACAGACCTATCAGTTTGACCTCAGTGGTAGGGAAAATGATGGAATCACTTCTGAAGGAAAGAACTGTTGAGTACCTAGAGGCCAGTGAGGCACAGGACCCAAGGCAGCATGGATTCACAGCAGGAAGGTGATGTCAGACAGATCTAATTGATTTCTTTGACTGGGTGACCAAAGTAGTAGACCAGGGAGGGGCTGTGGACATGGCCTACCTAGACTTTAGCAAGGTATTTGACACAGTCCCACACAAAAGATTAATAAACAAATTAGCCAACCTGGGAGTGGGTCCCAAGGTGGTAGCCTTCGTAAAACACTGGCTGGACAACAGGACACAGCGGGTAATAGTAAATAGTAAATGGAGTCCACAGTGAAGAAAGGAGGGTTAGTAGTGGGGTACCACAGGGTTCAGTACTGGGGCCGGGCCTTTTTAATGTTTTTATAAGCGACATTGCAGAGGGACTGGAAGGGAAAGTATGTCTCTTTGCAGATGACACAAAGATCTGCAACAGGGTTGATATGTGGGGTGGGGTGGAAAGGATGAAAAGGGACTTGGCAAGGGTGGAGGAATGGTCAAATGTATGGCAGCTTAGATTCAACGCAAAGAAGTGCAAAGTAATGCACCTGGGAAACAAAAACCCAGGGGAAGAGTACACAATGGGGGGTGAGATACTAACAACAACAAATATGGAAAGGGACCTGGCGGTAGTCATATCAGACGACCTAAAGGTGGGCCAGCAATGTGAGATGGCAGTAAGGAGGGCTGGGGGATACTGGGATGCATAGGGAGAGGCATCACCAGTAGAAAACAGGAATTTGTTGGCCCTCTGTACAGACAGTTGGTAAGACCACATCTGGGGTACTGTGTACAGTTCTGGAGACCCCATCTCCACAGAGACATAGACAGGGTGGAGGCTGCCCAGAGGAGGGCAACCAAAATGGTACAGAGTCTGCACCAGAAGACATATGAAGAAAGGCTAAAGGAGCTTAAGATGTATAGCCTCGAGGAAAGGGGAACATGATAGAAACTTTCAAATACCTCAAGGGAATCAACAAAGTTCAAGAGGGTAGCATCTTTCAGAAAAGAGTGTGCAAAAACAAGGGGCACAATTTGAAGATAGATGGGGGCGGCTCAGAGGTAATGTGAGGAAGTATTTCTTCACAGAGAGGTTGTAGATGCATGGAACAGGCTTCCTGAGGAGGTCGTGGCGGCAAAAACAGTGGGGAAATTCAAGAATGCATGGGAAAGACAGAAGGCAATTCTAGCGGGGGGTAGGAGGAAGTAGGCTTCCTCCTACCCCCCCGCTGGTTAACTGGGATCTGCAGCTTGTCCACTAGGTAGGGAAATGGGCAGACTAGATGGGCCAAGTGGTCCTTATCTGCCATCAAATTCTATGTTTCTATGTTAACTTTAGGGGAAGGAAGCCTGGGATATTCTAGGACTCGGGCCTCTGATACTTGAAACTGCACACACAGAAGAGGGTACAACCAAATAGGTTTACATGAAACAATTACTTCAGATAGTCAAGCTTCTATATAAATAAACAGCTGCAAATTAAATTCACCAGTACCCAAACATTTAAAGCATTTGATATGAAATAGGCACTTACAGAGACATGTGAAGACACCCTCGCTACAATACCAGCAGCCTCGTCCCTCTCTGGGACTTCCTCGGGGGGAGTTTGCAGTTTAATTATTTAGAGAGTTAGCTGCTCTTTGAGGTGCACCCACCCACAGCACTGAGCACACCTGTCTGGTTTTGTGTAGCCTCTGATACTTTAACCTGTTGGTAACCGGGCTCATACAGTCGGGGGTGAGAGTTTGGTTAGATACTCCCCCCCCCCCCCGTACACTTTTGCAGTCCTTTGCAAGGCCTCTAAAGACATACCATAAGGGAAGGGAATGAGTACAGACCTTCCTGGGAGGGGGGCATGCACAGTGCCACTCTCTGCCCATGGCCAGAATGGAAGGGACACTCCAGGAGACACAAATACTGGAAATGAGTTTACAGGTCAAGACTGGAGGGGAAGGGTTTGAAGCTACCTTACTACAGCGCTTAGCTACACTACTTAGTGGATCCACTGGATTGCTTCACCACTAGCAGATGCCTCACCTTCTCAGGTCTCAGCACTCTCTTGTCAATCTAAAAAGAAAAGTAAACCTCCGCACAAAAGCACTGAGGCAAGAGGTGCCCTAAAAGGGGATTGGCAACAAAGCTAGGTTTTAAAGAAATAAAAATCGTAAATACTCCAGTAATGTAAAGCATCATGGAATGTATATGCAAATCATCATAGAAACATAGACTTTGACGGCAGATAAGGACTGCTTGGCCCACCCAGTCTGCCAATTTCCTACCTATTGGATAAGCTGCAGATCCTAGTTTTACCAACAGCCTACTTCCTCTTACCTCCCACTAGAATTGACTTATGTCTGTCCCATGCATTCTTGAATTCCCCCACTGTTATTGACTCCACGACCTCCTCAGGAAGGCCGTCCCATGCGTCCACCACCCTCTCCATGAAAAAATACTTCCTCATGTTGCCCCTGAGTCGTCCCAGCTCTGTCTTCAAATTGTGCGCTCTTGTTCTTGCACATCTCTTTTTCTAAAAGATGCTACCCTCTTGGAATGATGGAAAAAACATCATGAAAATTTAGACTGGTTCTGCTTTAAGCAGAAGTGCATAGTGCCAAATGGCATCTTACACAATCTGCAAAGGCTGAGAGCAGAAGACACAGACACGCGTTTCATCCTTCTCAAGACTCATTAGTCTGCCTCATCTGTATCTCAACCCAGTGGAAAACAAACCAGCCTTTCTGTGGTCTCAAGGGTTTGGGTAATGGTGGGCCCAAAATCTTGTCAATGTTCAACTGTATTCACACTTGTTTACCATGCAGAATACACCACATAACTCGTTTGTTCATAACCTGGTATCAGTTTGCGAAAGGGCTGGGTCTTGCACCCAGTATCCTTATCAGTGTGTACTGTCAGTACCCAGTTGTCTCCTCTTTGCCTTTTAAAAGAAACCAGCCTACACACTGGTGCATATATATGCAATAACAACCCTGCAATGAAAATTCATTATACAAACCCTTTTGCCAGATTCTGATCTCTTGTAAAGAAACAGCTGGCTATGTACAGTATATATGTACTTATTTCCCTCTCATATTGTATGAGAATTTCTTGTTTTCCCATGAGACAGAAAGATCCACTTTTGGTATTCCTCATTTGTGGAAGACAGAATTCTTGTTGATTTAGGAACCATTCGTGGTTTTCCTGACTTATTCTGCTCAGCAAGTCTGTGGCCAGGACATTTTTTTTCTTACTACAGTATATGAACTGCAGATATTTTTGCATTCAAGGAACAAGCTAGGCTGCATTTTCTCATTTCCTCTGAACAGAGTTTGGAGGATCTGGTGCCTCCTGCTTGTGTATATGAAACACTGCAGATGTGTTGTCTGTCGTGATCAGGATGGTCTGATCTTGCAGATCGGACAAGAACACTGCTCCGAGTATGAAGAGATTTCTGCCTAACTTCTTCCCTGTGAGTCTCGGACTCCATTTACTGTTCTTTTCTCCAGAAGGCCTCCCCATCTCATAAGTGAGGCATCTATTGTCAGCACCAGAGAGGGCTGGAGCAAGGGAGTGCCCTCCCTGAGGTTGTTTACTTGTTTCCATCAATCCAGTGATTGATCCAGTTATTTGGTAACTGACTCTGACTGTTCTAGAGGAGCACTTCTTTGACTCCAGTGTCGCCTTGGGTGACAGTGGATGTCCTTCATCTGAAGCCTTGCCCATGGCACCACTGATGCGGGAGAGGCCAGTTCACGTGGCCTAACAACTGTAAAACTTCTTGGGCAGTCCTTTTGCGACATACCAAGGTTTCTGCACATCGAATAGGCTTGTTCTGTTTTGAAAACCAGGAATGCCCTTCCTTGTACAATATTCAATTCTGCTTCTAAGTATTCCAGTATCTGACTAGGATTTAAGTAAATGTTTTACTAGATTTATAGAGGACAGGAAATGACTTCTAACTGGTGGCTGTTTATAATGTTCTCATTTACAGAAATGATATCCAGAAGTCTAAATTATCCATATGGTAACTGTACCTAATAAAAAGTAATGTCAAAAACTGTATTTTGCATTGTTTTGTTTTTATGGGCAGCATTCTGTTATAGTTCTTTTCACACCTAGAGTTTTGACGATGTCACGGTTTGTGCACAGAACTCTGAGCATGGTTCTGATAGGACAATAGCTCAAGCTTAGCATTCTGTACACAAAGCGTGACATAGTAACAATTTCAAATTACTGGTTCCATGAAGAGACATGTGCAGAATGTTGTCCATCAAAAGAAATCTATTGAAACCAGTTTTTCACATCAGTGTTTATTCAGGTACAGTTAAATATGGCTCAGCCGGAGGTCAGTGTTTCATTTCTGTTACCCAGGAACATTACTAACTGCTGTCAGTTAGCACAACTCTTCTGTCCCATTTAAGCGGAAGCACAGGTTGTCTTACTTTCTGTAGGGAATACACTGCCTCCTCTTTTGATTCCCCACTTACTAGTCAGTTGCCTAAGTAAGGGAACACTTGTATGTTGCCACCACTACAGTAAGAAGCATTTTGTGAACAGTTGAAGCAGATGTGAGGCCAAAATAAAAAAAGACATTGCTTTGAACTGGTATTGGGTGCTGTACATGTCCAGTCTGAACCTGATATTTTCTCCATGCATTGGTTTAACAAAGATATGGAAACAAGCAGCCTTTAGATGCAGAGACCCCAAGCCAGTCTCCTTTTTGCAGTAAAGGTATAACTGTTTATATTGTCACCATGCGGAATTTGGCTCCCCATTTTTTCATGTGGATTAGACAATACCTTGAGGGAAGTCCTTTTTCCTATTGTAAGATATAATCTTTTTACACTGCATTTAGTTGCAGAAATGTTTTTACCTCCAAGTCCAGTACAATTTTCTAGTCTGAACAAAGTGCTAGAAACGTTTTTTTTTTTTTTAATTTAGCTTTAGAAACTGAATGAACTGAAGGGCTAATCCCTTTCACACAGTCCTGAAGACCCACTTGTCTGTGGGGATTTCTTCCCCATTCTTGGAGATACTGAATGCTACATACTGGGTTTAAGACAGAAGAAAGCATATTTGCCCATCTAATCTGCCTCCCACTTAATGGATCCACATTGTCCCTCTATTATTATTAAGAATATGTTTATCTAATTTTTCCTTGAAGCTTAGTCAGCTAGGAATTTCAACATTCTCATGTGGCAAGGTATTCCAGTATTTACCAGTTCTTTGCATAAAGAAACTCCTTATATTAATTTTAGCATTCTGATCTAGACATACTTGCTTACTGTGAGATAGAAAATTAAAAACCTTGTGTTGCACTGAGATATTAAATTAATAAGCTCCTTATCCCTAATTTTATACATTTCTAGCATGCTATCCCTGATACGTCACTCTTCGACTGAAATAGACTCAGTGTGTTGAGTTGATCTGGATAGATCTCGTTCTTAAGCCTGGGAACCATTTTTGTTAGTCTGTGTTGGACTTGTTCTAGTAATTCGATTTCTCCTTTTTGATACTGGCACAATACTTCAGAACCACAATCTAAATTAGGTCTAATGTATTTGTATAATGGTATGGTGCATTGCTCTTTCCTTGAAATAAAAGTTCTTTTTATGTTTAATATTAGTCTGTTTGCATTTCAAGCAAGTTCCCTGCATTGTTTTGTAAAGTTGAGATCTTCATGTATTAGTACTCATAAGTCCTTTTCTGTTTCTACCTTTTTTGAGTTATATACCATTTCACTTATAATCCCGTTTTAAATTATTTTTTCCCATGTGAATCACTACACACTTATTGGTATTAAACTGCATGATGTGTACAATACAGTACACTTATGAAGTGTACTGTATTGTATTTATGCCCAGGACCACCTTGAAAATGAGCTTGCTCAATGGTGTTTATGCCTGGTTAAATAAAGTGATTGATTGATTGATTGATTGATTGCATGCCCTTGTTCCTTACTCAAACGTCAATTTCCACAAGGTATTTGCTTATTATATATTCCTGTTAAATTAGGTATTCACTCTACCTCCAAGTTTTGTATCATCTGCAAATCTTAACAGTTCACTTTCTACGTTGTCATTAAGGTCTGAGATAAAAAATGAGAAGAGGGCTGGTCCCAATACTGAACCCCGTAGCACACCACTAGTAACCTCCCAATGCCAAATGCTGTAGCACACCACTAGTAACTTCCTTTATAGATGGAAATATTCCCTTAATTGTCATCTGTTGAAAATGGTTCTCTAGCCAGTTTTTAATCCAGCTGATAATGTTAGGATTTATAGCAATACATTCCAGTTTTTTTTTTAATCAAAATAGAGTGCGGTACAATATTGTGAAGTACACAATTAAACATAGGGCTTAATGTTTAGGCTACCGCCCCTTTAAGAGCACTTAGAACACACGTTGCCAATTGTTGCACTGCCTGGCAGTCCCATGTTATCCACGGACAGTCTGGGAGACCCCTCAGTCTGAGGCATAGCTGAATAAATACTATTTTCTACGTTTATTTTATGTGTGCATCTTAGACATTCGCGATGGTCCAGCAAGACAATGTCCACTGAAGCAGCCAAAGATGGGCATGGCAGACCTGAAGAGAGGTAAGGATCCTTGTGACAGAACAACACAAAAGCCACAATATCAAATGCCATACAGAAATCTAAATATATTACATCCATAGATATATTTTGATTTAAGTTACAATTTATTTTTCTCAACTTCCGGTGACGTCACCGCACTATGTGGTAGCATTGTTGCACAGCTCCCGTGAACTCCTCCGTTAAAATGTATTTTTTTTATCTCACACTGCATTTGTAAAGTGGTTGATTCGGTGGCGGATAGTGTTATGTGCTATGGCGACCAGGAACAAACCCCGATCGGCAACCTGAGGGAGCCTTAAACAACAAAACTTAAACTTAGCTCCCCAGTCTCAAGCCAAGAGCAGTATGTCCACAAAGCCTCCTGACACGGATCAGCCTGAATCAGAAAGTGGAACCGAAGAAGAGGAGGAAGAATTCACGATCACCTCCCAGCAGCTTTGCAGAGAGCTCCGACATCTCAGCCAAACACCAGAGGAAATCCGGGCTAAAGTTGGAGAAAACTGAGGGAAAATCAAGCAACAGGGAAAGCAAATTCAAAGTATGGAGGGGCAACTCACTACATGCTCTTAATCCATCCATCTTCACAACAGAGCTATTCTCCAACTGCATGACTGCTCACAATCCTTACGTAATAAAATTGAAGATCTGGAGAATAGATCCTGGCAGGTAAACATCAGAATTCGTGGCCTACCGGAACTCACAGAAACTGGCAACACGGCAGAATATGTGGAGGGTCTGCTCAGAGAAGTACTAAATTTAGATAAAGATACCCCCTTTAACATCATTAGAGCTTGCTGTGCCTTAGTGACCCCACCAAAAGACCCGAGAGCCCAACCACGTTCCCTGGTAGTTGCTTTCCTGGACTTTTGCACCAAAGAAATGGTACTGCGGAAAGCGTGGGTCATGAAAGAAATTATTTTTGGGGACACCAGGCTATTCCTTGAACTGGACTATGCGACAGAAACAATGGCACACAGAAAGCTCTGGTTTCTAGTCATAAAGGCCTTACAGAGTAAAGGCCTCAAGGCATGAGATTTCCCGGCCTGACTTCGAATCACCTCTGATAGAGGGACTAAGATCTTTGACTCGGCCTCTGAAGCTCAGAAGTATCTCACTTTCTTAGAGGTAGCAGTAGATGAAAAATTGATCCAGCTGTGGTGAAAGAACTAGATAAAGGCCATGACAACTGGCAGGGGCGATGTAACCAACCCTGAAAATCTGGACCTCTTTAGGACACTAGCCCCTGGTCAAAAGAAGGCCCACAGAGAAGCTGCAGCACCGAATCAGACTGCCCGCACCTCTTCCACCCAACAACCCACTGAAACTGGTTCTGCTCAGGGAACATTCGGACTAGCAGAGGAGGAAGGAGATGCTAGCAATCAAACCTGACTGCATCACGCTAGCTACACAGGTTTTTGACTTTTAACTTTTCTCTGTAATGGCACAGCGTTGCGCATTACAACCTATGGTAGATCCCCAGAGGAAGGGGAACCGAAGTGAGACTGTGAGGCTCTTCTAAAAACTAGCAAACTCATTATGCAATTTTCACTACTGCTCAAGTTTTATGTTTAACTCTGCATGCTTTTTTCTTAGCCAGAGCAACGTGATATATTTAAATGGTATAGTATTTTAGTTGGTCAATGGCTCTTGACATCCACGTGGCTTAGTTGAAAGTAAAGGCATTATGTAGCCTTGACCGTACTATTTTTTTTTCTTCTTCAGTTTAATGCTGCATAATTAAGCGAGCTTGGGTGACTCCTGATATTTAGTTACACAGGAGTGTACCATGTGCCTCCCCAGACTCCTTGAGGAATTAAGCATTATTACCAAAGAGAAATTAAGTTACGGTGTGCAGTGTTGGGTTAATGGTTCTTCATTTATTTTTTATTCTTAACATTGAGTGAGGTGGGTTGCAAAGATTTAGACTTGTTCATAGAGTGTGAAAAACTTAGAATGGGAGTGGGCCTGGTCCAGGGTAGGGACAGCTTTCGTTGCTGCTGGCCGATCTGATGGATCGAGGTGATCCTACTCCATTCTGGGAGACCGGGGTGGAAGGGCCAGATTGAATTTGCATGGCGTTGGTGAAACCGCATTTGCTGCATCAGACCAATGTGTTTTGGGTTGTGCAGCTTAGTGCAGGATTTAGTCCTGTACATCCCATCACTGCTGGGCATGGCATCTCAAGTTGTGATGGGGCCATGGCGGCACTTTGAAGGTAGTAACATAGTTGTAGATTTACTAAGTATGACTGGTCATGCCCCAGGTAATGTTTACTGTTCTTACATTTTACTGTTTAATTGTTCTTACATGTTTTGGACACAATGGCTGCATGTCCTCCCCCACCTCCCTTGGCCAAGGGCTTGAGTCACAGTGTAGCGGCTAGGGCTGGGCTCTCAGGATGAAAAATGGCATAATTATTTCAGATGGATAGTTTATACATTGTTACTTATAATATCCATGGGCTTAACAGCCCTATCAAATGGGCCAGGCTTTTGCAAGAACCGGGTATGATGGGCACCCATATTGCATTGTTGCAGGAAATCCATCTTACAGACTCCGAGCATCAGAAGCTATGCCATAGGTGGGTGGGCTCCGTACATGCCTCTTCCTACCAAGCACCACTCGGTGGAAGAAAGTGTGATACATACTTATTGTAATTTAGAGTTTTAAAGTAAGGGTTTCCTATGGGGTCTTTAATGTATTTGATTTTGGGAGTTGTCTTGGTTGGGATATTGCAATGGGAGGTGGTTGGCAGACGCCTTGATTGGGATTTGCATGTCAATGGTCGAGTGGTACTGAGTCGAGGAGGAACTTGTTTGTATACTGACTTGCTTGACATGGAAAGCCCCAGTCCTGGGACGGCCTGTTTAACAAACATAATTCTAAACTTGATGTTGGTAAAGCTGAGACATTATTGTAACAGGGTTGGAATGTGAGTGGAAATGGGACATGAAATCATGAATGTCTGGACTCCTTTGATAATTAAGGTATTAAGGAAGTCATTACTACCAAAGCTATGTATTCTTTTGTTCTTGATGCAAAGTGGGGATGTTGCTTTAAATCCTGGTCCCTTAATTGACAATTTAAAGATTCATCACGGTCAGCTAATTGTGCACTCAAATGTAAGAAGTATCATTCCAAAGTTGGATTTAATTAAGGATTTCTTAACAGAACATAGACCTGAGATTATGGTTTTTACAGAAACCTGGCTGGGTAAGTCCCATGATGACTTAGGTCTAAAATTACAGGGTTATGACTTTAAAAGGGTTGATAGGAATAGAAGGGGGAAGGGATTATGGTTTATTATTTGGAAAAATTCTCCCATTCAGATTTTTTATTTGGATAGTGTAAACCTTGAATATCTGGCACTGGAGTTTAATGTTGGGTCAGAAACCTTTATTAGTGGTTAAGAAAGTATCGCCCACATAACACAATATTACAAGTGTTTGACTTACTGCAGTATGCACTAGCCCCATTTGTTTTCTCCCATGAGTTGTTTGTTCTGGGGGACTTAAATGCTGACTGGTTGCACCCTGAAAAATCCCAAAGCATCTGGAAAATGGCTTTGGAGCTTGGGTTGTACCAATTAATCCAGAACCCACCAGGACTAATATTCATAAGCCTGGTGATTCTTCTTTGATTGACGTGATTCTTACAAACTGTCCCAACAACTATGTTTCTTCTGGTGTAGACCCAGACTTGTTTAGTGATCATAATATTGTTTACTGTATCAAAGGGAAAATGAAAGTGAAAGGACCCTCTAGGCTCTTGAAGTTAAGATCTTATAAAATGTTTGAGTATTTTTCGTTTTTAGCAGACCTAGGGAATATTAAGTGGGATCGTCTAGAACTAATACCCAATATAAACCTGGCTTGGGATTATTTTGTGTCAGAATTTCTCCTTGTATGTAACAGGCATATGCCAGAGATTACTAGGAGAATAAAAGGTAATTCTGCCCCATGGTATACCACAAAACTTTTTAAGGTGAGGCTTGCTAAAAATAAAGCTTGGGCCCAGGCACGAGCTTCGGGAAAGATTTGCGATTGGCAACAATACAGGAAATCAAGAAACCTGTATGTGGCCACACTAAGGGATACTAAAAATAAGTACTACAAGGCCAAAACCAAAGAATCAATAGGGAAACCTGGGAAATTTTGGGGACTTATAGGGGAATTAAAGGGATAGACAAGGGGGAAGACACCTATTAGTTTATCTGGGGAGGAATCCTTCGGGAGAGAGCTGCTACTTGCTGATAGGGTTAATGATTATTTTATAGAGTCGGGCAATTTCTTTGATAGCCCTACTGAACCTCTTTTTAACCCTGTAAGTCGTATGGAAGGGGACTCTAAATTTGTTTTTGATGCCGTATTGAGTGGTGAGGTGTTAGAAACTTTGTTGCAATTAAATGTCTCTGGGAGTAGTGGCCCTGATGGTTTGTCTCCAAGGATGCTGAAATATGCAGCAACCCACATTTTGGACCCATTAACCTACCTGTGCAATCGTTTGATAGAGGAGGGATATATCCCAGAAGGTTGGAAGTCAGCCAGAATCGTCCCCATTTTTAAGAGGGGTGATCCTGGTCAACTGCCCAACTACAGACCTATATCTATATTACCTCTGATTAGTAAGGTGTTGGAGAAACTGTTGGCAAGACAGTTGATGGAGTACTTGGAAAGAGAAAAACTGATGGATCCATATCAGTCAGGTTTTCAGAGGTCTCATGGCACTGATGGCCGTGTCAGAGGTCCTGGATGAGATCAGCAAGGCAACTGATGCCCAATGTTATACTGGTGCAATTCTTGTCGATCTCTCCTGGGGTTTTGACATGGTTGATCATCAGAATTTGCTTATGAGACTGTCCGAGGTAGGGATGAGCCGTTCAGTTTTGGATTGGTTTATTGCCTATCTTTCTGACAGGCAGCAGGTAACAGCTGTAAATGGAACTGTGTTGGCTATAGCAGGTGAGAGGAGAAGTGTCCCAAGGATCAGTTATGGACCCTTTATTATTTTTAGTATATCTGAAAGATCTCGGGCATTATGTGGGGGCCTCTTGTTACCACCTGTATGCCAATGACACCGTTTTATATTGTTCAGATGAATCAGTTTCAGTAAAACAACGTACATTGTAGAAAAGTTTTAACAATATGGAAAAGTACATTGTCAACTCGAAGTTAAAACTTAATTCCTCAAAAACTAAATGTATGTTGTTTGGATCTTCTATGAAACGGAAAGATGACTTGACTTTGGAAATTGTGGATAATAGAGGGGAGGGGTTAGAGTTAGTTAATCAATATAAATACTTGGGATTTTGGTTAGATAATTATGGGTCAGGAAATTTGCATGTAGATAATTTGATCTCCCAGGTTAATAAGCGGGTGGGTTTCCTGTTTGAACAAAATTGCTTAGATTCTCGACATTGGACCTGATAGTTAAGATGCAGATTTTCCCTTTAATCGATTATGGGGACGTTTTATATGATGGAGCCACTAGGGATTGAATAACAAAGTTAGATGTTCTAGTTAATCGTCTTGCCAGACTGATTCTCAGGTGTCCAAAACGTACTCATCACTGTGAATTGTATGAAAGATTAGGTTGGTAATCATTAAGTAGGAGAAGAATGATACGTAAACAGCTGTTTGCTTATAAATGTGGTCTGGGTTCCGTCCCTATATATCTAAAGAATAGATTTTCCTTTAGAAGTGTTGAACTGACATTGAGAAATCAAGTTGTTACGGATATGGTTGTCCCCCTTGTAAAATTGAAATGTTCCCAATATTTATTTAGTAATTATATTCCGATATGTTGGAATAGCCTTCCTCACGAATATAAGCAAAAGACTGGTAAGCCATTATCAACATCCCATCTAAGAAGATACCTGATAGCTATACAGGAACCTTGTAATTGTTATTGATATTCTTTTTCTTTTTATGTTTTTCTATCGATGTTTGTTGTTTGATTGTATTAATTATGTTGAGTGTTGACCCGTATTTTGTAAAGGTTACCACTGCGAATGAGTTTTACTCAATTGGTTTTTATCTTGAATAAACAAAGAAACAAAACACATCCCACACCAGAGAGGCACTGCTATTCTGATCCATAAAGACTGTCCCGTACAGGTGGAAAAGTAGAATTGGATTCAGAAGGCAGGTATGTGAAACTCCTAGCCCTTATAAAGACATTCTGTGCGTAATGTTGAATATTTATGCCCCTAAAGAATATAAAGAGGCATCCCATTTTATTAAAAGAATTCTGTTAGAGATTATGGATCTCAATAACCACCTTTGCATCCTGGGAGGAGATTTCAATACTATTCTGGCTCCAACTCTTGACAAACATGGGGGAGCCACAGGGTCCAAGATAGGACCTGCAGGATCCACTTTAAATAAACTAAGCCAAACATTAGGGTTGCTGGATGTCTAGAGATGGGTTAATGGGCGACAGAAAGACTACACTCATTACTCTGACAGGCACAATTGTTACACTAGGATAGATATGTTGTTTATCCCAGAGGAGTGGGCACATGCCACCTCCACCTGCCAGATACTTCCATGCACGCTTTCGAATCATGCCCCAGTGAAGCTGAATCTGGAACTGGCCCCTGCAGTGCAGAACTCCCATTGGCATTTTAATGTCGGTCTCCTGAATAATTCCAATTTTAGGACCCTCATAGAGTCCACTATTCAGGATTATTTAGTAAACAATCCAATGGGGGCCACATCCCATGCAACTCACTGGGATGCCTTGAAGGCAGTCCTGCGTGGGGTTATAATAAAGTTTGCAGCTGAACTTAAGAGCGGAAGGCACACACATTTATTCTATGTATGTACTGTATGAATGTCTATGTTTTATTCTGACATGGAGCCTTTGAAGCAGTCTATGACTCAAAGGGTTGTAATTCTGATTTCCTAAATAAATAAATATGGGAGCTGGAGCTAGAACTAGCAGATCTAGAATTCCAGTATAAGCTCACCCCAAATCCAGAAGTCAAAAAGACCCTAGAGAAGAAGAGAGATCTCCTGGCAGCCATAGTTACTGCCCAAATGGAGGAGTTACAGGAGGATTAGGCGACAATACTTTGAGAATGGCAACAGGGCAGGAAAGTTGTTAGCGACCACACTACGCCAGTAGGTTGGTCTTGCAGCTTAATGACCCAATGAAGGGCGGAAATAAAACCAGCCATCCAGGGGATATAACTAAGATATTTGCCAAATATTATGAATCTTTGTATAACCAAGAGGAGATCCCAGGTTACTTGGATAAAATTGCAGTTTTTTTGCAGGACTTAAAGCTTAGCATCTCCCTCAACAATCCATGGAAAGGTTAGAAGGGGTCATTACCACAGAAGAACTGAAAACACAAATAGTGGGTCTGAATAATGGTAAATCCCCAGGCTTAAATGGCTTTACCCCAGAATTCTATAGCATTTTGCTGGCCTTACTTCTCCAGTCCTGTTGCTGGTTTGCCAGGAGATGATTGGGGGTGGGGGGGGGGGGATATCAACTTCATGGCAGCTAGCACAAATTTCAGTACTGCAAAAGGGGAAAAACCCTCTTGAATACAGGTCATAGAGCCCCATCTTTTTATTAAACATGGATTTGAAGCTATTCACCGACCTACTAGTGAATAGGCTCCAAACGGTAATTCCTCAGCTAATACATGAGGATCAAACGGGATTTATCTTGGGACGGTTCCTCTCAAATAACATCCGGCGGCTCCTCAATATTCTTTCCACTCAGAAGTCCCAACAAGTATTCCAGATAGCCATTTCCATGGATGCAGAAAAGACATTTGATAGGGTTAATTGGCAATTTCTGAAATCATCCATGGAAAAAATGCAATTTGGCCCTAAATTCATGACAGTTATATCTCAGTTATATAAGAATCCCAAAGCCCTGGTAAGAGTATTTGGCATTAGCTCAGAGTTCTTTCCCTTGTCTTGAGGTACCCGGCAGGGATGCCCCCTGTCCCCTCTGCTTTTCGCCCTGAGCCTGGAACCACTGGCTACTAAAGTATGGAGTAATCTGGGGATTTGAGGCATAATGGCAGGGGGAAGTGAGCACAAATTGTCCCTATACGCAGACAATTCCATATTTTTTATTTCTTCCCCAGAGACCTCACTGCCTCCCCTGATGAAGACTTTATAGTCCTTTGGCTTGCTTTCGGGCCATAAGATCAATTTATCAAAATCTGAAGCTCTGGTGGTTAGTGGCAAGGCTCCTAGTCAATTCGACAACACCTTCCCATTCAAGTGGGCCCTCAGGAATCAGATTAGATACCTGGGTATTCAGGTATCTGTTGACCTTTCAAAACTTTTTGCCATTAATTATGAAAAATTGTGGGATAACGTGATATAGCCAGGTGGCGCTTCTATCCCTTTCCTTAGTGGGTAGGGTAGATGTGGTAAAAATGAATATTTTGCCATGTCTCCTTTTCCTGTTCCAGTGTCTTCCTATATGAGTCCTCTCTCTTTCCGACACAAATTAGATAAGAACATTCACCGATTTGTTTGGAGCGATAAAAACCTAGAGTGGCCAGACACTTATTACAACTCTAAGGAAGGGAGGCCTGGCTCTCCTAATCTTTCTTTATTACTTGGTAGCTCAGCTGTCTATACTCTTTACGTGCACCAAGCAGAGGACCCCCTCACAGTGGTATCGGATTGAAGATGCGGCTGGGAGACAGACCTCTGTTTACACTGGTCCTAACCAAGGTATCCCCAGAACACACAAGAACAATAAACAATAGACTAGTTAAACATGGTCTATATATACTTAATAGGGTTTGGAAGCTCACACACACCCCTCCCCGCTGGTGTGGGTCCTCTGTCCCTTATTTGGCGTGAGCCGGAGTTCTTTCCTGCCGTCCTTGCCCCAGGAGTCCTTTAGCATCAGTAACTTTAGCAGTTAGCTGGCTAGGTGCAACTGCCTCGGAGATATGCCTATAAGAGAATTTTATTTAAATGCGCTTTGGGCAATAGCCAATCAAAAACAGGAGAGGGAGTGAGCCGAGTGAGAGCAGCCTGAAGGCTTCAGAATTTTTTCTCCGCTGGACTGAGCAACATTGTCCCTGAGGTGCCTCTCAACTTTCCTTGTTGACAGCCTCCTAGGTCTTATCTGGGTAAAGTTTTCCTAATAAAATGATTTTTATTGTGTGCTGAGTGAAAGTTTTAAGCTTTGGTCAGCGCCACGCTAATTTTATATTTTTAGCACAATCGCACTATTTTTACTTTAATTTTACCACGACTGTTCAGTTCTTTGTGCTATTTTTAAGCAAGTGGTGCTTAATTTCAACAGTTCCTCCCATTTTAAACGTAATTCTTGAAGCAATCATTGATTTAGTGTCAGTTGCCTTTTTTACCTCAGACCTCGCAGTCTTTACTGCGAGGCACCAATTGGGATTGACAGTTGCCTGGAGGTTCTCTGAGGATTGGCAATTACAGAGAAACCCATATACAATACAAAACTGGACCTAAGCTGTCTCTGTCACAGGACTGGCCAGTGACATTTCAACAGAAACCTGTGCGCAGTTGACCAATATTACTGGGCTTTCTATTAAGATTGGCACTGGAATAGATCCCAGTACTGCAAAAAAAAGGGGGGGGGCACTTTTAAATTACACAAAGAGTTATTTAACTGGGGCAGGACTGGCCGGTAGCATTTCACAGAAACCTCCACTCGGTTCATGAAGTCCAGAACTTGATTTGCTTTGTTTAAATTGGCACATAGCAAAGAAACTTTGATTACTATGGCTAAGGTTAAATCAAAGGCTTCCGATCAGGGTCCATTTAAAAGTACTAACAATAGAAATGTAAGCAGAGGTGCTGAAGATCCCTCCAGATTCCAGCCAAAAAATAAATCTTCCAAAGATGAAGTTCCTCACAAATAAAAAAATAATAAAAGTGATAGAAAAAAAGGAAGCTTGATCAAGCCACTGATGAAGTGGCTAAAAAGAAACTGTCAAGAAAAAAATTCTCCTGTTGCTCCTGGGAAAGCCGATGGCAAGACAACAGGCAGCTTAAAGCATAAAGAAAAAACAAAACTCGTACAACCAAAGTCTGCGCAGGATCTTCCATCTGTGCAAGACATGGCAAAAGCATGGCATCTCCTTGCCTCGCGCTGCTGCAACTATTGATAGACTAAGGCCCCCCCTTTTCTATCTCCAGCCACCCACAGCCCCGACAGTGTCCCTTGGACAGCTAACCATCACCCCTGCAGAGCATCTATTTCAGCACTTCCTCTCTATACCTCCAGCACAAATCCCACTTTTTTTTACCAAGTACCCTACCTGTCTGCCCTCTACTGCTTCCCTCTGGGCTGTACCTCAGTCACTCATATGGCAATCTGCCATTCCTTTCTAGACGTTGCCTGCTCATGTACCTATGAAAACATATAAAGCTTTGTTATTATATTCTTCTGTAATTGCCTACTCATGTACCTATGTAACCATATGAAGCTATGGTATTATATTGCTCTGTAACTATATGGTGTCCTGTTTGTATGTAACCTGTACTTTGTCTGACAAGGACCTTTGGAAATGAGTCCTTGACTCAAAGGACTGTAATTCGATTTGTACAAATAAATATATGGCAACTGTTTCAGACCCTACAAAGATGGGTCCTATATTTACTGGGCTGGCAAGCAGTCTCCACAGTTCTTCCTCCGTAGACTGTGAGTGTGAAGCAGATGATGAAGAACATTTTTATAATGCCTCCTGACATGGATTCTGAGGACCTTAAGCCCCATGAGTCCCCAGACCTTTATTCAGGGACCCCGGGTGACCAGGAGGACCCCTCCTCTATGTTTACATTTTACAAAATATGCTAGACACCTTGGACCTCCCTAGCAGGAGCCCAACCAGAATGTTGAGGAAGATGAAGATTATAGGAGCTGAGAGGTCTTTCAACCCCAAGACCCTGGTCGTCCCTATCTAGAATGCGTTCAGAAGATATACCATGAAAGTACTTCAAACCCCCACTTCGGTGTCAGGGGTTGACAAGCGGATTGAGAAAAAATACAGATTGTCTAGAACTGGTACCAAGTTCCTGTCTGCACACCCTAGCCACGAGAATATAGTGCAACAAGCAGCTTGCGAGAAAGCTGTTGCCTCCTTGTCCTCCTTACCTCCGGACAAGGACTCCAAGAAAATTGACTTCATAGCAAAGAAAATGTATGCCACAGCCTCAAAGCTTCTCAGACTTTCTTCATACATGGCGTTTACAGCCAAATATCAGAACGTCCTATGGAGGTCTGTCCTGGCCACTGCCTGCAATGGGTCAGATTCTATGGTGCAGGAGCTGGTGGATATGACAAAAACTGCATTGGAAGCTACCAAATACCAATTCCACATGGTGGACGACAACAATGATGCCACCTCTAGGACGATGGACCATGCCATCTCTCTCTGAGATGCTTCACCTGGCTCAGAACTACCAGTCTAACCACAGACATCCAGACCAAGGCCATGGATCTTCCCTGTGATCAAAACATGTTGTTTGATTACAGAACCACTGACAACATGAAAAGGGTTGATGAGTACAAGGCCTCCTGGCAGAGTCACTCATCTAAACCTAAGCCTACCGCCCCGCAGAGATCCTGTCCCAGGGGCGGTAGGGGCAAATTTATTTCCCGGTCCTACAATCCTCCCCAATCTGACTTCGACAGTACAGGAGGGTCTTTCAGAGGCAAGGGCAGAAGGGCCAAAGAAGGGCCACCTCTACCTAGCCATCTGCCTCACAGCCTAAGTCCTGATGTGAGTGTCCAGGTTGCCTCCCCACTTCCGGTGGGAGGCAGACTCTCCCACTGTCTTCAGAACAGGTCCCTCATTACATCGGACAAGTGGGTGCTGGAGATAGTGGAGAAGGGTCTGCTACTACAGTTTAAGCAGATGCCAGACCTCAAGTGTACCAAGGTGTCAAGATCTCTGTTCCCAACACAGGTTCCACTGTTCAAATGGAGGTACAAAATCTTCTAGCTCTACAAGCAGTGGAGAGGATCCGACCCATGAGAGAGGCAAGGGCCTCTATTCCAGGTACTTTCTGACACAAAAGAAAACTGGGGAGTGGCGACCTATCTTAGATTCAGATATTTAAACAAACATCTGAAAAAACCCAAATTCTAAATGGTCACTCTGTCACTAGTCATACAGTCCTTACAGCAAGGAGACTGACTAGCCTCCCTGGACTTAAAGGATGCTTAGTTCCACATACCCATAAGGAGGTCTCACAGGAAGTTTCTCCGATTCAAATTTCCTTCGAGCCACTATCAGTTCGTCGCAGTGCCCTTCAGTCTGTCCTCGGCCCCAAGAGTCTTTACCAAGTGCCTCGCAGTGGTAGCAGCACACATTAGGAGACTGGGTGTCGCTCTCTATCCATATATGGACAACTGGCTCATACTAGCAAAGTCTTCTTGCCAGGTCATGGAGTCCCTTTTCCTTACAGAATGCACTCTGGATTCCCTGGGTTTCCTGGTAAATCTAAAGTAATCTCACCGAACCCTCCCAACTGCTCACCTTCTTAGGGCCCAGCTGGACACTCAAAAGAATATGCTTTCCACCTGCAGGAAAGAATTTAGAGTTTCTTTACAGTGGCAGATTCTTTTGCCTGGGGACAGCCAAGACCGGCCAGACATTTTCTCAAACTCCTGGAACACATGTCTTCAATGACTGCAGTGATCCCAGGAGTCAGGTACAGGATGTGACTCCTGCAAGCCTACCTCAGAAACTCGCTGGTCTCAGAGAAGCAACAATTTTCAAAGCTGATACCTGTGATGGAGCAGTTCCTCCTAAACCTGCTGTGGTGGAAGAACCCTGTAAATTTACATGCAGGGGTACCATTCCAAGTTCCCCTACCCACAAGGGTGATTACCACAGATGCCTCCCTCTTGGGGTGGGGAGTTCATCTGGACAGTGCCTCAATAAATGGCACCTGAACTCTCGAAGAGTCACAGTTACACATAAATCTCTTGGAACTCAGAGCAGTCTTTCTAGCAAAGCTTTCGCTTCCAGCATAAAAGGCAGGCGGTTCAAATTTGAACACACAACACCATTGCAATGTTTTACATAAGCAAGCAGGGTGGTACCAGATCTGGAATAATCTGTTTGGAACCTCTAAAGCTCTGGTTTCTAGCCTTCTCCTGGGAGTCAGCCTCTCATCTAGTCACCTCCCAGGTTGTCACTGTAATGTCGGTTGACAATAAAGTTGTTGAACCGTGTCTTAGAGCTACTAGGAGGTGGGCCAGGGAACTGTGACTATAGCGCCACTATGTGTCCCAGCAGACGAAGAAACACTCTGGCTGGTACCTGATGACTAGGGGATACCAGTTGGGCCTGTGCTATCAGGTGCTCTGCTCTGTCCTCTGACACAAAAGTTCTGCCCTGGGACGAGTCCAGAACTGCTCCTATATATTGGAGACATTGGCACAGAAAGGGAGAGGACTTTGATATGTTGATAGTGATCCCTAGGGTCTGGAAGAACTGAAAAGTTCCTTCAAGAGTCTGTAGCAAGAGATCCCTGGAAGGGGCTGTGAGCAGCCAATCATCCAGGTACAGGAACACATAAAAGCCTTGCCTCCTCTAAGCCACAGCTACCACCGCTAGGCACTTGGTGAAAACCCGAGGTGCAAAGGAAAGGCCAAAAGGGAGGGCCCAGGACTGAAAGTGGTCCCCCTGGAAGCAGAAGCAGAGGATGCACCGGTGAGCTTGGAAAACCTGCATATGGAGGTAAGCATCCTGCATATCCAGGGAACAAAGCCAGTACCCCCTGGTGAAGGAGGGGCAACAGTCCCTGAAGAGTCACCATCCTGAATCGCTTGTACTCTATGTAGAGGTTCAGGTGGCTGAGGTCCAAGATTGATTTGAGGTCCCCCATTTTCTTGGGGACAAGGAAAAAGTGGAAGTAGAACCCTTACCCTCTTTGATTCAAGGGGACGGGCTCTATGGCCCTTTTGCACAGGAGAGCGTGCATCTCTTCTTGGATGAGGGCAATGTGGTCCCGAGGATAATGGGAGAGCGAGGGAGAGTTTTCTGGAGGGGGTTCCAGAAATTCGAGGGTGTGACACCTTTCAATTATCTGGAGTGCCCACTAGTCTGAGGTTACTGTGTGCCACATATCCAGGTATAGGGGGAATTTACCTCCGACTGCCTCCCCCAAGGCCTCTGCTGGAAGGGAGGGCTGGGCAAGGAGTCAGGCAGTAGAGCCAGGAGTAGGCAGAGCACCTGAGGGTGCTCTGGGGGGCCCTAGGAACAGTTCCACTAGTTGATGGGGTGTCGGTCTTGGGTTTAAAAGGGCCTTTCAACTGCTGGCCATTGGAGGGCTGTCTGGAGGACCAGCAAAAGGACTGACATTGGGAAGGCCATGGTTGGGATCGGTACATGGAATGTACTGACCTCAGAGCCTTGCCAGATTTCTGAAGGTGGGAGATGATATCCTGGGCATCTCCCCCAAACAAAACAGAACCCCAGAAGGGGACATCCATGATTTTGGCCTGAACATCAGGTGCAAACCCAGATACCCTGAGTCACGAGGACTACCTGACTAACCGGACCCAGAGGGTTAGAGTTGGTCAAACAGTATCGGGTTCCACAGGCGTCACTTTGGGAGTCCCACAAGGGTCGATCCTGGGACCCTTGCTTTTTGGCATTTTGCTAAATGATCTTCCAAAGGCCAGCGACACCAAAATCATCTTATATGCTGACGATGCAGTCATTCTTAACAGCAACTAGCAAACTGAGACTCTTCAATCAGAACTGCAGACATTGTTCCATCTGCTTGAAGATTGGTTCAGCGAACAAGTTGTTGCTTAACTATAAGAAAACCAAGATAATGCTCCTCTCCAGCCCACAGCTCAAAAAAAGGTTCCCCACCCTCTCCATCTCAAACAATGTCAATGCACCACTGGAGCAAGTGCACTCATTCAAGTATCTGGGGATCATCCTTGATGGCACTCTCCCTCCTTCGTTCAACACATGGATCAGGTGGTTAAGTCAGTGTCAGTGGCTCAGCAGGTAGCACACTCACCTCTGAGGCTGGGAGATCAGAAGGCTGTGGGTTCTATCCCCACACCAGGCACTTGGGTTAAATCCCAATACTGACACTACAGTGCAGCATGAGGGGGGTGGTGCACTCCTGAGGTGCCGTCTTTCAGATGAAACGTTAAACCGAGGTCCCATCTGCCTGTTCTGGTGGTAGTTCAGGTGGATGTTAAAGATCCCATGGCACTTATTGAAAAGAGTAGGGGAATTTCCCTGGTGCCCTGGCCAGATTTCCCCCCCATTCACTAAAAATACCACCAACAGTTTAATCTGGTTCAAGGTCAGTTGGCATTCATCTGTATCCCCCTCCCCGGGTCGTGCCTGAAAATAGGTAGAATTTGTCTAGTGCACTTAATCGGTCAACAAAAACTAAATATAATAAATAAAGACAGTCAACTCCAAGCTGGGAGTGCTCTACAGACACAGGAAGTACCTCATGCTGGATGTCCTCCACCTTGCAGTCTCTAGCTCTATACTATCAACCGTTGACTATGGTCTGGTAATCTATAGAGGAGCCACGGACACGGCTCTAAAGCAGGTACAAATAGCCCTAAACAAGGCATGCAGACTCATCCGCTCCGCAGACCACCTCACTCACACCTGCTCACTCTATGAGCAGACAAACTGGCTACTGCAGGGTTGCAGAATCAAATTACAAACCTGCCTGCTTGGCAAAAAGGCTCTCCTAGGAAAGGCACCGTGTTGCATAACCGATATTCTCCCAAGGGCTGGCTCGATGTATGGCACTCGAGGCAGAAAGCCAGGGGCACTGTTGGTCCCTTTTCGGAGAACTGCACTTGGACAATGCACCTTCTCATACACAGCGCTTCTCTGGCTCAACAAAATTCCAGAAGTTGCCCTGAACTCCCTCAGTGTCTTTTAACTTCAAATCCAAACTCAAGCACTACCTTGTCTCAAGCTCTGCGTATGACTGTTTCATAAATGCCTAACACCACCACCCCAGCAGTACACCATAATGGCCCCCAGGTCCCCCCCCACTACAAGCTCAAGGCTGTACATTTACCCCCCTCCCGCCTTCCTCCCCCCATTTTTCCATTATTTTCTGCCAAAACTTATGGCCCAACAGCCCCCGGCACATCCTGTCCCCTGCCTAACCCACTGCTGCCAGACAAAGCCTCTCTTGCTCGAGGCTGCTCCCCACCCTCCCAAACCTCAACTCCGACACCACCACTCCTGGAGGAGGTGTTTTCTGAATTCTACTCTGCTTAGCACCACCAAGACCTGCTCATGCCCAGCAGTCTGGTGGAAGTCTCCATATACCTACCAGTCTCCTGCTTCTTTGTCTCCTGTTGTAGGTATCACTGTGCTTTTTGTGTATACTAAAGATCATTTCTTACCCCAGGAGTCCTTTAGCATCAGTAACTTTAGCAGTTAGCTGGCTAGATGCAACTACCCTGAGGTATGTCTTTAAGATAATTTTTATGTAAATTAGCTAAGGCCACAGCCAATCAAAAGACAGGAAAGGGAGTCAGCTGAGTGAGAGCTGTTGAAGGCTTCAGAGTTTTTTCTCCACTGGACTGAGCAACATTGTCCCTGAGATGCCTCTCAACTTTCCTTGTTGACAGCCTCCTAGAGCTTATCTGGGTAAAGTTTTCCTCATAGTTCAATTTTAATAGTGTGCTAAGTGAAAGTTTTACATTTTCGTTAGCGCTGCACTAATTTTCTATTTTTAGCGCACCCACACTATTTTAACTTTATTTTTACAGTGACTGTTTATTTCTGACGCTATTTTTATCACATGTGCTTAATTTCAACAGTTCCTCCTTTTTTTTGACAACATTCTTGAAGGAACCGTCAAATTAGGGACAGTTGCCTTGTTTTTTACCTCAGACCTTGTGGGTTTTTACCACAAGGTACCCCATTGGAATTCAAACCTCTACACAGCCTAGGGGTTTCTCTCAGGATTGGCAATTATGAGAAACCCATAGATATATAAGGTATCATCTGTCACAGGACTGTCTTTAAGGGTTCAACAGCAACCTGTGCACAGTTGACTAGTATTACTGGGGGTTCTATTAAGATTGGCACTGGTATAGATCCCAATACTACAACAAAAAAAAGGCACTTACAGTGGACAGAGTTAATTAACTGGGGCAGGACTGTCCGGTGCATTTCACTGAAACCTGCACTCAGTTCATAAGGTCCAGGACTGGTTTGCATTCCTTAAATTGGCAATATAACAGACAAACCTTTGATTACTATGGCTGAGGATAAATCAAAGGCTTCTGACGAGGGCCATCTAAAAGTAATCAAAATGTAAGTAGAGGTGCTGAGGAACCCTCCAGATCCCAGCCAAGAAGTAAAGCGTCCAAAGATGAAGTTCCTCACAAAGAAAAAAGGAAACTTGATCAAGCCACTGACAAAGTGGCTAAAAAGAAACTCTAAAAAATGCTCTTGGAGAGCCAATAGCGAGACAACAGGCAAAAACCAAAACACATAACCAAAGCCTCACGAGGTCTTCCATCTATGCAAGACATGGCAAAAGCATGGCAACTGTTCCAGACCCTTCAGAAGATGGGTTCTATATTTACTGGGGCTGGCAAGCACTCTTCCACAGTTCTGTCCTCTGCAGACTGTGAGGGTAATGCAGATGACGAAGAACATTTTTATGATGCCCCTGACATGGATTTTGAGGGCCTTGAGCCCCATGAGTCCCTGGACCCTCCATTCGGGGACCCCCCAGGTGACCAGGAGGACCCCTCCTCTATGTTTACATTTTTACAAAATATGCTAGACACCTTGGACCTCCCTATGTATAAGCCCAACCAGGATGTCGATGCAGACAAAGATTATAGGGAGATGAGAGGTCTTTCAACCCCCACCTGGTCGTGCCCGTCTATAATGCATTCAGAAGAAATACCATGAAAGTGCGTCAAACCTCCACTTCAGTGTTAGGGGTTGACAAGCACACTGAGAAAAATACCGATCGTCTAGAATCGGCGCAGAGTTCCTGTCTGCACACCCTAGCAACAAGAGTATATTGCAGCAGGCAGCTTGTGAAAAAGCTGGAGTCTCCCTGTCCCCCTTACCTCTGGACAAGGACTCCAGGAAAATTGACTTTATAGCGAAGAAAATGCATGTCACAGCCTCCCTACTTCTCAGACCTTCTTTGTACATGGCATTGACAGCCAAATATCAGAAAGCCCTATGGAAGTCTGTCCTGACCATTGCCCGTGATGGGTCAGATTCTATAGTGCAGGAGCTGGTGAATATGACAAAAACTGCCTGGTGGGGGGGGCGCTGTGGCGCTTGAGCAAGATGGAAGCCAAGAATTAGAGCTCCGTGATTCCAGCTGCATTTAATTAACTACTTTTACTGCTAGCAGCGAATAAAGTAAAAAGTCGCATCTCCTAGGGGAAGAACTCCGGTGACAGCACGGGGAATCCAAAAAAAGATAAATCAATTTCAGAGGGCAGCAAAGCTAAAAACCTCCTGATCCCTCCAACCACAAGATCCGCACAGGACCGTGACCTTGCCGCTCCACCAACTACAGGTGAGGAAACCATACAGTCTTCGGGCCACAAATGAATCAATTGTTAGCCTCAATGGCTAACTTGGGGGACAAATTTGACTTGCTGGTAAACAAAGTCACTAGCGTAGAATCTGATGTTTCCCATCTAAAGGTAGAAGTGACGGAGTCTAAAAAACAAACAGAGGCAGCCCTTGGAGCCACTGCCAACCTGGTAAAGGAAAATACACACCTAAGATCACAACTAGAAAATCAGGCCAGGGCTGCCAATATAGTTATTACTGGAATGTCGGAGCCTAGCGAAGGGGACCATTTGGGCCTGTTCTTGAGGGAGTGGATGGAGCAGCAGCAGCTGGGGCATACCTGAGCTATACAAAAGGCCTATCAGGTGGCGTTCAGAGGTCAAACAGTAAATGTGGATGCTTCAAGGCCCATTGTTATGGTCATTGATGGAACTGGTACTCGAGACTTTTTGCTGGCATTGTCAAGGCAGAAACGATCCTTGCTGCATGATGGACATCACATTTCTATTTATCCGGATTTAAATTATGCCACCCATTAGCAGAGGAACAGATTCGATGGCATTCACGCCATGCTGCGGGAGGCAGGGATCCCACATAGACAATTGTTCCTGGCTCGATTTACATATAGTCCACGAAGGAAAAGTATTCACCTTCTTGGACCCTTCTGAGGCTCTTAAATGGGCACAAAAGCACGCCTCTACTCAGAGGAGGAGAGATATAAGTTCATAGTCCATTTCAGAAGATGAAGATCTGGACACTTAAACTGTTCTGACCAATACATTAATTGGCAGGTTTGCTAAATATTCTTGTTTTCCTCAATACGTAGTTTCGTTTACCTCTTTTTAGCAAGCCAGTTTTATACATAAGCTAAGGTTAAGTTTTGGAGGGTGTACAGAGGAATCCAGTTTGTAATATGTACATTTACAGTTTACAATATATTGCTTGCTTATCTAATACCCAGGCTTCAAGGGCTAAGTGGGCAATTTAAAATATGGTGCCCTGATTCTAGATTAGGTTAGTACCTTTTTGGTACATTTAACAGCTGATAAAGCATGTGTTGTTTTTTTCATATTCCTCTTGTACAGGTTACGGGAAAGTGGATGTAAGAAATATATACTAAGCAGATGTTAGTAACATGCAGTTCATGGGCTCATTAACATAGCAAATTTTGAATAGCTAGAAATTGACTTGATTAGTAATAAGGTTTCTCCCCCACATGACTTATCTAATTGATGTGTTGCATAGATTATTTGCATGTATTAAGAGGGGTGGCACCCTCAGGTGAATTGCATTTGTAAGTCCTCATGTAATGCATCTGGAATATAAACTTTGTGTTTTATGCAAATTAATATAACAGAAAGTTCAAAACTAAAAACAAAAACTGCCCTGGAAGCTACCAAATACCAATTCCACATGGCAGATGACAACAATGATGCAGCCTCTAGGCTTTGGCCCATACCATTCTTTCAGACACTTTACCTGGCTTAGAACGACCAGTCTAACCATAGACACCCAGACCAAGACTATGGATTTCCCTGTGATCAAAACATGTTGTTTGATTACAGAATCACTGACTACATGAAAAGGTTGATGAGTACAAGGCCTCTGGCAGAGCCATTCGTCCAAACCTAAGCCTACCACCTCTCATAGATCCTGTTCCAGGGGCGGTAGGGGCAGAAATTTTGTTCCCAGGCCTTACAATCCCTATCACCAATCTGACTTTGGTCAGTACAGGGGGTCTTTCAGAGGCAGGGGCAGAAGGGCCCAAAGAAGAGCTACCTCTACCTAGCCGACTGCCTCTCAGTCTAAGTCCTGATGTGAGTGTCCAGGTTGCCTCCCGACTTCCGGTGGGAGGCAGACTCTTCCACTATCTTCAGCACTGATCCCTCATTATGTCGGACAAGTGGGTACTAGAAATAGTGGGGAAGGGTCTGTCTCTACAGTTCAAGCAGATGCCAGACCTCAAGCATACTTGGGTGTCAAGACCTCTGTCCTCTACACAGGTCCCACTGTTGGAACTGGAGGCACAAAATCTTCTGGCTTTATGAGCAGTAGAGAGGGTCCCCGACGACGAGAAGGGCAAGAGCCTCTATTCCAGGTATCTTCTGACACAAAAGAAAACTGGGGAGTGGCGACCTATCTTAGATCTCAGATATTTAAACAAACATCTGAAAAAGCAAAATTCAAAATGGTCACTCTGTCACTGGTCACACAGTCCTTACAGCAGGGAGACTGGCTAGCCTCCCTGGACTTAAAGGCGCTTACTTCCACATACCTATAAGGAGATCTCACAGGAAGTTTCTCCGATTCAAACTTCCTTCGGGTCACTATCAGTTTACCGCAATGCCCTTCGGTCTGCCCTCGGCCCCAAGAGTCTTTACCAAGTGCCTTGCAGTGGTAGCAGCATACCTCAGGAGACTGGGAGTTGCTCTCTACCCCTATCTGGACAACTGGCTCACACTAGCAAAGTCCCCTTGCTAGGTCAAGGAGTCCCTTGCCCTTACAGAACACACACTGGAGTCTCTGGGTTTCCTGGTAAATCTAAAGAAATCTCACCCAGAACCAGCCCAGCTGTTCACCTTCATAGGGGGGCCCAGCTGGACACTCAGAAAGGATATGCTTTCCTCCTGCAGGAAAGAATTCAGAGTTTCCTTTCAGTGGCAGATTCTTTTGTTCAGGAACAGCCAAGACCAGACAGACATTTTCTCAAACTCCTGGGACACGTGGCTTCTATGACTGCAGTGGTCCCAGGAGTCAGGTCAGGATGCAACTCCTACAAGTCTACCTCAGAGTTCGCTGGTCTCAGACAAGCAACAACATTTCAAAGTTGATACCTGTGATGGAGCAGTTCCTCCAAAACCTGCTGTGGTGGAAGGACCCCTAAATTTACAGGCAGGGGTTCCCTTCCAAGCTCCGCTTCCCACAAAGGTGATCACCATAGACGCCTCCCTCTTGGGGTGGGAAGCACATCTGGACAGTGCCTCAGTAAGCGGCACCTTGACTCTCGAAGAGTCACAGTTGCACATAAATCTCTTGGAACTCAGGGCAATCTTTCTAGCTTTCAAAGCTTTCGCTCTCAGCATAAAAGGGCAGGCGGTTCAAATTTGAACTGACACCACCACTGCAATGTTTTACATAAACAAGCAGGGTGGTACCAAATCAGGAATAATCTGTTCAGAAGCTCTGGTCTCTAGCCTTCTCCCTGGGGTCAGCCTCTCAGCTATTCACCTCCCAGGCAAGCATAATACCCTGGCAGATGCTCTGAGTCGCATCAGTCAAGGCCAGGCAGATGTACCCTGAACAAGCAAGTACTAGCCACAGTGTTCAGGTGGTAGGGCACACAAGAAGTGGATCTGTTTGCCTCGCCCCTCAATTTTCCAACTTCCTCAGTACTGTTGCAGGCCCCCAGTACTGGGAATACTTTCTGGATGCCCTAATCCTGGAATGGCTAGGAGACTCTATACACTTTCCCTCCGCTTCGAGCACTCAGGGTTTTGCTGAAACTCGGACAACAGCCTGCATCAATTATCTTGATGACTCCGGATTGACCCAAGCAAGCCTGGTACCCTCTCCTTCTCTCAATGTCCTGCAGCAGGCCCATTGCCTGCCTCCAACTCACTCCTGCTGACCCTTCCTCAGTCAGGAGTGCAGTATCCAGGCATACACTCTCTTAGCCTCAAGACCTGGTTCTTGAGGAATTAGGGTTTCCATCTTCACAGTACTCTGAACAGGTCCTTAAGATATGGAGGCTGGCTAAAAAAACGAACACTTAGAAGACTTATGCAGCCAAATGGAAAAGGTTTTCCCTCTGGTGCAAGAGCAAAAAGGTTGAACCCCTTTCAGCTTCAGACCCTCAGCTGCTAGATTAGTTGGCACACTTACAGGCATCAGGCTTGAAACCATCTTCCCTCAAGCTACACCTGGTGGCAATTTTGGCCTACGTTTCAGTGGGAAAGAAAAAAATCATTTTTTTCCCCCATGCCGTTTTTAAACAGTTTTTCAAAGGCCTCTTGCACCTCCAGCCTCCAATCAGGGAGCTTGTTCCTTCTTGGAACCTTTACCTTCGCACAGACAGGCTCATGATTCCACACTTCGAGCCTATGTTCACTGCCCACATCAAACTTGTAACTTGGAAGACAGCCTTCCAGGTAGCCATTACGTCTGCCAGGAGGATTTCAGAGCTACAGGCCTTGTGCACTGAGCCAAATTACTTCATCCCTCACAACGATAAAGGTGAGCTCCAGGACAAATAGGACATTTCTGCCAAGGTAGTTTCAGAGTTTCACTTGAACCAGTCCGTTACTCTACCTGTCTTCTTTACTGAGCCATTCACTCCTGGTGAGCAAAAGCTCCACAGCTTGGATGTCAAAAGAGCCATCTTTCACTACCTAGACTACTAGCATACTAGACAGTACAGAGGCTCTTCCACTCAGTTGTTCTTCACCTACGAGGATGCAGACAGAGGAAGACCAGCTACAAGAGAACTATTTCTCATCAGTTGGTTTCTTGTATTAGATTCTGCTATGAGAAAACTGGTCACCAACCTCAGTGAGGCTCAGGGCCCCATTCCACCAGGGCACTGCAGCCTCGCTTGCTAACAACCAGAGACATTCCTCCTGGATGCCTGCAAAGCAGCTACCTGGAAATCGGTGCACAACTTTGTGAAACACTACAGTTTTGATGTGCAGTCCAGATCTGACGCCTAAATTTGGCAGGGTGGTTCTGCAGAGCCTCTTTCCTAAGTAGGTTCTCTGCCCACCTCCCACGGTACTGCTCAGTAATCTGCTAAAGTCACTGATGCTAAAGGACTCTTGGGGTAAGAAGAAAAATTACTCACCACAGTAATCTTCTTCCAAGTAGTCCTTAGCATCAGTAAGCTCCCACCCTCCTCCCCAGTTCATCTGTCAGAGAAAGGCTCTTTATCACATCTTTTACCAAATTTGGAGTTTCTTATTGATGAGATTTTTTAACTCATGTTGTCGTTGTTGTTTCTAGTTCCACTTTTTTGTGGACATTTGCATGTTTTTTGAATCCTGTTGATTCTTTTTCGGGGCATGTGCCCTCGTTTCCTTTGAAAAAATTCTGAAGCCCTCAGCAGCTCTCACTCAGCTCACTCCCCTTCCTGTCTTTTGATTGGTTATGGCCCTAAGCTAATTTACATAGAAATTCTCTTAAACGCATACCTCTGGGGCAGTTGCACCAAGTCAGCTAACTGCTAAAGTTACTGATGCTAAAGGACCCCGTGGAAGAAAGAAGATTACTGCTGTGAGTAATTGTTTCTTCCTGCATTGCAAAGTAATTTGATCTGTTGTTTGTATTTGACTCGTTTGTATTCTTATGTTGTATGATGTGGAATCTTTGTAAAAAGCACATGCTCAAAGGTTGTTTCGAATCCTAAATAAATAAATAAATGAGTGGCGGCGTATGCAGATCCCTGGTGCCACTCCACTCCCAGAAGCAGCTACTGTGTCATAGGCTGCCCTCAGCACATGGTTACCCACATCTGAACCAGATTTTAAGAGTTGTGCTAACTGCATTTTAGTGGAATCTTCAGGGAGGGACTGAACCAGATCCCTTGCCTGGTCCCAAATGGCATTCTGATACTGCTGCACATGAGCCAGATAGCTCTGGCCTGGATGGTCACAGTGGCAGAGAAATAGACCCACTTGCCCAACTGGTCCAGCTGGTGGGATTTCTTGTCTGGAGGGTGGGTCCTGAGGTGCTTGGGTTTCTTAATGAGGTCATGAACTCCGCTTATGATCACTGAGTTTGCCATGGGGTGTTCACCAAATAAGTCTTTGCCCACTGATGCATGGTAAAGACAATCTGCCTTCTTGGCTAAGACTGGGGTGGTCGAGGGATGATTCCATGCCGCCTTAGTCACATCATCATCATATGTGTAACCCCCCTGCAAATGGGGGTTCCCAAAAGACTTCCAGGAGCTTGCTTGAATGCTCCAAGCCTGAATGGTGTTTGGCGTTTAAGCCATTTATCAGTGAGTGTTTTTAGAGCCTCTGGTACTGTCTCTTTAAGAGATGTCTGCTTGCAGACATAATTAGTTTGTATGGGGGGACTGTGTGCTTCTCTGCTTGAGTACCACTCGAGCTGCTGCCAATTCACTCCATTTTTGCAGTCACTAGGAGTGCAAAGGGAACCTATCTGAAAGATGTAACTGTTTGCCAGAAATCATTTAGAGTAATAGTGAAAATACAGTTTGTCTAACCTGCTTTCTTTGCAGTCAGAACTGTGTTTGCCTAGTTCCCATTCTAGTTTTGAACTGCTGAACTGGACCAATCGGTGTGGGATAAGGTAGCTCTAAAATGGTGCCTTGGACGAATCAGAACTTGGACTCGTAATCTGAGCCAGCCACAAGAGGATTGTATGGGCAGTGACTCTGGGAGATGTAGTTTGGACTTCGGTGCCTTTTTGGACCAACAGGGGCAGTCTATTGTGAGTGACAGCCAATCCAGCCAAGAACTGGGAGGAACTCAAAGGAAGTGCCCGGTTTTGTCTGCTGGAGTTTCAGTTGAGCTCTGGCAGTGAAGAGGGAAGGAGCCCTGTGCTTTTTCGGTGTGCAGTTTTAGTCGGGAAACGTGTGTAAGGCCCCGAGTTCCGGTCTGCAGCTTGTGTAACTGCTTGTTAGGACTGAATCCATCCTGTGAAGAGAATCAAAGGATATCTGAAGAGCAGAAACCAGGCTCACCCTGTAGAAGACTGGAGAAATTGCTGAATTGCACTCGGTCTGTCAGGAACTGAATCTGCTGTGTGTTCTCCCGGGTATTGTGCAGTAATTGCGATCGGGATAGAGAAGCAGCCTGCCTGGTATAGTACTTTCTTTTTACCATATAAATGTGTGAGGAGGCTTGTGTAGCTCAAGTGAATCCTGCTGCCATTAAAGGACTTTTGCCTGTGACTGTTTACCATATAAATGTGTGAGGAGTCTCGTGGAGCTCAAGAGTAGCCCTGCTGACGTTGAAGGACCCTATCTTGTTTGGAGGTCGTGAGTACCAATTCAGGGTCGCTCCCTGTTGAATTGCCACATTAAATCCAAATGGAATTACTGTACTGCTGACTGTTTAACTAATTTTTCTTTTCTCTGTGAAAGGGCCCCTACCAGCTGCCACGGTTTGGACTAGCCACTAGGGCTTGGGTACCCAGGGACAGTAACTGGTAGGGATAGGCCTGTGCACAGAGCCATAGGTAGATGAGTAAAGTGATAAGCTAATTAACCTGATTTCCCCCTGTCCTTGTTATATCCCCCTAAATAAATCAGAGCCGCTTGTTTCAGCAAAGTTATACTGCCTGAGGTATTTGTCTATGTTAAAGTATTGTACTGTGATTGTTGCACTGTATCTTATTACTTACAGGGGGTCCCAGTGCCTGAACCAGTCCTGGGGTAAGTGTATACTGTGAAGGTAATTCTGATATACTGTGTGGGCCACTAGTGGGAAGAAAGGGGGGTTGCAGTGTCCCAGAGGGCTGTGACCAAGTTAGTTTAACTATTGCAAACCCTGACCTCTGTGTGGAGGCACCCACCATCGGATCCAGGCCCCTCAACCTGTTAGTGGCAAATCAGGCAGGGGTAGTAGCCCCTGTGATAGCGCCATCTAGGGGTTACATCTTGGAGGCTCACCGCTGGGATTGTGTGTCCTCTAGTGGCCATATTTATGAACCACTGTTAAGGAAAAAAAATGGGTACCCCGACAGAAATGGCTGTGCACCGGCTGGTGGAGTGGTGTACTGGGAGGAGATCGACCCCTAAAATGCTATGCTTATCCTGGACATACCCCTGGGTATCAATATGGACACTGTACAGGCAGTACTTTCCAAGGTCGAAGGTTTACAAAACCCTGTGGTGGTGGGTCGGCATGCTAATCTGCTCACCCACACTTTCCTGGCCCTAGTAGAGTTTAAGGATCCCATAGATAGCTCCAAAGTGCCACAGACCATTACCCCAGAGGGAGCCCTCACTGCCTGGAGAGTGATAACTAAGAACAGTAAAGACCCGGGAGAATGAGCCTCACCACTATCTGAAACTTTGAGGAGAAATTTGCTAAATGGTTGCTGGGGAAGGAAAACTGTGGAGGACTTGAAGAAACTATTCTTGCCACCTGGAGTGTTCCTCCCCAACACCCTCTCCCGCTCCAGTACCCATAATGGTGGCTGAACCAATGCAGACTCCTATTTCTGCACCTGCCATTAGTCACGACTCTTACCGAAGGTTGAGGATCTTCTCTGGCACCCTCCCCACCCCCCAAGGGGAGGATGACTGGGAGACCTGGATAGACTATATTGCCCCCCAAGTGCTAGAATGGCAATGCTCGGAAGCCGAAAAGCGGAAGAGGGTTAGTGAGAGCCTCCGAGGTCCTGCCCTGGCTACCATCCGTGCTAAACGGGCTAGTAACCCTGAAGCGACTGCACAGGCCTATCTTGAGGCCTTGGAGAATGTGTATGGGAGCCCAGATTCTGATGAGGACCTATGGTGGAGAGTAAGAAATGCACAACAGTACCAAGGGGAGTTGTTGTCTGTGTATGTATCTCGGCTGGAAAAATTGTTGCAAGAATGCCTCAGAAAGGGTAGTTTGCCAGCGATTGAACTGGACCGAACCAGGCTGGACAGGATCCTTAAGTCTGCCCCTTCTCAGAACTGCTGTTGCTTCAATTACGCTGGCAAATCGACTGGAATCCCACCCTCCCATGATGAGTTAATGAGAGAAATTCGAGGAGTTGAGAAAAGGCGACCTCGGAGGGACCTGCACCTAATAGCTGTGGCTACGACCCGAGTGACTGAGGGTGACCCATTAAGTGAAGTTCAGGGGCAGAGGTTGGCAGTCAATGAGTGCTCTGACAAGGAAAAAGATATGCCACAATGGGGCGAACTGTTGAGAGAGATCCGGGAATTCAAAAACAGTCCCTTTATGAAGGCCACGCCTGCAAGTACAGGCCCTGACCTATATCCGACTGCATCTGCTATGGGGGTGGGGGTACCCACCCATGTGTCTCCTGCTGATAACGGCTCCAAACTCGATTCCTTGATCATGGAAGTGGAGAAACTGACGAGATGTCTCCAAATGCTTATCACGCCGCAGACAGAGATGGCACCAAGGTTTCCAGTTAGTAATACCCCCGCCCTGGCTCCCAGTGTGGCGCCTCGGCCAGCTCAAACTCCAGATAGTATGTTTTGCTATAATTGTGGGAAGGATGGGCGCATGAAAAGGGAATGCCGGTCCCCAAAAGACACTGACAAAGTTGCATATAGGCTACAAGGAGAGCTTCGGAGAACAAATCAGTGGTTAAGAGGTGCACGAAATGATCCCAGTGAGGGCACCAAAAATGCTAATTCACGTCCTTTTGTGGCAAGGTCAGTTGCCCAGACCCCCACTACCGCCTCTCCAGACTGGTCCAGAATAGTGGGTCCCTCCATGGAGACCACTGTAAAGGTGAATGGAGTGTCTACAAGAGCTGTATTAGACAGTGGCTCCCAAGTGACAATTATGTTCCAGGATTGGTATCAGAAGCATTTGTCAGACGTACCCTTACAACCATTAGAAGGACTGCATGTATGGGGGTTAAGTGAGAAGGCCTACCCCTATTCTGGGTATATCCGATTTGGCTGTCTTTCCCACCTCTGTGGCTGGAGTGGCCGAACAAGTAGAGACTCTAGCCTTAGTGTGTCCCCCACTGGACTGTATGATGGTGTCCCTTTGTTGATTGGAACAAATGCTCATATGTTCGGAAGGCTGGCACAGTTGTGTTATGAAAACAGGGGTCAAAGACTAGTAGAGCTTTAAGAGTTCCGGCTTTAATTAAGAAGGCCTATGAGGCACAGAGAGATGCTGAAAAAATAGAACCAGAGGAACCGGTCGGAATTGTATGGAAGAAGGATCCTGAGTCTCTGATCCTGGCGCCAAATGTCCAGTGTACCTTACAGGGAGAGGTCCGTATCAGAAAGGATGTTAAGAATAAAATATTAATGTTGGATGCACCAGGTGATGGAAAATTGCCAGACGGACTGCTGGTCAAGCCTATTATTTTGCCCGCTAGAGCCCATGCTTATGCCAGAAGGGTAATGGTCCAAGTTCATAATGTGTCTGAAAGAGACATTCGAGTAAATAGAGGTTGCATCCTGGCTAATGTGCATTGTGCAGACACTGCAGTGCTACCCAGCAGCAAGTTCGAGGAAGAATGACAGAGTAACAGCCTGACTTGTTTGATTTGGCGACTCCCGTTGCCAGCTAAATGGAAAGTGAGGATCAGTGAGAAGCTTGCCCAGAGAGACCAGGTGTTTTCTTTAAAGGAATGGGACGTGAGGATGGTGCAAGGAGCTGAGCACAATATCCGGCTGCATGACGAAAGACCATTTCGTGAGAGAGGTCTCGACGCCTGGCACCTGCTGATATAGATGATGTGAGACGGCATCTGCAAGAGATGTTAGCTGCTGGTGTAATACAAGAATCCAGAAGCCCTATGCTTCCCCATTGTGGTAGTGAGGAAAAGAATGGGACAGTAAGGATGTGCGTGGATTATCGCACCTTAAACAGCGGACTATCCTGATCAGTACACAATGCCCGCATTCAGGATGCTTTGGACTGCCTAGCGGGAACAGTGGTTCTCTGTGCTGGATCACCGCAGTGGGTACTACCAGATCCCGATGGCCCCAGAGGACTGTGAAAAAGACAGCCTTTATCTGTCCACGGCTTCTATGAATTCATGAGGATGCCTCAAGGGTTTCAGGTGCCCCAGCCACTTTTCAACGATTGATGGAGGCGTGCAGTGGGGGACATGAACTTACTAGAGTGCCTGGTATACCTAGATGATGTTATTGTGTTTGGCAGCTCACTGGAGGAACATGAGAGCAGATTATTTTACGGTATTGGACCGACTGGAGAACTTTGGCCTTAAGCTGTCCATTGATAAGTGTCAATTCTTTCAAACATCAGTAAAGTATGTGGGACACATAGTATCCACCGAGGAATAGAGACCGACCCAAGTAAAGTTGAGGCCTTGACCACCTGGCCAGCCAATCTAAAAATCTAAAGAACTGCAAAGATTCCTGGGATTCTATGGTTGTGATGGCGTTTCATCAAGGACTATTCAAGAGTGATCCGCCCTTTACTTAACCTTACTCAAGGGTATCCCCCAACCCACAAAAAATACCAAAAGTCAGCATCCCTCAAGACTGAAAGAGTGTATTTTCGTCCGAGTGAAGTATCTGGGGCCCGCTGGACTCCTGATTGTGAGACTGCTTTTCACGAGATCATATATCAACTTACCCATGCTCCAGTGCTGGCCTATGCCGATCCAAGAAGAAAAAATTACTCACCTTAGTAATGTTGTTTCTTCTAATGGAGTCTTGCTATATTATGACAGTAGCAGTTTGTCCCACCACTAGAACTGCTCCGGTGGTGAAATGGTTAAAACCATTCCAAAATAGAATTTTGGCCACGAGCTCTAAGAAGCAGCTCTATCTGTATTATTTCAAACCTGAACTGTCAGATCTTTACGAGCCAAACTCACTAAGGTCTGTGTGGAAGCTGTAACCTACACTAGCCAAATGGCTACCTAAATAATAACAACCATTGCTGGTCCCAACACCCAAGACTCAAGTCAGGGGACCAGAAATACTAACACAATCTAATCATATGAGAATAAAACATAAGTATAATAAAACACACACACACACACACACACACACACACACCCAAAGCCCCAAAAGGGGACAAAAATGCTAACAGGGCATAAAAAGGTGCCCACACCAAGTTGCCGCACCCCACCCAAGTAGAGGTTCTGAGAGGGGCAGGTTGGGGGAGGTCATAACTAGCAAGACTCCATTAGAAGAAACAACATTACTAAGGTGAGTAATTTTTCTTCAAACAACATGAAGTCTTGCTATATTACATGACAGTAACAGAAATACAACAGTACCTCCATGGAGGAGGGCCAGAACCTACTTAGGGAATAGGCTCTAGAAGAACAACTGTGCCAACCTGAGCATCTCTCCTGGCCTGGACATCCAGGAGTAATGTGGCAAAAGTGTGTAAAGATTTCCAAGTAGCAGCCTGGCAAATCTCTAATATAGGGATGTCTCTGGCAGCAGCTAGAGGCAGCTAGCTGTTACCTGGTAGAATGAGCCCTCAAACCCGAGAGGCTCTGCCCAGTTTTGATAACAAAATTGGATACAAGAGACAATCCACCTGGCAATTGATCTCTTAGTGGCAGGTTTATCTTTCCCAACTTCACCATAGGTAAGGAAAAGTTGAGAGTTCGAACCTGCGACCTTTAGTACGCTCTATATGTAACTAAGAGCTCTCTTAACATCCAGGCTGTGCAACCTCCTCTCACCAGAAGAGGAGTGATCAGTGAAAATACTGGAAGGAGATAGATTGATTAAGATGGAAATCTGAAACCACCTTAGGCAAAACTTCCTATTAGTCCTAAGGACTACCTTATCCCTGTGGAAAGAAATAAAGTCAGTTTCCACTGACAAGCGCTTACAACTCTATGCGTCTGGCAGAAGTGATAGCCACTAGAAAAACAGTTTCCAAGTTAGGTACTTAAGCTCTGCAGAAGACAGAGGTTCAAAGGGGTTGCATTAACTGGGCAATGCAAACATTAAGGTCCCAAACAGGGCCGGTTCCCGAAAAGGTGGATTAGTATGGAGTAATCCCTTAAAAAACTTGGAAAACACAGGATGAGAGGAAAGGGGATGACTTTCCTGTTGACACAAAAGCAGATACAGCTGCCAAATGAACTCTCAGGGTAGCTGGTCTGAGACCAAGGAATTAAGATGTACCATGTAATCTAACACAATGGGCAAATCAGCAGATTCTCGGGAAATATTTTTCCCAACACCAAATGGAAAACCTTTTCCATTTAGAACTCTATAAATAGCCCTAGTGGAGACTTTCTAGAAGCCTTTAGCATCTCAAGAACACCCTGAGAGAGGTGTAAATCAGCAAACTCTAACTCCTCAAAAGACAGGCCTTGAGGTTGAGACTGAGGTCGGATACCAAACCTTCCTGGGCACAAGTAAACAGGTTGTGATTCCTGGGAGGCAAGGGAAGACGGATTGTCAGTGACAGAAGGAGGGGTAACGGCCAGCCTGGCTCCATCGGGCAATCAGAATCACCCTGCAAGGCTGAGATCTGATTTTGACTAGTACTTTGAAGATAGGAGGGAAGGGGAAAAGCATAGAGGAACTTCCCTCCCAATCAGAAGAAGGGCATCCAGGGAACTGGGCCCAGCACTGAGGCCTGCAACAGAACAGAGGAAGTTTGTGATTGTCTGGGGCTGCAAAAGATCTATCTGAGGGATGCCCCACTGGCAAAAACTATCCCCAGCACTTGAGGATCCAGGGACCATTCGTGATGGCCCTGAAATCCTACTGAGAGCATCCGCTAGGACATTGTCCTTCCCTGGAAGATGAACTGCTATGAGGGAAGTGTTCAGGGAATGAGGCCAGAGACCACAACTTCATTGCCTCGATTGCACAAGGCCGAGGCGACTACGCCCTGTCTGTTGATGTACCACATTGTTGTGGTGTTGTCTGTTCTGACTTGTATCACCTTGTCGTGGACAGATGCAGAAAATGCTTGAAGAGCTAAAAAGACAGCTCTGAGTTCAGCAAATTGATGTGGAGCAGAGATTCTTGGGGGACCACACTCCTGGTGGAAAAGGTCGCCCATGTAGGCTCCCAACCCAGAAGGAAGCATCTGTAGTGACAGTCAAGTCGTGAGTAGAGAATGAAGGGACCCCCAATCTTAAGTGCTCTGATCCTGCCACCACTGGAGGCTAGGATCAAGGTTCGAAATCACTGGGACCAACTTGAAAGGGGTCTCTTCTCTGAAACCAATAGATTCTCAAGTGAACTGAATCTCTCATCTGAAATCTTGCCCCTGCTACACAGCTGTGGATGCAGCCATGTGCCCCAGGAGCTGCAGAAAGTGTCTGCTGGTCGAGAGACCTGCAGAGTGAAGGAGGGCCAGAGCCACTAAATTCCCTTACCCTTTCAGGGAAGAAAGGCTCTAGTTAACTGTGTCCAATTCTGCCCCATAAAGTTGAGTACCTGGACTGGTTCCAAGAACGACTTCGGTGAATTTAACAGAAAGCCAGGGAGGTGAGAAGCTGCTGGGTGACCTGCAGGTGAAATTTTACCTGTTCTGGGACTGGCCTACAATGAGCCAGTCATCTAGATAAGGAAAAACAGCAATCCTTTGCCTCTTAAGTGAGCCACTGCCACTGCTAGACACTTTGTGAATACCCTTGGGGCAGAGGAAAGGCCGAAGGGCATTGCTCTGAACTGGTAATGACCTGAGGCAGTTCGAATCTGAGGTACATCTGATGGGAGCTTCTGATTAGGACATGGAAATAGGCATCCTTGAGGTCCAGGAGGCTAGCCAGTCCCTGGCCTTGGGAAGGTAAAATCATTGCAGAGTTACCATTTTGAACTTTGGTTTCAAAGATGCTTGTTCAGATATCTGAGATCTAATATGGGCCGCCATTCTCTGTCTTTTTGGGGTAAGGAGTATCTGGGTACACGCCCTGCCCTGGTGCAGGGAGTAACCCTTTCACTGCTCTGAGGCTAACAGGGATGAGACCTCTGCCCAGAGCAAGGGTCTCTGAAGCACTGCAGGTAGAAAAGTCTGCTTCTCAACTTGGGAAACTTTTTGAAGCTGAGAACCAGACCCTGGCCTACTACTTCCAGAACCCACTTGTCTGAGGTTAAAGAAGCCCAGTCTGGCTGAAGTAAGCCAGCTGCCCACTACTAGTACAGGAGGAATTGGCCCTGGGCACCCGTCAGGAGTGCCTGTAGCAAGCTTTAGGCTGGGGGCAGGAGCAGGTCTGCCCACCCCTGCCTCTCTGCCTCTGAAGAAGCCCCTCTGAGCACAGGCAGAGGAGGCCCGGAAGTCTGGTAAAAGGCCTGTGAAAAGGCCTACCCCTACCCTGGGGTATGCCTTTGAGGTGGCTGCCCCGCTCATAGCCTGGGCACTTTGTAAGTAGTCCTATATTCATCCATCTTTTCATGTAGTTCTCTGTCTGCTCCCCAAACAGGAATTCCCCACCACAGGAAAATCCATAGCTTAGTCTGGGTATCCTGTGACAGACTAGTACACCTGAGCCACAACTCACGAAAAGCCACAGATGTGGCCATGACCCTAGAGGAAACATCATTAACATCCACAGCATGAAACTGAACTTAGAAACCTCAATGCCATCAGCAGCCACCTGTTCTAGTTCACAGCTCAGCTGGCCATTGGGCTTGCTGACTAATGCATCACAGTATCCCATCTATATTTCTGATACCTAGCTACATAAGCCATATAATTTGCTTGCCTGAGTCCCAGAGAGGCTGCCATATACTGTTTTTTCCATGGCAGCAATCTTCCTGGAATCCTTTGTCAGGAGGATGTAAGCCAGGGAATATTAGCTTTATCACAGGCAGCAGTCTGAACTACCCCAACATGACTGCATTGCTGAGAAAGGAATTCTATATCAGGACCTGACAATGTGTACCTTCTGTCCATCTTTTATCTACAGGAGCACAAAAGAAAAATTACTCACCTTAGTAATCTTGTTTCTTCTAATGGAGTCTTGCTATATTATAGACATTAGCAGTTTGATCCAGCTCTAGAACTGCCCGGAGTGAAATAGGTTAAAACCATTCAAAATAAATTTTGGCACGAGCAGCACTCTATCTGTGTCATTTCAAACTTGAACTGTCAGATCTTTACGAGCCAAACTCACTAAGGTCTGTGTGAGAGCTGTAACCTACACTAGCCAAATGGTTACCTAAATAATAACAACCATTGATGGTCCCAACACCCAAGACTCAAGTCAGGGGACCAGAAATACTAACACCATTCTAATAATATGAAAATGGAACATAATATAATAAAACACACACGCGTGACACATACACACCCCAAAGTCCCAAAGGGACAAAATGCAAACAGGACATAAGTAGTGCCCACTAAGTTGCCGCACCCACCAAGTAGAGGTTCTGAGAGAGGCAGGTTGGGGGTCTATAATATATCGAGACTCCATTAGAAGAAACAACATTACTAAGGTGAGTAATTTTCCTTCAAACAACATGAATCTTGCTATATTATGAACCTATATTAACAGAATACACAGCAGTACCTCCATGGAGGAGGCAGAACCTACTTAGGGAATAGGCTCTGAAGAACAGCTGTGCGACAGCAGAGCATCTCTCCTGGCCTGGACATCCAGGGAGTAATGCTTGGTAAAAGGTGTACGTTTTCCAAGTAGCAGCCTGGCAAATCTCTAATAAGGGATATCTCTGGCAGCAGCTAGAGACGCAGCCTATACCCCTGGTAGAATGAGCCCTCAAACCTGGGGGCTCTGCCCACTTTCTGATAATAAATTGGATACAAGAGACAATCCACCTGGTTATTGATCTCTTTAGTGGCAGGTTTGCCTTTCCCAACTTCACCATAGGTAAGGAAAAGTTGGAGGATTCGAACCTGTGACCTTTAGTCGCTCTATATAATAACTAAGAGCTCTCTTAACATCCAGGCTGTGCAATCTCCTCTCACCGAAGAGGAGTGCATCAGTGAAAATACTGGAAGGAGATAGATTGATTAAGATGGAAATCTGAAACCACCTTAGGCAAAAACTTCCTATTAGTCTTAAGGACTACCTTATCCCTGTGGAAAGAAAAAAAGTCAGTTTCCACTGACAAGGCTTGCAACTCACTTATGCGTCTGGCAGAGTGACAGCCACTAGAAAAACAGTTTTCCAAGTTAGTACTTGCCTGCAGAAGACAGAGGTTCGAAGGAGTTGCATTAACTGCAATGCAAACACAAGGTCCCAAGCAGGCCAAAGGTTCGAAAAAGGAGGATTAGTATGGAGTAATCCCTTAAAAAAACTTGGAAAACACAGGATGAGAGGAAGAGGATGACTTTCCTGTTGACACAAAAAGCAGACACAGCTGCCAAATGAACTCTCAGGAGTAGCTGGTCTGAGAACCCAAGCAATTAAGATGTACCATGTAATCTAACAAATAGGCAATTCAGCAGATTCTGGGGAAATATTTTTCCTAGCACACCAAATGGAAAACCTTTTCCATTTAGAACTATAAGTAGCTCCTAGGGAAGGCTTTCTGGAAGCCTTTAGGGATCTCAAGAACACCCTGAGAGAGGGTGTAAATCAGCAACTCTAACCCTCAAGAGCCAGGCCCTGAGGTTGACGGATTGAGGTCCGGATACCAAACCTTTCCCCGGCACAAGTCAAGATTGTGATTCTTGGGAGGCACAGGGAAGATGGACTGTCAGAGACAGAAGGAGTGGGTACCAGGGCTGCCTGGCTCAATCTGGGCAATCAGACTCACCCTGCAAGGGCTGAGATCTGATTTTGACTAATACTTTGAATAGGAGAGGAAAGGGGAAAGCATAGAGGAACTTCCCTCCCAATCCAGAAGAGGGCAACCAGGAACAGCCGCCCAGCACTGGAGGCCTGCAACAGAACAGAGGAAGTTTGTGATTGTCTGGGCTCCAAAAGATCTATCTGAGGATGCCCCACTGGCAAAAACTATCCCCAGCACTTGAGGATCCAGGACCATTTGTGATGGCCTGGGAAATCCTGCTGAGGCATCTGCTAGGACATTGTCCTCCCTGGAAGATGAACTGCGAAGAGGAAGTGTTCAGGAATAGGCCGAGACCACAAATGCCTCGGTGCACCACAAGGCCAAAGACCGAGTGCCCCCTGTTTGTTGATGTACCACATTGTTGTGGTGTTGTCTGTTCTGACTAATACCTTGTCGTGACAGATGCAGAAAAAGCTTGAAGAGCTAAAAAGACAGCCTGAGTTCCAGCAAATTGATGGAAAGAGAATCTTGGGGGACCATACCCTGGAGGACAGGGTCGTCACGGGCTCCCAACCCAGGAGGAAAGCATCTGTAGAGAAAGGTCGCAGAAGGGGAAAACAAGGGACCTCATTTTGAATTGGGTTTGATCCTGCCACCACTGGAGAGAGCTAGGATCAAGGTTCGAAGTCACTGGGACCAATCTTGAAAACTTTCTCTGAGACCAAAAGGTTTCAAGTGAAACTGAATGCTCTCATCTGAAATCTGCCCCTAGCACAACAGCTGTGGATGCAGCCAATGTGCCCCAGGAGCTGCAGAAAGTGTCTTGCTGGTCGAAGAGACCGCCAGAGTGAAGGAAGGCCAGAGCCACTAAATTCCTTACCCTTTCTGGGGAAGAAAGGCCCAACAGCTTTCGTGTCCAATTCTGCCCCATAAAGGTGAGATACCTGGACTCGTCCTCCAGAACCGACCTTTGGTAGGTTTAGCAGAAAACCCAGAGGTGAGAAGCTGCTGGCAACCTGCAGGTGAGATTTACCTGTTCTAGACTGGCCTACAATGAGCCAATCATTTAATGGGAAACAGCAATCCTCTGCTCCTAATAGGCCACTGCCACTGCTAGACACTTTGTGAATACCCTTGGAGCAGAGGTAAGGCCGAAGGGCACGCTCTGAACTGGTAATGACCTGAGGCAGTTCGATCCAAGGCACTTTCGATGGGAGCTACATTAGACATGGAAATGGCATCCTGAGGTCCAGAGACGACAGTCCCTGGCCTTAGGAAGGTAAAATCATTGCCAGAGTTACCATTTTGAACTTTGGTTTCAAAAGATGCTTGTTCAGATATCTCAGACCTAAAAGAGCGCCATTCTCCTGTCTTTTGGGGTAGAAAGTATCGGAATACAGACCTCCGCCCCTGATGCAGGGAGAGAACTTTTCTACTGCCTGAGAGCTTAACAGGATGAGACCCTGTTTCAGAAAGCGAGGGTCTCTGAAGCACTTGTGTAGAAAAAAGCCTGCTTCTCAACATGAGAAACTGAAGCTGAGAACCAGACCCTGGCTTACTACTCAGAACCCACTTGTCTGAGGTTAAAGGCCAACCCTGACTGAAGTAAGCCAGCCTGCCCCCCCACTGGTACCAGGAGAGAATCGGCCTGGGCACCCCATCGGGTGCCTGTTCCATAGAGCTTTAGGCTGGGGGTGGAGCAGGTCTGCCCTCCTTTGTCTGCCCCTGCCTCTGAAGAAGCCCCTCTGAGCATAGGCAGAGGAGGCCTGAGTCTGGTAGAAAGGCCTGTGAAGAGGCCCTGGCCCTACCCCTGAGACATGCCTTTGAGGAGTGGCTTGCCGCCTCCTTAGCCTGAGCACTCTTGTAAGTAGTCCTATATTCATCCATCTTCTTCATGTAATTCTCTGTCTGCTCTCCCAAACAGAGGAATTTCCCACCACAGGAAAATCCATAGCCTTAGTCTGGGTATCCTGTGACAAACTAGTACACCTGAGCCAGGCCAACCTACAATAAGCTACTAGATGTGGCCATGACCCTAGAGGAAACATCAATAACATCCACAGCAGCATGAAACTGAACTTAGAGGCTTCAATGCCATCAGCAGCCAATTGTTCTAGTTCACTAGCCAGTTGGCCATGGGCCTGCTTGGCCAACTGCATAACAGTATCCCATCTATATTTCTGATACCTAGCTACATAAGCCATATAATTTGCTTGCCTGAGTCCCAGAGAGGCTGCACATATGCTATTTTTGCCATGGCATCAATCTTCCTGAAATCCTTGTCAGGAGGATGTGAAGCCAAAGTAATATTAGCTTTATCACAGGCAGCAGCCTGAACTACCAACATGACTGCATTGCTGAGAAAAGGAATTCTGTATCAGGGCCTACAATGTATACCTTCCGTCCATCTTTTTATCTACAGGAGCATAGAATTAGAGCTTTTAAAATTTTAATTGTTTGTTTCCAAAAGACTTATGTAAAGGAATAGACAATCTCTAGACTCTGGAATATCCATTATTTCTACAAAATCAGGCTCCTCTTGCTCATCCACAGCCTCTTCTAAAGGAAGCTGGAGGGTTTCAGCAACTTTTATAAAACATAAAATGAGATGGGGACTCAGACAGCATAGGGGAGATTCTAAAGGTCTGTCTGGGGAGATGTCGGTTCAATGAGCACACCCAGACCTTCCCAGCCACATTCATACTGATACATAATCCTCCTCCCGTTCATAAAATTCCTCAATATCATAATCCTGAACCACTGGGACGGATCAACCGACCTTTTACCAGATAGTGGTGGTTCGGACGGACCCTGAGACAGTGACTGGACAATTTGTATGGCTTTTTGCTATCTCTGCAGCAGTTGGAGAAGGAATTTTGGACTCCAGACCTGCTGATTTTCTTGTTTTCTTTACTGGGAAGTGGTTCCTCAGAACCAGCTTTTCTTTTGCCGAGAAGTCTGGCCCTGGTCAGAGCACTCACTCTGGTTCGGTTGGCACCGAACCGGACTGCCATCGGGTCAGCGGACTTTTAGCCTCTCGTTCCCTGAGCCTGCCAATCTTTTTTCCAGGGTGGCTGCAGGGAAATTCTTCATATCTGGCAGTCTGACTTGAGGTGGTCAAACCCCAGACAATAAACACGATGTGGGTGTGGGTCAGCCTTGGCAAAGACTTCCACAAACATCACAGTGTTGAAACCCAGTGGGCCCGGTTTTCTTTTGGGTTTCTCAGACATAATGCCAGCTCAACCAAAAACTTGCCCTTTAACGGCAGTGCCAGGCACACCCTTATCGGGTTCCTAACCGTGTCATTGGTATTGGAAAAACGTGAATAAATCCGCTTTTTAGAACCGATAAGAACTGGAACCGCATCTAAAATAGTAACTTTTAGTTTTAAATGAGTTTAAACCACTGATCGGTTCAAAACCGAACCGATAACTTCAAGTTCCACACAGACAAAACCTTCATTTACCACGGTTACCACAGATGAGAGCTTGAACCGAATGGTTTTGCGGTTAAAATAAAACTATTCTCGGTTAAATCCAACACGAAAACACTTTAAACCGAAATAGAACCGAGCAGAAGGAGAAATCTCGGAGCGACTGTTCACTAGTGAGTAAAGAATCTGACAGTTCAAGTTTGAATGACACAGATAGAGCTGCTCGTGCCAAAATTCTATTTTGGAATGGTTTAACCATTTCACTCAGGGCAGTTCTAGAGCTGGATCAAACTGCTAATGTCTATAATATAGCAAGACTTCATGTTGTTTGAATTGAGGTTTTAAATTTTTTATTGTTTGCTTCTAAAAGACTTATAAAGGAATGACAATCTCCTAGACTCTGGAATATCCATCATTTCTACAAAATCAGGCTCCTCTTGCTCATCCACAGCTTCTTCTAAGGGAAGCTGGAGGGTTTCAGCAACTTTTTTGTAAAACATGAAATGAGATGGGGACTCAGACAGCATAGGGGGAGATTCTAAAGGCCTGTCTGGGGAGATGTCCGGTTCAATGGGCACACCCAGACCTTCCCAGCCAAATTCATACTGTTCATAATCCTCCTCCCCCTCCTCTGGTTCATAAAATTCCTCAATATCATATTCCTGAACCACTGGGACCGGACGAACCGACCTTTTGCCAGATAGTGGCGGTTCGGACGGACCCTGAGACAGTGACTGGACAATTTGTATGGCTTTTGCTATCTCTGCAGCAGTTGTAGAAGGGGTTTTGGACTCCAGACCTGCTGATTTTCTTGTTTTCTTTACTGGAATTGGTTCCTCAGATCCAGCTTTTCTTTTGCCCGAGGAAGTCTCGCCCTGGTCAGAGGGCACTCCCTCCGGTTTGGTTGGCAGCAAACCGGGCTGGCCATCCGGGTCAGCGGACTTTTTGGCCTCTCGTTCCCTGAGCCTGCCCAATCTTTTTTCCAGGGTGGCTGCAGGGAAATTCTTACATATCTGGCAGTCTGACTGGAGATGGTCAAACCCCAGACAATAAACACATGTGGTGTGTGGGTCAGCTTGCAAAGACTTCCCACAAACATCACAGTGTTGAAACAATAGGCCCGTTTTCTTTTGGGTTTCTCAGACATAATGCCAGCCTAACCAGAAAACTTGCCCTTTGCTTGGCAGTGCCAGGCAAGACACCTTATTGGTTCCTAACGTGTCACGGGTATTGGAAAAACTGTAATAAATCCGTTTTTTGAACCCGATAAGAACCGGAACCGCACTCTAAAATATTAAATTTAGTTTTAAATGAGTTTTTAAAGCCAACTGATCGGTTCAAACCAACCGATAAACTACAAGTTCCACACAGACAAAACCTTCAATTTACTTACGGTTACCACAGATAAGCTTGAACCGAACGGTTTGCGGTTAAAATAAAACTATTCTTGGTTGAATCCAACCAGAAAACACTTTTAAACCGAGAAATGAACCGAGCAGTGAGAAATCTCCGGAGCGACTGTTCACTGAGGCGGAGTAAAGAATCTGACAGTTCAGGTTTGAAATAACACAGATAGAGCTGTCTTAGAGCTCGTGGCCAAAATTCTATTTTGGAATGGTTTTAACCATTTCACCTCCGGAGCAGTTCTAGTAGTGGGACAAACTGCTACTGTCATAATATAAAGACTTCATGTTGTTTGAAAACCTTATGTCCTGCACACTGATGCTAGCTTGCAAGGGTTGGGGGCTGTGTTGTACCAAGAGCACGAGAATGGCCTGAGACCAGTGGCCTTTGCCAGTAGAAGCCTGACCCCATCCGAAAAGAACTATCCTGTACATAAGTTAGAGTTCCTAGCTTTGAAGTGGGCTATTGTTGACAAATTCCATGAGTACTTGTATGGAGCTAAAATACGAAGTAAAAACTGACAATAATCCTTTGACCTATGTGAGACCTCAGCTAAGTTGGGATGCCACTGGCCATAGGTGGCTTTCTGCATTATCTACATATGACTATGCTCTGAATACCGAGCAAGTCTGAACCACATAGATGCTGATGCTCTCTCCCGAGGCCTGTTCCCCAGAATGATTGGGTCAGATTGGCAGAACCTGACATTCGGGCACTCTGCGGAAGTTTGACAGGAGGAACAAATGTCCACGGACGCAGTGGACTGCATGGTGGATTGCTTGGGACCTCTGAGAAATTGCATACCAACTGCTTATTGCCACTTTTCTGCAATAGACATTGGTGCACTGCCTCAGCTGGACAATGACAGTGACGGCGGGCTTAATCGCGATCCCATGATCAAAGCAGCTTTAGAAGCCCTCTATGCAGGAAAAGATGTGTCCAAATTACGCTCCACTGATTTGAGAACTGCACTGTTATACAAAGAAGGTCCTAAGTTGAAACTGATCAATAAACTGTTATACAGAGAAACAGTAGACAGAGGGACAAGTAGACAAACAACAACTAGTGCTGCCCACTGCCTTCGAGACTCAGTACTGATGTCCTTGCACAACCACATAGGGCACCTTGGTATAGACAGAACACTTTACTTGGTGAGATCCAGATTCTATTGGCCTAAGATGGGGGCTGATGTGGAGCAACACATTCGAACTTGTAAGCAGCTTACAGAGGAAAGCTTTGCCCCAGAGGGCTGCCCCTTGTTAACATCACCACCAGTGCACCCATGGAGCTGGTCTGTATTGATTTTCTGAGTTTGGAGTCAGATCAAAGAAATATCAGTAATGTGCTGGTGGTCACTGACCATTTCACGAGATATGCCCAAGCTTTCCCCACCAAAGACCAGAAAGCATCCACTGTGGCCAAAGTACTTGTAGAAAACTTTTTGTTCACTATGGGGCTCCACAAAGAATCCATTCTGATCAAGGAGAGACTTTGAGAGTTGTCTGATCAAAGAGATGCTTTCTCTGTGGGGTCACGAAAGTCCAGAACCACTCCTTACCACCCCAGGGGACACACATCCTGAACGTTTCAACTGCACTTTGCTAGATAATGCTAGGCACCCTGCACCCAAAGGACAAGCCTAGATGGAGCCAACAAATTAGCACCCTGGTACATGCTTATAACTGCACCAAAAGTGATGCCACTGGTTCTCCCCTACCGCCTGATGTTTGGAAGAGAAGCTCACTACCGGTAGATGTGTGTTTTGGGGTCTCTCCTGATGGGGTTCAAGCTGACAACTATTTACAGTATGTGCAAAGTTAAAGGCCCAGCTAACTCATGCGTACCAACTGGCTCAAACCATGGCTGCCAAAAGAAATCTGGCCAACAAAGAAAGGTATGATAAAAGGTGAAAGCACAGGAACTCCAGGAGGAGATCGGGTATGCTAAGAAATCTGGGACTGCATGGCAAACACAAGATTGCTGACAGATGGCACCATCTCCCTCACATTGTAGTGGGCAAACTAGATGATCTGCCAGTGTACAAAGTAAGGCCTGAGAATAATTCAAAAGATGTAAAACAATGCATAGAAATCATTTACTGCCCATTGGACAAATCTTGATTGAGTCTGAGCCCCAGAAGATGCCCCTCTGGACCAGTGACTAGAGCTGCTGCTAAGAAAAGATCAAGAAAGTCTGCACCTACAGAAGCAGAGTTAAAGTGTTCCCTCCACAAGTCCCAGTTGAGTATGACTGTCAGTCCATATCAGAAGAAAGTGAGAGTGACTTTGAATACTATCCTTCTTACGAACTGAGTCAATTGTTTCGGGGCAATCCCCTAGTCAATACTGGAGATGAAGCTGGGCCTTCTGGACTGTCTAAGCCCCCAGCTTCGTCCCTGGAGCCAATGCTCCCAGAAAGTGAAGTGCAAAGCATCAGATCAGATGAAATGGAATCATTGTGCATGGTTGAACTGTTTGAGCTTTCAGGGGAGGAAAATGATGGATTGGGGCAGACTGGTGATACATCAGAACAAGAAGAGTATTTTGAGTGCCCTGACAGTCCACTGCCAGTGTCCGAAAGCTCTCCATGCGAGCCAAATGTTGTGGACTCAGAAACTGTAACTCCTGGAGTTGAAAGTGCCCCAAGTTCTAGCCTCTCTACCCCATGGAGACTCCCTGACAAGTGAGGACAATGCTGAAAATGAGGCTCAGAGTGCAGAGACTGTAACAGTTCCCCCTAGAAAGACTGGTCGAGCTGTAAAGCCTGTGGTGCACCTCAGTTATGATTCCCTTGGGAGGCCTGTGGACTTGCCTCTCAATGTTGTCCATAAAGGAGTGTATGTGTCCCCGAGCTCATTGCCCAAACTGAGTGTCAGTGCTAACTCCAAGTTACTTGTGTTGCCCTCTAAGTATGGTGCCCTTGCCCCGTCCAGCCCCAAGGTAACTGATAGGGAAGGGCCCCCTCTCTTCAGGTTTCATGTACAAGAGATAATAACTTGAGTTATGGTACAATGTGTGTGTAATACTGTGTAAAGAGTGACGTACTGCAATGTTTCAAAAATGTGTTCTTGGTAAAATGATATATTGACTGATGATTACATGTGTGAGCCTAATGCAAATGTATATGGATTGGTTGCAGTTGAAACTTATGGGGGTACTTGCTTGACGCGGACGTCAAGCTTTCCCAAGCCAGGAAGGTGTAACCCCCTGCAAATGGGGGTTCCCAAAAGACTTCCAGGAGCTTGCTTGAATGCTCCAAGCCTGAATGGTGTTTGGCGTTAAGCCATTTATCAGTGAGTGTTTTAGAGCCTCTGGTACTGTCTCTTTAAGAGCTGTCTGCTTGCAGACATAATTAGTTTGTATGGGGGACTGTGTGCTTCTCTGCTTGAGTACCACTCGAGCTGCTGCCAATTCACTCCATTTTTGCAGTCACTAGGAGTGCAAAGGGAACCTATCTGAAAGATGTAACTGTTTGCCAGAAATCATTTAGAGTAATAATGAAAATACAGTTTGTCTAACCTGCTTTCTTTGCAGTCAGAACTGTGTTTGCCTAGTTCCCCATTCTAGTTTTGAACTGCTGAACTGGACCAATCAGTGTGGGATAAGGTAGCTCTAAAATGGTGCCTTGGACGAATCAGAACTTGGACTAGTAATCTGAGCCAGCCACAAGAGGATTGTATGGGCAGTGACTCTGGGAGATGTAGTTTGGACTTCAGCGCCTTTTTGGACCAACAGGGCAGTCTATTGTGAGTGACAGCCAATCCAGCCAAGAACTGGGAGGAACTCAAAGGAAGTGCCCGTTTTGTCTGCTGGAGTTTCAGTTGAGCTCTGGCAGTGAAGAGGAAGGAGCCTGTGCTTTTTCGGTGTGCAGTTTTAGTCGGAAGCGTGTGTAAGGCCCGAGTTCGGTCTGCAGCTTGTGTAACTGCTTGTTAGGACTGAATCCGTCCTGTGAAGAGAATCAAAGGATATCTGAAGAGCAGAAACCAGGCTCACCCTGTAGAAGACTGGAGAAATTGCTGAATTGCACTTTCGGTCTGTCAGGAACTGAATCTGCTTGTGTTCTCCCGGGTATTGTGCAGTAATTGCGATCGGATGAGAAGCAGCCTGCCTGGTATAGTACTTTCTTTTTACCATATAAATGTGTGAGGAGGCTTGTGTAGCTCAAGTGAATCCTGCTGCCATTAAAGGACTTTTGCCTGTGACTGTTTACCATATAAATGTGTGAGGAGTCTCGTGGAGCTCAAGAGTAGCCCTGCTGACGTTGAAGGACCCTATCTTGTTTGGAGGTCGTGAGTACTAATTCAGGGTCGCTCCCTGTTGAATTGCCACATTAAATCCAAATGGAATTACTGTACTGCTGACTGTTTAACTAATTTTTCTTTTCTCTGTGTGAAAGGGCCCTACCAGCTGCCACGGTTTGGACTAGCCACTAGGGCTTGGGTACCCAGGGACAGTAACTGGTAGGGATAGGCTAATACACAGAGCCATAAATGAGATGAGTAAAGTGATAAGTTAATTAACCTGATTTCCCCTGTCCTTGTTATATCCCCTAAATAAATCAGAGCTGCTTGTTTCAGCAAAGTTATACTGCCTGAGGTATTTGTCTATGTTAAAGTATTGTACTGTGATTGTTGCACTGTATCTTATTACTTTACAGGGGTCCCAGTGCCTGAACCAGTCCTGGGGGTAAGTGTATACTGTGAAGGTAATTCTGATATACTGTGTGGGCCACTAGTGGGAAGAAAGGGGGGTTGCAGTGTCCCAGAGGGCTGTGACCAAGTTAGTTTAACTACTGCAAACCCTGACCTCTGTGTGGAGGCACCCACCATCGGATCCAGGCCCCTCAACCTGTTAGTGGCAAATCAGGCAGGGGTAGTAGCCCCTGGGATAGCGCCATCTAGGGGTTACATATGAATCAATAAGAGGAGGAACCACCAAAGGGAGGGTCTCCTTCCACTGCAGGTAAATGGCCAGACGACAGCGCTCCGGGTCTAGTTCCTCTGTCTCCCGCCCCACGAGGGAGTGTATATGGCACATCACATCCAGGAAAAAGGGATCATCGGGGGAGACTTAGGGGTCTTCTTGGGAGGCTTCTACCCATTACAGGAGCCTCTCAAATCCTCCAAATATTTCGAGGAGGAATCATTTCCCCACTGATCGCTGCCCGGGACTGGCGTCTGAGGATGATGGTCATCCCTATGCTGGTCCGAAGTCCCCTTGTGACCCCCAGAAGACCCTGTGGTGTGGAGCTGCAAGGTCCCGCCCGGTCTGGATCTCGAGGAGGGAGGTCCCTGGAAGGAGGAGGAGGAGGAGGAGGAGAAGAAGGCCATCTGGGTGCATCCTTGTCCTTCATAAAGGTCCACCAAGTTGTGAATAAGGTGTTATAATGCACCGGAGGAGGTGGATTGTAAGATTTATTTATTTTTATTTTTTTATTTATTTAGCTTTTGTTGACCAGGTAAGTGCAATAGACAAATCCTGCCTATTTTCAGGCATGGCCCGGGGGAAGGGGATACAGATGAATGCCAACTGACCTTGAACCAGATTAAGCTGTTGGTGGTATTTTTTAGTGAATGAGGGAAATTTGGCCAGGACACTGGGAAATATCATCTACTCTTTCGATAAGTGCCATGGGATCTTTAACATCCACCTGAACTATCACCAATCCAGGCAGATGGGACCTCGGTTTAACGCCTCATCCGAAAGACGGCACCTCAGAAGTGCAGCACCCTCTCATGCTGCACTACAGTGTCAGTACTGGATATTTGGTAGGATGGGCTTGGCTCACCAGGTGTACTAGCCTCCACAGGACACCCAGGCTAAGGCCATGGATTTTCCTGTGGTGGGTAATTCTCTGGGGAGCAGACAGAGAATTACATGAAGAAAATGGATGAGTGCAGGACTACTTATAGGAGTGCTCAGGCCAAGGAGAGGCAGGCAACTCTTCAAAGGCAGCAATCTAGGGGCAGGGGCAGGCCTTTTCATAGGCCTTTTTACCAAGCAGAGGCCTCTTCTCCCTTTTCACAGAGGGGGGTTCTTCAGAGGGAGAGGCAGAAGAGGGCTGAGCAGGGCTGCATCCACTCCTCAACCTATGCTGCTGCCAAGCAGACACCCTGATGGGTCTGCCCGGTCGACTCTCCCATTCCTGCAGGAGAAGGCTTGCTTACTTGTCCAGGACTGGATATCTATTACCTCAGACAGGTGGGTCCTGGAAGTAGAAGCCAGGACTGGTTCTCAGCTTCAAAAAATTTCTGAAGAGGAGAGCCAGATCTTTTCCACCAGCAGGACTCTCCGAAACCCTTGCCCTAGAGGCAGAGGTTTCATCTGTTCTGGCCTTAAGGGCCATTGAGAGAGTTCCTACCCTACACTAGGGCAAAGGTCTGTACTGTAGGTACTTTCTTACCCCAAAAAAGATGGGAATGGTGATCCATCCTAGATCTAAGACACCTGAACAAACATCTTTTAAAACCAAAGTTCAAGATGGTGACTCTAGGAATAATTCTTCCCTCTCTCAGGCCAGGGGACTAGCTCGCCTCCCTGGACCTCAAAGTTGCCTACTTTCACATTCCCATCAGGTGCTCCCACAGAAAGTACCTCAGGTTCAAGTTACTCTCAGGCCACTGTCAATTCAGAGCAATGCCCTTTAGCCTAACATCAGCCCCAAGGGTTTTCACAAAGTGCCTGGCAGTAGCGGTTGCTTTCCTAAGGAGAAAAAAGATCTCCATCTTCCCATACTTGGATGACTGACTCGTAGGTCAGTCTCCAGACCAAGTCAAGTCACATTTGCAAGTGACCCAGCAAGTGCTCACTTTCTTAGGATTCCTTCTCAACCTCCAAAGTCAGTTCTCGAACCAGTACAGCTCCTCACCTTCATAGGGCCAGAGATGGATACAGTAAAGGCAAGAGACTTCCTTCCCCCTAGAAAGGGCAAGGACCCTCATGGAACTGGCCTCTTCATTCACCCTTCAGGTATCTCAACCAGCAAGGCATTTCCTTCAGCTTCTGGGCCACATGGCAGCTTCCACAGCAGTGGTCCAAGGAGCAAGATTCCAGATGAGGGACATTCAGTTCCACTTAAGAGCCTTCTGGTCCCAAAGAAAGGATTCCCTTACCAGATTAGTCCCAGTGACTCAAACCCTGATCCAGGCCTTGCAATGGTGGCAGGATCAGGACAATTTGAGACAAGGGGTTCCTTTTGTCACTCAGTCTCATTCAGTGATGCTCACCACAGATGCTTCCCTGCTGGGCTGGGGAGCCCATTTGGGTGATCTTACCACTCAAGGACTGTGGTCACTCCGCATCTCTGCTTCACATCATTCTGTTGGAACTCAGAGCAGTGTTTCTGGCACTGCAAGCTTTTTTCCAAGTCTGTACAGAACAAGGTGGTCCAGGTCAGAACAGACAACTTCACCACCATGTGGTACATCAACAAGCAGGAGGCACTCTGTCTACGGCCTTGTTCACAGAAGCAATGAAGTTGTGGTCCTCCTTTATTCCCTGTAAACCTCTCTGATAGCAGTTCACCTTCCAGGGAATGACAATGTCCTAGCAGATGCTCTGAGCAGAATATCCCAGGGCCATCACGAATGGACCCTAGATCCTCTAGTTTTGAAAGTGATTTTCTCAAGATGGGGCACTCCAGAGATAGATCTTTTTGCAGCCCCAGACAATCACCAACTTCCTCTTCTTTGTTGCAGACCCCCAGTCTTGGGCTCAGTCCCCCTGGATGCTCTGATTCTGAACTGGGAAGGGAAAGTTCTGTATGCTCCCCCCTCCTTTCCTCTCCTGTTCGAAGTGTTAGTCAAGAGAAGGTCACAACCATGCAAAGTGATTCTGATTGCTCCAGACTGGCCAGACAGCCCTGGTATCCCCTGTTGTCCCTAGCAGTCCACCTTCCCATGTCTCTTCCCAGGAATTAGAACCTGTTGACATCTCTCAGGGAGGATTTGGTACCCGAATCTTCGGTCTCTCAATCTCAAGGCATGGCTCTTGAAGAGTTAAAGTTTGCAGATCTGCATCTTTCCCGGGGGTTCTGGATATCCTTAAGGCTTCTCGAAAGCCTTACACCAGAAAGACTTACAACTCCAAATGGAAAAGATTCAGCATTTGGTGTTCTAAGAAAAGTATTTCTCCAGACTGTGTTGAGTTGCCTGTGGTTCTGGACTATATGGTCCATCTTAATGGCCTAGGCCTCAGACCAGCTACCCTTAAAGTACATTTGGCAGCTGTTTCTGCTTTCTTGTCAGTAGGCAAGCCTTCCTCTCTATCATCCCAGCCTGTGTTTTGTAAGATATTTAATGGATTGCTTCATCCCTTTAGGGACCTTGCTCCTGCTTGGGACCTTAATGTTTGCATTGCTCGGCTAATGCAACCACCCTTTGAGCCTTGGTCCTCTGCAGAGCTTAAGTACTTTACTTCGAAAACTGTGTTTTTTGGTAGCCATTACCTTTGCCAGGCGTATCAGTGAATTGCAAGCCCTGTCAGTGGAGCCTGATTTCATCTCTTTCCATAGAAATAAAGCGATCCTAAGAACTAACAGGAAGTTTTTGCCTAAGGTGGTTTCAGATTTCTACGTAACCAGTCTATGTCTCTCCCTGTTTTCTTCACTGACCATTCCTCCTCCGGAGAGAGGAGGCTGCACAGCTTGGATGTTAAAAGGGCCCTCAGCTACTACATAGAGTGCACCAAGGGTCACAGGTTTGACTCCTTCCAGTTGTTCCTCACATATGGAGAGGTCAGTAAGGGCAAACCTGCCACTAAGAGTTCTATTGCCAGGTGGATTGTCTCTTGTATACAATTCTGCTATAAAAACTGGGTATAACTCCACCCTCAGGCCTGAGGGCTAACTCTACTAGAGGTACAGCTGCTTCCCTGGCTGCTGCCAGGGATATTCTTATCTTAGAAATTTGTCAAGCAGCCACCTGGAAAACAGTCCATACATTCACCAAGCATTACTCTCTGGATATCCAGCCTAGGAGTGATGTTCGGTTTGGCACAGCGATATTCAGATCCTATTCTAAAATAGGTTCTGTCCTCCTCCATGGAGGTACTGCTTGTATCTGTAATAGTCAGAATACAGCATGACTTCATGTTGTTTGAAGAAATAATTACTCACCTTAGTAATGTTGTTTCTTCTAATGGAGTTTTGCTGTATTCTGACCTCCCCGCCTCCCTCTCAGAACCTGGTTTTGGGATGTTGGTGGGCAGAAGCAGTGTTGGCACACTTAGGTGTCCCTTTTTCACCATTCTTACTTTGGGTGTGTGTGTGTTGTTTGTTTTTTGGATTTCTGACTTGTGTCTTTACTTTGAAACAAAACCCTTTTTAATAAATTTAGTTGCCAGTTGGCTAGTGTGAATTTTACAGTTTCCACACAGAACTTCTAGTGAGTATTGCTCATAAAGATCTGATGGTTAGAGTTTAAACAACAGCAGACAGGGCTTCAGCCGAGCTCACGTGAACATTCCATGCTGGCCATGGAAAGTTTAACTCTTTGTTCTCACGGGCAGTTGAAAGGCAATATGTAACTGCAATAGTCAGAATACAGCAAGACTCCATTAGAAGAAACAACATTACTAAGGTGAGTAATTTTTTCATTTTTCCGATGTGTTGGGGATGGAACTCTGGCATTCCGTCTTGACCAGCTGCACGGACACAAGAAAGCTAAGGAAAGGTTGTCTGTGTTAGCATGCTGTAATATGCCCGGTTCGGAAAAGCTCGATCTAGTTGTGATCGGAAAGTCTGCCCTTCCAAGATGTTTCAGGGGAGTAGTTCACCTACCAGTCACCTATTGCAGTAACTGCAGTAGTTGGATGAGTGCTGAAATTTTTACGGAGTGGGTGAGGGCTTGGAACAGGAAACTTAGGGGCCACAAATCACCCTATTGTTGGATTATTTCCAGGCACTCCATGTTCGAATCTCCGAATATAAAACTGATTTTCTTGCCCCAAACACCACCTCCATCATGCAATCCCGAGACATGGGGATCATCTATTCAGTGAAACCACACTATGTAAAGGAAATGCGCTCCAGTGTGCTGGAGGAGATCAATGAGGGTGGCTGATTTTACTGCTGCTGACTACATAAAGAAAATGAATCTTTTGGATGCTGTCCGAATGTTAAAGAAAGCCTGGGACAGCGTTACCCCAGAAACCATCCTGAACTGTTTTTCTAAAGCAGGATTTAAGCCAGTTGAGAACACGTGGAACTGCAGGCACTCATCCTAATAGAAGAACTGAACCCACCACTGCCGGGACACACAGAAACACATTCTGCTTCACGCGTCACCTCGGGATTAAGACGATGAAATGGCTCATGGTGACAAAATAGCGAGGGTACTGAGGGAGTGCAGTTTATGAGCAGTCAGGACCAGGAGTAGAAGAACCAGAAGACGACCTGGGTGAGCAGGAGCTCCTACCTGTAACAGCCAGTGATGTGTGCACTGCTCAGAACACACTTTGCAGAGCCATGGAAGAGCGCGCAGACGTAAGACCAGATTGGAACCTGATGGCCAGTGTGGAAAGGAGTTTCCAACCATATGCTACAAGCACCACCAGACAAACTACTGTAACCCCCCTGCAAATGGGGGTTCCCAAAAGACTTCCAGAGCTTGCTTGAATGCTCCAAGCCTGAATGGTGTTTCGGCATTTAAGCCATTTATCATGTGTGTTTTAGAGCCTCTGGTACTGTCTTTAAGAGCTGTCTGTTTGCAGACATAATTAGTTTTGTATGGGGACTATGTTTCCTGAGTACCCCGAGCTGCTGCCAATTCACTTCATTTTGCAGTCACTAGGAGTGCTAAGGAACCTATCTGAAAGATGTAACTGTTTGCCAGAAATTATTTAGAGTAATAATGAATACAGTTTGTCTAACCTGCTTTCTTTGCAGTCAGAACTGTGTCTGCTAGTTCCCATTCTAGTTTTGAACTGCTGAACTGGACCAATCAGTGTGGGGTAAGCTAGCTCTAAAATGGTGCCTTGGACGAATCAGAACTTGACTCATAATCTGAGCCAGCCATAAGAGGATTGTGGCGGGCAGTGACTCTGGAGATGTAGTTTAGACTTCAGTGCCTTTTTGGACCAACAGCAGCAGTCTATTGTGAGTGACAGCCAATCCAGTCAAGAACTGGGAGGAACTCAAAGGAAGTGCCCGGTTTTGTCGGTTGGAGTTCAGTTGAGCTTTGCAGTGAAGAAGGAAGGAGCCCTGTGCTTTTTTCAGTGTGCAGTTTTAGTCAAAAACGTGTGTAAGGCCCAGAGTTCGGTCTGCAGCTTGTGTAACAGCTTGGTAGGACTGAATCCGTCCTGTGAAAAGAATCAAAGGATCTCTGAAGAGTAGAAACCAGGCTCACCCTGTAGAAGACTGGAGGAATTCTGAAAATTGAATTTTGGTCTGTCAGGAACTGAATCTGCTGTGTGTTCTCCCGGTATTGTGCAGTAATTGATGTATCGGGATACAGATGCAGCCTGCCTGGTATAGTGCTTTCTTTATATGGATGTGAAGAGGTTTGTGTACCTCAAGTGAGCCCTGCTGATTTGAAGGACCCTATCTTATTTGGAGGTCGTGAGTACTAATCAGGGTCGCCCTGTTGAATTGCCACATTAAATCCAAATGGAATTACTGTACTGCTGACTGTTTAATTCTCCCTTTCTCTGTGTGAAAGGGCCCTACCAGCTGCCATATGGTTTGACTAGCCACTAGGGCTTGGGTACCAGGGACAGTAACTGATAGGGATAGGCCTGTGCATAGAGCCATAGGTAGATTATTAGAGTGATAAGCTAATTAACCTGATTTCCCCTGTCCTGTTATATCCCCTAAATAAATCAGAGCTGCTCGCTTCAGCAAAGTTATAATACTGCCTGAGGTATTTGTCTATGTTAAATGTACTGTACTGTGATTACACTGTATCTCATTTCACAGGAGGTCCCAGTGCCGGAACCAGACCTGGGGTGGTGTATACTGTGGCTGTAATTCTGATATATTGTGGGCCACTAGTGGGAATTAGGGGTTGGTGGTGTCCCAGAGGGCTGTGACCAAGTTAGTTTAACTATTGCAAACCCTGACCTCTGGGTGGAGGCAATCTCATTGGATCCAGGCCCCTCAACCTGTTAGTGGCAAATCAGGCAGGGGTTGTAGCCCCTGGGATAGCGCCATCTAGGGGTTACACTACAATTAACAATTTTTAAAAAAATAAAGAATGAATAAAGATATGTTTTTAACCTCAGTCCCTAACCCCAGAAGTGAAAAGCACAACAAATACTGTACTGTACAATCATACACAGTACCCTGCACGACCCTCACACTACAACAGAGAAAAGTACATAAAAATGATTAAAGAAATCAAATCAAGTACATTTTAAAGATAGCCTCACACCTACACTGTATAAGCTATATAAGCAGAGGGTTATAAAAGCACATAAATGTGCTTCACTGAACAGTACAGTACAAAAGCACTATACGCCATCTGCCGCAACAGCGGACATCATCTAATGTGACAGATTCCACAAGTCCCAATGTGTACGCATTAAATGGCTTTGACTGTATTAAAAATCTGTAATGCTCATTACACTAGAAACGCCACAGAAAAAGTTAAAAACTACATCCTATGAATTCAAATAAAAGAGAGGAGTTCCAGATAGAGATGTGATACAGTCTGTCAGTCCAGCAGTTTCATATGGACAAATGTGTAGATACTCCACCTGTTCAAAAAACGACCAGTAGCTTGTATATATTTAAAATAAAAAGATATAAATCTCAAATGTATATGTACATGTAGTAAATTTCATAGCTAATAATAATACCTTAATACAAAAATGAATATGTTTACAGTGTACACAATGTTGTATATCATTATTTCTGGTATTTAATATATGGGGTAATATCCAACCTCTCATTTAGTCCAGGTAATCTACAGGCATCGAGAGTGTAGATCCAGTAACCCTCCTTCTGTAGGACAAGGTTACTGAAATCCCCATCTCTCAGTTTTGGAGTCACTTCCTCTATGGCAGTGATGCTAAATGAATGTCTGTCAGGGTCGGTAGTTTCCCTAACATGCTGAGCAATAGCATATGTGATATCTTGATTTCTGATTGCTCTGCAATGTACCCCAACTCTGAGCATAAAGGCTCTTCCAGTCTTACCAATATAAAAAAAAAAAACACATTTGCATAGTGCCATATAGATTACTGCTGGACTGTCACAAGTAATAAGCTGTTGAATTTTAAATTTTCTGCCCCCATGTGGACTAGCAAAGTCTTTTGTGGTGTTCACATGGGGGCAGTACACACATTTATGGCATGGAAAGTAGCCAACATATCTGTTCGATAGCCATGTATGTAATCATGGTAAGTCCTGCTTACTGTGGACTAGTTGGTCACGTAGCATAGTGGCCTTCCTATATAACATACTGGGGACTACTTTATGGTGCTCCCTCAAAAAAAAAAAAATCACCTTTTAAAATGTTCCAATTTTTCCTAATTATTTCACCTACTTTGGGAGCATGTATTGAACATGCAGTCACAAAATTAAGTCTGTTGTCCCCAGGTATCTTATCCTGATTTCCATTTGTCATGTCTGTTTCCACTATATTTCTAACCTGCATGTTCATATTTCTAATTTTATGTGCTGCATACCTCCTTTCCACAGATTTACTTTCCATGTCAGTAGCCGCTTTATCATAGTATTCAAGTGTGCTGCAATTGCGTTTAAGAGTCAAAAACTGGCCTTTAGGTATATTCTCCACCACACAACGTGGATGGCAACTGGAATTGTGTAACAAAGTATTCCTGTCGCATGGCTTGCAAAAAATGTCTGTTGAAATGTTTCCATTCTCATTCTTTCTGATCTGTATCTCTAGGAAGAAAATTTCTGTTCTACTTGCAGTGTATGTAAACCTGAGGTTTGGGTTGGTGATGTAAAAATGTTATAAAATGATCCAGTTCATTCACGCTTCCTTTCCATAACATAAAAATATCATCAATAAAACGACGATAAAGATCAGCGTGTGTAAAGGAGGGATTATGTTGTACATCTCTAACAAACATGTTCTCCCACTGCCCTACGTACAGATTTGTCACACTGGGGGCAAAAGTAGTCCCATAGCAGTCCCTTTGATTTGTAAAAAAAATTTATCAAGGAAGGTAAATGTGTTAAACTTTAAAATAAATTCAGAGACCCCAATTCTAGAAAAGTTACGCCTGGTGTAACAGCACTTGCGCCAAGTAGAATGGGACTACAAGACTTGCTTGTTGCGACTTGCGTATTCTAGCAAGTAGGCCACTTGCGCAGAACAGCTACCACGTCAAGAAGCGCGCCATAAAACCCCCCTGCGACATGGCGCTTAGGGTGATGACAGCAGTTGCGCCTCATCCAGAGGGCAGCAACAAAGTCTCCAATGTCAGGATTCTACAAAACCCCCTGGAGGAGAACTGGCAACATAAGTTACACCTGCATTTAGCTAGTGTAACTTACATCCGTCCAAGGGTCCTGTAGAACCAGGTCTATGTGCCCTCCCCCCTTGCCCAGACCTCCTCCTTTGTTGCCCCAATGGGCATCGCACACCCCTGCCCCATCCCCCATCTCCCATTCAGTACATGCCCCCGCATACCCCCCACACAGTAACAGACCCCAGGGCTGCTCCACCCCCACCCCCTGTGAATTCCATGCCCCACAGGGCTGCCCAGCCCCGAATCCCCCATTGTAAACACCCCGCAGGGTGCGCTGTTCCCCACCCGTGCCCTGACCCTCGAGTCGCCAGCCAAAATGCAGCAACAACCTGATAAGCCCTGGTAGTCTAGTGGCCCTCACCCCCATCCGGCCATACCAGCCACCAGCACCCCCACCCATCTCCAGACAGCATTAGCACAGCCACCTCTCACCTCCATGGCCAGCATGCCAACTGGGTTATGCAGGAGCACTACTGGAAAGACGTGCTCAGATATGTGCTGCGCCCCTTCCAGTAGCTCTCCCACATAACTCCAGTCGGTGGCTGGCCGTGGAGGTGAGAGGTGGTTGGGCAGACTCCACCTGGGGACAGGTGGAGGGAGGCTGGTGGGCTGGTACAGTGGGTGGGGGGCCACTAGACTACCAGGGCTAATCAGGTTATTTGCCGTGACGGCGGCTGGGCAGCTTGGGGCTCAGGGCATGGGTGGGGGATGACAGCCCGCTCTGTGGGGCATTTTACAACAGGGAATTCTGGGGCTGGGGGTGGGCAGTTCCATGGGGCTCTGTATGCACACTTTGGGGGCTGGGGTGTGGGAAGCTCCTTCGGACTGTACTTATACAGGGATTCGAGGGCAGTTGATGTGGGTACTATGGGCAATGATGCGCAAGCTGGGCATGGGGGCATGTATCTACATATGCGACATGCTCACCAGGTCCGCCCCAGTTTGGGCATACCTGGCCGCATCTCGAAGTCAGTAGGACTTAGCTGCGGAGACCCTGCCCTTCTAGAATAGGCGCGAGGGTCAATGTCAAGAGTTGGGGTAGTTGCGCTTTGGTGGCAACTTGCACCACCCTTCTAGAATCGGGCCCAGAAAGTTTAATGAGAATTCAGTTGGAGGTTGGAGCAGCTTTTTATTTATGGTAGTGGTGAGTGCAGGATTTTGCCTGTACATAGTACAATTTGCTTGTCCTGCAATCTGGCCTTGTGCGCACTTCTCTCTTATCTGTATATTAATATGTACTCTGATGCCACTCTTACAGTTGCATGAGGGTTCTCACTTGCATTCTTAGGGTGCTAGACTCACTCACTTTTCATATACAAATCTTGTAGCCTAAGCATGCACTTGAGATCAGTCTTGCAACCATAAGAGACATCAGAGGAATGTGTTAATATTTATTAAACCTTGGATCATAATTCGGCCATGTCAGTAGTTAACACCAAAACACATGACAGTGTTTTGGAGGACCTCTTGCCCTGCTTTTCCTTAGCAATGGGCAAGTGTTCCTAATGATGGACAGTAGTAAACAGTTGACCATCGTCTATGTGTACCAGCATGAACATCCACTGAAGATGGAGGCGGTTCACAGAGAAAACTCATAGCCTCTCCAGCAGCATGTGTTAAAGCTCTTCTGGACAAAATGTAACGGGAGAGCTTGCAGGCAGAGAAAGAATAGCAACAGCTGCAAGTGGTAAGTAAAGCCACTCGGCTTCTACAATATGCCCCAAACAGAGCAAACTCAGCGGCTGTTGTGGCTTAGAGCAGCTATGGACGGGACCAAAGCTTCCAGTTTTGACTCGCGCCATGTTATTTTCTGCCCAAGTGTGTGTGTATGGGGGAAAATTCCGCAGTTGGGTCGGCCTTTTGCCACAGCGACAGGACTGCCACTTGCTACACCGATGACCTAGGTTCAGGATCAAGCAAGGGTTGTCGGGGGCCTAGCAGGGGGAGGAAGACTGAGAAGGCCAGATGATGCTTTCTGAGGAGGAGCAGGACTAATGGTATGTCATGCTGCGCTATGTTAAGCTTGGTACATCCAGCAGATCAGACCTGGGTTTGAGTCTTACAACCTCCACTTGCATACTGTGACTCTGAGCAAGTCACTTAACCATCTAGTGCTCCCAGGTCGACGCTGAAAAGAGGCACTTGTGTCTAGTGGGCCTTACCCAGTTACCAAAGACTAAAATAAAAAAAAAAAATTGCCACGTGGGTGACCACAGGTGATGGTGCAGCTGAGATACCTATGTGGTGGGGGGAGGGAAGAGTCACGGACATCACCCTGTATGTGCACACTATGTGTGTACACCCCCAGGGCTCTCATGCACAGGTAGCATCCATGAGCATCGGGCGATAACTTAGGGAAAAAAAGCAGCTGTGCTGCATGATGGCTCTGGGCACCTACAGGCCTAGCACCTGCCGACCCAACGCAGCCTCATCATCACTCCATTTTGATCCTTAGGGATTTGGGTCTCACCCTGAAGGCCCTGCAGTAGGGGGTAAGCCACACAGTTCTGAGAGCTATGTAAGACCTGGGAAAAGGTGTGTAATTGGGCAGTGGAACTCGGGGACTAGAGTAAGGTCTTCGCCAGATGGGAGACCTGAAAATAGAATTAAAATGAGAGAGAGAATTCACAAGGTTTAATAAAACAAATGTTTCTAACCTCATGTATTCTTCTCATATTCATAACACTCTGCAGTTAGCCTGCTCAGTAGAACTGCCCAGAGAATGGAACTATATGCTGATGATGGAATCATTGGCACGTGACAATATTCAAACTGGTGCCCTCATCTGCTGCACTTTCTATCAATGTCTCAGATTTCTTACTCCGCCTCACAAGTCTAGATGCCCAGGAGATCCCTCAGGTCATTGTTGGCTTATTGTGAAGTATAATTCCTTAATTATACATAATTTTCTTTCTGCTGCCTTCATTTATTTTTTAATTTTATTCTAATGTCTAGTTTATATTAGTCTAGTTAGATTTAGTGTTTATTTCTCGGTTCCTCGCTGTTCGATATAACTGTTGAGGAACCGAGTAGTTATATATTAGTTGCAGACTTTTTCCATTTATTTTCTCTATTTTTGTTTAAAAATTGTATTGTTTAAAGTTATATTTGTCTTGTTGAAACCGCTAACCTGATTTCTTTTCTAACCGCTAACCCGGTTACTGTGAACCGTTGTATCGGTTCCGAGAACCACTGACCCGGTTCCAAATTCATTAAATTAATCAGTTCTTTTGGGGCCTAATTGGTTCCTGAACCGACTGCAAAAAAAAAACCCAAAAAACTTAAATATCTTTTGCGGTTGAGTTTTTTTTTCCTGAAAATGGAGCACTTTGAAAAACCTAAGAAAAAGACTGATCCCCCGGATCTTAAAAACTGTGTTAAGTGTGGGGAAGTGTTTGCCAGAGCAGACAGTCATGACACTTGTATGTTCTGCCTGGGAACCGAACATTTGAATTCTGACTGTGAAATTTAGAATCTTTCCACAGAAAACTGTGGAAAAAGAATGGAGAGGTTGAATAAAAGTTAGGACGTGTTTCAGGCTCTAACCAGCCAACACCTTCAAAATCAGTGGGTGAAACCGCAGCTTCTTCCTTTACTACCCCTGATAAGGGTGAATCAATCTCTTTAAAGAGACTGAGTGGGCCCGCTGACTCTCTGGTCCCCTCCAAAAAGTCAAGACCAAGCACGTCGAACCCCAGGCAAAACATACAGTGGATTATTTTGTGCCTCACAGTCTGCCTACTGCTGAGGAAATTGCCTGGGCTATTAAAGTCATCAAGGCAATTCAGAGGTTTATACCTTCTCCAACCCCTCCTCCTCCAAGGTTTCAGGAGATTACCCTGCTCGACCCCCAGTCTCAGGAAATGGATACTGGGAGTATGATTTACCAGAGCAAGTTGATGGTGAGCCCATTGAGCCGGAACTCACCAGAGCAGGACTTTGGCTGTCCTCCTAGGCCCAAGGATTTTTCTTCTCCTTTTTCCTTTGTGAGGAAAATCGTAGATGCCCTTGACCTGGCCACCACCAAGGTCATAGAGGACGAGGAGGAGGAGGAGGCAGATTACATGGAAATGATGGGGTTAACACCCACTAAAAAGATTTTTCTGCCTATCAATAAATTCTTTAGAAAGGATTTATTCACCGTCCTGCAGAACCCTAACTCTGTCACGCCTCTGGATTAGAAGGCTGATAAGAAGTACCAACTGGACAAGAAAGGGGCTGAATTCCTCTATTCTCACCCTGATCATCAGTGTTTAGTCTAGCAGGCAGCCTGTGAGAAGGCGAGGGTTTCTTTATCCTCTCACCCACCTGAGAAGGACTTAAGGAAATGGACAATATGTCAAAGAAAGTGTATTTAGCTGCCCTCTGAGGGTCAGACAAGCTAATTACCAGGTTACATTGCACAGTGTCAAAAGACACTGTGGCAGTCTGTTTTGGCCATGTCAGAGAAGGTTCCCTCTCCTGTCTCTGATGACCTTGCAGAAAAAGCCAGATTTGGACTGGAAGCATCCAAATACCAGTTCCAGATGGCAGCAGATGCCAGTGATAATGCTGCTAGGATTATGGCTCTGACTGTAGCCCTGAGAAGGTTTGCTTGGCTAAGGGCTACACATCTAACACAGGGCACCCAGGCTAAGGCCATGGACTTTCCTGTTCAAGATCATTCCCTCTTTTGCAAACAGACCAAAGAATATATGAAAAAGGTGGATGAATACAAAACTGCCTATGAGAGTAATTCATCCAAAGACAGGCCTTCTACTTCTTATAGGCCTTATGGAAGGGGAGGTAAAGGAAGGTCCTATGGTAGGCCCTTCTATCAACCTCAAGCTGTTCCACAGCTGCAGCCATACCCACAGCAGACTGGGTATTATAGGGCCAGAGGTAGGAGGGTTCCATCCACCCAGGCTCAGGCCCCATCGAAGCAAAATCCCTGCCTCCTTGCCAAGGCTGCCTCCACAGTACCAGTAGGGGCAGACTGGCTCACGCCTTTCAGGCCTGGCAAGCCATAACCACAGACAAGTGGGTATTGGAAGTAGTGAGCCAGGGATTTTCCCTGAGTTTCAAGTCCTTCCCTCCTCTGAAGTCAAGGCTATTCAAACCAGCCTCCCTCCTCGAAGAACAGCTCCTGGAAAAGGAGGTTCAAACCCTGCTCAGCATAAAGGCAGTAGAGCAGGTGCCAACCCTTCAGAGGGGCAAAGGGTTTTACTCACGGTATTTTCTTACCAGAAAGAAATATGGGGAGTGGCGGCCTATTCCGGACCTAAGGCATCTGAACAAATACGTAACAAAGCCGAAGTTCAGTATGGTGACCCTACCTTTAATTTTACCTGTAATCCAGCAGGGAGATTGGCTGGCATCTCTAGACTTAAAAGATACCTATTTCCACATCCCCATAAGGGAGTCTCACAAAAAATATCTCAGGTTCAGACTTCTTTCAGGCCATTACCAGTTGTCAGCCCTGCCCTTTGGTCTAACCTCAGCACCAAGGGTATTCACAAATTGCCTGGCAGCGGTAGTGGCATTCCTACGAAAACTAGGAATTACTGTTTCCCCCTATCTCAACGACTGCCTAATAGTGGGAAAGTCATTTCAGCAGGTGCAAGCACACCTGGAAATAACAAAACATTTGTTACAGTCTCTGGGCTTCCTACAAACCAGGAAAAGTCCATTCTCACAGTCCCAGTCCTGCATTTCATTGGAGCAGAACTGAATACTTTAAAGGAACAGCTTTTCTTCCAGAGGACAGTGTTCAGTCCATACTACAACTGATTGCCTCATTCGAATTGGGAAAGCCATGTCCTGCAAGAAGATACTTGCAAATACTGGGACACATAGCTGCAGCAACAGGAGTGGTCTTAGGAGCAAGACTTCCAATGAGAGACATCCAGTTTCATCTACAGACACACTGTGCCAAAGAAAAGACCGTATGTCAAAATTGGTCTCTGTACCAAGGTCAGTAATCCAGTCCCTGCAGTGGAAGGCAGATATACACAATCTAAGGGCAGGAGTTCCTTTCCAGAGGTAAAATCCCTCAGTCATCCTTACAACAGATGTTTCTCTGTTAGGATGGTGTGCTCATATAGGAGAGCACACTACCCATGGCACTTGGTCAAGTGTGGAGTCTCTCCTCCACATAAATCTTCTAGAGCTCAGAGCAGTATTTCTGGCTCTAAAAAGTTGTTCCCAGTTAATAGAGGGCAAGGTGGTGCAGGTCAGAACAGACAGCACCACTATGTTTTACATAAACAAATGGGGGATCAAGGTCGGATCCCCTGCACAGAGGCCATGAAAATATGGGAACTCGCTACATTGTCTAAAGACTCCTTGCAAGCCATTCATGTACCAGGCAAGGACAATACCCTGGCAGATGCTTTAAGCAAGATCAATCAGGCACATCACAAATGGTCTCTGAACACAGGTACTGGACTCAGTGTTCAGATGATGGGACATTCCAGAGGTAGATCTTTTTGCCTCTCAAGTGAATCACATGTTGCCCTATTCTGTTGCAGGCCACCACTCAGGGGCACAATTCCCCTAGATGCCCTGGCCTTGGACTGGTCAGAAAAGCATCTATATGCCTTTCCTCCCTTCTGTTACTCAAGCTCAGGTCACAGCCTGCGTCCATGATTCTGATAGCATCAGATTGGGTCAGACAGCTATGGTATCCCCTTCTGCTGTCAATGTCAGTGTCCACACCAATCCTCCTGCCCAGGAGGCAGAACCTTTTAACTTCCTACCAAGGGAAGATCCTGTATCTGAACCTCAGGTCTCTCAGATTCAAGGCCTAGCTCTTGAGGACTTAGAGTTTGCAAATTTGCAACTTTCCCCAATCTGTTCTGGATATCCTAAAAGGATATAGAAAACCATCTACTAAGAAAACCTGTAGTGCAAGATGGAAAAGGTTTTCTGTCTGGTGTGATGCCAAACATATTTCTCCTCCTCTGGCAGAGATTCCACTATTGTTAGAATATCTTACTGAATTGTACTCTTAAGGCCTCAAACTTACATCCTCGAAGGTGCACTTGGCATCAATTTCAACTTTTATCTCAGCAGGGAAGACTGTTCCCTTGCATCTAACCTAGTCCATTTGCATACTCCTATTAAAGAACCAGTCCCAGTATGGGATCTGAGCATTTGCATTGCTCAGCTTATGAAGCCACCATTTGAGCCAGTGTCAACAACACATTTGCAATATGTCACATGGAAAACTGTGTTTTTGGTAGCAATCACTTTTGCTAGAAGAATAAGTGAATTGCAAGCATTATGTGTGGAAAATGATTATTTATCTTTTCATAATGATAAAGTAGTGATTTGTACAAATAGAAGATTTCTCCCTAAGGTAGTTTATGATTTCCACTTGAATCAGTCCATGACAGTGCCAGTCTTCTTCACAGAACATGCCAGTTCAGGAAAATGCAGGCTCCACAGTCTGGATGTTAAAAGAGCATTGAGTTATTATCTAACTCACACCAAGGATTACAGAGCTGATAAACAGCAACTTTTTCTCACTTATGGGGATGTGGGAAAGGGCACTTCAGCCTCTAAGAGATCAGTCTCTCGCTGGATAGTTCAGTGCATTCAGTTTTGTTACACAAAATCAGGAAAACAGGCCCTGGCAGGCCTCAAAGCCCACTCTACTAAGGTGCACAGCTGCTTCTGTAGCAGCTTCTAGAGATACCCCCTTGGTGGAGGTCTGTAAAGCAGCTACCTGGAGGTCAGTACACACCTTTACTAAACATTATAGTTTGGACATGCAGTCCAGAAGTGATGCCAGGTTTGGCACAGCAGTCCTGCATAGCCTCTTTCCTAAGTAGGTTCTCTGCCCACCTCCAAAGGTACTACTTTGAAGTCCTCAGAGAGTTATGAATATGAGAAGAATACACGGGGTTAGCAGAAAAATTTCTCACCTTAATAATCTTATGTCTTCCAATGTATTCTTCCATATTCATAACTCTGCCTCCTTACCTCCCCTTCCAGAACCAGTGCCTCTGAATGGTCTCCTTACTTGACAGTCCCAAACACAGGCACACTGACCTTAATCCTGTGGGGTTGTTTTTTTTTTTTTTTTACTTTTCCCAGGTGATTCTGGGTGTTTCAGGTAGGTCTGATACCATAATCATTAGTAACAGAGTCGTCTGTATCAAGCAGTTTTTTAGCTTGTCTATTTAGTGAGGTTGCCTTGTGGGCTTCCTAGAAATCTGAGACATTGATAGAATGTGCAGCAGATGAGGGCAGCAGTTTGAATATTGTCACGTGCCAATGATTCCATCATTAACATATAGTTCCATTCTCCGGGCAGTTCTACTGAGCAGGCTAACTGCAGAGAGTTATGAATATGGAAGAATACATTGGAAGAAACAAGATTACTAAGGTGAGTCATTTTTTCTAACCAGCCTTCTGAGATATAATGGAGAAAGCCTCCTCTTGGGATGAATGATTGATTTCCAATAGCCATATTGCTAAATGCCTTCAGCTGTGGGCAATCTACAGCAGTGCCAGCCAGGTTGCAAAGCAGTAATGCTGCAGTATTCTGTGGGGAACAGTGTAATTAAATGACAGTTAAGCCCTTTGTCATGCAGCATATTGTGACGTCATTTCCCTGCAAGTGGCTGCACTGCATCATGGCTGGCTTCACTGTTACAACTGTAAGTCAATATTTCATCCCTGTGGGTCAGTACTATTTTCCCACTATATCCCTGAATTCTGGTCAATATTTGTTTAATATGGTCTATACATGTTTGGATATGTTGCTGAATCATTTGCGCGACCTCTATATATTTGTCTTTTTGTGTTGACCTGTTCTTTTACTCAGTCATTATGGGCATAGATTCAATAAGTTGAGTTTCCACTTCTCTGATTCCAGACTGAAACAGTTGCTTGCCCACAGTGCCATCCTGCGGCCAGAGTACCAGTTTACGGAAGGTGATGCAGGACTCCCTTGGGGGAAAGGCAGAACAGTTACTGCAGCCTTGAAGGACCCTGCTGTGATAGAGGCCACCTGGGCATACAGACCTGCTGGTAAGTCGTATCTAAAAAGTACCCTGTTGACCCAGTTGGATGAACCTCAAAACACTTTTTTGTTTTTCAACCAAAACAGAAATTTAAAACACCACAAAATACACAATGTTTTCTGGGTTTTTCTATCCATTAGAAGTTATTTTCATGCAGCAGTTTACTACAAGGAAAACAGCTATGCACAATGTTGGTTGTCTCCAGCTAAAATTTAGTACTGGGAGGTAAACTGCTTGGTCACAGGTTCGACTCCCACTGCAGCTACTGGATGTAACTGCTTGAACAGCAGGGATAAGACCCTTGCTAGAAAAGAAATATAGAATCCGAGAATTCTGGCATCTCAGATCCAAACTAGCCAAATGTTAGATGTTACACCTCAGGAGTAAAAACAGAGGTAAGACCTACACCCTGTGCAGGGCTTCTGTTGCTGCAATGAAGGAGAAAAAGGACCTGGAGGTCATAACAGACAAGGAGATGTGGCATGACACGCAGTGCACAGCTGTTGTCAAGACAACGGGGCAGGCAGAATGCTGTGGTTCATCAAAACAGGGGCGACCAGTAGGGCAGGATGTTATGCCTGTAAAAGGCCTTGTTCTGACCCCACTTGAAGTACTGCCTGCAGCTCTGGGCTCCTTACTACAAAAAGGACACTGAGTCAGTTTAGAGGGTGCAGTGTAGGAGCAGCAAATGATCAGAGATATGGAAGACAAAAGCTATGAAGAGATACAGAAGATGGGGAAAAGGTTTAAGAGAGATGCGGGGAAGTTCTGTTTAACGGGAAGGGTGGGGGAGCCGTGGAACAGTCTGCCAGAAGAGGAGGTGGGAGCCAAGATCGTAAATAGTTTCAAGCTTAGAAAATGGGCTTTTTATTTCCTGGCATCTGATTGTCTAGTACCCTTGCCAGGGGGGTACATTAACTTTCACTAGATGCCCAGAAAATAAAAAGTACCAGCCTAGTACCCCTTCACCCACTAAAGAATCCTAGTGCCCACCCTGCTCCCTTATTGGCCCAAACTACCTAATTTCATTTCAAATCGCCGCCATTTATTTCTCTCATTTAGCGAGAGTTACTGTCCGCCAGCTCTCACTAGTTCAGTTCCAACTGCCTAATAGAACCGCAGATCAACCTCCACTGAGCACATTTCTGGCTACCTTTGCTTGTTTTGTTTCTCTCTTTTTTTATTTTTCATTTAGTGTACGCTCTTGTCCAACTCTCGCACACCTTTCTTTAGCTGCTGGCCCACTTGCTCCAGAAAAATACAACTGCTTATCTGTACCACCTCCACACAGCTAAGAGCAAGTCAGTCAGAGCGCACCATTTAACGTGTTACTCCAGCATTCCTGTCCACACACTCCCTCATTTTACTTTACAATAGTAGAAAACAAAACAAACCCAACATGGTCAAAATACCGCTTTCTGTAAAGTCAGATAAACATCGCATCTGCCTCCTCCTCCTCCTCCACTCCATCTGCCCGCTGATTCACCTATGCCCAAAACCACCACTCCATCAGCTTTCTGTTACAAATGCCCAACAAACACCCACGTGTTCCGCCATTCAACACTCGCAACAGCTGCATGGTAACGGGCACGTTTTAAATAAACTGCAACATGGGTGAAAAGCCCATATAACTTGCAGCACTCAACATAAATAAGTATGCAAAAAAAAAAGTTATTGTGTTCAAAACTCTCACGGTGTAGAGTCTTTTAGCTTTTAATCTCCTGCTGGTAAGTGTATCGCTTTCCTCCCAGCTGAATCCACTTACACCCGATCCAGTTCCCGAACTGCTCTGCATTTCACTAGTTTGCTGTAATCGCTGATGCGGGCTAAAGCTGGTAAGTGTTAAATGCCTCATAGAAACATAGACTTTGATGGCAGATAAGGACTGCTTGGCCCACCTAGTCTGCCTCTCAATGTCTCTTTTCTTGGAGTTAATAATGAAGGAGCGAGTGAGACTGACACCTACAGAGTCTTTGAGCCATAAAGCCACAGAGCCTGAAGAATAGAATAGAATACAGCAAGACTCCATTAGAAGAAACACAATTAGTAAGGTGAGTCATTTTTTATGTTTGCTTGCACGCATGTGCAAGAAACATAGTGCCATCATCTGAGTTTTTCAGAGGTGTGTCAGCATCTTCCAATTCAGTCAGTGTGTTTGCAGGCGTGGTCACAGTTCTCCAATCACTGCTCCAGCTGTCTATGACAGCAGTTGAAAATGCAGTGGCATACAGCTGAAAGAGGGAGCTACGCTTCAGTGAGCAGCCCCCCCCCAACCCCACCACACACACACACAGATCAACTATGTCAGTTGCCTGATAGGATATTGTAGTCTTGTCTAGCTTAAAGAGACAAGCCACACATCATTACTTTAATAAACTGTACCCTGCCAAAGCAGGACCACCAAAATGTGTGGGTGCCTAACAGTCCTTACACACGCCAACTCTACAAAGCACACCTTCATGGACTCCATGGGTTCTAATCCTCCAGAAAAAAAATACCTCAGCATTTGATGTGAAAACTCAGACTTCGTTGTATGTGTAATTCCAAGCGTTTTCTCTTACTAGACTCTGTCAATGTAAACTCCCCGCTGCTAAAACCTATGCAAACGAACTTGAGCGTACGGTACTACCTGTAGGGCTTACTGTCTACCACTTTCTTCACCCCCCCCCCATGTACCTGTACCATTTCACATCCTCCCTTGCCTTAGTCCAGCTGAGCTACATCAACCTGAAGCTCTGATAGGGCTTACTGTCTACCACTTTGTTCACCCCCGCCCCGCATATATTGCTGTGCTACATCAGCCTAAAGCTCTGTAGGGCTTTACTGTCTACCACTTTGTTCACCCCCCATGTACCTGTACCATTTCACATCCTCCTTTGCCTTAGTCCAGCTGTGCTACATCAACCTGAAGCTCTGATAGGGCTTACTTTCACCACTTTGTTCACCCCCTCCATATATTGCTGTGCTACATCAGCCTAAGGCTCTGGTAGGGCTTACTGTCTACCACTTTGTTCACCCCCCATGTACCTGACCCATTTCACATCCTCCTTTGATCTACAGTGAGTGGATCCCTCATTCAAACGTCACATATGCACGCACCAAAAAAAAAAAGTCTTCAAAAATTAAGATACATTTATCATGTTTGTTATGTTTGCTTGCACGCATGTGCAAGATACATAGTGCCATCATCTGAGATTTCGGAGGTGTGTCACCCGCTCTTCCGATTCGATCAGTGTGTTGGCAGGCGTGGCTCCTGTAAGCCAATGCATGATGGAGCCGTCTATGACAAGCTCCAAAATGCAGTGGCATACAGTTCAAAGGGGGAGCTACGCTTCAGTGAGCAGCGATATCGCTTGCTCATGCGCAGCTCCCCACACACACACACACACGCAGGTGTGCGCCGCTTCTGCACGCACGCACACACACTGTGAGCCAACGGGGTGCCCAATCCGTCGGCTTGTGCTGCGCTCCCCGCCCCCAAAGCCTTCCAAATGCCATGCTGGTGCCCAATCCCCCATCGGCTCCACTGTCCTCACCTCCCCCGAGTACTGGGTGCCATGCTGGGAGCTCACCCCAGCGTGGTAATCGATGCTTTGGGCGACAGGTGTGCCCAATCCCCCATCGGCTGAATGCCCCCCTAACTGTCCTTGTGCCACGCTGGGAGCCCACCCCAGCATGGCAAACGTCCCACATCATCATTGGAAACAAAAAGAACACCTGTAAAGAAATAACGGTCCCACATAGTCTCCCTGCGCCCCCCATCCCACAACCCGCACTCACCCACTGCGCACCCTGCCTCCCCACACCCCCCTCACCCCATACTTACCTCCGGACCTCAGCAATGATCTTCGGTGGACCGGGAACATGTCTGCACTCTTCAAAGCCGACCGCGAACTGAGGAAATGTCGGTAAGCTGTATAATGGGCTAGATAGGGGGGTTTCAACTTTGTTGCATATCTCAGGCATTTTTTGGAATTTTTGCACCAAATTTTCAACATGGGGTTTTTGGGACCCCTTCTCATGAATGATGTCACTGTCATGGCATTATTCGGGCCTGAAGGGTGATTTCGCAGTCACTGCGCAAAATCACCTTTCCGGACCAGTTAAAGAAATTACACTGCCAGTGTTCGTAAGGTGGGCTCTCAAGAAGCCTATTTTGAAAATTTGGTGGAAAAATTTCAAAAAAACGACTGTTTTATTTAGTGCATGGCTAGAGTTCTACGTACGCATAAGGTCACTAATTTTCAATTTTCACTCCAGATTTTCAACATTGCCATTTTACCACACCTTCTTATAAGCAGTATAGCTGTCATTTTTCACATCTCACCCAAAACGTGTTTCCGCCCATGTGGCGCACAATGGCGCAGTCGGTGTGCTAAATCAATGTACTGGACAAATTAAGAAAATCACAGTGACACTGTTCATGAGCAGAGGTCTTAAAATGGCTATGTTGAAAATTTGGTGAAAAAATTCCCAAAAATGACTGTTTTACGAGTGTGCGTTGCGCAGTTCCTATGCATGCTCATAAGTTTACAAATTTAAAATTTTCACTCCAGATTTTCAACATTGCCATTTTATTACACTTCCTTATGAATAGTACAGCTGCCATTTTTCATATGCCGCCCAAAATGTGTTTTTGCACATGTAGCGCATAATGGTGCTGTTGGTGTGTGAAAGCAATGTTTGGGACAGATTAAGAAAATCACAGTTACACTTTTCATGAGCAGAGGTCTTAAAATGGCTATGTTGAAAATTTGGTGACAAAAGTCCATAAAATGACTGTGTTACGAGTGAGCATTGTGCAGTTTCCACACACCTGAAGTTCATGACTTTGTAATATTTTAAGTCCAGATTTTACCAGTGGCATTTTTCCCACTGCCTTATTTACAATACAGCTGTCATTTTTCACAACATGGTCAAGTGTGTTTTCACACTTTCAGCGCAGAGATGCTTGGTCGCTGTGGGAAATTATTGTTCGGGACAGATAAAGAAAATCACAGTGACACTGTTCATGATCGGAGGCACCAAAATGCCTGAGTTGACAATCTGCTGTAAAAAAATCCCCAACCTAATTATATTACGGGTGTGCGTTGCATAGTTTCTATGTATGCTCATGACTTCACCATTTTTTAAAATATTTTTACTGCAGATTTACAACATTGCCATTTTTTACTCCTCCCCATGAACAGTACAGCTGTCATTTTTACATCCTGTTCAGAATGTTTTGCACCTGTGGTGCTAAATGCTGTAGTCGCTGTGCATAAGCAGCTTTCGCTAAGAAGCTGATATTCCCTCTTCATGAGGTGGGGTCACAAAAAAAGCATGTTGAACATTTGGAGTGAAAATACCAACGAATGCCTGTGGTATTAGGGTTTCCAACTATAACGCCCAGCCCTGTAGAGAATGACAGGTATCAGGGGTGTGACTTGGCATTCTTGCCTGTAATGTTCATGCCATTCCACATCCTGCAGCCAGTGAGAAGCACTGAGGTATGCCTTGGTCTCTTCGGCCCCAAAGTTCACCCCATTCTCCTATATCGCACCCATTCCACTGTATTTCCCAATGGAATGGCATGCGCATAAGGACCAAAGACCCCAAGGAACACCGTGACACTTGCCAATGTCTGCAGGGTGGGGTGTACTGAAATGGCGTGGCCGTTATGCCTGATGACCCAAAGGCACACCCCAATGCCTGTCACTCTCTGCGGGGTGGTGGTGGGGTTGGCTTCAGTTCAATACTTCACTGCCATTACTATTACGCAGCTCTGTAACTTCTACACTATCACTGCCAATGCCAGCAAGCAAACATTCAGCATTGACAAATGCTTGTTTGTTTCTGCACAGCACGGCAGATGGCTGTGACTGTGATACTGCATTTTTATTATGTTCTTTTAAACATCCCATCTCAGCTGCAGCAGTGTCGCTGTTACCTCGCTCTGCTCAGTTATTTTTTGTGTTGTCGTGGCACTGTGTTTAAACTGTGTTGTTAACGTGGGTGAAAAACATTTACTGGTTGTCCGCTGCCCTGCCACATTGCACTGCTCACTCAACACTTCCTGTTTGTACCTGGCAGGGTTATAGAAGATCACAATTTGCAGCTGCTTCTTTTCTTTTCTTAGTAACTGCAAAAAAATGCCTTGTCCTGTTCTGGAGAGGGGTGTGTTAGAAAAGAATGACTATGTGGGGTGGGCAGGGGAGGGGACCAGGAGAGAGAGAACAGCACAAACACAGAGGAGACTTCAACAACAGGAAGACTTCAACTTCATTTTACTTTTTTTTTTTTTATTTCTTTATAAATAAATCCTACTGCATAAAAAAAAATGCCACAGGTAGCCTATTTTCTAAGCTCAATTATACCCGCAGGGAGAGCGGTATTGGGCAATACCAGACCTTCAAGAGGCTATAAGGCCCTCCACCTGCAGAGTCGGGCCTCATTGCACCTCTGGGCGGTCCAGTATTACCCAATACTGCCCACCCTGTCGGGTATTATTGCTTGCATGGTGTGACAGAGTGAAGGGTTTAGTGGTTGCTCACATCAGTAGCAGTAGGGAGGTTAGCAGGGGGTGGACCAGCAAGGATAAAACCCGAATGGAAAGTAGATCCCAGGGCAAATAGAGAACTCCAGGCAGATTAGATGGACCTTTGGTCTTTTTGTGGTCTGCTGCCACTGTCTATTTTTCTGTGCTTCTGTACTGGTGAGGCTTAACATGTTCATATTAGAGAAGAGGAGGCTGGCTGGCCCAGTGGTGATGAGGGTTGAGGCGCTGGATGCCACACCTCATGTCACGCGACCTGAGTTCGTACGCGAGCCTGGGGCATCGGATTGGCAGGGGAGGGATGGGATTGAGCATCCAGAGGACTGCTCTCCCATCCTGGGGAGAGATCCAGGGAATCTCCTTTCTGTAGTGGCCCCTGGTGACAACTGGGGGCACTTCTAGAGTGGTGCAGCAAGGGGTGATGTGCGGCAGATGTCGGCACGTTCGCAACGTCATTGCACGCTCGCACTCTGGGGACAAAATAGGAGGAAAATGAAAGCACAAAGCCTGTGGCAGCTTGATAGCTGCACTTCATTGTCTGGTGAATGCCTGGACAGGGGTGTGCTGGTAGTGGATCCTGGCCTGAACGCAGGGGCATTGGAGGGGGCCCCTCTCGATGGCACAGACGCCAGTTGGGCATGCACAATTCCAGGGTCGGCAGTGAGGAGAAGCGGTGGCTGAAGGTAGACAGGGACTGTGGCTGCAGGAGGATAAAAATAGAGGAGATAAAAAAAAAAAAGAGAAGAGGAGGCTAAGAGGGGACATTCCAGCAGTATGGGATTTTCAAATTCTGCTTCAGCCAGAATTCCTTGGAATTTCAGAAATTCTGCCTTAATTCTGCAAAATTTCAAAAATTCTGCCTAATTCCACAGTATTTCAGAAATTATGTCTAATTCCACGGAATTTCAGCAATTCCACCTAATTTCATAGAATTTCAGAAATTCTGCCTAATTCCACAGAATACTGTCAGAAGCAGAACTGTGAAATTCTGATAATGGAATGGAAACTGTGGAATCATATTCCACCAGTCTATGTAAACCGCAGAGTCACTTTCCGCAATATTTCATGTGTTACGATTTCTACACAATATTATTCCATGGTTTACATAGGAATGTATTTTGGAATTCTGCAGAATTCAAAAGAAAATTCTGAAAAACAATTTGGAGGTGAAATTGCCATTCTGCACAAATTCCTCTAGCATTATTCTGCATTCCTCGCAGCTCTAGGGGACATGATCTCAGTCTTCTGCATACTCAGGAGTACTGGCAAAGATTGAAAAGACAGATGTTTGAACCAGTGTCCTCCAACAGGACATGTGGACAAAGCCTGATGTTCAGAGGTGGTAAATTGAAGGGTGAAGCTCAGAGGTGGTAAATTCAAGGGCAACATTAGGAAGCACTTATTCTCCTGAAGGGTTGTGAACCTGTGGAACAATTCACCAGTGGAGAAAGTAGATCTGAAGACAGTACAGGCCTTCATGGGAAGTCTCAACAAATTTCTACTTACCAGAGAATCCCTGAATACCCTGGGTAGTGGGTAGTAGAGAAGGTAGGGAACCCCCTTTAATGTTTGCACAGCATACTTATTGTGGGGAAGCCTAGAAGAGCAGACAGTGAGAAGGGAAGGGCTGTTGTGGGGATGCCTAAAAGGGCAGACTGTGGGAAGGGAGCTCCTAAGGAGAACAGGGCAAGAGGGGCAGTCAGGGGAAACTCAGGTTACTTGATGGAGGCTGGCATAGAGTGTTACAATAAATCTGAGCTACTAAACAACCTAGAGGGGGAGGAAGGGGTTGGTGGAAATGAGGAAACTGATACAGAGGCCGGCGGAGGGAGTTGGATACCCATAGGGCATCACAGACCGGCGATGGAAAGAATAGAAATAGCCCCAGAGGGAGAAGGGGAAACGTAAATGTTAAGCAGATGGGGGAGATGCAACATATTGCAGACATGAGGGAGCAGAGCACGAGTGGAGAGAAACTGGGAGACAAGGAGGTGAGGGAGGCCCTTTCAGGAGGGGGGGTCTGTACCAAGGATGGGGCCCTAGGTAAAGGGGACCCACAGAGGGCCTCTGGAGGTAGGGTTACTATTACAAGGGGGTAGGATGGCTGTGTGGGGGAAGGGGAAACCATGAGGTCCAGAATAAATGGTTCGGATAAGAGAGGGTTAAAGTGAACACCTTTTCAGAGGGGGTCTGAGTTAAGTGGGCAAAATAACGAGGCAGAAAGGGAAGGGTGACAAGGGGGTCTCTAATAAGGCAGGAAGACTCCCATGGAATTGAGATCATGAATAAAGGGGGAAGGGGGCTGAGAGGGCATAGTGGAGGTAACCATAAGGATGATGGCGGTGTTAAGGTTCTGTTATTGGGAGACTGGATGATTAGGGGTATCCAGTGGGAGGGACAGGGGGTGGATGCCATAGCCAGGTGAAGGTAGTGAGTATCTCTGGGCTGACAGTGCACAGAGCAAAGTTCATGGTGTACGAACTGGTTAGGGATTGTGGAGGGAAACTGATGTCCTGGTGCATTTGAGAACTAACGATCTAGAGGGAAATAGCATTTTGGAAATCCAAGCAAGGTTCCGAGAACTTGCCATTGTCTGTCGGGATAATGGATGCGACATTTCCTTTTCGGAGATATTGATGGTACCAAAGGCCTCAGTGGAGAAAAAGAAGCTCACAGAGGTTAATGACTGGCTCAGGAAGTGGGTGAAGAGAGTGGGTTGGGGTGTTAGGAACTGGAAAGGAGTTTGGGAGGATAAGGGATCAGATGCCAAGGACAGGTTTCATCTTGCCCCATTAGGGAAGGAAGCCTTAAACAGGGGTGGCTGACTACATACAAGAAAGATGGGGTTTAAATTTGTGAGGGGGTGATAAGGGGGTGCTGACCAGAAGCCCTCTCCTCCAGATGAGGGGAGTAGCCTTCAAACCCAAGGGGGGAGGGGAGAAACAGACTGGGGGAGGAGCTTAGAAGGAGCAGAGGGAGGATGGAAGTATAAGGAACCTGGGTGAGGTTTGACAAAGGGGATAAGGGGTGGGGGTGGTGTTAGTAAATGCCAGGAGCTTGGGAAACAAGTTGCCAGAGTTTCAGGCCATGCTGTTCAGGGGGGGGGGTTGAGGATGGATGTGGTGGCAGTCACGGAAACGTGGGCCAACAAAAACCATGACTGGGACCTAAACGTCTGGGAGTACACTATGCTTAGGAAAGGTAGAAAAGAGGGCAGAGGGGGTGGAGTGGCTATGTTCATTAGAGATGACATAGAATTGCTACGGTAGAAGAGGCAGAGTGAAATATGGAGGCCTTATGGGTCACCTTACGAACCCCAGCAGGAGGTAAGGTCAAGCTGGGTGTGGTATATAGGCCCCCTGGGATGAGTGATGTTCTGGAGGATGGTTTGCCGGACAACATCATTGCCCAGTGTGGACCAAAAGGGGAGGGAGTGGTGTTGATGGGGGACCTTAATATGCCAGGTACAAACTGGAGAACCATGTCCTGTAAGGTGGCCAAGGAGCAGAGGCTGCTGGAAGGCTTCCAGGATGTGTTCTAACACAGCATGTGATGGAGCCCACAAGGAGGGGCATGTCCTGGCATGGTTCTGGCAGATGGGGATCTGGTAGGACCTGGTTGATAGGATCCCTGACTGGGAGTGACCACAATACTGTCTGGTTTCAAATAAGCATGGGGGAGATCTAGGACACTGGCAGTGGACTTCAGGGGGGCAGAATTTGTGGGCATGGAAAATATTCTCAAGGATCACTTGAAGGGGATTACAACAATGACAAATGTGGAAAAGAGATGGGAGATCATAAAACGGGGACTTCATGAGGCAGTCAGGACCTGCGCTAAGGTGAAGCATAAGGGAACAAGGTCACATAAACCATGCTGGTGGTCCAGTGAGGTTCAGGTAGCGGTCAGAGAAAAGAAGGCTGCCTACAAAAAATATAAAACAGCGAGAGGGGATAGGGAAAATGATATGTACCATCTTGCATCTAGAAAAATCACCCGGATGGTGCGGGGGGCAAAGTCCAGTAAAGAGCAGCGGATGGCACAGGGGATATGGGGAAGGGAAAAGGGGTTCTTCCGGTACATTGGGGAGCAGAGAAAAAACTTAGGGCCATCTCGGCAGATTGAGATCAGAAGGAGAGTGGGTGGAAGAGGCGAGGGACCAGGCAGAGGTATTACACGAGTACTTCGCCTCTGTGTTCTCTAGGGAAGGGGATGGGATATCTACAAAGCAAGGCACGATGGGGATAGAAGCGGTAGCGAGTGGGATCAGGAGAGCAACAGAAATGGAGCAAGAGGGAGGGAGAGGTACCCAGGGGTGTCACATCAGGATAAGGATAAAAAGGCCAGTAAGGTGGAGGGGCCGGATGATGCTATCTCCACCGAAAGGGTGTGGTTAGCCCTTAAGGTCCTAAAGAAAGATAAATCTCCTGGGCCGGATGACATTCATCCGAGAGTACTATGGGAATTGACGGACATACTGGCTGCACCCCTGGCAGAGCTCTTCAGCAGGTCACTTGAGACAGGGAGGGTACCTAGGGATTGGAGAGAGGCACATGTGGTGCCAATCCATAAAGGGTGGTCGAGGGAAGTACCAGGTAACTATAGACTCATTAGTTTGACATCGTTGGTGGGAAAAGTAATGGAGACTATACTAAAAGAACGATTGTGGGTGTACTTGGAGGAAATGGGAGGTCTGGATAGTCTGCAGCATCGGTTTGTGCCAGGTAGATCGTGTCAAACCAATCTTGTGGAGTTCTACGAATGGGTAACATCAGAACTGGACAGGGGAAAGCCCGTGGATGTATTAATCTTCCTTGTCAATCTTCACCATTCATTACTTCCTGGGTGTAAGCGGAGGCGCCGCACTCGCACGGAGCTTTTTTTTTTTTTTTTTAGTGTTGTTTAACGGCCCCGCCCTCGAGAGCGACATCATGCGCTATGCGAGGGGCGGCTGTTAGAAGGAGCCGACTCCTCCAACTCAGTTCTGTTTCTCCCGCCGTCGAGGCAGCACCTGTTTTCGGAGCGTCCATTCTCCACTGCGTCAGCGACTCCTCTTTTCCACACACTCGACGCCGATCGGTAAGACCGTTCTTTTTCCTTTAAAGCGGCGCCGGGTGTGTTTTCCTACTGTTTTTTCTTGTTGATTTCGCGTTATGTCCGGGTCCGGAGCTAAACGTGTTTCGAAGACGGGCCGCGCCCCTATGCGTCGGTGTTACTGTGGCCGGCATTTCTCCGTCTCGGACCGGCATGACGTTTGTCTTCGTTGCCTGGGACCCAACCATGACATGGATTCGTGCGACGCCTGTTTCTCCATGGACCGCCGTGTCCTCGAAGTCCGCGCATTCAAGCTTGGCAAAGCCCCGCCGACCTTCCGGGGACGACGTCGCTCAAGGGATTCTCAGGTAAGGTCTCTAGGCCCTTCCCCCGGGTCCCCTCCCGGGCCTATACGGTCTGAGGAGGAGGGGTCCTCGCCTTTTCTTGCCGAGGAGGAGGCCCCTTCTGCGGTGTCGGGGAGCGCCGAGTCCTTCCCGGCCGCTGCGCCGACACCGCCTCGCAGTCACCTCTTCGGAGGTGCAGGCCCCTGGCGAGGCCTCGACCTTTTGGGCTCAGCTCGGTGGATCTCGACGCCGCCTCGCGCTGCTGATCCTGGCGCTGTCATGTGCCGTGATCGACGGCGTCGCTTACGGCGCCATGGAGTCTCTGGGCACTGCTCAAGGCGCTGGTGATCGGAGCGGCGCTGCTGGTGCCGCGATCCGGCGCTGCTTCGCGGCGCCGTGATCGGGCGCGCCGCTGCCGGTTAGCCTTGGGCGCTGCTTCGCGCGCGATGGACAGGCGGCGCTGCCTGGCGGTGCCGCCGCCTTCCACACACGCCCCGCACCGTGGGCCTGGTCCTTTCCAGGCGGCACTGCCTCGCCGCGCCAGTGGGTGTGGAGCTAGGCCTGCTGCTACCGCGTGAGGGAGGCGAGGCGCCCTTGGTACCGGGCGCTCATGCCCGTAGCCTCGGGACCCTGGGTGGCCAGCATTGAGGTCCTGCTGGTCTCTGCCTCCTCGGAGGCGATGATTCAGACGGGACCATCCTGGCACCCCCACTCTTCGGAGTCTGGGTCCCCGTGGCTAGAGGTGCCAGGCGGCGAGCGGGCTCCTCCTCTGTCCCCCTTCCGCCGCCTCCTGAGGGTTCCCGGCTGGGGTGGCTGGAGCCCTGGGGCAGGCGTGGGTGACGCAGGGGAGGCTCCTCTCTGAGGCCCGTGACAGCTACCTACGGGTGCTGTCCCTCTAGGGACAGGGGACGCTGTGGTCGAGGAGGAGGGCCTCTCTGAGTCCGAGGGGTCGAGGGCAGGGGTCTGCTGCTCGGTCTTCCTTGGCCACCCAGGGGTGGCCAGGAGCCAGTGCAGAGCCTCGCCCCTCCTCCAGGGTTCTAGGGTGTCCTCTCGCGCGCTTAGTGGACTGCCCTTCTGGATCCATGCAGTCCCGGCCACAGGGGAGGTTCTCCCCAGGGCTCTTCCAGGCTCCGCTTCCCCAGAGTTCCGCCTCATGCCTGGTCTGATATCCGGGATCCCCTTCCAGGGCTCCTTTCCCCGGATTCCAGAGCCCTCGCAGAGAGCAGTTGCCTCCGCGGAGGTGCCCCTCTCCCATCTCTCTGCCTTCACCACCCCCACTCCCAGGCCATGTCGGCCCTACGGGTCCGTTATCCTGGGAGCAGTTCAGGGGTTCTGCGGCGGCCTTCCCCTCATATGTTAGGTACATGCATGAGCGGGTCTTTCGACTCTCCCCACCGCCGCAGGAATCCTCTGGGCATTCCAGTTCCCCATCATCCTCGTCTCCCTCCTCCGAGGGAGAGGAACCCCCTGCTCATCTGTCCTCCGATGCTGATTTCACAGAATATCAGCGTTTCCTCTCGAGGATGGTGAGGGATCTCCGGATTTCCTACGTTCGAAGAGACAATACCGAACGGGAGACGCGTGAATTCCTTGGTGAGTTCAGTGCCCAGCATCTGGTGGTACCTTCCTGGCCTATCCCCTTCCAGGAGGCGTCTATCCGGTCATGGCAGTCCCCTGCCGCTTCTTCCCCAGCCCCGGCGGACTGCCAGCGTAGGTATTGTGCCCCCTCTGAGTCTCTAGGTTCCCTTCCCAACCCGTCCTCAGGTTTGGTATACCTGGATACTCCTTCTGGGCGCCGTTGCCTGGCGCACGACCGCCCACCGGATTCGGACTCTCTCCAGTTCGACCGTTGGGGGCGAAGAGTGTTCTCTTCTTCGCGTGCGAGTGCTTGTATTGCATCACATCAGGCTCACCACGCTGCCTACAACCGGCATCTGTGGTCGATGATGTCCCAGCTGCTGGCATCTATGCCTGATACGGAGCAAACCAGACAAGCCGTTGCCCTCTCCGCGGTAGGCCTGGAGCTGGCAAGACACCATGCAAGGGCATCTTATGACGCCAATGAGGTGGCTTCCAGGCTTGCGGGGACAGCGATCTGCATCAGGCGGACGGCATGGCTTCGTCTTTCCAGGTTGTCACCCCTGGCCCGGCGTAGGGTGATTCGCCTCGCCTCCGGGGACCTCGCTCTTTTCTCTCCAGAGCTAGAGACTTTTACAGGGGCTCCTCCGTCTCCTCGTCCTCGGGAGGCACCTCCTAGCTCTTCTCCCTCTTAGGCTTTCTGAATAAGCCAGGGTCTTCTCCTTCTGTTTCTCACCAGCAGAGGCTGGGGTCTTGTTCCCTCAGGGTATGGCCTCTTCCCCTCCTGGGAAGAGGAGCTTATACTCACCAGGAAGTAATGAATGGTGAAGATTGACAAGGGAGATAGGAAAATTACGCACCTACCGTAATTCTTGATCTTCTTTGTATCTTCACCATTACTTACACCCGCCCACCATCCCCTCAGTGCCTCTTCCTGTGGCTTCTCCACCTCCCGTCTCCTTCTCTCTCTGCATTTATATGAAATATAGGAAAATTTCCTAAATTTTCCAAAAAAAAAAAAAAAAAATCTTTTTGAGGGGGGTTCTAAAATCCAGAAAAATTACTTACTCTAAGATTCATGGGCCATCTCGTGGATTGCATTGGCGATCAGACTGCACAACTATCTCTTGCTATTCTTATGGCAGATACCTCTGGGGTTTTTGGCCTGGCTCAGGCTATTCAGTTTTGATCCTGCAATCCCGTGTTCAGATAGTTGCCCTGAAATCTGTTTCCCCCCTCTATTCTTATCTTGCAGAGCAGAGGAACGAGTACGTCTGTTCCTTTCTCTTTAAAAAAAAAAAAAAATGCTGAGGGAACTCTCTCCGACTGCTGTAGGCATCTTGGTATCTGGGTCATGCATCTACTAAAAAAAAAAAAAAAAAGAATGGAGAAATCAAACAAGAAAGCAAATGAGAAGGTAGGCTATCCCTCTCGCTGTTTTGCTAGTGGTTTCTCCCTTTAAGTGTCCTCCTGGACAATTTTTACAGTAGAGCTCTGCTGACCATATCCAATTTTAGCCAGCCTAAGCCTTGCCTGCCTTAGCCAGTCAGTCTGAGTCCCATTTCTATCTTGAAACGCCTGAAAGGCTTATATTTTCATTTCTAAACCCCTGAGCAGCGCCTCATGCTGCTGGGGTTTTATTCTTCCCACCCGGCTGTCCTCCACTTAACACCCTCCGCGCCAGGAGCCGAGGTGGTGTCAAGAACAATGGCATGTTGAAGATGAGGACTATGCCCTCCTGAGTCTGTCTAGCGGGTTCGGTGAACCTCTCTTCAGCTCTATCTCCGGGATTCTTGCTTCCCTTTAGTCGAGCCTTCAGCTAAGCTAACTATGCTCGTTGGGCCTTCTGGTCCCTTCAACATCCCATCTCTCTCTTCTCTTCTTCTTCTTCTTCTGTTTTCTCATTTTCTACTCATCTCCTCCTCCAGAGTCGCCCAGGTAAGGAGGCCCTGCACTCCTAGGCTAGGATGTTCTTATCTCCTCTGTCCTTCCTCCATCGGCTTATTCCTTTTCAGTTCATTCTTCCTTGCTTTGCTATCCCTCGCTATCTTGCCTCGCTATCTATATTTTCTGCTTTCACTTTTGCCTCTCCGGCTCACAGAACTGAGTTGGAGGAGGAGTCAGTGCTTCTAGCGGCCCTTGCCGCATAGCGCATGATGTAGCTCTCGAGGCGTTAGGACAACGCTTACAAAAAAAAAAAAAAAAAAGCTCCTGGTGACGGGTGCGCGCCTCCGGCTTACACCCAGGAAGTAATGAATGGTGAAGATACAAGAGAAGATCAAGAATTACGGTAGGTACGTAATTTTCCTTTCTTGGACTTCAGCAAGGCATTTGACTCTGTCCCCCACAATGGTCTGGTGGAGAAACTGACGGGGTTGGGAGTAGGCCCTTTGATGGTCAGATGGAGGTACTGCAGGGCTCGGTCCTGGGTCCGATCCTGTTTAATGCATACATTTCGGACATCAGGGAGAGTATAGGGTATGAAATGAGTCTCTTTGCTGATGACTCCAAGATGGGAGCAGTAGTTGAGGGGGAAGAGGGGAGGTTGGCCCTGCAAGGGGACCTGGAAACCCTGGAAAGGTAGGCTCACACATGGAAATTAAATTTCAGTTTCACCAAGTGCAAGGTGTTACATCTTGGGCGGGGAAACCCTAAACACAGGTACACCCTGGGAGGAGAGGTGCTGGAGGCCTCAATAGGGGAAAAAGACCTAGGGGTCATGGTGGATGCATGTATGAATAACTCTGAGCAGTGCAGGAGAGTGCCTAGCAAAGCAAACAGGATGTTGGGATGCATCGTAAGAGGATCACCTCTAGGAGCAGGCAATCCTTACCCACATCTTGGGTACTGTGTACAGTACTGGAGACCACACTTGAAGAGGGATATACAGCTCCTGGAGAGGGTACAGAAGAGGGCAACTAAGATGATACGAGGACTAGGGGATTTGACGTATGAGGACAGACTTAAGGAGCTCTGCCTGTTTTCATTGGAGGAGAGGAGAGAGGGGGAGACATGATTGAGGTCTTCAGATACCTCAAGGAATAAACAGGAGTAAGCATGGAGGGATCTTTAGACTAAAGCAGGAGGTATCACCAGAGGGCATGGTTTGAAGTTGGAAGGTGGAAGGGTGAGGGGAAGAGGAGGAGGTTTTCACTGAGGGTGGTAGATCCTTGGACGCGCTGCCTGGCGAGCTGGTTCAGAGATCAACAGTAGAGGGCTTGAGAGAGGGTTGGACAGACACAGAAAGCGGATGTATCAGATGATGGCCTGGCCCGGGGGGTGGGGATGGATGATAGGGGTTTCTGGAACACAAGGGGGGGAGAGCCTCGGTACCCAACTAGGGATCTGAGGTTTGAGCAGACTTGATAGACTGTAAGGCCTAATCTGCTGGCAATTAGTATGTTATTCGTAACTGCTTATGAAGTGGGGGAGATGTGGACATGGCATACCTAGAGTCCCTTATGAACTGAAATTACTATGTTACTATGATTTTCAAACCCTCTTCAACAACCAGGACTTGCACCAGAGGCTGAGGGGTTGGAGAGAGTCATCCCCTTTGTTCTAGAGACTCTCTCCCCAGCGATTGCCATTTGAAATGGTCTATTTGACCCACTGGCACCTGGAGCAGCAAATCTACAGTGGTTAGCCCCGTCCCCTCCCACCCAGGACCCAATCGCTGTGGTACCAGAAGGGGCCTGCATTTTTCAAAGTTTAAATCTAGCAAAAGACTGAAATGGCTTAAAAGCCGCAACCAAGTGCCACTTGCCAGCACACACGGACTTGCACCAGAGGCTGAGGGGTCGGAGAGAGTCATCCTCTTTTAGAGGCTCTCTAAAATAGAAACATAGATTTTGATGGCAGATAAGGACTGCATGGCCCACCCAGTCTGCCCATTTCCCTACCTGATGGATAAGCTGCAGATCCTAGTTAACCAGCAGCCTACTTCTTCCTACCCCCACCCCATAGAATGGCCTTATGACTATTCCATGCATGCTTGAATTCCACCACTGTTTTTGACTCCACAGCTTCCTCCGGAAGGCCGCTCCATGCATCCACAACCCTCTGTGAAAAATACTTCTTAAATTACCTCAGAGGCACCCTCTTCTATCTTCAAATTGTGCCCCCTTGTTCTTGCACACCTCTTTTGAAAGATGCTACCTCTTGGACTTTGTTGATTCCCTTGAGGTACTTGAAAGTTTCTATCATGTCCCCCCTCTCCCTCCTTTCCTCGAGGCTATACATATTAAGCTCCTTAAGTCTCTCTTCATATGTCTTCCGGTGCAGACCCTGCACCATTTTAGTTGCCCTCCTCTGGACAGCTCTGGACAGCTTCCATCCTGTCTATGTCTTTGCAGAAACTGGGTCTCCAGAACTGCACGCAGTACTCCAGATGGGGTCTCACCAGCTGTCTGTACAGAGGGATAATAACTTCCTGTTTTCTACTGGTGATGCCTCTCCCTATGCATCCCAGTTTCCCCCCAGCCCTCCTTGCTGCCCCCTCACATTGCTTGCCCATCTCTAGGTCATCTGATATGACTACCCCAGGTCCCTTCCATTTTTGTTGTTGTTAGTATCTCACCCTCCCCTCCCATTGTGTACTCTTCCCTGGGTTTTTGTTTCCCAGGTGCATTACCTTGCACTTTAGTATTGAATCTAAGCTGCCACATTTGACCATTCCTCTAACCTTGCCAAGTCCCTTCTCATCCTTTCCATCTCACCTTGAGCATCAACTCTGTTGCAGATCTTTGTGTCATCTGCAAAGAGGCATACTTTTCCTTCCAGTCCCTCTGCAATGTCGCTTAAAAAGACATTGAAGAGGACCGGTCCTAATACTGAACCCTGCGGTACCCCGCTAGTAACCCCCGTTTCTTCAGAGTGGACTCCATTTACCATTACTCTATGTGTCCTATTCTCCAGCCAATTCTTTACCCAGGCTGTCATCTTGGGTCCCACTCCCAGGCTGGCTAACTTGTATATTAATCTTTTGTGTGGGACTGTGTCAAATACCTTGCTAAAGTCTAGGTAGGCCATGTCCACAGCCCCTCCCTGATCTACTACTTTGGTTACCCAGTCAAAGAAATCTATTAGATTCATCTGACGTGACCTTCCCGCTGTGAATCCATGCTGCCTTGGGTCCTGTGACCCTCTGGCCTCTAGATATTTAACAATTCTTTCCTTCAGAAGTGATTCCATCATTTTCCCTACCACTGAGGTTAAACTAACAGGTCTGTAGTTTCCTGCTTCTGCCTTGCTCCCACTTTTGTGAAGGGGAATCACATCTGCCCTCCTCCAGTCCTCGGGTACCACCCCATCCTCACATGATTTGTTAAAGAGGGTAGTCAGTGGTGTCACTAGTTCTACCCTTAGTTCTTTTAGAATTCTGAGATGAATCCCATCAGGCCCCATTGCTTTGTCCGCCTTCAGTTTTAAGAGTTCTTTCAGAACCCTTTCTTCTGTAAATGGGCTGGTATCAACTTCTGTATCCAGAGTGTTTCTATTGTTTGTTTTAGATACTCCCCCCTCTTCATTTATAAATACTGAGCAAAAATATTTGTTTAGTATCTCTGCCTTTTCAGTCACCCTCTGCCCACTCCCCAGCTATCACAGTTTGAAATGGTCTGTTGGACCCACCAGCACCTGGAACAGCAAATCTACAGCGATCATCTGAAAACAGTTGTATGTTGTTTATCTGATGATGGCTGTCTGTGGTTGCTTGTGTGGTGTCTTTTGCTTCTTTGAGGGATTGGGGAGTTAGGGTTGGAAACCCTAATGCCACCTTTCCCTGCTTTTGTGGCATTAGGTTGAACCCTAACTGTGCATTAACGCAGTTTTTGTAATGAACATACATATATTTTTTGCAAAACCTGTTAACTCATCAGTTAGAGTTAAAGATGTGCAGGGCTTAGTTCCCAACCCCAGCCTTTCTCATTTTGCAGTGGCAAACCAGGCATGGGGTTCCTCTAGGGTCTCTCCAGCTCAACGCTCATCCCATTCTCATACACTTTACAAATCTCAGCTCATGGAAGGTGGTGAGCATTAGGCTGGAGAACCCCAAGGCACACCCCACGCCTGGTTTGTTGCCTGCAGGGTGGGGGTGGGGTGTTAGAGTTGGGAACCCTAACATCGCATTTTCCTACTTTTGTCCTTTTAACCCTAACTGATACATTAACAGGGTTTTTTTTTGTTTGTTTTGTTTTTTGCAAAGAAGATAGATTTTTTCCCATAGTTTATTTTACCCAGCGATGATGCACGTAATTTCCAGTGGGTTCCTGATTTTACCCATTAACACAGCTGGGTGTACTGGAACACTGCAGGGTTTTAAATAATTGATTAGCAGTTTTTTTTCTTGGGACAATACTAACTATACAGAAAGCATTTATATAGGTTTTCTAGAAGTGTTGTGCTTGTTAAACACAGTGAGGCAAGTGCTGTGCATTTTCACAATGTTTTAGAACTTTTATGAGCAAAACACTAATCAATTTTTAGAGTTAAATAAAATCCTGCACTGGGAGGTTAAGTGACTTGCCCAAGGTTACCTTGTGACTGGCTATAGTGGGGTTTAAACCCTGTGATCTCCTGGTTCCCAAATCAGTGCTGTAACCAGTTGACTGCACTGCCATGGCTTTGAAAGTGACCCCTCTCCCAAGAGGGACTAAAGAAGATGTTGCCATGCCTTGGCTTTGTTGAGGGTGCTCCCTCGCCTAAGTGGGACTGAAGAAGATTCTTCCCTGTCACTTTATTGAGTATGTCAACCACAACGTTTTGTGTGACTGAGACGGCACAGAAGAATCCAAAGTGCTGCCACTGCTACTGCGATGAGACATGAATGTATTCCTCACAGTAACAACATGGGTAAAATGTGTCTTCCCTTTTTGGTAACCTACACTAAATGATCCCAGCAAGTCTATTCCGACAACATCAGGAAAAACAGCTCCTACAGGAAAATGACTGGTGTTCTGGCAGTAGATTTATATCTTTGCTGAAGAGATCTGTCACCTCAGAGTCCGGTCCCAGTTCCAGTAGCTGTGTTTTCTTAGTTTTGACTGCTGTTTTATTATGTTGTAGCTTTTCTGAGTTTGTTCAATACTCTGTATTAGTTTAGCTTAGTTTTGTATAATTCAGTGTTTTTGTTTTCACCAGTTCTGTAGCAGTTCCCTGCTTCAGTTTGAACTTCTGGTATTAAAACAAGTAAAATACCATAAAGTTATTTTGGTTTAAATTGGCTTTTATTTTTAAAACAGTTTTTCCTTTTTCACAAATACAACCACTAAGAATATTTTGGCACTTTTTGTTAATTGGCATAACAGGAAGGCCAAAAAAAGAAACACAGCCTACAGAATCTAAACTGTGAAAATCATGTAAGCACTGTTTGGCAAAAGCAGATAGCCATGACCTTTACTTTGATTGTTTGAGCCAAGATAGTGAGCTCGAACATTGCAATCTGCAGAGTTTTCTGCCCTAAGGCAAAGCGAAAAAAGGGCAGCTAAACATCAGTCTTCATCTGTGCAACCTTCTACAACACCTTCACAAGAGTAATGTCTTGTGCAACAAACCCATTTAAAAATATGGAGAAAGGTACCACTGATGGTATAAAGTATGTTTTAGATGGATTCCCCCCCCGCAGTGGTCTGTGGCACTCGGTGAGACTGTACAATGCCTCTGTCCATCAGGTGTGGAGAGGTACGACTGTGACTGCGGCCTGCTGCAGAGCTCGTTAGGAGGATACTGCCTCCCGTATGCATATCTTATGGGAGTGCCTGGCCCGCACTCCATTCTTACATGACTTGGAAGATGGATACAATCACATATTTACAGTCCCCCTTGGAATCACACCCACTTTATTGGTAATGTAATGTATTTGCTTGGAGGTGTTGTCGATTGCTGATAAGAAATCTATAATAAAACACTGGTTCTAGGGACATGGATATGTTGTTCATCCACACTCATTGGCAGTATCCTTGCCGCTTTAAATCTTGCCGGAAGGTCTTCAAGCTTGCTCCTCCCACCCACCCGGGTGGTATAACTCTCGGCTCCGCCCCATGACGCCAGATCTTCCTTACCGCTTGGAAGCTCAGGTTCCCTCCTTAACGCTCTGCGTTTGCGACTGGTTCCTATTTCTCCGTTTGCGGATTTAAAAATAAATTTGCAAAAGACTTCAGTCTTCATCCCGCGCTCGCGATGGACAAATCGACTCGGATTTCGAGATGCCCATGCGGGCAGAAGATGTCTGACGATCCACACTCCACGTGTGTCTACTGCTTAGGCCTTGAGCAGACCGCGGCTTGCGACCTGTGCTCATCTTTCTCGGCTACGTCCTCGAAGACGTGCTGCCCGATTGCAACTGCGACTGCGTCCGAAGCGTTCCCTCGGTGAAGTCCAAGGAGGCCCGGTTGGCGGTGTCCGTGGCGGTGTTCGGCGGATCAGCTCGACGGATGGTCGCCTCAAGAGGAGGGCGCGGGCCAGAGTCTTCTCGGCCGCGCATTTATCCCGCCTCTCTGGGTTCTTCCTACACGGCTTCCTTTAAGGAGCTTTGTCTGTCCCTCTCCACTAAAGGAGAAGGGCCTGCGCTGCTGGACCTTATTCTCGGTCCAAAAAGAGGACAGGGGTAAGTCCCCCGTCGGCGCTCTTGGGAGGCGGAAAGGTCCCTCCTCCGGCCGTCGTCCGTCCGGCTTCCGTCCATCGCTCGGCTTGGCCACTGGCCTCACGGTGTCCCCGCCAGGTCAGTTGACCGAGACTCCCACTGATGAAGTCGAGATTTTCTCACCCATTGGACGGGCTGTCGCCTTTAGCAGCCGAGATTCCCTCTCCGGTTCCCCGGGAGGAGTTGAGGATCCTGGCTCGCCTGTGCCTCCGGTTCCGGAGCCCTCGGATGGACCTTCCGAGCCGAGGGGAGTGCCGGTTCCGGCCGACACCTCCCCGCACCGACCCCGGAAATTCCGGGACTCTCGGTCTCGGTCTCGGACCTCTTCGCGGTCCAGCCGTTCCCACCGTCATAGGCGGTCTCGGTCTCGGCACTGCGGTAAGCGGCGTCGCCGCTCGTCCTCGTCCTCCTCCTCGGATGAGGGGAGGCTTCGGCGTAAATTACGTCGACGGTACGAGGACCTTATGTTGCAACAGCTCCTCCTGGCCGGGAATAAGCCGACCCCGGCGCCTTCCCCGCCATTATGGCTGTCACCGAACTGCCGACACAACCCCCGACTTGTCCGAGGGAGCTCATACCCAGGCCGGGTTGTTCGGCTAAAACCAGCTGCTCCACCGATTCCGTGGAACCTCCGCCCACAGCCACCACATTGGGGCTCCGACCAAGGATTCTCGGTCGGCTAAGGGTTTACCCCATCGGCTGTCAGTTACCCTCACTCCCGACCGACCTCGGCAGGTGAAGGGTGGCTCAGGCCAGAGGCAGCTCTTCGAGGACTCTTCCGAGTCCGAAGATGATTCCTCCTTCTTCTCCAAGCGACTGGACTTGGAGTCTTCAGGAGGTCAGTCAATGGACGATAGCCCGTCGTCCTTCCTAGGACTGCTTCGGCTCATCTCGGAGTCTACCGGGATGGAGCTCGAACCCGTTTCCAAACGGGCCAGGTATCCCCTCACGGAGATTCTGGACCGAGGGGATTCTCCGACGGAGGCCTTTCCGGTGGCCGAGGCCATAGTGGGTCCGGCACTGGAACTTTGGCAGCGCCCTGCTTCCTGCCCTGCGCCTTCGGCCAGGATGGCCAGGAAGTATGCGGTCCCCACTGGTTCCTTGTCCGGTTTTTCGGAACACCCTCTGCTGAGGGGTTGTTACCGACAGCTCTGCTGGCCGCAACGCCAGGGATGTGGACAAACCTCCTGACAAGGAGTCCAAGAAATTGACCATGCTCGGCGCAAAAGTCTACGCCATGCTCCTCTCGCCTTCGCTAGCCAGTTCGGCCGTCCTCATGGCACATTTTTCTCATGCCCTGTTGGGCTCCCTGGATGAGGTCATCCTCATCTTCCGCCCGATCTGCAGACTACGGTTAAGCAGGTGCGGGACCAGGGCAGGCAGTGGCCAAACAGCAGCTCCAGACTGCTTTGGATATGGGGACTCATGTGCCAGATCGGTGGCGGCCGCAGTGGCTATGCGTCGGCGGGCTTGGCTGAGGATATCCACCTTACTGATACCCAGCACAAGTTGGCGGATGTTCCCTTTTGGGACTGACCCTTCGGCCCTGGGGTGGAAGGTCACCTGCAGAGGATCGAGAAGTCCAATGCCACCTTGACTCGGGTCTCTTCCGCTCAGAAGGACAAAGGCCGCGAACCACAGCCTAAGCCCTTTCGTCCTTCTGTGCCCCGGCGCGCCTGCCCAGCAACGCCAGGGCCAGCAGGCTCGGCCTTGGCATCCCAAACCCAAGCCGCCGGCTTCCTCTAACAGGAGGCAGGGAGGAAGGGCCCAGGAGGTCCTCGGCCGTCCTCCTCCAAGCCTGCCCAGTGACGGCTGAGGGTGTCGCCCCCATCCCGTCTACCTTACTCCCTGGGTCCCCCGTGGGGACGGCCCGCACTCTGCTCCACCTGGTCCGCTGTTACCACGGACAGGTGGGTCTTGGAGGTGGTGGGAAGAGGCCTGCCTCTGGAATTCGAGCAGGCACCACCCTTCAGAGCCGTCGCCCCTCGGGGGGCTTCGGGATCCCCAGCCTCACTGGCGGCTCGTCGAGCCGACATCGCTCTCCTCCTCCAGAAGGAGGTGGTAAGAGAGGTGGTGGACCCTCCTTCAGACCCAGGGTTTGTGTCCAGGTACTTCCTGGTTCCGAAACGGACGGGGGGCTGGCGCCCCATTCTCGACCTACACGACCTAAACAAGTTCCTAAGGTCTCGAACCTTCAGGATGGTCACTCTGGCTCAGATAATACCATCCTTGGAACGCGGCGTGTGGTTCTGCTCTCTGGACTTGCAGGACGTTTTCCCGTCCCTATCCGTCCGCTCACCAGAGATTCCTTCGCCCGAGCGGAAGGATCTCTTCTAGTTCCAAGCCATGCCCTTCGGCTTGTCTCCAGCTCCCAGGGTCTTCACCAAATGCATGGCAGTGGTGACAGCATTCCTGGGCGCCGAGGGTCCGGTGTACCCTTACCTGGACGACTGGCTGATAGCAGCTCCTCCAGGAAGGAGGCGGAGTGGTCCAGAGATCTGGCCCTCCAGGTCTGTTTCAACTGGGCCTCCTTATCAACGAGGCCAAGTCGGAACTCGAGTCAAGCAGGTGATTTTATTCATTGGGCGCAGCTCGACTCTCTTCGAGCCAGAGCTGCCCCGCGGACAGGGCCGAGGTTCTTTCCTCCTTGCCCGATCATTTCTGGTTGGGCAATGGCGCCCTGCCGGGACTTCCTGCGCCTCCTGGGTCTCATGGCGGCCTGTACCAGCGTGGTCCGTTGGGCCCGCTGGAACATGCGTCCCTTCAGTGGGGACTGGCCAGCCAGTGGTCACAACGCTGCGATCCCTTGACCAGCTTAGGTCGGTGACAGGGATGTGGAACGCTCCAGTGGTGGACCGCTCCAGATCATTTGCAGGAGGGCATCCTGCTCGTCCGCCCGAGCCGACGGTCTCTCTCGACCGATGCCTCTCTGATGGGTTGGGGTGCCCATCTGGGGAACACTGGCTCATGGCCTCTGGTCCTCGCGGAGTCCCGATGCACATCAACCTGTTGGAGCTCCGAGCGTCCGCCTAGCTCACCGCCTTTGCCCGCTCCTCCGGGTCAAGTGGTCCGAGTCCAGACGGACAATACCACGACCATGTACTATCTAAACCGCCAGGGCGGACGCGCCATGCTTCTATGCAAGGAAGCTCTCCGCATTTGGTCACTGCGCAGCCTGGAGGCGGATCTCCTAGCCATTCACGTGGCAGGAGCCTCCAACACCCTGGCCGATGCCCTGAGCCGGATAGGGGCTGCATCCCACGAGTGGTCTCTCCTGCCGGAGGTAGTACAGCATCTGTTCTCCCTTTGGGGCACACCTCAGGTGGACCTGTTTGCCTCCATGGAGAACGCGAAGCTGAGTCTGTTCCATGCCCGCCCCCCTCAGCAGGGCTCGCTGCAGGGGGATGCCTTCTCGAGGCAATGGACCCCGGGCCTCTTTTACGCCTTTCCCCATTTCCTTGATCCACAAGGTGCTTCTCAAGGCGAGGAGGGACAAGCGCGGTGATTCTGATAGCCCCAGACTGGCCTCCAGTTCTGGTACCCAGATCTCCCAGTCTCAGCTCCAGGACTCCGCTGCAGCTTCCAGCTCGCCCGGACCAGTCAATCAGGGAAGGTGTTCCATCCGACCTTCAATCCCTGCACCTGACGGCCTGGTTCCTGAGCTGCTAGAGTTCCAGGCCTTGGGTCTTTCCGACGAGGTCCTCAATGTAGTTGAGGCGCCCGTATGAGTCGACCAGAAAATGCTATGCCTTCAAATGGAAAAGGTTTTCCATTTGGTGTCAGGGCAAGGGCTTGGACCCTTCCTCCTGTTCCTTGGCAAGCATCTTGGACTATTTATGGTCCCTTTCTAGTCAAGGGCTTAGGTCGACGACCCTAAGGGTGCACCTGGCAGCCATCTCTGCTTACCGGGCCGGGAAGCAGTCGGTGGCGCAGGAGAAGGTGGTCTGGCGCTTTTTCAAAGGCCTTGATCACATTTCCTCCAGTGCGGAACCCCACCTCCATGTGGGATCTACTGCTGGTACTGGCAAAGCTCATGGCAAGTTTATCTGAACCTATGCACAGGTGTGTCTCTCTCACCTGTCGTGGAAGACCGCCTTCTTGGTGGCTATCACGCCAGCCAGAAGGATGGGAGAGCTCCAGGCGCTTTCCATCGAGTCTCCTTACCTGGTCTTCCACAGGGACAAGGTTGTCCTGCCCCCACCGAAATTCCTTCCGAAGGTGGTGTCGAGTTTCACCTTAACCAGGTGTTGACTCTGCCGGTGTTCTACCCAATCACACCTCGGAGGTTAATATAGGCTCCATACTCTGGACCTAGAAGGGCGCCGCTTATTATAAGGAGCGCATCGGCTGAAATTGGGAGAGGTTCGCCAGCTGTTTGTCACCCACGCTGAAGCCGATCTGGCAGACCTGCAGCCAAGAGGACTATAAGCAGGTGGGTAACCTCCTGCATAGATCTCTGCTATAAGTTGGCGGGCATGGAGCCTCCCAGAGGATAAGAGCTCATTCTACCCGCCATACATTGCTGCAACGGTGGCTGCTTCAGGGACGCCCCTATCCAGGAAATCTGCAGGGCTGCTACCTGGAAGTCAGCAACACCTTCATTACCCACTACCACATCGACCTTGAGTCACGCCGGATGCTGGTTTTGGGGCCTCGGTTCTCCAGTCTCTCTTTCCCAAGTAAGTATATGGGGGTGTGCGTCTTGCCTCCCTCCTCCCGGAGAACTGCTAGGAGTCTGCCAATGAGTGTGGATGAACAACATATCCATGTCCCTAGAAATACAGGTTACTCACCTGTAACAGGAGTTCTAGGAATGGTATATGTTGTTCATCCACACAACCCACCCGACCTCCCCGGCTTCGACGCACAACCTGAGCTTCCAGCGGGCCAGATCTGGCGTCATGGGGCGGAGCCGAGAGTTATACCACCCGGGTTGGTGGGAGGAGCAAGCTTGAAGACCTTCCGGCAAGATTTAAAGCGGCAAGGATACTGCCAATGAGTGTGGATGAACAACATATACCATTCCTAGAACTCCTGTTACAGGTGAGTAACCTGTATTTATTGCCTACTCCTCTGGAACTAACAAAATGGCATTCCTTAGTTAACGGTACAAAATGGAGAAGATTCCCTATTCAAACAACATGAAGTCTTGCTATATTATGACATATGCAGTGAGTCCCAACCTTCGAACTGCTCTGGAGTTGAAAGAGTTAACTTTCCATGCCAGGCATGGAACTTAGAGCTCGAGCTCAGTTGAAAACTCTGTCTGTTGTTCTTCAAACTCAAACTGTCAGATTCTTTACTCCGCCTCACTGAACAGTCGCTCTGGAGATTTCTCCTTCTGCTCGGTTCATTTTGTCGGTTAAAGTATTAAGTTTTCATTTTTTTAACTGAATTTAAACCGCAACCGGTCAGTTCAAACTCTATCTGTGGTATCTGTAAGTACTAGATAGGTTTTACATTTACTTTCTGTGTGGAAATTGTAAACGGTTTTATCAGTTCGGTTTCAACCGATCAAGTTGTTTCTAATACATTTCTGTCCTTAGAAGTGCGGTTCCCGGTTCTCATCGGTTCTAAAAAAAACGGATTTCATTACGGTTTATTCCACGACCCGTGACACGGTTGGGAACCGATAAGAGAGTCTTGCTTGGCAGATTGCCATAAACGGGCAAGTTTGGTTAGGCTGGCACTATGTCTGAGAAACCCAAAAGAAAAACCGGGCCCACTGGGTTTCAACACTGTAGTGTCTGCCGGGAAGCCTTTGCCAAGGCTGACCCCCACACCACCTGTGTTTATTGTCTGGGGTTTGACCACCTCAATGCAGACTGCCAGATTTGTAAAGTTTTCCTGCAGCTACCCTGATAAAAGAGTTGATAGGCTTAGGGAAAGGGAGGCCAAAAGTCCGCTGAACCAGATGGCCAGCCCGTTCGGTTTGGAGGAGTGCCTCTGACCAGGGCGTGCAGACTTCCTCGGGCCAAAGGAGAGCCGACTCTGAGAAGTCGGTTCCAGCAAAGAGAACTAGAAAATCAGCTGGTATGGAGCCAAAACCTTCCTCTCCAACCACTGAAGAAATAGCTAAAGCAATTAAAATTGTTCAATCACTCTCCCCGGTTCCGACCGAACCGGCACCATCAGGTAAGTGTACGGTTCAGTCGGTTCCACCAGTTCAAGAGTATGATTTAGAGGAATTTTATGAACCAGAGGAGGGGGAAGAGGAATATGAGGAGAGTAAATGTGGATTTGAAAGTCTGGATGTGCCCATTGAACCGGACATCTCTCCAGACAGACCTTCAGGAGTGTCTCCCCCAAGGCTTTCTGAGTCCCCTTCTCCTTTTATGTTTTATAAAAAAGTGGCTGAAACCCTCCAGCTCCCTATGGTGGAAGCTGTGGATGATCAAGAAGAGCCTGATTATGCAGAAATGATAGATATCCCAGAGTCTAGGAGACTGTCTATTCCTCTGCATAAATCATTTTGGAAACAGACAGTAAAAATTCTAAAAACTCCTCACACTATACCTCCTGTTGATAAAAGAATGGACAAAAGGTATACATTATCAGGCTCTGATATGGAGTTCCTTACACAACAATGCAACCATGTGGGGGTTGTGCAGGCTGCAGCCTGTGACAAGGCAAATATTCCCTTGGCCTCACACCCCCCTGACAAGGACTCCAGAAAGGCTGATGCCATGGCAAAGAAACAGTACATGGCAGCATCCTTGGGACTCAGACAGGCAAGTTATATGGCTTATGTGGCTAGATATCAGAAATCCAGATGGTACACTATTTTGGCTCTAGCAAAGCAGGTCCCTGGCCAGCTTGCCAAGGAGCTGGAGCAGGTGGCCGCTGATGGTATTGAGGCATCTAAAGTGCAATTCCATGCTGCAGTTGACTCTAATGATGTGTCATCTAGAGTCATGGCTACATCTGTGGCTCTCCGTAGATTGGCTTGGCTCAGATGTACTAGCCCATCACAGGATACCCAAACTAAGGCCATGGATTTTCCTGTTGTGGGCAACTCTCTGTTTGGGGAGCAAACAGAGAATTACATGAAGAAAATGGATGAATATAGGACCACCTATAGGGGGGTGCACAGGCCAAGGAAAGGCAGGCCACTCCTCAAAGGCATCCTCTCAGGGGCAGGGGCAGGCCTTTTCTTAGGCCTTTTTACCAAGCCCAGGCCTCCTCTTCAGCTTATGCACAGAAGGGGTTCTTTAGAGGGAGAGGCAGACGGGGTGCAAGCAGACCTGCCTCCACCCCTCAGCCTAAAGCCCCTGCCAAGCAGGCACCCTGATGGGGTGCCCAGGGCTGATTCTCCACTACCTGTAGGGGGCAGGCTGGCTTACTTTGTCCAGGACTGGGAGTCTCTAACATCAGACAAGTGGGTCCTGGAAGTAGTAAGCCAGGGACTGGTTCTCAGCTTCAAAAAAATTTCCAAAGATGAGAACCAGATCCTTTCCACCTGCAAATCCATCAGAGGTTCTTGCCCTAGAAGCAGAAGTCTCTACCCTCCTGGCTTTCAGAGCTGTGGAAAGGGTTCCACCCTTACACCAGGGCAAAGGGTTGTACTCCAGGTACTTCCTTACCCCATAAAAGACAGGAGAAGGGCAGCCCATCCTGGATCTCAGGTACCTAAACAAGCACCTTTTAAAACCAAAATTCAAAATGGTGACTCTGGGAATTATTCTACTCTCTTTAAGGCTAGGGGACTGGCTAGTGTCCCTGGACCTCAAGGATGCCTATTTTCATGTTCTCATCAGAAGCTCCCATCGAAAGTACCTCAGATTCGAACTGCCCTCAGGCCATTAGCAGTTCAGAGCAATGCCCTTCGGCCTCACATCTGCCCCAAGGTTATTCACAAAATGCCTGGCAGTAGCAGTTGCCCATTTAAGAAGGCAAAAAATTGCCATCTTTCCTTACCTGGACGACTGGCTCATAGTAGGTCAGTCTCCAGACCAAGTCAGGTTACATCTTCAGGTAACTCAGCAACTGCTAACTTCTCTAGGTTTCCTTCTCAGTCTTCCAAAGTCAGTCCTAGAACCTGTCCAGCTTCTCACCTTCATAGGTGCAGAACTGAACACAAAAGAAGCCGGAGCCTTCCTTCCCCTAGAAAGAGCAAGGACCCTGATTTCTCTGGCTTCCTCCTTCACCCTGCAGGTCTCTCGACCAGCAAGGCATTTTCTGCAGCTCCTGGGACACATGGCTGCTTCAACAGCAGTTGTGCAGGGAGCCAGATTTCAGATGAGGGACATCCAGTTCCATTTGAGAGCATTTTGGTCTCAAAGGAGGGAACCTCTAACCAAATTAATCCCAGTGACTCGAACCCTGATCCAAGCCCTTCAGTGGTGGCAGGACTAGGTATTTGAGACAGAGGGGTCCCCTTCACCTCAGTCTCACTCCTAATCCTTACTACAGATGCATCCCTCTTGGGGGGGAGCTCACATGGGCGACCTCACTACCCAGGGATTGTGGTCCCCTCAGGAATCTCTGCTCCACATCAATCTGTTGGAACTCAGAGCAGTTTTTCTAGCACTTCAAGTTTTTTCCAAATCTGTTCAGAACAAAGTTGTTCAGGTCAGAACAGACAATACCACCACAATGTGGTACATCAACAAGCAAGGGGGTACTTGGTCTACAGCCTTGTGCACCGAAGCAATGAAGTTGTGGTCTGTGGCTTACTCTCTGAACACCTCCCTTGTAGCAGTTCACCTCCCAGGCAAGGACAATGTCCTGGCAGATGCTCTCAGCAGGATTTCCCAGGGCCATCACAAATGGGCTCTGGATTCCCTAGTACTGGAGGTGGTATTTGCCAGATGGGGCACACCCCAGATAGATCTTTTTGCAGCCCCAGACAATCAGCAACTTCCCCTTTTTTGTTGCAGGCCCCCAGTGTTGGGCTCAGTTCCCCTGGATGCCTTCCTTCTCAGTTGGGAAGGGAAGTTTCTCTATGCCTTCCCCCCTTCCTTCTCCTGTTCAAAGTACTAGTCAAAATCAGATCTCAACCCTGCAAGATGATCCTGATGGCTCCAGACTGGGCCAGACAGCCCTGGTACCCACTCCTTATGTCCTTAGCAGTCCACCTTCCCCTGTGTCTTCCCTGGAATCACAATCTGTTATCCTGTGCTCAGGGGAGAGTCTGGTACCCAAACCTCAAATCTCTCAACCTCAAGGCCTGGCTCTTGAAGAGTTAGAGTTTGCTGACCTACACCTCTCCCAAGGTGTATTGGATATCCTGAAGGCTTCTAGGAAGCCTTCCACCAGGGCTACTTATAATTCCAAATGGAAGAGGTTTTCCATATGGTGCTCTGCAATGCATATTCCTTCAGAATCTGCTGGTTTACCCACGGTCCTGGACTACATGGTCCATCTAAATACTTTGGGGCTGAGACCAGCTACCCTAAAAGTGCACCTGGCAGCCGTGTCTGCTTTCTTATCAGCAGGTAAACCCTCTTCTCTTTCAGCTCATCCTGTTTTCTCCAAGTTTTTCAAGAGGTTGCTTCACACCAATCCCCCATTCAGGGATCCTGCCCCTGTCTGGGATCTTAATATTTGCATTGCCCAGCTTATGTAACCCCCTTTTGAGCCCTTGTTTTTAGCAGAGCTTAAGTACTTGACTTGGAAAACTGTGTTTCTGGTAGCCATCACTTCTGCCAGACGCATAAGTGAGTTGCAAGCATTGTCAGTGGAGCCTGATTTTATCTCTTTTCACAGAGATAAGCTAGTCCTCAGGACTAACAGAAAGTTCTTGCCTAAGGTGGTTTCAGATTTCCACCTTAATCAATCTATGTCTCTCCCTGTGTACTTCACTGACCATTCCTCCTCTGGCGAGAAGAGGTTGCACAGTTTAGATGTCAAAAGATCCCTTAGCTACTACATAGATCGTACCAAGGGTCACAGGTTTGACTCCCTCCAACTGTTCCTCACTTATGGTGAGGTTGGCAAAGGGAAACCTGCCACCAAAAGATCCATTGCCAGGTGGATTATCTCTTGTATCCAATTCTGCTATGAAAAACTAGGTAAAGTTCCTCCCTCAGGCCTGAGGGCTCACTCTACCAGAGGTACAGCTGTGTCTCTGACTACTGCCAGGGACATCCCTATCCTGGAGATCTGTCAAGCAACTACCTGGAAAACAGTTCACACTTTTACCAAGTATTACTCCCTGGACATCCAGGCTAGGAGTGATGCTCGGTTTGGCACAGCTGTGCTTCACAGCCTATTTGCTAAGTAGGTTCTGTCCCTCCTCCATGGAGTTACTGCTTTGTAGTCTGCATATGTCATAATATAGCAAGACTCCATTAGAAGAAACAACATTACTAAGGTGAGTAATTTTTTCTTCTCTGCAAGACCAGTACAGTCTTCCAGTTTTCAAGTTATATGTTGGAGGGCCGGCCTGGTGGCACAGGCAGCAGCACTACCACTTGTGACACTGACAACCTGGGTTCCAGAATGAGTCTGGAGTGTCAGAGGGTTGGACAGGAGGAGGAGGAGAGTCGAGTGTTAGGCGCACAGCTGTCCTCCTCCGGAGCGGGTGGGCTGTGGTGCTCGGCAATAGTCCAACCCCTAGCATTGGCTGGGGATCAGTGAGCCAGGGACCACAAGAGAAGGGAATTGGAGGATAGGCAGATGTTGGCACATCGGGTGTGAGAGTATGTCCAGCATCACCAGGACAACACTGCACATCCTATCCTCCAGGAGCAGCACACAAGTCAAAAATTCTCGATGGCAGGGCAGCATGACGCTCCATGACATGCCGCTTCCTTCCCAGCTCCAAAAAGATGCTAAGTCTAAATTTCGGACAGAACCAAATGGTAGATCTCAATCTCTCCCCTCAGGGAGCCCTGCCATGAGGGGTAAATCACAGGTCACCCTGTCAAGAAGCTTCCAGATAGACTTCCGGAGGGGGTTGAAGGTTGTGTGTTTAGGGGTAGACAGGGGGTAAATCCCCACCTGGCTCAAGCATGGAAAAAAAAGTTAAAAAAAAAAAAGACAGATGGTGGAGATGGGTTCACTATAGTCTGCATTATTCTTTAGATTTTGTGATCTGAGACCAATCTGCTAAAAAAGTCATCGGTGAGTGCTGAGGGAGATTTGGAGACTATTTATTTTTAAAGTACTGTTCATTTTTTTTTTTGCTAATTAGAAAATTATCTGATTTATTATTGTAACCCCTAGGCAGTGCTACTCCAAGGGCTACTACCCCTTCCTTGCCTGGCCTAAACAAGGTTGAGGGGCCAGGGTTCCCAAAACTTACTTTAGACTGGTTCTTTCTATTAGGTTTCATAATGCGCAGTGCCTCCACCCAGAGTTTCCCTTTTTAAGTGGGCTAAATGTTACCTGGCACAATCCCCTGGGATGTCATACCACCCACTGTTACCTTTTGCCACCCCAACATACGAACATACAAAATTTGCCAGCAGATAAAGGCCTAGAGGTCTATCAAGTCTGCTCAAATGTGCAACTAGCACCCCTTATTCTGAAGCTGCCCCTCCTTTCCACCCTTCCCCTTCATTAACCCTCCCCCTTGTCCTGTCCCATCCCCTTTTGAAGCAGTCCACTGTTCTACTGGATACTACTTCTGCAGGTAACACATTCCACTCAGCCACCACCCTCTCTGTAAAAAAGTGTCTCCTCATCTCCCTCCTGAACCTTCCTCCCTCCAGTCTCATATCATGGCCCCTGGTGTCCCTCCCCTAAGATGACACCAATAACACTTCCCCACATTTCAGACAGTTTTGTAATTAAAGATCCTCTAATAATATGCTCATGACAACACATTTGCAAAACAGTAACAACAATATTTTTTTAGAGGGCATAGGAGTTAGGAATGGGGAAACGGGGAGTAGAGGTTATGCATTATATATACAAATGTACAGTTGATTTGGTGGATTGGTTCGAATTTGGTTTGTGCTGGTGAAAACCCTCCAGCTGGGTAGATGCTAGTTAAGCAGAAATCACAATCACATTAGACCAATTGGAATGAGACCCAGAGCCCTGGCCATCTACCTGCATACTGATAATCAGATGTTACACATTGCATTAACCCCCACCACTGGTACCAGTTCCCAGACTTGCATGAAACCCAGTTACCAAACTCCTGGAGCTGGTGGCAGTCTGGTGGACGGTGCAGGTGTGGTGTTGGCTGGCTTTGATTTAGAAGAGAGAAAAGCATTTTTTAACTTTAAAGCATTTTAACAAACATCGTTTTCACTTTAGCAGTAGTGAAGGGGTTGTTCTGCAGTTAGCAGTAGAGCAGGGGTTGCCCTGCACGTAGCAGACTGAACAATTCAGTTGGAGGTAACCAGCCGGTTACGTTGGTTGGAACTTGGATTGGCAATCCTGAATATTCAGCACATTTATATGTTTGTCACATCCAGCCCATTTATATTTCATGACATCATCAGGCACAGTCACAGAAGGGGAACGCCTTCCACCAGGGGCCAGGAGGGCCACCCTGGTTACATTAAACAAGTTGGAAAGCTGTTGTTTCCAGGTTATATAGGACAGTACAAATTAACTTCGGGGTCTCAGTCCGTTATTGTGACATTGTGGCTATGGTTGGCGGCTCCACGGGGCAGCTCGACAAGATAATTAGCACAAGTACATATTGTGACACTCTGCCCTCTGCTTATGGTTATTGTATGATAGTTATATTATAAATAAATGGTCTATGTATGAAATGTCAGTATGTGAGAAATTTGGCCTTTAACTTGAAAGGTCAGTAGCTGAAACCACAAGATGTCATTAAACTGACCAGGGGAATCATTTAATTAAGACTTCCTTACAGAAGGGCATTTTATTACCTTTTATGACCTGCCCAGCCTTTTGAAGTTGAAACTAAATGTGAGTTTTATGATGTTACAGGAAGAAAGGTAATTGGGCTGGTTTCTCTCATTCAAACAACATGAATACTTGCTGTATTCTGACTTATTGCAGTTAGCCCCAGCAAGTGAACTGCTCCGGAGAGGACAGAGTTAAATTCTATGCAGGGCATAGAACATTGAGCTCGAGCTCGGTTCAAACCTCTGTCTGCTGCACTTTGAAGTGTAACTGTCAGATTCTTTACTCCGCCTAACTGAACAGTCACTCCGGAGATTTCTTCTCTGCTCACGGTTCATCAGTCGGTTAAAGTCGTCAATTTTACCGATTCCTTCATCTCTAATTTGGTTCAGATCTCTGTCTGTGGTACAGCAAGTACTTAGGTAGTGGACTAGCCATAGGAAAACTTGTGGAAATTGTAATTTTGAATTTTTTAATCGGTTTGACTGAACCGGTTATCTTGTGTGTCTTTCTTTTTTGTTTCTTTCCTCAGGTTTAGCGTGTGGTTACCGGTCCTTATCGATTTAAAAAAAAAAACGTGTTTTCTTGCATTTTTTTCAAATACCTGTAACACGGTTAGAAACCAGTAAGGGGTCTTGCCTGGCTTTTGCCGAGTAAAGGGTAAGTTTGTTTGTTAGGATGGCTACGTCTGAGAAACCCAAAAGAAAAACTGGGCCCACTGGGTTTCAACACTGCAGTGTGTGTGGGGAAGTCTTTGCTAAGGCTGATCCCCACAACACCTGTGTTTATTGTCTGGGGTTTGACCACCTCGATTCAGACTGCCAAATATGTAAATATTTCCCTAAATCCACCCTAGATAAGAGATTGGGCAGGCTTGGGGATAAGGAGGCTGAGATGTCCGCTGACCCAGACGGCCAGCCCGGTTCAGTTTCGACTGAACCAGAAGGAGTGCCCTCTGACCAGGGCGATACTTCTTCGGGCAAAAAGAGAGTTGATTCTGAGGGATCGGTTCCATCAAAAAGGAAAAGAAAAGAAAAATGGGCCGGTTTGGATCCATAATCACATGTTCCAACCACTGAGGAGATTGCCTGAGCGATTAGGATTGTGGAATCGCTTCATCTGGTTCCGACCAATCTGGCGCCTTCTGGCAGGCGTTCGGTTCGGTCGGTTCCTTCGGTTCAAGATTATGCCCCTGAAGATTTTTATGAACAGGATTTGGAGGGGGGATGAGGATTACGAAGGTGATGATGATGGAATGGAAGGTCTGGATGAGACCATTGAACTGGACATCTCCCCAGACAGGCCTTCTGGTGTCCCTCCCTCCAGGCTTTCTGAGTCCCCTTCCCACTTTATGTTTTACAGAAAAGTGGCAGAAACCCTCCAGCTCCTTTTAGAAGAAGCTGTTGAGGAACAAGAGGAGCCTGATTATGTGGAGATGATGGACATCCCAGAGTCCAAGAGGCTGTCTATTCCCCTTCATAAGTCCTTTGGGAAACAGACACAAAAACTGTTAAAAACTCCAAATTCTTTACCTCCTATAGACAGAAGGATGGACAAGAGGTACATGTTGTCAGGCTCAGGTATGGAGTACTTTTACCAGCAATGTAGCCATGTTGCGGTTGTACAGGCTGCAGCCTATGATAAGGCTAACATACCCTTGGCTTCACCCCCCCCCCAGATAAAGACTCCAGGAAGCTGGATGCCATGGCAAAGAAACAGTACATGGCATCCTCCTTGGGACTCAGGCAGGCTAATTACATGGCCTATACAGCCAGGTACCAGAAGTCCAGGTGGGACACTGTACTGACACTGGCTAAGCAGGCCTCTCCCCAGCTTGCCAGGGAGCTGGAGGAGGTGGCTGTTGATGGGATGGAGGCATCAAAGATCCAGTTTCATGCTGCTGTGGACTCTAATGAAGTGTCATCACGAGTCATGGCTACATCTGTGGCTCTTCACAGAATGGCTTGGCTCAGATGTACTAGCCTTTCACAGGATACTCAGGCTAAGGCCATGGATTTCCCTGTGGTGGGTAATTCTTTGTTTGGAGAGTAGACAGAGAATTACTGTACATGAAAAAGATGGATGAATATAGGGCCACCTACAGGAGTGCACAAGCCAAGGAAAGGCAGGCAGCTCCTCAAAGGCAGCAAGCTAAGGGCAGGGGCAGGCCTTTTCATAGGCCTTTCTACCAAGCACAGGCGTCCTCTCCTTTTTCTCAGAGAGGATTCTTCAGAGGGAGAGGCAGAAGGGGAATGAGCAGGGCTGCATCCACTCCTCAGCCTAAGGCTCCTGCCAAGCAGACACCCTGATGTGTCAGCCCGGGTCGACTCCCCAATTCTTGTAGGAGGCAGGCTGGCTTACTGCTTCCAGGACTGGAAGTCTGTTACCTCAGACAAGTGCGTCCTGGAGGTAGTAAGCCAGGGACTGGTTCTCAGCTTCAAAAATTCCCAAAGCTGAGAACCAGATCTTTCCACCTGCAAGCATCTCCGAAACCATTGCCCTAGAGGCAGAGGTTTCATCTCTACTGGCCTTAAAGGCCATAGAGAGAGTTCCTACAATACACAGGGGCAAAGGTTTGTACTCCAGGTACTTCCTTGCCCCGAAAAAAACAGGGGAGTGGCGGCCCATCCTAGATTTAAGATACCTGAACAAACATCTTTTAAAGGCAAAGTTCAAAATGGTGACTCTGGGAATAATACTTCCCTCTTTAAGGCCAGGGGACTGGCTAGCCTCCCTGGACCTAAAGGATGCCTACTTTCACATTCCCATCCGGTGCTCCCACAGAAGGTACCTCAGGTTCAAACTGCCTTCAGGCCATTACCAGTTCAAAGCAATGCCCTTTGGACTAACATCAACTCCAAGGGTGTTCACAAAATGCCTAGCAGTAGTAGTGGCATTCTTAAGGAGAAAAAATATATCCATATTCCCATACCTGGACGATTGGCTTGTTGTGGGTCAGTCCCCAGACCAAGTCAAGTCAGATCTAGAAGTGACCCAGCAATTGCTCACTTCCTTAGGATTTCTTCTCAATCTTCCCAAGTCCGTTCTCGAGTCAGTACAGCTTCTGACATTCATAGGGGTGGAACTGGATACTGTCAAAGCAAGAGCTTTCCTTCCCCTAGAAAGAGTAAGGGCCATCATCAAGCTGGCCTCTTCCTTCCGCCTTCTGGTTTCTCAACCAGCAAGGCACTTCTTTCAGCTTCTGGGCCACATGGCAGCTTCCACTGCAGTGGTCCAAGGGACCAGATTTCAGATGAGGGACATTCAGTTTCATCTGATGGCCTTTTGGTCTCAGAAAAAAGATCCTCTAACCAAACTTGTTCCAGTAACTCAGACCCTGATCAGGGCCCTTCAGTGGTGGCAGGATCAGGACAATCTCAAACAAGGAGTCCCATTCATCACTCAGTCCCATTCTGTGGTTCTAACCACAGAGGCTTCTCTCCTGGGGTGGGGAGCCCACCTGGGGACTCTCACAGCCCAGGGAGTGTAGTCCACTCAGGAGTCTCTTCTCCATATCAACCTTCTGGAGCTCAGGGCAGTTTATCTGGCCCTGCAAGCCTTCTCTCAGTCAGTACAGAACAAGGTGTTTCAGGTCAGGACAAACAACACCACCACCACCACCATGTGGTATATCAACAAGCAGGGAGGCACTCAGTCTTCAGCCTTCTGCACGGAAGCCATGAAATTATGGTCCCTAGCTTATTCTCTACAGACCTCTCTGGTAGCAGTCCACCTCCCAGGAAAGGACAATGTGCTAGCAGATGCATTGAGCAGGATTTCCCAGGGCCATCACGAATGGTCCCTGGATTCCCTAATGTTAAAAGTGATTTTTTTCGAGGTGGGGCACTCCGGAGATAGATCTCTTTGCAGCCACAGACAATCACCAGCTTCCTCTCTTTTGTTGCAGACCCCCAGTCTTGGGCTCAGTCTCTCTGGATGCTCTGATTCTGGATTGGGAAGGGACATTTCTATATGCCTTCCCTCCTTTTCCTTTACTGTTCAAGGTCCTGGTCAAGATAAGATCACAGTCTTGCAGAGTGATCCTGATTGCTCCAGATTGGGCCAGGCAGCCTTGGTATCCCCTGTTGCTGTCTCTAGCAGTCCATCTTCCCCTGTCTCTTCCCACGAATCACAATCTGTTAACCTCCTCTCAGGGGAGGATCTGGTATCCCAGGCTTCAGTCTCTCAATCTCAAGACATGGCTCTTGAAGTGTTAGAGCATGCAAATTTGCATCTCTCTCAAGGGGTTCTGGACATTCTCAAAGCCTCTCGAAAACCTGCCACCAGAAAAACGTATAACTCCAAATGGAAAAGATTCAGCATTTGGTGTGCCAAGAAGCATATATCCCCAGACACTGCTGAACTGTCTACAGTTCTGGATTACATGGTTCATCTTAATTGCCTAGGCCTCAGACCAGCTACCCTCAAACTACACTTGTCAGCTGTTTCTGCTTTTCTGTCAATGGAGAAGCTCTCCTGACTGGCATCTCATCCTGTTTTCTGTACATTTTTCAAGGGATTGCTTCATACCAATCCCCCCTTTAGGGATCCTACTCCTGCTTGGGACCTTAATGTTTGCATTGCTCAGCTTATGCAACCCCCCTTTGAGCCTTTGTCTTCAGCAGAGCTTAAGTACTTGACTTGGAAAACTGTGTTCCTGGTAGCCATTATCTCTGCCAGACATATCAGTGAATTACAAGCTCTGTCAGTGAAACCTGATTGTATCTCATTCCATAGAGATAAGGTGGTCCTTAGAACCAATAGGAGGTTCTTACCTAAAGTGGTTTCAGATTTTCATTTGAACCAATCCATGTCTCTCCCTGTGTTCTTCACTGACCATTCTTCTTCAGGAGAGAGAAGATTACACAGTTTAGATGTTAAAAGGGCCCTTAGCTACTACATTGAGCATACTAAGGCGCACAGGTTTGACTCCCTCCAGTTCCTCACTTATGGGGAAGTGGGAAAAGGCAAACCTTCTACTAAGAGAACTACTGCCAGGTGGATTGTCTGTTGTATACAATTCTGCTATGAGAAGCTAGGCAAAATACCACCCTCAGGCCTAAGGGCTCATTCGACTAGAGGTACAGCTGCTTCCCTGGCTGCTGCCAGGGATATTCTTTTACTAGAGATACGCAAAGCAGCCGCCTGGAAAACAGTCCATACATTCACCAAGCATTACTCTCTGGATATCCAGGCTAGGAGTGATGCTCAGTTTGGTACAGCAGTACTGCAGAGCCTGTTCCCAAAATAGGTTTGATTCCTCCTTCATGGAGTTAGTGCTTGTAGTCTGCAATATGTCAGAATACAGCAAGACTTCATGGTGTTTGAAGAAAAAATTGCTCACCTTAGTAATTGTGTTTCTTCTAATGGAGTTTTGTTGTATTCTGACCTCCTCCTGCCTCCCCTCTCAGAATGTGGTTTTTGGGAAGTGGGCTGGCAGGTGCAGTGTTGCACCCCTGGAGTGCATTTGGGCACTCTTTCTTTTTAGAGAGGGGGAGTGGGTTATTTTTTATTATTTTAATAGTCATAAGTTGTTCACTACCTGATTGTTTGACTTGAGTCTTTTGGAGGATCCAAAATATTTGGTGGCCATTTGGCTAGTAAAAATTTTACAATTTCCACATAGTGGGTTTTAGTTAGTGTTTGCTCGTAAGAATCTGATGGTTACACTTCAAAGTGCAGCAGACAGAGGTTTGAACCGAGGTCAAGCTCAACGTTCTATGCCCTGCATATAATTTAACTCTATCCTCTCCAGAGCAGTTCAAGTGCTGGGGCTAACTGCAATAAGTTAGAATACAGCAAGACTCCGTTAGAAGAAACACAATTACTGAGGTGAGTAATTTTTCTTTTTAGCACATAGCCAGAAGTGTGTGAAGAATCATAAAACCCTCAGATCACACTAGCAACAGGCAATAAGAAGAAGAGATATCAAAGAGAAATGTTTGATTAAAGACTGTCATATTTGGGAAATGGCTAGTTACAGATTTCTCAAAGTAATGACTCACATCCTCAGGGATAACTATGTTAGAAATTAAAATCTAAGGGAGGATCTAGCTGACCTCATCAAAAGGGGTGGGGCAGATAGAGTTAAAAATGAAACATTGTATCTGGGGAATGTTATATATGCATCTTGGGCTCTGAGACAGAAAGACCGCTAACTTAAACAGCACTTAAAAGGTAATACTTAGATAGAAAAGAATTAAGTATCTGTGGTAGGAGTGTTTGTTCTGTAACTTTGTTTTTGCTTTACATGATTGTAAGATTTATGATATATATTGTTCCGTATTTAATTTTTCCTGTTTTTATCATATTTTAGTAAACAACCTTTTCTTTCAAATACTGCCTGGATGTCTTCTCAGTTTCTTTTTGCATGTGACGTGACAATATTTAAGTCTGACAGCTGTTGAAAAGCTTGATTGTGTTACTGAGCTTGTATAATAAGGTAAGAAATACCTAGGTCTTTTATAGAGTTCAAAAGGGTTCATTTTGGATACCTGGTTAGGGGCCCTTAGGTGAAAGATATATTGCATCCCCTCGAAGAGAATATTATCTGAGCCTGTACATTTGGGTATGCTAGCGTAAGGTTCACAGTTTGAATCTCTCCAGAACTCGGGGCTAAAGGTGATTTGGACACAAAGCAGACTGGAGGGTTACCCTGTCTGTTACCTGTTCACACTATTGCACTCTGAGGTTGGCACTACGGGAGCAGAGGGCCTGACCTGCAGAGTGCATTTGTGACAGATTTGGTTGGCAGCGGTGCAATTTAAAGTATTGGTAACATAAGCTTTAACAGTTCAGTGTGTCAGCTTAATACTGTACAGCTCACTTGCAAAAGAAGGCAGTGATTTATTTTAAAAGGGAAACAGAACTATATAATTTTGCTTACAGTCAAGTTCACTACCTGTTTTATTTTTTATTAAATTACCAGAGTTAGATTAGCCGTAGTTAGGGAAGAAGATGGCTTCCAACTACAGCGAGCACACTGCAGTCTACCTGAAGCAGTTGTGCAAGGAGAGAAGAGTCCTACATGAGGGGAGAGCCAACAAGCAGAACCTCATGGATGCTCTGATGGCCGCTGATGCCCAGAGTCTCAAGTCACAGTCTGTGACTGAAAAGGACCAAACCTTGGGTGTCGAGGGGCCAGGGTCCATTGCAGTGCCCGGATCCAGTGAGGAGGACAGCAGGGCCAGTGCAAGCCAAGGGCCACAGCAGTAGGGGAAGGTCATCAGCATTCTGGAGCCAGAAGCGATCCGGTTGCAGATGGAGTTGCGGAGAATGGAGGCTTGAGCAGCCAGTCGCAGAGGGAGCAAGAACAGTGAGAAGCTGACAGTGAAGAGCGTAAGCGTCAGAGGCAACATGAACTGGAGAAGCTACGACTCCAACCACTAGCACCAGAGCAGGTAAGTGGCTTGGGTTTAACTGGAACTACAGGACTGGGTTACAAATTAAATTCCAAATTGATATCTGAATTTAAAGAGGGGGAGGATATGGATGCCTTTTTAAATTCCTTTGAAAAAGTTTATATTTAGGCAAATATTCCTAGAGGGTCCTGGAACTTCCAGCTATCCCCGCTACTTACCGGGATAGCTCGGTATGCATTGGGTAAAATGGACAATGAAGACAGTAATGATTACAGTAAACTGAAAACTGCACTTTTAAAAAAGTATGATTTAACTGCAGGAGTATACAGAGCTAAATTCTGTAAGCTCAGGAGAAGCCCTGACATGAGCTATGAGGAGCTAGCCACAAAACAACGTCAGTTTTTAAAACGGTGGGAAGGAATTGAAGCAAACGCTGTAGATAAAATTGAAAATGCTGTATTGTTAGAGCAGTTATTTGGGGCATGCCCAGCAGAGCTGAAAACCTGGCTGGAGGACCAAGATCCCAAAACAGTGCAAGAGGCTGCTGAACTGTAGGACCGCTATGCCAGGAGCAGACCTGCTCTGAGAGCGAATGGGGCTGGCATGGCAGCGCAGAAAGGGAAAAGCGCATCTTCAGGGCAGCTAAAACCCTCATTGCCTCCACCGAAACAAGGTAGCCCCAGCTTTCAAAGAAAAGATTTAACTAAGAAAAGACATGAATGTTGGGTTTGCAAAGAAATTGGTCATATTGCTAGTGTCCCAAAAGGACAAGCAGTACACAAAGTGGTGCTCGAAAAGAAGTGGGTTGTCTGTATGTCCCTAAAAGCATGCCAGTCAACATGAGGGAACATATGCACCCAGTCACTGTGAATCATGTACAGACACATGGGTTAAGAGAGACTGGGGCATCCCTGACTTTGGTAAAAGGGGATCAGGTAGAGCCTGGTCAGCTTATACCCAATCAATCTGTAACTGTACAGAGATTCACTGGGGAGGAGAAAACATTGCTACTCATTAGTGTTCTCCTACACTGGGGTGAGACAGGGGGAACTGTACAACAGGTTGCTGTAGCTGAAATGTTAGTGGTTGATGTAATTCTCTGCAACAATCTCAAACAGGATGGTGTGTGTAGTTACCCGTAGCCAAGCAGCAAGGGAAAATTGTAGTTCCCTGGACCCCGTAGGAGCCCCTGTGAAAACCACTGAGAGGCTGGTTCCCCAGCCTGTGTCTCCTGATATGGAGAATAATGAAAAGGGGGTAGAAATTCCCCAGGTAGCAGTTAACCACATGGCTATGGAGGGTTACTCCGAGAAAGGAGGGATAACCCATTGTCGGAGGGTTGGAGATGACAGTGAGTGCCCTGACGCTAGAGTTAGGGACCCTAGTTTAGACACTGACAGGGACCCGTCCCATGCCTTGGGAATGTGTAAGGAGTTTGCAGCTGCTCTGAAAAGTGACCCTAGTCTAGAGAAGCTGAGGGCTCGGGCAGACTCTAATGGAGTACAGTGAGGTGACAGGAAACAAAAAGTTTATTGGGACAGTAGACTGATGTATACGCAGGATGCTAAGACAGAGGGAGGGGTGATAGGCAGGCAGCTTGTTGTTCCCCAGGGGTACCGTGAGCAGTTGCTCAAGATTACACATGATATTCCCATGTCTGGTCTTCTGGGAATCACACACGCTACGCAGCGGTTCGCCCAGAATTTCTACTGGCCCAACTTCACCCAGCAGGTGAAGGAGTATTGCAGGTCTTGTCACTGGTGCCAAGAAGTAGGAAAGGCAGGTAAGAAAATCCAAGCTGCCCTAATTCCATTGCCCATAGTGGAGGAGCCATTCCAGAGGGTGGGAATGGATATTGTGGGGTCTTTAAATACCCCCAGCTCCTCCGGGAAGAGGTTCATCTGGACTATAGTGGATTATGCCACCCGGTATCCAGAGGCCATCTCCCTATCCTCACTGAGGACAGACAAAGTGGCAGATGCCTTACTTGGGATTTTCTCCCGTGTTGGGTTTCGCAGGAGGTTATCACCAATCGAGAGGATTCCTTCATGTCAGACCTGATGAAATGTTTGTGGGAGAAGTGTGGGGTGGTGCGGAGATGCATGACACCATATCACCCACAAGCCAATGGGCTTGTGAAAAGGTTTAGCAGTACTCTTAAGTCAATGCTTCAAGCGTTAGCTGAACAGCATGGGAGGGACTGGGAGAAATACCTTCCCCACCTGTTGTTTGCATACAGGGAAGTGCCCCAAGAGTCGACAGGGTTTTCCCCCTTTGAGCTCTTATGTGGACGCTGGGTACATGGGCCCCTAGACTTGATCCGGGAGGACTGGGAAGGCAAGCATGCCACCCAGGGAACTCCCATAGCGGATTATGTCCTTAGGTTTAGGGAAAGGCTGAAGGAGCTTATGGGGACAGCCCAGAGCAACCTGGCAGCTGCCCACCAGAAACAAAAGTGTGGTACAACAGCCGGCCCGGTGGCACTGAGGGTTGAGGTGCTGGATGCCACCTCTGCACGCCTGTGAACTGGGTCAAGAGCAGACTCGGGTCACTGGTGGGTCGGCCGGGGAGATAGGCTTGAGCGCCCTACCTACAGCCTCGCCTCTCCGGGAGGAAGAGGCCTATGTCTGCACACTTGCCTGACTACAAGCCGGAGGCTCGAGTACTTCAAGCCCCAATCAGGGGATGGCCGGCAGTAGGCACAGTGTGGACATCAGTGCCTTGTGCCATGACGTCAGAGGGTTACACGCTGTAGGGAGGAAAGAAAGAGAAACTGCCTGCCGACTCTGGAAGATGGGCCTCCAGGAGCATGCTCCAGTGTGCCCCCGCCGCCGCCCACAGCCAGACTGACAGAATGAAGGATTACTGGGTGTCTGTTCCCACTGCCCCACTCGGGGTAAGCCAGCTTCATGGGGCCAGGAGGTGAGTAATGAGGGAGGCAGGAGATGACCTTTGTGGGGTCTCTTGAAGGGCTTGAGTCAGCAGGACGTAGGAGGTTAAAGTGTAATTTAAAAAAAAGTATGACTGGTAGAGCCAGAGCTTAGCTGCATACAGGTGGGTCAGCAAGTCATGGTCCCAATCCCGGTCCAGAAAGACAGGCTGCAGGCTGAGTGGGCAGGACCGTACAAAGTAGTCAGAAAGGTAAATGACGTAAACTATATAATAGAATTACCTGACAGGAGACTTACACAAAGAATGTACCATATCAACATGGTGAAGCCGTATGCTAATAGGGCTGACATGGTGTTTGCAGTATGTAGTCCTGGGGAAGGGATGGACGAAGGAGACCCCCTTCTGGACTTGCTGGAAGAGAGCAAGCAGGAGTCCTCTGTGGAGGCAGTTAAATTGTCACCCCAGCTGGCCCCAGACCAGATCCAGGAAGTAAGAGAGGGTTTTAGCAGACTTTGCCCCATTGTTTAGTGACATGCCTGAACTAACCCCCTTAGCGACACACAATGTAGAGACAGGGACACAGACGCCCATACGGTGGGCGGCATATCGGGTGTCAGAGGCTGTCCAAAAGGACATTAGGAGGAAGGTGGAGGAAATGCTGGATTTAGGGGTAATCAAAAAAATCCCATAGCCCCTGGGCCTCACCCATAGTCCTTGTGCCCAAGCCAGATGGCTCTACTCAATTTTGTGTGGACTGTCGTGGACTGAATGCAGTCATGAAGTCAGACCACCCAATGCCATGGACGCACTAACTCCTGGACAAGTTGGGAGGGGCGACATACCTTACAACTGTTGACCTGATAAAGGGGTACTGGCAGGTAGAGTTAACTGACAGAGCTAGAGAGAGGTCGGCCTTCATCACTCCAATTGGGTTATTTGAATTTAAAGTAATGCCTTTTGGAATGAAGAATGCCCCAGCAACGTACCAAAGGTTGGTGAACCAGGTGTTAAATGGTGCTGTGGAATACACCGTGGCTTACCTGGATGACAGTGCCAGCTGGGAGGAACACCTGTCCCACCTTAGGGAAGTGCTAGGCAGAATACAGAGGGCCAGGCTCACTGTCAAAGCTGAGAAGTGCCAGGTGGCCATGGTTGAAGTGGCATACCTCGGGTATGTTGTAGGCCAGGGACAGCTCTGTCCTAACCAAGTAAAAATAGAGGCGATGAAGGCATGGCCCAGACCAGAAATACAGAAGCAGGTCAGGAGTTTTCTGGGGACAGCAGTGTACTGTAGGAGATTTGTACCCAATTACAGTGCCCTGGCCGCTCCCCTGTCTGACCTGGTAAAGAAAAGGATGCCTAAGAAAGTTACCTGGGAACCAGCCTGTGAAAAAGCCTTTACCAGACTGAAGGAGGCACTGTGCAGTGCTCCTGTATTGACAAGTCCAGACTATAGCAGACCCTTTATAGTCCAGACTGATGCCTCAGATGTGGGTATTGGGGCAGTGCTGAGTCAGACATCCAACCAAGGGAAAGATCACCCCATAGTGTACCTGAGTAAAAAGTTACTTCCCAGGGAGCAGGCATACTCTACTGTGGAAAAAGAGTGTCTTGCCATAGTGTGGGCCCTAAAGAAGTTAGAGACATTCTTATATGGGCAGTATTTTGAGGTATAACCTGACCACAACTCCTTGGTTTGGCTCACACAAATGGGAAAAATGAATGGTCGACTATTAAAATGGAGTCTTGCCTTGCAAGGGTATGACATGATGATCTCACATAGGGCTGGTGCAACCAATGAAAATGCAGATGGCTTGTTGCATCTATATGAGGAATGAACTGACTTAGGGAGCTCATCCCATGCAGGGGATAGAGCCCCCAGATTCAGTCTAGGTGGGGAGGATTGTGACGCTCTGCCATCTGCTTATGGTTATTGTATGATAGTTATTTTATAAATAAATGGTCTGTGTATGAAATGTCAGTATGTGAGAAATTTGGCCTTTAAAGATCAGTAGCTGAAACCACAGGATGTCATTAAACTGACCAGGGGAACCATTTAATTAAGACTTCCTTACAGAAGGGCATTTTATTACCTTTTATGACCTGCCCAGGCTTTTGAAGTTGAAACTAAATGTGAGTTTTATGACGTTATAGGAAGAAAAGTAATTGGGCTGGTTCCTCTTATTTTAGCACATAGCCAGAAGTGGGTGAAGAGCCATAAAACTGTCCGATCACACTACCAGCAGGAAATAAGCAGAAGGGACATCAAAGAGAAATGTTTGATTAAATACTGTCTTATTTGGGAAATGGCTAGTTACAGATTTCTCAAAGTAATGACTCACATCCTCAGGGATAACTGTTAGAAATTAAAATCTAAGGGAGGATCTAGCTGACCTCATCAAAGGGGGGGTTGGGGCAGATAGAGTTAAAAATGAAACATTGTATCTGGGAAATGTGATATATGAATCTTGTGCTCTGAGACAGAAAGATCTCTAACTTAAACAGCACTTAAAAGGTAATGCTTACATACAAAATAATTAAGTATCTGTTGTTGGAGTGTTTGTGCTGTAACTTCCTTTTTGCCTAACATGATTGTAAGATGTATGATATACTGTTCTGTATTTAATTTTATCTGTTTTTATCATAGTTTAATAAACAACCTTTTATTTGAAATACTGCCAGGGTGTCTTCTCAGTTTCTTTTTGCATGTGAGGTACCTGTATTTAAGTCTGACAGCTGTTGAAAAGCTTGATTGTGTTACTGAGCTTGTATAATAAGGTTAAGAAATACCTAGGTCTCTTTCAGAGTTAAAAAGGGTTCATTTTGGATACCTGGTTAGGTGCCCTTAGGTGAAAGATATATTGCATCCCCATGAAGATAATATTATCTGAGCCTGTACATTTGGGTATGCTAGCATAAGGTTCACAGTTTGAATCCCTCCAGAACTCGAGGCTAAAGGTGATTCGGACCCAAAGAAGACAGGAGGGTTACCCTGTCTGTTACCTGTTCACACTATTGCACACTGAGGTTAGCACTGTGGGAGCAGGGGGTCGACCTGCAGAATGCGGTTTGTGACACATAACAGCACATTACTAGTCTGTCCTTGGCTCACTGTGAGTACCCCTAGAACAGTCTCAGTCAACAAAAGTTACTACTCAGTCCTGGGCTCACTATGGGTACCCTCAGAACAGTCTTGGTCAGCAAACAGTTTTACTATAGGGATCCACCCCCGCTGGGTTAGAGTTATACAGAGAAGTATGGTGCAGACCCAACGGACAGTCACAAATCAGCAGAAGCAATTTAATAGAGGTCCTCCCACGATGGGCTAAGGTTATGCGCAGCTGAGCAGGGTGCAAACCAAGGAACGACCTTCAATCGAACAGTTACTTGGACAAGACTGCCTCAATTTGGCAAGAGTTCTTTCTTTCTTGCACCAGGGGGTACAAAAGTACTCACTCAGGCTCCTCACGGTAGAATTTCCACAATTAAGGTTCCTGATGTCTTCAGTTCTCTCACAACTGAAGTGGAATTTTAGCTCTCTCACAGCTGGCTTGATGTCTGGTTGCAGGTCCACATCTTTCCCCAATGTGGAAGGGGGGGCTAGCACCTAGGGGACATTCTGGCAACCCCCAAGCTAGCAAAACTACAAAAACTAAATAATTTAAACTACTAAGAAGGCAATACCCCCTCCTGGATGGAGAGGATTAGCTGGATCTCCAGGCTTGGATGCGTGGCTGGGAGCCAGAGCCCCCACCCCATGGGGATTCCCGCTCAAATCTGCTGAAAGGATGAAAAACACAGTCTCTTATAGGGCTCTCCTGAGGCTTCTGATTGGCTGAAGCTTTTGGATGAATGGCCTCCGATGGGCTGGAGTGCCTGTCAATCAAGAAAATGAATTATACATGAACCTCACTCTATGCGCAGTTGGTTTGCTGCTTTGGCTCCTAAAATTAGGTCCCTGTAAGTCCCCATGAGTACTTGGTATTTTTCCATGAGCTTTGGCTAATGTCCCACAAGTCCTGGTTTTGTTATCCTGGCTTTTCGATTGGCTGTTGGCTGCTTGCAGTGGCTGTTTAACACACAGTCCCTAGGCGGAATATGTAGGTACAGTCCCAAATCAAAGTCCTGGCACAGCCAGAATGAAGAAAATATTTGCTCCAATGCTCCATAGTCCATTAGCCCTGAGTGTGTACTTGCCGTTGCTGCACAAATTAGATTCCAGTCCATTTTCCTGTCACTGCTGCCAATATTCTAGCTCCCTGACATGCAGCAACAGACAGGCTGTCATTTGCTGGTACAGCCAGGAACAAAGCTTTCAGTTACTTAAATACTTTTTCCACTTGCAAAACATGTTCCTCAAACACACATTGTGGTTACTTTCCTATTTTAATTCAAAAACACTAATTTTCTTTTGTTGGCCGCAGCCGAGAACAACCTTCCTCGAGGACAGACAGCCCCTCATGCACATTCAAAAGCGATTGTGGCACTGAGGTTTGAGGTGCTTGACGCCACATCTCACACCACGCCGGCGACCCGGGTTCGGGAGCTGATTCGGGTCGTCGGGGGTTGGCCAGGAGGAGATAAGCTGAGCGTCCGACGACAGCTTGCCTTCTCCAGGGGGAGGGTGGTGATCCAACACGGCGAGCGGTGACCTCTGGTGAAGGCTGGAGGCATGACAGCTCATCAGCACCTCGGGGGTCTGATTGGTCATGGGCGGAGGCCTGTGGACTAATCACCTCTAGAGGCTGCACCATCGAGGGGGGAGGACATTGCGGACATCGGCGCTTGTGCCTTGACGTCATGGGCTAGCAATGTCCTCACAGAACAGGGAAGAATCACTCTCCAGAACCGGGTAGACGGAGCGCTGAACCCAGTCCTGATATGCCACCGACTGCCACTGTCTCAGGGACCTGATGAAGAAATTAAGGTACAGGGTGCCTGCCCACCCGAACCCGCCTAGAGAGGGCAATCAAGGCAGGATAAGGGGACCCAAACCCAGCAGAGTAAGTCGGTGGCAGGGGTTGGGTTTTCCATTGGCGACTCCGAAGGCGGCTCTAAGTAGGGACATAGGAAGGGAGAAAATAAATTAAAAAAAAAAGCGATCGGGGCTCTGGCTCATTAATATTCATGAGCCCCAATCAAAAACACTTTGCAGATCTCTTTAAGTTTTAAAGAAAGCAGGCACTCGGAGCCCTGTCCGTGGTCACTAGGTCCCACTTACCACATGGGGATCCCGGGACTGACGGAACACTCTCTGTTTCAACCGCAAAACTAGCGGTCGGAAGATCAAAGGCACCGCTCACGCCTGTGCGATTCCTGCTGCACCAAGGTGCATGGCTAAGCGGGCGATCATGGTCCGAACTTCAAAAGCCCCACAGCGCTGGATTTACATAGGGCTAGTTACTGGGGCACCAGGGACACAGAAAGAACTCGAGCCAGGACCGGGGGGGACAAGAAAAAAAAATTGCAGGCGGATTGGGAGGCTCCAGGAACAGGAGCTACAGTGCTGCAGGTAAGCAACCATTTTGGCAGGGGGGTTGCATTATAAAATGGCAAGGAAAATGGAAAATTCCTGGGCTTTGATTGGTTAGTGCTGACCTCCAACACTGATGTTATCCCAGTGCAACATCACACTTGTTCAAAAAGCAACTAAAAATGTATTTTAAAAAATGTATCAGTCCAGTTTATAATTACAGTAATGCACTCCAGGGTGTGTGTTGTGGGAATAACATCACTTCTCAGGTGTTGGACGCACTTAGCCTGCAGTGTTGTGCCCAACCACCTGACGTGGGATGTTATCCCGGCACACACGTGCCCGCTCATGCATTATTGCTTAAGTATTACAGTAGGTGTGATGTGAAGAGCAGTGCTTTACCTGGCAACTAACATATTTAGTTCTATTCATCTTCATAACTCATCAACATTGTGACCTCACGTCCTGTGACATCACAAGTAACTGATCTGGCTGCAGTTGATTGGCTCTTCCTGAGTAGTTCGAATGTCACAGTCAGGCCACAGGGCTGATGAAGTGCAAAGAGGAACAGAACTAGATGTGTCAGCCTCCAGGCAGAGTGCTGTTCCACACACCACACCTGGTACTACTAGCTAGAAAATCCTTCTATTAGCAAATAAGAAAAGAAGAAGTACCTCCGATATACAGTATATAAAAAAAAAAAAGTTGACTACATTTAAAGAGCTAGTGTACTGCTTAAAAATATTCGTTTTTAAAAGTTATCAGCTATTACCTTTTATATCTGAGGTACTTTTTATTTTTCCTTTAGTGAATTAGAACATTTTTTTACCTGATGCTGGTAGTTGTAATGCGTGGGACAACACTCTGACTGGCAGCTGACATATCTCGTTCTATTCTTCCCATTACATCATCAGCATTGTGACCTAACTGACTGTGATATCACAGCTGCTCAAGAAGAGCCCTTCAGTAGTTGTCAGGTCAGTCACATGTGATGTCACTGTCAGTGAGGTCACAGTGCTGATGATGTAATGGGAGGAATAGAACTAGATATGTCAGCTGCCAGGCAAAGTGCTATTCCACATATCTAACATAACACTATTACACAGAAAACATTCTAATGAGCAAAAGGAAAAAAAAAATCTTCAGTAATAAAAAGTTACAACTGACTACTTTTTAAAATTTGCAACATTTGCTGTTTTTGGCTATACTAGCTCTTTAAACATTAATATTAATTCCAGGCAGTACACAAGCTCTTTAAATGAATTATGTCTAGAAAACCTAACCTCATGTTTTCTTGTTACTGCTTTTATTTTTTTCCTACAATGTTAGGTAACTGAGATACATGGTTATGCTGGTGAGACTTCACATCTAATGGCTGTCCCCTTTACAGGAGGCATATCAGTGAGCGCAAAGTGGTTTGCGGCAGCCCTGTACTCTGCGCTGAACCTGTGTACTGAGATGAAACTTCCCCACCAGCAGTCGATGCAGCTGCTTAATGAACTTCTGTTGCTGGAGCCGTTCACAGCCAAGGAAGGAGGGACGACCCCGCCTGAGTTTGTCCGGGAGAATTTTGTCAACAAAGCGTTCGCCGCCACACTGTCTGAGGAGGAGTAAGTTACTGGCTATCTTGCCAGCCTTTCTGCTTTTCTTGATGGCAAGAAAATCACTAATTCCCTTTGTCTTTCCTTCAGTTAGTAATGTTTCTAGGCTGGCCCATTGGCGTAGGATTATACTGCCTCCTGGGAGCGTGGGAATTCACATGGGCACTCCAGAGTCCCAAACTAGGACTGGCTAGGGCTGAGCTCCGTATGGAGGTGAGGTGCTGGTTACCTGTAGTCATGCAGCCTTCCCCAGTGGGTGACTAAGGAACAACAATAGCTTTGGCTGTGAAGGCAGACACTTGCTAGCCCTCCTGTTTGAAGGAAAGGTGGCCCAAAAGAAGGGTGCAGTTGTGGCAACCCAGAACATCAGGGAAGTAGAAGGAAAAACAATGAATGATGCATCCTACTGGAAATCATGGTGAGGATGCCTGGCTCCGTGGTGCCAGTGAAGTGTGCCATGCTCCACTGCTGGAGACCCAGGTCTGAAGCCAACCTGAGTCTCCTTGTCATGAGCCAGTGGAGCTCTGGGCACACTATAGAGGTAGTGTGATCAGCTACTAGAACCTCCTATAGCCAAAGGGATGCCTTGATATTGTGGGATACCATGCAGTGTCCCTCACAGGACGATGCAAGTGGACAGAGCAATGCTTGACATCCAGGCGTTGGGTAGGACTTGCAAAAAGCAGGGAGGAAAATGCAAAGCTTCCTGAATGATGTCTGGACCCTCCCATCTTGTTGCCATGCATGGTTCCACTCCCCTGCCATGGAACATGTATGGCTTCCCAGCTCCTCCTCTGGAGGAGCTATTCATGGTGTGTCACTGTGGGGATGGTCAGGAATGGCAACAGAGGACTGCGGACTGGTGTGCTGATGGGCAGCAGGAGGAGCAGGAGTGGTCTGGCAGTAGAGAAGGAGCAGTAGGTGTGTAGTAAGGAAAAAAAGTTTGGATTAAAAATGGAAAAGAAAATCATGATGCGGGGGACTGAGTGGTACAGGGAAGTTTCAGTAGCTTATGAAGCTGTTCCTCTCTAGGTCACCGGTTCGAATCCTGCCTAGACTAGTAGTGGCCAAAAGCCATTATTCTCCATTAGCTGTTGGGGTGTTCTGTGTAAAAATAGTTCTGATGGTTCTCAGTCTAGTTCCTAATGTCCACATCACAACACAAGATGCCATTGTGGTTTTCAGATTTCAAATATAGAGTATTTATTAAGAAAGCTAAACAGTGAGGGTTCTCCAGGGGTTAATATTGGGACCCCTCTTGTTCAGTGTATTTCTCAATGACCTGGAGTCCGATGTCTCAAGTAAGGGAATTTAATTTGCAGATGAAGGTGGTGGTTTCCAGGGAAGAGGAAGACAAGACTGCAGAGGGACTTGGATGTAGTGGGAGGATGTGCTGACAAGTGACAGATGAAATTCAGTGTTCATAAGCACAAGGTCCCTCACTTAGGCTGAAAGTATTTAGGTTGGAGGTACTGCTGACAAAAAAAAGCAACAGACTATGAAAGAACCTTGGGTCATCACTTATAGGACGCTGAAGCTGTCACCGCAATGTGCAGCATAGGTGAGGCTGATCAGATGCTGTGTTGAATTAAAAGGGGCATAGCATGATGTGAAGGTGTCATGATTTTATCAACAAGAGTAAATGGATGCTCTGGAAGGGGTGGGCAAGGCGCGGGAAACGGCTGTGTCTAGGGGTATTGATGGAATGCTTATCAGGAGTCCCTTGCACATCTGATACTACCACATCCTTATCTTAATGATATCTAAATTCAGTGCTCTTTGAGACCTTCATATCCTTCTGGTCAAACAGAGAGTGAGAGAAACAGCTACAAGGTAACTACATAAGGATCTGTTGGCACTGCTTAAAGCCATGGCTAAATATTGGGCCAAGTTTAAGATTTTAGTTCTCCCATCAAACTGGAACAAGTATAGGTCTTGGAGAAATGAGTGTTTGGCTGAAGAACATTTATTTCTGTAGTGCTCCACATTATCAGTGGGTAGTCATTATAGATGGATAATGTGCACCGCTGCTAGGGGGAACTAGGGGAAATGGCATAGCCCAAAGGCTGTAATCAGCCTGGAATCTTGGGCACATGAACATTCTGGGCAGCAGCAACTCTCCAGTCTTAGCTGTGCTGTCGAAGGGGATACAACTCAGGCTTCTCTCTGAAGAAAAAACAATTTTTGTGACTATCCAACCACAGGGGCTGCAATTCTGCATAGCAGGCTAGGTCTACCTGGTGACAGGGAGCACCCTTAAATTAAAATTGTGCCTGTTAAGCTGTGGCTTTCAAATTGACTGACCTGCTCCTCTTCCCCATTTCCACTGCCTGTGGTTGGATGGGGGACCACGTCTGCCACAATCATTAAGAAGTGTTTGCTAATTTTCTAGCAGGTCTCCAATTTTCCACACACAAAAAAGGGAGCCAAAGGTAAGTACCTGTTTTCTTCAGTATTGTTGTAAGGGCATCCCTGTGGTCCTCCCCCAATCTTTTGGGGGTCGGCCCCCCCCAGGCTTAACGTGGCTCCTGTTTTTATTAGGTGTTCTTGTGTTTTTTACTTTGAGGGGACATTGTCCCTTTAATTTTGGAGTCTGTTTGAGGAGACATTTCCCCTTTAAGTGTTCTCCTAGCCTTTTTGTGTTTTAACAAAGGCAAAGCAGTGAAATAATAATAACAATAACTTTATCCATCGCCTTTCAAAATATCAAGGCGCCGTAACATAAAAGATAGATAAAACAAGATAAAATTAAAACACAGTATAAATAAAGTCAGTAAAATTCAATAAAATCGATCAGAGTAGGCTTGGCGACACAGATAGGTCTTCAAGGCCTGCTTGAAGCCCCCCATGGTCGTGCACTCACGTAGCTGACAGGGTAGAGAATTCCAAAGGGCTGGAGTCGCATACATAAATGAACAGGCCCCCGATGATTTTAGTGATACCCTTGGAATCTCTGGCAACCCCTCATCAGCTGAGCGGAGCGATCTCCTGGGGCAGTAGGGGATGATGAGCTCTTTCAGGTAGTCTGGGCCAAGTCCGTGTAGGGCTTTATAAGTCAAGAGTCCAACTTTGAAGGTGATCCGCCACTGAATCGGCAGCCAGCGCAGTTCGCGCAGCACCGGTGTGATATGACACATCCGGGGGGTCCCCGTCAGCAACCGGGCTGCTGCGTTCTGCACCAGCTGCAAGTGGCGGATATCAACCCCCGGTGCCGTGGATAGAGGGAGTTGCAGTAATCAAGGTGCGAGGTCACAAAGGCGTGGACCAGCGTGGGAAGGTCACCAGACGGAACTAGGTGCTTGACCCTGGCGATGTTCCTCAGATGGTAAAAGGAAGACTTGATGACTGCTGACACCTGAGATCGCAGTGTCAGCCCATTGTCAAGAATACCCCCCCAGATCCCGCACCCATTCAGAAGCAAGAAGCTGGGAGCACCCCAGGAAAGCCCTGTAGGCTGACCAGCCCCTGACCCATCTATCCAGCGACCCGGGTCCACAGCTATCACCTCAGTCTTTTCCAAGTTCAACTTCAGGCCAACTGGAATTCATCCAATCCTGGATTTCAGCAAGGCAGTTATTAAATACTGAGAGTGCTCTATCCTGATCGGGTGCAAAAGACAGGTAGAGCTGGGTATCATCAGCATAGCAGTGAAACCTCAGCCCATACCATCTTACAATGTCTCTGAGGGGCAGCATGTACACCACGAACAACATGGGGGACAACACTGAACCCTGAGGTACCCCACATGACAGAGAGAGAGAGGGTTGGAAGAATAAATCCCCGACACCACCCTCTGAGTTCTGCCAGTGAGGAAGGACTTAAACCGTCTGAGGACTGTACCAGACAGGCCACATGTGAACCTCAGGTGCTCAAGCAGTACCCCATAGTCCACAGTGTGAAGCGCTGAGGAGAGATCAAGAAGAACCAAGATGGAGCGACTATTCTGATCTCTTGCCATCAAGACATCATTGAGCACCCAAACCAGTGCAGTCTCGGTACTATGCCTCTTTCGAAAACCGGATTGGAGGGGTTTGTAGATGCCGTGAATGGTCCAATTGTTCTCCAGTTGTAAAGCCACTACCTTCTCAATCACCTTCCCCACAAAGGGAAGGTTAGAGATAGGTCTGTAGTTGGCAAGGCAGTCTAGGTCCAGAGAAGCTTTCTTTAGGAGGGGAGTCACCACTGCCTCCTTCAGGGAGCTAGGGAATTCACCCGATTCAAGGAAGCACCAGATTATCCGTGCCAGGACCAGGCCAATGATGTTGCAACAGCCCATAATCAGGGAAGTTGGGCCCGGATCCAAACTACAGCAGATAGGGCGCATACCCTGGACAATTCACATGATATCCACAAACTCCAGCCGGTCAAGGGTACTCCAGGAAGAGTGGGGGAAAGTGACCGAGCACCGATCAATAGCATCCCCCATAGAGTGTGCTGGTTGGATCGCTGCCCTGATGCCAGCCACCTTATCCGCAAAGAACCAAGCTAGCTCATCGCACTCCAGTTGTGAAAAAGCTCTTCGAGACTGCAGACAGGCCAGATTGCACAGCCTGTCCACAGTTCGAAAGAGCTCAGCCGGTCGGTTCTGAGCAGCCGCAATCTCCCCGGACAGGGGAAAGAGCCAGTCTAGGAGGGTAGTTCTGATTTTTTTTCCTTTTTTGGATTCTGTGGGGCATTGCTGGCCACTGTTTATGGTGGTTTTTCTCTCAATGGCTCTATTGAGCCGCATGGCTTCCAAACGTTTTCTCCTGCCCTGCCCGTTGGCCCGCACACCCTCTTTTGCTCTTCAGAAGCTTCCGGTAGCCTCAGTGCACCTCTGTGCAACTGTGCTCAGGCATGCATTCCCTGCCCAATGTGCCAACATCACACACAACATCGTGACGTCATGCATGTCCTCTTCCACAAGAGCACGCGCATGCCTGCAATTTCAAATGCTGATTGAAGCTCCTCTGCGTTAAGAGTGCTTTCAGCCTGAGTGGCTGACTATGGGCAGTCTTTTTCAGCTGGTTCGGCCGCTTCAGCAATCTCTTTGTGCTCTGATCTTTTTTTCCCACATTTGGATGGGGGTATCACAGCAGGATTTCTATCTAGTTGTCTCTGTTTGGGGCATCTACAAAATGAGTTTCTTTTTTGGCACCATGGCTTATCGGAGACCTGTTATGCTCAAACAATGTAAGACCTGCAAAAGGGTAATGAGATCCTATCCTCTTGGTTCCTGTTGCCACCACTGTGTTACTCAAGTTATTATGTCTCTTACGGTTCCCCCCAGTCTGATCACCAAGCTGGGGGGTGCACCTGGCGTGCCAGCTGGCAGTGGCAAAGCAGAATTGCATAAATCTTTGTTGTTGCTCTTAGGAGAGCTTTTGGGCCTTACTGTTCCACAGGACATCCCATCGGACATATCCGACCCCAAACCATGCCCCTCAGGTCGGGGGGGGTCCACACAGACACATCCAGGTGCACCGCAACAGGATAGGGCTGTTATTGCAGATCTGCAGTCAGACCCCGACCCTGACCATACAGAGGGTCAGGATGAAGATACTGGGGATCTTGGAGAAAATCCTGCCTCAAAGAAGTTACTTGATGATGATGAGGACAAACCCTCTGAGCAGGAGGAGGAGGAAGGGGAGTGGATGGAGCAGAAGAAGAGGATTTCTATCCCTCCCCTCTTTGATACCAGATCTTTGTCCTATCTGATAACAGAGGTGTATAGGACATTACAGCTGAAGGAGGTGCAATCCATGGAGGCATTGAAGGCCAACCCTATCCTGTTCGTGGCCTCCTCCACTCCAAAGTGTTTTCCAGACTTTATTCACTGTGACCAGATTATTGAACAAGAAAGGGCAGGTGTGGACCAAAGAAAATATTTGCCGAAACCTAGTGCAGTATTTCCCTTTTTTTGAAGAAAATACCCTCAAGTGGAAAACCTCTCTTGAGCCGGATAAGGTGGTTCATAATTCCATCAGACACACCCCTTTTCCCATTGAGGGGTCCTTGGCCTTAGTGAATTTGCACAAGTGAGTGGATGCTTCTTGCTGGAGAGCCTTCACCTCCAGTGGTGCAAACCTCCGCACCTCCTATGCCTCCTTTATTGTTACCAGAGCCTTAAACTTGTGGGTTATGACCCTGGGCAGCTTTGTTCCCCCAGTTTTGGAGGGGGAAAGCATTTTGCAGTTGGTATATAAGGCCTCCACCTTTTTAAAAGATGCCACAGTGGAGAACTCATGCATGTTAGCTCACTCCACTTATCATATTATGTTCACTATGCGAGGCATGTGGCTTTGGCATTGGGTTACTGATCAGGCTTCGAAGACCAAGCTGTTTAACTTAGCCTTCAAGGGAGGCTTGTTATTTGATTCTGGGCTGGATGGCATTTTGAAGGATATCCAGGATAAAAAGGGTCACTTTCCAGTGTCAAAGCAACAGCAAAAGGCCGGTTCAACTTCAAAAGGTCAAGGAGGCAGCTAACAGAGGCAGTATCGAGGTGGGGTTCATCCAGAGGTTCATCCCTTTTGGAACTTTGGGGACAAGAAGAGTAAAGGAGCTTACTCTGGTTTCAAGAGGAGTAGTAGCAGAGGAGCCCTTACCCAAAGATGCAACAGAGGCCCAGGGTAAAAAGCAGGCACCTCACAATGAGGGTACATGAGCCCATCTCTGCCTCCCTTCTCTTGGTGGAAGATTGCACAATTTGTACACAGAATGGGTCTAGATAATAGCCGAGGCTTTGGTACAGAAAATTCTGGCTTTAGGTTAAGCAATAAAATTTTCCAACAACTTCTTTAAAGGGGGGTTTCCTTCCATTCCCAGTTCTAAAGGACCCCATGAAGAGACAAGCAGTGTCACAGGTCCTGGACCACCTCAGTCAAATCGAGGCGATTGTTCCAGTGCCTCCCAACAAGCAAGGCCAGGGATTCTACTCGATCTGTTTCATAGTGTGGCGAACTACCCTGCTGCTAGCGCTTATTTGTAGATGTAATTCTGTGTATATATACATGCCAGTGTCAGCAAAGAGAAAAAGACTGGATTTCTTTTTTTTTTTTTTTTTTTAACGGTTTTACTTTCTTTTAACCTGCAGGCCAGCCTTGCTTACCAGGAATCTGACAAGTTTTTGTCAAAAAGCTTGTGAATAACTGATAAAAGATTATTCCTCTAAGTTTACTACCCAAGGGAAACGGGTAATTAAATCAATTTGTATGATCATAAACCTTACAGGATCTTCCTTGTAACTAACTAAATTAAGCCAGTTCAAAAGCCCAGGATGTTTTAGCCAGGAATTGAACAGCAGATGACCATTCTAACAGGACAGTGTGAATTTTATCTTATGGGTGCCAACTGTCTACAAGGGACTTCAAAGGCTTAGACTTTAAATGCCAGGGTTTGATTTTTGGAAACAGCAAAACAGTGACATCTCCTGGCCAAACAGAGTAGTCGCCCTGAGATGGGAATTGATGACACTGCAAGTTAACTGACTGGGACGGCCATCCCTATAAATAGCCCCAGATCAGGGCATTTGAACACATACTTTCTCATCTGGACTCTACCTGACACACATAAGCCAAACTACTGAAACCCAGTGTGGCTACAAGGACTAAAGGAACTGAAAACTGTCATCCACTTTTCTGGTCTTCAATTCACTGCAATTTAGAGGAAGACTTTCAGCTAACAGTGTTAGAGCGTTTATATGTATATATTTGTCCCATTTTGTTTTGCATACTGTAACTCAAATTTCTTATCCCAGGGGTCCTTTAGCATCAGTAACTATAGCAGTTAGCTGGCTAGGTGCAACTGTCCTGGAGGTATGCTTTTAAGAGAATTATAATGAGCTACGGCATCAGCCAATCAAAACACAGGGGGGAGTGTGCTGAGTGAGGGCAGCCTGAAGGGCTTCAGAATTTTTTCTCCGCTAACTCAGCAAAATTGCCCAAGAGGTGTCTCTCAACTTTCCTTGTTGACGGCCTCTTGTTCACTTATCATGGTAAAGTTTTCCTCACAAACTTAAATCTTTAGTGTGCCGAGTGTAATTTTATTATTTTTTTAGCGGTTGTTCATTTTTCACACATCTGCGTTATTTTTATTGCAACTGTGTTTATTTATAGATATTTTTACCGCATTTGCTCATTTTGTATTCTTTTTTACCACAAATGCTTATTTTCAATGTTTTTTGATGCAGTTCATGAAGGAACCATCGAAGTTTTGCATTTTTCCTTATTTTTTACCTCAGAACTTGTGGGTCCCTACCACGAGGTATCTGTTTTCAAACTTTGACAGTTATTGCTGGGTTCTCTGTGGATTAGCTTGTCAGAGATTCCCAGAACTAAAACAGAAATCTGAACCTACAGGATAAAAAAAAAAAAGTTTATCAGCTGTCCCCGGACTGGCTTAACAGCGTTTTCAGCAATCTGTGCCGCGGTTGTTTTTGGTCCAGATCTGCTGGTTCCCTTTGTACAAATTTGGTCAGAAACAGAGCAAAGAGACCTAAAAAATAATTATGGCTGAGGAAGAATCAAAGGCTACTGATGAGGGGCCATCTAAAGCTTATAACAATAAGAATTCGAGCAGGGATGCTGATGAAGCCTCCAAATCCCAGCTAAAAAAATAAAGCTTCCAAAGGAGCTGATGTTCCTCCCAAATTTAAAAATAATAAGGACGCTGATGACGTGTCTGTACAAAAAAAGGAAGTATGATCAAGCTGCTGAGGAAGTGGCTAAAAGATAGTCTGTAAAGACAAAAACGCTCCTGTTGCTCCTGGGAAACTTATCAGTGAGACAACAGGTGGCATAAAACATTAAGAAAAAACAAAACATATTCAGCCACAGTCTGTGCAGGATCTCCGATCTGTGCAGGATATGGCCAAAGCATGGCACGTCTTTCAGACCCTACAAAAGATGGGGTCTATGTTTACAGGGGCTGGTAAACACTCTTCCACACTGCTCACTTCCAGAGACTGTGAGGGTGATGCAGATGATGATGAATGTTTTTATGATGCCCCTGACATGAATTTGGAGGACCTAGAACCCGATGTGTTCCCTGACCCTCCTTTTGGAGCTCCCCTGGCTGACCAGGAGGATCCCTCCTCTATGCTAACATTTATCCAAAACATGTTAGACACCCTGGATCTCCCTACCCAGAAGTCCATCCAGGATGAAGATGGGGATAAAGATTATAGGGAGATGAGAGGTCTCCCAAGAGACTAGTCGTGCCTATTTATAACACTTTCAGGAAAAATACCATGAAACTGCTTCAAAACTCCACTTCTGTGGCAGGGGTTGACAAGCAAGCTGAAAGAAAATACCAACTGTCTAAAAACAACACTGAGTTCCTGTCTGTACACCCCTGTCATGAGAGCATAATACAACAGGCATCTTGTGAGAAAACTAGGACCCCATTGTCCTCCTTATCCCCGGACAAGGACTCCAAAAAAATGGACTTCGTAGCAAAGAAAATGTACACCACAGCTTCCTTACTTGTCAGATTTTCTTCCTATATGATTTTCACTGCCAAATATCAGAAAGCAATGTGGAACTCTGTCCTGGCCATTGCACGCAGTGGGTTGGATCCAATGGTACAGGAGCTGATGGATACAGCAAAAACTGCCCTGGAAGCTGCTAAGTACCAATTCCACATGACAGACGGAAACAATGATGCCGCCTCCAGAGCCATGGCCCACACCATCTCTCTGAGGTGCTTTGCCTGGCTTAGAACTACCAGTCTAACCCCAGACACCCAGTCTAAGGCCATGGACTTTCCCAGTGATCAAAACATGTTGTTTGATTCTAGAACAACTGAGTACATGAAGAAGGTCGACAAGTACAAGGCCTCTTGGCAGAGTCACTCCTCTAAACCTAAGCCTATTCCCCAGTAGAAATCCCACCCAGGGGTAGTAGGGCAGATATTTTTCCCAGACCTTACACCCTCTATCGCCAGTCTGATTTCTGTCAGTACAGGGGTGCTTTCAGAGGGAAGGGCAGAAGGGGCCAAAGAAGGGCCACCTCTACCCAGCCAGCAGCCTTGCAGTCTAAGCCCTGATGTGAGTGTCCAGGTCACTCCCCCCCCGCCAGTAGGAGGCAGAATCTCACACTGTCTTCAGAACTGGTCCCTCATTACCTCGGACAAGTGGATTCTGGAGATAGTAGAAAAAGGTCTGCCACTACAGTTCAAGCAGATACCAGACCTCAAGCATACCCAGGTGTCAAAACCTCTAACCACAACACAGGTGCTGCTTTTGGAATTGGAGGTAAAAACCTTCTAGCTCTACAAGCAGTGGAGAGGGTCCCAGCTCACGAGAAGGGCAAGGGCCTCTACTCCAGGTATTGTCTGACACAAAAGAAAACTGGGGAGTGGCGACCTATCTTGGACCTCAGATATTTAAGCAAACATCTGCTAAAACCCAAATTCAAGATGGTCCCTCTGCCACCAGTCATACAGTCCTTACAGCAGGGAGACTGGCAAGCCTCCCTGGACCTAAAGGATGCTTACTTACATATACACATAAGGAGATCTCACAGGAAGTTTCTCAGATTCAAACTCCCTTCGGGCCACTATCAGTTCGCTGCAATGCCCTTCGGCCTGTCCTTGGTCCCAAGAGTCTTTACCAAGTGCCTGGCAGTGGTAGCAGCACATCTCAGGAAGCTGGGTGTCGCTATCTACCCCTGTTTAGACGATTGGCTCATAGTGGCAAAGTCTCCTTGTCAGGTCAAGGAATCCCTTTCCGTTACAGAGCACACTTTAGAGTCTCTGGGATTCCTGGTAAATCTAAAGAAGTCTCACCTGGAACCCACCCAGCTGCTCACCTTCATAGGAGTTCAGCTGGACACCCAGAAAGGATATGCCTTCCTCCCACAGGAGAGAATTCAGAGTTTCCTCTCAGTGGCAGATTCTTTCATCTGAGGACAGCCAAGACCAGCCAGACATTTCCTCAGGCTCTTGGGACACATGGCTGCGACGCCTGCAAGCCTACCTCAGAGCTCGCTGGTCTCAAAGAAGCAACAATTTTTCAAAGCTGATACTTGTGACGGAGCAGTTCCTTCAGATTCTGCTTTCATGGAAGAACACTGCAAATCTGGTGGCAGGAATACCCTTCCAGGCTCCGCTTCCCACAGAGGTGATCACCGCAGATGCCTCCTTCCTGGGGTGGGGAGCACGTCTGGATGGTGCCTCAGTAAGTGGCACCTGAACTCTCCAAGAGTCACAGTTACACATAAACCTTTTGGAACTCTGAGCAGTCTTTCTAGCTCTCAAAGCATTTGCTCCTGTCATAAAAGGACAGACTGTACAAATTCAAACAGACAACACCACATTGCAGTGTTCTACATAAGCAAGCAGGGTGGTACCAGATCAAGAATTCTCTGTTCGGAGGCTTTTAAAATCTGGTCTCTCGCCCTCTTCCTGGGAGTCAGTCTTTTAGTTATTCACCTCCCAGACAAGCACAATGCCCTTGCAGATGCTCTAAGTTGCATCAGTCAAGGCCAGAGTGAATAGACTTTAAACAAGTAAGTACTAGCCACAGTGTTCAGGCAGTGGGGAACACCTGAAGTGGATCTGTTTGCCTCTCCCCTCAACTTCCAGCTCTCTCAGTACTGTTACAGGCCCCCAGTCCTGGGAACACTTCCCCTGGATGCCTTGATCCTAGACTGGTCAGGGAGGTTCCTATACGCGTTCCCTTCCTTCCCCCTGGTACTCTTAGAGTATTGCTGAAACTCAGACAACAGCCTGTATCAATGATTCTGGTGGCTCCGGATTGGCCCAGGCAAGGCTGGTACCCTCTCCTTCTCTCACTCTCCTGCAGCAGGCCCATTCGCCTGCTGCCAACTCACTTTCTGCTGACCCTTCCTCAGACAGGAGTGCATTATCCAGATATGCACTCTGTTCACATCAAGGCCTGGTTAATGAAGATTTAAGAGTTTCCATCCTCTCAGTACTTGGAACGTGTCCTTAAAATTCTTAGAATGGCTAAAAAAACCTAACCCAAAAAAGACATGCAGCCAAATGGAAAAGGTTCTCCCTCTGGTGCAAGAGCAAAAAGGTCAATCCTCTTCAGACCCTCAGCTGCTGGATTACATGGGATATCTGCAAGCATCAGGCTTGAAACCCTCTTCCCTCAAGCTACACCTGGCTGCAATTTTGGCCTATCTTTCAGTGGAAAAGAAAAAGTAAAATTTTTCCCACACCATATTCAAACAGTTTTTCAAAGGCCTCTTGCACCTCCAGCCTCCAGTCAGGGAACCAGTTCCTCCTTGGAGCCTGAACCTCTGCATAGTCCAGCTCATGCAACCACCCTTTGAGCCTATAGCTACTGCGCATATCAAGTTTGTGACCTGAAAGTCGATCTTCCTGGTGGCCATTACCTCTGCCAGGAGGATTTCAGAGTTACAGGCCCTGTGCACTGAGCCTAATTACATCATTCCTCACAACGTTAAAATTGAGCTCAGGACAAATAGGAAGTTGCTGCCTAAGGTGGTTTCAGAGTTCCACCTAAACCAGTCCATTACTCTACATGTCTTCTTTGTTGAGAAATCCACTCCTGGGGAGCAAAAGCTCCACAGCTTGGATGTAAGAAGAGCCCTCTCTTACTACCTACAGCATACTAGGTAGTCCAGAGGCTCTTCCACTCAATCGTTCCTCACCTACGGGGATGTAGGCAGAGGAAGACCAGCTACCAAGAGAACTATTTCCCACTGGTTGGTCTCTTGTATTAGATTCTGCTATGAAAAGGCTGGTCATCAACCTCCTGAGGGGCTCAGGGCCCACTCCACCAGGGGCACTACAGCCTCTGTGGCAGCAGCAAGGGACATACCCCTTCTAGATGTCTGCAAAGCAGCTACCTGGAAATCTGTACACACCTTCATGAAGCACTACAGTTTAGATGTGTAGTCCAGATCTGACACCAAATTTGGCAGGGTGGTTCTGCAGAGCCTCCTTCTTAAGTAGGTTCTCTGTCCACCTCCCACTTGGTACTGCTTGGTAGTCTACTGTAGTTACTGATGCTAAAGGACTTCTGGGGTAAGAAGAAAAAATTACTCACCACAGTAACCTTCTTTCTTCCAAGGGGTCCTTCAGCATCAGTAAGCTCCCACCCTTCCTCCCTGGTTCACCTGTCAGGAGAAGGGCTCTGTTCTTACTTTTTATTACCAATTTTTTTTTTTTATTGATGAGTTTCATGCTCAGGTTGTTGTTAACTGTTTTCAGGTTTTGGACATTTGCATGTTTTTGAATCCAGTTGGTTCACTTTTCAGAGCATGTGCCTATTTTCTTTGAAAAATTCCGAAGCCCTTCAGACTGCTCTCACTCAGCACACTCCTCTCCTGTGTTTTGATTGGCTGATGCCCTAGCTCATTATAATTCTCTTAAAGGCATACCTCTGGGGCAGTTGCACCTAGCTAGCTAACTGCTATAGTTACTCATGCTAAAGGACCCCTTGGAAGAAAGAAGATCACTGCGGCGAGTAATTGTTTCTAGTGTAAGTTCTTAGTAGGTGTAACTGCATTTGTTTAAGTATTTTAGTAAAAACTTCTGTTTTTCTAAAGAAATTCTACCTGCGTGAGGTTTAAATATCAATCATCAATCAATCATAATTTATTTGTAAAAGGTGCCTTTCTTCCCATTGTGTGTGAATTGTGAAAACAGTATTAATAATCTGTGACAACTGTTAATTGCTTAGAGGGGCCACCGCAAGCAACCAAACTGAGAAAAGGGTATGTAAGAGACATTTGGGTAAGGATAGGGAGAATACCAAAGTCTCAGGGATGAATCTAAAGGGATTTTGAATCAGGTGGTTGCATGTCCTGTAGGGAGAAGGCAAAATCAGGCTTACACTGCTACCCTGAAGAGAATGTGTTGCCTTGGTCTTCCTCCTTTGTGTAATAGCAAAGGAAAGGGTTCATATTTGGCCACAAGACTCGAGACTGGTATTGTGCCTTTATCCACAGCTTGAGGGATGCCCTACATCCTCGTGGCAGAGGTGCAGTCATGACCTCGGCGAGCATTCAAAAAGGATGAGGAGGTTATCCCTGCCCCCCCCCATCATGGAATGCACTGAAGGGTAGGCACTGTGAGCTCAGTGGGTCTGACCCCCAGGAGTGGGTTTATGACAGATCTGGTGTGCAGCATTGGAATCTGAGAGATCTGATTGCATACTGTTGCGATTCGAGAGATTGGTGGTACAGTCATAACAGTTGGATTTGAGCCCAGTGTATCAGATTGATAAACTGTAAACAGTCCACACACAATCAAGGCAGAGATTTTAAAAAATATGTATCATTTGGTTATAGTGTAAAGTTCCTTACCTGTTTTTTTTTTTTCTCGGGTGCAAGCTAGTGTAGCAGTAGTTGGGGAAGAAGAGAGCTTCCAGCTATAGCGAATAACTGTAGACTACCTGAAGCAGTTGTGTCAGGAAAGAGGAGTCCAGTATGAGGGGTGAACTAAAAAGCACCTCGTGGAGGCTCTTGTGGCAGCTGATGAGCAAGCGACTGCCCAGAACCTCGAGTCACAGCCTGTGACCGAAATGGACCAGATCTTGGGCATGGGGGTGCCAAGGGACATTGCAGTGTTAAGTCCCAGGTAGGAGAACAATGAGACCAGAGGGAACCCAGAGCCACAGCGCCAGGAGAAGGGTCACCACAACGCTGGAGCTGGAAGGGATCAGGCTGCAACTAGAGTTGAGGAAATTGGAGCTGGAATTCGAGCAGAGGAAGTTCCAGATGGAGATGTAGATGCAGGAAAAAAAAAAAACAGTGTTGGAGAGAGGCAGAGAGAGAGAGAGAGGAAAAACGGTGTCAGAGGGAATTTGAACTGGAGAAGCTAAAACTCCAATGACCAGCGCCAGAGGAGGTAAGTGGCAAGGGTGAACCTGGAACTCCAGGACTGTGGTATAAATTAAATTCCAAATGAACAGCTAAATTTAAAGAGTGGGAGGATATGGATGCATTTTTGAATTCATTTGAAAAGGTCTTTATCCAGGCTAAAATACCCAGGGAGCCCTGGAGCTTCCAGCTATCCCCGCTGCTTACAATGAAAGGGCGTGAGGCACTAGGCCAAATGGACAATCAGGACAGTAGTAATTATGAGAAACATAAAGCTGCATTGCTTGAAAATGATGAATTAATGCCTGAAGTATACAGGGTTAAGTTCCGTAAGCTCTGGAGAAGCCCTGACATGAGCTAAGAGGAACTCGCCACAAAGCAGCGTCAGTTTTTGAAACGTTGGTGGGAGGGAGTGGAAGCAAACTCTGTAGAGAAAATTGAGGAAGTTGTACTTCTGGAGCAATTCTTTTGGGCTTGCCTAGCAGAGCTAAAAACCTGGTTGGAGGACCGAGACCCCAAAACAGCGCAGGAGGCTGCTGAACTCTCGGACCGCTATGCCAGGAACACGCCTGCTCTGAAAGGGAGTGGGGTGGGTGTGGCAGCGCAGAAGGGGAAAAGCGCACTTTCAGGACAGCTAAAAACCTCACTGCCTCCACAGAAAGGGAGAAGCCCCAGGTTATAAAAAAAGGATTATTCAGATAAAAGAAATGAGGATTGGTTCTGCAAATTGCTAGACGGTGTCCTAAAAAGGCACAGAGTGGGCAAAGTGGTGCTCAAACAGAGTTGGGTACGCTGTGTATCCCTGAAAGCATGCCTATGAACATGAGGGCGCACATACACCCGGTTACTGTAAATGGGGTGCACACCCATGGGTTAAGGGATACTGGCGCATCTCTTACCTTAGTAAAAGGGGATTTGGTGGGGCCTGAACAGCTTATATCTAATCAGTTTGTAACAGTAAGGGGATTCACTGGGGAGGAAAAAAACTCTGGCATTAGCTAGTGTTCTCCTGGACTGGGGTGAGACAGGAGAGAGGGTGCAAAAAGTGGCTATGGTAGACAACCTTGCCCTGGATGTGATTCTAGGGAACAGCCTCCAGAAGGGGGTGGTGTGTGAGGTTACCCGCAATCAGACGGCAAAGGCTAGCTGTAGTTCCCTGGACCCCATAGAAGCCCAGGTGGAAAACAAAGAAAGGCTGGTTCCCCAGCTGGGTTTCCTGAAATGGAGAGTAGTGAAAGGGAGACAAGACTTCCCCACGTAGCATTTAACAAAACAGCTACAGAAGGTTACTCTGAGGAGGGAAGGGTAACCAGTGGTCAGAAGGTTAGGGATGGCAGTGACCATGAATGCCTTGATGCTAGAGCTATGGACCCCAGTTGAGAAACTGAAGAGGATATGTCCTATGCCTTGGAAAAATGTGAAGAATTTGCAGCTGCTCAGAGGACTGATCCTAGTTTGGAGAGGAAGAGGGCTTATGCAGAATCTGATGGGACACAGGGAGGTGACATGGGACAGCGAGTATTTTTGGACAGTGGACTGTTGTACACGCAGGTTGTAAGGACAGAGGGAGGTGTCATGGGCAGGCAGCTTGTTGTTCCCCAGGGGTACTGTGAGCGGTTGCTCAAGATCATTCATGATATCACCATGTCCGGACCTCTGGGCATCACGCGCACCCTGCAGTGATTGGCACAGAATTTCTGTTGGCCCAACTTCATCCAATGGGTGAAGGAATATTACAGGTGTTGTCACCAGTGCCAACAAATGGGACCTCACCAGAGGTGCTAGGACCCAGTGGGAGCAAACTTTTGGCAGGAGGGCCAGTGCCAGAGATGGAGCGGCGCCGGGAGCCTCTGCTCGTGCGGCAATGACTATCTCAGCGTCGACCCTCCAACCGCCTCGGTTCCTTTTTTTCCTACGAAGCGCACATGAGTGCGGGACTATCACACCCACCGGAAGTCAGACTTCAAAGTAGCAGCATAGTTTTCAGTTTATTATTTTGTAGTATTTCTAATAAAGTACCGCTTATGATAATTTATTCTTATTAAAGAAAGAAGTCTCAGTCTACATTGACAGAGTCGACCATGAGCGGGTCAGGTGACGGTAGGGAGACTTTGTATGAAAACTGTTCAGTCAGCCGGGCTGGGTCCGGTCCGCCGCCTTCTCCGGAGTGGGGGTCTGACAATGGACGGTCCATTTCCGAGGGGAAGGGCAGTCCCCTTGGAAGCATAAAAGTAAATGGTTGCATTCTCGGCACCATTCGTTCTCGAGCTCTTCTTCAGCTTGTGGGTCAAAAGAGAAGCATCACCGAGGTCGCTTTTCTGATATGTTCGCCAAGAGACGGTCAGATCATTGGGTCAGTTGCCGGTCTCCCATTCGAGTCACTGTTTCTGTTTCTGGTCACCGACCTCTTCGACATCGGAGCCCTTCCCCGCCTTCTGGTAGGGCTTCCGATGAGCAGTTTCATCAGTGGGCCGCTCTTATGGAACAGTCGGCTCGGAGGTTGGTCCAGCTGCCTGGTCTGGTCACTCCAGGGCCCTCAGGCTCTTCAGGAGATCGGGCAGGGTGATTGGGCCTCCCCTGGTTGCATGGCGCCTCTTGATGCCATCGACTCCTGCACTCACCGTGTCCCCCACGTGGCTGGGCGCGGGGGCCACCGATGCCTCTGTCTCCTGGTATTCTTCCTTCTTTCCCCTCAAATCCGATTTTGAGGCCCTGGGTTGGTGTCGGTGCTGTCGGCGTTGGTGGTCGCTCGGCGTATGTGCCTGTCTCGCCATTGAGTTTCTTGTGCCATGGTTTTCTGCACATCTTCGCGCCTGCGCGGCTTTTTTGGTGCCGTGTTCTTCGCACTGTGAGCCTTCAGCTGCAATTTTCTTCAGCACGAGGCTCGGTTTTCATCAGCTAATCTTCGGGTTTCTCTCTCCGAGTTCTTTTCCTTCCTCTTTTCCTGCTGATTTTCATCCCTTTCCTGTCCATGCAGTCCCTCCTGGACTGTCAGGAGATGATATTGAGCCTGATCCAGATCTTAGACTGGGTGATGATGTGGAAGGAGCAGGACCTAATCCTGTTACAGAGCCTGTGGTTGAGGACCTGTCATTTAAGTCTCTGCTGAAAAATTTGACTTCCACTCTTTCTCTCCAGACTTTGGAGATCGATCCTGGGAAGCTTTTACAACTCCAATACCTTCATGTTCCGGACATCCCTATGGATTTAACTCCCCCGGTACAACCCTCCTTTGAGACGCTTTCTCAAATGGTATGGAATAATCCTGCTCTCATTCCTTCTGTGGCTAAGTCCATAGACAGGAAGTATGCTGCTCCCAAGGATCGACCTATTTTGTCCTCCCAGGCCTTTGTGGATCCTATTGTAGTCTTGGCAAAGAATGATTAGGTCATCCTTCCTCAGACTACTACAGATCGACCTATAAACAAAGAATTTCGTAAGATAGATACTTTAGGTAAGAGAGTCTTTGCTGCATCCACCCTGGGTATGCGTATCACCAGCTACCAAGGCTATTTCTCTCAGTATGAATATATTCTTTGGCATTCGCTCAAACAAATGGTTGAAGCTCTACCGGAGTCGGACACTAATTCAGAGCTTCTTCAAGCCATAACCAGAGGTATCGAGTCCAACAACCAGCAGGTTAAAGCAGCTATGAACGCCTTCGATACTGCCTCCTGAGCAGCGGCGGTGGGCATCTGTACCTGCCGCCATTCCTGGCTGCGCACTTCAGGTTTTATGAATGATGCCCAGCAACAGGTCATGGCATTGCCTTTCCATGGTGTGTACCTCTTCGGCTCCCAAGTAGAACAGGCTCTAGAGGCCACACAAAAGACTAGGTCAGCCATTAAATTGGCTCAACCTCCTCCCGCCCCCTCTCGAGGGGGAGTTAACAAACACCAGTTTCATAACCGTCAGTCCTTTCAAGGCAGAGGCAGGGGAGGTTTTAATAAAAACCAAGCCCCTCAGCCTCAAAAGAAAATGCAACAGAAGGCGCAAGGACCCAAAGTGCCCAGTGCTGCCTTCTGAGTTGCTGGCCCAAGTCCCACCTCAGCTGCCTGAGGGAGACTCTTCCTCAGCAGTGGGAGGTCATCTGACTCAATTCTACAACCAGTGGAAGTCCATAACATTGGACAAATGGGTCCTCCAGATAATCCGCGAGGGGTATTCCCTCAATCTTTCAGAGACCCCTTCGAATCATCCCCCCAAACGACAGCCCAGGCTGTCTGTACTTCAGACAGAACTTCTCGCCTCTGAGATACAAGGCCTTCTGAACAACAGGGCAGTGAAGGTAGTTCCACTGGATTAACGGAACACAGGGTTCTACTCCGATTACTTTCTGGTTCCAAAGAAAACCGGGGGCATGCGCCCCATTTTGGACCTCAGAAAATTAAACAAATTTCTTCCCAAAGAGAAATTCAAAATGATATCGCTAGGAACCCTGTTACCTTTGCTTCATCAACACAACTGGTTAGCCTCCCTTGACATGTTGGATGCTTAGCAACATATTCCTATTCACCCAATGCATCACAAATACCTAAGGTTCGTGGCTTTGGGCCAGCATTATCAGTTCAGAGTCCTGCCCTTTGGGCTGTCCTCGGCGCCGCGTGTTTTTACAAAGTGTTGTGTAATACTCGCAGCGCATCTCAGAAAAATCAGAATACAAGTGTTCCCCTATCTGGACGACTGGCTTCTAGCAAGCCCTTCCAGGCAAGGAACCCTCGACGCCATTGCCACGGCCTCAGATTTTCTCACTTCCATGGGAGTCCTGCTAAATCTAAAGAAATCACAGCTGCAGCCCACCCAGAGGCTCCTTTTCATAGGAATTGTGAAAGTTTTTCTACCAGAGGGCAGAAGGAGCGATATCCTGCAGATGGCCTGATACATCAGAGAGAACAGCTCGGTTCGAGCTATCTTGTTGCAGCGGATGCTAGGTCTCATGGCATCCTCGGTGTTCACTATACCCCTAGCACGTCTGCACATGAGAACCTCTCAGTGGATGCTCAGTACTCAGTGGTCCCCAACCACTCACCCTCAGTCCTTTCTCATCAAGGTGACAGAACCTCTGAAGAAGTCACTCACCTGGTGGTCTCAAGAGAACAGTTTTCTGGAAGGGTATCCCTTTGCTCCTCTGGATCATCAGATTTCCATTACCACAGACACGTCCCTGATGGGGTGGGGAGCTCACTGTCAGACTCTCCACACTCGAGGTACGTGGACTCAGGAAGAGTCCCAGCTTCACATAAATGTCCTAGAAATGAGGGCCATCCTTTATGCAGTCCGGGCTTTGAAGGACATTCTCTGTCACAAGAACATTCTCCTTCAAACGGACAACAAAGCAGTGATGTATTACATCAACAAGCAGGGCGGTGCTCACTTTTACCCCTTATGCAGGGAAGCGATGAGAGTATGGGAATGGTGCTTGGAGCACAAGGTTCTAATTCAAGTGGTCTACCTGCCGGGAGTGCAGAACAAACTGGCAGACCGTTTCAGCAGAACAGAGACAGATCCTCACGAATGGTCTCTCGACTCAACCATAGTTCAGTCACTATTCGCAGAGTGGGGAACTCCAGACCTGGACCTTTTTGCATCCCCACTCAACACAAAACTGCCTCTCTTCTGCTCCTGAAATCGAGGGCCTGGCATTTTCTGTCAGGGTGCATTCAGGCTGCAGTGGATAAAATGCTTTCTATACGCCTTTCTGCCTCTTCCTCTAATTCAGAGGGTACTTCTCAAGTTCGAGTCCCAAGGGGACAAAATGATCCTCATTGCTCCCTTCTGGCTTCGACAAATGTTTCTGTTACTCAGCAGTATGTCGAAAACTCCTCCGACAGGGTTTCCTCTACAGACGAACCTTCTGACTCTGGGACCTCTGGTCCATCCCAATCTGAGATCGCTTCACTTTCACGCTTAGCTCCTGAAGAGATAGAAGTGAACAGGTTAATGTCTCTCGCAGAGTTTCAGATATTCTTCTGGCTGCACGCAAGCCAGCCACTAGAAAAACTTACACAGCCAAATGGAAGCGTTTTTCGATCTGGTGCGCAAAATCCTCTTTGAATCCTTTTTCCTGCCCACCAAATAAAGTTCTAGAGTATCTCTTAGACCTTTCAAATTCCGGTCTCCAATACTGTACAGTCAAGGTTCACCTTTGTGCCATTTCAGCTTATCATGAGCTAGTGCTTTCCTTGTCACTGGCTCAGTTACTGGTGGTTAAGAGGTTTCTTAAAGGAATTCTGCATACCAGACCTCCTATCAGATGTCCAGTTGCAGCCTGCGACATTAATCTTGTGCTAGACATGCTCACTCAAAAACCTTTCAAGCCTCTAGCTACCTGTGAGTTGAAATTTCTCAGTTGGAAAACTGCCTTCCTGGTGGCCATTACCTCGGCCCGCAGGGTTTCTGAAATACATGCATTGGTCACAGACCCTCTGTATACTGTGTTTCATAAGGACAAAGTAGTTCTTAGGACCCATCCTAAGTTTCTCCCTAAGGTTGTTTCAGAATGCCATCTAAACCAACCTTTGGTCCTTCCTACTTACTTTGCGAACTTCCAAAATGAAGGGGAGCGTTCTCTTCGTTCTTTGGACATCAAAAGGGCTTTGCATTTCTATTTAGAAGAAGGGTCCAGAAAGAAGTCTTCACAGCCTAAGATTGAGGGAGTGAAGACCAACAACAGAGGTGAGCTCAGGGAATGGTGGGTGGGCGTGTGAATGAGTGGTGGGGACTTCGTCCAAGAAGATCAAAAATTACGGTAGGTACGTCATTTCCATTTGTGGGATTTTGAGTACCCCAAGCTCCTCTGGGAAGAAGTTTATCCTGACGGTGGTAGATTATGCCACCCGATACCCAGAGGCGGTTGCCCTCTCCTCACTTAGGACAAAGTGGCAGATGCCTTCCTAGGGATTTTCTCCTGTGTTGGGTTTCTGCAGGAGGTTATCACTGATCAAGGCGGTACCTTCATGTCGAACCTGATGAAGTGTTTGTAGGAGAAGTGTGGGGTGGTGCAGAGATGCACAACACCTTACACTCGCAAGTCAGTGGGCTTGTGGAAAGGTTTAATGGTACCCTAAAATCAATCCTCTTAGTGTTTGCTGAACAGCATGGGAGGGACTGGGAGAAATACCTTCCCCACCTGTTGTTTGCATACAGGGAGGTGCCCCAAAAGACGACAGGGTTTTCCCCTTCAAACTCTTATATGGATGTAGGGTGCGTGGGCCCCTAGACTTGATCCAGGAAGACTGGGAAGGCAAGCATGCCACCCAGGAAACTCCCACAGTGGAGTATGTCCTAAAGTTTAGGGAAAAGCTAAAGGAGCTTATGGGTGCAGCCCAGGGCAACCTGTCAGTCACCCAGCAGATGCAATAGGTCTGGTACGACTGCAAAGCCAGAGCTCACTCGTACAGTGTAGGTCAGGAGGTCATGGTCCTAATCCAGTCCGGAAAGATAAGCTGCAGGATGAGTGGCGGGACCATACAAGGTAGTCCTACAGGTTAATGATGTGAACTGTATTGTAGAATTGTCTTGAGAGGAGACATACCCATAGAATGTACCATGTCAAAATGATGAAGCCATATGCAAATAAGGCAGACATGGTATTTGCAGTGTATAGTCCTGGGGAGGAGACTGATGAAGAAGACCCCCTACTGGACTTGCTGGAGGAAAGCAAACAGGAGTTTTCTGTGGAAGCAATCAAACTGTTACCCCAGCTGATCCCGGAACAGCCCCAGGAAGTGAGGGAAGTTTTAAAGGACTTTGCCCCTTTGTTTGCGGCCAAGCCTGGACTAACCCATTTAGCGATACATGATGTAGACACAGGGATGCAAATGCCATACGGCGGACAGCCTACCGGCTGTCTGAGACCATCCTAAAGGACATAGGAGGGAGGTGGAGGAAATGATGGATTTAGGGGTAATCCAGAAATCCCACTGCCCCTGGGCCTCACCCGTAGTCCTTTTTCCCAAGCCAAATGGCTCTACATAGATACATAGACAGTGTCAGCAGATAAGGGCCTATGGCCCACCTAGTCTGCCCATTTGAGCTTGTAAGTTCAGTTTGTTTTCCTAGAAGTCTATTTCCCCTTACCCCTGACCTCTAGAATTCCTTTATGTCTATCCCATGCATTCTTAAATCCTGTGATTGTTTCAGCCCCCACCACTTCCTCTGGCAGGGTGTTCCACTTGTCCACCATCCGTTCTGTGAAGAAATTCTTTCTCATGTTTCCTCTGAATCGTCCTCCCTCCAACTTCATCCCATGCCCTCTAGTCCTGGAACATCTTTTTCGCTTAAAAATAGTGTTTTCCTGCACCCTGTTCCTCCCTGTAAGATACTTGTATGTCTCTATCATATCCCCTCCTCTCCTCTCCTCCAGGGAGTACATGTTCAGTTCCTTCAACCTGTCTTCATAGGACTTGTGATGCAACCCATGCACCATCTTTGTTGCCCTCCTCTGAACCTTCTCTACCCTGTCTATGTCCTTACGAGGTATGGTCTCCAGAACTGTACACTGTACTCCAGGTGGGGCCTCACTAGTGTCTTGTATAAGCGGAATATGACCTCCTTTTCCTGCTGGTGATGCCCCTGCCTATACATCCCAGCATCCTATTTGCTTTACCTGATGCCTTGTCACACTGTTTCCCTACCTTGGGGTCATCAGAGATGACAACCCCAAGATCCCTTTCCTGCTTGGTGCATGCTATATCCTCACCCCCAACTGATATATTGTGTGCCAGGGTTTTGTGCCCCATATGCATTATCTTGCACTTCTTTGCATTGAATTTCAACTGCCAAACCCTTGACCATTCTTCAAGTTTCTTCAGGTCCCTTCTCATTCTGTCTACACCCTCTGGTGTGTCTACTCTGTTACAGAGCTTTGTGTCATCAGCGAACAGTGAAATTCTGCCTTCTAGATCCTGTGCAATGTCACTGATGAAGATGTTGAATAGGACCGGTCCCAGCACCGATCCCTGTGGGTCCCACTGGTCACTTCTTCCCTCTGTGGAGTGACAGCCATTTACCACCACCGTCTGTGTCCTGCCACCCAGCCAGTTACCTACCCACCACACTACTGTCCTGCCCACACCATATTCCCCAGTTTATGTAATAGTCTTCTATGGGCACAGTGTCAAAGGCCTTGCTGAAGTCCAGATAGGCCATGTCCACTGCCCTCCCTGATCCACCTCCCTAGTCACCCAGTCAAAAATTCAATGAGGTTGGTTTGACATGACCTCCCCTGGTGAAACCATGCTGCCTTGGGTCCTGTAGTCCATTGACAACCAGATGTTCCACAATCTCTCCTTCAGTAGTGCTTCCATGATCTTTCCCACTACCGAGGTGAGGCTGACTGGTCTGTAGTTCCCTGCTTCCTCTTTGTTCCCACTTTTGTATAAGGGACTGCATCTGCTGTCCTCAGTCTTTGGGTACCTCCCTGTTTCCAGTGATTGGCTGAACAGGATAGCCAGAGGTTCAGCCACCACCTCTCTTAGTTCTTTAGGACCTGGGGTGCACCCCATCTGGCCCCATTGCTTTATCAGCTCTTTATTACTTCCAGTTCCTTCAGGACCCTTTCTCGTGTAAAGGGACTTGTGTCCATTTCTGCACCATTCTCACCCCTTGTACTCCCTTGAGACCCATTACCCCTCTTCCTTAGTAAAGACTGAGCAGAAATACCTGTTCAATATGTCGGCTTTACTGTTGTCATCCTCCACGCGGCTCCCATCCTCCCCCTTCAGTCTCACTATCCCTCCCTTTGTCTTTCTTTTTTCACTTATGTACCTGTAAAAGGTTTTGTCCCCTTTACCCACTGATTTTGCAATGCGTTCTTCTGTCTGAGCTTTGGCTTCCTTACTGACTTCCCTGCCTCCCTTTGTTTCTCCTGGTACTCTTCCTATCCCTTCTGCCTGTGTCTTTTGTATTGCCTGAATGCAATCCTTTTGGCTTTCACTTTCTTTGCTACCTCTTTGGAAAACCATAATGGTCTCCTCTTCCTTTTCCTCTTGCTAACCTGCTTAATGCATAATTCTGTTGTTCTTATAATCCCCATTTTAAATACTGCCCACTGTTCCTCAACCCCTGATTCCTGTCCCATTCCCTTAATGCCTCTTTCAAGTATCTCCTGTTTTCCCAAAGTCTGCCCCCCTAAAATCCAGGATACGTGTTTTTGTGTGGTTTGGTTCTGCTCTTTCTGTGATTTCAAACCACAATGACTGGTGGTCACTGTTACCCCCATCACACTGTCCCTGTTTGTGAGCACAAGGTCCAGTATTGCCTTCTGCAGAGTTGGTTCCATGACCAGTTGCTTGAGGAAGGCACCCTGAAGGGAGTCCAGGATAAATCTGCTCCTAGTTGATGCTGCTGCTGGGATGCTCCAGTCCACGTCTGGTATATTGAAGTCTCCAACCAGTACTACCTCACCCTTGTCTGCCATCCTTTGGATGGCTAGCATCAGCTCCCTATCTGTTTCTTCCTCCTGGGCTGGTGGTCTATAGACCACACCTGTGCGGATGGCTGGCCCCATTTTCCTTTCCAGCTTAACCCACAGTATCTCTCCCCCAATTTGTTCCTCCTGGATCTGTGTGGCCCTTATGTCATTTTTCACATACAGTGCCACTCCTCCTCCCTTCCTGCCTGCTCTGTCTCTTCTGAATATGTTGTAGCCAGGTATGGCCATCTCCCAGTCATGGTTATCATTACACCAGGTTTCAGTGATGGCCACAATGTCCAGGTCCAGGTCTACTTGCTTTTGTGTGGACTACTGTGGACTCAACGTAGTCACAAAGTCTAACACCCACCCAATGCCATGGACGGACGAACTACTGGACAAGTTGGGAGGGGTGACATACCTTACCACCATTGACTTGACAAAAGGGTATTGGAAGGTGGAGTTAACTGCCAGAGCTAGGGAGAGGTCAGCCTTCATCACTCCAGTAGGATCATTCGAGTTTAGCATAATGCCTTTTGGAATGAACGCCCCTGCCACCTTCCAAAGGTTGGTCAACCAGGTGTTCCATGGTACTGAAGAGTATGCAGTGGCGTATTTGGATGATATTGCCATCTTCAGTACCAGTTGGAAGGAAAATCTGTCCCACCTGAAGGAAGTGTTGGGACAGGATACAGAGGGCAGGGCTCACTGTCAAGGCTGAAAAGTGGCAGCTGGCCATGGCAGAGGTAGCATACCTAGGACATGTAGTAGGGCGGGGGCAGCTCCATCCCGATCAAGCTAAGATTGAGGTGACAGAGACATGGCCCCAACCCTGAAACCCAGAAGCAGGTTCAGAGTTTCCTAGGGACCACAGGGTACTATCGAAAGTTTGTACCAAATTACAGTACCCTGGCAGCTCCCCTCTCTGGCCTGCTAAAGAAAAGAATGCTCAAAAAGGTAAAATGAGAGCCAGCCTGTCACCAAGCCTTCACTCAGCTAAAGGAGGCACTATGCAGTGCCCCCTGTTTTGGCCAGACCAGATTACAGTAAGCAATTTGTAGTCCAGACAGATGCCTCAGATGTGGGGATTGGAGCAGTCCTCAGCCAGACCGCTAACCAAGGAAAAGATCACCCAATAGTGTACCTTAGCAAAACGTTGCTTCCCTTGGAGCAGGCCTATTTCACAGTTGAAAAGGAATGCCTTGCACTGGTATTGGCCCTGAAGAAATTGGAGCCATACCTGTACGGGATGCACTTTGAGGTACAGACCGATCATAACCCCCTGGTGTAACTAACACAGATGTGAAAAATGAATGGTCATCTCTTAAGGTGGAGTATTGCTTTACAGGGCTACGATATGACCATTACCCACAGGGCCGGATCAGCCAGTGCCAACGCAGATGGGCTATCTCGCCAGTTACAGCAGTGAACAGAATTTGTGAAAATCATACTGTGCCTAGGGATGGATTCCCACAAATTCAGTCTAGGAGGGAGAGGTGTGGTGAGCTGCCCAGCTGCTAGCCCTTATTTGTAGATATAATTCTGCTGTATTTATGTTTTTTTTGTGTAATTCTATGTATATGTACATGCCAGTGTCAGTAAAGGGAAAAAGATTGGATTTCTTTTTTTTTTTTTAAAGGGTTTGACCTTCTTTTAAGCTGCAGGCCAGCCTTGCTTGCCAGGAATCTGTCAAGTTCTTGTTAACAAGTGTGTGGATAACTGATCAAAGAGTATTCCTCTAAATTAACTACTCAAGGGAAACGGGTAATCAAATCAGTTTGTATGATCATAAATCTTAGAGGATCTTCCTTGTAACTAATTATATTAAGCCAGTTCAAAAGTTCAGGATGTTTTAGCCAGGAATTGAACAGCAGATGACCATTCTAACAGGACAGTGTGAAGTTTATCTTATGGGTGCCAACTGTCTACAGGGGACTTCAAAGGCTTAGACTTTAAATGCCAGGATTTGATTTTTGGAAACAGCGGAACAATGACATCTCCTGGCCAAACAGAGTAGTTGCTCTGAACTGGGAATTGATGACACTACAAGCTTACAGACTGGGACAGCCATCCATATAAATAGCCCCAGATCAGGGCATTTGAACACATACTTTCTCATCTGGACTCCACCTGACACACAGAAGCCAAACTACTGAAACCCAGTGTAGCTACAAGGACTAAAGGAACTGAAAACTTTCATCCACTTTTCTGGTCTTCAATTTAGAGGTAGACTTTCAGTTTACAGTGTTAGAGCATTTACATGTATATATTTGTCCCATTTTGTTTCTGCATACTGTAACTCAAATTAGTGTAATTTTTTTTAGTTGTAACTGCATTTATTTAAGTATTTTAGTAAAAACTCTTTTTTGTAAAGACATTCTGCCTGTGTGTGGTTTATATATATTTGTGTGTGAATTGTGAAAACAGTATTAATAATCTGTGACAACTGTTAATTGCTTAGAGGGGCCACCACAAGCAACCAGATAGAGAAAAGGGTATGTAAGGGACATCTGGGTAAGGATAAGGAGAATACCAAGGTCTCAGGGATGAGTCTGCAGGGATTTTGAACCAGGCTGTTGCCTGTCCTGTAAGGAGAAAGTCAAATCAGGCTTACACTGCTACCCCAAAGAGAGTGTGATGTTTGGATCTTCCTCCTTTGTGTAATAGCCAAGGAAAGAGTTCATATTTGGCCACAAGATTTGAGACTGGTATTGTGCCCTTATCCAGAGTTAGAGGGATGCCCTGGATCCTCATGGCAGAGGTGCAGTCGTGACCTTGGCGAGCATTCAAAAAGGATGAGGAGAGTATCCCTCTCCACTCCCATCATGTATTGCACTTAAGGGTGGGCACTGTGAGCTTGGTAGCCCTGACCCCCAGGAGTGGGTTCATGACACATAGTTCCCAAGAAATCATGGGGTTTCAGGCCTATTCTGCATCTCAAACACCTAAATATGTTTGTTCATCACACAGCCTTCAAGATGGAGTTCCCATGTTCAATCATCTGAGCTGTCCAGCCAGGGGATTATCTAGCTTCCATAGGTCTGAGGGATGCATATCTCCACATCCCAATCCAACAGTCTCATCAATGGTTCTCAGGTTTACGGTCCTGGCACAGCACTTCCAGTATAAGGTGCTGCCATTTGGGCTGGCAACAGCCCCCAGGGTTTTCTTGAAGGTGTTCATAGTCCTGGTGGCTCAACTCCAACAGGAGGGACATTTTGACTGTCCTTACCTGGACGATCTGCTCATTCAAGTGTTGTCTGCTCCATTGGCAAGGAAGTCACTGACCAGGAATCTAGAGGTGTTAGAGTCCCACAGCTGGTTGATGAATTGGGAGAAGAGCTCTCTCAAGTCATCACAGACCCTGAAGCACCTAGGAATGGTGTTCAAGATGGACAAGGGGAAGGTCTTCCTCTCGCCAGCCAGAAAGGAGACCCCCGTTGATAGAGGTTCAGTTGCTGAGGAGCCAGTCATCGGCTTCAGCTCACAGCCTTCTGCGAATTCTGGGCCTCATAATGACAGTGATAGAACCAGTTCTGTGGGGTTGCCTTCACATGTGGCCCCTACAAATCAAGTTGCTGTCAGCCTTGGACCCAGCTTTGGAGGATTATCAAGTCAGGATCCCAATTTCATCACTTCTGCATCAGTCTCTGAGTTGGTGGGTGAGTTTGGAGAATCTGAGCAAGGGGTTTCCCTTGGAAGTCCTCCCAGAGTTGATTCTGACATTTGTCAGTCGGGTTGGGGGGCAGTGCTGGACCACATTCCTATTCAGGGGACTTAGCCAGCACAGGAATAGCACTTACATGACTTCCGATGATGTCACCAAGCTGATGGCACGTTAGAAATGGAGCTCCTGTATAACCTCACCTAACAAACCCTCTCTACAATCCAAAAACTACAAAATTGGAATGAATATGGCCTCCAAACAGAAAGAGAGGGACAAGCTGACCAGATCCAGATCTGAACGTAGCTCAGCCCATCAGGATGCCAAAGGATTTAGTCCGCATAGCTCGGTGCTGAGTCGTGGATCCTCTCCAGCCAGCATGGCAGGCCTAGACACAGACACGGAGGTCGAGCAAGAAGAATTCTCTAGGTCCCGCTTTGAGACCCATCTAGCAGAAATTCAGAACTTTTACACAGAGAATCAAAAATAATTAAAAAAATTAAATACTAAACTAACAGCTTTAGAAACAAGAGTGCAGCAAGCAGAAGGTCATGTTACCTCCACAGAAGACAGCCTCTACCAACTCACACAGGCAGTCGATTTTCTCGTGGATCAGCAAGAACAACTAAATTATAAGCATTTGGATTTGGAGGCTAGCTCACGCCAGGACAATCTGAGGGATCGGAAACTGGAAGTATGGCAGATTTTATGTCTGACCTCCTCAAACATGTTCTAGATCTCCCAACAGCATTTACTTTTCATATAGAGCGAGCACACAGAGCACTTACTCCAGAGCCCACAGATCCAAAAGCCTTGCCAAGGTCAGTGATTATCAAGTTTTCAAGCTTTCATGACAAGAAAGTCATACTGAGACAAGCATGGCAACAGAAAACAGTGGATTACAATGGGGCAGGTCTTATGTTTGATCAAGACTACCCACCATCCACCCTCCAGAAGCAGATTGCCTATGCCCCAATACTATGTATCTTGAAAACTCATGGGGTGGAATTTCAAACCCCATACCCAGCTCATCTCCGAGTATTTTGGCAATCAGGGATTGAACTCTAAGTCACGCCAGAAGAAGCTGGCAAGGTAATTGAGGAGCGAGGTTGGGGCTCAATAAAAACTGGCAAAGAGGAACCCATGATGGCTAAACCTCAGAGATCTCAATGGCAACCAGCTAGAAAGCATAATGCTTGAGCATCGGGAAAGAGGGTGGCACCAGCCTCATTGCAGAACATAAAAGACATGCTTACAGCCCTTACTCACCCTAATACCACTGACAACGGCACTGACACAGTGGGAAACACAACCTGAGGGCCCAGATCACTTTCGTCCTGCTTTTTCTACTATGGATAGTGTGCCTATCAGTTGGACTGAGACCAGAGATGGCTGGAGGTGAACTAAACAAGCATTTGTCAATGCCGAATGTTGCTTGCTTGTATGTGCTGTTTAGGTATTTGGAAGTGACAGTTTCATGCCTTCCTCCCAAGACATCCACTGTGTCTTTCCATTCAGTATTCACAGAAGAGTGGGAAGGGCAAGGGCCACAGCAGTACAGCAGTTGCCAAGGGGGTGAAGAGGTGGACAATAGTCCATTCAAAGGCAAAAGAGTCCTGCAGGAGCTCATTAAATTGAAGGTAGACAAAGCGATGGAACCAGATGGCATATGCCCAAGGATATTAACAGAACTGCGAAGGGAGATAGCAGTACCTCTGGCAGCCATGTTCACTGAGTCATTCAACATGAGTGAATTGGAGGAAGGTATATGTGGTCCCTCTACACAAGTCCGGCAGCAGGGAGGAGGCAGGGAACAATAGGCCATTCAGCCTCACCTCAGTAGTGGGGAAGATCATGGAGACATTGCTTAAAGAAAGGATAGTGGGGCATCTAGATGCCATCGGAACCCAGGACCATAGACAACATGGATTCACAGTGGGGACATCATGTCAGATAAATCTGGTTGATTTATTTGACTGGGTGACAAAGGAAGTGAATCAGGGTGGGGCAGCGGACAACGCTTGCCTTGATTTCAGCAAAGGAGGCTGATAAACTAGCTGGGTAGGCTGGACATGGGAGAAAGGGTGGTAAACTGGGTTAGAAACTGGCTAACAGACAGGAGGCAGAGAGTGGTGGTAAATGGTATGCAGTCTAGGGAGAGGGGGCGACCAGTGGGGTGCTGCAGGGATCGGTCCTGGGGCCAGTTCTGTTCAATGTCTTCATTAGTAATATTGCAGAACATCTGAAGGGAATTATTTCACCAAATTTTCAACATAGCCATTTTAAGACATCTGCTCATGAAAAGTGTCACTGTGATTTTCTTAATTTGTCCCATACATTGATTTCGCACACCGACTGCGCCATTGTGCGCTGCATGGGCGGAAACACATTTTGGGCGAGATGTGAAAAATGACAGCTGTACTGCTCATAAGAAGGTGTGGTAAAATGGCAATGTTGAAAATCTGGAGGAAAATATTGAAAATTCACGAACTTACGAGCGCATGAGAATCATATAACGACGCCAGAAACAGTCATTTTTTGAATTTTTCACCAAATTTTCAACATAGTCATTTTAAGAACTTGCTCATGAACACTGTCACTGTGATTTTCTTAATTTATCCTGTACATTGATTGCAGACACCGACCTGCGCCATTGGCGCTCTACATGGGTGGAAACCCATTTTGGGTGAGATGTGAAAATGACAGCTGTATTATTTATAAGAAGGTGGCAAAATGGCAATGTTGGAAATCTGGAGTAAAATATTGAAAATTGGCGAACTTATTTAACGCGGTATAGAACTGTACAATGCATGCTCGTGAAAACAGTCATTTTAGAATTTTTTTCACCAAATTTTCAACATAGCCATTTTAAGACCTCTGCTCATGAACAGTGTTACTGTGATTTTCTTTAATTTGCGAGGGTGGTGCGGGTTGTGGGAGGGGGGTCGAGACGCGCCGCTGACCGCTTTTTGTTTTACAGGTAATAAAAAAAAAAGACATCGGGACGTTTGCTACGCTGGGGTGGGCCCTTGCGTGGCACAAGGACGGGGCGCGTTCAGCCGACGGGATTGGGCACCCTGTCGGCCAAGTGATTGTCGCCACGCTGGGGTGGCCCCCAGCGTGGCACCTACTACTGGCGGGGTTGCAGCTCAGCCGACGGAGATTGGGCACCCGCCGGCTATACAGTGCGCAGGGGTGCGAACGCCCGTGCGTGGGGCTACACTTATCGCTGCTCACTGAAGCGTAGGCCTCTTCTTTCAACTGTATGCCACTGCATTTTGGAGCATGTCATAGACAGCTCCAAAATGCATTGGCTTACAGGGGCCGCACCTGCCAGCTCACTGACTGAATTGGAGGAGGTGACACACATGCGTGCAAGCAACATAAAAATGAGAAGTTGAGAAGAAACACATACTGAGACTTTAATAAAAAAACGATTCCTTCAAAGGCAAACATTTTTTATTCTTTTTTTGAGTTTTCTTGTGGATTAATCTGATTTAAAGAGGCCTTCAATAAAGGAACTAGAGACTTGTTAAAGAAACGTTGAAAGCTGTAACTTGACATTACAGAGGTAATTAATGGCATGCAACGTTTATTTATATGGGGTGATAGAACATCTTAGAGTTTTAATTTCTGATTTATAAAAGGCTCATATGGACAATCCCTTTGTTGATTCTTAGATTAAGAGTACAAAAAGACAAGGTTTTAAATCTATGGGTTATTGCATCCGATTAAAGTTACAACAAAGTAAGAGATAAATTTGATCTAGGATGGTTTACAGTATGTTGGACTGTGATCCAACCACTAGATGGCGGTAAAGCCTAGTTTATTTTTGTAATTTTCTCCTAAGCCACATGCATAGGAAAAGACCATTAGGGGTCTGAATCTGTATTTTAATTTCACATAACAGGCCTATTTTTCTTGTTTCTTTTAGGATGAAGGGATCACGGTATATAAAGATAAGGACATTTTCAGTGGGGAGTGCGCGTGAGTGCTCCTAAAGGGATGCAACCCACCTTAGGAAGCGAAATCCTTCACTGGCTTTATTTCTTATGGCTCATTCTAATCTGGTCATCAAATGGGTCACAGCCAAAGGCAGACCTGGGAGGTGTGGAGCTGATGCAACATACTGCACCTCCTAGCTGGGCCCCCCAGTTGGACTAGGGCCTTTCTCGGCTAAAGAAAGGGCATATGATATTGCCCTTCTCCCTTGGGAGTACTGTTCAAAAGTCTAAGTGTTGTTGTTTGAAAGTTTATATAGTTCTATGTTTGTATCAAGTTTGTTTCCTGTTCTTTTATTCTAAGCAGGTTATTATGAGGCATGAAGAGAGAGTAACAGAAAATGTTGGTCAGAAAAGAGGGCTACTAATTGCCCAGAATGAAAGGAGGAGTATGAGGGGAAATGCAAGAACTGGAGGAAATGGTAGAGTGTTATACATAGATTACATGGAGATCTACATAAAGGTTCTTTACAACAGATAGAATGGCTACATTAAAACAACTTAAAATCTGTTCAGTCAATGACAGTGGGCTTAATAACCATGTGAAATGCTATAAGATCATGTCCCTTCTCAAAAAAACAAAACCCTTCCTTTGCGTTACTACAGGAGACCACCGGAGTAAGGCCAAACAACAGAAGCTGTCCCAGTTCGGCTATGCACAGGTGGTATCCTCCTCGTATAGAGAAGGAAAGCGTAGAGGCACAGCTGTGTTGGTTTCCCGCTCAGTCACCTTTCAGTTGAGCTCCACATACTCAGATAAGGAGGGCTGCCTAGCGTTTGTGAACGGAGACATGGAGGGGGGCTCAATGATAACATTAGCCAGTCTGTACATTCCACCAGGAACTGGCCCAGGAGAGCTCCGACCCTTACTTCAGCAGATCAGCATGCATCATCAAGGAGCTCTGATACTGGGTGGTGATCATAATATGATACATGATATTAGGGGCACTGCTAATCCCAGACCAGCTGAGAAAATGGCTGCTCAAAAGGCAGCGAACACATATACAATATGAAAACGGCAAATTGGCAAGATGGATGGGAGAGTATACACCCAACACAGAGACGATATTCTCATTACTCTGCAGTACGTAAGATTTATACAAGAACAGACCTGTGTCATGTCTCAGCGGAGCATGCTCACATGGTGAGAAGTTGTGAGATGTCCCCTTTTGTCCCATCTGACCACTCACTTGTGGTAATGTCCATGGAATGGGCGCAGGAGCAGAGGAGAACCCTCTGGCACTTTAATAATTTCTTCCTGAACCTCACAAATTTCCAGAGGCGCCTCGAGGATTTGATCCCAGAGATTTTACAGAATAATGAGGGTTCAGAGGTAGGGGTTGGAATTCTTTGGGATACCCTAAAGGAAGTACTCGGAGGGGAGGTCATCAAGTATGCCTCACACTATAAAAAAATCGCCACAAGCCACCTTAGAGTCCTTACATTCCCAGCTGAAAACTCTGCAAGACCAACATGCAGGAGGGGATGAGACAATTAAGCCTCTATTGGAGGCAGCAAAACAAAGGATACAACATATATTGGATATTATACAATGGCAAGATAGAATCCTGGCTTCTGACTGGTCAGTTGACTGTCACAGCAGGGATGCTATCCTGGTATAACATCCCTGCTGATTGTTTGTAGCATATGGATGATTTCTTTTTTCTCTTAAGAAACAAAAATATTTTTACGCACTAACAAAAACATTCTTTAAAATAATTTTTTTAGCTATGAAACAATAAGCCACTGTATAATAGGAATAATGCCCTCTAGGGTGGGTGTTATGCTGGGATAACATCCCTTCTCGGGTGCTGGACGCCCTTGGACGGTGGCCTCGGGCCCAACCACCCGAGGTGGGATGTTATCCCAGCATAACACCCACCCTGGAGGGCATTACTCCTTTATTGAAACAGAACAGGTGCATCAGCGTTTAAGGCAAAAGTATGATGAGACAGGCCCCAGAGCCACTAGAATCCTAGCACATAGACTGAGACATAGGATAGCCCAGTCCTCAATCAACAAGATCCACTCACCCACTAATATACCATCAGAAATTAGAAAAGCTTTCCAGGATTTCTATAGGAACCTATATACACCAGAAACAGGTTCAGATCTCAGTTGACTCGCTCCCTCCTGGCATCGCTTAACTTGCCTAAATTAGCAGGGGGCAAAAAGCACTTTTAACAGCCCTGACTTTGGAACAGGAATTATCAGCTGCTATTAAGAGCTTGAAATCGGGGAAAAGCCTGGGGCCTGACAGGTACACCAGCGAATTTTGCAAAACATTCGGAGTTCAGTTATTACCGACTCTGATGGGGGCTTGCAAGGCAGTCATGGAGGGAGACCCTGTGCCTCCAACCTGGAGATATACCATCATCTCGAGTGTCTCTAAACCGGGAAAGGACCTGACATACTGTACATCATTCAGGCCTATTTCTGTTCTAAATATAGACTATAAGATTTTCACAAAGATATTGGCATCTAGATTAGAAGGGGGTCTTACCACACTTAATTAATGCAGATCAGTGTGGCTTTGTCCCAACCTGGCAAATTCAAGACCGTATCAAAAGGACACTTCACATCTTACATAACGCTGCTTGGTTGGAGGCCCCATTCTTACTGGTGAGTCTGGATGCAGAAAAGGCCTTCAACCAGGTGGCATGGCCATTTCTGATGGCTACACTGGGGGAGTTAGATTTCTGGGGGGAATTTCAAAAAATTATAATGAATCTATATGAGAAGCCGATGGCATATGTCAAAATAAATGGGTCAATTTCTGATCCTGTTACCCTCCAGAGGGGGGCTAAGTATAGGTGTCCTTTATCATCATTGTTATTTCAAACAACATGAAGTCTTGCTATATTATGACATATGCAGTATAACCCCAGGTTAGAACTGCTCCGGAGGTGAAAGAGTTAACTTTCCATGCAGGGCATGGAATCTTGAGCGTGAGCTCAGTTGAACACTCTGTCTGTTGAAGCTCAAACTTAAACTGTCAGATTCTTTACTCCGCCTCACTGAACAGTCGCTCCGGGGATTCCTCCTGCTGCTTGGTTCGTTTGTCGGTTTAAAAGTGTATTTCTCGGTTTATTTTACCGAATTTAACATGTCGTCGTTTCAAGCTCTGTCTGTGGTATTGTAAGTAATAGATAGGCTTTTGTTTATATTTTTTCTGTGGAACTTGTAGCGTCTTTTTTCGGTTCGGTTTGAACCGATCAGATTGGGTTTAAAATTACTTTCTAGTCCTTTAGAGTGCGGTTCCCGGTTCTTATCGGTTCTAAAAAAAACGGATTTTATTACGTTTTTTTTCCACGACCCGTGACACGGTTGGGAACCGATAAGAGAGTCTTGCTTGGCGGATTGCCATTAACGGGCAAGTTTTGGTTAGGCTGGCACTATGTCTGAGAAACCCAAAAGAAAAAGCGGATCCACTGGGTTTCAGCACTGTGGCCTCTGTGGGGAAGCCTTTGCTAAGGCTGACCCACACACCACTTGTGTATATTGTCTGGGGTTTGACCACCTCAATGCAGACTGCCAGATTTGTAAGAATTTTCCTGCTGCCACCGTGGAAAAGAGAGTTGGTAGGCTCAGGGAAAGGGAGGCCAAAAAGTCTGCTGACCCGGATGGCCAGCCCGGTTCGGTTCCAACCGAACCTGGAGGAAGTGCCTCTGACCAGGGCGATACTTCTCGGAAACGAAGAGTCAGCCCAAGAGCCGGCTAACTAAAGGACTAGAAAGTCAGCTAGTTTGGGCCAAAAGTTCTTTCTCCAACCGCTGAGGAAATAGCCAAAGCTATTCAAATTGTCCAGTCTCTTTCCCCAGTTCCGTCCGAACCGACAGCATTAGGGAAGCGCTCGGTTCGGATGGTTCCCCCGGTTCAAGATTATGATTTTGAGGATTTTTATGAACCGGAGGAAGGGGAGGAGGGGTATGAGGAGAGTGAGTGTGATTTTGAAAGTCTGGATGTGCCCATTGAACGGACATCTCTTCAGACAGACCTCAGAGGTGTCCCCTCCCAGGCTATCTGAGTCCCTTCTCATTTTGTTTTACAAGAAGGTTGCTGAGACTCTGCAACTCCTGTTGAGAAGCTGTTGATGATCAAGAAGAGCCTGATTTTGTGGAAATGATGGATATTCCAGAGTCTAGGAGACTGTCTATTCCCTGCACAAATCTTTTAGGAAACAGAGAGTAAAATTCTGAAAACTCCTCATTCTATCCTCCCTGTGGATAAAAGGATGGACAAGAGGTATGCTTTATCAGGCTCTGATACGAGTTCCTCTCCCAGCAGTGCAGCCATGTTGGGGTAGTGCAGGCTGCAGCCTGTGACAAGGCTAATATTCCTCTAGCCTCTCACCCTCCTGAAAAGTGATCCAGGAGGATAGATGCCATGGCACAGAAACAGTACATAGCAGCATGTTTGGGACTCAGACAGGCAAATTATATAGACTTACGCAGCTAGGTACCAGAAATCCAGATGGGATACTGTCCTGGCCCTAGCAAAACAGGCCCCTGACCAGCTTGCCAGGGAGCTGGAACAGGTGGCTGCGGATGGTATTGAGGCATCCAAGGTGCAATTTCATGCTGCAGTAGACTCTAATGATGTTTCATCAAGAGTCATGGCTACATCTGTGTCTCTTTGCAGAATGGCCTGGCTCAGATGTACTGCCCTGTCGCAGGATACTCAGTCTAAGGCTAAGGATTTTCCTGTTGTGGGCAATTCTCTGTTTGGGGAGCAGACAGAGAATTATATGAAGAAAATGGATGAGTATAGGACCACCTATAGGAGTGCACAGGCCAAAGAAAGGCAAGCCACTCCTCAAAGGCAGCATGTCAGGGGCAGGGGCAGGCATTTTCATGGAGCCTTTTACCAAGCCAGGCCTCCTCTTCTGCTTATGCCCAGAGGGGTTCTTTAGGAAGGGCAGAAGGGGTTCTAGTAAGCCTGCTTCTACCCCTCAACCCAAAGTCCCTGCAAAACAGGCTCCCTGACGGGGTGGCCAGGGTCGATTCTCCACTACCGGTAGGGGGCAGGCTGGCTTACTTTGTCCAGGATTGGAAGTCTTTAACATCAGACAAGTGGGTCCTGGAAGTAGTAAGCCAGGGACTAGTTCTCAGCTTCAAAAAATTTCCAAAGATGAGAGCCAGGTCTTTTCCACCTGCAAACCCATCAGAGGCACTTGCCCTGGAAGCAGAAGTTTCTTCCCTCCTGGCTGTCAGAGCTGTGGAAAGGGTGCCTCCCATACACCAGGGCAAAGGGTTGTACTCCAGGTACTTCCTTACCCCAAAAAAGACAGGAGAATGGCGGCCCATCCTGGATCTCAGGTATCTAAACAAGCACCTTTTAAAACCAAAGTTCAAAATGGTGACTCTGGGAATCATTTTACCCTCTCTAAGGCCAGGGGACTGGCTAGCCTCCCTGGACCTCAAGGATGCCCACTTCCATGTTCTCATCAGAAGCTCCCATCAAAAGTACCTCAGAATCGAACTGCCCTCAGGCCATTACCAGTTCAGAGCAATGCCCTTCGGCCTCACCTCGGCCCCGAGGGTGTTCACAAAATGCCTGGCAGTAGCAGTTGCTCATTTAAGAAGGCAAAAGATTGCCATCTTTCCTTATCTGGACGACTGGCTCATTGTAGGCCAATCTCCAGAACAGGTCAGACTACACTTACAAGTAACCCAGCAACTGCTTACATCCCTAGGTTTCCTTCTCAATCTTCCAAAGTCAGTTCTGGAGCCTGTTCAGCTTCTCACCGTCATAGGCGCAGAACTGAACACAAAAGAAGCCAGAGCCTTCCTTCCTCTGGAAAGAGCAAGGACTTTGGTCTCTCTGGCCTCTTCTTTCACCCTGCAGGTCTCTCGACCACCAAGGCATTTTCTGCAGCTCCTGGGGCACATGGCTGCTTCTACAGCAGTAGTGCAGGGAACAAGATTTCAGATGAGGGACATCCAGTTCCATTTGAGAGCCTTTTGGTCTCAAAGGACAGATCCTCTAACCAAGTTGATACCAGTGACTCGAACCCTGATCCAGGCCCTTCAGTGGTGGCAGGATCAGAGCAATCTGAGACAGGGGGTTCCCTTCACTCCTCAGTCTCACTCCTTGACCCTTACTACAGATGCATCCCTCTTGGGGTGGGGAGCTCACATGGGCGACCTTTCCACCCAAGGGCTGTGGTCCCCTCAGGAATCTCTGCTCCACATCAATTTGCTGGAACTCAGAGCAGTTTTTCTAGCACTCCAGGTTTTTTCCACATCTGTTCAGAACAAGGTTGTTCAGATCAGAACAGACAATACCACTACAATGTGGTACATCAACAAGCAAGGGGGCACTCGGTCTACGGCCTTGTGCACCGAAGCAATGAAGTTGTGGTCTCTGGCTTATTCTCTGAACGCCTCCCTCACGGCTGTTCACCTCCCAGGCAAGGACAATGTCTTAGCGGATGCCCTCAGCAGGATTTCCCAGGGCCATCACGAATGGGCACTGGATCCCCTAGTCCTGGAGGTAGTATTTGCCAGATGGGGCACCCCACAGATAGATCTCTTTGCAGCCCCAGACAATCACAGACTTCCCCTTTTTTGCTGCAGGCCCCCAGTGTTGGGCTCAGTCCCCCTGGATGCCTTCCTACTCAGTTGGACAGGGAAGTTTCTCTATGCTTTCCCCCCTTCCCCCTCCTTTTCAAGGTGCTAGTCGGAATCAGATCTCAACCCTGCAAGATGATCCTGATTGCCCCAGATTGGGCCAGGCAGCCCTGGTACCCACTCCTCATGTCCTTAGCAGTCCACCTTCCCCTGTGTCTTCCCAGGAATCACAACCTGTTAACCTGTGCCCAGGGGAGAGTTTGGTATCCGAACCTCAAATCTCTCAATCTCAAGGCATGGCTCTTGAAGAGTTAGAGTTTGCTGACCTACACCTTTCCCAAGGTGTATTGGATATATTGAAGGCCTCTTGGAAGCCTTCCACCAGGGCTACCTATAATTCAAAATGGAAAAGATTTTCCATATGGTGTGCTGGTAAGCATATTTCCCCAGAATCTGCTGGCGTGCCTACGATCCTGGATTATTTGGTGCATTTGAATTCCTTGGGCCTGAGACCAGCCACTCTAAAAGTTTACTTGGCAGCTGTGTCTGTCTTCTTATCAGCAGGTAAGCCCTCTCCTTTTTCAGCTCACCCTGTGTTCTTCAAGTTTTTTAAAGGGTTGCTTCACACCAACCCTCCATTCAGGGACCCTGCCCCTGCTTGGGATCTTAATATTTGCATTGCTCAGCTTATGCAACGCCCTTTTGAGCCATTGTCTTCAGCAGAGCTTAAGTACTTGACTTGGAAAACTGTGTTTCTGGTAGCCATCACCTCTGCCAGGCGACAAGTGAGCTACAAGCATTGTCAGTGGAGCCTGATTTTATCTCCTTTCATAGAGATAAGGTGGTCCTCAGGACTAACAGGAAGTTTTTGCCTAAGGTGGTTTCAGACTTCCACCTTAATCAATCCATGTCTCTTCCTGTGTACTTCACTGACCATTCCTCCTCTGGTGAGAGGAGATTGCACAGTTTAGATGTCAAAAGAGCCCTTAGTTACTATATAGAACGTACCAAGGGTCACAGGTTCGAATCCCTCCAATTGTTCCTCACTTATGGTGAGGTTGGTAAAGGGAAACCTGCCACTAAAAGATCCATTGCCAGGTGGATTGTCTCTTGTATCCAATTCTGCTATGAAAAACTGGGTAAAGTTCCTCCCTCAGGCCTGAGGGCTCACTCTACCAGAGGTACAGCTGCGTCTCTGGCTGCTGCCAGGGACATCCCTATCCTAGAGATATGTCAAGCAGCTACCTGGAAAACAGTTCACACTTTTACTAAGCATTACTCCCTGGATATCCAGGCTAGGAGTGATGCTCGATTTGGCACAGCCATGCTTCAGAGCCTATTTCCCAAGTAGGTTCTGTCCCTCCTCCATGGAGGTACTGCTGTGTAGTCTGCGTATGTCATAATATAGCAAGACTTCATGTTGTTTGAAGAAAAAAATTACTCACCTTAGTAATGTTGTTTCTTCTAATGGAGTCTTGCTATATTATGACCTCCCTCCGGCCTGCCCCTCTCAGAACCTCTTTTTTGGGATGTGGGTGGGCAGTGCAATGTTGGCACTTCATAGATGCCCACTTTATTTTCACCCTTTCTTTGGGTGCTTAGGTGTTATGCTTATTTTTCTTTCTTGAATCCCCTGACTTGAGTCTTTGTTTTGGGATCAAGATCAAAAATGTGTTTTTGTAGTTAGTAGCCAGTGGCTAGTGTAGGTTTACGGCTTCCACACAGAACCATAGTGAGTTTTTGCTCGTAAAGATCTGACAGTTTAAGTTTGAGTGTCAACAGACAGAGTGTTCAACTGAGCTCGCGCTCAAGATTCCATGCCCTGCAGGGAAAGTTAACTCTTTCACCTCCGGAGCAGTTCTAACCTGGGGTTATACTGCATATGTCATAATATAGCAAGACTCCAATAGAAGAAACAACATTACTAAGGTGAGTAATTTTTTCTTGCTCTATATTTGGAGCCATTAGCACAGGCAATTCGGCAAAACCCTCAAATTGCAAGAATTAAAGTGGGAGGGGATATACATAAGGTAGCTCTTTATGCAGATGATTTACTGGTATGCCTGTCAGCCCTGGAGGAGTCCTTGCCTCTGTTGTGGAACTATTGGAGGACTTTAGTTCTATAGTAGGATAAAAAGTAAACTCATCTAAAATGGAAGATCTTATCTGTGTCAATCTTCACCATTCATCACTGGTTGGTTCTGGCCGGAGGATCAGGACCCCATGGGAGCTTTTTTTTTTGCAAGAGGGAGGAGTCGACGTCGGGGCAGTGCTCCCCTCGAGGCCGGTGCATTGAGTAGCACTTGCAGATTGGCCAGTAACCAATGCCGACCCCTCCCCAGTCCCAGTTCTGCTTCTCCTGCTGTTGAGTGAGCATGACCTCGTGTGTGAAGTGACCTTTTTTTTTGCATGATTTCTTTTTTTCACCCCTTCATTCCTAGGATCCACCACTCCTTCGGGCAGCCATGGTCTCTGACGCCCTCCTACTAGACCCCCTCCCGGACCCCACCCACCCCACCTCACCTCACATTGCAGCCAGGTCCCTGGGGTAGTCCAGCGTAACCCTTCACTGGATGGGTCCCCCTCGTCCGAGGGGGAAGGCACCGGTTGGGGAAACCCAGCACACTCTTCACTTGGTCGGCCCCAGGGCGCTGCTGAGATGGGTGGAACATCCAGGGGAGGTTCTTCGAAGGCGCTGATAGGCCAGCTGCCATCATCCGGCCAATCCCGGGCTTTTTTCCATTTTCTTGGTTCCTCCTTCTGCAACGATGCTCCTGCAGTGCTCTCGGTCGCCACTGGGGACCGCTGCAGAGCGAAGGGAACCCGCGCGCTACCACAGGAAGGGAGAGCAGTCCTGGGCTCCCATCCTTTTCCCCCCTCCCACAGGCGTCCCTGAGTCTGTTCCGAACCTGGGTCGCCAGCGTGGTTCAAGGTAAGGTGCAGCGCCTCAGCCCTTTGCGTCACCAGGCCGTCCATGAAGTGACTTTTCATTACTGCATCAGCGGCCTAGTTCGTCGGCACCGACTTGTCCTAGTTCTGTACTACTGCATTCCTCGGTGCCATCAACTGGTAAGACCTTTCCTTTTATTTTCGCTGCTGCCAAGTGCTATTGTTTGTTTATTGTGTTTCCCGTCCAGTCATGTCTCATTCAAGGGACAAAAAGAAACTTTCCAAGGTGGGCCAGCCTCCTATGTGGCGGTGTCCCTGCGGCCGACTTTATTCCGTCTCGCACCAGCATGACTGGTGCTTGACCTGCTTGGGCCCTAACTATGACATGGATTGCTACAACACTTGTTTTTCCATGGACCATCGAGTTTTAGAATTCCATGTGTTCAAAGTCAGACATGCACCACCGACTTTCGGTGGACAGGCTTGTACTTGGGACTCCAAATGCAGGGTTCTTGGCCTTTCCTTTGGGTCCTCTCTCAGTCCTATACGGCCTGTGGAGGAGGGGGTTTCCGCCCCTCTTAGCCTTGCCTCAGTGAGAACCCCTTCCATGGTGCAGAAGGCTTGGCCTGACTTGTCCAGGGGTCAGGTGGGAGGTACTATTCTGGTAGTTGCCTCCTCGGAGGTGAGGGCTTCCCTGGCGTTGCTGCCTGGGGCCTCCAGGCCCAGTCTGGCATCGTCCTCAGTGCCGCCTGATGGTGCTGCCTTGGATCCCAGCACCGCTTGCAGTACTGGGGATCTGGGCGGTGCTGCGGGTGGCACAGTGTCAGCCTTTGGTGCCACTTCTAACTCCGACACCATACAAGTACCGGGGAAGGTGGCGGCACTATGGGCAGCGCGGGGCCGCTTCATGGTGCCACTCGCGGTGCCCCAGGTGGGAGAGATCAGGGAGTGGTTTGGGTCTGGGCATCCTCCTTCTCAGATGATTCGGAGGCCAACCCAGACTGGCTCCCGGATTCCTCAGAATCCTTCAGTTCCTCCTCACCCAGTGCTTTGGCTCCGGTTTAGCCCACTCCTGTGGAGTCGACAGCTACTACTGGATCTGGTGTTGGTGGTCCCGACCAGTACTCAGGTGCTCTGAGGGGCACCAGGGACAAGCCGGAGTCGGTGGTTTACCTGCTCCCTTGGGAGTTGTACCCCCTTCTGGGGCTACTCAGGTTGGCCCCACTTTTAGGCCAGCTTGAGTGTCTCAGGCAGGGGAGGGTGCTCGCCCAGTGGCTGTCTCTCAGGAGATGGCTACAGGGATCAAGCTACCTAAGTTGATCCTGAGGAAGAGGGCTCTCTCTCTGAGTCCTAGGGGTTGAGGGGACAGGTTCAGGGGCAGCACCCTTCCTGGGAGCCCGCAGGGGCTCAGGAAGGAGTCGCAGTGCTGGTCCTGTTTTCTACCCTGAGGTCTCTCTGGAGGGCCCTCATCTTTAAAGGCTAGGGCCGCCTTCATGTTCCACGACTCGCTGCAGGGGTTTATCTTCGGCTCAGTCCTGGCCGCCCAGCTCAGTTGGAGTGGCCACTGACTGCTGTGACCAGTGGGTCTTCTTCTCCCTTGAGATCTCCCATTCGGTCTCCCAGCCCTGGCAGTTCGCACTCCTCCTTGGAGGTGTCTGGCCTCTTACCTCTGCCGACCCCTCCCTCCCAGGCCAAGCTGGTCCTACGGGACCTCTCACCTGGGAGCAGTTCAGGTCTATGACTGCACTTTTCCCCACCTACTTCAGGTCCATTCCCCGGTGCAGCCCATGCCTGACTCTTCGAACTTGTCAACTCCCTCGTCTTCCTCCTCCGAGGGAGAGGAATCTTCTGTCCACCTATCCCCCACAGCTGAGTTTTCTAGTTATCAGCACTTCCTTTTGGGGTTGCTTGATGAACTCCACATCACCACTTTAGGCAGTCGCAGTCCTGACTGGATGGTGCGGGCCTTTCTAGGCGAGTTCAGTGCGGTCAACCTAGTGGTTCCCACCTGGCCCTCTCCCTTCTGGGAGGCATTGTACCATGCCTGGCAAAGTCCCTCAACCCTTGCACCAGCCCCGAGGGACCGCCGCCAGAGGTACTGCGCACCCCTAGGGTCTCCAGGAGCCTTGGCTCACACCCCCCTTCAGGCGTGACTCTCCTGGACACACCCTCTGGGCGTAGACACCCAAGGCGTGCCCAGCCTCCGGAATCAGATTCTGCTAAATTAGATTTTTGGGGGAGGAGGGCTTTCTCTTCGGTACGTCTCCTCTTATCTCTCTCTCTCTCAGCTCATCAGACCCATCATGCTCCCTACAACAGGCACTTATGGTCTCTTTTAGGACAGATCCTAGTCTCTCTGCCTGATTCAGAGGTGACCAGACAAGCCATTGCTCTCTCCATGTGGGGCCTGGAGCTTGCGAGGCACCAAGCAAAGGCATCTTATGACGCCAATGAGGTGGCTTCCAGGCTGGTGGGGACAGCGGTCTGCATTAGGTGGACAGCATGGCTTTGTCTTCCCCGGTTATCACCCATGGCCTGGCGTAGGGTGGCTGCCTCCTCATTCTGGGGAACCCACCTTTTCTCCCGCAGGGTGAGGTGGGAACCCCGCCTCACCCAGACCAGTCTCATGCCTAACCAGGCCCGGAAGGGTTTCCTCCTCCAGTGCGTCCCCCACTGGAGGCTGAGGGACTTCAATCCCTTAGGGAGGTACCGGGTCCCCTTTGGGGGTCTCGGTAATCACCCACCACTGATGAATGGTGAAGATTGACACAGATAAGATATGAAAATTACGTACCTACCGTAATTCTTGATCTTTCTGTGTATTTTCACCGTTCATCACTGCTTCCCGCCCACCTTCCTCTCTTAGGCCTCAGTCTCTGGGCGATCCCCCTCCTTGTTTGTTTTCTCAACAAGGGGATCATATGGTCCTTCCCCGGTACCTTGTGGCTCCGCTGTCCCCTGAGGGTGTTGGAGGTATTTTGTGGAAGACAAGCAAGGAGGTAACCCTGTGTTGGGGGTCACCAGAATCTCCTCACTGTCCTGTTGGGGCCTTACTCTTGTGGGACTTCCTTGGATCCCTGCTCTGCTTTAAGCCAAAACCGTGGTTTCTTGAAGCGGTGTTGGGGGGGACCCTGGTGATCCCTCCCTGATAACCCCTTCCTTCTTACCCCAGGAGTCCTTTAGCATTAGTAACTTTTTTGCACTTAGCTGGCTAGGTGCAACTGCCCCAGAGGTGTGCCTTTAAGAGACATTTAAATGAGCATTGGGCCAAGATAATCAAAAGACAGGAGGGGGGTGTGAGCAGAGTGAGAGCTGTTGGATACTTCAGAATTTTTTCACTGCTGGACTGAACAATATTGCCTCCAAGGTGTCTCCCAACTTTCCTTGCTGACAGCCTCCTAGTGCTTATCTGGGTAAAGTTTTCCTCATAAATTATTTCCTTTAGTGTACTGAATAAAAGTTTTACTTTTTCATTAGCACTGTGCAAATTTTTTATTTTTAGTGTGACGGCACTATTTTGACTTTACTTTTACCGTGACTATTTAGTTTAAAGCCTGATTTTATCATGGTGCTTTATTTCGACGGTTTCCTTAATTTGTAGAGGCAAATTCTTGTGGAACAATCAAATTAGGGACAGTTGCCTTGTTTTTTACCTCAGACCTCATGGGGTTTACTGCAAGGCACCTGCAGTAGAATTCAAATTTAAACAGTGCCTGGGGGGTTTCTCTCTAGATTGGCAATTACGAGGAAACATTTTTTGTTATATTACTGTACCTTGATATCATCTGTGTCAGGATTGTCCGTAAGGGTCCAGCAGCCACCTGTGCGCAGTTGAGTATTACTGGGTTTCTGTTAAGATTGGCAGTGGTATAGATCCCAGTTTTACAACCCTAAAAAAAAAAAAGGCACTAGTAGTAGACAGAGTTTATTAACTGGGGCAGGACTGGCCGGTGCCATTTTCACAGAAACCTGCACTCAGTTTGTAGGTCCAGAACTGGTTTGCTTTGCTTAAATTGGCAAACATAGCAGACAAACCTTTGATTATTATGGCTGAGGATAAATCAAAGGCTTCCGATGAGGGACCATTCAAAAGTACTAATACCAAAAGCAGAGGTGCTGAGGACCCCTCCAGCTCGCAGCCAAAAAATAAAGCTTCCAAAGATGAAGTTCTTTACAAATTGAAAAATGAATAACAAAAAAAGGAAGCTTGATCAAGCCTCTGATGAAGAGGCTAAAAAGAAACTCTGTCAAGACAGATATGCTCCCGTTGCTCCTGGGAAAGCCAATAGTGAGACAACAGGCAGCTTAAAGCATACAGAAAAAGCAAAACACTTACAAACTGCCCAGGTTCTTCAGTCAGTGCAAGATATGGAAAAAGTATGGCAACTGTTTCAGACCCTTCAAAAGATGGATCCTCGATTTACTGGGGCTGGCAAGCACTCTTCCACAGTTCTCTCTTCTGTAGACTGTGAGGGTGATGCAGATGATGATCAATTTTATGATGCCCCTGACATGGATTTTGAGGGCCTTGAGCCCCAGGAGTCCCCGGACCCTCACCTTGGGGATCACCCAGGTGACCACGAGGATCCTTCCTCTATGTTTACATTTATACAAAATATGCTGGACCTCCCTATGCAGGAGCCCAACCAAGATGTCGATGAAGATAAAGATTATAGGGAGATGAAGGGTCTTTCATCCTCAAAGACCCTGGTCATCCCTATCTATAATGCATCTAGAAAAAATACCATGAAGGTGCTTCAACACCCCACTTCAGTATCGGGTTGATAAGCAGCTTGAGAGAAAATATAAAATGTCTAAAAATGGTACCGAGTTCCTGTCTGCACACCCTAGCCATGAAAGTATAGTGCAGTAGGCAGCTTGTGAGAAAGCTGGAATCTCCTTGTCACTCTCTCCCCCCAACAAGGATTCCAAGAAAATTGACTTTATAGCAAAGAAAATGTATGCCACAGATTCCCTGCTTCACAGCCAAATATCAGAAAGCCCTTTGGGAATCTGTCCAGGATGTCGCCTGCAACGGATCAGATTCTATGGTGCAGGAGCTGGTGGATACATCAAAAACTGCCCTGGAAGCTATTGTGTACCAATTCCACATGGCAGATGACAACAGTGATGCAGCCTCTAGGGCGATGATCCATGCCATCTCTCTGAGACGCTTTGCCTGGCTAAGAACAACCAGTCTGACCACAGACACTCAGAACAAGGCCATGGATTTTCCCTGTGATCAAAATATGTTGTTTGATTACAGAACCACTGACTACATGAAAAAGGTCGATGAGTACAAGGCCTCCTGGCAGAGCCACTTATCCAAGCCTAAACCCACCACCCCTCAGAGGTCCCATCCCAGGGGTGGTAGGGGCAGACGTTTTGTTCCCAGGCCTTACAATCCCTATCCCCAATCTGACTTTAGCCAGTACAGGGAGTCTTTCAGAGGCGGGAGCAGAAGGGGCCAAAGAAGAGCCACCTCTACCCAGCCATCTGCCTCTCAGTTTAAGTCCTGATGTGAGTGTCCAGGTTGCCTTCCCATTTCTGGTTGGAGGCAGACTCTCTCACTAACTTCAGCACTGGTCCCTCATCACATCAGACAAGTGGGTGCTAGAGACAGTGGAGAAGAGTCTGTCATTACAGTTCAAGCAGATGCCAGACCTCAAGTGTACCCAGGTGTCAAGACTTCTTTCCCCGGTACAAAACCTTCTGGCTTTATGAGCAGTAGAGAGGGTCCCCACCCACGAGAAGGGCAAGGGCCTCTACTTCAGGTATTTTCTGACACAGAAGAAAACTGGGGAGTGTCAAGCTATCTTAGATCTCAGATATTTAAACAAACATCTGAAAAAACCCAAATTCAAAATGGCCACTCTATCACTGGTCATACAGTCCTTACAACAGGGAGACTGGCTAGCCTCCTTCGACTTAAAGGAGACTGACTTCCACATACCCATAAAGACAGCTCACAGGAAGTTTCTCAGGTTCAAACTTCCTTTAGGTCACTATCAGTTCACCGCAATGCCCTTGGGTCTGTCCTCAGCCCCAGGAGTCTTTACTAAGTGTCTCGTAGTGGTAGCAGCGCATCTCAGGAGATTGGGTGACGCTTTCTACCCCTATCTGGATGACTGGCTCATAGCAGCAAAGTCTCCTTGTCAGGCCAAGGAATCTCTTTCCCTCACAGAATGCACTCTGGAGTCTCTGGGTTTCCTGGTAAATCTAAAGAAATCCCACCCGGAACCACCCAGTTGGTCACCTTCATGGGGCCCAGTTGGACACTCAGAACGGATATGCTTGCCTCCCGCAGGAAAGAATTCAGAGTTTCCTTTCGGTGGCAGATTCTTTCACCTAGGGACAACCAAGACCAGCCAGACATTTCCTCAAACTTCTGGGACATATGGCCTCTATGACTGCAGTAGTCCTAGGGGTCAGGTACAGGATGAGACTCCTGCAAGCCTACCTCAGAGCGTGCTGGTCTCAGGGAAGCAACACATTTTCAAAGTTGATACCTGTGTCAGAGCAGGTCCTTCAGAACTTGCTGTGGTGGAAGAACCCTGCAAATTTGCTGGCAGGGGTTCCCTTTCAAGCTCCTCTTCCCCCAAAGGTGATCACCACAGATGCCTCCCTTTTTGGCTGGGGAGCTCATTTAGACAGTGCCTCAGTGAGCGGCAACTGGACTCCTGAAGAGTCACAGTTGCACATAAATCTTTTGGAACTCAGAGCAGTCTTACTAGCCCTCAAAGCTTTCTCTCCCAGCATAGAAGGGCAGGCGGTTCAAATTCGGACGGACAACACCACTGCAATGTTCTACATAAACAGGGTGGTACCAGATCAGGAATACTCTGTTTGGAAGCTCTGAAGCTCTGGTCTCTAGCATTCTCCCTGGGAGTCAACCTCTCAGCTATTCACCTCCCAGGCAAACTCAATACTCTGGCGGATGCCCTAAGCCGCATCAGTCAAGGTCAGAGCGAATGGACACTGAACAAGCAAGTACTAGCCGCAGTGTTCAGGCGGTGGGGCACACCAGATCTGTTTGCCTCACCTCTCAATTTTCAGCTTCCTCAGTACTGTTGCAGGACCATAGTTCCAGGAACACTTCCTCTGGATGCCCTGATCCTGGACTGGTCAGGGAGGTTCCTATATGCATTTCCTCCTTTTCCCCTGATATTCAGGGTTTTGCTGAAACTCAGACAGCAGCCTGCATCGATGATCCTAGTGGCTCCAGACTGGCCCAGGCAAGCCTGGTACCATCTCCTTCTCTCAATGTCCTGCAACAGGCCCATTTGCCTGCCTCCAACTCGCTCCCTGCTGACCCTTCCTCAGACAGGGGTACAGTACCCAGACACACACTCTTTTCACTGCAAGGCCTGGTTCTTGAGGAGTTGAGAGTTTCCATCCTCACAGTACTCTGAACAGGTCCTTAAAATACTGAGGATGGCTAAAAAACCAAACACTAAGAAGACTTATGCAGCCAAATGGAAAAGGTTTTCCCTCTGGTGCAAAGCAAAAAGGTTGAACCCCTATCAGCTTCAGACGCTCAGCTGCTGGAGTACCTGGTACACCTACAGGCGTCAGGCTTGAAACCATCTTCACTCAAGCTACACCTGGCGGCAATTTCAGCCTACCTTTCGGTGGGAAAGAAGAAATCATTTTTTTCCCACAACATTTTTAAACAGTTTTTCAAAGGCCTCTTGCACCTCCAGCCTCCAACCAAGGAACCTGTTCCTCCTTGGAGCCTGAAACTTTGCATAGCTGGGCTCATGAATCCACCTTTCGAGCCTATGTCCACAGCCCACATCAAGTTTGTAACTTGGAAGACCGTCTTCCTGGTAGCCATTACATCTGCCAGGAGGATTTCAGAGCTACAGGCCCTGTGCGCTGAGCTGAATTACATCATCCCTCACAACGATAAAGTTGAGCTCAGGACAAATAAGAAAGTTCTGCCAAAGGTGGTTTCAGAGTTTCACTTGAACCAGTCCATTACTCTGCCTGTCTTCTTCACTGAGCCATCCACTTCTGGTGAGCAAAAGCTCCACAGCTTGGATGTCAAAAGAGCCATCTTTCACTACCTAGAGCATACTAGACAGTCCAGAGGCTCTTCCACTCAGTTGTTCCTCACCTACAAGGATGTAGGCAGAGGAAGACCAGCTACCAAGAGAACTTTTCCTGGTTGGTTGGTCTTTTGTATTATATTCTGCTATGAGAAAGCTGGTTAACAACCTCCAGTGGGGCTCAGGGCCCATACCACCAGGGGCACTGCAGCCTCGCTTGCAGCAGCAAGGGACATTCCCCTACTGGATGTCTGCAAAGCAGCTACCTGGAAATCTGTGCACACATTTGTGAAACACTACAGTTTGGATGTGCAGACCAGATCTGATGCCAAATTTGGCAGGGCAGTTCTGCAGAGCCTCTTTCCTAAGTAGGTTTTCTGCCCACCTCCCACTTGATACTGCGCAGTAGTCTGCAAAAAAGTTACTAATGCTAAAGGACTCCTGGGGTAAGAAGAAAAAATTACTCACCGCAGTAATCTTCTTTCTTCCAAGGGTTCCTTTAGCATCAGTAAGCTCCCAACCGTCCTCCCTGGTTCACCTGTCGGAGAAGGGCTCTTATGTCACCTTTTACCAAATTTGGAGTTTCTTATTGATGAGTTTTTAGCTTGTGTTGCTGTTGTTTCTGTTTCCATTTTTGTGGACATTTGCATGTTTTTTGAATCCTGTTGATTCTTTTTCGGGGCATTTGCCATTGTTTTTCCTTGAAAAAATTCTGAAGCATCCAACGGCTCTTACTCAGCTCACATCCCCTCCTGTCTTTTGATTGGCTTGGCCCTACCCTCATTTAAATATCTGTTAAAGGCTTGCCTCTGGGGCAGTTGCACCTAGCCAGCTAAGTGCAAAAAAGTTACTGATGCTAAAGGATCCCTTGGAAGAAAGAAGATTACTGTGGTGAGTAATTTTTTCTTCCTTCTAACTGCCACTTAAAGTGGTCTCCCCTGTGAGGTTCCCCTCGGGAATCTCTTCCAACTCTTATTCAAAAAGAGGACAATCCTCCATTGTCTCGTTCTCCTCCTTTGAAGGTGACACATTTCTAAAATTATCTAAATCCCTCCTGAGAGTGTGTTTTTCCCTCAGGAGAATACTTCTTCAGGGGTGGGTCCTGTCCCCACTTCATGATACCCTTAGACAAGAGTGGGAGACATTGTCCCGCTACCCTTGGTCCAGTAAAGACTCCTTGGAATCAGCACTCTGCCTGCCCTCTCCTGGGCTTTGTGTCAGCCTCCCTCTTCTTGACCTTGGTTTAAAGGTTTTTTCTCCCTCTTAGAAGAGATATATGACTTAAAAGCAGTGATGTTATCCTCCAGCCTCTAGCAGTCCTCTTGGTCTCTGTGACTCGGGTGTGGTGTCTCCCCTCTCTGCTCTCTCTCTCTCTCTCTCTCTTCCGTTCTACCTTCTTTTCCTTCCCTTATTTATCCCACCCCCACATGCCCAGATGGTTGGGGCCTCCCTGTCCCAAACCCTTATGCTTTCTTCTCTTTCTGTCCCCTCCTCAGCTTTATTCCTCATTTGGTTTTTATATCCTTTCCTTTTCCTGTCCCTTGGGCTCCCTTGCCCCACCCTCTCTCTTCTTTTCTATCACTCTCCAGCATGCAGAACTGGGACTGGGGAATGGTCGGCGTCGGTTATTGGCCAACCCGCGAGTGCCACACAATGCATTGGCCTTGAGGGTGGCACCGCCATGACATCAACTCCGCCCCCTTGCAAAAAAAAAAAAAGCTCCTGTGGGATCCTGATCCTCTGGCCAGAAACCACCAGTGATGAATGGTGAAGATACACAGAAAGACCAAGAATTACGGTAGGTACATAATTTTCATTTCTGTGTCTACTTTATGCCCCATCGGGGTTACAAGGAAATTCTATACCTTTAAATGGAATTTGCCCTCCGTCAGATACCTGGGGGTCAACTTATCCTCAGAGCTCTCTCTTTTAATTAAACATAACTATGAGCCTCTCTTCCAGAAATTGTGTTCAGAATTAGAGAGATGGAGGACCCTCCTTTTGCTCCTTATTCAACAGGTAGAAGCAATTAGAATGAACCTGCTGCCCAAAGTGTTGCATTTCTCACAAACTATGCCAGTTAGCCCACCTACACAATTTTTTAATAATCTAAATTAAAAAAATATCACGATACATCTGGGATGGACAACCCTATGAATAAAATTCACTACCCTACAGTTACCAAAGAAATTAGGGGGGGTTAGCACTACCAGACTTAGCTGCTTACCATGCAGCATACCCGGTTTGGGATAGGCACGTTCAATATCTACACTCTTGCACTACCTCCCATAGGTGTAAGGAGTTTGCCTGGAAGTTCACCACCAGATTATTTAGAACCTCTGAAATCCAGGCTAAGTATCTCTCACAGATGACAGCCAACTGTTGGAGGAAATGTGGGGTGTCTCCATCAACCCATGGGCATATATTCTGAGGATGTGAGAAATTGATGCCTTTCTTTGATGTATTGAAACAAGCTATTTATGAGATATTTGGAATCCAGCTACAGCTTACAGCAAAGGTCTTCTTATTTTCACACTTCCCTCAGGATGTAGGAGATTCAGTATCTAAGACTCTGCTTCAGACCTTGCTGCTAATAGCAAAAAAAACGTAACTAGGCACTGGCTAACAGTAAGACTTGATGGTTGAATTATATAGAGTGGAAAATATAACCCTAGGCCGACATAGAAAAGATCACTTTGAGAAATACTGGAGGAGTTGGGTTTTATACATTATGACCCACAGAGCTGATTTTGTACCCTAAGGAGAGGGAAGGGGGATGAACTGGGATAAAAAATGTTTTGAATATTGTGACCCCATTATCAGATAATGACAGTATGCCTGAATGAAATTTACTTCTGTATGTTTCTTAGATCCTCAGAAATCAAACTGGTAATACTCTTATAGTCCTCCGTTGCAATTTAGAACTAGCTCTCCTTCATGAATTGTATAAACTCTCCTTATATGTACAGTATATAAGAAGTAAGCAAGATAAGATCTGACGACCTGATGTATATCTGTTTCTTTCCATTTTCCTAGTGCATGTACTGTATTGTATGACTATGTATGCTGAAAAGGAAAGATATTAAAGAGTGAAAAAAAAGGAATAGCACTTACACATAAACATTCTGAAGATGACGGCTGTGCGCCTCACTGTCCTTCATTTTCGAAGTTGGTGCAGTCAAAAGTCATGAAAATAAGGTCAGACAATGCTGTCACGGTGGCATACAATCTTCTGCTGTGGGCAGAGGAGAATCTTCTCTCTCTGTTGGCAGTTCACTTGGCGGGGGAGTTGAACATTCAGGCCGACTGGCTAAGCCACGAAAATGTCCATCCAGGTGAGTGGATGTTAAACTCGGAGGTGTTTGACCTTCTCTGTCAAAGGTTCGGTTGTCCTCAGATCAACAGGTTCACCTCCAGCCAGAATGCTCAAGTTCAATGGTTCTTCAGACGCTATTGGTGTCCACAGGTGGAGGCAGTGGACACCCTGTAGAAAACGTGGAATTTCATCAGAGCACATGCCTTCCATCCTCTGCCTCTCTTCCCCAAGGTTATATGCAAAATAAGGCACTCAAGAGGAAGTTTTCTTCTAATAGCTCCAAAGTGACCCAGAAGACCGTGGTTCTTGGGCTTGGTGAACCTAGCTCAACACACACCATTTCACCTTCCAGTGTGGGGGGGAGGGGGGACCTTCTCTCACAAAGCCTCATTCTGCATCAAAATCCAGGAACGATGCAGCTCATGGCCTGGTTCCTGAAAGGAGGACACTCCTGAAACAGGGTTTCTCTGAGAAGGGGGTGAACATCGTGATGGCTGCCAGGAAGAATTTCACATTGACAGCTTATGCAGACGTATGGACCATCTTTTCAGCTTGGGCCAAGGAAAAAAATATCTGGCCTTCTAAAGCCATGGTTCCACAGATTTTGGATTTCTTGCAGGAAGGAGTAGAGAATGGTTTGGCCTTGAGCACCTTGAAAGGTCAGGTGTCGGCCCTTGGAGGCTCCTTGGGATCATCCCTGGGGACTAGTCAGGAGGTTATTCATCTTCTGCGGGCTCTCTACAGGAGTTGACCCTGTTCTGATCTCCTGTTCTTCCATGGGATCTGAATGTGGTTCTGATTGCTCTTTGTAACAAGTCATTCTAACTGTTTTCATCGGTACTGTTGGATGTGCCATCTTACAAGGTGTGTTTCTTAGTTGCTTTGTGCTCAGCCAGGAGGATTGGTGAGCTCCAGGCTATGTCCCACAAAGAACCATACCTCGCCATGCATAAGGAAATGGTGGTGCTCAGAACAGTCCCATCTTTCATTCCAAAGGTCCCCGTGGCCTTCCATGTGAACCAGGAAATTTGTCTCCCATCTTTCTGTCTGCATCCTACTCACCCAAAGGAGAAGGAGTTGCAAAAGTTAGATTTGCGATGGGCCGTTAGGACATAACCTTAGACAGACTGCTGAGTTCCAGAAATCAGATAGGTTGTTTGTTCTTTTCGGAGTGGTTGAACAGGGACAAAAAGCCTCCAAGGCCACCCTAGGTAGGTGGGTGAAAGCCTGCATTGCCAAGGCTTATGTCACAGAAAAGAACAGGCCTCCAACTCTCATCAAGGCTCACTCCACCAGAGTTATGGCCACGTCCTGAGTGGAGAGAGGTGATGCATCTGTTTTAAAATTGTGCAATGCAGCTGTGTGGTCCTCCATCCATACATTCACCAAGCACTACAGATTAGATGTTTTTCCTGAACATGGTTGACGTCGTGGGACAATATTCTCCCCCACCCATTTTTTTTTTTTTTTTTATTGGTACTGCTTCGCGGAACTCATCTGTAAAGACTACCCATTGACAATGTAGGGTGCTACAGAAAGAAGAAATTTCTTCATACTTCCTGTAATTTCCTTTTCTGTTAGCTCCTGCATTGTCAATGGGGCTTGACTGAGAGCCTTGCTCCTGCAGAAGAATATTGACTGGTATGCCAGCATTGGGATGTCTGTAGTTCTGTTATAAACTCTGATCGTAAGTCTGTCTGGACATCCTTCTATAGTTTACCTGCTGTGCTTGTGTTTATATAGATATGCAAATAAAAAAAAAAGAACAGTTCCACATTAGAATGTTGATTGCTAGCTCACAGATGTAACCGGTTCAAATTTGAGGTTAACCAATGGTGCTTCCTTTGTTGCAGATGAGTGCTTACACTGTATGCAGTCTTTTGCCCTGTGTTATTTGTTTACATTAATCCCTTTGATAAGTCTGTTCTAGTTGATTCAATGCTGCAGGACCTTCTAAGATTTTAGAGAATTGGAAGATGAGCCTCGATCCCTTACTTCCACCATCTGACAAGGTAGGTAACTGTTCACTGTATTTTATTCTGGCTAAAGTTCTATCTGTGTAGACAGCTGATTTGTGTGCTCTTGTGGCAAGTCGACCGGTATGATCTCGTGCACATATATTTTCCACATTTAGAGGCATTTTGTGGACAATAGTGACTGGAGAGTTGCTGCTGCACGTAGTGCTCATTTGCCCAAGATTCTAGGCTGATTACAGCCTTTGGGCTGAGCCATTTCTCCGACAGCAGTTCCCCTAGTATGGGTGCACGTTACCCATCTATAATGACTACCCATTGGCAATGTAGGGGCTAACAGAAAAGAAAATTATGGTAAGTATGAAGAAATCTTTTCTTTAGGTATTTATTCAATACTTTGCATTAGTTTAGCTTAGTTACACAGTTTATTTTGTAATTGTAGCAGGTTTTTGCTGATTCCCGCTCAGTGTCATGCATGCCTCTCAACTGTACCACGTTACGAGGAACGTTCCTCGTTTTACTTCAGAAAAGGTCCCTGTTCCACATTATGAGGAATTGTTCCACATTCAAAGTCAACATCTTAAAGCAAAAATCCATAGTAAATGATGGAAAAAATAACTTATTCAATTAATAACAGACATTCTGAACATAAATGCAACATTTTAACAGTGTTTTGAGCTTCTTAGGTAAAGATTTGATTAAGTGTTCCACATTTTGCCCATTTGTTCCACATTTTTACAGGCAATGTTCCACATTTGGGGGACAAAAGGTTGAGAGGTATGGTGTCATGGAACCGAGGGAGCTGCAGGTTTTGCAGTTCCTGATTTGATGGTTTTACACAACAACCCAAAAAATAAAACATGGCTCTTGGCTAAAACTACTGTAATGTGATTCAACTGAATGGCAGTTGCAGTTATTTTAGAAGGGCAACCTCCAAATTAAATTTTTTTTTTTTTTTATCTAATTGGCATGACTGAAAGGCCCAAAATGAAACCAGGCCCATCATTATTTAAAGAGTGTAAATCCTGTCTCAAGTTCTTGATGAAGGCAGATCACCATAGCATGTATTTTGATTGCCCGGGCTTGGAGCTCGATTTTATAAAATTGTGATTTTTTACTAAGTTTTTTGCCCTAAAACACAGAAGAAGAGGTCAACAAAAAGAGAGTCTCTGTCAGCTCTGATGTCTGCTTCAGTATCCTTGTAGTGTTCAGTGAAAAGTACACAAGAAATAATGGCTGGGGTTACCCTTGATGGTGGAAAGCACGTATCGGGTCTTCCCCCCTCACAGAGGTCTTTGATTTCAAAGGGGACTGAAAAATGCTGCAAACGGCCACCTCAATCAAAAGAGACAGACAAGATTGTAAAGAAATCATCGGATCCCAATAAAAAGCACATAGTGCCCAACAGGGGGAGCGCTGATGATGCTGGTGGCAAGAAACATAAAAAGAAATTTGTGCCACCGGTTCCAGAGCAGACAGTACCTTCTGTAGAGGGCATAAAAATGGATGTGGCAGTTTTTCCAGGCCACACAGACCACGGGAAATGCTGCCGCTGCTGCAGCCCCCCTCGCCAACCCCTATACCTTGTACAAGGGATGGGAGAGGAGAAGGAGAAGGAACCAACAGGCCCTGAGATATCTGCTGCATTGGACTTTGGTTCCCCTCCTAGACTGAATGAGGATTTTTCCTCCTAGTCATCATTTGTAATCCAGATGGCCACAACAATGAACCTCAAAATCCACTGGAAGAAACGGGGACGAAGAAGAAAGTGAGTTTATGAGCATGCTGGGACCAACCTTCTCCAAAAGGGTTTCAGTCCCAATCCATAAATCCAAGGAAAAAAAAACACTGGCTATTTATAAAATAAAAAATGAAGCATATCAGATGGACAAAGAGGGCTCTAAATAATATCAGCACCCATTCTAAGCATGAAACATAGAATTTGATGGCAGATAAGGACCGCTTGGCCCACCTAGTCTGCCCATTTCCCTACCGAATGGATAAGCTGCAGATCCTAGTTAACCAACAGCCTACTTCCTCCTACCCCCCACTAGAATTGCCTTATGTCTGTCCCATGCATTCTTAGATTCCCTGTTTTTGACTCTTGACCTCCTCAGAAAAGCTGTTTCGTTCCGTCCATCTCTAACCCTCTCTGTGAGAAATGCTCCTCTCATTACCTCTGAGCCGTCCCCTCTATCTTCAAATTGGCCTTTGTTCTTGCACATCTCTTTTCTGAAAGATGCTACCCTCTTGGACTTAGTTGATTCCCTTGAGTATTTGAAAGTTTCAGTCATGTCCCCCCTCCCTCCTTTGCTAGAAGCTATACATCTTAAGCTCCTTTAGTCTTTCTTCATGTCTTCTGGTGCAGACCCTACACCATTTTGGTTGCCCTCTTCTGGACAGCCTCCACCCTGTCTATGTCTTTGGAGATGGGGTCTCCAGGACTGTACACAGTACTCCAGATGTGGTCTTACCAACTGTCTGTACAGAGGTCCAACAACTTCCTGTTTTCTACTTTTGATGCCTCTCCCTATACATGCCAGTATCACCCCAGCCCTCCTTACTACCTTCTCACATTGCTGGCTCACCTTTAGGTAATCTGATATGACTACCCCCAGGTCCCTTTCCATTTTTGGTTTTGTCAGGATCTCACCCCCCATTGTGTACTCTTCCCCTGGGTTTTTGTTTCCCCAGTTGCATTACTTTGCACTTCTTTGCATTGAATCTAAGCTGCCATACATTTGATCATTCCTCCAACCTTGCCATGTCCCTTTTCATCCTTTCTACCCCATTTTGCATATCAACCCTGTTGCAGATCTTTGTGTCATCTGCAAAGAGACATACTTTCTCTTCCAGTCCCTCTGCAATGTCACATATAAAGACATTAAAAAGGACTGGCCCAAGCATTGAACCCTGCGGTACCCCACTAATAACCCTCCTTTCTTCACTGTGGACTCCATTTACTATTACCTGCTGTGTCCTGTTGTCCAGCCAGTGTTTTACCAGGCTACCACCCTGGGACCCACTCCCAGGCTGGCTAATTTGTTTATTAATCTTTTGTGCGGGACTGTGTCAAATGCCTTGCTAAAAGTCTAGGTAGCCATGTCCACAGCCCCTCCCTGTCTACTACTTTGGTCACCCAGTCAAAGAAATCAATTAGATTGTCTGACATGACCTTTCTGTGAATCCATGCTCCCATTGGGTCCTGTGCCCCACTGGCCTCTAGGTAGTCAACAATTCTTTCCTTCAGAAGTTATTCCATAATTTTCCCTGCCACTGAGGTCAAACTGACAGGTCTGTAGTTTCCTGCCTCTGTTTTGCTCCCACTTTTGTGAAGGTGAATCTCATCCACCCTCCTCCAGTCCTCAGGTACCACTCTATCCTCCCATAATTTATTAAAAAGGGTAGTCGGTGGTGTTACTAGTTCTTCCCTTAGTTCTTTTAGAATTCTGGGGTGAATCCCATCAGGCCCCATTGCTTTATCCACCTTCAGTTTTAAGAGTTCTTTCAGAACCCTTTCTTCAGTGAAAGGACTGTCACCCCCCCCCATCCAGAGTGCTTCTATTAACTGGATTAGGTATCTCCCCCTGCTCTTCCATTGTGAATACTAAGCAGAAGTATTCATTTAGTATCCCTGCTTTTTCACTGTCGCTCTCTGCCCAAACACTTTCCTCTTTATTCTACCTCAGTATCCCTGCCTTAGTCTTTCTTTGCTCCCTAATGTACCTATAAAAGGTTTTATCCCCCTTCTTAACCGAGTTGGTTATCTTTTCCTCAGTTTGGGCCTTTGCTATTCTGACTGTCTTCCCCGCTTCCGACTGCTTTAACTAGTACAATCCTCTGTCCTGCTCTTTCTGTGTTTCCTTATACTTCCTGAATGCTATCTTTTTCTCCCTAACCTTCCCCACCACTTCTTTTGAGAACCATAGTGGTTTTTTCTTTCATTTTTATTTATTTACTTCACACAAAGGCTTGTTGACTCTCTGATGGCGATTTTGATGTTTCTCCATTGTTGCTCCACCCCACCTTCTTGCTGGTTTGCTAGTGCTTTTCTGAGGCATTCTCCCATTTTGACAAAATCAGCCATCCTGAAGTTCAGTACCTTCACTTTTATAGCTTGACTCTACAGCTAAGTTTATCGTGAACCACACTGTTTGGTGGTCGCTTGTTCCCAGATGCTTCTCACTTCAAGATCGGGAGATCCTCTCTCCATCCCCATTTGAGAGTACCAGGTCTAGGATTGCTCCCTCCCGAGTGGGTTCCAAAACTAGCTGTCTGAGGCATGCCCTCTGTAGGGCATTGAGAATGGCCCTGCTCTTGGATGTGGCTGCAGCAAAGGTGCTCCAGTTAACATCTAGCATATTCAGGTCCCCCATCAGCAATATCTCCCCTTTCTCTGCCATCCTAAGGATGCCTTCTATCATAAACGAGCAGAAATCACAGCAAGAACCAGTACAAGTGCTGGTCTTCATTGGAGCAGAGCTGGGAACCAGCCTGGGCAGAGCTTTCCTACCCCAGGAAATGGGACAGCATCCTACAGGTTGCAAGTTCCTTTATGCTGGGCAAGCCCAAACCAGCCATGGAATTCCTCAGGCTACTGGGACATGTGGCAGCTGCTACCACAGTGGTGCCAGGTTCCAGATTCCAAATGAGAGACATCCAGTTTCACTTGAGACAGTACTGGTCACAGAGGACAGACCCCCTGTCCAAACTGGTTCCAGTCACCCACAGCCTACTGCAGGCACTTCAGTGGTGGCCGGATGAACACAACCTCAGGGTAGGTGTACCCTGTCTAAGGGAACAGCTCTTCCTAGTTCTAACAACAGATGCTTCCCTTCTCGGCTGGGGGACACACATGCTGGATCACACAGCAAGTGGCACATGGTCTCCTCAAGAGTCCCTGCTGCACATAAATCTGCTGGAGCTCAAGACAGTGTACCTGGCTCTATTAACATTTGCCCCTCATCTACAAAACAAGGTGGTGCAGGTCAGGACAGACAACACCACAACCATATACTGTACCAACAAACAAGGAGGAACCAGGTCAGCCCCGCTTTGCACAGAGGCAATGAAACTGTGGTCCCTGGCACATTCCTTGCAGATATTGCTATCAGCCATACACCTTCCAGGGAAGGACAACATATTGGCAGATTCTCTCAGCAGGATAAGTCAGGACCACCACGAGTGGTTTCTGAACCCTTAGATACTCAGCGCAGTTTTCAGAAGGTGGGGCACTCCAGATGTGGATCTTTTTGCCTCTGCGGAAAATCGTATGCCACTGTACTGCTGCAAGCCTCCTCACAAGGGTACGGTTACCCTGGATGCAATGGCTTTGGATTGGTCAGGGAAGCTTGTGTATGTCTTCCCTCCTTTCCCTATGATATTTGGGACCCTACTGAAATTTAGGTCCCAACCAGCAACAATGATACTGGTGGCACCAGACTGGGTGAGGCAACACTAGTATTCGCTTGTACTGACTCTGTCAGTGACCTCCCCAATTCACTTGCCTAGGAAGCACAACCTGCTGACCTCCTCTCAGGGTAGGATCCTGCATCCCAACTTCAAATCACTGAGACTCAAGGCCTGGTTCTTGAGGACTTAGAGTTTGCTAACCTCAAGCTGTCAGAGCAAGTCCTGACAGTGCTTAGGGGCTCCAGAAAACCTTCTACTAGAAAAACATATTCCTATAAGTGGAAGAGATTCTCCATTTGGTGCTCAGGTAAGGGTACTGACCCATCCAAGGCTGGTCTTGCTGTTCTCCTGGATTACCTGACACACCTGCACTCATTAGGACTGAGGCCCTCGACACTTAAGGTCCATCTGACTTCAGTCTCAGCTTACCTGTCAGCTGGTAAGGAGAGATCCATGGCCTCTCATCCAGTTTTCAGGAAATACTTTGAGGGCCTCAATCTCCTGCACCCTCCTCTGAGGGAGCCTGTCCCAGCCTGGAATCTAAATATCTGCATTGCCAAGCTGATGGATCCACCATTCGAACCTATGGCAACAGCAGACTTGAAGTTTGTCACCTGGAAAACTGTGTTTCTGGTGGCTATTACTTCTGCCAGTAGGATAAGTGAGCTGCAAGCCCTGTGTACAGAGGTGGACTACATCTCATTTCACAGGGATGAAGTGGTCCTCAGGACCAATAGGAAATTTCTTCCCAAGGTGGTATCTGATTTTCATTTGAATCAGTCTATAACTCTACTGGTTTTCTTTACAGAGAAATCCAGTTCTCCAGAAAGGAAACTTGACTGCCTAGATATTAAGAGGGCACTGAGCCATTACACATAGATGCTGTTCTGAAAAAATTAAGACCTAAGCTCGGTGCCCTCTACAGAAACCATAGCTGCATCCCTCTTGCCAACAGGCGCAAGCTGGTACAGAATATGATCCTGCCCGTTTTCGACTACTGCAACATAGTCTAGGGTGCCGGCCCACACTCCCACCTATCCAGACTGGACTCTCTCTTCAACTCCTTCTGTCATTTCGCTCTTGACGCCCCCCTCCTAACCCACCATTGTGATCTATACCGCTCCCTCAACTTCCTTCCCTTCCACAATCGGAGAGTTCTACATGGTGCCAAGTTCATCTCTAAATTCTGGCTTGGTTTGCTCCCCTCATACATCTCCTCTTCTCTTGGTATCCCTTCCCTTTACTCCCTTAGATCCCTTGCTGACACTCGCACCCTGTCTATCCCTGGCAGAACCACATCCTCTGGACAGAAAGCCTTCTCGTATCACCTAACTAAACTGTGGAATTCTCTGCCACCTCAAATCCGCTTCTCCTCCTCCCTGTTCTCTCTCTCTCTTACCTCTGCACTACACAGCTATCTCACCCTTTCCTGCACCTGCTTCTGACCCCCTCCTCACTTAACTCCTGTCTACCTTCTCTCCTGCCCCCTATATCATGCACTTACCCCACCCCTCTTGGTCTAGCACTTAACCTCGAGACATGCTCACCTTGCGAAAGGATACTGTAACTGCTGCAGTGTACCACCCACAAAATCCTGTTGCACTCCTCCTAGACACGTGGCTCAGCACTGCTCTTAACAATTGTATGTATTATGCATTGTATACACCTGTCATCTATGCTCCTCCTGCATTGTAAATGATGCCTCTCACATGAATGTACTTCTTACTATGTTACTCACTCCTAGACTTTGCTTGAATGTATGTACTGTACTGTATCTATTGTACTACTGTATTACGGCATTTAATCCCACCTGTGTATTACTGTACGATTTGTCATTCTTACTACTGTCATCCCACTACCCCTTCCCCCAGTACGTACCGTGAGACGAGCATTAATTTGCTCAGTGAATCTTTCGTGGTGAAACATTTCAATAAATAAATAAACATTGACAGAACCAAAGCATACAGAGCAGCTCAAACACAGCTCTTCCTCACCTGTGGTGGAGTGGGTAAAGGTAGAGCTGCCACAAAACGTACTATCGCTCGCTGGATAGTGGCATGTATTCAGTTTTGTTACAGTAAAGTGGGTAAACAGGCACCCCTGGGCCTAAGGGCACATTCCACCAGGGGTACAGCTGCTTCAAGGGATATCCCATTATTGAAAATCTGCAAAGCAGCTACATGGAAAACAGTGCACACTTTCACAAAGCACTACAGCCTGGATCTGCAATCCAGAAGTGATGCTAGGTTTGGCACGGCAGTTCTGCAGAACCTGTTCCCCAAATAGGTTCTCCTCCCAACCTCCAGAGGTACTGCTTGGTAGTCTGCATTAGTTTAATCATAACGAGTGATTCCTGGGGTTAGAAGAAAAAATTACTCACCATAGTAATCTTGTTTCTTCAAAGGGATCACTCCTCATGATTAAAGCACCCACCCTGCCTCCCCTACTAGAACCTTTAAAAAAAAAAAAAAGTGGAGGAAATCTTTGTTCTGCATCTCTGCTTCAGTGTTACATATAGGCCTGGTTAGAGAATCACCCTTTAAACCAGTTGGTTTCCTTGTGGTCTCGTTTTTAGGTCTGTCTTTTGCGGAGTTTTGATATTGGGGGGCAGTTTTTTCTTTATTATGTAAAGATTAGCTAGGGGGTATTATATCCAGTTAGGCTCCATAAGAATCTGAAGCACTCAGAGTGCAGCAGTTGCTAGGGCAGCAGTTTGATACTGGCATGAGCCAATCTGAGTTCCATCATTTGCATAGCATTCCATCTCTCTGGGTAGTTCAACACAGGAGGCTGACTGCATTAGAAAAACAGCATATTGTACGTGTCTATAGTGGCCTCACTGGTCTCGTAGAGTTACTTGAGCAAACATCCCAGTCAGCTGGGCAAAATGAAGTGATGATTATTATGGGAGACATTAACTTAAATTGGCTGGGAAATTGTCAAACCAACTTTCTATCCGAGGTTATGCACCATAAGCTATATCAGCTAATTACTGAACCCACCAGGACAGCTCTGCACACAAACTCTAGCACCCTAATTGACTGGGTCCTAACAAACCGGCCTGAACATATACATGCTGCAGGCATACTTGCTGATACTCTCACTGACAATTCCCCCATTTTCTGTTTTATGGTCTCCTGTATCCACCCCCTCACTCCACCTCCAAGGTCTATCACCTTCAGGAACTTTGCAAATTTTGATCCAGTAAACTTTCTTAATGATGTCTCGCAAATTGACTGTACCAAACTTTACAGAGCTAATGATGCCCAGTCTGCCCTAAACTTTTTTCTTCAAGAATTCTTGCTGCTCCGGATATCCATACCCCGCACTCCACTCGCCAAGTGAAGGGAAAACAAACAAGTTGGTTTAGACAGGACCTCCTTACCAGAGTTACAGTGAGAGATAAGAGCTGGAGACGTTTTAAATCCGCTGGTCTCTCAGCTGACTATGACCTCTACAGGGCCCACCGAAAAGAATGTAAAAAACAAATAAGGATTGCCAGAAGTATATATTGCAAAAATCTTCTCACGGATGCTGCAGGAGAACCTAGAAAGTTCTGGACACATGTCAGGACTTTCCTGGGGTCTACCCAGTCCCCTCCTCCAAATAACATGATCCTAAACGGCGTCCACTGTAATGATCCTCAGACAATAGCAAATTTCTTCAACCAACAATTTTCTGACCTGTCCAAGTACACTTCTGGCTTCCCCTTGACGCAACATATTGACCTACTCACTGAACTCCCCCCTGATATACCAAGACCATCCTTTCATTTCAAAGCTATCTCTAGGGCAGAGGTGCTAACACTTTTAAACACTATCTCAGACAACACTAGTACTGGCTCTGATGGAATCGAACCTAGACTTCTGAAGATTGCGGCCCCACTCATAGCCTCTACTCTTGCCCGGATCTTTATCTTATCCCTCTGCCAGAGCCATGTTCCTGATATCTGGAAAATTGCCAGAGTCACACCGGTCTACAAAAATGGTGACTCCAAAGACCCTTCCAACTACAGACCCATTGCAGTGTTATCAATACCAAGTAAAATACTTGAGAAGATAGTAGCTACTCAAACCATTGATTTCCTACATAATAACAACCTTCTCTCCTCTGCCCAACATGGTTTCCATAAGGGCCATAGCACCATCACGGCCCTACTCAGATTCACCACAGACACATTGTCTACTATAGACTCTGGCCTTCTCACAGGGGCGTTTTTTATAGACATGACCAAAGCTATTGATCTCATTGACAACCCCATTCTTCTCACAACCTTAAAATCAGTGGGTTTTACGATGGGTGTAGTGGCCCGATTCAGTAGTTATCTGTCAAACCAAGCCCAAATTGTGAAATACAATTCCACCCTCTCAAACCAGGCTACTCTAAACATTGGGGTCCCCCAGAGTTCCATTTTGGGTCCCCTTCCTTTTCTCAATATTTATTAACAGCATTACCTTGGGTCTCACCTCCTGCTCGTCCCTCTTGTATACGGATGATATTGTACTGTACACTAGCTCCAAAAATCTGTCTGAAATAAACTCTTGCCTCTCATCTGACTTTCATAAAACCCAAACCTGGCTCTCTGACCACAAACTGGTCCTCAGTGTAACTAAAACCCGAGCAGTGTTGTTTGGGACTGCCGCCTAACTTAAATCCTGCAATAATGACATCAAGGTCTCCTGCCCTGGCTCCTCTCCCATAAACATAGTTACCTCGTTCAAATATCTTGGGGTAGTCCTTGATCAGTCTCTTTGCTTTGATCTCCATGTCCAATCTACCTGCAAATCAGTTAACTCTAAGCTAGGCATTGCCTACAGATCCAGCTATCCACTTACTCCATCCGCTAGGCTGGCTGTTGCCCCACGGAATATTGCTACCTGCTCTGACCTATGGAGTCATCATGTACACAGCCATACCAAAGACCACACTTCGTGCTCAGGACACCACCTGTAATAACATTTGCCGCTATGCTTCTTCATCCCCTAGGCTCAAACACCACTGCCTACTCTACCCAGACCTAAACTGGCTATCACCTTCTGCGCTGAGACTTCACTCTGTTGGCTCCCGTGTGGATAATGTAATTAGAGCACAAACTCCTGCAAGTCTGGCTATGCTACTGACTCCTCAAACACCCTCCTATGGCTTAACGCTCAGCTGACAAGTCCCTACTACAAGTACCAAGGTGTAAAATCTCCAAAGGTTCCCATGCCTTCTCTCACTATGGTCCACTGCAATGGAACACCTTACCATTAACAACTCACCAGGTGCCTTCCCATGCCCTCTCTAAAAAAGAGCGTTGTGCCTTCCTACTTGCTTCTAACTCTTGCACCTGCTTTCAGCCCCTGTGATCCCTCACTCTGCTTATCTCCCATCCTCCCACTGTGCTTTATGCCCACTAACCTGTCTCTCCTTCTCTTCCTCCTCCTATCAGACTGGACGCCTATTACATCTCTGCCTAAGCTAGTTCGTATTGTCCCTCCCAGTCTAAATGCCCTATCCCTCTTCTCTTACCCTACCTACTTCTAGGACAGCTGCTTTGCACTTCAGATTGCTTGTAAAGATAATTGTAATTCCTGACTTCCTTCAGTGTGCAAATTGTACTTGTTAAAACTGTGCACTTACTATGTACTCACTAGATTACTGTATATTTGTTGCCTTGCTATCACTGTGTGTTAGATAGCTGGAATTGTGTTCTAGCATACTTATCCTTGCTCCCACTTGTATTTTTGTCTCCACCATGTATACACCGCGGCCTTTTTGTAATATGTTTCAGTTGTATTCTCTAAGTTTTGCATGCTGTACTGGCTATATTGTTTCTTGTTGTAATCCTTCCAGGTCATGACTAAAAATAGTCATTCTATGGCTAGCTCACCTACCCGCTAAACAAAAACCAAAAAAATAAATAAATAAAATTAGTATAATCATAATGAATGATCCCTTTGAAGAAACAAGATTACTATGTTGAGTAATTTTTACTTCCAGACTCACTCCTCTACCACACTTGGAAACTGACTGGCATCAGTTTCAAATAGCTATAGACGTCAATGATACAGCACCTGGGGCCTTGGCAATCCCTGTGATGTCCAGAAGATTTGCATACCTGAGAATAACTAATTCAACACAGGACATGCAAGGGGAAAGCACGGGATTTCCCCTAAGAGTGTTCATCCTGTTTGGCGAAAGCATAGAGGCGTACATGGAAAAAGCTGTTGAGCAGAAATCAGCTTTTTAAAATGTAACTAAAATAATAAGTCTCTACCTCCTCTTATAGGCCCTATAGAAGGAGAGGTATGGAAAGTGTTTATTACCCTACACTATGAATACCCCACTCAAGGGGGAACTGGGAGAGGAAGAGGTTGGTGATGAGCAAGACACAAATCTTCTTCAGCTCCTCCAGCGCAGGCAAAGCTTAACCCCTGACATTTATGCCCAGATCGGCATGCCATTGCCGATAGGAGAGCTCTTATCTCCCTAGCTATCTAGAGATGTTCATAATGATTGGAAGAATGCTATTACTAACCCTCTTTTCAAAAAAGGTAGCAGATCTTCAATTGAGAACTACAGGTCTGTAAACCTGAACTCGGTCCCTGGCAATTTGATGGAAAAACTAATCAAGCAAGAACTTGAAACTGAAATCAGTAATAAAAGATTAAGGGAGGAATCTCAACATGGATTAAAAAATAGATCTTACTTCAAGGGGGCTCTTGCAGCAGGCATCACCAGTAGGACTGAAGCCACCAGGACCACACTGAAAACTTCTAGCTAGCAGTCTATCTTGGGGGACCACCCCCACTGACGTCAGCACGCTGACGTCTGCCTATTCTATAAAGGGGGTGATTCCCCAGACCTACCTCAGTGCTTTTCCTGCTGTCGACCCATGCAAGTTGGACCTTCATGGATGCCTGCTTCAGTCAACCACCATTTTCTTCGTGTTTACCCACAGTTTTTCTTTTTCTTCCTTAGTCTTAACATCGATTTGCAGTGTTTTTCTCCATCTCGTTTATGTCTTGTGCTCCAGCCTCATCTTCCAGACGGTGTACAAAGTGTGCCTGTGGCAAGCAGATACCCGCCAAAGACTGTCACTCTTCCAGCTTGCTCTGCTTAGGCTCTAACCACGACACCGTGGCCTGCAGGCACTGCCAGGCCTGCAACCAGGCCACACAGAGATGCTGCTTGAAGACCCTCCAGAGTCACCTACTTCAGCAGAAACTTGCAGCAATGGAGAAGGAGTTTCAAGCTAAAAGCCCTTCCACTTCCCTCACTCTGGGGAATCTTCTTCTTCTTCCCAGATGGAGAAGAAGTCTAGCGGGAAGCACAAGCACTGGGACAAGCACCAGGACCATCCACGGTCAACCTCTCACTTGCGGTCACCGCATAGGATGGCTTCTGCCTCTGGGTCTTACTCCCACGGGGGGAGTTGGCCCATCCTTCCTCACCAGCCCTTACACCCTCCGGGTTGCCAATTGTACAACTGCCCACCCTCATTGCTATAATAGGTGGTGGCTCCTCGGGGCAGCGGACTTCGTCCCCAGCCCCTTATGCTTAGGCCCTTAGTTCCCATGGGTACTCAGCCAGGTGGCTCAACTGGGGTTGGAACCTCTTGTGGCGTTTCTTCACCCGTTGCCCCCCCCTTCGGTCAAGGCGTTCCCTTTGCTGATCCCCAACTCCGGGGCCAGCGCTAGCCCTTCCAGGCATTACCTGGAGCAAGCACTTGCCTCTTCCTCCACACAAGCGATGCCTCTGCCCTTGCCTCAGGGGAACCCCCGCAGGCATCTGTCTCACATCAGGGGCCTACGTTGGCTGTTTCTCTGGACCAACACCAGCCTTCGCCTACCAGGCTGGCACCAGCCATGCCGACGCCTGCTCTACTCCTCTACTGTCATCACCTCCTCCCCAACCTACACCTCAACCAGTGCCCACTGGCCCTCCCAGGGATCCCCAGACAGCGTCTGCTGGACCGACACCAGGGTACCCTAAGCCGGCTTCTCCACCAACATATCCATAAATCTTCTCACCAGTACCCTTATCTATCTAGCACACTCACCTCTGAGGCCGGGAGATCAGAGGGCTGTGGGTTCAGTTCCCACATCTGGCACTTGGGTTAATATCCCAGTACTGACACTGTAGTGCAGCATGAGAGGGGTGCTGCACTTCTGAGGTGCCGTCTTTCGGATGAGACGTTAAACCGAGGTCCCATCTGCCTGGATTGGTGATAGTTCAGGTGGATGTTAAAGATCCCATGGCACTTATCGAAAAGAGTAGATGATATTTCCCCAGTGTCCTGGCCAAATTTCCCTCATTCACTAAAAAATACCACCAACAGCTTAATCTGGTTCAAGGTCAGTTGGCATTCATCTGTATCCCCCTCCCCCGGGCCATGCCTGAAAATAGGCAGGATTTGTCTATTGCACTTACCTGGTCAACAAAAGCTAAATAAATAAAAAAATAAAAATAAATAAATCTTACAATCCACCTCCTCCGGTGCATTATAACACCTTATTCACAACTTGGTGGACCTTTATGAAGGACAAGGATGCACCCAGATGGCCTTCTTCTCCTCCTCCTCCTCCTCCTCCTTCCAGGGACCTCCCTCCTCGAGATCCAGACCGGGCGGGACCTTGCAGCTCCACACCACAGGGTCTTCTGGGGGTCACAAGGGGACTTCGGACCAGCATAGGGATGACCATCATCCTCAGACGCCAGTCCCGGGCAGCGATCAGTGGGGAAATGATTCCTCCTCGAAATATTTGGAGGATTTGAGAGGCTCCTGTAATGGGTAGAAGCCTCCCAAGAAGACCCCTAAGTCTCCCCCGATGATCCCTTTTTCCTGGATGTGATGTGCCATATACACTCCCTCGTGGGGCGGGAGACAGAGGAACTAGACCCGGAGCGCTGTCGTCTGGCCATTTACCTGCAGTGGAAGGAGACCCTTCCTTTGGTGGTTCCTCTTATTGATTCATATGTAACCCCTAGATGGCGCTATCCCAGGGCTACTACCCTGCCTGTTTGCCACTAACAGGTTGAGGGGCCTGGATCCGATGGTGGGTGCCTCCACACAGAGGTCAGGGTTTGCAGTAGTTAAACTAACTTGGTCACAGCCCTCTGGGACACTGCAACCCCCTTTCTTCCCACTAGTGGCCCACACAGTATATCAGAATTACCTTCCAGTATACACTTACCCCCAGGACTGGTTCAGGCACTGGGACCCCCTGTAAAGTAATAAGATACAGTGCAACAATCACAGTACAATACTTTAACATAGACAAATACCTCAGGCAGTATAACTTTGCTGAAACAAGCAGCTCTGATTTATTTAGGGGGATATAACAAGGACAGGGGAAATCAGGTTAATTAACTTATCACTTTACTCATCTATTTATGGCTCTGTGTATTAGCCTATCCCTACCAGTTACTGTCCCTGGGTACCCAAGCCCTAGTGGCTAGTCCAAACCGTGGCAGCTGGTGGGGCCCTTTCACACAGAGAAAAGAAAAATTAGTTAAACAGTCAGCAGTACAGTAATTCCATTTGGATTTAATGTGGCAATTCAACAGGAGTGACCTGAATTAGTACTCACGACCTCCAAACAAGATAGGGTCCTTCAACGTCAGCAGGGCTACTCTTGAGCTCCACGAGACTCCTCACACATTTATATGGTAAACAGTCACAGGCAAAGTCCTTTAATGGCAGCAGGATTCACTTGAGCTACACAAGCCTCCTCACACATTTATGGTAAAAAGAAAGTACTATACCAGGCAGGCTGCTTCTCTATCCGATCTAATTACTGCACAATACCGGGAGAACACACACAGATTCAGTTCCTGACAGACCGAAGTGCAATTCAGCAATTTCTCAGTCTTCTACAGGGTGAGCCTGGTTTCTGCTCTTCAGATATCCTTTGATTCTCTCTTCACAGGACAGTTCAGTCCTAACAAGCAGTTACACAAGCTGCAGACCGAACTCGGGGCCTTACACACGTTTCCACTAAAACTGCACACCGAAAAAGCACAGGGCTCCTTCCCTCTTCACTGCCAGAGCTCAACTGAAACTCCAGCAGACAAAACCGGCACTTCCTTTGAGTTCCTCCCAGTTCTTGGCTGGATTGGCTGTCACTCACAATAGACTGCCCTGTTGGTCCAAAAGGCGCGAAGTCAAACTACATCTCCCAGAGTCACTGCCCATACAATCCTCTTGTGGCTGGCTCAGATTACTGAGTCCAAGTTCTGATTCGTCCAAGGCACCATTTTAGAGCTACCTTATCCCACACTGATTGGTCCAGTTCAGCAGTTCAAAACTAGAATGGGGAACTAGGCAAACACAGTTCTGACTGCAAAGAAAGCAGGTTAGACAAACTGTATTTTCATTATTACTCTAAATGATTTCTGGCAAACAGTTACATCTTTCAGATAGGTTCCTTTGCACTCCTAGTGACTGCAAAATGGAGTGAATTGGCAGCAGCTCAGTGGTACTCAAGCAGAGAAGCACACAGTCCCCCATACAAACTAATTATGTCTGCAAGCAGACAGCTCTTAAAGAGACAGTACCAGAGGCTCTAAAACACTCACTGATAAATGGCTTAGACGCAAACACCATTCAGGCTTGGAGCATTCAAGCAAGCTCCTGGAAGTCTTTTGGGAACCCCCATTTGCAGGGGGGTTACACCCTTCCTGGCCTGGGAAAGCTTGACGTCCGCGTCAAGCAAGTACCCCCATAAGTTTCAACTGCAACCAATCCATATACATTTGCATTAGGCTCACACATGTAATCATCAGTCAATATATCATTTTACCAAGAACACATTTTTGAAACATTGCAGTACGTCACTCTTTACACAGTATTACACACACATTGTACCATAACTCAAGTTATTATCTCTTGTACATGAAACCTGAAGAAGAGGGCCCTTCCTATCAGTTACCTTGGGGCTGGACGGGCAAGGGCACCATATAGAAAGGCAACACAAGTAACTTGAGTTAGCACTGACACTCAGTTTGGGCAATGAGCCTGGGACACATACACTCCTTTATGGACAACATTGAGAGGCAAGTCCACAGGCCTCCCAAGGGAATCATAACTGAGGTGCACCACAGGCTTTACAGCTCGACCAGTCTTTCTAGGGGAACTGTTACAGTCTCTGCACTCTGAGCCTCATTTTCAGCATTGTCCTCACTTGTCAGGGGATCTCCATGGGGTAGAGAGGCTAGAACTTGGGGCACTTTCAACTCCAGGAGTTACAGTTTCTGAGTCCACAACATTTGGCTCGCATGGAGAGCTTTCGGACACTGGCAGTGGACTGTCAGGGCACTCAAAATACTCTTCTTGTTCTGATGTATCACCAGTCTGCCCCAATCCATCATTTCCTCCCTGAAAGCTCAAACAGTTCAACCATGCAAATGATTCCATTTCATCTGATCTGATGCTTTGCACTTCACTTTCTGGGAGCATTGGCTCCAGGAGAAGCTGGGGGCTTAAGACAGTCGAAGGCCCAGCTTCATCTCCAGTATTGACTAGGGATTGCCCCAAACAATTGACTCAGTTAGTAAGAAGGATAGTATTCAAAGTCACTCTCACTTTCTTCTGATATGGACTGACAGTCATACTCAACTGGGACTTGTGGAGGGAACACTTTAACTCTGCTTCTGTAGGTGCAGACTTTCTTGATCTTTTCTTAGCAGCAGCTCTAGTCACTGGTCCAGAGGGGCATCTTCTGGGGCTCAGACTCAATCAAGATTTGTCCAATGGGCAGTAAATGATTTCTATGCATTGTTTTACATCTTTTGAATTATTCTCAGGCCTTACTTTGTACACTGGCAGATCATCTAGTTTGCCCACTACAATGTGAGGGAGATGGTGCCATCTGTCAGCAATCTTGTGTTTGCCATGCAGTCCCAGATTTCTTAGCAATACCGATCTCCCTCCTGGAGTTCCTGTGCTTTCACCTTTTATCATACCTTTCTTTGTTGGCCAGATTTCTTTTGGCAGCCATGGTTTGAGCCAGTTGGTACGCATGAGTTAGCTGGGCCTTTAACTTTTGCACATACTGTAAATAGTTGTCAGCTTGAACCCCATCAGGAGAGCCCCAAACACACATCTACGGTAGTAGAGCTTCTCTTCCAAACATCAGGCGGTGGGAGGAGCAGTTGGCATCACTTTTGGTGCAGTTATAAGCATGTACCAGGGTGCTAATTTGTTGGCTCCATCTAGGCTTGTCCTTTGGGTGCAAGGGTGCCTAGCATATCTAGCAAAGTGCAGTTGAAACGTTCAGGATGTGTGTCCCCTGGGGTGGTAAAGAGTGGTTCTGGACTTCCCTTGCTCCCACAGAGAAAGCATCTCTTTGATCAGACAACTCTCAAAGTCTCTCCTTGATCAGAATGGATTCTTTGTGGAGCCCCATAGTGAACAAAAAGTTTTCTACAAGTACTTTGGCCACAGTGGATGCTTTCTGGTCTTTGGTGGGGAAAGCTTGGGCATATCTCGTGAAATGGTCAGTGACCACCAGCACATTACTGATATTTCTTTGATCTGACTCCAAACTCAGAAAATCAATACAGACCAGCTCCATGGGTGCACTGGTGGTGATGTTAACAAGGGGGGCAGCCCTCTGGGGCAAAGCTTTCCTCTGTAAGCAGCGACTACAAGTTCGAATGTGTTGCTCCACATCAGCCCCCATCTTAGGCCAATAGAATCTGGATCTCACCAAGTAAAGTGTTCTGTCTATACCAAGGTGCCCCATGTGGTTGTGCAAGGACATCAGTACTGAGTCTCGAAAGGCAGTGGGCAGCACTAGTTGTTGTTTGTCTACTTGTCCCCCTCTGTCTACTGTCTCTGTATAACAGTTTATTGATCAGTTTCAACTTAGGACCTTCTTTGTATAACAGTGCAGTTCTCAAATCAGTGGAGCGTAATTTGGACACATCTTTTCCTGCATAGAGGGCTTCTAAAGCTGCTTTGATCATGGGATCGCGGAGTTAAGCCCGCCAATACTGTCATTGTCCAGCTGAGGCAGTGCACCAATGTCTATTGCAGAAAAGTGGCATAAGCAGTTGGTATGCAATTTCTCAGAGGTCCCAAGCAATCCACCATGCAGTCCACTGCGTCCGTGGACATTTGTTCCTCCCTGTCAAACTTCCGGCAGAGTGCCCGAATGTCAGGTTCTGCCAATCTGACCCAATCATTCTGGGGAACAGGCCTCGGGAGAGAGCATCAGCATCTATGTGGTTCAGACTTGCTCGGTATTCGAGCATAGTCATATGTAGATAATGCAGAAAGCCACCTATGGCCAGTGGCATCCCAACTTAGCTGAGGTCTGCACATAGGTCAAAGGATTATTGTCAGTTTTACTAGTATTTAGCTCCATACAAGTACTCATGGAATTTCAACAATAGCCCACTTCAAAGCTAGGAACTCTAACTTATGTACAGGATAGTTCTTTTCGGATGGGGTCAGGCTTCTACTGGCAAAGGCCACTGGTCTCAGGCCATTCTCGTGCTCTTGGTACAACACAGCCCCCAACCCTTGCAAGCTAGCATCAGTGTGCAGGACATAAGGTTTTCAAACAACATGAAGTCTTGCTATATTATGACAGTAGCAGTTTGTCCCACTACTAGAACTGCTCCGGAGGTGAAATGGTTAAAACCATTCCAAAATAGAATTTTGGCCACGAGCTCTAAGAAGCAGCTCTATCTGTGTTATTTCAAACCTGAACTGTCAGATTCTTTACTCCGCCTCAGTGAACAGTCGCCCGGAGATTTCTCCCTGCTCGGTTCATTTCTCGGTTTAAAAGTGTTTTCTCGGTTGGATTCAACAAGAATAGTTTTATTTTAACCGAAAACCGTTCGGTTCAAGCTCTCTATCTGTGGTAACCGTAAGTAAATTGAAGGTTTTGTCTGTGTGGAACTTGTAGTTATCGGTTCGGTTTGAACCGATCAGTTGGATTTAAAAACTCATTTAAAACTAAAATTAATATTTTAGAGTGCGGTTCCGGTTCTTATCGGGTTCAAAAAACGGATTTATTACAGTTTTTTCCAATACCCGTGACACGTTAGGAACCAATAAGGGTGTCTTGCCTGGCACTGCCAAGCAAAGGGCAAGTTTTCTGGTTAGGCTGGCATTATGTCTGAGAAACCCAAAAGAAAAACCGGCCTATTGGTTTCAACACTGTGATGTTTGTGGAAGTCTTTGCAAGGCTGACCCACACACCATGTGTTTATTGTCTGGGGTTTGACCATCTCCAGTCAGACTGCCAGATATGTAAGAATTTCCTGCAGCCACCCTGGAAAAAGATTGGGCAGGCTCAGGGGCGAGGAGGCTAAAAGTCCGCTGACCCGATGGCCAGCCGGCTTGCTGCCAACCAAACGGAGGGTGCCCTCTGACCAGGCTGAGACTTCCTCGGCAAAAGAAAAGCTGGATCTGAGGAACCAATTCCAGTAAAGAAAACAAGAAAATCAGCAGGTCTGGAGTCAAAACCCCTTCTACAACATGCTGCAGAGATAGCAAAAGCCATACAAATTGTCCAGTCACTGTCTCAGGGTCCGTCCGAACCGCCACTATCTGGCAAAAGGTCGGGTTCGTCGTCCCAGTGGTTCAGGAATATGATATTGAGGAATTTTATGAACCAGAGGAGGGGAGGAGGATTATGAACAGTATGAATTTGGCTGGGAAGGTCTGGGTGTGCCCATTGAACGGACATCTCCCAGACAGGCCTTTAGAATCTCCCCTATGCTATCTGAGTCCCCATCTCATTTCATGTTTTACAAAAAGTTGCTGAAACCCTCCAGCTTCCCTTAGAAGAAGCTGTGGATGAGCAAGAGGAGCCTGATTTTGTAGAAATGATGGATATTCCAGAGTCTAGGAGATTGTCTATTCCTTTACACAAGTCTTTAGAAGCAAACAATAAAAAATTTAAAACCTCAATTCAAACAACATGAAGTCTTGCTATATTATAGACATTAGCAGTTTGATCCAGCTCTAGAACTGCCCCGAGTGAAATGGTTAAACCATTCCAAAATAGAATTTTAGCACGAGCAGCTCTATCTGTGTCATTCAAACTTGAACTGTCAGATTCTTTACTCGACTCAGTGAACAGTCGCTCCGAGATTTCTCCTTCTGCTCGGTTCATTTCTCGGTTTAAAAGTGTTTTCTCAGTTGGATTTAACCGAGAATAGTTTTATTTTAACCGCAAAACCATTCGGTTCAAGCTCTATCTGTGGTAACCGTAAGTAAATGAAGGTTTTGTCTGTGTGGAACTTGTAGTTATCGGTTCGGTTTTGAACCGATCAGTGGGTTAAAACTCATTCAAAACTAAAAGTTACTATTTTGAGTGCGGTTCAGTTCTTATCGGTTCTAAAAACGGATTTATTACGTTTTTCCAATACCAATGACACGGTTAGGAACCCGATAAGGGTCTTGCCTGGCACTGCCGTTAAAAGGGCAAGTTTTTGGTTAGCTGGCATTATGTCTGAGAAACCCAAAAAAAAACCGGCCCACTGGGTTTCAACACTGTGATGTTTGTGGGAAGTCTTTGCCAAGGCTGACCCACACACCATCGTGTTTATTGTCTGGGGTTTGACCACCTCCAGTCAGACTGCCAGATATGTAAAATTTCCCTGCAGCCACCCTGGAAAAAGATTGGCAGGCTCAGGAACAGAGGCCAAAAGTCCGCTGACCCGATGGCCAGTCGGTTCGGTGCCAACGAACCAGAAGTACCCTCTGACCAGGGCCAGACTTCTCGGCAAAGAAAAGCTGGATTCTGAGGAACCAATTCCAGTAAAGAAAACAAAAATCAGCAGGTCTGGAGTCCAAAATTCCTTCTCCAACTGCTGCAGAGATAGCAAAAAGCCATACAAATTGTCCAGTCACTGTCTCAGGTCCGTCCGAACCACCACTATCTGGTAAAAGGTCGGTTGATCCGTCCCAGTGGTTCAGGATTATGATATTGAGGAATTTTATGAACGGAGAGGATTATTAGACAGTATGAATATGGCTGGGAAGGTCTGGGTGTGCCATTGAACGGACATCTCCCCCAGACAGACCTTAGAATCTCCCCTATGCTGTCTGAGTCCCCATCCATTTTATGTTTTATAAAAGTTGCTGAAACCCTCCAGCTTCCTTTAGAAGAGGCTGTGGATGAGCAAGAGGAGCCTGATTTTGTAGAAATAATGGATATTCCAGAGTCTAGAGATTGTCTATTCCTTTACATAAGTCTTTTGGAAACAAACAATTAAAATTTTAAAAGCTCTAATTCTATGCTCCTGTAGATAAAAAGATGGACGGAAGGTATACATTGTCAGGCCCTGATACAGAATTCCTTTTCACAGTGCAGTCATGTTAGTAGTTCAGGCTGCTGCCTGTGATAAAGTTAATATTACCTTGGCTACATCCTCCTGACAAAGATTTCAGGAAGATTGATGCCATGGCAAAAAATAGATATGGCAGCCTCTCTGGGACTCAGGCAAGCAAATTATATGGCTTATGTAGCTAGGTATCAGAAATATAGATGGGATACTGTTATGCAGTTGGCCAAGCAGGCCCATGGCCAACTGGCTAGTGAACTAGAACAATTGGCTGCTGATGGCATTGAAGCCTCTAAGTTCAGTTTCATGCTGCTGTGGATGTTATTGATGTTTCCTCTAGGGTCATGGCCACATCTGCAGCTTTTCGTAGGTTGGCCTGGCTCAGGTGTACTAGTTTGTCACAGGATACCCAGACTAAGGCTATGGATTTTCCTGTGGAGGGAAATTCTCTGTTTGGGAGAGCAGACAGAGAATTACATGAAGAAGATGGATGAATATAGGACTACTTACAGAGTGCTCAGGCTAAGGAGGCGGCAAGCCACTCCTCAAAGGCATGTCTCAGGGGTAGCGCAGGCCTTTTCACAGGCCTTTCACCAGACTCAGGCTCCTCTGCCCATGCTCAGAGGGGCTTCAGAGGCAGGGGCAGACAAAGGAGGGCAGACCTGCCCCACCCCCAGCCTAAAGCTCTATGGAACAGGCACCCCGATGAAGCGCCAGGCCGATTCTCTCCTGGTACCAGTGGGGGGGCAGGCTGGCTTACTTCAGTCAGAATGGGGCTTTAACCTCAGACAAGTGGGTTCTGAAGTAGTAAGCCAGGGTCTGGTTCTCAGCTTCAAAGTTTCCCAAGTTGAGAAGCAGACTTTTTTCTACACAAGTGCTTCAGAGACCCTCGCTTTCTGAAACAGGGTCTCATCCTGTTAAGCTCTCAGGCAGTAGAAAAGTTCTCTCCCTGCATCAGGGGCGCAGGATCTGTATTCAGATACTTTCTACCCCAAAAGACAGGAGAATGGCGCTCATTTAGATCTCAGATATCTGAACAAGCATCTTTTGAAACCAAAGTTCAAAATGGTAACTCTGGCAATGATTTTACCTTCCCAAGGCCAGGGACTGTAGCCTCTGGACCTCAGATGCCTATTTCCATGTCCTAATCAAGCTCCCATCGAAAGTACCTCAGATTCGAACTGCCTCAGGTCATTACCAGTTCAAACAGTGCCCTTCAGCCTTACCTCTGCTCCAAGGGTATTCACAAAGTGTCTAGCAGTGGCAGTGGCCCACTTAGGAGGCAGAGGATTGCTGTTTCCCTATCTAAATGACTCGGCTCATTGTAGGCCAGTCCCCAGAACAGGTAAAATCTCACCTGCAGGTTGCCAGCAGCTTCTCACCTCCTGGGTTTTCTGCTAAACCTACCAAAGTCGGTTCTGGAGACAGTCCAGGTATCCCACACCTTTAGAGGGCAGGTGGACACAAAGCTAATGGACCTTTCTTCCCCAGAAAGGGTAAGAGAATTTAGTGGCTCTGGCCTTCCTTCCACTCTGCAGGTCTCTCGACCAGCAAGACACTTTCTGCAGCTCCTGGGGCACATTGGCTGCATCCACAGCTGTTGTGCAGGGAGCAGATTTCAGATGAGAGACATTCAGTTTCATCGAAACCTTTTGGTCTCAGAGAAAGTTTTCAAGATTGGTCCCAGTGACTTCGAACCTTGATCCTAGCTCTCTCCAGTGGTGGCAGGATCAAACCCAATTCAAAATGAGGTCCCTTGTTTTCCCCTTCTACGACATTTCTCTACAGATGCTTCCCTCCTGGGTTAGGAGCCTGACGACCACTGTCCTCAAGGGTATGGTCCCCCAGAGATGTCTCTAACCATCAATTTGCTGGAACTCAGGCTGTCTTTTTAGCTCTTCAAGCTTTTTCTGCATCTGTCACGACAAGGTATTAGTCAGAACAGACAACACCACAAACAATGTGGTACATCAACAAACAGGGGGCACTCGGTCTTGACCTTGTGCACCGAGGCAATCGAGGTAATTCTGGCCTATTCCTGAACACTTCCCCATAGCAGTTCATCTTCCAGGGAAGGACAATGTCCTAGCAGATGCCTCAGCAAGATTTCCCAGGCCATCAAATGGTCCCGGATCCTCAGTGCTGGGGATAGTTTTTTGCCAGGGTAGGCATCCTCAGATGAATCTTTTTATGACCCAGACAATCACGAAACTTCCTCTGTTCTGTTGCAGGCCTCCAGTGCTGGGCTCAGCAGTTCCTGGTTGCACTAGCTGGATTGGGAGGGGAAGTTCCTCTATGCATTCTCCTTTCCTCTCCTATTCAAAGTACTAGTCAAAATCAGATCTCAGCCCTTGCAGGGTAGTCTGATTGCCCAGATTCAGCCAGGCAGCCCTGGTACCCCTCCTTCTGTCTCTGACAGTCCATCTTCCCTATGCCTCCCAAAATCACAATCTGATGACTTGTGCCGGGGAAAGGTTTGGTATCGGGACCTCAAATCCCTCAACCTCAAGGCCTGGCTCTTGAGGTTAGATTCTGATTGATTTACACCTCTCTCAGGGTCCTTCTTGAGATCCCTAAAGGCTTCCAGAAGCCTTCCTGGGAGCTACTTATAGTTCTAAATGAAAAGGTTTCCATTTGGTGTGCTAGGAAAATATTTCCCCAGAATCTGCTAGATTGCCCATTTTGTTAGAATTATAAGGTATCTTAATTCTTGGGTCTCAGACCAGCTACCCATGAGAGTTCATTTGGCAGCTGTGTCTGCTTTTTGTGTCAACAGGAAAGTCATCCTCTTCCTCTCATCCTGTGTTTTCCCAAGTTTTTTAAGGATTACTCCACTACTAATCCTCCCTTTAAGAACCGGCCCTGCTTGGGACCTTAATGTTTGCATTGCAGTTAATGCAGCCCCTTCGAACCTCTGTCTTCTGCAGGCAAGTACCCTAACTTGGAAAACTGTTTTTCTAGTGTCTCACTTCTGCCAGGCGCATAATGAGGTTGCAAGCCTTGTCAGTGGAAACTGACTGTTATTTCTTTCCACAGGGATAGGTAGTCCTTAAGACTAATAGGAAGTTTTTTGCCTAAGGTGGTTTCAGATTTCCATCTTAATCAATCTATCTCCCTTCCAGTATTTTCACTGATCACTCCTCTTCGGTGAGAGGAGATTACAGCCTGGATGTTAAGAGAGCTCTTAGTTATTATATAGAGCGACTAAAGGTCACAGGTTCGAATCCTCCAACTTTTCCTTACCTATGGTGAAGTTGGGAAAGGCAAACCTGCCACTAAGAGATCAATAACCAGGTGGATTGTCTCTTGTATCCAATTTATTATCAGAAAGTGGGCAGAGCCCCCAAGGTTTGAGGGCTCATTCTACCAAGGGGTACAGCTGCGTCTCTAGCTGCTGCCAGAGATATCCCTTTATTAGAGATTTGCCAGGCTGCTACTTGAAAAGCGGTACACACTTTGACAAAGCATTACTCCCTGGATGTCAGGCCAGGAGAGATGCTCGGTTTGGCACAGCTGTTCTTCAGAGCCTATTCCCTAAGTAGGTTCTGCCTCCTCCATGGAGGTACTGCTGTGTATTCTGCTAATATAGGTCTATAATATAGCAAGACTTCATGTTGTTTGAAGGAAAATTACTCACCTTAGTAATGTTGTTTCTTCTAATGGAGCTTGCTATATTATAGACCTCCCCCAACCTGCCTCTCTCAGAACCTCTACTTGGTGGGTGCGGCAACTTAGTGGGCACTACTTATGTCCTGTTTGCATTTTGTCCCTTTGGGACTTTGGGGTGTGTATGTGCACGCTGTGTGTGTTTATTATACTATGTTCCATTTTCATATTATTAGAATGGTGTTAGTATTTCTGGTCCCCTGACTTGAGTCTTGGGTGCTTGGGACCATCAATGGTTGTTATTATTTAGGTAACCATTTGGCTAGTGTAGGTTACAGCTTCCACACAGACCTTAGCAGTTTGGCTCGTAAAGATCTGACAGTCAAGTTTGAAATGACACAGATGAGAGCTGTCTCGTGCCAAAATTCTATTTGGAATGGTTTTAACCATTTCACTCCGGGGCAGTTCTAGAGCTGGATCAAACTGCTAATGTCTATAATATAGCAAGACTCCATTAGAAGAAACAAGATTACTAAGGTGAGTAATTTTTTCTTTTGTGCCTCCTGTAGATAAAAAGATGGACAGAAGGTACACATTGTCAGGTCCTGATATAGAATTCCTTTCTCAGCAATGCAGTCATGTTGGGGTAGTTCAGACTGCTGCCTGTGATAAAGCTAATATTCCCCTGGCTTCACATCCTCCTGACAAGGATTCCAGGAAGATTGCTGCCATGGCAAAAAAACAGTATATGGCAGCCTCTCTGGGACTCAGGCAAGCAAATATATGGCTTATGTAGCTAGGTATCAGAAATATAGATGGGATACTGTGATGCAATAGTAAGCAAGCCCATAGCCAGCTGGCTAGTGAACTAGAACAGGTGGCTGCTGATGGCATTGAGGTTTCTAAGGTCAGTTTCATGCTGCTGGATGTTAATGATGTTTCCTCTAGGGTCATGGCCACATCTGTAGCTTTAGAGGTGGCCTGGCTCAGGTGTACTAGTCTGTCACAGGATACCCAGACTAAGGCTATGGATTTTCCTGTGGTGGGGAATTCTGTTTGGGAGCAGACAGAGAACTACATGAAAAGATGGATGAATATAGGACTACTTACAAGAGTGCCCAGGCTATGAGCGCGGCAGCCACCCTCAAAGGCATACCCCAGGGTAGGGGTAGGCCTTTTCACAGGCCTTTTACCAGACCTCGGGCCCTCCTCTGCCTGTGCTCAGAGGGCTTCTTCAGAGGCAGAGAGGCAGGCGGTGGGCAGACCTGCTCCAGCCCCCAGCCTAAAAGCTTGCTAAGCAGGCACCCTGACAGGGTGCCCAGGGCCAATTCTCCTGTACCAAGTAGGGCAGGCTGGCTTACTTCAGCCAGGGAATGGGCTTCTTTAACCTCAGACAAGTGGGTTCTGGAAGTAGTAGGCCGGGTCTGGTTCTCAGCTTCAAAAGTTTCCCAAGTTGAGAAAGCAGACTTTTCTACCTGCAGTGCTTCAGAGACCCTTGCTCTGGAAGCAGAGGTCTCATCCTGTTAGCTCTCAGAGCAGTGAAAGGGTTCACTCCCTGCACCAGGGCAGGGCCTGTATCCAGATACTTCTTACCCCAAAAAGACAGAGAAGGCGGCCCTATTAGATCTCAGATATCTGAACAAGCATCTTTGAAACCAAAGTTCAAAATGGTAACTCTGGCAATGATTTTACCTTCCCAAGGCCAGGGACTGGCTAGCCTCCCTGGACCTCAAGGATGCTCTATTTCCATGTCCTAATCAGAAGCTCCCATCGATCGTACCTCAGATTCGAACTGCCCTCAGGTCATTACCAGTTCAGAGCAATGCCCTTCGGCTCACCCTCTGCCCCAAAGGTATTCACAAAGTGTCTAGCAGTGGCAGTGGCTCACTTAAGGAGGCAAAGGATTGCTGTTTTTCCTTATCTAGATGACTGGCTCATTGTAGGCCAGTCCCCAGAACAGGTAAAATTTCACCTGCAGGTCACCCAGCAGCTTCTCACCTCCCTGCTTTCTGTTAAATCTACCAAAGTGGTTCTTGGAACCAGTCCAGGTACTCAACTTTATGGGGCAGAATGGACACAAAGCTAACCAGGCCTTTCTTCCTGAAAGGGTAAAGGAATTTAGTGGCTCTGGCCTCTCCTTCACTCTGCAGGTCTCGACCAGCAAGACACTTTCTGCAGCTCCTGGGGCACATGGCTGCATCCACAGCTGTTGTGCAGGGAGCAAGATTTCAGATGAGACATTCAGTTCACTTGAGAATCTATTGGTTTCAGAGAAGAGACCCTTTCCAAGTTGGTCCCAGTATCTCGAACATTGATCCTAGCCCTCCAGTGGTGGCAGGATCAGGTAATTCAGGGTGGGGGTCCCTTCATTCCCTACTCACGACTTGACTGTCACTACAGATGCTTCCTTCTGGGTTGGGAGCCTACATGGGCGACCTTTCCACCAGGAGTGTGGTCCCCCAAGAATCTCTGCCCACATCAATTTGCTGGAACTCAGAGCTGTCTTTTTAGCTCTTCAAGCATTTTCTGCATCTGTCCACGACAAGGTGATACAAGTCAGAACAGACAACACCACAACAATGTGGTACATCCAACGAGACAGGGCATAGGTCACCTCGGCCTTGTGCAATCGAGGCAATGAAGTTGTGGTCTCTGGCCCATTCCCTGAACACTTCCCTCATAGCAGTTCATCTTCCAGGGAAGGACAATGTCCTAGCGGATGCTCTCAGCAGGATTTCCCAGGGCCATCACGAATGGTCCCTGGATCCTCAAGTGCTGGGGATAGTTTTTGCCAGGTGGGGCATCCTCAGATAGATCTTTTGCAGCCCCAGACAATCACAAACTTCCTCTGTCTTGTTGCAGGCTCCAGTGCTGGGCCCAGTTCCCTGGATGCCCTTCTTCTGGATTGGGAGGGAAGTTCCTCTATGCTTTTCCCCTTCCCTCCTATCTTCAAAGTACTAGTCAAAATCAGATCTCAGCCTTGCAGGGTGATTCTGATTGCCCGGATTGGAGCCAGGCAGCCGTTACCCTCCTTCTGTCACTGACAATCCGTCTTCCCTTGCCTCCCAGGAATCACAACCTGTTTACTTGTGCCCAGGGAAGGGTTTTTATCCGACCTCAGTCCTCAACCTCAAGGCCTGGCTTCTTGAGGAGTTAGAGTTGCTGATTTACACCTCTCTCAGGGTGTTCTTGAGATGCTAAAGGCTTCTAGAAAGCCTTCCACTAGGGCTACTTCATAAGTCTAAATGGAAAAGGTTTTCCATTTGCGTGCTGGGAAAAATATTTCCCGGAGAACTGCTGATTTGCCCATTGTGTTAGATTACATGGTACATCTTAATTCCTGGGTCTCAGACCAGCTACCCTGAGAGTTCATTTGGCAGCTGTATCTGCTTTTGTGTCAACAGGAAAGTCATCCCCTTTCCTCTCATCCTGTGTCTTCCAAGTTTTTTAAGGGATTACTCCATACTAATCCACCCTTTTAGGGAACCGCCCTGCTTGGGACCTTAATGTTTGCATTGCCCAGTTAATGCAACCCCTTTGAACCTCTGTCTTCTGCAGAGCTTAAGTACCTAACTTGGAAAACTGTTTTCTAGTGGCTATCACTTCTGCCAGGCGCATAAGTGAGTTGCATACTTGTCAGTGGAAACTGACTTTATTTCTTTCCACAGGGATAAGGTAGTCCTTAGGACTAATAGGAAGTTTTTGCCTAAGGTGGTTTCAGATTTCCATCTTAATCAATCTATCTCCTTCCAGTATTTTCACTGATCACTCCTCTTCTGGTGAGAGGAGGTTGCACAGCCTGGATGTTAAGAGAGCTCTTAGTTACTATATAGAGCGTACTAAAGGTGTAAGGTTGAATCCTCAACTTTTCCTTACCTATGGTGAAGTTGGGAAAGATAAACTGCCACTAAGAGATCAATTGCCAGGTGGATTGTCTCTTGTATCCAATTTTGTTATCAAAACTGGGCAGAGCCTCCGGGTTTGAGGGCTCATTCTACCAGGGTAACAGTTGCTGCCTCTAGCTGCTGCCAGAGACATCCCTATATTAGAGATTTGCCAGGCTGCTACTTGGAAAACTTTACACTTTTACCACATTACTCCTGGATGTCCAGGCCAGGAGAGATGCTCAGTTGGCACAGCTGTTCTTCAGAGCCTATTCCCTAAGTAGGTTCTGGCCCTCCTCCATGGAGGTACTGTTGTATTTCTGTTACTGTTTGCTAATATAGCAAGACTTCATGTTGTTTGAAGAAAAATTACTCACCTTAGTAATGTTGTTTCTTCTAATGGAGTCTTGCTATATTATGACCTCCCCCAACCTGCCCTCTCAGAACCTCTACTTGGTGGGGTGCGGCAACTTGGTGTGGGCACCTTTTTATGCCCTGTTAGCATTTTTGTCCCTTTTGGGGCTTTGGGTGTGTGTGTGTGTGTGTGTGTGTGTGTGTTTTATTATACTTATGTTTTATTCTCATATGATTAGATTGTGTTAGTATTTCTGGTCCCCTGACTTGAGTCTTGGGTGTTGGGACCAGCAATGGTTATTATTATTTAGGTAGCCATTTGGCTAGTGAGTTACAGCTTCCACACAGACCTTAGTGAGTTTGGCTCGTAAAGATCTGACAGTTCAGGTTTGAAATAATACAGATAGAGCTGCTTCTTAGAGCTAGTGGCCAAAATTCTATTTTGGAATGGTTTAACCATTTCACCACGGAGCAGTTCTAGTGGTGGGACAAACTTACTGTCATAATATAGCAAGACTCCATTAGAAGAAACAACATTACTAAGGTGAGTAATTTTTCTTCTTGGATCGCATAGGCCAGCACTGGAGCATGGGTAAGTTGATATATGATCTCGTGAAAAGCAGTCTCACAATCAGGAGTCCAGCTGGCCCCAGATACTTCACTCGGACGAAAATACACTCTTCAGTCTTGAGGATGCTGACTTTGGTATTTTTGTGGGTTGGGGATACCTTGAGTAAGGTTAAGTAAAGGGCGGATCACTCTTGAATAGTCCTTGATGAAACGCCGATAACAACCATAGAATCCCAGGAATCTTTGCAGTTCTTTAGATTTTTGGGCTGTGGCCAGGTGGTCAAGGCCTCAACTTTACTTGGTCGGTCTCTATTCCTGGTGGATACTATGTGTCCCACATACTTTACTGATGTTTGAAAGAATTGACACTTATCAATGGACAGCTTAAGGCCAAAGTTCTCCAGTCGGTCCAATACCGTAAAATAATCTGCTCTCATGTTCCTCCAGTGAGCTGCCAAACACAATAACATCATCTAGGTATACCAGGCACTCTAGTAGTTCATGTCCCCACTGCACGTCCATCAATCGTTGAAAAGTGGCTGGGGCACCTGAAATCCCTTGAGGCATCCTCATGAATTCATAGAAGCCAAGCGGACAGATAAAGGCTGTCTTTTCACAGTCCTCTGGGGCCATCGGGATCTGGTAGTACCCACTGCGGTGATCCAGCACAGAGAACCACTTGTCCCGTGCTAGGCAGTCCAAAGCATCCTGAATGCGGGCATTGTGTACTGATCAGGATAGTCCGCTGTTTAAGGTGCGATAATCCACGCACATCCTTACTGTCCCATTCTTTTTCCTCACTACCACAATGGGGAAGCATAAGGGCTTCTGGATTCTTGTATTACCAGCAGCTAACATCTCTTGCAGATGCCGTCTCACATCATCTATATCAGCGAGGTGCCAGGCGTCGAGACCTCTCTCACGAAATGGTCTTCGTCATGCAGCCGGATATTGTGCTCAGCTCCTTGCACCATCTCACGTCCCATTCCTTTAAAGAAAACACCTGGTCTCTGGGCAAGCTTCTCACTGATCCTCACTTTCCATTTAGCTGGCAACGGAGTCGCCAAATAAACAAGTCAGGCTGTTACTCTGTCATTCTTCCTCGAACTCTGCTGCTGGGTAGCACTGCAGTGTCTGCACAATGCATTAGCCAGGATGCAACCTCTATTTACTCGAATGTCTCTTTCAGACACATTATGAACTTGGACCATTACCCTTCTGGCATAAGCATGGGCTCTAGCGGGCAAATAATAGGCTTGACCAGCAGTCCGTCTGGCAATTTTCCATCACCTGGTGCATCCAACATTAATATTTTATTCTTAACATCCTTTCTGATACGGACCTCTCCCTGTAAGGTACACTGGACATTTGGCGCCAGGATCAGAGACTCAGGATCCTTCTTCCATACAATTCCGACGGTTCCTCTGGTTCTATTTTTCAGCATCTCTCTGGCCTCATAGGCCTTCTTAATTAAAGCCGGAACTCTTAAAGCTCTACTAGTCTTTGACCCCTGTTTTTCATAACACAACTGTGCCAGCCTTCCGAACATATGAGCATTTGTTCCAATCAACAAAGGGACACCATCATACAGTCCAGTGGGGGACACACTAAGGCTAGAGTCTCTACTTGTTCGGCCACTCCAGCCACAGAGGTGGGAAAGACAGCCAAATTCGGATATACCCAGAATAGGGTAGGCCTTCTCACTTAACCCCCATACATGCAGTCCTTCTAATGGTTGTAAGGGTACGTCTGACAAATGCTTCTGATACCAATCCTGGAACATAATTGTCACTTGGGAGCCACTGTCTAATACAGCTCTTGTAGACACTCCATTCACCTTTACAGTGGTCTCCATGGAGGGACCCACTATTCTGGACCAGTCTGGAGAGGCGGTAGTGGGGGTCTGGGCAACTGACCTTGCCACAAAAGGACGTGAATTAGCATTTTTGGTGCCCTCACTGGGATCATTTCGTGCACTCTTAACCACTGATTTGTTCTCGAAGCTCTCCTTGTAGCCTATATGCAACTTTGTCAGTGTCTTTTGGGGACCGGCATTCCCTTTTCATGCGCCCATCCTTCCCACAATTATAGCAAAACATACTATCTGGAGTTTGAGCTGGCCGAGGCGCCACACTGGGAGCCAGGGCGGGGGTATTACTAACTGGAAACCTTGGTGCCATCTCTGTCTGCGGCGTGATAAGCATTTGGAGACATCTCGTCAGTTTCTCCACTTCCATGATCAAGGAATCGAGTTTGGAGCCGTTATCAGCAGGAGACACATGGGTGGGTACCCCACCCCATAACAGATGCAGTCGGATATAGGTCAGGGCCTGTACTTGCAGGCGTGGCCTTCATAAAGGACTGTTTTGAATTCCGGATCTCTCTCAACAGTTCGCCCCATTGTGGCATATCTTTTCCTTGTCAGAGCACTCATTGACTGCCAACCTCTGCCCTAGAACTTCACTTAATGGGTCACCTCAGTCACTTGGGTCGTAGCCACAGCTATTAGGTGCAGGTCCCTCCGAGGTCGCCTTTTCTCAACTCCTCGAATTTCTCTCATTAACTCATCATGGGAGGGTGAGGATTCAGTCGATTTGCCAAGCGTAACTGAAGCAACAGCAGTTCTGAGAGGGGCAGACTTAAGGATCCTGTCCAGCCTGGTTCGGTCCAGTTCAATCGCTGGCAAACTACCCTTTCTGAGGCATTCTTGCAACAATTTTTCCAGCCGAGATACATACACAGACAACAACTCCCTTGGTACTGTTGTGCATTTCTTACTCTCCACCATAGGTCCTCATCAGGAATCTGGGCTCCCATACACATTCTCCAAGGCCTCAAGATAGGCCTGTGCAGTCGCTTCAGGGTTACTAGCCCGTTAGCTACGGATGGTAGCCAGGCAGGACCTCGGAGGCTCTCACGCCACCCTCTTCCGCACCGGCTTCCGAGGCATTGCCATTCTAGCACTTGGGGGCAATATAGTCTATCCAGGTCTCCCAGTCATCCTCCCTTGGGGGTGGGGAGGTGCAGAGAAGATCCTCAACCTTGGTAAGAGTCGTGACTAATGGCAGGTGCAGAAATAGGAGTCTGCATTGGTTCAGCCACCATTATGGGTACTGAGGCGGGAGAGGGTGTTGGGAGAACACCCCAGGTGGCAAGAATAGTTTCTTCAAGTCCTCCACAGTTTTCCTTCCCCAGCAACCATTTAGCAATTTCTCCTCAAAGTTTCAGATAGTGGTGAGGGCTCATTCTCCCCGGTCTTTACTGTTCTTAGTTATCACTCTCCAGGCAGTGAGGGCTCCCTCTGGGGATATGGTCTGTGGCACTTTGGAGCTATCTATGGGATCCTTAAACTCTACTAGGGCCAGGAAAGTGTGGGTGAGCAGATTAGCATGCCGACCCACCACCACAGGGTTTTGTAAACCTTCGACCTTGGAAAGTACTGCCTGTACAGTGTCCATATTGATACCCAGGGGTATGTCCAGGATAAGCATAGCATTTTAGGGGTCGATCTCCTCCCCAGTACACCACTCCACCAGCCGGTGCACAGCCATTTCTGTCGGGGTACCCATTTTTTTTCCTTAACAGTGGTTCATAAATATGGCCACTAGAGGACACACAATCCCAGCGGTGAGCCTCCAAGATGTAACCCCTAGATGGCGCTATCACAGGGGCTACTACCCCTGCCTGATTTGCCACTAACAGGTTGAGGGGCCTGGATCGATGGTGGGTGCCTCCACAGAGGTCAGGGTTTGCAATAGTTAAACTAACTTGGTCACAGCCCTCTGGGACACTGCAACCCCTTTCTTCCCACTAGTGGCCCACACAGTATATCAGAATTACCTTCACAGTATACACTTACCCCAGGACTGGTTCAGGCACTGGGACCCCTGTCAAAGTAATAAGATACAGTGCAACAATCACAGTACAATACTTTAACATGAACAAATACCTCAGGCAGTATAACTTTGCTGAAACAAGCGGCTCTGATTTATTTAGGGGATATAACAAGGACAGGGAAATCAGGTTAATTAACTTATCACTTTACTCATCTACCTATGGCTCTGTGCACAGGCCTATCCCTACCAGTTACTGTCCCTGGGTACCCAAGCCCTAGTGGCTAGTCAAACCGTGGCAGCTGGTAGGGGCCCTTTCACACAGAGAAAAGAAAAATTAGTTAAACAGTCAGCAGTACAGTAATTCCATTTGGATTTAATGTGGCAATTCAACAGGAGCGACCCTGAATTGGTACTCACGACCTCCAAACAAGATAGGGTCCTTCAACGTCAGCAGGGCTACTCTTGAGCTCCACGAGACTCCTCACACATTTATATGGTAAACAGTCACAGGCAAAAGTCCTTTAATGGCAGCAAGATTCACTTGAGCTACACAAGCCTCCTCACACATTTATATGGTAAAAGAAAGTACTATACCAGGCAGGCTGCTTCTCTATCCCGATCGTAATTACTGCACAATACCCGGGAGAACACACAGCAGATTCAGTTCCTGACAGACCGAGCGCAATTCAACAATTTCTCCAGTCTTCTACAGGGTGAGCCTGGTTTCTACTCTTCAGATATCCTTTGATTCTCTTCACAGGATGGATTCAGTCCTAACAAGCAGTTACACAAGCTGCAGACCGGAACTCGGGGCCTTACACACGTTTCCCGACTAAAACTGCACACCGAAAAAGCACAGGGCTCCTTCCCTCTTCACTGCCAGAGCTCAACTGAAACTCCAGCAGACAAAACCGGGCACTTCCTTTGAGTTCCTCCCAGTTCTTGGCTGGATTGGCTGTCACTCACAATAGACTGCCCCTGTTGGTCCAGAAAGGCACGAAGTCCAAACTACATCTCCCAGAGTCACTGCCCATACAATCCTCTTGTGGCTGGCTCAGATTACGAGTCCAAGTTCTGATTCGTCCAAGGCACCATTTTAGAGCTACCTTATCCCACACCGATTGGTCCAGTTCAGCAGTTCAAAACTAGAATGGGGAACTAGGCAAACACAGTTCTGACTGCAAAGAAAGCAGGTTAGACAAACTGTATTTTCATTATTACTCTAAATGATTTCTGGCAAACAGTTACATCTTTCAGATAGGTTCCTTTGCACTCCTAGTGACTGCAAAATGGAGTGAATTGGCAGCAGCTCGAGTGGTACTCAAGCAGAGAAGCACACAGTCCCCCCATACAAACTAATTATGTCTGAAGCAGACATCTCTTAAAGAGACAGTACCAGAGGCTCTAAAACACTCACTGATAAATGGCTTAAACATCAAACACCATTCAGGCTTGGAGCATTCAAGCAAGCTCCTGAAGTCTTTTAGGAGCCCCCATTTGCAGGGGGTTACATATGATGATGATGTGACTAAGGCGGCATGGAATCATCCCTCGACCACCCCAGTCTTAGCCAAGAAGGCAGATTGTCTTTACCATGCATCAGTGGGCAAAGACTTATTTGGTGAACACCCCATGGCAAACTCAGTGATCATAAGCGCAGTTCATGACCTCATTAAGAAACCCAAGCACCTCAGGACCCACCCTCCAGACAAGAAATCCCACCAGCTGGACCAGTTGGGCAAGTGGGTCTATTTCTCTGCCACTGTGACCATCCAGGCCAGAGCTATCTGGCTCATGTGCAGCAGTATCAGAATGCCATTTGGGACCAGGCAAGGGATCTGGTTCAGTCCCTCCCTGAAGATTCCACTAAAATGCAGTTAGCACAACTCTTAAAATCTGGTTCAGATGTGGGTAACCATGTGCTGAGGGCAGCCTATGACACAGTAGCTGCTTCTGGGAGTGGAGTGGCACCAGGGATCTGCATACGCCGCCACTCATTTATTTATTTATTTAGGGATTCGGAAACAACCTTTGAGCATGTGCTTTTTTACAAAGATTCCACATCATACAACATAAGAATACAAACGAGTCAAATACAAACAACAGATCAAATTACTTTGCAATGCAGGAAGAAACAATTACTCACAGCAGTAATCTTCTTTCTTCCACGGGGTCCTTTAGCATCAGTAACTTTAGCAGTTAGCTGACTTGGTGCAACTGCCCCAGAGGTATGCGTTTAAGAGAATTTCTATGTAAATTAGCTTAGGGCCATAACCAATCAAAAGACAGGAAGGGGTGAGCTGAGTGAGAGCTGCTGAGGGCTTCAGAATTTTTCAAAGGAAACGAGGGCACATGCCCGAAAAAGAATCAACAGGATTCAAAAACATGCAAATGTCCACAAAAAGTGGAACTAGAAACAACAACGACAACATGAGTTAAAAATCTCATCAATAAGAAACTCCAAATTTGGTAAAAGATGTGATAAAGAGCCTTTCTCTGACAGATGAACTGGGGAGGGAGGGTGGGAGCTTACTGATGCTAAAGGACTACTTGGAAGAAGATTACTGTGGTGAGTAATTTTTTCTTCTTACCCCAAGAGTCCTTTAGCATCAGTGACTTTAGCAGATTACTGAGCAGTACCGAGTGGGAGGTGGGCAGAGAACCTACTTAGGAAAGAGGCTCTGCAGAACCACCCTGCCAAATTTGGCGTCAGATCTGGACTGCACATCAAAACTGTAGTGTTTCACAAAGTTGTGCACCGATTTCCAGGTAGCTGCTTTGCAGGCATCCAGGAGGGAATGTCTCTGGCTGCTGCAAGCGAGGCTGCAGTGCCCCTGGTGGAATGGGCCCTGAGCCTCACTGGAGGTTGGTGACCAGTTTTCTCATAGCAGAATCTAATACAAGAAACCAACTGATGAGAAATAGTTCTCTTGGTAGCTGGTCTTCCTCTGTCTGCATCCTCGTAGGTGAAGAACAACTGAGTGGAAGAGCCTCTGTACTGTCTAGTATGCTAGTAGTCTAGGTAGTGAAAGATGGCTCTTTTGACATCCAAGCTGTGGAGCTTTTGCTCACCAGGAGTGAATGGCTCAGTAAAGAAGACAGGTAGAGTAACGGACTGGTTCAAGTGAAACTCTGAAACTACCTTTGGCAGAAATGTCCTATTTGTCCTGAGCTCACCTTTATCGTTGTGAGGGATGAAGTAATTTGGCTCAGTGCACAAGGCCTGTAGCTCTGAAATCCTCCTGGCAGACGTAATGGCTACCTGGAAGGCTGTCTTCCAAGTTACAAGTTTGATGTGGGCAGTGAACATAGGCTCGAAGTGTGGAATCATGAGCCTGTCTGTGCGAAGGTAAAGGTTCCAAGAAGGAACAAGCTCCTGATTGGAGGCTGGAGGTGCAAGAGGCCTTTGAAAACTGTTTAAAACGGCATGGGGAAAAAATGATTTTTTCTTTCCCACTGAAACGTAGGCCAAAATTGCCACCAGGTGTAGCTTGAGGAAGATGGTTTCAAGCCTGATGCCTGTAAGTGTGCCAACTAATCTAGCAGCTGAGGGTCTGAAGCTGAAAGGGGTTCAACCTTTGCTCTTGCACCAGAGGGAAAACCTTTTCCATTTGGCTGCATAAGTCTTCTAAGTGTTCGTTTTTTTAGCCAGCCTCCATATCTTAAGGACCTGTTCAGAGTACTGTGAAGATGGAAACCCTAATTCCTCAAGAACCAGGTCTTGAGGCGAAGAGAGTGTATGCCTGGATACTGCACTCCTGACTGAGGAAGGGTCAGCAGGGAGTGAGTTGGAGGCAGGCGAATGGGCCTGCTGCAGGACATTGAGAGAAGGAGAGGGTACCAGGCTTGCTTGGGTCAATCCGGAGTCATCAAGATAATTGATGCAGGCTGTTGTCCGAGTTTCAGCAAAACCCTGAGTGCTCGAAGCGGAGGGAAAGTGTATAGAATCTCCCTGACCATTCCAGGATTAGGGCATCCAGAGAAAGTATTCCCAGTACTGGGGGCCTGCAACAGTACTGAGGAAGCTGAAAATTGAGGGGCGAGGCAAACAGATCCACTTCTGGTGTGCCCTACCACCTGAACACTGTGGCTAGTACTTGCTTGTTCAGGGTACATTCGCTCTGGCCTTGACTGATGCGACTCAGAGCATCTGCCAGGGTATTATGCTTGCCTGGGAGGTGAATAGCTGAGAGGCTGACTCCCAGGGAGAAGGCTAGAGACCAGAGCTTCTGAACAGATTATTCCTGATTTGGTACCACCCTGCTTGTTTATGTAAAACATTGCAGTGGTGGTGTCAGTTCAAATTTGAACCGCCTGCCCTTTTATGCTGAGAGCGAAAGCTTTGAAAGCTAGAAAGATTGCCCTGAGTTCCAAGAGATTTATGTGCAACTGTGACTCTTCGAGAGTCAAGGTGCCGCTTACTGAGGCACTGTCCAGATGTGCTTCCCACCCCAAGAGGGAGGCGTCTATGGTGATCACCTTTGTGGGAAGCGGAGCTTGGAAGGGAACCCCTGCCTGTAAATTTGCAGGGTCCTTCCACCACAGCAGGTTTTGGAGGAACTGCTCCATCACAGGTATCAACTTTGAAATGTTGTTGCTTGTCTGAGACCAGCGAACTCTGAGGTAGACTTGTAGGAGTTGCATCCTGTACCTGACTCCTGGGACCACTGCAGTCATAGAAGCCACGTGTCCCAGGAGTTTGAGAAAATGTCTGTCTGGTCTTGGCTGTTCCTGAACAAAAGAATCTGCCACTGAAAGGAAACTCTGAATTCTTTCCTGCAGGAGGAAAGCATATCCTTTCTGAGTGTCCAGCTGGGCCCCCCTATGAAGGTGAACAGCTGGGCTGGTTCTGGGTGAGATTTCTTTAGATTTACCAGGAAACCCAGAGACTCCAGTGTGTGTTCTCTGTAAGGGCAGGGACTCCTTGACCTAGCAAGAGGACTTTGCTGAGTGAGCCAGTTGTCCAGATAGGGGTAGAGAGCAACTCCCAGTCTCCTGAGGTATGCTGCTACCACTGCAAGGCACTTGGTTAAGACTCTTGGGGCCGAGGGCAGACCGAAGGGCATTGCGGTAAACTGATAGTGACCCGAAGGAAGTTTGAATCGGAGAAACTTCCTGTGAGATCTCCTTATAGGTATGTGGAAGTAAGCGCCCTTTAAGTCCAGGGAGGCTAGCCAGTCTCCCTGCTGTAAGGACTGTGTGACCAGTGACAGAGTGACCATTTTGAATTTTGCTTTTTTCAGATGTTTGTTTAAATATCTGAGATCTAAGATAGGTCGCCACTCCCCAGTTTTCTTTTGTGTCAGAAGATACCTGGAATAGAGGCTCTTGCCCTTCTCGTCGGCGGGGACCCTCTCTACTGCTCATAAAGCCAGAAGATTTTGTGCCTCCAGTTCCAACAGTGGGACCTGTGTAGAGGACAGAGGTCTTGACACCCAAGTATGCTTGAGGTCTGGCATCTGCTTGAACTGTAGAGACAGACCCTTCCCCACTATTTCTAGTACCCACTTGTCCGACATAATGAGGGATCAGTGCTGAAGATAGTGGAAGAGTCTGCCTCCCAACGGAAGTCGGGAGGCAACCTGGACACTCACATCAGGACTTAGACTGAGAGGCAGTCGGCTAGGTAGAGGTAGCTCTTCTTTGGGCCCTTCTGCCCCTGCCTCTGAAAGACCCCCTGTACTGACCAAAGTCAGATTGGTGATAGGGATTGTAAGGCCTGGGAACAAAATTTCTGCCCCTACCGCCCCTGGAACAGGATCTATGAGAGGTGGTAGGCTTAGGTTTGGACGAATGGCTCTGCCAGGAGGCCTTGTACTCATCAACCTTTTTCATGTAGTCAGTGATTCTGTAATCAAACAACATGTTTTGATCACAGGGGAAATCCATAGTCTTGGTCTGGGTGTCTATGGTTAGACTGGTCGTTCTAAGCCAGGTAAAGTGTCTGAAAGAAATGGTATGGGCCAAAGCCCTAGAGGCTGCATCATTGTTGTCATCTGCCATGTGGAATTGGTATTTGGTAGCTTCCAGGGCAGTTTTTTGTTTTTTTAGTTTTGAACTTTCTGTTATATTAATTTGCATAAAAACACAAAGTTTATATTCCAGATGCATTACATGAGGACTTACAAATGCAATTCACCTGAGGGTGCCACCCCTCTTAATACATGCAAATAATCTATGCAACACATCAATTAGATAAGTCATGTGGGGGAGAAACCTTATTACTAATCAAGTCAATTTCTAGCTATTCAAAATTTGCTATGTTAATGAGCCCATGAACTGCATGTTACTAACATCTGCTTAGTATATATTTCTTACATCCACTTTCCCGTAACCTGTACAAGAGGAATATGAAAAAAACAACACATGCTTTATCAGCTGTTAAATGTACCAAAAAGGTACTAACCTAATCTAGAATCAGGGCACCATATTTTAAATTGCCCACTTAGCCCTTGAAGCCTGGGTATTAGATAAGCAAGCAATATATTGTAAACTGTAAATGTACATATTACAAACTGGATTCCCTCTGTACACCCTCCAAAACTTAACCTTAGCTTATGTATAAAACTGGCTTGCTAAAAAAGAGGTAAACGAACTACGTATTGAGGGAAAACAAGAATATTTAGCAAACCTGCCAATTAATGTATTGGTCAGAACAGTTTAAGTGTCCAGATCTTCATCTTCTGAAATGGACTATGAACTTATATCTCTCCTCCTCTGAGTAGAGGCGTGCTTTTGTGCCCATTTAAGAGCCTCAGAAGGGTCCAAGAAGGTGAATACTTTTCCTTCGTGGACTATATGTAAATCGAGCCAGGAACAATTGTCTATGTGGGATCCCTGCCTCCTGCAGCATGGCGTGAATGCCATCGAATCTGTTCCTCTGCTAATGGGTGGCATAATTTAAATCCGGATAAATAGAAATGTGATGTCCATCATGCAGCAAGGATCGTTTCTGCCTTGACAATGCCAGCAAAAAGTCTCGAGTACCAGTTCCATCAATGACCATAACAATGGGCCTTGAAGCATCCACATTTACTGTTTGACCTCTGAGCATACCTGATAGGCCTTTTGTATAGCTCAGGTATGCCCCAGCTGCTGCTGCTCCATCCTCCCTCAAGAACAGGCCCAAATGGTCCCTTAGCTAGGCTCCGACATTCCAGTAATAACTATATTGGCAGCCCTGGCCTGATTTTCTAGTTGTGATCTTAGGTGTGTATTTTCCTTTACCAGGTTGGCAGTGGCTCCAAGGGCTGCCTCTGTTTGTTTTTTAGACTCCGTCACTTCTACCTTTAGATGGGAAACATCAGATTCTACGCTAGTGACTTTGTTTACCAGCAAGTCAAATTTGTCCCCCAAGTTAGCCATTGAGGCTAACAATTGATTCATTTTGTGGCCCGAAGACTGTATGGTTTCCTCACCTGTAGTTGGTGGAGCGGCAAGGTCACGGTCCTGTGCGGATCTTGTGGTTGGAGGGATCAGGAGGTTTTTAGCTTTGCTGCCCTCTGAAATTGATTTATCTTTTTTTGGATTCCCCGTGCTGTCACCGGAGTTCTTCCCCTAGGAGATGCGACTTTTTACCTTATTCGCTGCTAGCAGTAAAAGTAGTTAATTAAATGCAGCTGGAATCACGGAGCTCTAATTCTTGGCTTCCATCTTGCTCAGGCGCCACAGCGCCCCCCCCACCAGGCAGTTTTTGTCATATTCACCAGCTCCTGCACTATAGAATCTGACCCATCGCGGGCAATGGTCAGGACAGACTTCCATAGGGCTTTCTGATATTTGGCTGTCAATGCCATGTACAAAGAAGGTCTGAGAAGTAGGGAGGCTGTGACATGCATTTTCTTAGCTATAAGTCAATTTTCCTGGAGTCCTTGTCCAGAGGTAGGGGACAGGGAGACTCCAGCTTTTTCACAAGCTGCCTGCTGCAATATACTCTTGTTGCTAGGGTGTGCAGACAGGAACTCTGCGCCGATTCTAGACGATCGGTATTTTTCTCAGTGTGCTTGTCAACCCCTAACACTGAAGTGGAGGTTTGACGCACTTTCATGGTATTTCTTCTGAATGCATTATAGACGGGCACGACCAGGTGGGGGTTGAAAGACCTCTCATCTCCCTATAATCTTTGTCTGCATCGACATCCTGGTTGGGCTTATACATAGGGAGGTCCAAGGTGTCTAGCATATTTTGTAAAATGTAAACATAGAGGAGGGTCCTCCTGGTCACCTGGGGGTCCCCGAATGGAGGGTCCAGGGACTCATGGGGCTCAAGGCCCTCAAAATCCATGTCAGGGGCATCATAAAAATGTTCTTCGTCATCTGCATTACCCTCACAGTCTGCAGAGGACAGAACTGTGGAAGAGTGCTTGCCAGCCCCAGTAAATATAGAACCCATCTTCTGAAGGGTCTGGAACAGTTGCCATGCTTTTGCCATGTCTTGCATAGATGGAAGACCCTGCGTAGGCTTTGGTTGTATGTGTTTTGGTTTTTTTGCCTGTTGTCTCGCTATTGGCTCTCCAAGAGCATTTTTTAGAGTTTCTTTTTAGCCACTTTGTCAGTGGCTTGATCAAGATTCCTTTTTTCTTTGTGAGGAACTTCATCTTTGGACGCTTTACTTCTTGGCTGGGATCTGGAGGGTTCCTCAGCACCTCTACTTACATTTTGATTACTTTTAGATGGCCCCTCGTCAGAAGCCTTTGATTTATCCTCAGCCATAGTAATCAAAGGTTTGTCTGTTATATTGCCAATTTAAGGAATGCAAACCAGTCCTGGACCTTATGAACTGAGTGCAGGTTTCAGTGAAATGCACCGGACAGTCCTGCCCCAGTTAATTAACTCTGTCCACTGTAAGTGCCTTTTTTTTGTTGTAGTATTGGGATCTACTACAGTGCCAATCTTAATAGAACCCCAGTAATACTAGTCAACTGTGCACAGGTTGCTGTTGAACCCTTAAAGACAGTCCTGTGACAGATGATACCTTATATCTATGGGTTTCTCATAATTGCCAATCCTGAGAGAAACCCTAGGCTGTGTAGAGGTTTGAATTCAATGGGGTACCTTGTGGTAAAAACCCACAAGGTCTGAGGTAAAACAAAGGAACTGTCCTAATTTGACGGTTCCTTCAAGAATGTTGTCAAAAAAAAGGAGGAACTGTTGAAATTAAGCACATGTGATAAAAATAGCGTCAGAAATAAACAGTCACTGTAAAAATAAAGTTAAAATAGTGTGGGTGCGCTAAAAATAGAAAATTAGTGCAGCGCTAACGAAAATGTAAAACTTTCACTTAGCACACTATTAAAATTGAACTATGAGGAAAACTTTACCCAGATAAGCTCTAGGAGGCTGTCAACAAGGAAAGTTGAGAGGCATCTCAGGGACAATGTTGCTCAGTCCAGTGGAGAAAAAACTCTGAAGCCTTCAACAGCTCTCACTCAGCTGACTCCCTTTCCTGTCTTTTGATTGGCTGTGGGCCTTAGCTAATTTACATAAAAATTATCTTAAAGACATACCTCCAGGGTAGTTGCATCTAGCCAGCTAACTGCTAAAGTTACTGATGCTAAAGGACTCCTGGGGTAAGAAATGATCTTTAGTATACACAAAAGCACAGTGATAACCTACAACAGGAGACAAAGGAAGCAGGAGACTGGGTAGGTATATGGAGACTTCCACCAGACTGCTGGGCATGAGCAGGTCTTGGTGGGTGCTAGAGCAGAGTAGAATTCAAGAAAACACCTCCTCCAGGAGTGGTGGTGTCGGGTTAGGGTTTGGGAGGGTGGGGAGCAGCCTCTGAGCAAGAGGCTTTGTCTGGCAGCAGTGGGTTAGGCAGGGGACAGGATGTGCTGGGGGCTGTTGGGCCATAAGTTTTGGCAGAAAATAATGGAAAAATGGGGAGGAAAGGCGGGAGGGGGGTAAATGTAGCACTTGAGCTTATGGTGGGGGGGACCTGGCCATTATGGTGTACTGCTGGGGTGGTGGTGTTAGGCATTTATGAACAGTCATACATGAGCTTGAGACAAGGTAGTGCTTGAGTTTGATTTAAGTTAAAAGACACTGAGGGAGTTCAGGGCAACTTCTGGAATTTTGTTGAGCCAGAGAAGGCTGTGTATGAGAAGGTGCATTGTCCAAGTGCAGTTCTCCAAAAGGGACCAACAGTGCCCTGGCTTTCTGCCTCGAGTGCCATACATCGAGCCAGCCTTGGGAGAATATCGGTTATGCAACACGGTGCCTTTCCCTAGGAGAGCTTTTTGCCAAGCAGGCAGGTTTGTAATTTGATTCTGCAACCCTGCAGTAGTTGTGTTTGTCTGCTCATAGAGTGAGCAGGTGGAGTAAGGTGGTTCATGGGAGCGGATGAGTCTGCATGCCTTGTTTAGGGCTATTTGTACCTGCTTTAGAGCCGTGTCCGTGGCTCCTCTATAGATTACCAGACCATAGTCAACGTTGATAGTATAGAGCTAGAGACTGCAAGGTGGAGGACATCCAGCATGAGGTACTTCCTGTGTCTGTAGAGCACTCCCAGCTTGGAGTTGACTGTCTTTATTTATTATATTTAGTTTTGTTGACCGATTAAGTGCACTAGACAAATTCTACCTATTTTCAGGCACGACCCGGGGGAGGGGGATACAGATGAATGCCAACTGACCTTGAACCAGATTAAACTGTTGGTGGTATTTTAGTGAATGGGGGGGAAATTTGGCCAGGGCACCAGGAAATTCCCCTACTCTTTTCAATAAGTGCCATGGGATCTTTAACATCCACCTGAACTACCACCAGAACAGGCAGATGGGACCTCGGTTTAACGTTTCATCTGAAAGACGGCACCTCAGGAGTGCACCACCCCCCTCATGCTGCACTGTAGTGTCAGTATTGGGATTTAACCCAAGTGCCTGGTGTGGGGATAGAACCCACAGCCTTCTGATCTCCCAGCCTCAGAGGTGAGTGTGCTACCTGCTGAGCCACTGACACTGACTTAACCACCTGATCCATGTGTTGAACGAAGGAGGGAGAGTGCCATCAAGGATGATCCCCAGATACTTGAATGAGTGCACTTGCTCCAGTGGTGCATTGACATTGTTTGAGATGGAGAGGGTGGGGAACCTTTTTTTGAGCTGTGGGCTGGAGAGGAGCATTATCTTGGTTTTCTTATAGTTAAGCAACAACTTGTGTTCGCTGAACCAATCTTCAAGCAGATGGAACAATGTCTGCAGTTCTGATTGAAGAGTCTCAGTTTGCTGGTTGCTGTTAAGAATGACTGCATCGTCAGCATATAAGATGATTTTGGTGTCGCTGGCCTTTGGAAGATCATTTAGCAAAATGCCAAAAAGCAAGGGTCCCAGGATCGACCCTTGTGGGACTCCCAAAGTGACGCCTGTGGAACCCGATACTGTTTGACCAACTCTAACCCTCTGGGTCCGGTTAGTCAGGTAGTCCTCGTGACTCAGGGTATCTGGGTTTGCACCTGATGTTCAGGCCAAAATCATGGATGTCCCCTTCTGGGGTTCTGTTTTGTTTGGGGGAGATGCCCAGGATATCATCTCCCACCTTCAGAAATCTGGCAAGGCTCTGAGGTCAGTACATTCCATGTACCGATCCCAACCATGGCCTTCCCAATGTCAGTCCTTTTGCTGGTCCTCCAGACAGCCCTCCAATGGCCAGCAGTTGAAAGGCCCTTTTAAACCCAAGACCGACACCCCATCAACTAGTGGAACTGTTCCTAGTCCCCCAGAGCACCCTCAGGTGCTCTGCCTACTCCTGGCTCTACTGCCTGACTCTTGCCCAGCCCTCCCTTCCAGCAGAGGCCTTGGGGAGGCAGTCGAGGTAAATCCCCTATACCTGGATATGTGGCACACAGTAACCTCAGACTAGTGGGCACTCCAGATAATTGAAAGGTGTCACACCTCGAATTTCTGGAACCCCTCCAGAAAACTCTCCCTCTCTCCCATTATCCTCGGGACCACATTGCCCTCATCCAAGAAGAGATGCACGCTCCTGTGCAAAGGGCCATAGAGCCGTCCCTTGAATCAAAGAGGTAAGGGTTCTACTTCCACTTTTCCTTGTCCCCAAGAAAATGGGGACCTCAAATCAATCTTGGACCTCAGCCACCTGAACCTCTACATAGAGTACAAGCGATTCAGGATGGTGACTCTTCAGGGACTGTTGCCCCTCCTTCACCAGGGATACTGGCTTTGTTCCCTGGATATGCAGGATGCTTACCTCCATATGCAGGTTTTCCAAGCTCACCGGTGCATCCTCTGCTTCTGCTTCCAGGGGGACCACTTTCAGTCCTGGGCCCTCCCTTTTGGCCTTTCCTTTGCACCTCGGGTTTTCACCAAGTGCCTAGCGGTGGTAGCTGTGGCTTAGAGGAGGCAAGGCTTTTATGTGTTCCTGTACCTGGATGATTGGCTGCTCACAGCCCCCTTCAGGGATCTCTTGCTACAGACTCTTGAAGGAACTTTTCAGTTCTTCCAGACCCTAGGGATCACTATCAACATATCAAAGTCCTCTCCCTTTCTGTGCCAATGTCTCCAATATATAGGAGCAGTTCTGGACTCGTCCCAGGGCAGAACTTTTGTGTCAGAGGACAGAGCAGAGCACCTGATAGCACAGGCCCAACTGGTATCCCCTAGTCATCAGGTACCAGCCAGAGTGTTTCTTCGTCTGCTGGGACACATAGTGGCGGCTATAGTCACAGTTCCCCTGGCCCACCTCCGTATAGCTCTACGACACCGGTTCAACAACTTTATTGTCGACCGACATTACAGTGACAACCTGGGAGGTGACTAGATGAGAGGCTGACTCCCAGGGAGAAGGCTAGAAACCAGAGCTTTAGAGGTTCCAAACAGATTATTCCAGATCTGGTACCACCCTGCTTGCTTATGTAAAACATTGCAATGGTGTTGTGTGTTCAAATTTGAACCGCCTGCCTTTTATGCTGGAAGCGAAAGCTTTGCTAGAAAGACTGCTCTGAGTTCCAAGAGATTTATGTGTAACTGTGACTCTTCGAGAGTTCAGGTGCCATTTATTGAGGCACTGTCCAGATGAACTCCCCACCCCAAGAGGGAGGCATCTGTGGTAATCACCCTTGTGGGTAGGGGAACTTGGAATGGTACCCCTGCATGTAAATTTACAGGGTTCTTCCACCACAGCAGGTTTAGGAGGAACTGCTCCATCACAGGTATCAGCTTTGAAAAATTGTTGCTTCTCTGAGACCAGCGAGTTCTGAGGTAGGCTTGCAGGAGTCACATCCTGTACCTGACTCCTGGGATCACTGCAGTCATTGAAGACATGTGTTCCAGGAGTTTGAGAAAATGTCTGGCCGGTCTTGGCTGTCCCCAGGCAAAAGAATCTGCCACTGTAAAGAAACTCTAAATTCTTTCCTGCAGGTGGAAAGCATATTCTTTTTGAGTGTCCAGCTGGGCCCCTAAGAAGGTGAGCAGTTGGGAGGGTTCCGGGTGAGATTACTTTAGATTTACCAGGAAACCCAGGGAATCCAGAGTGCATTCTGTAAGGAAAAGGGACTCCATGACCTGGCAAGAAGACTTTGCTAGTATGAGCCAGTTGTCCATATATGGATAGAGAGCGACACCCAGTCTCCTAATGTGTGCTGCTACCACTGCGAGGCACTTGGTAAAGACTCTTGGGGCCGAGGACAGACTGAAGGGCACTGCGAGAACTGATAGTGGCTCAAGGAAATTTGAATCGGAGAAACTTCCTGTGAGACCTCCTTATGGGTGTGGAACTAAGCATCCTTTAAGTCCAGGGAGGCTAGTCATCTCCTTGCTGTAAGGACTGTATGACTAGTGACAGAGTGACCATTTAGAATTTGGGTTTTTTCAGATGTTTGTTTAAATATCTGAATCTAAGATAGGTCGCCACTCCCCAGTTTTCTTTTGTGTCAGAAAGTACCTGGAATAGAGGCCCTTGCCTCTCTCATGGGTCGGGATCCTCTCCACTGCTTGTAGAGCTAGAAGATTTTGTACCTCCATTTCGAACAGTGGAACCTGTGTTGGGAACAGAGATCTTGACACCTTGGTACACTTGAGGTCTGGCATCTGCTTAAACTGTAGTAGCAGACCCTTCTCCACTATCTCCAGCACCCACTTGTCCGATGTAATGAGGGACCTGTTCTGAAGACAGTGGGAGAGTCTGCCTCCCACCGGAAGTGGGGAGGCAACCTGGACACTCACATCAGGACTTAGGCTGTGAGGCAGATGGCTAGGTAGAGGTGGCCCTTCTTTGGCCCCTTCTGCCCTTGCCTCTGAAAGACCTCCTGTACTGTCCGAAGTCAGATTGGGGGTAAGGATTGTAGGACCCGGGAAATAAAATTTTGCCCCTACCGCCCCTGGGACAGGATCTCTGCGAGGCGGTAGGCTTAGGTTTAGATGAGTGACTCTGCCAGGAGGCCTTGTACTCATCAACCCTTTTCATGTTGTCAGTGGTTCTGTAATCAAACAACATGTTTTGATCACAGGGAAGATCCATGGCCTTGGTCTGGATGTCTGTGGTTAGACTGGTAGTTCTGAGCCAGGTGAAGCATCTCAGAGAGATGGCATGGTCCATCGTCCTAGAGGTGGCATCATTGTTGTCGTCCACCATGTGGAATTGGTATTTGGTAGCTTCCAATGCAGTTTTTGTCCTATCCACCAGGCTCACACACCATAGAATCTGAGCCCATTGCAGGCAGTGGCCAGGACAGACCTCCATGGACGTTCTGATATTTGGCTGTAAGCCATGTGAAGAAAGTCTGAGAAGCTTTGAGGCTGTGGCATACATTTTCTTTGCTATGAAGTCAATTTTCTTGGAGTCCTTGTCCGGAGGTAAGGAGGACAAGGAGGCAACAGCTTTCTCGCAAGCTGCTTGTTGCACTATATTCTCGTGGCTAGGGTGTGCAGACAGGAACTTGGTACCAGTTCTAGACAATCTGTATTTTTTCTCAATCCGCTTGTCAACCCCTGACACCGAAGTGGGGGTTTGAAGTACTTTCATGGTATATCTTCTGAACGCATTCTAGATAGGGACGACCAGGGTCTTGGGGGTTGAAAGACCTCTCAGCTCCCTATAATCTTCATCTTCCTCAACATTCTGGTTGGGCTCCTGCGTAGGGAGGTCCAAGGTGTCTAGCATATTTTGTAAAAATGTAAACATAGAGGAGGGGTCCTCCTGGTCACCCGGGGGGTCCCTGAATAAAGGGTCTGGGGACTCATGGGGCTTAAGGTCCTCAGAATCCATGTCAGGGGCATTATAAAAATGTTCTTCATCATCTGCTTCACACTCACAGTCTACGGAGGAGAGAACTGTGGAAGACTGCTTGCCAGCCCCAGTAAATATAGGACCCATCTTTTGTAGGGTCTGAAACAGTTGCCATATATTTATTTGTACAAATCGGAATTACAGTCCTTTGAGTCAAGGACTCATTTCCAAAGGCTCCTTGTCAGACAAAGTACAGGTTACATACAAACAGGACACCATATAGTTACAGAGCAATATAATACCATAGCTTCATATGGTTACATAGGTACATGAGTAGGCAATTACAGAAGAATATAATAACAAAGCTTTATATGTTTTCATAGGTACATGAGCAGGCAACGTCTAGAAAGGGAATGGCAGATTGCCATATAGAGTGACTGAGGTACAGCCCAGAGGGGAAGCAGTAGAGGGGCAGACAGGTAGGGTACTTGGTAAAAAAAAAAGTGGGATTTGTGCTGGAGGGGTATAGAGAGGAAGTGCTGAAATAGATGCTCTGCAGGGGGTGATGGTTAGCTGTCCAAGGGACACTGTCGGGGGGGGCTGTGGGTGGCTGGAGATAGAAGGGGGGCCTTAGTCTATCAATGGTTGCAGCAGCGCGAGGCAAGGAGATGCCAATGCTTTTTCATGTCTTGCACAGATGGAAGATCCCGCGAGATTTTGGTTGTAATGAGTTTTGTTTTTCTTTATGCTTTAAGCTGCCTGTTGTCTTGCCATCGGCTTTCCCAGGAGCAACAGGAGAATTTTTTTCTTGACAGTTTCTTTTTAGCCACTTCATCAGTGGCTTGATCAAGCTTCCTTTTTTTCTATCACTTTTATTATTTTTTTATTTGTGAGGAACTTCATCTTTGGAAGATTTATTTTTTGGCTGGAATCTGGAGGGATCTTCAGCACCTCTGCTTACATTTCTATTGTTAGTACTTTTAAATGGACCCTGATCGGAAGCCTTTGATTTAACCTTAGCCATAGTAATCAAAGTTTCTTTGCTATGTGCCAATTTAAACAAAGCAAATCAAGTTCTGGACTTCATGAACCGAGTGGAGGTTTCTGTGAAATGCTACCGGCCAGTCCTGCCCCAGTTAAATAACTCTTTGTGTAATTTAAAAGTGCCCCCTTTTTGCAGTACTGGGATCATTCCAGTGCCAATCTTAATAGAAAGCCCAGTAATATTGGTCAACTGCGACAGGTTTCTGTTGAAATGTCACTGGCCAGTCCTGTGACAGAGACAGCTTAGGTCCAGTTTTGTATTGTATATGGGTTTTCTGTAATTGCCAATCCTCAGAGAACCTCCAGGCAACTGTCAATCCCAATTGGTGCCTCGCAGTAAAGACTGCGAGGTCTGAGGTAAAAAAGGCAACTGACACTAAATCAATGATTGCTTCAAGAATTACGTTTAAAATGGGAGGAACTGTTGAAATTAAGCACCCGCAGCAAAAATAGCACAAGAACTGAACAGTCGTGGTAAAATTAAAGTAAAAATAGTGCGATTGTGCTAAAAATATAAAATTAGCGTGGCGCTGACCAAAGCTTAAAACTTTCACTCAGCACACAATAAAAATCATTTTATTAGGAAAACTTTACCCAGATAAGACCTAGGAGGCTGTCAACAAGGAAAGTTGAGAGGCACCTCAGGGACAATGTTGCTCAGTCCAGCGGAGAAAATTCTGAAGCCTTCAGGCTGCTCTCACTGCTCACTCCCTCTCCTGTTTTTGATTGGCTATTGCCCAAAGCGCATTTAAATAAAATTCTTATAGGCATATCTCCGAGGCAGTTGCACCTAGCCAGCTAACTGCTAAAGTTACTGATGCTAAAGGACTCCTGGGGCAAGGACGGCAGGAAAGAACTCCGGCTCACGCCAAATAAGGGACAGAGGACCCACACCAGCGGGGAGGGGTGTGTGTGAGCTTCCAAACCCTATTAAGTATATATAGACCATGTTTAACTAGTCTATTGTTTATTGTTCTTGTGTGTTCTGGGGATACCTTGGTTAGGACCAGTGTAAACAGAGGTCTGTCTCCCAGCGCGGCATCTTCAATCCGATACCACTGTGAGGGGGTTCTCTGCTTGGTGCACGTAAAGAGTATAGACAGCTGAGCTACCAAGTAATAAAAGAAAAGATTAGGGAGAGCCAGGCCTCCCCCTTCCTTAGGGAGTTGTAATAAGTGTCTGGCCACTCTAGGTTTTTTATCGCTCCAAACAAATCGGTGAATGTTCTTATCTAATTTGTGTCGGAAAGAGAGAGGGACTCATATAGGAAGACACTGGAACAGGAAAAGGAGACATGGCAAAATATTCATTTTTACCACATCTACCCTACCCACTAAGGAAAGGGATAGAAGGCGCCACCTGGCTATATCACGTTATCCCACAATTTTTCATAATTAATGGCAAAAAGTTTTGAAAGGTCAACAGATACCTGAATACCCAGGTATCTAATCTGATTCCTGAGGGCCCACTTGAATGGGAAGGTGTTGTCGAATTGACTAGGAGCCTTGCCACTAACCACCAGAGCTTCAGATTTTGATAAATTGATCTTATGGCCCGAAAGCAAGCCAAAGGACTATAAAGTCTTCATCAGGGAGGCAGTGAGGTCTCTGGGAAGAAATAAAAAATATGGAATTGTTGCATGATAGGGACAATTTGTGCTCACTTCCCTGCCATTATGCCAAATCCCAGATTACTCCATACTTTAGTAGCCAGTGGTTCCAGGCTCAGGGCTAAAGCAGAGGGACAGGAGCATCCCTGCCGGGTACCTCAAGACAAGGGAAAGAACTCTGAGCTAATGCCAAATACTCTACCAGGGCTTTGGGATTCTTATATAACTGAGATATAACTGTCATGAATTTAGGGCCAATTGATTTTTCCATGGATGATTTCAGAAATTGCCAATTAACCCTATCAAATGTCTTTTCTGCATCCATGGAAATGGCTATCTGGAATACTTGTTGGGACTTCTGAGTGGAAAGAATATTGAGGAGCCGCCGGATGTTATTTGAGAGGAACCGTCCCAAGATAAATCCCGTTTGATCCTCATGTATTAGCTGAGGAATTACCGTTTGGAGCCTATTCACTAGTAGGCCGGTGAATAGCTTCAAATCCATGTTTAATAAAAAGATGGGGCTCTATGACCTGTATTCAAGAGGGTTTTTCCCTCTTTTGCAGTACTGAAATTTGTGCTAGCTGCCATGAAGTTGATATCCCCCCCCCCCCACCCCCAATCATCTCCTGGCAAACCAGCAACAGGACTGGGAGAAGTGCGTCAGCAAAATGCTTATAGAATTCTGGGGTAAAGCCATTTAAGCCTGGGGATTTACCATTATTCAGACCCACTATTTGTGTTTTCAGTTCTTCTGTGGTAATGACCCCTTCTAACCTTTCCATGGATTGTTGAGGGAGATGCTAAGCTTTAAGTCCTGCAAAAAAACTGCAATTTTATCCAAGTAACCTGGGATCTCCTCTTGGTTATACAAAGATTCATAATATTTGGCAAATATCTTAGTTATATCCCCTGGATGGCTGGTTTTATTTCCGCCCTTCATTGGGTCATTAAGTTGCAAGACCAACCTACTGGCGTAGGTGTGGTCGCTAACAACTTTCCTGCCCTGTTGCCATTCTCAAAGTATTGTCGCCTAATCCTCCTGTAACTCCTCCATTTGGGCAGTAACTATGGCTGCCAGGAGATCTCTCTTCTTCTCTAGGGTCTTTTTGACTTCTGGATTTGGGGTGAGCTTATACTGGAATTCTAGATCTGCTAGTTCTAGCTCCAGCTCCCATATTTATTTATTTAGGAAATCAGAATTACAACCCTTTGAGTCATAGACTCGTTTCCAAAGGCTCCATGTCAGAATAAAACATAGACATTCATACAGTACATACATAGAATAAATGTGTGTGCCTTCCGCCTCTTAAGTTCAGCTGCAAACTTTATTATAACCCCACGCAGGACTGCCTTCAAGGCATCCCAGTGAGTTGCATGGGATGTGGCCCCCATTGGATTGTTTACTAAATAATCCTGAATAGTGGACTCTATGAGGGTCCTAAAATTGGAATTATTCAGGAGACCGACATTAAAATGCCAATGGGAGTTCTGCACTGCAGGGGCCAGTTCCAGATTCAGCTTCACTGGGGCATGATTCGAAAGCGTGCATGGAAGTATCTGGCAGGTGGAGGTGGCATGTGCCCACTCCTCTGGGATAAACAACATATCTATCCTAGTGTAACAATTGTGCCTGTCAGAGTAATGAGTGTAGTCTTTCTGTCGCCCATTAACCCATCTCTAGACATCCAGCAACCCTAATGTTTGGCTTAGTTTATTTAAGTGGATCCTGCAGGTCCTATCTTGGACCCTGTGGTCTCCCATGTTTGTCAAGAGTTGGAGCCAGAATAGTATTGAAATCTCCTCCCAGGATGCAAAGGTGGTTATTGAGATCCATAATCTCTAACAGAATTCTTTTAATAAAATGGGATGCCTCTTTATATTCTTTAGGGGCATAAATATTCAACATTACGCACAGAATGTCTTTATAAGGGCTAGGAGTTTCACATACCTGCCTTCTGAATCCAATTCTACTTTTTCCACCTGTACGGGACAGTCTTTATGGATCAGAATAGCAGTGCCTCTCTGGTGTGGATGTGTTTTGTTTCTTTGTTTATTCAAGATAAAAACCAATTGAGTAAAAAACTCATTCGCAGTGGTAACCTTTACAAAATACGGGTCAACACTCAACATAATTAATACAATCAAACAACAAACATCGATAGAAAAACATAAAAAGAAAAAGAATATCAATAACAATTACAAGGTTCCTGTATAGCTATCAGGTATCTTCTTAGATGGGATGTTGATAATGGCTTACCAGTCTTTTGCTTATATTCGTGAGGAAGGCTATTCCAACATATCGGAATATAATTACTAAATAAATATTGGGAACATTTCAATTTTACAGGGACCATATCCGTAACAACTTGATTTCTCAATGTCAGTTCAACACTTCTAAAGGAAAATCTATTCTTTAGATATATAGGACGGAACCCAGACCACATTTATAAGCAAACAGCTGTTTACGTATTTTTCTTCTCCTACTTAATGATTACCAACCTAATCTTTCATACAATTCACAGTGATGAGTACGTTTTGGACACCTGAGAATCAGTCTGGCAAGACGATTAACTAGAACATCTAACTTTGTTATTCAATCCCTAGTGGCTCCATCATATAAAACGTCCCCATAATCGATTAAAGGGAAAATCTGCATCTTAACTATCAGGTCCAATGTCGCAGAATCTAAGCAATTTTTGTTCCGAAACAGGAAACCCACCCGCTTATTAACCTGGGAGATCAAATTATCTACATGCAAATTTCCTGACCCATAATTATCTAACCAAAATCCCAAGTATTTATATTGATTAACTAACTCTAACCCCTCCCTCTATTATCCACAATTTCCAAAGTCAAGTCATCTTTCCGTTTATAGAAGATCCAAACAACATACATTTAGTTTTTGAGGAATTAAGTTTTAACTTCGAGTTGACAATGTACTTTTCCATATTGTTAAAACTTTTCTACAATGTACGTTGTTTTACTGAAACTGATTCATCTGAACAATATAAAACGGTGTCATTGGCATACAGGTGGTAACAAGAGGCCCCCACATAATGCCCGAGATCTTTCAGATATACTAAAAATAATAAAGGGTCCATAACTGATCCTTGGGACACTCCTCTCCGTACCACCTGCATAGCCAACACAGTTCCATTTACAGCTGTTACCTGCTGCCTGTCAGAAAGATAGGCAATAAACCAATCCAAAACTGAACGGCTCATCCCTACCTCGGACAGTCTCATAAGCAAATTCTGATGATCAACCATGTCAAAACCCCAGGAGAGATCGACAAGAATTGCACCAGTATAACATTGGGCATCAGTTGCCTTGCTGATCTCATCCAGGACCTCTGACACGCCATCAGTGCCATGAGACCTCTGAAAACCTGACTGATATGGATCCATCAGTTTTTCTTTCCAAGTACTCCATCAACTGTCTTGCCAACAGTTTCTCCAACACCTTACTAATCAGAGGTAATATAGATATAGGTCTGTAGTTGACAGTTGACCAGGATCACCCCTTAAAAAATGGGGACTATTCTGGCTGACTTCCAACCTTCTGGGATATATCCCTCTCATCAAACGATTGCACAGGTAGGTTAATGGTCCAAAATGGGTTGCTGCATATTTCAGCATCCTTGGAGACAAACCATCAGGGCCACTACTCCAGAGAGACATTTAATTGCAACAAAGTTTCTAACACCTCACCACTCAATACGGCATCAAAAACAAATTTAGAGTCCCCTTCCATACGACTTACAGGGTTAAAAGAGGTTCAGTAGGGCTATCAAAGAAATTGCCCGACTCTATAAAATAATCATTAACCCTATCAGCAAGTAGCAGCTCTCTCCGAAGGATTCCTCCCAGATAAACTAATAGGTGTCTTCCCCTTGTCTATCCCTTTAATTCCCTATAAGTCCCCAAATTTCCAGGTTTCCTATTGATTCTTTGGTTTTGGCCTTGTACTTATTTTTAGTATCCCTTAGTGTGGCCACATACAGGTTTCTTGATTTCCTGTATTGTTGCCAATCGCAAATCTTTCCCGAAGCTCGTGCCTGGGCCCAAGCTTTATTTTTAGCAAGCCTCACCTTAAAAAGTTTTGTGGTATACCATGGGGCAGAATTACCTTTTATTCTCCTAGTAATCTCTGGCATATGCCTGTTACATACAAGGAGAAATTCTGACACAAAATAATCCCAAGCCAGGTTTATATTGGGTATTAGTTCTAGACGATCCCACTTAATATTCCCGGTCTCATAAAACGAAAATACTCAAACATTTTATAAGATCTTAACTTCAAGAGCCTAGAGGGTCCTTTTCACTTTCATTTTCCCTTTGATACAGTAAACAATATTATGATCACTAAACAAGTCTCAGTCTCACACCAGAAGAAACATAGTTGTTGGGACAGTTTGTAAGAATCACGTCAATCAAAGAAGAATCACCAGGCTTATGAATATTAGTCCTGGTGGGTTCTGGATTAATTGGTACAACCCAAGCTCCAAAGCCATTTTCCAGATGCTTTGGGATTTTTCAGGGTGCAACCAGTCAGCATTTAAGTCCCCCAGAACAAACAACTCATGGGAGAAAACAAATGGGGCTAGTGCATACTGCAGTAAGTCAAACACTTGTAATATTGTGTTATGTGGGCGATACCCCTTAACCACTAATAAAGGTTTCCCTGACCCAACATTAAACTCCAGTGCCAGATATTCAAGGTTTACACTATCCAAATAAAAAAAAAATCTGAATGGGGAGAATTTTTCCAAATAATAAACCATAATCCCTTCCCCCTTCTATTCCTATCAACCCTTTTAAAGTCATAACCCTGTAATTTTAGACCTAAGTCATCATGGGACTTACCCAGCCAGGTTTCTGTAAAAACCATAATCTCAGGTCTATGTTCTGTTAAGAAATCCTTAATTAAATCCAACTTTGGAATGATACTTCTTACATTTGAGTGCACAATTAGCTGACCGTGATGAATCTTTAAATTGTCAATTAAGGGACCAGGATTTAAAGCAACATCCCCACTTTGCATCAAGAACAAAAGAATACATAGCTTTGGTAGTATTGACTTCCTTAATACCTTAATTATCAAAGGAGTCCAGACATTCATGATTTCATGTCCCATTTCCACTCACATTCCAACCCTGTTACAATAATGTCTCAGCTTTACCAACATCAAGTTTAGAATTATGTTTGTTAAACAGGCTGTCCCAGGACTGGGGCTTTCCATGTCAAGCAAGTCAGTATACAAACAAGTTCCTCCTCGACTCAGTACCACTCGACCATTGACATGCAAATCCCAATCAAAGGCCTGCCAACCACCTCCCATTGCAATATCCCAACCAAGACAACTCCCAAAATCAAATACATTAAAGACCCTATAGGAAACCCTTACTTTAAAACTCTAAATTACAATAAGTATGTATCACACTTTCTTCCACCGAGTGGTGCTTGGTAGGAAGAGGCATGTCACGAGCCCACCCACCTATGGCATAGCTTCTGATGCTCGGAGTCTGTAAGATGGATTTCCTGCAACAATGCAATATGGGTGCCCATCATACCCTGTTCTTGCAAAAGCCTGGCCCATTTGATAGGGCTGTTAAGCCCATGGATATTATAAGTAACAATGTATAAACTATCCATCTGAAATAATTATGCCATTTTTCATCCTGAGAGCCCAGCCCTAGCCGCTACACCGTGACTCAAGCCCTTGGCCAAGGGAGGTGGGGGGAGGACATGCAGCCATTGTGTCCAAACATGTAAGAACAATTAAACAGTAAAATGTAAGAACAGTAAACATTACCTGGGGCATGACCCAGTCATACTTCGTAAAATCTACAACTATGTTACTACCCTTCCAAAGTGCCGCCATGGCCCCATCACAACTTGAGATGCCATGCCCAGCAGTGATGGGATGTACAGGACTAAATCCTGCACTAAGCTGCACAACCCAAAACACATTGGTCTGATGCAGCAAATGCGGTTTCACCAACGCCATGCAAATTCAATCTGGCCCTTCCACCCCGGTCTCCCAGAATGGAGTAGGATCACCTCGATCCATCAGATCGGCCAGCAGCAACGAAAGCTGTCCCTACCCTGGACCAGGCCCACTCTCCATTCTAAGTTTTTCACACTCTATGAACAAGTCTAAATCTTTGCAACCCACCTCACTCAATGTTAAGAATAAAAATAAATGAAGAACCATTAACCCAACACTGCACACCGTAACTTAATTTCTTGGTAATAATGCTTAATTCCTCAAGGAGTCTGGGAGGCACATGGTACACTCCTTGTAACTAAATATCAGGAGTCACCCAAGCTCGCTTAATTATGCAGCATTAAACTGAAGAAGAAAAAAATAGTACGGTCAAGGCTACATAATGCCTTTACTTTCAACTAAGCCACGTGGATGTCAAGAGCCATTGACCAACTAAAATACTATACCATTTAAATATATCACGTTGCTCTGGCTAAGAAAAAGCATGCAGAGTTAAACATAAAACTTGAGCAGTAGTGAAAATTGCATAATGAGTTTGCTAGTTTTAGAAGAGCCTCACAGTCTCACTTGTTCCCCTTCCTCTGGGATCTACCATATAGGTTGTAATGTAACGCTGTGCCATTACAGAGAAAAGTTAAAAGTCAAAAACCTGTGTAGCTAGCGTGATGCAGTCAGGTTTGATTGCTAGCATCTCCTTCCTCCTCTGCTAGTCCGAATGTTCCCTGAGCAGAACCAGTTTCAGTGGGTTGTTGGGTGGAAGAGGTGCGGGCAGTCTGATTCGGTGCTGCAGCTTCTCTGTGGGCCTTCTTTTTTGACCAGGGGCTAGTGTCCTAAAGAGGTCCAGATTTTCCAGGGTTGGTTACACGGCCCCCTGCCAGTTGTCATGGCCTTTTATCTAGTTCTTTCACCACAGCTGGATCAATTTTTTCATCTACTGCTACCTCTAAGAAAGTGAGATACTTCTGAGCTTCAGAGGCCGAGTCAAAGATCTTAGTCCCTCTATCAGAGGTGATTCGAAGTCAGGCCGGGAAATCTCATGCCTTGAGGCCTTTACTCTGTAAGGCCTTTATGACTAGAAACCAGAGCTTTCTGTGTGCCATTGTTTCTGGCGCATAGTCCAGTTCAAGGAATAGCCTGGTGTCCCAAAAATAATTTCTTTCATGACCCAGGCTTTCCGCAGTACCATTTCTTTGGTGCAAAAGTCCAGGAAAGCAACTACCAAGGCGATGGTTGGGCTCTCGGGTCTTTTTGGTGGGCCCACTAAGGCACAGCAAGCTCTAATGATGTTAAAGGGGTATCTTTATCTAAATTTAGTACTTCTCTGAGCAGACCCTCCACATATTCTGCCGTGTTGCCAGTTTCTGTGAGTTCCGGTAGGCACGAATTCTGATGTTTACCTGCCAGGATCTATTCTCCAGATCTTCAATTTTATTACGTAAGGATTGTGAGCAGTCATGCAGTTGGAGAATAGCTCTGTTGTGAAGATGGATGGATTAAGAGCATGTAGTGAGTTGCCCTCCATACTTTGAATTTGCTTTCCTGTTGCTTGATTTTCCTCAGTTTTCTCCAACTTTAGCCCGGATTTCCTCTGGTGTTTGGCTGAGATGTCGGAGCTCTCTGCAAAGCTGCTGGGAGGTGATCGTGAATTCTTCCTCCTCTACTTCGGTTCCACTTTCTGATTCAGGCTGATCCGTGTCAGGAGGCTTTGTGGACATACTGCTCTTGGCTTGAGACTGGGGAGCTAAGTTTAAGTTTTGTTGTTTAAGGCTCCCTCAGGTTGCCGATCGGGGTTTGTTCCTGGTCGCCATAGCACATAACACTATCCGCCACCGAATCAACCACTTTACAAATGCAGTGTGAGATAAAAAAAATACATTTTAACGGAGGAGTTCACGGGAGCTGTGCAACAATGCTACCACATAGTGCGGTGACGTCACCGGAAGTTGAGAAAAATAAATTGTAACTTAAATCAAAATATATCTATGGATGTAATATATTTAGATTTCTGTATGGCATTTGATATTGTGGCGTTTTGGTGTTGTTCTGTCACAAGGATCCTTACCTTCTCTTCAGGTCTGCCATGCCCATCTTTGGCTGCTTCAGTGGACATTGTCTTGCTGGACCATGCGAATGTCTAAGATGCACACATAAAATAAACGTAGAAAATAGTATTTATTCAGCTATGCCTCAGACTGAGGGGTCTCCCAGACTGTCCGTGGATAACATGGGACTGCCAGGCAGTGCAACAATTGGCAACGGTGTTCTAAGTTTTTAAAGGCGGTAGCCTAAACATTAAGCCCTATGTTTAATTGTGTACTTCACAATATTGTACCACTCTATTTTGATTAAAAAAACTGGAATGTATTGCTATAAATCCTAACATTATCAGCTGGATTAAAAACTGGCTAGAGAACCATTTTCAACAGATGACAATTAAGGGAATATTTCCATCTATAAAGGAAGTTACTAGTGGTGTGCTACAGCATTTGGCATTGGGAGGTTACTAGTGGTGTGCTACGGGGTTCAGTATTGGGACCAGCCCTCTTCTCAATTTTTATCTCAGACCTTAATGACAACGTAGAAAGTGAACTGTTAAGATTTGCAGATGATACAAAACTTGGAGGTAGAGTGAATACCTAATTTAACAGGAATATATAATAAGCAAATACCTTGTGGAAATTGACGCTTTGAGTAAGGAACAAGGGCATGCAATCAATCAATCAATCAATCAATCACTTTATTTAACCAGGCATAAACACCATTGAGCAAGCTCATTTTCAAGGTGGTCCTGGGCATAATATAATACAGTACACTTCATAAGTGTACTGTATTGTACACATCATGCAGTTTAATACCAATAAGTGTGTAGTGATTCACATGGGAAAAAATAATTTAAAACGGGATTATAAGTGAAATGGTATATAACTCAAAAAAGGTAGAAACAGAAAAGGACTTATGAGTACTAATACATGAAGATCTCAACTTTACAAAACAATGCAGGGAACTTGCTTGAAATGCAAACAGACTAATATTAAACATAAAAAGAACTTTTATTTCAAGGAAAGAGCAATGCACCATACCATTATACAAATACATTAGACCTAATTTAGATTGTGGTTCTGAAGTATTGTGCCAGTATCAAAAAGGAGAAATCGAATTACTAGAACAAGTCCAACACAGACTAACAAAAATGGTTCCCAGGCTTAAGAACGAGATCTATCCAGATCAACTCAACACACTGAGTCTATTTCAGTCGAAGAGTGACGTATCAGGGATAGCATGCTAGAAATGTATAAAATTAGGGATAAGGAGCTTATTAATTTAATATCTCAGTGCAACACAAGGTTTTTAATTTTCTATCTCACAGTAAGCAAGTATGTCTAGATCAGAATGAAAATTAATATAAGGAGTTTTTTATGCAAAGAACTGGTAAATACTGGAATACCTTGCCACATGAGAATGTTGAAATTCCTAGCTGACTAAGCTTCAAGGAAAAATTAGATAAACATATTCTTAATAATAATAGAGGGACAATGTGGATCCATTATGGGAGGCAGATTAGATGGGCAAATATGCTTTCTTCTGTCTTAAACCCAGTATGTAGCATTCAGTATCTCCAAGAATGGGGAAGAAATCCCCACAGACAAGTGGGTCTTCAGGACTGTGTGAAAGGGATTAGCCCTTCAGTTCATTCAGTTTCTAAAGCTAAATTAAAAAAAAAACGTTTCTAGCACTTTGTTCAGACTAGAAAATTGTACTGGACTTGGAGGTAAAAACATTTCTGCAACTAAATGCAGTGTAAAAGATTATATCTTACAATAGAAAAAGGACTTCCTCAAGGTATTGTCTAATCCACATGAAAAAATGGGAGCCAAATTCGCATGGTGACAATATAAACAGTTATACCTTTACTGCAAAAGGAGACTGGCTTGGGGTCTCTGCATCTAAAGGCTGCTTGTTTCCATATCTTTGTTAAACCAATGCATGGAGAAAATATCAGGTTCAGACTGGACATGTACAGCACCCAATACCAGTTCAAAGCAATGTCTTTTTATTTTGGCCTCACATCTGCTTCAACTGTTCACAAAATGCTTCTTACTGTAGTGGTGGCAACATACAAGTGTTCCTTACTTAGGCAACTGACTAGTAAGTGGGGAATCAAAGAGGAGGCAGTGTATTCCTACAGAAAGTAAGACAACCTGTGCTCCGCTTAAATGGGACAGAAGAGTTGTGCTAACTGACAGCAGTTAGTAATGTTCCTGGGTAACAGAAATGAAACACTGACTCGCTGAGTTATATTTAACTGTACCTGAATAAACACTGATGTGAAAACTGGTTTCAATAGATTTTTTGATGGACAACATTCTGCACATGTCTCTTCATGGAACCAGTAATTTGAAATTGTTACTATGTCACGCTTTGTGTACAGAATGCTAGCTTGAGCTATTGTCCTATCAGAACCATGCTCAGAGTTCTGTGCACAAACCGGTGACATCGCCAAACTCTAGTGTGAAAAGAACTATAACAGAATGCTGCCCATAAAACAAAACAATGCAAATACAGTTTTTGACATTACTTTTATTAGGTACAGTTACCATATGGATAATTTAGACTTCTGGATATCATTTCTGTAAATGAGAACATTATAAACAGCCACCAGTTAGAAGTCATTTCCTGTCCTCTATAAATCTAGTAAAACATTTACTTAAATCCTAGTCAGATACTGGAATACTTAGAAGCAGAATTGAATATTGTACAAGGAAGGGCATTCCTGGTTTTCAAAACAGAACAAGCCTATTCGATGTGCAGAAACCTTGGTATGTCATAAAAGGACTGCCCAAGAAGTTTTACAGTTGTTAGGCCACGTGAACTGGCCTCTCTCCATCAGTGGTGCCATGGGCAAGGCTTCTAGATGAAGGACATCCACTGTCACCCAAGGCGACACTGGAGTCAAAGAAGTGCCCTCTAGAACAGTCCGAGTCAGTTACCAAATAACTGGATCAATCACTGGATTGATGGAAACAAGTAAACAACCTCAGGAGGGCACTCCCTTGCTCCAGCCCTCTGGTGCTGACAATAGATGCCTCACTTATGAGATGGGAGGCCTTCTGGAGAAAAGAACAGTAAATGGAGTCCGAGACTCACAGGGAAGAAGTTAGGCAGAAATCTCTTCATACTCGAGCAGTGTTCTTGTCCGATCTGCAAGATCAGACCATCCTGATCACGACAGACAACACATCTGCAGTGTTTCATATACACAAGCAGGGAGGCACCAGATCCTCCAAACTCTGTTCAGAGGAAATGAGAAAATGCAGCCTAGCTTGTTCCTTGAATGCAAAAATATCTGCAGTTCATATACTGTAGTAAGAAAAAAAATGTCCTGGCCACAGACTTGCTGAGCAGAATAAGTCAGGAAAACCACGAATGGTTCCTAAATCAACAAGAATTCTGTCTTCCACAAATGAGGAATACCAAAAGTGGATCTTTCTGTCTCATGGGAAAACAAGAAATTCCCATACAATATGAGAGGGAAATAAGTACACATATATACTGTACATACGCCAGCTGTTTCTTTACAAGAGATCAGAATCTGGCAAAAGGGTTTGTATAATGAATTTTCATTGCAGGGTTGTTATTGCATATATATGCACCAGTGTGTAGGCTGGTTTCTTTTAAAAGGCAAAAGAGGAGACAACTGGGTACTGACAGTACACACTGATAAGGATACTGGGTGCAAGACCCAGCCCTTTCGCAAACTGATACCAGGTTATGAACAAACGAGTTATGTGGTGTATTCTGCATGGTAAACAAGTGTGAATACAGTTGAACATTGACAAGATTTTGGGCCCACCATTACCCAAACCCTTGAGACCACAGAAAGGCTGGTTTGTTTTCCACTGGGTTGAGATACAGATGAGGCAGACTAATGAGTCTTGAGAAGGATGAAACGCGTGTCTGTGTCTTCTGCTCTCAGCCTTTGCAGATTGTGTAAGATGCCATTTGGCACTATGCACTTCTGCTTAAAGCAGAACCAGTCTAAATTTTCATGATGTTTTTTCCATCATTCCAAGAGGGTAGCATCTTTTAGAAAAGAGATGTGCAAGAACAAGAGCGCACAATTTGAAGACAGAGCTGGGACGACTCAGGGCAACATGAGGAAGTATTTTTTCATGGAGAGGGTGGTGGACGCATGGAGCGGCCTTCCTGAGGAGGTCGTGGAGTCAATAACAGTGGGGGAATTCAAGAATGCATGGGACAGACATAAGTCAATTCTAGTGGGAGGTAAGAGGAAGTAGGCTGTTGGTAAAACTAGGATCTGCAGCTTATCCAATAGGTAGGGAAATTGGCAGACTGGGTGGGCCAAGCAGTCCTTATCTGCCGTCAAAGTCTATGTTTCTATGATGATTTGCATATACATTCCATGATGCTTTACATTACTGGAGTATTTACGATTTTTTATTTCTTTAAAACCTAGCTTTGTTGCCAATCCCCTTTTAGGGCACCTCTTGCCTCAGTGCTTTTGTGCGGAGGTTTACTTTTCTTTTTAGATTGACAAGAGAGTGCTGAGACCTGAGAAGGTGAGGCATCTGCTAGTGGTGAAGCAATCCAGTGGATCCACTAAGTAGTGTAGCTAAGCGCTGTAGTAAGGTAGCTTCAAACCCTTCCCCCTCCAGTCTTGACCTGTAAACTCATTTCCAGTATTTGTGTCTCCTGAGTGTTCCCTTCCATTCTGGCCATGGGCAGAGAGTGGCACTGTGCATGCCCCCCTCCCAGGAAGGTCTGTACTCATTCCCTTCCCTTATGGTATGTCTTTAGAGGCCTTGCAAAGGACTGCAAAAGTGTCTGGGGAGTATCTAACCAAACTCTCACCCCCGACTGTATGAGCCCGGTTATCAACAGGTTAAAGTATCAGAGGCTACACAAAACCAGACAGGTGTGCTCAGTGCTGTGGGTGGGTGCACCTCAAAGAGCAGCTAACTCTCTAAATAATTAAACTGCAAACTCCCCCCGAGGAAGTCCCAGAGAGGGACGAGGCTGCTGGTATTGTAGCGAGGGTGTCTTCACATGTCTCTGTAAGTGCCTATTTCATATCAAATGCTTTAAATGTTTGGGTACTGGTGAATTTAATTTGCAGCTGTTTATTTATATAGAAGCTTGACTATCTGAAGTAATTGTTTCATGTAAACCTATTTGGTTGTACCCTCTTCTTGTGTGCAGTTTCAAGTATCAGAGGCCCCGAGTCCTAGAATATCCCAGGCTTCCTTCCCCCTAAAGTTAACATAGAAACATAGAATTTGATGGCAGATAAGGACCACTTGGCCCATCTAGTCTGCCCATTTCCCTACCTAGTGGACAAGCTGCAGATCCCAGTTAACCAGCCGGGGGGTAGGAGGAAGCCTACTTCCTCCTACCCCCCGCTAGAATTGCCTTCTGTCTTTCCCATGCATTCTTGAATTTCCCCACTGTTTTTGCCGCTACGACCTCCTCAGGAAGCCTGTTCCATGCATCTACAACCCTCTCTGTGAAGAAATACTTCCTCACATTACCTCTGAGCCGTCCCCCATCTATCTTCAAATTGTGCCCCCTTGTTTTTGCACATCTCTTTTTCTGAAAGATGCTACCCTCTTGAACTTTGTTGATTCCCTTGAGGTATTTGAAAGTTTCTATCATGTTCCCCCTTTCCTCGAGGCTATACATCTTAAGCTCCTTTAGCCTTTCTTCATATGTCTTCTGGTGCAGACTCTGTACCATTTTGTTGCCCTCCTCTGGGCAGCCTCCACCCTGTCTATGTCTCTGTGGAGATGGGGTCTCCAGAACTGTACACAGTACCCCAGATGTGGTCTTACCAACTGTCTGTACAGAGGGCCAACAAATTCCTGTTTTCTACTGGTGATGCCTCTCCCTATGCATCCCAGTATCCCCCCAGCCCTCCTTACTGCCATCTCACATTGCTGGCCCACCTTTAGGTCGTCTGATATGACTACCGCCAGGTCCCTTTCCATATTTGTTGTTGTTAGTATCTCACCCCCCATTGTGTACTCTTCCCCTGGGTTTTTGTTTCCCAGGTGCATTACTTTGCACTTCTTTGCGTTGAATCTAAGCTGCCATACATTTGACCATTCCTCCACCCTTGCCAAGTCCCTTTTCATCCTTTCCACCCCACCTTGCATATCAACCCTGTTGCAGATCTTTGTGTCATCTGCAAAGAGACATACTTTCCTTCCAGTCCCTCTGCAATGTCAGCTTATAAAAACATTAAAAGGCCCGGCCCCAGTACTGAACCCTGTGGTACCCCTACTAACCCTCCTTTCTTCACTGTGGACTCCATTTACTATTTACTATTACCGCTGTGTCCTGTTGTCCAGCCAGTGTTTTACGCAAGCTACCACCTTGGGACCCACTCCCAGGTTGGCTAATTTGTTTATTAATCTTTTGTGTGGGACTGTGTCAAATACCTTGCTAAAGTCTAGGTAGGCCATGTCCACAGCCCCTCCCTGGTCTACTACTTTGGTCACCCAGTCAAAGAAATCAATTAGATCTGTCTGACATCACCTTCCTGCTGTGAATCCATGCTGCCTTGGGTCCTGTGCCTCACTGGCCTCTAGGTACTCAACAGTTCTTTCCTTCAGAAGTGATTCCATCATTTTCCCTACCACTGAGGTCAAACTGATAGGTCTGTAGTTTCCTGCCTCTGTCTTGCTCCCACTTTTGTGAAAGGGAATCACATCCGCCCTCCTCCAGTCTCGGGTACCACCCAGCCTCCATGATTTATTAAAAGGGTAGTCAGTGGTGTTACTAGTTCTTCCCCTTAATTCTTTTAGAATTCTGGGGTGAACCCTGAGGCCCCCATTGCTTTATCCGCCTTCAGTTTTAGGAGTTATTTCAGAACCCTTTCTTCTGTGAAAGGACTAATATCAACCCCTATCCAGAGTGCTTCTATTGACTGGATTAGGTGTCTCCCCTGCTTTTCCATTGTGAATACTGAGCAGAAGTATTTGTTCAGTATCCCTGCTTTTCACTGTCGCTCTCTGCCCAACCACATTTTTTAATTTTTTATTTAAACAGCAGTTTGGAAAACCTTTGAGCCATAGGCTCATTTACAAAGGTACCTCTTTATTCAGCCTCAGTATCCCCCCTTAGTCTTCCTTTGCTCCCTAATGTACCTATAAAAGGTTTTATCCCCCTTCTTAACCGAGTTGGCTATCTTTTCCTTGGTTTGATCCTTTGCTATTCTGACTGCCTTCTCCGCTTCCTTCTGCTTTAACTGGTACAGTTCTCTGTCCTGCTCCTTCTGTGTTTCCTTATACTTCCTGAATGCTGTCTTTTTCTCTCTTCTAACCCCAGTAATACTCAGGTATTCATAACTTTCTGCAGTAAGCCTGAAGGGTTGGACTGCCCGAGAGAATGGAATGTATGCAAATGATGGAATCATCAGCATGTGTTAACTTTTCAAATGCTGCCCTATACTAACTGCCAATGTTCTAAACCTCCTCAGATTTTACTTCTGCCTGAACATTCTGGTCGCTCGGAGTATCGCTCTTCATCATTTGTCAGAAGTGAAGAAACTTATAAAAAAACATATAAGTATTCCCTTTATTTTTTCAATTGCTGCCTTATATTGATTGTTTTATTTAGCTAAACTTGTTTTTGTAGTAATTTAGTTATTTTTGCCGGTTGCTGTCGGTTCGGGATAACCAGGAGGGAACTGGGTTAGTTTTTGTAGCCATGGGGTTTTCTAGCACAAAACCCTGTTTTATTTTTGTTTTAAAATATTGTTTAAAACTGTTTTTTGTAACCGAAGTTATCGGTTACTGAACCACTAGTATCGGTTTCAGAATTTTTATCGGTTCGGTTTCTCCAGTTCCCTTTCGGTTCCGGAACTGAACATAACCGCATTATGGTTGTTAAACTTTTTCTCTTTTTGCGGTTCTCTTTTTGTCAGTTTAAATGTCAGAAAAACCGAAGAAAAAGACCGGCGAGCCTGGTTTTAAGAATTGTACACAATGTGGGGACGTTTTTGCAAAGGCAGATAAGCACACTATGTGTGTCGCTTGTCTGGGTTATGAGCATCTTAAAGAGGATTGTCAAATCTGCCTGACTTTCTCCCAAAAATAATTGAAAAATGCCTGGAACGGCTAAAGAAAAAGTTCCCCAAGGGTCCCTCTGGCTCTGACCAGCCGATACCCTCTGTTACTGTGGCTGAACCCACACCTGTTGTTACTTCCACCCCTGATACAGGTGATGAAATTCCTAAGAGGTCTTCTGAACCGGCTAGCTCCCCGGTTCCCTCTAAGGAAGCACGCAAGCTGAAGCATACTGAACCCCCAAATGTTAACCAGGGGACTTCTGTATCTGCTAGTGTCATGCCAACTCCTCTGGAAATTGCACAGGCTTTTAAAGTTATTCAGGCTTTGCAGGGTTTGGTGCCCCCTGCACAGCAGCCACCTGTCACGGCAGGTCAGCTGGCATTATTCCCCTATTGAAGAGGAGGAATGCAGGGATTATGAGGAGGATGAAGGGGAACCCATCTTTATTTATTTTTATTTAGTTTTTGTTTCGGGTAAGTACACTAGACAAGTTTTATGCCTATTTTCAGGAACGACCAGGGAGAGTACAAAAGGTACAACAGGTACATGGAGGTCTCCCTGAGCAAGACTTTGGACCCCCGGACATCTGAAGATTTTCTTCTCACTTTACCTTTGTGAGAAAGATGGCAGATGCCCTTGACATCTCTACAAGGGAAGAAGTGGAGGATGAGGAGGAAATAGAATATCTGGAGATGATGGGTTTAACTCCCACCAAAGCCCTCCTCCTTCCAGTCAATACATTTTTTAAGAAAGATGCTCTGAAGTTGTTGCAGACCCCAAATTCTGTCCCCCCCCCCTCTGGATAAGAGGCTGGACAAGAAATATCAGTTGGAGAGGGGAGGGGCAGAGTTCCTCTTTTCCCATTCAGATCACCAAGGGTCATCCAACAGGCAGCCTGTGATAAGGCTAGAGTCTCTTTGGCATCCCACCCATCAGATAAGGACTCTAGGAAACAGATAGCATGGCAAGGAAAGGATACCTATCAGCCTCCTAGCCACACAGCAGGCTAACTTCCAGGCCTATGCTGCCCAGTACCAAAAGTCCCTGTGGCAGTCAGTATTGGCCATTTCACAGAAAGCTCCCTCACCCCTGTCTGATGACCTAGCAGAAACAGCTAGGTTTGGGCTAGAGGCAGCTAAGTACCAGTTCCAGATGGCTGCTGATACCAACGATACTGCAGCCAGATGGATGGCAAATGCGGTAGCTCAGAGGAGATTTGCTTGGCTGAGGGCCACAAATCTCACTGCTGATACACAGTCTAAGGCCCTGGATTTTCCTTTAGAAGGAAATGCTCTTTTCGGAGAATCCACTGTGGCATACATGAAGAAAGTGAATGAGTACAAGGCCACCTATAAGAGCAACTCTAGTAGAGAAAGAGCTTCTCCATCCACCAGGCCTTATGGAAGGGAGGCCGGGCAGGTCCTTCCACACCAGGCCCTTTTCCAGCCAGTGGACATACCCCAGTACCAGCAGTACCCACAGCAGGGGTACTTTAGGGGTTGGGGTCAAAGGGGATCTAGGCATGGAGCTCAAGCACAACCTCCACCCCAAGCTAAGCAGACTTCCTGAAGTACAGGCCTCCTCCTCACTCCCTGTCGGAGGCAGACTTTCCCACTTCCTCCAAGCTTGGCTGACCATCTCCACAGACAAGTGGGTCTTGGAGGTAGTTGGTCAGGGTCTGTCTCTGGGTTTCAAATCCCTTCCACCTTTAACAGCCAAGGGTTTCAGTGCACCTTCCCTGGCAGAAAAGATTCTGCTGGAGGCAGAGGTCCAGAAACTGCTACTTTTAAAGGCAGTGGAATCTGTCCCAAGCCCATTGAGACAAAGGGGCTTTTACTCCAGATACTTCCTCACCACAAAGAAAAGTGGGGAGTGGCGGCCTATATTGGATCTCAGAGCCCTAAACAGGCATCTAAGAAAGCCAAAGTTCAAAATGGTAACTTTAGCATTGATTCTGCCAACAATCCAAAGAGGGGACTGGTTCGCATCACTGAACTTGAAAGACACCTATTTCCTCATCCCCATAAAGGAGTCTCACAGGAAATTCCCCAGATTCAAATTCCCTTCGGGTCATTACCAATTTTCAACCCTGCCTTTTGGCCTTTCTTCAGCCCCAATGGTCTTTACAAAGTGCCTAGCACCAGTGGTAGCACACCATCGAAGGCAAGGTGTGACAGTTTTTCTGTATTTGGACGACTGGCTGTTGGTGGGCAAATCACCACAACAGGTCATTCAATACTTAAACCTTACTCAAGGCCTCCTGGAATCCTTAGGATTCATTATGAATCTCAAAAAGTCAGTCCTCACTCCTGCACAAAGGTTGCAGTTCATAGGAGCAAAGGTAGACACCCTGCTGGGCAGGGCTATCTCTCCTCTGGACAGGGTCAAGAATCTTCAAGCGGTAGCAAATTCCTTCACCTTGAACACAAGCAAGCCTGCAAGGCAGTTCTTGCAACTTCTGGGACATATGGCTGCATCTACATCCACAGTGCTGGGTTCATGGTTTCAAATGAGGGACATCCAGTTCCACCTCAGGGCTCACTGGAGTCAAAGGAAAGATTCCTGTCAAAACCCATTCGGTCACAAGAACCCTGCTGCAGGCCTTGCAGTGGTGGAAACAAGTTCCCAATCTAAGGGAAGGTGTTCCCTTTCAGAAAGACAACCCCTCAGTTGTTCTCACAACAGATGCATCCCTTTTGGGCTGGGGCGCCCACTTGGGAGATCATACAGTACAGGGCACCCGGTCAGCTGCAGAGTCCCTCCAGCACATAAAACTTGTTGGAACTCAGGGCTGTTTTTCTGGCTCTGAAAACTTTTTCAGGGCTGGTACAGTCAAAGGTGGTACAGGTCAGAACAGACAATACCTCCACAATGTACTACATCAACAGACAGGGAGGCACCAGGTCAGGGCCCCTTTGCACAGAGGCCATGAAAGTTTGGACCCTGGCGTATTCTCTGGGAGTCTTCTTGCAGGCAATACATCTACCAGGAAAGGACAATACCCTGGCAGATGCCTTAAGTCGAATCAACCAGGCGTATCATGAATGGACTCTGAACAAACAGGTGGTGGACATAATTTTCTGAAGGTAGGACACTCCAGAGGTGGACTTGTTCGCATCCCACCAGAACCACCACTTGCCTCAGTATTGCTGCAGGCCACCAGATCAGGGCACTTTGCCACTGGATGCCCTGACTCTAGATTGGCCAGGGAGGTTCCTCTATGCTTTCCCTCCTTTTCCCCCTGGTCTTCAGAGTGTTGCTGAAGCTCACGTCCCTTTCAGCATCCCTGATCCTAATAGCTCCAAACTGGCCCAGGCAGCCATGATACTCTCTAATGCTCTCAATGTCTGTGGCCAAACCGATAAGACTCTTTTGAGGCACAATCTATTGACCTCCAACCAATGGACCCTGTTATACCCGGACCTCAAGTCCCTCAATCTCAAAGCTTGGTTCTTGAGGAGTTAGAGTATGCTAACTTGCAACTCTCTGAATCGGTACTTCACATTCTGAGGGACTATAGGAAACCCTCTACTAAGAAAACTTATTCCTCTAAGTGGAAAAGGTTTTCCATCTCGTGTTCGACTAAGGATTTGGTTCCATTACAGTCTGGAGTCCCAGCAGTTTTGGGTTACCTCTCTCACTTACATTCTCTGGGTCTACAATCAAATTCACTCAAGGTACACCTTGCAGCATTGTCTGCTTACATTTCTGCTGGTGCTAGGGTACCAGTAGCTTCAGACCCCATTTTTAAAAGGTTCTTTAAGGGTTTGGCCCATTTGCACCCTCCCCACAGGGTACCAGTGCCAGCATGTGACCTTACTGTTTATATAGCCAAGCTCATGGGGCATTCCTTTGAGCCTGTGGCTACAGCTCAACTTAAATATGTCACTTGGAAAACAGTTTTCCTAGTGGCAATTACTTTTGCAAGAAGAATAAGTGAACTACAAGCTCTCTCTGTGGAGCAGGATTATATCTCTTTTCACAGAGATAAAGTAGTTTTGAGAACAAATAGAAAATTCCTACCAAAGGTAGTCTCTGATTTTCACATCAACCAATCCATTACCCTACCTGTCTTTTTCACTGAGCATTCTACTTCTGGTGAAAGAAGACTTCATAGTTTGGATGTGAAGAGAGCTCTTAGTTACTATATTACAGTCACTAAGGACCACAGGCAGGACAGAAAACAGCTGTTCAAACAACATGAAGTCTTGCTATATTATGACAGTAGCAGTTTGATCCAGCTCTAGAACTGCTCCGGAGGTGAAATGGTTAAAACCATTCCAAAATAGAATTTTCACCACGAGCTCTAAGAAGCAGCTCTATCTGTGTTATTTCAAACCTGAACTGTCAGATTCTTTACTCCGCCTCAGTGAACAGTCGCTCCGGAGATTTCTCCTACTGCTCGGTTCATTTCTCGGTTTAAAAAGTGTTTTCTCGGTTGGATTCAACCGAGAATACTTTTATTTTAACCGAAAAACCGTTCGGTTCAAGCTCTATCTGTGGTAACTGTAAATAATTGAAGGTTTTGTCTGTGTGGAACTTGTGTTATCGGTTCGGTTTTGAACCGATCAGTTGGGTTTAAAACTCATTTAAAACTAAAAATTTAATATTTTAGAGTGCGGTTCCCGGTTCTTATCGGTTCTAAAAAAACTGGATTTATTACGTTTTTTCCCAATACCCGTGACATGGTTAGGAACCGATATGGGTGTCTTGCCTGGCACTGCCGTTAAAAGGGCAAGTTTTCTGGTTAGGCTGGCAATATGTCTGAGAAACCCAAAAGAAAAACCCGGCCCACTGGGTTTCAACACTGTGATGTTTGTGGGGAAGTCTTTGCCAAGGCTGACCCACACACCACATGTGTTTATTGTCTGGGGTTTGACCACCTCCAGTCAGACTGCCAGATATGTAAGAATTTCCCTGCAGCCACCCTGGAAAAAAGATTGGGCAGACTCAGGGAACGAGAGGCCAAAAAGTCCGCTGACCCGGATGGCCAGCCCGGTTCGGTGCCAACCGAACCAGAGGGAGTGCCCTCTGACCAGGGCGAGACTTCCTCAGGCAAAAGAAAAGCTGGTTCTGAGGAACCAATTCCAGTAAAGAAAACAAGAAAATCAGCAGGTCTGGAGTCCAAAACCCCTTCTCCAACTGCTGCAGAGATAGCAAAAGCCATACAAATTGTCCAGTCACTGTCTCAGGGTCCGTCCGAACCGCCACTGTCTGGCAAAAGGTCGGTTCGTCCGGTCCCAGTGGCTCAGGAATATGATATTGAGGAATTTTATGAACCAGAGGAGGGGGAGGATGATTATGAACAGTTTGAATGTGGCTGGGAAGGTCTGGGTGTGCCCATTGAAACGGACATCTCCCCAGACAGACCTTTAGAATCTCCCTCTATGCTGTCTGAGTCCCATCTCATTTCATGTTTTACAAAAGTTGTTGAAACCCTCCAGCTTCCCTTAGAAGAAGCTGTGGATGAGCAAGAGGAGCCTGATTTTGTAGAAATGATGGATATTCCAGAGTCTAGGAGATTTTCTATTCCTTTACATAAGTCTTTTAGGAAGCAAACAATAAAATTTTAAAAACTCCTAATTCTGTGCCTCCTGTAGATAAAAAGATGGACAGAAGGTACACATTGTCAGGTCCTGATACAGATTCCTTTCAGCAATGCAGTCATGTTGGGGTAGTTCAGGCTGCTGCCTGTGATAAAGCTAATATTCCCTGGCTTCACATCCTCCTGACAAGGATTCCAGGAAGATTGATGCCATGGCAAAAAAAAACCAGTATATGGCAGCCTCTCTGGGACTCAGGCAAGCAAATTATATGGCTTATGTAGCTAGGTATCAGAAATCTAGATGGGATACTGTGATGAAATTAGCCAAGCAAGCCCATGGCCAGCTGGCTAGTGAACTAGAACAGGTGGCTGCTGATGGCATTGAGGCTTCTAAGGTTCAGTTTCATGCTGCTGTGGATGTTAATGATGTTTCCTCTAGGGTCATGGCCACATCTGTAGCTTTTCGTAGGTTGGCCTGGCTCAGGTGTACTAGTCTGTCACAGGATACCCAGACTAAGGCTATGAATTTTCCTGTGGTGGGGAATTCTCTGTTTGGGGAGCAGACAGAGAACTACATGAAAAAGATGGATGGATATAGGACTACTTACAAGAGTGCCCAGGCTAAGGAGCGGCAAGCCACTCCTCAAAGGCATACCCCCAGGGGTAGGGGTAGGCCTTTTCACAGGCCTTTTTACCAGACTCAGGCCTCCTCTGCCTATGCTCAGAGGGGCTTCTTCAGAGGCAGAGGCAGACGAGGGGTGGGCAGACCTGCTCCCACCCCCCAGCCTAAAGCTCCTGCTAAGCAGGCACCCTGATGGGGTGCCCAGGGCCGATTCTCCTGTACCGGTAGGGGGCAGGCTGGCTTACTTCAGCCAGAATTGGGCTTCTTTAACCTCAGACAAGTGGGTTCTGGAAGTAGTAGGCCAGGGTCTGGTTCTCAGCTTCAAAAAGTTTCCCAAGTTGAGAAGCAGACTTTTTCTACTAGAGTGCTTCAGAGACCCTTGCTCTGGAAGCAGAGGTCTCATCCTGTTAGCTCTCAGAGCAGTGAAGGGTTCCTCCCTGCACCAGGGCAGGGGTCTGTATTCAGATACTTCCTTACCCCAAAAAGACAGGAGAATGGCGGCCCATATTAGATCTCAGATATCTGAACAAGCATCTTTTGAAACCAAAGTTCAAAATGGTAACTCTGGCAATGATTTTACCTCCCTAAGGCCAGGGGACTGGCTAGCCTCCCTGGACCTCAAGGATGCCTATTTCCATGTCCTAATCAGAAGCTCCCATCGAAAGTACCTCAGATTCGAACTGCCCTCAGGTCATTACCAGTTCAGAGCAATGCCCTTCGGCCTTACCTCTGCCCCAAGGGTATTCACAGTGTCTAGCAGTGGCAGTGGCTCACTTAAGGAGGCAGAGAATTGCTGTTTTTCCCTATCTAGACGACTGGCTCATTGTAGGCCAGTCCCCAGAACAGGTAAAATCTCACCTGCAGGTCACCCAGCAGCTTCTCACCTCCCTGGGCTTTCTGCTAAATCTACCAAAGTCGGTTCTGTAACCAGTCCAGGTACTCACCTTTATAGGGGCAGAATTGGACACAAAGCTAGCCAGAGCCTTTCTTCCCTTAGAAAGGGTAAGGAATTTAGTGGCTCTGGCCTCCTCCTTCACTCTGCAGGTCTCTCGACCAGCAAGACACTTTCTGCAGCTCCTGGGGCACATGGCTGCATCCAGCTGTTGTGCAGGGAGCAAGATTTCAGATGAGAGACATTCAGTTTCACTTGAGAACCTATTGGTTTCAGAGAAGAGACCCCTTTCCAAGTTGGTCCCAGTGACTCGAACCTTGATCCTAGCCCTCCAGTGGTGGCAGGATCAGAGCAATTTAAGATTGGGGTCCCCTTCATTCCCCTACTCACGACTTGACTCTCACTACAGATGCTTCCTTCTGGGTTGGGGGAGCCCACATGGGCGACCTTTCCACTAGGGAGTGTGGTCCCCAGGAATCTCTGCTCCACATCAATTTGCTGGAACTCAGAGCTGTCTTTTAGCTCTTCAAGCATTTTCTGCATCTGTCCACGACAAGGTGATACAAGTCAGAACAGACAACACCACAACAATGTGGTACATCAACAAGCAGGGGCACTCGTCTTTGGCCTTGTGCACCGGCAATGAAGTTGTGGTCTCTGGCCTATTCCTGAACACTTCCCTCATAGCAGTTCATCTTCCAGGGAAGGACAATGTCCTAGTAGATGCTCTCAGAGATTTCCCAGGCCATCACTAATGGTCCCTGGATCCTCAAGTGCTGGGGATAGTCTTTGCCAGATGGGGCACCCTCAGATAGATCTTTTGCAGCCCCAGACAATCACAAACTTCCTCTGTTCTGTTGCAGGCCTCCAGTGCTGGGCTCAGTTCCCTGGATGCCCTTCTTCTGGATTGGGAGGAAGTTTCTCTATGCTTTCCCCCTTCCTCTCCTATTCAAAGTACTAGTCAAAATCAGATCTCAGCCTTGCAGGGTGATTCTGGTTGCCCGGATTGGGCCAGGCAGCCCTGGTACCACTCCTTCTGTCTCTGACAGTCCATCTTCCCTGTGCCTCCCCAGGAATCACAATCTGTTGACTTGTGCCCAGGAAGGGTTTGGTATCCGACCTCAAATCCCTCAACCTCAAGGCCTGGCTCTTGAGGAGTTAGAGTTTGCTGATTTACACCTCTCTCAGGGTGTTCTTGAGATCCTAAAGGCTTCTAGAAAGCCTTCCACTAGGGCTGCTTATAGTTCTAAATGGAAAAGGTTTTCCATTTGGTGTGCTGGGAAAATATTTCCCAGAATCTGCTGATTTGCCCATTGTGTTAGATTACATGGTACATCTTAATTCCTTGGTCTCAGACCAGCTACCCTGAGAGTTCATTTGGCAGCTGTATCTGCTTTTGTGTCAGCAGGAAAGTCATCCCCTTCTCTCTCATCCTGTGTTTTCCAAGTTTTTAAGGGATTACTCCATACTAATCCACCCTTTTTGGGAACCGCCTCTTGGGACCTTAATGTTACATTGCCCAGTTAATGCAACCTTTGAACCTCTGTCTTCTGCAGAGCTTAAGTACCTAACTTGAAAACTGTTTTCTAGTGGCTATCACTTCTGCCAGACGCATAAGTGAGTTGCAAGCCTTGTCAGTGGAAACTGACTTTATTTCTTTCCACAGGGATAAGGTAGTCCTTAGGACTAATAGGAAGTTTTGCCTAAGGTGGTTTCAGATTTCCATCTTAATCAATCTATCTCCTTCCAGTATTTTTCACTGATCACCTCTTCTGGTGAGAGGAGGTTGCACAGCCTGGATGTTAAGAGAGCTCTTAGTTACTATATAGAGCGACTAAAGGTCACAGGTTCGAATCCTCCAACTTTTCCTTACCTATGGTGAAGTTGGGAAAGGCAAACCTGCCACTAAGAGATCAGTTGCCAGGTGGATTGTCTCTTGTATCCAATTTTGTTATCAGAAACTGGCAGAGCCCCCGTTCGAGGCTCATTCTACCAGGGGTAAAGCTGCTGCCTCTAGCTGCTGCCAGAGACATCCTATATTAGAGATTTGCCAGGCTGCTACTTGGAAAATGGTACACACTTTACCAAGCATTACTCCCTGGATGTCAGGCCAGGAGAGATGCTCGGTTTGGCACAGCTGTTCTTCAGAGCCTATTCCCTAAGTAGGTTCTGCCCCTCCTCCATGGAGGTACTGCTGTGTATTCTGCTACTGTCATAATATAGCAAGACTTCAAGTTGTTTGAAGAAAAAATTACTCACCTTAGTAATGTTGTTTCTTCTAATGGAGTCTTGCTATATTATGACCTCCCCCCCAACCTGCCCCTCTCAGAACCTCTACTTGGGTGGGGTGCAGGCAACTTTGTGTGGGCACCTTTTTATGCCCTGTTAGCATTTTTGTCCCCTTTTGGGGCTTTGTGTGTGTGTGTTTTATTATACTTATGTTTTATTCTCATATGATTAGAATTGTGTTAGTATTTCTGGTCCCCTGACTTGAGTCTTGGGTGTTGGGACCAGCAATGGTTGTTATTATTTAGGTAGCCATTTGGCTAGTGTAGGTTACAGCTTCCACACAGACCTTAGTGAGTTTGGCTCGTAAAGATCTGACAGTTCAGGTTTGAAATAACACAGATAGAGCTGCTTCTTAGAGCTCGTGGGCAAAATTCTATTTTGGAATGGTTTTAACCATTTCACCGAGCAGTTCTAGAGCTGGATCAAACTGCTACTGTCATAATATAGTAAGACTCCATTAGAAGAAACAACATTACTAAGGTGAGTAATTTTTTCTTTCTGACCTTTGGGGATGTGGGAAAAGGTAATCCAGCTTCTAAAAGATCTGTTTCTCATTGGATAGTCCAGTGTATTCAATTCTGCTACACAAAAGCTGGTAGGGAGCCCCCAGCAGGGTTGAGGGCATATTCCACCAGGGGGACAGCTGCTACACTCGCAGCTGCAAGGGATGTTCCTCTAGTGGATATCTGTAAAGCAGCTACCTGGAAAACAGTACACACCTTTACAAAGCATTACAGTCTAGACATCCAGTCCAGAAGTGGTGCTAGGTTTGGCACAGCATTCCTGCAGAGTCTATTTCCCAAGTAAATGTTCTTTGCCCACCTCCAGGTGGTACTGCTTTTAGTCTGAAGAAAGTTATGAATACCCTAGTATTACGTTGTTAGAAGAAAAATTACTCACCTTAGTAATTCTTTTTCTCCCAGTGATACTGGGTATTTATAACTTCCTGCCCAACCTCCCTTCCAGAACTCGAGCCTCTGCACTCGTGCATGCTGCTCACCACAAAAGGGTACACCACAATGTGTATATATGTTGCCACATAGTGGTACAAGTTGGTAAACAAGGCTTATGGTCTTTTTTTTTGCATGTTTTGCTGTGCTGACTTTTCATTAATGTTTCTGTGTTTCTCCAGTTGGAGTTTTCTCTTAAGACCAAATTGGGGTCATTTTGAATTATTTCCTCTTTTCAAATACTTTTCATTTTTTACTGGGTTGCTTGTCTTTTCAGGCTCCTAGAAAATCTGAGGAGGTTTAGAACATTGGCAGTTAGTATAGGGCAGCATTTGAAAAGTTATCACGTACTGATGATTCCATCATTAGCATATGTTCCATTCTCTCTGGGCAGTGTAACCCTTCAGGTTTGCTGCAGAAAGTTAAGAATACCTGAGTATCACTGGGAAGAAACAGAATTACTAAGGTGAGTGATTTTTTCTTACCTTCCCCGCCACTTCTTTTGAGAGCCATAGTGTTTTTTTCTTTCATTTTGATATGTTTATTTGCTTCACACAAAGACTTGTTGCCTCTGTGATGGCGGTTTTGATGTTTCCCCATTGTTGCTCCACCCCACCTTCTTGCCTGTTTGCTAGTGCTTTTCTGAGGCACTCTCCCATTTTAACAAAATCAGCCCTTCTGAAGTCCAGCACCTTCACTTTTGTGTGGCTTGACTCTACAGCTAAGTTTATCGTGAACCACACTGTTTGGTGGTCGCTTGTTCCCAGATGGCTACCCACTTCAAGATAAGAGATCCTTGTTCCGTCCCCATTTGAGAGTACCAGGTCTAAGATTGCTCCTCCCGAGTGGGTTCCAAAACTAGCTGTCTAAGGCATGCCTCCTGTAGGGCATTGAGAATGGCCCTGCTCCTGGATGTGGCTGCAAAGGTGCTCCAGTTAACATCTGGCATATTCAGGTCCCCATCAGCAATATATGGAAATTATGTACCTACTGTAATTGGATCTTTCTGTGTATCTTCACCATTCATCACCTTTGGTGTTGGCAAGAGGTCATGACCCCGCAGTAGCTATTTTTTTTTTTTTTTTTGATGGTAGACAGGCATTGCCATTAGTTGCTAGCCCTAGAGCCACAGCGCACTACATAAGCGCTTGCAGGTTGGCCATTAGGTGTTGTCGACTCCGCCCTCCTGACAGTTCTGAGTCGCTGTAGAGTCGCTGTAGAGGTTAGAAAGAGGGTTGGTAGAGTGGGACAAGGAAGTCCAAGGGACAGACAAAGAAAAAGACATAAAAGGCCGCACCCCGAGTACTGCATGCAGTTTTGGAGGCCACACTTAAAGAGGGACATTAAACTCCCGGAGAGGGTCCAGAGGAGGGCAACCAAAATGATTTGGGGCTTGGGGGACAGGACCTATGGGGAGAGGCTCGAAGAGCTAAATATGTACACATTGGAAGAGAGGAGGGACCGGGGGAACATGATAGAGGTCTTCAGGTACATGAAGGGGGTAAATAGGGGAGAAGCAGTCAGGGTGCTTCGAAGGAAGAAGGAGGGGCAACTAGAGGGCATGGGTGGAAGCTGGAGTGGGGAAGATTCTGGGGAGAAAGGAGGAGGTGCTACTTCACTGAGAGGGTGGTGGAGCCATGGAATGCACTGTCCAGGGGGCTGGTGGAGGCAGAGACAGTGGAGGGGTTCAAGAGAGGGTGGGCCGGTACAGGGAAAGAGTTCTGAAAGCAAAATCCAGTGCAGCGAGAATATCTGGAACTGGGAAGGGAGAAGTCAGAGAGGGCGAGGGGGGCAGCAAGGTCAGCTCCCAGGGTGGGGGCTGACCAAATAAGCAGACACGAAAGACCGTTAGGCTATTCTGCTGGCATGTCAGTATGTTAGTAAAACTGAAAGGAGAAATAAACGACTGAGAGGACAGAAGAAGTTTGAAGACTAAGGGGGATTGGCTAGGTGCCCCAATCTCTGGAAGTAGAAAAGAGGAGGGAGGGAGGAGGAAAGGTTTTAAGAGGTAAGGAAACATTTTAGGGGAGACAGGAGAAACATACTCTGTACCCTTGACTAATCTCCAGTTTATATAGGAACTGCAAAGGAGTAGCCAAGAGGCTAACTGCCAGAACTGCAGGCACAGAATTACTGGCACAACTCCTATAAGCAGAATCAACTATTCTGGAAGAAAGACAGGAAAAACAGGGATATCTCCCCCCTCAAAGGAGATTCTGGTGCAAGAAGAAAAAATTACTCACCTTAGTAATGTTGTTTCTTCTAATGGAGTCTTGCTATATTATGACCATTAGCAGTTTGGTCCTCCTCTAGAACTGCCCCGGAGATGAAAGAGTTAACTCCATACAGGATGGAGTTCTGAGCGCTAGCTCGGTTTTCAAAGCTCTATCTCGGCAGTTTCAAACTGAAACTGTCAGATCTTTACGAAGCAAGAACTCACTAAGGGTCTGTGTGGAAGCTGTAACCTACACTAGCCTACTGGCTACCTAATAACAACAACAACAACAACAATAGCAACAATAACAACAACACTGCTGGACCCTACCCAAAGACTCAAGTCAGGGGGCCAGCAAAAAATACCATTTAACCATAGAAACAACACTCCCCCAAAAACCCCAAAAGGGGAAGAAAATCCTGCAATGGCATAAACAGTGCCTGCACTAGGTTGCCACCCCTACCCAAGTAGAAGTTCTGAGAGGGGCAGGCTGGGGGGTGGTCATAATATAGCAAGACTCCATTAGAAGAAACAACATTACTAAGGTGAGTAATTTTTTCTTCAAACAACATGAAGTCTTGCTATATTATGACAATTAGCAGACTACACAGCAGTACCTCCATGGAGGAGGGACAGAACCTACTTAGGGAATAGGCTCTGAAGCACAGCTGTGCCAAATCGAGCATCTCTCCTGGCCTGGATATCCAGGGAGTAATGCTTGGTGAAGGTGTGTACCGTTTTCCAGGTTGCAGCCTGACAAATTTCAAAATAGGAATGTCTCTAGCAGCAGCTAGAGACGCGCTATACCTCTGGTAGAATGAGCCCTCAATCCAGAGGGGTCTCTACCAGTTTCTGGTAACAAAATTGGATACAAGAGACAATCCATCTGGCAATTGTCCTCTTAGTGGCAGGTTTCCCTTTGCCAACCTCACCATAGGTGAGAAACAGTTGATGGGATTCGAACCTGTGACCCTTGGTACATTCTAAATAGTAACTCAATGCCCTCTTAACATCCAAACTGTGCAATCTCCTCTCACCAGAGGAAGAATGCTCAGTGAAAAATACTGGAAGGGAGATGGATTGGTTAAGATGGAAATTTGACACCACTTTAGGTAAAAACTTTCTGTTAGTCCTGAGGACTACCTTATCCCTGTGAAAAGAAATAAAATCATTTTCTACTGAAAGGGCTTGTAACTCACTAATGCGTCTAGCAGAAGTGATGGCCACTAGAAATACAGTTTTCCAAGTTAAAAACTTAAGCTCTGCGGAAGACAGGGATTCAAAGGGAGGTTGCATTAACTGGGCAATGCAAACATTAAGGTCCCAGGCAGGGGCTGGGTCACGAAAGGGTGGATTGGTATGGAGTAACCCCTTAAAAAACTTTGAAAATACAGGGTGAGCGGAAAGGGAGGAAGGCTTTCCTGCTGAAATAAAAGCAGAGACAGCTGCCAAATGAACTCTTAAGCTAGCTGGCCTGAGGCCCAAAGAATTAAGATGGACCATGTAGTCCAACAAAATGGGCAAATCAGCAGATTCTGGGGCAATATGCTTCCCAGAACACCAGATGGAGAACCTTTTCCACTTGGAATTATAAGTGGCTCTAGTAGAAGGCTTCCTAGAGGCCTTTAGGATGTTAAGGACACCTTGAGAAAGGTGCAAATTCTAACTCCTCAAGAGCCAAGCTTTGAGGTTGAGGGATTTGAGGTTCGGATACCAGACTCTCCCCTGGGCACAGGTCAGCAGGTTGTGAATCCTGGGAAGACACAGGGGAAGGTGTACTGCCAGTGATAGAAGGAGTGGGTACCAGGGTTGCCTGGCCCAGTCTGGTACAATCAGAATCACCTTGCAAGGCTGGGATCTGATTTTTACTAACACCTTGAATAGGAGAGGGAAGGGGGGAAAGCATAAAGAAACTTCTCTTCCCAATCCAAGAGAAGGGCGTCCAGGGGGACTGAGCCCACCACTGGGGCTTGCAACAGAACAGTGGAAGTTGGTGGTTGTCTGGGGCTGCGAAGAGGTCTATCTGAGGGGTGCCCCATCTGGCAAAAACTGTCCCCAGCACTCGAGGATTCAGGGACCATTCGTGATGGCCCTGAGAAATCCTGCTGAGGGCATCCGCTAGGACATTGTCTTTCCCTGGCAGGTGAACTGCTATCAGAGAGGTGTTCAGGGAGTAGGCCAGAGACCACAACTTCATTGCCTTGGTGCACAAGGCCGACGACCGAGTGCCCCCTTGCTTGTTGATGTACCACATTGTTGTGGTATTGTCTGTTCTGACCTGGACTACTTTGTTCTGGACAGATGCAGAAAATGCTTGAAGAGCTAAAAAGACAGCTCTGAGTTCCAGCAAATTGATGTGGAGCAGAGATTCCTGGGGGGACCACACTCCCTGGGTGGAGAGGTCGCCCAAGTGTGCTCCCCACCCCAGGAGGGAGGCATCCGTAGTGAGGGTGAGGGAGTGGGAGAGAGGAATGAAGGGGACCCCCAGTCTTAAATTGCTCTGATCCTGCCACCACTGAAGGGCTAGGATCAGGGTTCGGGTCACTGGAATCAATTTGGTAAGGGGGTCCCTCCTTTGAGACCAATAGGCTCTCAAGTGAAACTGAATGTCTCTCATCTGGAATCTTGCTCCCTGCACCACGGCTGTGGAGGCAGCCATGTGCCCAGGAGCTGCAAAAGTGTCTTGCTGGTCGAGAGACCTGCAGAGTGAAAAGGGGGGCCAGGCAATCACCTTCTCTACCCTTTCCAAGGGAGGAAGGCCCTGACCAGCTTTGTGTCCAATTCCCAAGACCTATGAAAGTGAGTACCTGAACTGGTTCTAGAACTGACTTTGGTAGATTTAGCAGGAATCCCAGGAGGTGAGAAGCCGCTGGGTGACTTGTAAGTGGGATTTCACCTGTTCTGGAGACTGTCCTACAATGAGCCAGTCATCCAGGTAAGGGAAAACAGCAATCCCTAGCCTCCTTAAATGAGCCACTGCCATGGCCAGACATTTTGTGAATACCCTTGGGGCAGAGGTAAGGCCGAAGGGCATTGCCCTGAACTGGTAGTGGCCTGAGGGCAGTTTGAACCTGAGGTACTTTCGGTGAGAAGGCCTGATAAGGACATGAAAATAAGCGTCCTTGAGGTCCAGGGAGGCTACCAGTCCCTGGCCTCAGGGAGGTAAAATCATTGCCAGAGTTAGCATTTTGAACTTTGGTTTAAAAGGTGCTTGTTCAGATATCTTAGATCTAAGATGGGCGCCATTCTCTGTCTTTTTGGGTAAGGAAGTATCTGGAATACAGACCTTTGCCCTGGTGTAAGGAGGAACCCTTTCTACTGCTCTGAAGGTTAACAGAGTAGAGACCTCTGCTTCAGAGCAAGGGTCTCGAGGGGCTTGTAGGGAAAATGCCTGGCTCTCATCTTTGGGAATTTTTGAAGCTGAGAACCAGGCCCTGGCTTACTACTTCCAGAACCCATTTGTCCGAAGTTAGGGACACCCAGTTCTGACTGAAGTAAGCCAACCTGCCCCTACTGGTACAGGAGAATGGACCCTGGGCACCCCATCAGGGTGCCTGCTTGGCAGTGCCTTAGGCTGAGGTGTGGACGGTTTACCTGCGCCCGTCTGCCTCTGCCTCTGAAAAGCCCTCTGAGCAAAAGCAGAGGAGGCTTGGAATTGATAAAAAGGCCTGTGGAAGGGCCCTCTCACCCTCTGGGTGTGTGACCTCTGGGGAGTGGCTTGCCGCTTCTTGGCTTGGGCACTTTTGTAGGTAGTTCTGTATTCATCCATCTTTTTCATATAGTTCTCTGTCTGCTCCCCAAACAGAGAATTTCCACCACAGGAAAATCCATAGCCTTAGTCTGAGTGTCCTGTGACAGATTAGTACACCTGAGCCATGCCAACTCACGAAAAGCTAGCAGAAGTGGCCATGACCCTTGAGGAAACATCATTAACATCCACAGCAGCATGAAACTGAACTTTAGAAGCTTCAATGCCATCAGCAGCCACCTGTTCTAATTCACTAGCCAGCTGGCCATGGGCCTGCTTTGGCTAACTGCATAACTGTATCCCATCTAGATTTCTGATATTAGCCACATAAGCCATATAATTTGCCTGCCTGAGTCCCAGAGAGGCTGCCATATACTGCTTTTTTGCCATGGCATCAATCTTCCTGGAATCCTTGTCAGGAGGATGTGAAGCCAGGGGAATGTTAGCCTTGTCACAGGCTGCAGCCTGCACTACTCCTACATGACTACACTGCTCAGAAAGGAAGTCTGTATCAGGACCTGATAGAGTATACCTCCTGTCCATCTTTTTATCGACAGGAGGCACAGAATTAGGATTTTTCAAAATTTTTATTGTTTGCTTCCTAAATGACTTATGCAAAGGAATAGACAATCTCCTAGACTCTGGAATATCCATCATTTCAACATAATCAGGCTCCTCCTGCTCATCCACAGCCTCTTCTAAGGGAAGCTGGAGGGTTTCAGCAACTTTCTTATAAACATAAAATGAGATGGGACTCAGACATAGGGGAGATTCTAAAGGTCTGTCTGGAGAGATGTCCGGTTCAATGGGCACATCCAAACCCTCCCAGCCACATACATACATACTGTTCATAATCCTCCTCCCCTCCTGTGGTTCATAAAATCCTCAACATCATACCCTGAACCACTGAGCCGGACGAACCAACCTTTGCCAACTAGTGGTGGTTCGACGGCCCCTGAGACAGTGACTGGACAATTTGTATGGTTTTGTTATTTCTGCAGCAGTTGGAGAGGAAATTTTGGACCCAGACCTGCTGATTTTCTAGATTTTTACTGGGGCTGGTTTCTCAGAACCAGCTTTCTTTTGCCGAGTAAGCACGCCTGGTCAGAGGGCACTCTCTCTGGTTCAGTTGGCACTGAACCGGCTGGCCATCCGGTCAGCGGACTTTTTGGCCTCTGCCCTGAGCCTGCCCAATCTTTTTTTCCAGGTGGCTGCAGGAAATTTTTAATACCTGGCAGTCTTGACTGAGGTGGTCAAACCCCAGACAATAAACACATGGGTGTGTGGGTCAGCTTGGCAAAGGCTTCCCACAAGCATCACAGTGTTGAAACCCAGTGGGCCCGTTTTCTTTTGGGTTTCTCAGACATAATGCCAGCCTAACCAAAAACTTGCCCCTTTAATGGCAGTGCTAGGCTAAGACACCCTTTATCGGTTCCTAACGTGTCACGGGTATTTGAAAAAACGTAATGAAATCCAGTTTTTAGAACCGATAAGAACCGGAACCGCACTCTAAATATATTTTAAAATGTTTAAAATGAGTTTTAAAGAAACCGATCGGTTCAAAACTGAACCGATAATGACAATTTCCACAGACTAAAACCTTGTACTTACGGTTTACCAGATAGAGCTTGAACCAAATGCGTAAAATAAAACACTGTTCTCGGTTAAATTTAACCAGAATACTTAAATGAACGAGAAATGAACCGAGCTGAAGGAGAAATCTCTGGAGCGACTGTTCAGTGAGGCGGAGTAAAGAATCTGACAGTTTCAGTTTGAAACTGCCCAGATAGAGTTTGAAAACCGAGATCCAGAACTCCATCCTGTATGGAGTTAACTCTTTCATCTCCGGGGCAGTTCTAGAGGAGGACCAAACTGCTAATTGTCATAATATAGCAAGACTGCATGTCGTTTGAAACCTAGTTTCTTAAATTAATTGAGGTTATGTCCACAGGACAAGGAAATCAAGGATTGACGGGGAGAAGTTAAGAAAAGGGGGCAACTGCCAACCCCCACCTCACAGGGGTGGAGCCGAAGCACTGAGGAAGGAGTGCCCCCACTCCTGACCACTTCACCCTTAAGGAAAAACTATCCCCCATGTGTCCCAGTTTACCCCACTCCTGACCCACAGAAAGGAGGGGGGTAAGAGAGGGGGCACAGAGAGGAAGGGGGACCCAGAGACTGAGGCCCCAGGGGGATGGAGGGTGGGATTGTGATGAATGGTGAAGATACACAGAAAGATCAGAATTACGGTAGGTATGTCATTTCCATATCTCTGTCAATCTTCACCATTCATCACCTTTGGGTGAGTGCCGAGCCCACCCTGAAGGGGGTTTTAAACCCTAAGGGACTGAGTCCCTTAGCTCTCAGTGGTGACGACTAAGAGGAGAACCTTCAGGGCCTGGAGGCCGAGTAAGGGAGAGTGAGGCGGGACCCCCGGGAGGGGTAGAGATGCCCCAATGGACGCCTGGCCTCACTCTATGCAAGAAGAGATAGGTTTTCTGGTGGGCAGAGTTAATCACCCTATGCCGGGCCAAGGGTAACAACCAGGAAAGATGCAGCCATGCCGTCTACCTAGTGCAGATCGCTGTCCCCATGACCCTGGTAGCTACCTCATTGGCATCATAGATGCCCTTGCTTGGTTCCTTGCTGGCTCCAGGCCACGTGCAGAGAGTGCAGTGGCTAGCCTGGTTTGCTCCATGTCAGGCATGGAGGCTAGGAGCTGACCCAGCCTGGACCACAAGAACCTGTCATAAGTTGCATAGTGGGCCTGATGTGCTGCAACAGAGAGCAGCAACCATGCCAAGTAGAAGTCCTCCTTCCCAGAAGTCAAAATCTGAAGAATCTTGATCTGGGGGCGGTCACGGTGCAGGCGCAAAGCCCATCAGGAGTGTCCAGTTGCGTCAATCCTGACTGAGGATGAGGCATGGAACCTGGAGACTCCGGGACAATACCACTGGCAGAGATCCCAGGTGCAGGAACTCCGGAAAAGGGTCTCTGCCAGGAACGCAATGACGCCTCCCAAAAGGGAGCAGGCCAGGGGGCACCACAAGGGTGTCCTCAGTGAAATCGCCTAGAAAGGCGTGCACCAAATTGTGTAGAGTGGGAGGGGTAATGTGCAAGTCCTCCAAATATCCTCGACGAGGCATCTGATACTCAGCAGCTGGAGATGTGGACAAACGGCCCTCTCCCCAGAAGATGGGGATGAAGAGTCAGAGGACCTCAAAGGTTCAGAAGCTGTCTGCTCAGGGGGAGGTTGAAAAACCTGTCTGTCCATTGCCCTAACGTAAGAGGGAAACTGAGCAACCTGAGCTGTGAACTGCTCCCAGGAGAGGCCCACTAGGACCACAAATGCCTGGGAGCGCAGGAGAAGGTGGCAGAGAAATGGGGCAGAACCGATAATGGGGATCAGTTGACCTCTGCCTGGGCTACGGAGCACACCAGGAGCCCTAGGGAAAGAAGGTGCTCTGGAAGACTCCACAGCCGACAGCTGAACAATCAAACTGGTGCTGCCTAGGCTGCACGCTGAAGAATCCCCCCAGTTAGATGACTGGGGTCGTGTAGGTCCAGAAGGATGGTCCCCTACTCCAAGGAATGGGGCCCTCTCAAGGAAACTGAGGGGTAAGAGCTTAGATCCATACTACAGCTTCTCCCAGAGACCAAGTGAGTTCCAGGAAAAGGCCACTGCATAGACCCCATGCCCCTCGACCCTCTGAATCCGAAGCACCTCCTCCTCCTCGAGAGAGAGAGCCAGCCTAGGCAAATGACAGTTCTGGTCAGCCCCCAAAGGGGTTATCCAGGAGCTAGCACCTCCTCCCATGGGTGCTCTGATTGGCCCCAAAGTCGGGCAATTCAGGCACACCACAGGAGGGGTACCACTGCTGAGGGGGTCAGAGAACCCTCCAAGGCCAGGCTGCAGGGCAGTGGTGGCCTGCACCACTGCCTGCTTGTCAGAACCCCTGGCCCGGCAGTCACTGTCCGCTGTTCAGAGGGGGGCAGACTCGGTCTGTCGAAGACACTACCAGGGTGTCCACACTGCAGCAACTCCAGGGAGTAAGACGCCTGCCTGACTCAGAGTCCAACTCCTCCTCCCGAAGAGGTGGAGATCAAGTCCTGTGCCAAACAGTGCGTGGGCGCCCGCTGCTATCGCTAGTGAACAGGGCACCAGGACCAGAGACTACACCAGAGTCGATGCCAGTGCCTGATCCGCACCCACGAATGGTGCCAGAAGAGGACATGGCCCCAACAAGGGTGGCAGCCTCGAGCCAGAGCCTGTCACGGTGCCATCCTAACCAACGTGCGAGATCAGCAACAGCACCGACTAATGGCTCCAACAGCGCCTCGGCGCCGAGGCCAGAGACCCCACGGGCACTGACCCATCCCACAGCACCACGAGCCGCTGAGGGCAGAGACGATGCCGATAACGTCCCGACAGCTCTCGGCACTGCGAACGGGCCGAGGTCCGAGACCCCCATGGCGCTTGTCTTCTGTTCGAGCCGCAAACGCCCCAGAACTGGACACGCGCCATGCTCAACCCCGGAGCCGCAAACTGATAGGGACAATGCTGTGAGTTTCCCATGGCACCAACAGCCCCATTGGTGCAGTGAATGGCCCAGACAGCAGCAACGGCGCGAACCAGTGTCAACAATGGTGCCATCAGGGCCCATGGTGCAGAGGTCCAAAATGGCGCCAACAGACAGCGTCGAGGACAGTGCTGACCCAGGCCTTCTGAGCCATGTGTGCGACACTGGGGGAGCCTTCGCCCCGAAAGGGCGATTGCAAAGTGGCACCTCCTGTCTTTCCCTGGGGGACAGACTGGGCCTCCTGCACGTGGGAAGGGCCTCTGCCACAGCTAGGCTAGAAGAGGCAGAGTCCCCTCCTCCTCAGTCAGTATAGAACTGGGAGGGGACCCAGAGGAATGGCTTAGAGAACGCAGCTTGGCCGTGGGGTGCCAACTCGACGACGGCGGAGCTCACCCACTTTCCACGTGCATTGCTTGACTCACCCGTGGTCCATGGAGAAACAAGCATTGCACAAATCCATGTCGTGAAGCGGGGCAAGACACGCGAGGCAATGGTCATGCTGGTTGGTGATGGAGTACTTACAGCTGCATGGGCACCGTCACATGGGGGGCCGTCCCGTCTTGGAAGATTTCTTGCCCTCTGACCGAGACATGACCTACTGGAAAAAGAACACCAAAACAAGACCCAATGTCCCAAAGCAAAATAAAATAAGGAACAGTCTTACCAGGTGACGCCGAGTGGAGCGAACAGAACGGCAGGATAACTTGGTGTCGACGGACTATTAACACAACATGGGTTTGAGAAACTGCGTAGTGGTTGAAGGCTTCAACAGCAGAGGTAGGCCTCTAGAAAAACTTCTGAGCTTCCCACGAGGTGACCTCGACGGCGGGAGATGAAGAACTGGCAGGAGGGCGGAGTCGACAACACCTAACGGCCAACTGCGAGCGCCATGCAGTGTGTCGGCCGTGAGGGCAGCCCCGATGGTGCGTTGACTCTGCCCATCCAAAAAAAAAGTGCTCCTGCGGGGTCATGACCTCCGGCCAGTAACCCAAAGGTGATGAATAGTGAAGACTGACACAGATAAAATCTCCCCTTTCTCTGCCATCCCAAAGATTCCTTCTATCATTTCCTTGTCTATTTCCTCCCCCGAGACAGGGGTCTGTATACAACCCTGTGTGGATTGTGAAGCCATTTCCATTCTCCAGAGTGACCCACAGTGCCTCCGCTCCTCCCTGTTTACCCTTTAGTTTTGTTGCTTTGATCCCTTCCTTACATAGAGAGCTACTCCTCCTACTCTTCTTCCTCAGTGTCCCTACTGTAGATTGTGTACCCTGGTATGTTGACATCCCAGTCATGGTTCTCTGTGTACCATGTTTCTGTGACTGCAGTGATATCCAGGCATCCCTCTTCCATCAAGGCCACCATTTTGGGGAGCTTTTTACCTAGACTACAGGCATTGCTATTCATTACCCTCCATTTTGTATGGCTTTATTTCTTCTTGCTCCATCCCTGTCCTTACTGCCTTTGTCTTTTTCTCCATTTACCCCTGCCCTTCTCCCTATCGACTGCTCTATCTTGGTGTTTACCTCACTAGCTACCCTGATTTCTGGGGGGGGGGCTAGGGTCTCCCTTCTTTTCAGTGCCTTCCCCCATGGCTAGTTTAAATGCTTGCCAATGAAGCATTTAAACCTATCACCTAAGATCCTGGTTCCCCTCCTGGATAGATGCAAACCATCGCACCTGTATAGGCCTGCATCCCTCCAGGTGGAGCCCCAGTCCTCAATGAAGCCAAATCCCTGAGCTCTGCACCAGTTTTTCAACCAGTCATTGAATCCCATGGTGTGGAGTACCTTAGCCTCATCCATGCTATAGATAGGTAGCACTTCCGATAAAGTTACCGTGTGTGCTACTTGTCTAATGCCCCCCCAACTCCCCAAACTCCTGTTGCTCTGCTCTGTTAGTGTGCTGAGTCGCTGTGTAGGCTTTGTGCATGTGCTCAGTAGCTGGCCTCTGTCTGGATGTTAACTTGTCAATCCCACCCCAAATAAAACGAAGCAGCTTGCATTGGAGAGCTCCTGAGCTGAGTTTGTACAGCTCGGAGGAGTGCAGATGCTGGCCTGAAAATTAAGGCACCAGAAAAAAAGATCAGCCACTTCTCTCCCCCCACCCCCGAGGGGGGAGGAAGAGGTGAGTTTGACCAGAAGCAGTAAAGAACAGAGAGAGAGACATCAAGATGCTGAATCACAGACCAGAGATCAAAGGAGAGTAAGAAAAAATTACTCACCTTAGTAATGTTGTTTCTTTTAATGGAGTCTTGCTATATTATAGACATTAGCAGTTTGATCCAGCTCTAGAACTGCCCCGGAGTGAAATGGTTAAAACCATTCCAAAATAGAATTTTGGCACGAGAGCAGCTCTATCTGTGTCATTTCAAACTTGAACTGTCAGATCTTTACGAGCCAAACTCACTAAGGTCTGTGTGGAAGCTGTAACCTACACTAGCCAAATGGCTACCTAAATAATAACAACCATTGATGGTCCCAACACCCAAGACTCAAGTCAGGGGACCAGAAATACTAACACCATTCTAATAATATGAAAATGGAACATAAGTATAATAAACACACACACGCCGCATACACACATACCCCCAAAGTCCCAAAGGGACAAAATGCTAACAGGGCATAAGTAATGCCCACACTAAGCTGCCCGCACCCCACCAAGTAGAGGTTCTGAGAGGGGCAGGTTGGGGGGGAGGTCTATAATATAGCAAGACTCCATTAGAAGAAACAACATTACTAAGGTGAGTAATTTTTTCTTCAAACAACATGAAGTCTTGCTATATTATAGACATTAGCAGAATACACAGCAGTACCTCCATGGAGGAGGGACAGAACCTACTTAGGGAATAGGCTCTGAAGAACAGCTGTGCCAAACCGAGCATCTCTCCTGGCCTGGACATCCAGGGAGTAATGCTTGGTAAAGGTGTGTACCGTTTTCCAAGTAGCAGCCTGGCAAATCTCTAATAAAGGGATATCTCTGGCAGCAGCTAGAGACGCAGCTGTACCCCTGGTAGAATGAGCCCTCAAACCGGGGCTCTGCCCACTTTCTGATAACAAAATTGGATACAAGAGACAATCCACCTGGCTATTGATCTCTTATTGGCAGGTTTGCCTTACCCAACTTCACCATAGGTAAGGAAAAGTTGGAGAGATTCGAACCTGTGACCTTTAGTGCGCTCTATATAATAACTAAGAGCTCTCTTAACATCCAGGGCTGTGCAACCTCCTCTCACCGAAGAGGAGTGATCAGTGAAAAATACTGGAAGGAGATAGATTGATTAAGATGGAAATCTGAAACCACCTTAGGCAAAAACTTCCTATAGTCCTAAGAATACCTTATCCCTGTGGAAAGAAAGAAAGTCAGTCTCCACTGACAAGGCTTCCAATCTCTATGTCGTCTGGCAGAAGTGATAGCCACTAGAAAAACAGTTTTCCAAGTTAGGAACTTAAGCTCTGCAGAAGACAGAGGTTCAAAGGGGTTGCATTAACTGGGCAATGCAAACATTAAGGTCCCAAGCAGGGGCGGTTCCCAAAAGGAGGATTAGTATGGAGTAATCCCTAAAAACTTGGAAAACACAGGATGAGAGGAAAGAGGGATGACTTTCCTGCTGACACAAAAACAGACACAGCTGCCAAATGAACTCTCAAGGTAGCTGGTCTGAGACCAAGGAATTAAGATGTACCATGTAATCTAACAAAATGGGCAATTCAGCAGATTCTGGGAAATATTTTCCTAGCACACCAAATGGAAAACCTTTTCCATTTAGAACTATAAGTAGCTCTAGTGGAAGGCTTTCTGGAAGCCTTTAGGATCTCAAGAACACCCTGAGAGAGGTGTAATCAGCAAACTCTTAACTCCTCAAGAGCTAGGCCTTGAGGTTGAGGGATTTGAGGTCCGGATACCAAACCCTTCCCTGGGCACAAGTCAACAGATTGTGATTCCTGGGAGGCACAGGGGAAGATGGACTGTCAGAGACAGAAGGAGTGGGTACCAGGGCTGCCTGGCCCAATCCGGGGCAATCAGAATCACCCTGCAAGGCTGAGATCTGATTTTGACTAGTACTTTGAACAGGAGAGGAAAGGGGGGAAAGCAGAGGAACTTCCTCCCAATCCAGAAGAAGGGCATCCAGGGAACTGAGCCCAGCACTGGAGGCCTGCAACAGAACAGAGGAAGTTTGTGATTGTCTGGGGCTGCAAAAGATCTATCTGAGGGATGCCCCACCTGGCAAAACTATCCCCAGCACTTGAGGATCCAGGGACCATTCGTGATGGCCCTGGGAAATCCTGCTGAGGGCATCCGCTAGGACATTGTCCTTCCCTGGAAGATGAACTGCTATGAGGGAAGTGTTCAGGAATAGGCCAGAGACCACAACTTCATTGCCTCGGTGCACAAGGTCAAGACCGAGTGCCCCGTTTGTTGATGTACCACATTGTTGTGGTGTTGTCTGTTCTGACTTGTATCACCTTGTCGTGGACAGATGCAGAAAAGCTTGAAGAGCTAAAAGACAGCTCTGAGTTCCAGCAAATTGATGTGGAGCAGAGATTCCTGGGGGACCAGACTCCTGAGGTGGAAAGGTCGCCCATGTGGGCTCCCCAACCCAGAAGGAAGCATCTGTAGTGAGAGTCAAGTCGTGAGAAGGGAAATGAAGGGGACCCCACTCTTAATTGCTCTGATCCTGCCACCACTGGAGAGCTAGGATCAAGGTTCGAGTCACTGGGACCAACTTGGAAAGGGGTCTCTTCTCTGAGACCAAAAGGTTCTCAAGGAAACTGAATGTCTCTCATCTGAAATCTGGCTCCCTGCACAACAGCTGTGGATGCAGCCATGTGCCCCAGGAGCTGCAGAAAGTGTCTTGCTGGTCGAGAGACCTGCAGAGTGAAGGAGGAGGCCAGAGCCACTAAATTCCTTACCCTTTCTGGGGGAAGAAAGGCTCTGGCTAGCTTTGTGTCCAATTCTGCCCCTATAAAGCTGAGTACCTGGACTGGTTCCAGAACCGACTTTGGTAGGTTTAGCAGAAAACCCAGGGAGGTGAGAAGCTGCTGGGTGACCTGCAGGTGAGATTTTACCTGTTCTGGGGACTGGCCTACAATGAGCCAGTCGTCTAGATAGGGAAAAACAGCAATCCTCTGCCTCCTTAAGTGGGCCACTGCCACTGCTAGACACTTTGTGAATACCCTTGGAGCAGAGGTAAGGCCGAAGGGCATTGCTCTGAACTGGTAATGACCTGAGGCAGTTCGAATCTGAGGTACTTTCGATGGGATCTTCTAGTTAGGACATGGAAATAGGCATCCTTGAGGTCCAGGAGGCTAGCCAGTCCCTGGCCTTAGGAAAGGTAAAATCATTGCCAGAGTTACCATTTTGAACTTTGGTTTCAAAGATGCTTGTTCAGATTTCTGAGATCTAAAATGGGCGCCATTCTCCTGTCTTTTGGGGTAAGGAAGTATCTGGAATACAGACCCCTACCCTGATGCAGGGAGGACCCTTTCTACTGTACTGAGAGCTAACAGGGATGAGACCTCTGTTTCCAGAGCGAGGGTCTCTGAAGCACTTGCAGGTAGAAAAAAGTCTGCTTCTCAACTTGGAAAACTTTTTGAAGCAGAGAACCAGACCCTGGCTTACTACTTCCAGAACCCACTTGTCTGAGGTTAAAGAAGCCCAATTCTGACTGAAGTAAGCCAGCCTGCCCCCCACTGGTACAGGAGAATCGGCCCTGGGCACCCCATCAGGGTGCCTGTTTATAAGGAGCTTTAGGCTGGGGGTGGGAGCAGGTCTGCCCACCTCGTCTGCCCCTGCCTCTGAAGAAGCCCCTCTGAGCATAGGCAGAGGGAGGCCTGAGTCTGGTAGAAAGGCCTGTGAAAGGCCTACCCCTACCCCTGGGGGCATGCCTTTGAGGGTGGCTTGCGGCTCCTTAGCCTGGGCACTCTTGTAAGTAGTCCTATATTCATCCATCTTCTTCATGTAATTCTCTGTCTGCTCTCCAAACAGAGAATTTCCACCACAGGAAAATCCATAGCCTTAGTCTGGGTATCCTGTGACAAACTAGTACACCTGAGCCAGGCCAACCTCACGAAAAGCTACAGATGTGGCCATGACCTAGAGGAAACATCAATAACATCCACAGCAGCATGAAACTGAACCTTAGAGGCTTCAATGCCATCAGCCACTGTTCTAGTTCACTAACCAGCTGTGCATAGGCCTGCTTAGCCAGTGCATAACAGTATCCCATCTAGATTTCTGATACCTAGCTACATAAGCCATATAATTTGCTTGCCTGAGTCCCAGAGAAGGCTGCCATATACTGTTTTTTGCCATGGTATCAATCTTCCTGGAATCCTTGTCAGGAGGATTGAAGCCAAGGGAATATTAGTTTATCACAGGCAGCAGCCTGAACTACCCCAACATGACTGCATTGCTGAGAAAGGAATTCTGTATCAGGACCTGACAATGTATACCTTCTGTCCATCTTTTTATCTACAGGAGGCACAGAATTAGGAGCTTTTAAATGTTAATTGTTTGTTTCCTAAAAGACTTATGTAAAGGAATAGACAATCTCCTAGACTCTGGAATATCCATCATTTCTACAAAATCAGGCTCCTCTTGCTCATCCACAGCCTCTTCTAAAGGAAGCTGGAGGGTTTCAGCAACTTTTATAAAACATAAAATGAGATGGGGACTCAGACAGCATAGGGGGAATTCTAAGGTCTGTCTGGGGAGATGTCCTGTTCAATGGTCACGCAGACCTTCCCAGCCACATTCATACTGTTCATAATCCTCCTCCCCTCCTCTGGTTCATAAAATTCCTCAATATCATAATCCTGAACCACTGGGACCGGACAAACCGACCTTTTACCAGATAGTGGTGGTTCAGGCGGACCCTGAGACAGTGACTGGACAATTTGTATGGCTTTTGCTATCTCTGCAGCAGTTGGAGAAGGATTTTGGACTCCAGACCTGCTGATTTTCTTGTTTTCTTTACTGGAATTGGTTCCTCAGAACCAGCTTTTCTTTTGGCCGAGGAAGTCTGGCCCTGGTCAGAGGGCACTCCCTCTGGTTCGGTTGGCACCGAACCGGGCTGGCCATCCGGGTCAGCGGACTTTTTGGCCTCTCGTTCCCTGAGCCTGCCCAATCTTTTTCCAGGGTGGCTGCAGGGAAATTCTTACATACCTGGCAGTCTGACTGGAGGTGGTCAAACCCCAGACAATAAACACATGTGGTGTGTGGGTCAGCCTTGGCAAAGACTTCCCCACAAACATCACAGTGTTGAAACCCAGTGGGCCCGGTTTTTCTTTTGGGTTTCTCAGACATAATGCCAGCCTAACCAAAAACTTGCCCTTTAACGGCAGTGCCAGGCAAGACACTTCATCGGTTCCTAACCATGTCACGGTATTGGAAAAACGAATAAATCCGCTTTTTTAGAACCGATAAGAACCGGAACCGCACTCTAAAATAGTAACTTTTAGTTTTAAATGAGTTTTAAACCCACTGATCAGTTCAAAACCGAACCGATAACTTACAAGTTCCACACAGACAAAACCTTCATTTACTTACGGTTACCACAGATAGAGCTTGAGCGAGCGGTTTTGCGGTTAAATCAAACTATTCTCGGTTAAATCCAACCGAGAAAACACTTTTTAAACCGAGAAATGAACCGAGCAGAAGGAGAAATCTCCGGAGCAACTGTTCACTGAGGCAGAGTAAAGAATCTGACAGTTCAAGTTTGAAATGACACAGATAGAGCTGCTCTCGTGCCAAATTTCTATTTTGGAATGGTTTTAACCATTTCACTCCGGGGCAGTTCTAGAGCTGGATCAAACTGCTAATGTCTATAATATAGCAAGATTTCATGTTGTTTGAAAGCCTACAGCCAGCTGAGCCCAGAGACCATATGGTCTCACCAGCAGGATGAAGTAATGGTGAACTGAGGGTCCCCCCTCAAGGGAGGCACCAGAGCTTTAAGAGAACCCAGTCCAGGCTTCAGTGTAGCAGAGAAAAGCAACCTAGGTCATATGCATGGGGCCACGGCGGAGTCCATGAGAAATCCTCCACATTCAGTTATTGAGATCCCTCTGAGTGGATCACACATGCTGAGCATGGCTCGTCAAGGTATGTGTCTGGGCCCCAGGATGCCTCAAGAACATTTGCCCCACAGTGAGCTGGAGTTGAGAGTAGGTTGCAGGGGAGCCTGGAGAGAGTTACCCGAGTAAATGCAGGCCTCAAGGAGGAAAGTAAAACAGACCCCACCATATCCCCAGAGGGTGGGTCACTGCAATAATATAGGAACAGCACTGTGGCAGATGCGCATCTCCTGAGCCTCTGCTTCCGGTAGGTGTGGGATTCTTTAAAGCCTGTCCTGGACAATAGTGGCATACGATGTAAAAAGAAAGTAAAGCAGGTAAAAGTCTGAATCTCAGACATGGAGGGGTATTCTAGAGTACTCATTTCTATTGAGGGGGTGACAAGATATACACTGATGTGGATGGTAGGAAAAACGGAGGGTAAAGCTGATCAGTGCCCCTTTAACATGCCGTACCTGTTAAATGTACTTTACTTGGTTCTTCCTAGTTATTTATTCATTTATTCACTGAAATTATTTTACCATGCAGGGGTAAAGCAAATCTCATTTACAGATGCCATGGGGGCAGGGAAATACTGTAAATAGTATACAATTATATATGATAAACACATTGCTTGTTTCCTATAATATGTACTTTATATTTTTCTGGATCCAATTCCGTTTCATGTCCACAGTACTATTCTGAGGCCAAAATAAGTGAACATACTTTTACAGGAGGAACCAACTATTTTATAAAAATAATATTTCAAAATACTTCAATTCTTTTAGAGATGAAAAAGTTTACCAGCAAATAAAAGTGGAAGATAACTGAATATTTTACTGTTACAAAAGTAGGGTCAGGCTTTTTTGCCCAGCTTTGCCGCTGTTCTGCTTTTGAGATGCAGAGTGAAAACATTAGATTAAGTATCTGCTAATGGTTTTAATGGCCATACTTTACCTCCCAGGTTGACTGGTTTTACAACCAAGGGCTATATTGACCATAAAACTTGTTTGCAACCTGGAAATGCAGCTGAAACAATGAATTATATGACAAAATCTGTTTCTAGGGTATGCAAGCAATCAGAATAGCTCAAAAACTGACTTATCACTGAGCAAAACCGACTACCTGATAGAGACCCTGAAAACCTGATCACCAGGTGAAAAACCTGACAGGTGGCAACCCCACGAGTATCAGTATAATCAAATTCTATAATAGCGGGGTATGACATCATGCCCATTTATTAGTGTTTTGATGCGTCATGCCACTTTAGCAAGTTCAACAGGCAGGAAACTGACTCAGTGGATTTTCCTGGTTATCCTTTTTGTGCTTATATCCTGCAGCAGTTCTTATAAAAAAACATAGCGTTGTGTGCTTATAAAGTATTTTTTATTTTACACACCCTTGATCTGTGATGTCCACATAAACCTCTGAGCTTCACTCTTGAAGTTACAAACAGTTGTCCATGTATTATTCTCTATAGTAAAAACACAGCATTGTTTCTAAAAAGGTTGTTCTCAATGTTAGAACACTGAGAACAACCTCAATCGATAATCAGCAGCACCTGGGAGCAGGGGAGCTGCCCTCTAGCATCTTTTAAAAGTGAAAGCAAAACAAACAAGCTGATATTTCATCTAGACAAAATATCAGTATTTCTTTTAGATGAAATATCAGTAAAGAACCAGGGACTTCAAATACTGATCTCTTCAAAAGAGAAAAGAGAGGCTCAGGTTCTGTTATAAAACATACAAAACCCTTCAGTGTGTAGAACAAGCTTGGTTATCACACCCCGTGGGTAAGCGATATCATAGGTATGTGAACTTCACTCTCATGCTTTATGATGTCACTGTGCTTATTTGGTGTGATAACCAGCTGTTCTACCATATTCGATGTCGCCCCAAAACAGGAACCAACAAAAAAAAAGCAAAGGAAATCCAAAAGACTTCGATCATAGGAGACGCCATGATTCGGGAGTTGATACCGATCTCCAGCCAGGGTAATGGTCAGATGTCTCCTGGTACATCAGCGTGGAGACACTGACTGCATTGCTAAAACTGTTCAGGAAGCAGGGAAAACATTGGCGTCCTGGTACACGTAGGGACTAATGATCTACGCCAGCCACGTTAGTTGTGGAGACCCAAGGAACACCTGACCAGGCTGGGTGACAACCATCATCCATTTCATCGCATTTTCTTCTCTGAGATCCTGCCAGTCTGGGAGAGGGGCAGAGAAGGGAGATAAGGAGCTAAACATGTGGCTTAAGGACTGGTGCGCAGAAAGGACACAAATTTGTTGGGAACTGGCAGCAGCTTTGAGAAGCGAAAGTTCTTTAAATTTGATGGACTGCATCTGACTAAGGAGGAGTCGGTGCATTGGGGCAGAAGTTTGATGTCTTTGCAGAATATTTAAACTAGCAAATGGAGAGGGGTGCAGCACCCTATACTCCAATGTGGAAGAACACCTCTCCCTCAGCCAGTGGTCAAACAGGAATTCAGCATGTTTGCAGTTCATTAGCATCATCAGGTAAGGAAAGGTCCAGCTCCCCATACGCACAAGGCTTGTAGACCTCACCCAACAACACACACCGAAATCTGGCCAATGGAAAATCATGTACACAAATGCTCATGATCTGGAAACAAGATCCCAGCAACCTGCAGGCAATAATGACAGAGGCTAAACTGGACATAGTAGCAATTAGCAAGCGTGGTTTACCCAGCAACCACACTTGGGAGACTTCAGTACCTGGCTATGTACTGCTGAGAAGAGACTGAGGTGCAAAAGGGGGGGTGGCCCTGTATGTCAATGAAAATATCAAAGCTACAGAAATTCAGAATACATAGGAGCCAGAAGAACTGTGGGTCATCCTGAAATAGGAAATGGGACAGCCATAAGAACTGTGGTTGTCTACAGGCCCCAGACCAGGGGAGACACAGACACATTACTGTTAGAAGATATACAAAACATGACAGCTAAAGGGGAGGTTCTGATAATGGGAGACTTCAACATGCCAGATACAGATTGGTCAATACCAGCAGAAACATCTGCCAGAACTAGACACATGGTGGATTCCCTGCAGGGGGAGGGCCTCAAACAATTGGTACAACAACCCACAAGAGACAGGGCTATCCTAGATCTAGTACTGACAAACAGGAAAGGATCACAGATCTCAGGTAGAAGGTCACCTGGGGGCCAGTGACCATCACATGGTATGGTTCAGTTTGTCCTACTAGCTAACCAATCATCCCATTCCAAGGCAAAATATGGGACTTCAGAGGAGCTGACTTTGATAAGATGGCCAACAGAGTTAAGAGCTAGACCTGGCAAAAGAAATACAGGTGAGGGGGTACAGGCAAAATAGGCAAGCATTATGGATGCAATACTTGAAGCAACATCCCATTGTGGTAGAGAAAAGGAAGTGCAAAAGAAGAAGGAAACCACTTTGGTTCTCAAAAACAGTAGCAGAAAAGGTCAGAGCCAAAGGCTGGCTTTCAGGAAATATAAGGGAATGCAGCAGGATGAAGATAGGGAGGCATACTAAACTTCCCTAAGGGAAGCAGGAAGGCAGTAAGGCAGGCAAAGGCCCAAACCGAGGAAACACTAGCATAGACAGTAAAGAAGGTGACAAGACTTTCTATAGATACATTAGTGAAAGGAGAAAGTCCGGGGGTATTGCTAAGATCAAAGGAGATAAGGGGGCATGTGAGGAGAAGGATCATAAAAAGCATCTATCCTAACAGATACTTCTGCTCAGTATTTACTGAAGAGAAGGTAGGGCAGGGCCCACAGCTCAGCACCATGGACACGGGGGGGAGGTGAGCACTAGTCCCTTCACAAAAGAAAGAGTCCTACAAGAGCCTCGATAAGCTCAGGGTGGACAATGGCAATGGGACCTGACGGCATACATCCCAGGATACTAAGAAGCTAAGGGTGGAACTAGCAGAGCCATTATCAGAACTGTTAAGTGAGTCTCTGAGCACAAGAGAGGTCCCACAAGACTGGAGAAGGGCTCATGTGATCCCCTCCACAAGAATGGGAGGAGGCAGGAACTACAGACCAGTCAGCCTTACCTCAGTAGTGGGCAAGATTATGGAGGCACTCCTTAATGAAAGCATAGTGCAACACCTGGCATCCATAGTACACAGGATCCAAGACAGCATGGGTTTACAAAGGAAGGTCCTGTCAAACTAATCTCATAGATTTCTTTGACTGGGTAACCAGAGTGGTGAACCAAGGGCAGCAGTTGATGTCACCTACCTTGACTTCAGCAAAGCTTCGATACTGTTCCACATTGAAGATTGATTAATAAGCTGGGTAGGCTTGGGGTGGGTCAGAAGTTGGTCAACTGGGTGGCAAACTGGTTGACGGGCAGAAACAGAGAGTGGTGTAAACAGTATACAGTCAGAAGAGATCTGCAAGTCACAAGTGCGGTACTTAGGGATCAGTCCTGGAGCCAGTCCTCTTCAATATCTTCACCAGTGACATTGAAGATGGACTGGAGGTAAGGTTTGTTTGCAGATGACACCAAGATCTGCAACACAGTGGATGATCCAGATGGGATGGGCAGAATGAGAAGAGATCTGATAAACTAGCAAAATGGTCGAAAGAGTGGCAACTGGGGTTTAATGCAAAGAAGTGCAAAATCATACACATAGGGAAGAGAAACCCGAAGCCACTTATAGGCTGGGAGGGAGTTGCTGGCAGTCACAAGGGAAGAAAGAGACCTGGGCATCATCACCACGATGACCTGAAATCATCCAAACAGACCAGTAAAGCAGTAGGTAAGGCTAGGGGATGTTAGGGTGTATTAGCAGGGGTATCAAAAGTCGAAAGAGGAGGTAATATTCTCTCTTTTACAAGGCACTGGTTAGGTCCCATCTGGGTACTGCATGCAGTACTGGAGGCCACACCTTCACAAGGACGATGTAAATTGAGGCAGTCCAGAAGGGCAACCAAAATGGTGCAGGGACTGCATCAGATAACATACGAGGACAGATTGACAGAGCTCAATATGTATACCCTAAAGCAAAGAAAGGAGAGAGGTGATATGGTCGAAACATTCAAACACCTTAAGGACATTAACAAGATGAGCCTAACATGTTTCCAATATAAGAAAATAGCAGGACAAGAGGACACGGCATGAGATTGGGGAGGCCGATTAAGGTGTAATGTGAGGAAGTTCTTTTTCACAGAAAGGGTGGTGGATGCATGGAACAGCGTACCTCAGGAAGTGGTGGATATGAATACAGTGCAGGGCTTCAAACAGGCATGAGATAGGCATAAGACAGCAATACAGATGAGTATGAATAGATAGGCCATTGACAGAGCAAAGACCAATGGCACATTTATAAGGTAGAAAAAGAAATGGGCAGACTGGATGGGCCTTAGGTCCTTATCTGCTGTCAACTTCTATGTTTCTATGTTAGTTATTTGCTATATAATACATGGTTACCTTGCTTTTGTTAGTGGCTTCAAAAAGTCATTCTTAACAACTAACTGTTAAGAACAACTTTTGAATCAAAATCTGTCAATAAACTTAAGAAAGTTGTTAAGAACGACATTGTCTCCATAAATCTGTCAATCAAGACACTTGGTACAATGCAAGTGTACACAACTGAATTTCAAACTGAAATCGAAAGGTTTTTTAACACAGTAGCTTTTCACTGCAATTTTTTCAGTCTCAGAAACAATATCTGTATTTACTCCCTGATTCAGGTTGCAAAACAGGTAACCCTTGTATATCATACAAAATTAAATAAACCCCAAGTATTAAGAATGGGCTGGGCGATAGTGTAAAATACGGGTACACCTAGGAAGCTTGTCATAAAGCTTCCTGAGTACAGCACTGCTTTGGTCACATGACTTAGTTGGTTGTCAGTTTATTTAGTTGAGCTTACCCCCTTTTTTTTTTTTTTATAAGGTGGTGGGGGCTAACCCTCACCAAAATAGATTAATAAAAAGTAAAGGAATGGACGACTGTACCAAACAGTGTAACTTGAGCTCTATGCTAATATTGTAGGCCCTATGTACACAATATGCTACACTATCACCATGGGCTGTTTGTTAATCACGCTCATGGGTTCTATGACATCAAGAAACCTTGAGCATCCATCTCCAGCTTCCATGAGGTTACAGAAATCATTTGGTGATAAGAATTGAACCTTTCTTTTTTAATTTGCTGTATTTTCTTCCTGAGCTCTGATCTGCCTCCTTCAGCCCCTGCCCTACCCAACCCCATTACCCACCATCTCCAGGACTTCCCTTGCTCCCTGTGCCCCCAGGATGACCCCCAATGGGAAGGGCTGCCCGGGGCCGCCCCTTACTCTCAGAGTTGCAGTGTCAGTGGGAGAGTGAGAGCCCCAGGTCGACAGTGCAGAAACAGCGGCAAGATGGCAGACAGCATCCTGCTCGGTCAGTGATTTTCTTTTTCCACTCCACCTCGATCATCATGGAGATGGTGCGTCTGATTCCGGGACATCACAGCAACGATGCTCCCTCTTTGTGCTCTGGCTCCAGCCTTGTACTGCCACCTGAGGTCATCCAGGTGGCAGTATTGTGGCAAAGAACAGGATCCCTCCCTTCCCTGAGGAGGCACATGCCATGGGATGCTCAATCATCCTCCCTGCCCAGTCATCCAGCAACCCAGGCTCATTCCCGAATGCAGCTTGCTGGCATCACAGGTGAGTGCTACTGCTGCGCCAGCAGGTCGGCTAAGACTCAGCCCATTCTTGACATTTGAGGGTTAATTATTCTAGATATTTTCTTAAAATAAGCAAGATGCCCACCGATGGCCCAGCAGGAGCACTTTGCGCTTCTGTGTGGGTGACCCAGGTTAGGAGTGAGCCCGAGGCTTTCACTTGGGTGGAGGTCAGGGGTGCTGCCAGCAGAAGCCAGTTGCTGATCAGGGGAGGCTGGCGCTGCACCTAGCGACCCCAGGTGGGAGCAGAAGAGCTTGTCTCCATCCACAGTATATGACTATGTACTGGCAAAGCCAGCAGCATGGCCCTGTGGTGCCACATGGAGGAAGGTGGTCATGGAGAAAACTGAAGAAGGAAATATCCTGGTGCTATATATCTCTGACCCAGTCCCCACCAGCTGCAGTGCGAGAAGACTGAAGTGGTACAGAAGCACACTGAGCACCTCGTAAGCACCTGGGGGGGGGTTAAAGCCTGAGGGGACAAGCAAGACACATGGAACAGCCAATGAGGTAGGCTAGGAAATCTTGGTCCTAGGACACGACCCATTATGGTGAATGGGCCATTTTATTTGTATTTCTGTTTTGGGGCAAGCCCATTTTATATATAGGGCACCCAATCCCAGAGGCTCTGGGCACCTTTAAAGTCATAACTGAAACAATAAAATACTGTATTTTATAATGCAGCGGAGATGTTAAAATATTAAAGATCGCACCAAACCCAAAACTCAAGTTGAACAAATGAGATTTCAAATGTCAACCGATCGATGATGATGCTCGATATGTGATATGATTTTATTCATATTTTTACTGTATATCCTGTCGTACATTCCTCGCTGTACTCTTGAATACCCATTTCTCTGAATACTGAATTAAAAGAAGTTTTTAAAAATGTCAACTGAAGGGTCTCCTCTCATGTCAAGGGGAATTTATTCAAAGCACTGGGCCTGCAGTGGCTGTTAAGAGCTTTTATAATCTCTGATTAGCTGTTTTCGATTCTGCAGGTGCTACAGTGCTCTGTGACTGTACTAGCCCCGATAGAACAGTGGGACCAGCAAACAAAAGATCAAAGAACAGTGGGACCAGCAAACAAAAGATCAAAGCTTATATAAACTCCAACATGCACTGCAGGCTATTGAATCTTCCACTGCTGCAGTACTGCTCTGATGTCAGCTGCAGAGGATTCTGAGATTTGTAGTTACAGAAGATGTCGGCCTAGACATAAACAAAACTAGTCTGATTGTAATCTGCTATACTACAATAAACAGTAAGTAAACCAAAATGGTTTTGCACACAAAGTGCCCACTGGGACCTGCCCCTACACTTACTTGAATGTGAGGCCCTTGGTGCTGACTGTTTCTCTTAAAGCAAGGGAGGAACAAGTAATCATGATCCTGGTGACACCAGACCTGCCCAGGAGCCATGGCACAGTACTTGCTGCTACTCCAATCACCATGATGGCTCACACCCTACCCTGTGTTGAGACCTTCTAGCAATCTCAAAAGGTCAGGTGAACCACCCAAACCTGAATTCCTTCACCAAGGCATGGCTTCTGAGAGAACAGAATTTTCAGAACTGAATCTATCTATTCAGGTGTTACAGACCCTTAAAGGAAAATTACACCCTTGTATCTTGTAAATTGTATTTGTTTCCATGTCAACAGGTACCTCTTTTCCTGTAGCTGTTGGGGATAGATGTGTTTGCTTTAGTTTATTTTCACTGTTCTTGCTATCCCCTGCAACTATCCTGGGGGCTCCATTTTATGCTTGTTGAAATCTCATTGTCCCTGACAGCTTCATTAGCATATGAGAACATGATGTCACAGCATCCATCTATTCCATGTACTGTATCTCTGTGCTGAAAGTACAAATATCCTGAAGAAAAACACTCTGGAAACACACAAACTGAATTCAATTTAAAGGAACACCCTGCATTACAACTCAGATAGTTTGCAAAGCTAATTGAAGGTAAATGTAGTATTTCATACCTTGCTGCAACATGTTTTGTTGAACTCTAATTAAGTAGACAGGCATACTGCGGAGTCTAAAGGGTGCTTACGATCATATAGTGTATGGCAGAATGTAGTTATGCACCAAAATCAGTTAGATTAAAAATGTTGTTCTTTTGCACTGTAGTGACGTCCGTAGTGCAGTAGAACAACTTTTCATTCTGCTGCACTATGGATGTCACACAGCATAGCTCACGTAACCGAATACACAGTCAGCCTAGAAGAAAAATGACTTACCATAGTAATCTTGTTTCTTCCCAGTGATACTCAGGTATTCATAACTTCTAGTGTCCCTTTAAGACTGAGCTGCCTGGAGAGATGGAATGTTATGCAAATGATGGAATCTTTGCATGTGCTATTTTCAAATGCTGCCTTGAACTAACTGCCTTGGTTCTAAACTCTGATTTCCTTGGAGCATGGAAAGATGGGCCTCAAAAACTACATATGGATATATATATAAAAACCCAATAACTAGAATATAATGATTTATAAGATAACATCCAAAAGTCCCCAGAGGAGGACAAAACCCCCAAACAGGGGGTCATAACATGAACAACACCCCAGAATGACAGAAATCACCTGAAGAGCAAGAAAGAAAAAATTACTCATCTTAGTAATTGTGTTTCTTCTAATGGAGTCTTGCTGTATTCTGACAAACTGCAGTTAGCTCCAGCCTTTAAACTGCCATGGAGAACATAGGGTTAAATTTCTATGCAGAGCATAGAACGTTGAGCTCGAGCTTGGTTGAGGTCTCTGTCTGCAGCCCTTTGAACTCCAACTGTCAGATTCTTATGAGCAAAAACTCACTAACTATACTATGTGGAAATTGTAAAATTTTAAACCAGCTGAACTGAGAACAGAGAGTTTTGGATTCCCAAGAAAGACTCAAGTCAGGAAGCCCAAAACCAAAACCAATCCAAAATAAGGATAACAATACAACAAAACACCCAAATAAAAAGGAGGGGTGCAAGAAGCACCTTTGGGGTGCAGCACTGCATCTGCCCACCCACTTCCCAAAACCAGGTTCTGAGAGGGAGGCAGGAAGGAGGTAAGAATACAGCAAGACTCATTAGAAGAAACACAATTACTAAGGTGAGTAATTTTTCAAACAACATGAAGTCTTGCTGTATTCTGACAAACTGCAGACTACCAAGCAATACCTCCATGGAAGAGGGAGAGAACCTACTTTGGGAACAAGCTCTGAATTACAGCTGTGCTAAACCGAGCATCACTCCTAGCCTGGATATCCAGAGAGTAATGCTTGGTAAAGGTATGGACCATTTTCCAGGTGGCTGCTTGACACATTTCTAACAAAGGGATATCCCTGGCTGCAGCCAGGAAGCAGCTTACCTTTTGTAGAGTGAGCCCTCAGGCCTGAGGGTGGAATCTTTCCCAGTTTCTCATAACAGAATTGTATACAAGACACAATCCACCTGGCAATAGTTCTTTGGTGGCAGGTTTGCCCTTTACCACTTCCCTATAAGTGAGGAACTGAGGAATCAAACCTGTGACCCTTGGTACACTCTATGTAGTAGCTAAGGGCTCTTTTAACATCTAAACTGTGTAGCCTCCTCTCCTGAGGAGGAATGATCAGTGAAGAAGACAGGAAGAGACATAGACAGATTCAAGTGGAAGTCTGAGACCACTTTGGGCATGAACCTCCTATTGGTTCTAAGGACCACTTTATCCCTATGGAAAGAGATAAAATCAGGTTCCACTGACAGGGCTTACAGTTCACTGATACATCTGGCAGAGGTAATGGCTACCAAAACACAGTTTTCCAAGTAAGTACTTAAGCTCTGCTGAGGACATAGGCTTAAAAGGAGGTTGCATAAGTTGAGCAATGCAAACATTTAAGTCCCAGGCAGGGGCAGGATCCCTAAAGGGAAGACTGGTATGAAGCAATCCCTTGAAAAATTTACAGAACACAGGATGAGAAGATAGTGAGAAGACTTCCCACTGACAGAAAAGGAGAAACAGCTGACAAGTGTACCTTGAGAGTAGCTGGTCTGAGGCTAGGCCATTAAGATGGACCATATAATCCAAAACTGTAGGCAATTCAACAGTGTCTGAGAAATACTGTCTGCTTCTTGGAACACCAAATGCAGAATCTTTTCCATTTGGAATTAGAAGTCTTTCTGGTGGAGGGCTTTGAGAAGCTTTGAGAATATCCAGAACCCCTGAGACAGATGCAAATTGGCATACTCTAACTCTTCAAGAGCCATGCCTTGAGATTGAGAGACCAAGATTGGGATACCAAATCCTCCGAGAGGAGGTTAACAGGTTGTAATTCCTGGAAGAGACAGGGAAGATGGACTTCTAGAGACAGCAAAAAGGGTACCAAGGCTGTCTGGCCCAGTCTGGTGCAATCAGAATCACTTTGCAAGGTTGTGACCTTATCTTGACTAGAACCTTGAACAGTAGAGGAAAGGGAAGGAAGGCATACAGAAATGTCCCTTCCCAGTTCAAAATCAGAGCATCCAGAGGACTGAACCCAAGACTGGGGTCTGCAACAAAACGGAGGAAGTTGATGATTGTCTGGGGCTGCAAAGAGATCTATCTCTGGAGTGCCCCACCTCAAGAAAATTACTTTCAACACTAAAGGGTCCAGGGACCATTCGTGATGGCCTGGGAGATCCTGCTCAGTGCATCTGCTAGCACATTGTCCTTCCCGGAAGGTGGACTGTTATCAGAGAGGTCTGCAGGAGTAAGCCAGGGACCACAATTTCATGGCCTCTGTGCATAAGGCCATAGACAGAGTGCCTCCCTGCTTGTTGATGTACCACATGGTGGTGGTGTTGTCTGTTCTGACCTGAACTACCTTGTTCTGCACAGACTGAGAGAAGCTTGCAGGGCCAGAAAACTGCCCTGAGTTCCAGGAGATTGATATGAAGAAGGGACTCCTGAGGGGACCACAGTCCCTGGGCTGTGAGAGCTCCCAGATGAGCTCCCCACCCCCAAAGGGAAGCATCCATGGTAAGGACCACCGAATGAGACTGAGTGACAAATGGGACCCCTTGCCTTAAGTTGCCCTCATCCTGCCACCACTGAAGGGCTTGGATCAGTGTCTGAGTCACTGGAATCAGTTTGGTAAGAGGGTCCTTCTTTGGGATCAAAGGCCCTCAGATGGAACTGAATGTCCCTCATCTGAACTCTTGCCTTGACCACTGCTGTACAAGCTGCCATGTGGCCCAAGAGCTGAAGGAAGTGCCTGCTGGTCAGGACACCTGAAGGCTGAAGGAAGAAGCCAGCTCCACAAGAACTCTTGCCCTTTCCAGGGAAGAAAGCCTCTTGCTTTGACAGCATCTACAGTAGCTCTGTCCCTATAAAGGTAAGAAGCTGTACTGGTTCGAGGACTGACTTGGGAGGTTGAGAAAGAACCCCAGGGAAGATAACACTTGCTGGGTCACTTGCAGGTCTGACTTGACTTGGTCTGAGACTGACCCACTATGAGCCAGCTGTCCAGATATGGAAAGATGGAAATCTTCTGCCTTCTTAAAAAGGCCACTACTACTGCCAGGCACTTTGTGAAAACCCTTGGGGCTGATGTTAGGCCAAAGGCATTGCTCTGAACTGATAATGGCCTGAGGGCAACTTGAACCTGAGGTACTTTCTGTGGGAGCACCTGATGGGAATGTGAAAGTAGGCATCTTTGAGGTCCAGGGAGGCTAGCCAGTCCCTGGCCTTAGAGAGGGAAGAATTATTCCCAGAGTCACATCTTGAACCTTGGTGTTAAAAGATGTTTGTTCAGGTATCTTAGATCTAGGATGGGTCACCACTCTCTGTCTTTTGGGGGTAAGGAAGTACCTGGAGTATAGACCTTTGCCCCAGTGTAGGGTAGAAACTCTCTCTCTCTATGGCTCCTAGGGCCAGAAGAGATGAAACCTCTGAATCTAGGGCAAGGGTTTCGGAGAGACTGCAAGTGGAAAAGATCTGGCTCTCACCTTTGGAAATTTTTGAAGCTGAGAACCAGTCCCTGGCTTACTACTTCCAGGACCCACTTGTCTGAAGTAACAGACACCTAGTCCTGGACCAAGTAAGCCAGCCTGCCCCTGCAGGGATAGGCAGTCGACCCGGCAGACCCATCAGGGTGTCTGCTTGGCAGGGCCTTAGGCTGAGGAGTGGATGCAGCCTGCTTATCCCCCTTCTGCCTCTTCCTCTGAAGAATCCATCTGTGAAAAGGGAGAAGAGGCCTGTGTTTGGTAGAAAGGCCTATGAAAAGGCCTGCCCCTGCCCCTAGAATGCTGCCTTGAGGAGTTGCCTGCCTGTCCTTGGCCTGTGCACTCCTATAAGTGGTCCTATACTCCTCCATCTTTCTTCATGTAATTCCCTGTCTGCTCCCAAACAGAGAATTACCTTCCACAGGGAAATCTATGGCCTTAGCCTGGGTGTCCTGTGAGAGGCTAGTACATCTGGGCCAAGCCATTCTCCAAGAGCCACAGATGTAGCCATGACTCTTGATGACACATCATTGGAGTCCACAGCAGCATGGAACTGTACCTTAGATGCCTCAATCCCATCCGCAGCCACCTCCTCCAGCTCCCTGGCCAGCTGGGGAAGGCCTGTTTAGCCAGTGTCAGTACAGTGTCCCACCTGGACTTCTGGTACCTGGCTGTATAGGCCATATAATTAGCCTGCCTGAGTCCCAAAGAGAATGCCATGTATTGCTTCTTTGCCAAGGTATCCATCCTCGTGGAGTCTTTATCTGGGGTGTGAAGCCAAGGGACATTAGTCTGTCACAGGCTGCAGCCTGCACGACCCCAACATAGCTGCATTGTTGGTAGAAAACCTGAGCCTGATAAGGTGTACCTCTTATCCATTCTTCTATCAACAGGGGTACAGAATTAGAGACTTTAAAATGTTTTGAGTCTGTTTCCCAAAAGATTTGTGCAAGGAATAGACAGCCTCCTGGACTCTGGGATGTCCATCATCTCTACAAAATCAGGCTCCTCTTGATCCTCTGTAGCTTCCTCCACAGGAAGCTGAAGAGTTTCAGCCACTTTCCTGTAAAACAAATAGTGGAGAGGGACTCAGAGAGCCTAGGAAGGGAAATACCAGAAGGTCTGTCTGGGGAGATGTCCGGTCAATGGGCACATCCAGACTTTAAACAACATGAAGTCTTGCTATATTATGACAGATTTTTATGAATCGAAATTTGAGGAGGAGGGGATTTTGAACAGGGTGATGACTATGATGGAGCAGAAGAAAAATTACTCACCTTAGTAATGTTGTTTCTTCTAATGGAGTCTTGCTATATTATGACATATGCAGTGAGTCCCAACCTTCGAACTGCTCCGGAGGTGAAGAGTTAATTTTCCATGCCAGGCATGGAACGCTGAGCTCGAGTCGGTTGAAAACTCTGTCTGTTGTTCTTCAAACTCAAACTGTCAGATTTTTACTCTCACATTGAACAGTCGCTCCGGAGATTTTCTCCTTCTGCTCGGTTCATTTTGTCGGTTAAAGTATTATTTTCTCATTTTTTGACTGAATTTAAGCCGAACCGCCGGTTCAAGCTCTGTCTGTGGTATTGTAAGTACTAGATAGCTTTTACATTTAATTCTTCTGTGTGGAACTTGTAAACAGTTATTGGTTCGGGTTTGAGACCATCAGGTTGTTCTGAAATATATTAATCTGTCTTTAGAGTGTGGTTACTGGTTCTTATCGGTTCTAAAAAACAGATTTTATTACATTTTTCCATGACCCGTGACACGGTTGGGAATCGATAAGAGGGTCTTGCTTGGCGGATTGCCATAAATGGGCAAGTTTGGTTAGGACTGGCACTATGTCTGAGAAACCCAAAGAAAAAACGGGCCCACTGGGTTTCAACACTGCAGTGTCTGTGGGGAAGCCTTTGCCAAGGCTGACCCCACACCACCTGTGTTTATTGTCTGGGGTTTGACCACCTCAATGCAGACTGCCAGATTTGCAAAAATTTTCCTGCAGCTACCCTGGATAAGAGAGTTGGCAGGCTCAGGAAAGGAGGCCAAGAAGCCCACTGACCTGGATGGCCAGCCCGGTTCGGTTCCAACCGAACCGGAGGGAGTGCCTCTGACCAGGCGAGACTTCCCCAGGCAAAGGAGAGACGACTCAGAGGAGTCGGTTCCAGCAAAGACAAGGAAATCAGCTGTGGAGCCAAACTTTCCTCTCCAACCGCTGAAGAAATAGCCAAAGCGATTAAAATTGTCCAGTCGCTTTCCTCAGTTCTGACCGAACCGCACCATCAGGTAAGTGTACAGTTCGGCCGGTTCCACTGGTTCAAGAGTATGATTTAGAGGAATTTTATGAAGCGGAGGAGGAGAAGAGGAGTATGAGGAGAGTGAATGTGGATTTGAAAGTCTGGATGTGCCCATTGAACCGGACATCTCCCCAGACAGACCTTCAGGAGTGTCTCCTCCTAGGCTTTCTGAGTCCCCTTCTCATTTTTTGTTTTATAAAAAGTGGCTGAAACCCTCCAGCTCCCTTTGGAGGAAGCTGTGGATGATCAAGAGGAACCTGACTATGTGGAAATGATGGATATCCCAGAGTCCAGGAGACTGTCTATTCCTTTGCATAAATCTTTGGGAAACAGACAGTAAAAATTCTAAAAACTCCTCACACTATACCTCCTGTTGATAAGAGAATGGACAAGAGGTACACATTGTCAGGCTCTGATACGGAGTTCCTTACACAATGCAGCCATGTTGGGAGTAATGCAGGCTGCAGCCTTGACAAGGCAAATATCCCTTGGCCTCACACCCCTGACAAGGACTTCAGGAGGATTGATGCCATGGCAAAGAAACAGTACATGGCAGCATCCTTGGGACTCAGACAGGCAAATTATATGGCTTATGTTGCTAGATACCAGAAATCCAGATGGGATACTGTTATGGCTCTAGCAAAACAGGTCCCTGGCCAGCTTGCCAAGGAGCTGGAGCAGGTGGCTGCTGATGGTATTGAGGCATCTAAGGTGCAATTCCATGCTGCAGTGGACTCTAATGATGTGTCATCAAGAGCCATGGCTACATCTGTGGCACTGCAGAATGGCTTGGCTCAGATGTACTAGCCTGTCACAGGATACCCAGACTAAGGCCATGGATCTTCCTGTTTGGGTAATTTCTGTTTGGGGAGCAGACAGAGAATTACATGAAGAAAATGGATGAGTATAGGATCACCTATAGGAGTGCACAGGCCAAGGAAAGGCAGGCCACCTCCTCAAAGGCAGCTTTCCAGGGGCAGGGTCAGGCCTTTCATAGGCCTTTTACCAAGCCCAGGCCTCCTCTTCAGCTTATGCCCAGAGGGGTTCTTTAGAGGAGAGGCAGATGGGGTACAAGCAGGCCTGCTTCCACCCCTCAGCCTAAAGCCCCTGCCAAGCAGGCACCCTGATGGGGTGGCCAGGGCCGATTCTCAACTACCTGTAGGGCAGGCTGGCTTATTTTGTCCAGGACCAGAAGTCTCTGACATCAGACTAGTGGGTCCTGGAAGTAGTAAGCTAGGGACTGGTTCTCGCTTCAAAACGTTTCCAAAGATGAGAACCAGATCCTTTCCACCTGCAAATCCACCAGAGGCACTTGCCCTAGAGGCAGAGGTCTCTTCCTCCTGGCTGTCAGAGCTGTGGAAAGGTTTCACCCCTACACCAGGGCAAATGGTTGTACTCCAGGTACTTCCTTACCCCAAAAAGACAGGAGAATGGGGCCCATCCTGGATCTCAGATACTTAAACAAGCACCTTTTAAAACCAAAATTCAAAATGGTGACTCTGGGAATTATTGTACCCTCTCTAAGGCCAGGGACTGGCTAGCGCCCTGGACCTCAAGGATGCCTACTTCCATATTCTCATCAGAAGCTCCCATCGAAAGTACCTCAGGTTCGAGCTGCCCTCAGGCCATTACCAGTTCAGAGCAATGCCCTTGGCCTCACCTCTGCTCCAAGGGTATTCACAAAATGCCTGGCAGTAGCAGTTGCCCACCTAAGAAGGCAAAAATTGCCATCTTCTCTTACCTGGACGACTGGCTCATAGTAGGCCAGTCTCCAGACCAAGTCAAGTTACATCTTCAGATAACTCAGCAACTGCTTCCCTCTTTAGGTTTCCTTCTGAATCTTCCAAAGTCAGTTCTAGAGCCTGTCCAGCTCCTCACCTTCATAGGCGAGAACTGAACACAGAGGAAGCCAGAGCCTTCCTTCCTTCTTTGGACAGGGCAAGGACCCTGGTCTCTCTGGCCTCCTCTTTCACCCTGCAGGTCTCTTGACCAGCAAGGCATTTCTTCAAGCTCCTAGGGCACATGGCTGCTTCTACAGCAGTAGTGCAAGGAGCCAGATTTCAGATGAGGGACATCCAGTTCCATTTGAGAGCCTTTTGGTCTCAAAGAAAGGACCTCTCTAACCAAATTGATCCCAGTGACTCAACCCTGATCCAAGCCCTACAATGGTGGCAGAATCAGAGCAATCTGAGACAGGGGTTCCTTTGTCACTCAGTCTCACTCTTTAATCCTTACTACAGATGCATCCCTCTTGGGGTGGGGAGCTCACATGGGCGACTCACTACTCAGGGACTGTGGTCCCCTCAGGAATCCTTGCTCCACATCAACCTGTTGGAGCTCAGAGCAGTTTTCTAGCACTTCAAGCTTTTTCCAAATCTGTTCAGAACAGAGTTCTACAGGTCAGAACAGACACCACCACTACAATGTGGTACATCAACAAGCAAAGAGGCACTCAGTCACGGCCTTGTGCACCAAAGCAATGAAGTTGTGGTCTCTGGCTTATTCCCTGAACACCTCCCTTACGGCAGTTCACCTCCCAGGCAAGGACAATGTCCTGGCAGATGCTCTCAGCAGGATTTCCAGGGCCATCACGAATGGTCACTGGATCCTGGTCCTGGAGGTAATATTTGCCAGGTGGGGCACCCCGCAGATAGATCTTTTTGCAGTCCCAATCACCAACTTCCTTTTTGCTGCAGGCCCCCAGTGTTGGGCTCAGTCCCTCTGGATGCCTTAGTTCTCAATGGGAAGGAAGTTTCTATGCTTCCTTCCCTCTCCTGTTCAAAGTGTTAGTCAAAATCAGATCTCAATCCTGCAAAGTGATTCTGATTGCTCCAGATTGGCCAGACAACCTGGTATCCACTCCTACTGTCCTTAGCAGTCCATCTTCCCTGTGTCTTCCCAGGAATCACAATCTGTTAACCTGTGCTCAGGAAGGGTTTGGTACCAACCTCAAATCTCTCAATCTCAAGGCCTGGCTCCTGAAGAGTTAGAATTTGCTGATCTACACCTCTCCCAAGGTGTATGGATATATTGAAGGCTTCTAGGAAGCCTTCCACCAGGGCTACTTACAATTCCAAATGGAAGAGGTTTTCCATATGGTGCTCTGGGAATATATTTCCCAGAATCTGCTGATTTACCCACAGTCCTGGATTATATGGTCCATTTGAATTCTTTGGAGCTCAGACCAGCTACCCTAAAAGTGCATTTGGCAGCTGTGTCTGCTTTCATTTCAGCAGGTAAACCCTCTTCTTTCAGCTCATCCTGTATTCTCTTAAGTTTTTAAGGGATTGCTTCACACCAACCCTCCATTCAGGGACGCTGCCCTGTCTGGGATTTTAATGTTTGCATTGCTCAGCTTATGCAACTTCCTTTGAGCCCTTGTCTTCAGCAGAGCTCAAGTATTTGACTTGGAAGACTGTGTTTCTGGTAGCCATCACTTCTGCCAGACGCATAAGTGAATTACAAGCTTTGTCAGTGGAGCCTGATTTTATCTCCTTTCATAGAGATAAGGTGGTCCTCAGGACTAACAAGAAGTTCTTGCCTAAGGTGGTTTCAGATTTCCACCTTAATCAATCTATTTCTCTTCCAGTGTACTTCACTGACCATTCCTCCTCTGGCGAGAGGAGGCTGCACAGCTAGATGTGAAGAGAGCCCTTAGTTACTACATAGAGCGTACCTAGGGTCACAGGTTTGACTCCCTCCAACTATTCCTCACTTATGGTGAGGTTGGCAAAGGAAACCTGCCACTAAAAGATCCATTGCCAGGTGGATTGTCTCTTGTATCCAATTCTGTTATGAAAAGCTGGGTAAGGCTCCTCCCTCAGGCCTGAGGGCTCACTCTACCAGAGGTACAGCTGCTTCCTGGCTGCTGCCAGGGACATCCCCATTCTAGAGATTTGTCAAGCAGCTACCTGGAAAACAGTTCACACTTTTACCAAGCATTACTCTGGATACCCAGGCTAGGAGTGATGCTCGGTTTGGCACAGCTGTGCTTCAGAGCCTATTTCCTAAGTAAGTTCTGTCCTCCTCCATGGATGTACTGCTGTGTAGTCTGTATATGTCATAACATAGCAAGACTTCATGTTGTTTGAAGAAAAATTACTCACCTTAGTAATGTTGTTTCTTCTAATGGAGTCTTGCTATAATATGACCTCCCCTGCCTGCCCCTCTCAGAACCTCTGTTTTTGGGATGGGGTGGGCAGGCAGTGTTGGCACTTAGTAGATGCCCACCTTGTTTTTTCAATCCTCCCTTTTGGGGTGACGGTGTTATGTGTTTCATTTTTGGGTCTCCTGACTTGAGTCTTTGTTTTGGGACCAAAAATGTGTTGTTATATTTAGTAGCCAGTTGGCTAGTGTAGGTTTACAGCTTCCACACAGGACCTTAGTGAGTTTAGCTCGTAAAGATCTGACAGTTTGAGTTTGAAGAACAACAGACAGAGTTTTCAACTGAGCTCGAGCTCAGCTGCCCATGCCTGGCATGGAAAGTTAACTCTTTCACCTCCAGAGCAGTTTGAAGGTTGGGACTCACTGCATATGTCATAATATAGCAAGACTGCTAGAAGAAACAACATTACTAAGGTGAGTAATTTTTCTTCTGCTCCATCATAGTCATCATCCTGTTCAAAATCCCTCCTCCTCAAATTTCGATTCATAAAATCTTCAGGGGCATATTCCTGAACAGGTGGAACTGACCAAACCGAGCCCTAGCCACCGGAGCCGGATCGGACAGAACCGCGAAGCAATTCAACAATCCGAATTGCTCGGCAATCTCATCAGTGGTGGAACATGAACCTCTGGATTCGAACCGGCTGATTTGTCTTGTCTTTTCCTTTTGTAGGAACCGATCCTCAGGATCAGTCTCCTCTTGCCCAAAGAAGTAACGCCCTGGTCAGAGGGCACCTTCTGGTTCAGTTGAACAGAACCCGGCTGGCCATCTGGGTCAGCGGACCTCTTGGTCTCTTTTCCCTAAGTCTACCTAATCTCTTTTCCAGGGTAGACTTAGGAACATTTTGCAAATTTGGCAGTCTGTATTGAGGTGTTCAAACCAGACAATAAACACAGGTAGTGTGGGGTTGGCCTTAGCAAAGACTTCCCCACACTCACTGCAGTGTTGAAACCCAGTGGGCCGGTTTTCTTGGGTTTCTCAGGCATGGCCAACCTACCCAAACTTACTACCGCACACCGGCAGCATGAGCAAGACTCCTTATCGGTTCCTAACCATGTCACGGGTATTGGAAAAAAGCGTTTTAAATACATTTTTTTTTTTTAGAACCGATAAGGACCAGTAACCACACACTAAAGTAAAGTACAAGAAATCAATTTAAAGGATCGGTTCAGCCAAACCGATCGAACAAACTTACAATTTCCACACAATAATCAGAAACAACTATCTAGTACTCACGGTACCGCAGACAGAGCCTGAACCGACGATGCAGAATAAATTGAATAATTTCGGTTTAAAACCGACACTTTAACCGACTTTTGAACCGAGCTGAAGGAGAAATTCCGGAGTGACTGTTAGCGAGAAGTAAAGAATCTGACGGTTGGATTGCAAGGGCTGCAGACAGAGACCTCAACCGAGCTCGAGCTCAACGCTCTATGTTCTGTATAGAAATTTAACCGTGATGTTCTCCGGGCAGTTTAAAGGCTGGAGCTAACTGCAGTTTGTCAGAATACAGCAAGACTTCATGTTGTTTGAAAACAAGAAGAACCCAATTTACAAACAATAGTGCCTGATTGTGGCACCTATATACTAGGTCAGAAAAACATTCCCAGGAATGCAGAGGGTACTAGTTCTTGAAAGGGACACAGGGTGGGAAGTATGAACACCTGAGTATCACTAGGAAGAAACAAGATTACTATGGCAAGTAATTTTTCTTCTAACCCCAGTAATACTCAGGTATTCATAACTTCTGTAGACTCTGAAGCAGTACCTTTGGAGGTGGGCAGAACCTACTTTGGAAACAGACTCTGCAGGATTGCCGTACCAAACCTGGCATCACTCCCTGGACAGGATGTCCAAACTGTAATGCTTTGTAAAGGTGTGTACTGTTTTCCAGGTAGCTGCTTTACAGATGTCCACTAATGGAACATTCCTGGCAGCGGCTAAAGTAGCAGCTGTGCCCTTTTGAATGGGCCCTCAACCCTGTTGGGGTTCCTTCCAGCTTTAGAGTAGCAAAACTGGATGCTATGTACTATCCAGCGAGAAATTGACCTTTTAGATGCTGGGTTACCATTTCACACATCCCATAAGTCAGGAACAGCTGTTTTCTGTCCTGCCTATGGTCCTTAGTGGCTGACATGTAGTAACTAAGACCTCTTAACATCCAAACTGTGGAGTCTCCTTTCACCAGAAGTGGAGTGGAGTGCTCAGAGAAAAGACAGGTAAGGAAATGGTTTGGTTCAAGTGGAAATCAGAAACCACTTTAGGAAGAAATTTCCTGTTTGTTCTCAGGGCCACTTTGTCCTTGTGGAAGGAGATATAGTCCTGATCTATGAAAGAGCCTGGAGCTCGCTGATCCTTCTAGCTGAAGTCACTGCCACTAGTAAAACTGTTTTCCATGTGACATATTTTAGATGAGCTGAAACGTGGACTCGAAGGGGACCCCACAAGTTTGGCTATATACACATTGAGGTCCCATGCTGGCACTGGTTCCCTGTGAGGGGGTGCAAATGGGAAAGACCCTTAAAGAACCTCTTAAAGATGGGGTCTGAGGCTAGAGAAATTCTATGCCTGGCTGAAATGTAAGCAAATGCTGCAGCCAAATATACTTTCAAGGTACTGAGTTGAAGGCCCAAAGAATGCAAATAAGTAAGAAAGATAATCCAGCATGGCTGGTACCCCAGCCTGTTGGCACAATATTCTGGTGGAACACCAAATATAAAACCTTTTCCATTTTGCAGCATAGGTTTTCTTAGTGGAGGGCTTCCTGTAACCCCTCAAAATGTTCAAGAGACCTTCAGAAAGGTTTAGGCCTGCATATTCTAGGTCCTCAAGAGCCAGGCCTTGAGCCTGAGGGAGTTGAGGTTCGGCACAGGAGCCTCCCGTGATTGGAGGTTAACAGGTTGTGCCTCCTGGGAAGGTATATTGGTTCGCCACAGAGGGTCTCTTTTTCTGGCACCAATGAGCTCTTAGGTGAAACTGGATGTCCCTTATCTGGAATCTGATCCCAGTACTGTGCCAGTGGCAGCTGCCATGTGGCCCAAGAGCTGAAGAAACTGCCTTGCAGTTTTTGATTTGTTCAGGATAAATATGCCTGCTAGCTGCTGGATGCTAATTGCCCTGTCTAGGGCAGGTATGCCCTGCCCTGCAGGTATTTAACTCTGCTCCCTATGAACTGCAATACCCGAGTTGGTCGAAGGACCGACTTTCTTAGATTTATCAGGACTCCAAGAGTTCTTGAGTGAGTTGCAGCTGCTCCTGATGTGATTTTCCTACCACCAGCCAGTCATCTAGGTATGGTAAGACTGTGACACCCTGCTTTCGAAAGTGTGTGGCTACCACTGCCAGGCACTTTGTGAACACCCTTGGTGCTGAAGTGAGACTGAATGTCAGGGTTGAGAATTGATAGTGACCTGAAGGAGTCTGAACGAGGTATTTTCTGTGAGATTCCTTTCTGAGGATATGGAAATAGGCATCTTGTATCGTCCAGTGAGGCCAACCAGTCTCCTTTTGGAGGGTTGGCAAGATCAGAGTCAAAGTTACCATTTTGAACTTTGGTTTTGTTAGGTATCTTTTAAGACTCGAGATCTAAGATGGGCCGCCACTTTCCACTTTTCTTTGTGGTAAGAAAGTATCTTGAATAAATCCCTTTAAGTTGGTTGGCACTGGTTCCACTGCTTGAAACATAGAAGTTGGCCGGCAGATAAGGACCGCAAGGCCCATCCAGTCTGCCCATTTCTTTTTTTACCTTATGAATGTGCCATCGGCCTTTGCTCTATCAATGGCCTATCTATTCATACTGCCTGTATTGCTCTCTTATGCCTATCCCATGCCTGTTTGAAGCCCTGCACTGTATTCATATCCACCACTTCCTGAGGTAGGCCATTCCATGCATCCACCACCCTTTCTGTGAAAAAGAACTTCCTCACATTACCCCTTATTGGCCTCCTCTAATTTCATGCTGTGTCCTCTTGTCCTGCTATTTTCTTATATTGAAACATGTTAGACTCTTTCACCTTATTAATGCCCTTAAGGTGTTTGAATATTTTGATCGTATCTACCTCTCTCCCTCCTTTGCTCTAGGGTATACATATGGAGCTCCGTTAATCTGTCCTCATATGTTTTCTGATCCAGTCCCTGCACCATTTGGCTTGCCTTCTCTGGACTGCCTCAATCTGGTTAATGTCCTTGCAAAGGTGTAGCCTCCAGTACTGCACGCAGTACTCCAGATGGAGCCTAACTAGTGTCTTTTAAAGAGGGACTATTACCTCCTCTTACCACTTGTGATACCCCTACTAATACACCCCAACATCCCCTTGAGACTAGAGCAGTTTTTGAACATCTGCTTCCAGGAGTTTCTCACTACATTTGAGGATGGCTTGAAAGCTCGAGTTCTTAAGGGAGGAAGGGATCTGAAAGTTAGAAACAGTCCCTGACTCACTACCTCCAGGACCCACTTGTCTGTGGTGTTTTCCCAGAGGTGTGAAAAGTGAGCCAGTCTGCCTCCTACGGGCAGTAGGGAGGCAGACTGCACAGACACATCAGGGTGCCTGCTTTGCTTGAGGCTGAGAACCACGCCTGGAGCCCCTTCTGCCCCCACCTCTGAGGTATCCTTCTGTGGGTACTGCTAGTATGGGTCGTAGCCGTGGCCTGGAAAAAGAACCTGCTTTGAAAGGATCTACCCTGCCTCCCTTCCATAGGGTCTAGTGGATGGGGAAGCTTTCTCTTTGCAGAGTTGCTTCTGTAGGTGGCCTTATACTCATCCACTTTTTCATGTAAGCCTCTGTCATTTGCCCAAAGAGGAATTTTCCTCTAATGGGAAATCTAGTGCCTTGGCCTGTGTATCCTGGGTAGGGTGTGTGGCTCTTAACCAAGCATACCTTCTCTGAGCAACAGTGTTTGCCACCCTGGCAGCTGTGTCATTCAAATCAGCAGCCATTTGGAATTGATATGTGGCTGCTTCCAGACCAAATAAACAGGTTACTCACCTGTAACAGAAGTTCTAGGAATAGTATATATTGTTCATCCACATACTGGCAGGTTCCTTGCCGCTTTAAATCTTGGGAAGGTCTTCAAGCTGGCTCCTCCCACCCACCGGGTGATAAAACTCTCGGCTCCACCCCATGACGCCAGATCTAGCCGCTGGAAGCCAAATTGTACATCAAGCCGGAGGTTAGGTGGGTTGGTGATGAACAACATATACCATTCCTAGAACTCCTGTTACAGGTGAGTAACCTGTATTTCTAGGACATGGATATGTTGTTCAATCCACACTTACTGGCAGACTCCTAGCAGTTCTCTGAGGAGGAGGCAAAACATATGCCCTCTACTTGGGAAATAAGGACTGGAGAACAGAGGTTCCAAAACCAGCATCCCGGTGACTCAAGGTCGATGTGGTAGTGGGTAATGAAGGTGTGTGCTGACTTCCAGGTAGCAGCCCTGCAGATTTCCTGGATAGGAAGTCTCTGGAAGCAGCCACCGTCTGTGACATGGCGGGTGGAATGAGCTCTTATCCTTTGGGAGACTCCATGCCTGCCAACCTATAGAGAGCTCTATGCAGGAGGTGACCCACCTACCTATTCAAGCTTGCTGTAGGTCTGCCAGGTGCGGCTTCAGCATAGGTGACAAACAGCTGGTGAACCTCTCCCGAACTTCAGCCATCCACTCCTTATAGTAAGAGAGCACTCTTCTAGGGTCCAAAGTATGGAGCCTATATTCGGCCTCCGAGGTGTGATTGGAGTAGAACACCGGCAGAATCAACACCTGGTTAAGGTGAAACTCCGACACCACCTTTGGAAGGAATTTCGGGAGGGTGCAGGACAACCTTGTCCCTGTGAAAGACCAGATAGGAGACTCGATGGAAGCGCCTGGAGCTCTCCCATCCTTCTGGCTGACGTGATAGCCACCAAGAAGGCGGTGTTCCACGACAGGTGAGAGATGTCACACCTGTGCATCGGTTCGAATGGCTTGCCCATGAGCTTAGTCAATACCAGCAGTAGATCCCACGGAGGTGGAGGTTCTGCACCGGAGGATATGTGATCAAGGCCTTTGAAAAGCACCCGACCACCTTCTTCCTCGCCACCGACTGCTTGCGGCCCGTGCCAGGTAAGCAGAGATGGCTGCCAGGGTGCACCTTAGGGTCGATGACCAAAGCCCTAGCTGAGAAAGGACCTCAGGTAGTCCAGGATGCTAGCCAGGGAACAGGAAGAAGGGTCCAACCCTTGTCCTGACACCAAATGGAGAATCTTTTCCATTTGAAGGCGTAGCATTTTCTGGTCGACTCCTTACAGGATGCCTCAACAACGTTGAGGACCTCGTCGGAAAGACCCAAGGCCTGGAACTCTAGCTGCTCAGGAACCAGGCTGTCAGGTGCAGGGATTGAAGGTCCGGGTGGAGAACCTTCCCTAGTTGACTGAGATCAGGTCCCGGTGGGCTGGAAGCTGCCTCGGGAGCCTGGAACCGAGGTGAGGAGATCTGGATACCAGAACTGGCGGGCCAGTCTGGGGCTACCAGAATCACCTGTGCCTTGTCCTTCCTCGCCTTGAGAAGCACTTTGTGGATCAAGGGAAATGGGAGAAAGGCACAGAAGAGGCCGGGTCCACGCCTTGAGAAGACATCCGCTGCAGCAAGCCCTGCTGAGGGGCAGGCATGAAACAGCCTCAGCTTCACATTCTCCCTGGAGAAAACAGGTCCACCTGAGGTGTGCCCCAGTGGGAGAACAGATTGTACTACCTCTGGCAGGAGAGACCACTCATGAGATGCAGCACCTATCCGGCTTAGGGCATTGGCCAGAGTGTTGGAGACTCCTGCCACATGGATGGCTAGGAGATCCGCCTCCAGTCTGCTCATGAGAGACCAAGTGCGGAGAGCTTCCTTGCACAGAGGCAAGGCGCATCCCGCCCTGGCCAGTTTAGGTAGTACATGGTTGTGGTACTGTCCGTCTGGACCTGGACCACTTGACCCTGTACAAGCGGAGGCGGTGAGGAGGCTAGTCAGACCGCTTGAAGCACCAGCAGGCTGATGTGGCATCGAGACTCCTGAGGGGACCAGAGGCCATGCACTCAAGCTCCCCAGATGGGCACCCCAACCCATCAGAGAGGTATCAGTCGTTAGAGTGACCGTCGGCTCTGGGCGGACGAACAGGATACCCTCCTGCTGATGAGCGGAATGACCCACCACTGAGGCGTTCCCCATCTCCTGGGTCACTATCACTGGCTGGTCCAGAGGACCGGAGCACTGGCAGGCCAGCCCCACTGAAGGGGACGATGTGCCAGTGGGCCCAGCAGACCACGCTGGTGCAAGCCACCATGAGGCCCAGGAGGTGCAGGAAGTCCGGGCAGGCGCAATTGCCCAACCAGAAATGACTGGGCAAAGAAGGAAAGAACTCGGCCCTGTCCAGCCAGGAGCCGTGCTCTGGCTCTCGAAGAGTCGAGCTCTGCCCGATGAACTGAATCACCTGCGTTGGCACGAGTTCCAATTTGGCCTCGTTGATGAGGAGGCCAATCTGAGACAGACCTGGAGGCCAGATCCCTGGACCGCTCCACCTCCAGTGTGGAGGGGCTGCAATCAGCCAGTCATACAGGTAAGGTACTTCAAACACCATGAAGTCTTGCTTATATTAGGACTTATGCAGTATGCCCATGGCTTTGAACTGCCCCGAGATGAAATAGTTAACTCCAGAGTAATCTGGAGTTCCAGCGAGGCGCTATTCAAAGCTCTATCTGGGTTGTTTGAACCCAAACTGTAAGATTCTTTACTCCGCTTCACTGAACAGACGCTCCGGAGACCAGCTCCTTCAGTTTGGTTCGTTTGCAGTTTAAAAGTAATTTTATCGGTTCATTGAACCGGAAAGTGTTAAATTTACACGAGTTTTCGGTTTGAAGCTCTATCTGGTAACCGTAAGTAAAAGAAAATTAGTCTGTGTGGAAACTCATTATCGGTTCACTCTGAACCGATCGGTTTCTTTAAAACTCATTTTCTTTGCATTTAGAGTAGTACCGGTTCTTATCGGTCCTAAAAAACCTAGTATTTTAAATTGTTTTTTCTATACCCGTGACACGGTTAGGGACCGATAAGGGTGTCTTGTCCTGGCAAGGCGGAAAAAAGGACAAGTTTGGTTAGGCTGGCATTATGTCTGAGAAACCCAAAAGAAAACGGCCCACTGGGTTTCAACACTGTGATGTCTGTGGGAAGCCTTGCCAAGGCTGACCCACACCCACTGTGTCTATTGTCTGGGGCTGACCACCTCCTGTCAGACTGCCAGGTGTGTAAGAATTTCCTGCAGCCACCCTGGAAAAGAGATTGGGCAGGCTCAGGGACGAGGCCAAAAGTCCGCTGACCCAGATGGCCAGCCCGGTCCAGCTCTGGCTGGACCAGGGAGTGCCCTCTGACCAGGGCGTGACTTCCTGGCAAAGAAAGGCTGGTCCTGAGGAACCAGTCAAAGTAAAAGACAAAGAAATCAGCTAGTGGAGTCCAGTTTTCTCTCCTTCTGCTGTAGAAATAGCTAAAGCCATACAAATTGTCCAGTCTTTGTCTCAGGGACTTGTTGAACCCTCTCTGGTTGGAAAAAGGGGTCTCATTCAGGTCCAGTGGTTCAGGATTATGATGTTGAGGATTTTATGAACCACAGGAGGGAGGAGATTTTGATGATTGTAATTGTGATTGGGAAGGTCTGGAAGTGCCAATAGAACCGCACATTTCTCCAGACAGACCATTTGAGTCTCCCCTTTGTTGTCTGAGTCCCCTCTCATTTCAGATTTTATAAGAAAGTAGCAGAAACTCTCCAGCTCCCTTAGAAGAGGCTGTGGATGAGCAAGAGGAGCCTGACTATGTGGAAATGATGGATATTCCAGAGGCTAGAAGGTTGTTCATTCCTTTGCATAAGTCATTTAGGAGGCAAACCACTAAGATTTAAAAATCCTTTTCTGTCTCTCCTGTAGATAAAAAATGGACAGAAGGTATACTTTGTCAGGCCCTAATACAGACTTCCTTACTGAGCAGTGTAGTCATGTAGGTGTTGTTCAAGCTGCAGCCTGTGACAAGGCTAATATTCCCTGGCTTCCATCCTCCTGATAAAGATTCCAGGAAGATTGATGCCATGGCGAAAAACAGTATGTGGCAGCTTCTTTGGGACTCAGACAAGCTAATTATATGGCTTATGTGGCTAGATATCAGAAATCTAGATGGGACACTATATTGCAGTTGGCCAAGCAGGCTCCAGGGCCGCTGGCTAGTGAGTTGGACCAGGTGGCTGCTGATGGCATTGAAGCCTCCTAAAGTTCAATTTCATGCTGCTGTTGATGTTAATAATGTTTCTCTAGGGTCATGGCCACTTCTGTAGCTCTCCGTGAGGTTGGCATGGCTCAGATGCACTAATCTGTCCCAAGATACCCAGTCAAAGGCTATAGATTTTCCTGTCATAGGAAATTCTCTGTTTGGAGAACAAACAGAAAATTACATGAAAAGATGGATGAATACAGAACTACTTACAAAAGTGCCCAAGCTAAGGAGAGGCATGCCACTCACAAAGGCATGCCTCCAGGGGTAGGGCAGGCCTTCCATAGGCCCTTTACAATTCCAGGCATCCTCTGCTTTTGCGCAGAGAGGATTTTCAGAGGCAGAGGCAGGCAGGGCACAGGCAGGCCCTCTCCCTCTCCCCAACCTAAAGCTGCTCCTGCCAAGCAGGCACCCTGACAGGGGTGTCTGGGGCCGACTCTCCTGTACCGGTGGGGCAGACTGGCTTATTTCTGCCAGAACTGGTTGTCCCTAACCTCGGACAAATGGGTTCTGGGTGGTAAGCCAAGGCCTGGTTCTCAGCTTCAAACAGTTTCCCAAGATGAGAGCCAGACTCTTTCCCCTTCAGAGTCTTTAGAAACCCTTGCACTAGAAGCGGAGGTTTCTTCTCTTTTGGACTGCAAAGCAGTGGAAAGGTCCCCTCTTGCCACCAGAGGCAGGGCCTTACTCAAGGTACTTCCTGACCCCCAAAAGACAGGAGACTGGCGGCCCATCTTGGATTTAAGATTTCTGAACAAGCATCTTGTAAAACCAAAGTTCAAAATGCTAACTTTGGTAATGATTTTACCATCCTTGAGACCAGGGACTGGTTAGCTTCCTGGACCTCAAGGGCGCCTATTCCATATCCTAATCAGGGCCTCTCACCGAAAGTACCTCAGGTTCGAACTACCCTCTGGCCACTACCAGTTCAGGGCAATGCCCTTCGGACTCACTTCTGCTCAAGAGTTTTCACAAAATGTCTAGCTGTAGTAGTGGCCCACCTAAGAAGACAAGGGGTAGCTGTGTTTCCCTACTTGACTGACTGGCTCATTGTGGGTCAGTCACCAGAGCAGGTAAAATCCCACTTGCAAATCACTCAGGAACTCCTCACCTTTCTGGGGTTCCCTGTTGAATGTTCCAAAGTCAGTTCTCGAACCAGTTCAGGTACTAACTTTTATAGGTGCAGAGCTGAACACAAAGTTAGCCAGGCATTCCTCCCTCCCGAAAGAGTGGACAAAATTATTGCCCTGGCATCTTCTTTCACCCTGCAGGTCTCTCGACCAGCAAGGCACTTTCTACAACTCCTAGGGCACATGGCTGCTTCTACAGCTGTTGTGCCAGGAGCGAGATTCAGATGAGGGACATTCAGTTCCACTTGAGGTCCCATTGGTCTCAAAGGAGGGACCCCTTACCAAATTGGTCCCAGTGACCAAGACCTTGATCCTAGCTCTTCAATGGTGGCTGGATCAAAGCAACCTGTCCACAGGGGTCCCATTCCTACCTGTTCTTCATTCCTCACCCTCACCACGGGCGTCCTTGCTGGGTTGGGGGCTCACCTCGACCTTTCAACTCAGGGAGTTTGGTCCCCTCAGGAATCTCTGCTTCACATCAATCTACTGGAGCTCAGAGCTGTCTTCCTAGCTCTCCAGGTTTTCAGAAACTGTCCAGAACAAGGTTGTTCAAGTCAGGACAGACAATACCACAACAATGTGGTACATCAACAACAGGGGCACTCGGCTTCAGCCTTGTGCACCAAGCAATGAAGTTGTGGTCTCTGGCCTACTCCCTGAACACCTCTCTCTTAGCGGTTCACCTCCCAGGGAAGGACAATGTCCTAGCGGGCGCCCATCAGCAGGATTTCTCAGAGCCCATCACGAATGGGCTCTGAACCCTCAAGTGCTGGGGTCGGTCCTTGCCAGTTGGGGCACCCTCAGATAGATCTCTTCAGCCCCAGACAACCACCAACTTCCCTGTTTTGCTGCAGGCTCCCAGTTCTGGGATCAGTCCTCTGGATGCCTTTCAGACTGAATTGGGAGGAAAGTTCCTCTATGCTTTCCCTCCGTTCCCCTCTCTTCAAGGTACTGGTGAAAATCAGAACTCAGCCTTGCAGAGTGATTCTGATTGCTCCAGACTGGGCCAAGCAGCCTTGGTACCTCTTCTTCTGTCCCTCTCATTCCGCCCTCCCTGACCTTGCCCAGGACCCACGACCTACTGACCTGTGCACAGGGAGAGTGTGGTATCCGGACCTCAATTCCCTTCACCTCAAGGCCTGGTTCTTGAGGAGTTAGAATTAGCTGATTTACACTTTCTCAAGGTGTCCTGGATATTTTGAAGCTTCTAGGAAGCCTTCCACTAAAGCCACTTATAATTCTAAATGGAAGAGATTCTCATTTTGGTGTTCTGAGAGGCAGATCACCCCAGAATCTGCTGACCTGCCTATTTTGTTGGACTATTTGGTCCACATAAATTCCTTAGGCCTCAAACCAGCTACCTTGAAGGTTCATTTGGCAGCTGTTTCTGTTTTTATTTCTGCAGGAAACCAGTTTCCTTTCCTCTCACCCTGTGTTTTCCAAGTTTTTCAAAGGGTTACTTCATACTAACCCTCCCTTTCGGGAACCTTCTCCTGCATGGGACCTGAATGTTTGCATTGCCCAGCTAATGCAACCCCTTGAGCCTCTGGTTTCGGCAGACCTCAAGTTTTTAATTTGGAAAACTGTTTTTCTAGTGGCTATCACTTCTGCTAGGCGTATAAGTGAATTACAGGCCTTGTCAGTGGAAAAGGATTTCATTTCTTTCCACAGAGATAAAGTGGTCCTCAGGACTAACAGAAAGTTTTACCTAAAGTGGTTTCAGATTTTCATCTTAACCAATCCATCTCTCTTCCAGTATTTTTACTGAGCACTCTTCTTCTGGTGAGAGAAGGCTGCACAGTTTGGACGTTAAAAGAGCTCTTAGCTACTATTTGGAACGTACCAAGGGTCACAGGTTCGAATCCCTCCAGCTCTTCCTTACCTATGGAGATGTGGGTAAGGGAGACCTGCTACTAGGAGGACAATCGCTAGGTGGATTGTCTTGTATCCAGTTCTGCTACCAAAACTGGGTGAGGCCTCCCTCAGGCCTGAGGGCTCATTCCACCAGGGGTACATGCATCTCTAGCGGCTGCTAGAGATATTCCCATTTTGGAAATCTGTCAAGCTGCCACCTGGAAGACAGTCCACACTTTCACTAAGCATTATTCTCTGGACGTCCAGTCCAGGAGAGATCTTCGCTTAACAGGCTGTGCTTCAGAGCCTATTCCCTAAGTAGGTTCTGACCTCCTCCATGGAGGTACACTGTATACATTGCATAAGTCCTAATATAAGCAAGACTTCATGGTGTTTGAAGAAAAATTACTCACCTAGTAATTGCTTTTCTTCTCATGGATCTTGCTATATTAGGACAACCCTCTCCTACCCCTCTCAGAATCCCTACTTGGGTATGGGGTTGACATTTGTGCAAGCACTGTGTCATGCCTTTTAGCTTCTAGCTCCCCTTTTTCTTCTCTTGGGTTAGGAACTAGATAATTTCTGTTTTTGTTAAGTGGTAGCTGGACCCCTCTCTGGACTTGAGTCTTTGGGCAGAGGGGCCTAGTAGTGATGGTCAAGGGTTATCCTAACAATAATAGGTAATATTGTTTTCATTATTGTTTGTTGTTGTGTTTTGTGGTTCTACTGTTAGTAGATAGCCAATGGTTAGTGTAGGGCTTTCCCACACAGACTTGCTATATTAGTTTAGCCTCGTAAAGAACTGACAGTTTGGGTTCAAACAACCCAGATAGAGCTTTGAATAGCGCCTCGCTGTGGAACTCAGATTACTCTGGGTTAACTATTTCATCTCCGGGGCAGTTCAAATCCATGGGCATACTGCATAAGTCCTAATATAGCAAGACTCCATGAGAAGAAAAGCAATTACTAAGGTGAGTAATTTTTCATCCGGACCCTTCAGTGCCGCGAGGAATGCTGTCACCACTGTCATGCATTTGGTGAAGACCCTGGGAGCTGGAGCGAGGTGGAAGAGCATGGCCCGGAACTCAGTAAAGGACCCCTCTGCCCTGAAGTAGAGGAATTGCTGGTGGATGGATGGATTGGGACGGAAAGAACATGTCCTGGAGATCCAAAGAACAGAACCACATGCCTCGTTCCAAGGATGGAATGATCTGAGCCAGAGTGACCATCCTGAAGATTCGAGACCTTAGGAACTTGTTCAGGTCACGTAGGTCTAGATGGGCGCCAGCCCCCTGTCTGTTTTGGGACCAGGAAATACCTGGACACAAACCCTGGGTCTGGTGGAGGATCTGCCACCTCCCTGATCACCTCCTTCTGGAGGAGCAGGGCAATGTCGGCTCGACAAGCCAACAGAGGAGGCTGTGAACCCTGGCCCCCGTGGGGGCAATGGCTTGATAGGGTGGGGCCTGCTCGGATTCCAGAGGCAGACCCTTTCCCCACTCAACTCACCCAGCGTCCATGGTGATATGGACCAGGCGGAAAGGAAGTGGCAGAGCCATCCTCCATGGGGGAACCGGGAGGAGTGACAAGGTTGAGGGTGACACCCCTCAACCAGTCACTAGACAGGCTTGGAGGAAGGACCGGCTGAGGGGCCCCTGGACCTTCCTCCGGCTTCCTGCTGGAGGAAGCAGCAGGCTCGGCTTTGGGGTGCCAAGGCAGCCTGCTGGCCCTGATGCTGGTGTTGCTGGGCGGACATGCTGCAGGGGCAGATGGCCGAAGGGTTTACGCTGCTGCTGCTGGCGGCCTTTGTCCTTCTGGGCAGGCGTGACCGAGTCCAAGGTGGCACTGAACTTCTCGATCCTCTGCAGATGACCCTCCAGCCCAGGACTGAACAAGTCGGTACCAGGAAGGAGCGCCTGCCAGCTTGTGCTGGGTATCCGCTGTGAAAGGGAGATCTGCAGCCAAGCTCTGCGGCGCATGGCCACTGCAGCCACTACTGACCGGGCACAAGAGTCTCCAATGTCTAAGGCAGTTTGAGCTGTTGCTTAGCCACTGCCCTTCCCAGATCCCACACCTGCTTGACCATAGTCTGGAGGTCAGCCAGGAGATGAGGAATCACCTCATCCAGGGAGCCCAAAGGGCATGGGAAAAGTGTGCCATCAGAATGGCCGAACTGGCCTGATGAAGGCCTAAGGAGGACGAGCATAGACTTCTATGAGAGTAGTCCAGTTTCTTGGACTCTTTATCGGGTGGCTTGTCCACGTCCGAGCATTCCGGAGCGCTGGAAAACACTGTCGGTCACAAGCTCCTCCGCTGAGGGGTGCTCGAGAATCCAGAGAGTGAACCAGTGAGAATGGTATACTTTCGGCCATCCTGGCGAAGGTGCTGGACAAGAAGCTGGCGCTGCCATAGCTCCAGAGCCAGGCCAACAATGGCTTTGGCCACCGGAAAGGCCTCCATGGGAGAATCCCTCGTCCAGTATCTCTGTGAGGGATACTTGGCCCGCTTTGAACGGGTTCAAGCTTCATCCCAGTAGATTATGAGATGAGCGAAGCATTCCCAGGAATGAGGATGGGCTCTTGTCCACGATTGACCCCCAGTGGACTCCAGGTCGAGGGCTTGGAGAACAGCAAGAAATCATTGTAAGACTCGAGGTCTGCAAACAGCTGCCAAGGGCCTGAGCCATACTCCACTTGCCGAGGCCGATCGGGAGTGAGGTGACCGACAACCGATGGGGCAACCCCTGACCCGACCGAGAATCCTTGGTCGATGCCCCAGTTTTAGGTTGCGGAGGCGGGTTCCACCATTAATGGTGGCGAGCTGGTTTCGCTGAACAACCAGTGCTGGCTTCGCCCTTGATTACAACGAGGGGTTATTTCGCCGCTCTGGTGACAGCCACTTAATGGACGGGAAGGCGATGGAGTCGGCTTGTTCCCGGTCAAAAGGAGCTGCTGCCACATCAGATCCTCATAGCGCCGACGCACTTGCACTGGAGCCCATCCTCAAGAGGACCTAAGACGAGGATGAGCAGCGCGCCGCTTCCTCTCAGTACTGAGACCGCCAATGTCGGCGGGATCGGGTGGACGAGAAGAGGTCTGAGACCGAGACCATCGGTGTTTCAGGGTGGGTCTGAGAGGGAGCGGGGAAACCGTCCTCCTCTGTTCGAGAACCTTAACCGGGACTCCAGCACAGGAGGCACAGGCAAGTCCTCAGTTTCCACCATGGGAACCGATGAAGAAGGGTTGTCTGCTTCTCCAGTCGACAGCCCGTCCGATGGGTCGATAAAATCTCGACTGCGGTGACAGGTGTCTCGGCCGGCTGACCTGGCGGGGACACCGTGAAACAGGACCTTAGCCGCAACATAAACTAAGTCGAGTGTCGACTATCCCGGGAAGGGACCTCTCCGCTCCCACGAACGCCGACGGTGGGACTTCCTTTGCAGTCCTTCCTCTTGGACCAAGAGGAATGTCTCAAGGGCCCTCTCCCTTGGTGGAGAGAGATTGACAAAGCTCCTTGAACGAGCCGTGAGGAGGAGCCCAAAAGAGCGGGATAAATGCTGCAACCAAAGTAGATGCAGCCTGGGCCGCCTCCTCCTTGAGGGCGATCATTTATTCAAGCTGTTCAGACGAAGCATGCAGCACGGGACACTGCCCAACGGGCCTCCTTCGATTTTACCGGAGGATAACATTTCTCAGGGCACCCAAGTTGTAATCTGGCAGCATGATCCTCAAGAACCTTGGCCGAGGACTTGCACAATTTGCAGGCCTGTGAATTGTCATCGAGCCCAGGCAGTAGACAACGACGTGGAGTGCGGATCAGTCCGGACATCTTCTTCCCACAGGGCACCGCTGAAATCTGGGAGTCGACTTGTCCATCGCTAGCTGCGAAAGAAGAAAAAGACCAAGTCTAGTAAACTTTAATGTAAGTTTCGGTCTTAACCAAGAGTTAGGATCCAGGCCTAAAACGAGAGCTTAAAGGAGGAAACCTGAGCTTCCAAGCGGTAAGGAAGATCTGGCATCATGGGCGGAGCTAGGAGTTTTATCACCCGGTGGGTGGAGGAGCCAGCTTGAAGACCTTCCGCAAGATTTAAAGCGCAAGGAACCTGCCAGTAAGTGTGGATTGAACAACATATCCATGTCCCTAGAAGTAGCTGTTTCAGCTAGGTCAGCTGAAATAGGAGACTGCACCTTATCTGACATAGCAAGGGCTGATTGCCAGAGAGATTTCTGGTATTGTGCAGCATAGGCCTGGAAGTTGGCCTGCCTGATGGCCAAAGAGGCCGAAAGGTAACTCTTTTGGGCCATGCCGTCAATTTTCCTTGAGTCCTTGTCTGGAGGATGGGAGGCTAGTGGAACCCCTGCCTTGTCACAGGCTGCCACTTGCACCACCCCTGGTGGTCAGGGGTGAGACTAAAATTCAGCACCCTGCCTTTCCAACTGATACTTTTATCCAACCTCTTATCCAGAAGTGGAGAAGTATTTGGTATATGCACTATCTTTGGGGCATCTTTTAAATAATTTGTTAATGGGAAGAAGAAGCTTTTAGTGGGTGTTAACCCCATTAATTCCATGTATTAAGTTTCATCTTCATGCTCAATAATTTCACTTGTGGGGATGTCTAATGCATCCACCATCCTTCTTACAAAGGTAAAGTGAGAGGAAAAATCCTCTGATGCCCTTGGAGGAGAGCCAAATTTTGTTCAGGGGAACCTCCGGTTCAATGGGGTCCCTTCCTCCTCCACATCAATATCCAGACACTCTTCTTGCTCAAAAGAGAAGACTGAGAGGAAGAGCCAGTCCGGCTGGAGTCTGAGGCAAAGGAGCAGTCAGCCCTTGTAAAGCCTGGATAACTACGAGGCCTGTGTAATCTCGCCAGCACGTAGCATTTTTTACTGCAGGCACAGAAGTCCTCAATTGCTTCTCAGCTGAGGGTTCTGTGTGTTTTGTCTTTAGATTTGTTAGAGGGAACGGAGAGTCAGCCGTTCAGCAAGCCTCTTAGGAGCTGCTTGTGTACCCATCTCAGGGGTGGCAGTTACAGATGTTGAAATCAAAATGGTTTCACTCACAGGAACAGAGGGTGTCGGCTGGTCAGAGCTTGAGGGACCCTTGAAACAGACATCTTTTCTTAAGCCTTTCAAGGCGCTTTTCCACTGTCTTTTCAGAAAAGTTTTACAAATATCACAGTCTGTTGTCAAATGTTCAAAGCCCAAACAGACAACACAAAGACTATGTTGTCTGCTTTGGCAAAAATCTCACCACAATTAGTACAAGGTTTGAAACTGGGTTCACCGGTTCTTCTTTTGGTTTTCAGACATTCTGAGTGAGAAAAAGAAAATATATGTAACCACTAAATAAGAAGTATTTTAAAACCTTATTTAAGCGCTACGTCGGTTCCTGAACAGAGAAAACCCTTATGGAACTGGGAACTGAACCAGAAATGAACTGGAGCTAGCAGTTCATGAACCGGGATTAGTGGTTCAAATTTAAATATAAAAACTTAAATAAAACTAATGGAGTTCCTTAGCCAGGGAACTCCAAAACACTAAAAAGCCGGTTCCCACTGGCTATACCGAACCAGGAGAAACTGAGAAAGAAATGATTTAATACTAAAACAACAGTTTAATAACAAAAGCACTAGCTAAAGCAGCAAAAGAAAAGGATACATAATATATATGTATTTTTATCAGTTTAACGATCAGGACTAGATGATGAGGAGAAGATCTCCGGGCTTCTGGTCTTGACAGGAGAAGAGTGAAATCTGAGGGTTTAGAACCAAGGCAGCATTTGAAAATAGCACATGCAAAGATTACATCATTTGCATAGCATTCCGCTCTCCGGCTGCTCAGTCTTAAAGGGACACTGCAGAAGTTATGAATACCTGAGTATTACTGGGGTTAGAACTGTAGTTCGCATCAAACTGACCGAACACTCATATCTAGCAATTTTTTAATGATACACCGACAGCAGCACTTTACTTATTAGTGGCCAACACTCTATCATTTATTAAAATCATCATTGGATGACTAGCTGCTTAGGGGATAGGTGGTAGTTGGCGGGGAGGTGGAGAAGTGCCAAAAATGATGGCGACCTCAACGTGAGGTTAGAAGTCAAGGGCAGCCAACAAGTAGGGGACTTTCACAGTCTGAGGACGGGGTGGGGGGGAGGAAGAAAATTAGTGCGTCCGAAAGTTGTCATTTCCAGGAGGTAGCAAGAAGATCAAAGTGGAGGGCTGACAATCTTAACATGAAGTAAGTGACTGAATAGCTTTTGTGATTCTCTGTTACAGGGTAACTAAAAGTATCTTTCTCATGGCAAAACGGAAGCTTTGTTGTGTTTTGGACCATACACTATATAGAACAGTGTATGGGAGCCCAAATACCGACAAGGCTGTCTTCAACCCTCGTGGTTACCCTGATAATTGTGGGACCTCTGGAGCTTCTCGCTCAAGGTCCTCAGTTGTCACAGTAACCACTCGGGTGGAGAAAGCCTTGTTGTGTATAGGCTCCCATACACTATCCTATATGTTATCATATGCTAATGTAGCTCTCGGGGATAGTGAGATTTCAACAACCAGAAAATGAAGACCCAAGTTATTTTTCCAGGGACTAGTATGAACAGTGAAAATAAACTAAAGCAATCTCATATATCCCTAACAGCTAAATGAAAAGAGATGTCTGTTGATAAGGAAACAAAATGTATAAGATGTGAAGGTGAAGTTTTCCTTTAAGGTAGACAGAAAGCCAACCACAAGGAAAATGTAATTCAAAACAGAAAATATACTCAATCTGGTGTGGGAAAATTTCCATTTAGTTGAGACTGCAAAGATTTCACTAATTTTGGATTATCTGTTACAATTAAAATCTCTTGGCCAGCTTCTTTCAAGATACAGTTGTCAGCCATTTCTGCATTTAGGCCCAGGGCCTCAACAGACTACAAATTCAAGGAAACTCTTAGCTCAGTCATTACTTCTCTCTTTGTAGTCTGACTGTAGACTGTACTTCTGGTTAACATAACTGCATATACATTAGTATCTAGAATAAAATGTTTAATTTCACCTGTTGAGTTACCCTATTAGGCTAAAAACAACACATCCCTTTACTCTGTACAATAATATGACTTGGTTTTCCTCTGAATCCAGATGCATTTCTTTTACTTTACCCAGTTTCAGATGTTTATTAACAAATTCCACATCCTATGTTTCAGTGGATTTTGTAAAACAATCTCTTGATGCAGTAGGTAAGCAAAAACAGAGCAGACTAGGTGGGCCAAGTGGTTCTTATCTGCATTCAAATTCTGTAACATTGGTATACACATCACTAGATCAACCCTGGGAAAGCAATGCAAATCAATTTTCTTGAAATCATCAGTTGGTCAAAAACCATACTTATTTAGAGCAATAAAACATTAGAATTCTCTCTTCACATAAACAAAATATTGAGTCAGATAAAGTTTATAAGCTGACATCCGTGACAAATGTCAGCGTGACCCTATATGTGGGCAGGCCCCAGCCGCCCTCCAGTTCTTTTCCCACTGTTGATCTGTGTATGTCGGACCTACTGCAGAAGCACTGCTACAGTTCGATCCACCATTTTGGAGGAGAATACATCTTCTGAATTTCTTTTATTTTTCACCGTTCCAGTAAATAATTTTTCATATGTCTTCTCTGGCGCCTTCTGAGTCTCATTCCTGTGTACGCAACTCCTGCATAAGGATGACCATTCCCTCTGCCTCTTCTGACTGGGCCCAAAGCACCAGACGAGGACTGTGAGGCCTGCTTGAGTTTCAATCAGACCTGCGGAAACACAGGCAGAAAGCCTCGAGGCCCACATTTTAAAGTTACAAATGGCATTGATGGAGAAGGAGTTGCAGAAGCTGTGGGTGCCTCTTCCTCCCAGTCATCGGACTTGCACCGACACGATAAAAGGAAGGACAAGGAGAAGCACAGGGCCAGGATAGGTCCCTTCCTCACCACAAGACCCTCCAAGGACTGCAGACTGATCAACGGCATTCTTCGGAAATGCACTCTTTGGACAAGCCTGCATTGACCTCCCAGGAGCAACCCATGGTCCCCGCCGCCACTGGTCATGCTGGTGGCAGTTGCCTCAACCCGAGTCTCAGACTTCAGCCACTCTTAGGCCACTAAAACCAAAGGGTCTAAGTCTGCTGGTGGTGTTGATAAGTCGCTCATCAGAGCCCCCGACAAGCATCCAGCCCAGGCTGATAAGTCAGCCCAGGGACTCTGGTGACTGCCAGCCATGGCTGATCAGTCAGACGTCGGATCTTCTAACACCTGCTTAGCCCAGGCACTTCTGTCTGGCCCTGATGGGGTCAATGTTGATCATCAGTGCCCGCTGTTGCTTCGACTGCAGAACCCTCGGGGTAGTTTTCTCCACTCAAGCCTCCTTGAGCCCCAGGAGCCAGAGTTAGAGGGGTCAGCCTGGCGATACCACTTCTGGGTCACAACCGGGCCTCAACACGATCCTCCCAGCAGACCCTCAGGACCCTTCATCACCGGCTCTCCCAGCAGGGCCCTCGCTCCTCCACCTCGCGGAAGGTCCTTCTGGATTGGCCAGGCTTACCCTCAAGTTCTTCTAACTCGCCTTTCAGGCCTCTTCAAGGTCCTCCGTCTGGCTCCTATGACTCCTTCGTCAGAGCCATCACTGGATTTTCTGACACACGGCTACCACACACCGCTATCATACCCCAGATACCTTCCACCTAGGTACCAGGCACCAGGACTCCCTTTGCTGGGGTATCCACCGCTGGGCTATGATCCTCACTACCATACACCAGGATATCCGCTGTCTGGGTACCAGAAGCCAGGATACCCGATGCTGGGCTGTGGCTCCAGTTTTCAGCCAGTCTACCAGCCTCCACCACCCCCACCTCTGCCTCCTCAACCTCAGGTGGACTTCAGGGCAATCCTCCAGTCTTGGTGGAAGGAGACTAAGTCTCAGTCTCCGAACTGGACAGTTGTCATCCAGTAGTGGCCTCTACTCAGGTGTGCCCGGCCCAGATGCATCGGTCCCCATCACCAGTTGAGTCCTGCCCTTCCACGTCAAGTCTGATGAAGGGTTCAGCTACCAGTGCTGACAAGGGTAGGCTCCCTATCCCCATTAAGAAGGTTCCTCATTCTGGGGTTCTGTCTCCAGTTCGGACTCAGATTTGGAGTCTGACTCCTCTTCCTCAGTCTCTGGCTGAGGCGCCTCCACCGGACAAGCCCAAGACTAAGGAGTCTCCAAGTCTCTCCAGAGGATCCTCCTTCATGGACCTCCTCAAAAGATTGCTGAGGCCTATGGTGGAAGACTGATGTTCAGGACCTAAAGGAAGAGGTTGGCCAAGCATTTGGATATACCTGACCTATCCCCAGTCCTCACGCCTCCCTGGTTGGAGCCTCATAAGGACTTAGCCTCTACCATTTGGTCAATGCCTTCATCCATTCGGATGTGGCCAAGAAGGTTCACAGGATTTACTGTACACCAGAAGGCAAGAACCACCTTAGCGTCTACCTAAAGCTTGACTCGGTAGTCATTAACGGGCACATGACAGATCCGCTAAACCTAATCATATGAGCACCTCTCCTCCTAATAAGGAGTCGAGGCTACTAGAGCACTTTGGTGAAAAATGTTATTCATCATCTACCTTGGCGTCGCGCACCCTAAACTATGTGGTGCACATGTTGGTGTACCATAAATCCCTCTTTCGCCAGGTAGAGCCTGTCATTGAGCCATACCAGACTCTGAGGCAAGGAACACCTCTGACTCCATTAGGTCAGCTAAAGTCGCCTGTCGCTACTCTCTGAGAGCGACTTACGACTCTGTTGACTCCTCGGCTAGGGACACAGCTACTGCCTTCTGTCTGAGGAGATATTCTTGGTTGAGAGTTTCTAGGCTGGCACCTGATGTCCAGGCTGCCATCCAAGATGCACCCTTCTGGGGTCCTGTCCTCTTTGGAGGGGATGCACAAGACATCATCACAAACCTCCAGAATAGGAGGAAGGCACTATGTTCAGTGCAAACTATGTACCATGCTGGCTATAAGCCAAGACAGCCTTTTGTCACCAACAGAGGCGGCAGATGAAACAGCAACAGACAAGATGTCAGCCCAAATGTCAGGCCCCCCTCAGCCACGGCCACCCCAGCCAAGAACCAGAGGGTTTCAGAGGCAGGCCTCCCCAACCCTCCCTCCGCCTCTTGACCATGGTCCGCCACCCCTCCTCCTCCTCTCCTTCAGTCGGAGGAACCAGTGGGCGAAAGATTCACCATTCATCTGGCAGGGTGGGAGGCAATTACTGCAGAATCGTGGGTCCTTCAACTAGTCTCTCAGGGCCACACACTGGAGTTTCTGGACAGACCCCAGACAACCTTCTGGGTCCATCCTTTTACCCAAGGGTGCACATTCCCATCGTCAGAGAAGAGATAGAGGCTCTTGTGCAGAAAGCAGCCATAGAGGCAGTTCCTCTAAACCAGGAAGGAAGAGGTACTGCTCTCACTTCTTCCTGGTTCCTAAAAGATGGGAGATCTGCATCCAATACTAGACCTCAGCACTCTAAATCTGTACATAGAGTATAAAGAGTTCAAATACTGACCCTTCCAGGCCTGCTGCCCATGCTACAAGGGACAATGGCTCTGAGCCCTGGACATGCAGGATACATACCTGTCTTTCAAGCCTACTGCCGCTACCTCAGGTTCTCCTTTCAGGGAACACTACCAGTTCAAGGCCCTCCCCTTTGGCCTGTCATTGGCATCCAAGGTTTTACCAAGTGCCTGGCAGTAGTGACAGTGGTCTTGAGGTGCCAGGGCCACTATATCTTCCCGTACCTTGGTGACTGGCTGATCTCAGCTCCATCGGGAACTACTAGAACTTTCCCTTTCGGCTACCCTGGACCTGTTTGGCCAAGTGGGGGTTACAGTGAACTACCTAAGTCTCACCTTATCCCTCCCAGCACCTGCAGTTCATTGGGGCAGTGCTGGATATGGCCCAGGGTCAGGCTTTTCTCCCACTGGACAGGGCAAAACCTTGCAACGGCATGCACGGCTGGTGGCTTCCAGTTGGATTTTAGCCAGGTCAGTGCTGCGCCTCCCTTGGCCTTATGGCAGCTGCCATCCTGACTGTTCCTCTGGCCAGGCTCCACATGCGAAGATCTACTGTTACGGTAAGTTCTTACGTAACTGTACTTTTCTGGTGACTATTACATCAGAAAGAGGGTCAGCAACTTGCAGGCACTCTGTATTGATCCTTCATACATGTTTCACAGAGAAAAGTTGTTGGACAAATGTGCAGTTTCTTCCTAAGGTGTTGTCAGAATTTCAGTTGAATCAGACTAGTACATTGCCAGTGTATTTCCCAAGGCCACATGCCAATGGGGAGGAGAAACACCATACATTAGATGTTGAGGGGCCCAATTTCTACAAGTCTAGGACAGAGGACATCAGAAACAGCAGTAAGCAACTGTTGTCACTTATGGTGAGGGGTCCCAAGGACACCCACCTCTAAACAGTCCATAACAAGGTGGATTACATCCACAGTTAGGAGGTGAATACCTTATTTTGAACACTCCACTGAATATTCATATCCGGGGCACACACAGTCAGAACTTTGAATTCGACTTAGTTATTTGTGTCGGGGCGGAATGCCCCCGTCCCTTCTCCCCAGCCTAAATGCTTTAAAACAACCCACCATCCCCATACCCTCTGCATGAAGCCCACTCCCACCCTCCTTCCCCTAGCACCTCACGATTTGAAGATTAAGGCGACAAAAGAGCCATGATGGGCGAATGGCACAACCCATCCGTCTCCATGGCTGGCCGCCATCTCTTCTTGCATACTTATAATAAATGTATTAATCCCCCATCCCAGCAGCAGCATGCAAGTCCCACCCTCCTTCCTCCCAGCACCCACATTTCATGTATAGTGTATGGTAGAATGTTGTTATGGATAGGAATCCATAACTAGAATGGAGTTGTTATGCTGCAGTAGCTATGTCATCACAGCTGATGTGCTGCACTAGCTATGTCACTACTGCAGCATAATAACTTGGAATGCTGCCACATAGTTACTTTCTTCAATCCAGTTAAGCTGGAAGTTGCTGTTTTTTTTTTAAACTTGAACTTGCAGAAACATCTCCAGCACACCGTGTCAGTAAAAAAAAAGAAAATGTTAAAATTTCTGTTCTCTGTTGTTTTCTCCAGCTGGGTTTGTGTGATTTTCTATGCTGTGACTGCCCATACACTATAAAGATTGTGTAGAGCAGTCATACCTAAATAAGGATATTCTTGCATCTCGAGGTTCCCTTGGTAACAGAGCATCTCGAGCTGCGCTCTGAGGTCATCTGTTACCAAGGAAACCTCTCGATACAAGAATATCCTTGTAATGTATGACTGCTCGTACATACTCCTCTATATAGTTAACAGAAGGTGACCATCACAACCCACTTTCCCATACAGCCAGCTGCCTTCTTGTGAATGGCACTCCTGTGCTTTTTACATGGTAAAACAGCTGAGCATGTACTATGGTGGGGTCCTGCAGCATTAAAGCAGTGGAGTTGACGGTCCTCCTTAAGTAGCCAAAGCTGACTCCATCATGTTAGAAACAAAATCTAATGGGTGATGTAACCGTGCTGATGGGAATCCATGTTGGAATTCGGGGCACACTGATCAGAGATGGATCTGTTTGAAAATCCGCCCCTAGCATTCCTGTCTTTTGAATCCAGTGCTCCTATCAACTGGTGGTCTACATCTCCTCACAGGGACTCAGCTTGAGCCAGGAGCTGGATCCACAGAAGGAGCATCCCAGACCTGAGAAGTTGCTCCGAGACAGAACCTTAGAATGTTAAAGTTCAAACTCTACAGTGTTGTCATGCTCCGTGACATTCCAAGGTCAGATTTGTATCACTGCTGAAGAGATTGGTCACCCAGTTCTGTTCAAACAACATGAAGTCTTGCTATATTATGACATATGCAGTATAACCCCAGGTTAGAACTGCTCCGGAGGTGAAAAATTAACTTTCCATGCAGGGCATGGAATCTTGTGTGACTCGGTTGAACACTCTGTCTGTTGAAGCTCAGACTTAAACTGTCAGATTCTTTACTCCGCCTCACTGAACAGTCGCTCGGAGATTCCTCCTGCTGCTCAGTTCGTTTGTCAGTTTAAAAGTGTATTTCTCGGTTTATTTTACGAAATTTAACCGCAATCGTCGGTTCAAGCTCTGTCTGTGGTATTGTAAGTAATAGATAGGCTTTTATTTATTTTCTTCTGTGTAGAACTTGTAAGCGTCTTTTTGGTTCGGTTTGAACCGATCAGATTAGGTTTAAAATTACTTTCTAGTCCTTCAGAGTGCGGTTCCGATTCTTATCGGTTCTAAAAAAGCGGATTTTATTCGTTTTCCACGACCAATTGACACGGTTGGGAACCGATAAAAGAGTCTTGCTTGGCGGATTGCCATTAACTGGCAAGTTTTGTTAGGCTGGCACTATGTCTGAGAAACCCAAAGAAAAACCGGACCCACTGGGTTTCAGCACTGTGGCCTCTGTGAGAAGCCTTTGCCAAGGCTGACCCATACCACTTGTGTATATTGTCTGGGGTTTGACCACCTCAATGCAGACTGCCAGATTTGTAAGAATTTTCCTGCTGCCATCGTGGAAAGAGAGTTGGTAGGCTCAGGAAAGAGAGGCCAAAAGTCCACTGACCCGATGGCCAGCCAGGTTCGGTTCCAACCGAACCTGAGGAGTGCCCTCTGACCAGGCGATGCTTCCTCGGCAAACGAAGAGCCAGCTATGAGGAGGCGGTTCCAACTAAAAGGACTAGAAAGTCAGCTAGTTTGGGTTTACAAGAAGGTTGCTGAGACTCTGCAACTCCCTGTTGAGGAAGCTGTTGATGATCAAGAAGAGCCTGATTTTGTGGAAATGATGGATATTCCAGAGTCTAGGAGACTGTCTATTCCCTTGCACAAATCTTTTAGGAAACAGACAGTAAAAATTCTGAAAACTCCTCATTCTATCCTCCCTGTGGATAGGATGGACAAGAGGTATGCTTTATCAGGCTCTGATACGGAGTTCCTCTCCCAGCAGTGCAGCCATGTGGGGGTAGTGCAGGCTGCAGCCTGTGACAAGGCTAATATTCCTCTAGCCTCTCACCCTCCTGAAAAGGATTCCAGGAGGATGGATGCCATGGCAAAGAAACAGTACATGGCAGCATCTTTGGGACTCAGACAGGCAAATTATATGCAACTGCAGCTAGGTACCAGAAATCCAGATGGGATACTGTCCTGGCCCTAGCAAAACAGGCCCCTGACCAGCTTGCCAGGGAGTTGGAGCAGGTGGCTGAGGATGGTATTGAGGCATCCAAGGTGCAATTTCATGCTGCAGTAGACTCTAATGATGTTTCATCAAGAGTCATGGCTACATCTGTGTCTCTTAGCAGAATGGCCTGGCTCAGATGTACTGCCCTGTCACAGGATACTCAGTCTAAGGCTATGGATTTTCCTGTTGTGGGCAATTCTCTGTTTGGGAGCAGACAGAGAATTATATGAAGAAAATGGATGAGTATAGGACCACCTATAGGGTGCACAGGCCAAAGAAAGGCAAGCCACTCCTCAAGGCAGCATGTCAGGGGCAGGGCAGGCCTTTTCATAGGCCTTTTACCAAGCCCAGGGTTCCTCTTCTGCTTATGCCCAGAGGGGTTCTTTAGAGGAAGGGGCAGAAAGGGTTCTAGTAAGCCTGCTTCTACCCCTCAACCCAAAGCCCCTGCAAAACAGGCTCCCTGATGGAGTGGCCAGGGCCGATTCTCCACTACCGGTGAGGGGCAGGCTGGCTTACTTTGTCCAGGACTGGGAGTCTTTAACATCAGACAAGTGGGTCCTGGAAGTAGTAAGCCAGGGACTGGTTTCAGCTTCAAAAATTTCTGAAGATGAGAGCCAGGTCTTTTCACCTGCAAACCCATCAGAGGCACTTGCCCTGGAAGCAGAAGTTTCTTCCCTCCTGGCTCTCAGAGCTGTGGAAAGGTGCCTCCCATACACCAGGGCAAAGGTTTGTACTCCAGGTACTTCCTTACCCCAAAAAGACAGGAGAATGGCGGCCCATCCTGGATCTCAGGTATCTCAACAAGCACCTTTTAAAACCAAAGTTCAAAATGGTGACTCTGGGAATCATTTACCCTCTCTAAGGCCAGGGGACTGGCTAGCCTCCCTGGACCTCAAGGATGCCTACTTCCATGTTCTCATCAGAAGCTCCCATCGAGAGTACCTCAGATTCGAACTGCCCTCAGGCCATTACCAATTCAGAGCAATGCCCTTGACCTCACCTCGCCCCAAGGGTGTTCACAAAATGCCTGGCAGTAGCAGCTGCTCATTTAAGAAGGCAAAGATTGCCATCTTTCCTTATCTGGACGACTGGCTCATTGTAGGCCAATCTCCAGAACAGGTCAAACTACACTTACAAGTAACCCAGCAACTGCTGACATCCCTAGGTTTCCTTCTCAATCTTCCAAAGTCAGTTCTGGAGCCTGTCCAGCTTCTCACCTTCATAGGCGCAGAACTGAACACAAAAGAAGCCAGAGCCTTCCTCCCTCTGGAAAGAGCAAGGACTTTGGTCTCTCTGCTCTTCTTTCACCCTGCAGGTCTCTCGACCAGCAAGGCATTTTCTACAGCTCCTGGGCACATGGCTGCTTCTACAGCAGTAGTGCAGGGAGCAAGATTTCAGATGAGGGACATCCAGTTCCATTTGAGAGCCTTTTGTCCAAAGGACAGACCCTCTAACCAAGTTAATACCAGTGACTGAACCCTGATCCAGGCCCTTCAGTGGTGGCAGGATCAGAGCAATCTGAGACAGGGGTTCCCTTCACTCCCCAGTCTCACTCCTTGACCCTTACTACAGATGCATCCCTCTTGGGGTGGGAGCTCACATGGGCGACCACCCAAGGGCTGTGGTCCCCTCAGGAATCTCTGCTCCACATCAATTTGCTGGAACTCAGAGCAGTTTTCTAGCACTCCAGGTTTTTCCACATCTGTTCAGAACAAGGTTGTTCAGATCAGAACAGACAATACCACTACAATGTGGTACATCAACAAACAAAGGGGCACTCGGTCTGACCTTGTGCACGGAAGCAATAGTTGTGGTCTCTGGCTTATTCTCTGAGCGCCTCCTCACGGCTGTTCACCTCCCAGGCAAGGACAATGTCCTAGCGGATGCCCTCAGCAGGATTTCCCAGGGCCATCACGAGATGGGCACTGGATCCCCTAGTACTGGAGGTAGTATTTGCCAGATGGGGCACCCAGCAGATAGATCTTTTGCAGCCCCAGACAATCACCAACTCCCTTTTGCTGCAGGCCCCAGTGTTGGGCTCAGTCCCCTGGATGCCTTCCTACTCAGTTGGGAAGGAAGTTTCTCTGTCTTTTCCCCTTCCCCTCCTTTTCAAGGCGCTAGTCAGAATCAGATCTCAACCCTGCAAGATGATCCTGATTGCTCCAGATTGGGCCAGGCAGCCCTGGTACCCTCCTCATGTCCTTAGCAGTCTACCTTCTCCTGTGTCTTCCAGGAATCACAACCTGTTAACCTGTGCCATGGGGAGAGTTTGGTATCCGAACCTCAAATCTCTCAATCTCAAGGCATGGCTCTTGAAGAGTTAGAGTTTGCTGACCTACACCTTTCCCAAGGTGTATGGATATACTAAGGCCTCTAGGAAGCCTTCCACCAGGGCTACTTATAATTCAAAATGGAAAAGATTTTCCATATGGTGTGCTAGTAAGCATATTTCCCAGAATCTGCTGGCTGTCTCTGATTCTGGATTATTTAGTGCATTTGAATTCCTTGGGCCTGAGACCAGCTACTCTAAAAGTGCACTTGGCAGCTGTGTCTGTCTTCTTATCAGCAGGTAAGCCCTCTTCTTTTCAGCTCACCTGTGTTCTCAAGTTTTTTAAAGGGGTTGCTTCACCAACCTCCATTCAGGGACCCTGCCCTGCTTGGGATCTTAATATTTGCATTGCTCAGCTTATGCAACCTTTTGAGCCATTGTCTTCAGCAGAGCTTAAGTACTTGACTTGGAAAACTGTGTTTCTGGTGCCATCACCTCTGCCAGGTGCATAAGTGAGCTACAAGCATTGTCAGTGGAGCCTGATTTTATCTCCTTTCATAGAGATAAGGTGGTCCTCAGGAAGTTTTTGCCTAAGGCGGTTTCAGACTTCCACCTTAATCAATCCATGTCTCTTCCTGTGTACTTCACTGGCCATTCCTCCTCTGGTGAGGAGACTGCAGATTTAGATGTCAAAAGAGCCCTTAGTTACTATATAGAGCGTACCAAGGGTCACAGGTTGAATCCTCAATTGTTCCTCACTTATGGTGAGGTTGGTAAAGGAGACCTGCCACTAAAGATCCATTGCCAGGTGGATTGTCTCTTGTATCCAATTCTGTTACGAAAAACTGGGTAGGTTCCTCCCTCAGGCTGAGGGCTCACTCTACCAGAGGTATGGCTGCATCTCTGGCTACTGCCAGGGACATTCCTATCCTAGAGATATGTCAAGCAGCTACCTGGAAAACAGTTCACACTTTTACTAAGCATTACTCCTTGGATATCCAGGCTAGGAGTGATGCTCGATTCAACACAACCATGCTTCAGAACCTATTTCCCAAGTAGGTTCTGTCCCTCCTCCATGGAGGTACTGCTGTGTAGTCTGCATATGTCATAATATAGCAAGACTTCATATTGTTTGAAGAAAAATTACTCACCTTAGTAATGTTGTTTCTTCTAATGGAGTCTTGCTATATTATGACCTCCCCAGCCTGCCCCTCTCAGAACCTCTTTTTGGGATGTGGGTGGGCAGTGCAATGTTGACGCCGTAGATGCCCACTTTATTTTTCACCTTTCTTTGGGTGCTTAGGTGTTATGCTTATTTTATCTTTCTTGAATCCCCGACTTGAGTCTTTGTTTTGGGATCAAGATCAAAATGTGTTTTGTAGTTAGTAGCCAGTGGCTAGTGTGGGTTCTGGCTTCCACACAGAACCTCAGTGAGTTTTTGCGTAAAAGATCTGGCCGGTTTAAGTTTGAGCTTCAACAGACAGAGTGTTCAACCGAGCTCGCTCAAGATTCCATGCCCTGCATGGAAAGTTAACTCTTTCACCTCCGGAGCAGTTCTAACCTGGGGTTATACTGCATATGTCATAATATAGCAAGACTCCATTAGAAGAAACAACATTACTAAGGTGAGTAATTTTTCTTCTAGTCTCTCTAGCTAAGTGTTCTTAATTTTGACTGCTGTTTTATTAACAGGAGTCTGGGGCCACTGATCTCTTCCATGAAGAAACAGATATGCTGTTAAAATGTTGGGGCGGGTGGGGGGGCTGACCACACTGCAGAGTTTGAACATTAACATTCTAAAGTTCTATCTCCAGGGCAACACCTCAGGGTTGAGATGCTGCTATTTGTATGGCGTCACAAATGCACTCTTGTTGCCAGAATCATTAGAAAAGGTGGTGGTGGGGGCTGCCTCTTAGCTTTGGCTATGATCTGTAATAACATATACAATATATCAATGGATTTGTGCCACCCCGAAACTAAGAACTGTTTAACCGTCTAGTTGGATCAAATATTGTAAGATAAAGTCGCCTGATCCACAGGTCTCATGACAAGTGAACTACATTAATGCCAGCATGCCAGCCATCTACTTACCATATCTTCCCCTGCCACCTGTGATCATTTTCCATGTGTTAAGTAATTAGGGGGTCATTAAATACCAACAAGGCAACAAGCAATGATCAGCAGGCAGAAACCGGATCATTGTATCCTTTAAAAGCTAGAATGTCAAAAATATCAAAACTTTCCGTGGCCTAGCTGAAAATAAGCAGACATAATCAGTGTGGCTCCAATGGAAAGGAATTTTAGAATAACACCTGATGCAATGTTGATTTAACCCTTTCTATTCAGAACAGTCTGTAGAGACACAATTAGCCTTTCTTCATACACAAATCCAGATCAAATGCTGGGGGGTTGACAATATCACTTCCCGTTTCTTTGAAAACTGTTCTAACGTGAGAGTCCGCTCGGAGTCGGTCACGAGCCTTCTGCTCCAGAAACAATCCCATGGCATCCCTGGGTGGAAGGAGATGCTCCGGTTCCAACGCGGTTCCTCAATTCCCAAGCTCACGGACATGATGCGAGATGGTCTGAAATACAGAAGCAAAAAGGTGTGTACTTTGCTGCCATTCATTCCTGTCATAAGACCATGTCTCAGATGGGGCACAAGCACCCCGCATGCTCTACACAACATCCCTGCAGTCCCAGGTGAGACACTTAGACCTCTACTCTAGTAGCCAGCCGGGACTACCAAAGCAGCAGGTTTTGGAGCCCAGGAAGACTACAGGAGTCCAAAACAAATTGTTAAAACTCCTCTATTAAATTATTTTGAATATAATTAAATCAAATAAAAACTTTTTTAAGTCGATCTGGGGACACTTTTTCTTTCATTAAAAGCAGCAATATTTGTTAGCGGAAAAAAATCATAGTATGTTTTGTAATAACGTATTTCTGGCAAAAACATCAATATATATCCAATTTTCTTTTTTTTTTTATTTCACTCTTGAGCTGAGATATGGGGTATTGAAGTTTTAAAAGTAACTGCTCTCTGGCCACATCCACTATGATAAAAGAGAACCTTTCTCGATAATTTATATGCGAGACTGTAAATAAGAGGGCCCCATTACTTCCATGGGAGCTCCTCGAGTAATTCATAATTTTCCATACTGCCCCTCCCCGCTGGAAGGAAAGAGATCATAATTTGCCCTCGGGGACCAACCATGTGATCCCTTCACACCTCCCTTATTGCTGGCTCTGCCCCACGCACCCTGGCGTTTTGTGACATCTTTATAGGAGGGAGAACAGGAGGCAGACTCCATTCAAGTCTATGGAGCATGATTTACAAACTCATTTTTTAGCTGTTTAACTGGGCATTTGGTGAAATCACAGTCAGGTTCAAACTAGCAAGGCTCTTGTTAGTTGAACCCAGACTGTAGTTTCACCAAACTTGTAGTTGAACCCAGGTTGTGATTTCACCAATGTCAGTTAAATAGCCAGAAAATGAGTTTGTAAGTCATGCTCCGTGAGACTTTGAATGGAGCGTATGACCTGTTCTCCCTATACATTTATCATCAAAAACATCAGTGCACACAGGGCAGAGCTTAGTCCTTCGGGGCAATTATGATCCCTTTCCTTCCTTGAGGGACAGTATGGAAAATTATGAAAGTGCCACACAGGAGCTCCCATGAAGGTAAGGCGCTTCCTTTTATTTGTTAGCAGCACCGAAAAGATGCTTTTAAAGTAAACATTCTTATATGGTGCTATGCCGTTTACTATCAGAAATGTGTGCCAGCATCCTCCTGATAGATCCACAGTAAGAATTCAGTATGTAAAATCAAAAAGCAACCTCAAGGGATGGGATTTTTAAAAACTGCTAGTAGCAGCCATCTTTAATGACCTGAGTCATTAATTATAACATTAGTAATAAAAGCCATTTAAAAATATCTGAGAGAAACAAATATATAGTGATGATACATCAGATTATAGCAGAAAAATATTTTGGTTAAGCTATGCTGCACTGTCTCCAGCCTGTCTCTGCCTTTCCTCAGGTACGAACTCCAGAACTGGACACAGTACTCCATATGGGGTCTCACCAGTGATCTACAGACAGGAAGAACTACCTCTTTCCTCCTGCTATGAAGCCCTTCCAGTACACCCCAACATTCTGGTTGACTTGCTGTAGGCCTAGTTTCAATGACTAGTTTGTTTTAGGATGCCGCTAATGATGACTTGTAGGTCCCTTTCCTCTGAAGTAGTAGCCAGTTTAACCTTCCCCAGCCAGTATTCCTTCCTAGCATTCTTGTTCACTATGTGCATCACCTTGCACTTTTTTTTATGCTCCTCCGGCCCCAACCTTGCCACTCCTTCAGGCCACATAGCTCCCTGTGCCTGCTGTCTCACCTCCACTGCCTCTCCTACTGGTCACAGCCCTGTGCCCCACACCCGGGGCTCCAGCATTAACTACTTGGAAGAACCCTCTCGGGCGTGGCAGGAGGAGAATTCAGGGATTTAGTGCCCCAGGGCTGGTGCATTCACGGGAGACAGAGGAGAGGTGCGCCCAGGGACCAGAGTGGTGGGAGGAGGAGCAGCCATCATCTGGCCAGGCTGGGTCCATTTTCTGTTTTTTCTAGCAGGGCATGGCGTGCCACGTGGCGTCAAGGCTACAGCTGACATCCATCATGCTCCCATCCCTCAGTGGAGCCAGAGGTTTGCTGTGCTCCCAGCCTCTGCCAAGGGCCAGCAAACCCCCTCCTGGAGAAGGCAAGCAGTCGTGGGATGCTCAAGCCTTCTTTTCCCAGCCGACCTCTGACTCCAAGGTCTCTTCCGAACCCAGGTCATTGGCACCATGGCGGAAATCCAACTGCTGCACTGGCAGGACTTCCTCTGTCTTGCACTTTCTAATGTTGAATTTCAAAAGCCAGACCTTGAACCACCTCTCCAACCTTTACAGGTCCTCCTGCATCTCCCTCATCTCCTCCTCGCTGTCTACCCTGCCACAGAGCTTAGTGTCATCTGTGAAGAGACACAGCATGCCCTGTATTCCTTTTCCTATGTGGCTGCTGAACATACTGAAAAGGACTGGTCCCAGGACTTACACCCCATACCCACTTGTGACCCCCAGTTAGCCAATTACCACCAACTTCTGCTCTCTTCCCCAACCAACTTCTAACCCATTTAACAAGGTCCTTTTCTGCTCCGGATCCTGATTTCTTCATGTCTTCTTCATAAGACTATCTGAGGACATGTTTTGCCAACTAAAAATACTGTTGCTTTAAAGTGATTTTTCCAAAATACAGAAAAATTGTTTAAAATATAACATGCAGTCCCAGTTCAGCCTACATTTAAATAAGTATTCATCTTCCCAGCTTTATTACTGATGTATATCACAAGAGGACAGGACAGTTATCCAACAGACCTCCTTTGCTGTTCTTGCTCTTCCCTTTTGTGTGACAATGGCATCTGTTGCTGCTGAAATTATTAGGATTCCACAAACAGAGGACCATGACTATCGGGGAGAGGAAGCAGGAGCACAGAAACAAGTCGGCAGGACAAAGATTTCACTCATTTTATTCACAAGTTGTTGACCGGATACTACTTTCATGGAAATATGCTCAGCAACAAAGAATCTAATAAAAAAACATTTACTGTATATAAAACAGAACAGTGCTTAATTAGCAAGTAAAACTGGGTTTATTGTTTAAATATGTGGTGCAATATTTACCTGCGGTACTGCAGATCACTAGACTAATTTAAGATTGTGTCCTGTTTATTTAATATACACATTTTACCAGGAAGAGCTTACTAAGCTGGAAAAGGCTAGTTTCAAATGTGTCTTGGGAACGGGGGATGGGGAACAGTACAGTACATCAAGGCCCCAATATTCAGAATGATCCTGGCAATGGTGCCAAGTGGAGGCGCAGCACAACCTGAGGTTCGCCGTGGCGAGAAGGTAGATATTCAAAGGAGATGGAGGTGGGCCATGGCGCATCACCTCTGAATATAGCACATAATGCGCGGGGCACACAATACAGTCACGCTGGCACATCCCAGACAGAGTGGGACTGAGGTGCTCAAGCGCAACTGTAGCTGCACTGGGCACCAATTCCCATATATTCAGACCTGGACATGCAAATGGGGTCATAATGTATGCAAGGCACAAATGGGGCCATTTGCATGTAATTCTGACTTTCATTGCATGTGTTGAGCAGGGCAGGCCAGCAAAATGTGCCTGGCACCCTGCACAGCGTGCACTGCCGTCGATGGACGTCCTGTGGATTCCCCATCCAGTAAGCCCAATGTAACTCGCCGCCCATAAAGTAATATGGGCTATTCCCCAATAGTTTAGCGGTAGCCCCCTCTCTGAGCCCGATCAGTGTACCACTAGCATTAATCCAGTCCCTCGTAGTCAATGGTCTTCCATGTCATTATAACAAAACACATTCTACCTGGTAGTCTAGTGGTTCTCTTGCCCTGAGCCCAAATCCATGTATGAATACAAACATCCCTAGTCCCTGGTAGTCTAGTGGTACCCCACCCACCCATGTCCAGGATCGCCTGTGTGCTGTAGTACCATACATCCGTGGTGGTCCACTGCCCCCCACCCTCAAGGCCCCCCTGCCCACCCAGCACCCCCATCATCAGCAGGCAGCTGCAACCACCCCGCATACTGCCCGGCTGCCAGCCAAATGTGAGGCGTACAGTATGAGCTATCAGCCCATTGGTCCACAATTGCTGACCAATGGGCTGGCAACATGCATATGCTATCATTAATGAGCTGGCCGGTATGCAGCGGCGGTGCAGCACGCCCATGATGATGAGTGGTGCTGGTGGGAAAGGCGCAGAGTGAGAAACCTGAACCACCACGGCTGTATGGTGCTCTGGTACTGAGTGATCCTGAACACAAATCAGTCAGGGTGCCACTGACTACCGAGACCGAGGGGTATTGTATTCATACGTGGATCTGATCTCAGGGAAATGGGACCACTAGACTACCATAGAATAACGACATCCTTATTCCTCGGTGATCAGGTTACAGGCAGAGGGGGTGCCACTAGACCACCAGGGTACATGTGTGGCTTGTGGGCGGTGTTCTGGGTGGGTGGGTGGCCACCCACAGCTGCGAGTGCTGTGTTGCGCCCGGCGCAGTACAGCAACCCGCCTGTGGGTGGCCAGCATTTGAGCTGTGTTTTTGGGCTCAACTTTGTGCCCCAGTATGCGGTGCATCTAAGGGCTGTGCCACCATATGCGCTGCACATCCTGGGCTGAATATCGGGATGTGCCACATATGCATGGGCACACCCTTCAAATCCGCTGCATACATTGCCATTGCACCCAGCGCGTCGGAACTTGCGCTCGTCAGTCCCCTGTTTGAATATTACCCTGGTAGCATTACTGGGGTGGTGCCAGCGCAACCCCGAATATCTAGGCCAAAGAATGAAAAACACTGAGTGTGAAGAACAAGCTGATTTTCACACTGAGCAGGTACAGTGCTGTAATAAAGTACAAGAAGCGAAGTGTGAGTACTCTATGGCATCATTGTACTTATGAGGTCACGAGAACAAGTTTGTTCTTCACAATCATTTTTTATAATTTAAGCTAAGCATCTTTTAAGCATGAATATGAGTGCAGTGGAGCCCTCTTAAGCGTGTACCCTATTTGGCGACTGTGAGTATGTGTTTTTGCAGGCCATGCGTTTAAGAGATCCGTCATATTTTCTATTAGAAAAACACAATTGGTTGCATTTACATTGTTAAAAGGGTTATTTTATTAAGATACTCACTGGGACTCCACTGACTTGCTCAGGTTAGCGATTGTAAGTTTATTTTATTTATTTAACCAATTATTTTACCAGGTGAGACACTAAGCTGAAAGCTTGTTTGCAGGTGCAACCTGGGAGCACGCGAGAAGTTAAGTGAAGTGACTTGCTTAGGGTCACACAGTATGCAAGTGGAGGCTGAGGGATTCAAACCCAGGTCTCCAGATTTGCAGCATAGAGCCTTAAACCACTCGCCACACTGCCTCCAACTAAGTGATTAGGGTTAACTGAGTGCCTCACTTACGCTGCAGTAAACATCTACAAACAGTGGTTACGACTAAAACAGGCAAGAAGGAAAAATGACTTACCTTAGTAATCTTGTTTCTTCCAAGGTATTCTTCAATATGCTTAACTCTTGCAGTCAACCTCCAGTGTTGAACTGCCTGGAGAATGGAACTTATGCAAATGATGGGTAGCATTGGCTTATGCCACCATTCAAACTGCTGCATTCTATTGCTTAGATTCATGACAGCCTGCGGGGAAAGACCCCCTAACTAAGCTATCCTAAAATCAGTAACAAATTTAAAATAACCAAATCCCCATAACACATCCTTTAAACAGTCAGACAGAACCCAAGAGAACAACACCCAAATGGGATCAAAAATCTTGCAACAATAACCGGGATATAAGAAAAATTACTCACCTTAGTAATTGCTTTTCTTCTCATGGAGTCTTGCTGTATTAGGACTATAGCAGTCAGCCTCAGCCTCTGAACTGCCCGGAGGAAAGGGTTAACTCGAGAAGTCTGGAGTTCCCCTAGCGACTGTTCAAAGCTCTATCTGTGCAGTTTGAAGTCAAACTGCCAGATTCTTTACAAAGCTAAACTAATATAGCAAGTCTGTGTGGAAAAACCCTACACTAGCCATTGGCTACCTACCAGTAGTAGAACTACAAAACACACAACAATCACAGAATAGCAACAAAATTATTAAATATTGTTAGCATTACTGAAAAGAAGCATTAACAGACCCCTCTTCCCAAAAGACTCAAGTCTAGGGAGGGGCCACCTACCACTCAACGTAACAACAGAATTACCTAGTTCCTAAACCAAATAAGCAAGAAAAAGGCATGACACAGTGCTTGCACTAATTTGCCAACCCCATACCCAAGGAGGAGTTCTGAGCGGGGTAGGAGGGAGGTTGTCTAATACAGCAAGACTCCATGAGAAGAAAAGCAATTACTAAGGTGAGTAATTTTTCTTCAAACACCATGAAGTCTTGCTGTAATTAGGACTATAACAGATACACAGCAGTACCTCCATGGAGGAGGGTCAGAACCTACTTGGAAATAGGCTCTGAAGCACAGCTGTGCAAAACGGGCATCCCTCCTGGATTGAACATCCAAGGAGTAATGTTTGGTAAAGGTGTGAACTGTTTCCAGGTAGCAGCTTGACAGATCTCCAAATGGGAATATCTCTAGCAGCCGCTAGAGATGCAGCTGTACCTCTGGTAGAATGAGCCCTCAATCCTGAGGGGCTCTTTACCCAGTTTTTGGTAACAGAATTGATACAAGAGACAATCCACCTTGCAATTGTCCTCTTAGTGGCAGGTCTCCCTTGCCACTTCCCCATAGGTAAGGAAGAGCTGGAGGGATTCAAACCTATGACCCTTGGTGCGTTCCAAATAGTAGCTTAGAGCTCTTTTGACGTCCAGACTGTGCAATCTCCTCTCCCTGAAGAGGAATGCTCAGTGAAAAATACTGGGAGAGAGATGGATTGGTTGAGATGAAATCCGAGACCACCTTTGGTAAAAACCTTCTATTAGTCCTAAGGACTACCTTGTCCCTATGAAAAGAAATGAAATCTTCCACTGACAAGGCTTGCATCTCACTTATACGTCTAGCAAAGTGATGGCCACTAGAAAAACAGTCTTCCAAGTCAAAACTTGAGGTCTGCCAAGACAGGGGCTCAAGAGGGGTTGCATTAGCTGAGCAATGCAAACATTCAGGTCCCAAGCAGGAGCTGGTTCCGAAAAGGAGGGTGTGTGAAGTAACCCCTTAAAAACTTGGAATTACAGGTGAGAAGAGATGGAAGTAGGTTTACCTGCTGACACATAAGCGGAGACTGCTGCCAGATGAACCCTTAAGGTAGCTGGCTAAGGCCTAGAGAATTTAAGTGGACCAGATAGTCCAATAAAACAGTCAAATCAGCAGATTCTGGGAGATTTGCTTCCCAGAGCACCAAATGGAAAACCTCTTCCACTTAGAATTATAGGTGGCCTAGTAGAAGGTCTCCTGGCCGCCTTAAAATATCCAAGACACCTTGAGAGAGGTGTAGATCAGAGAATTCTAGCTCCTCAAGAACCAAGCCTTGAGGTGGAGGAACTGAGGTTCGGATACCACACTCTCCCTGTGCACAGGTCAACAGGTCGTGGGTCCTGGGCAAGCTCAGGGAGGGTGGACAATCAGGGACAGAAGGAGAGGGTACCAGGCTGTCTGGCCCAATCTGGAGCAATCAGAATCACCTTGCAGGACTGAGTTCTGATCCTCACTAGTACCCTGAAAAGGAGAGGAGGGAGGAAGGCATATAGATATTCCCTCCCAATCCAACTGGAAGGCGTCCAGTGGGACTGATCCCAACACTGGAGGTCTGCAACAAAACAGAGGAAGTTGGTGGTTGTCTGGGGCTGCAAAGATCTATCTGAGAGGTGCCCCATCTGGAAAAGACTGACCCCAGCACTACAGGGTTCAGGGCCCATTCTTGGTGGCCCTGAGAAATCCTGCTGAGGGCATCCGCTAGGACATTTGTCCTTCCCTGGAAGGTGAACTGCTATCAGGGAGGTATTCAAGGAGTAAGCCAGAGACCACAGCTTCATTGCTTCGTGCACAAGGCAGAAGACCGAGTGCCTCCTTGCTTGTTGATGTACCACATTGTTGTGGTATTGTCTGTCCTGACTTGAACTACCTTGTTCTGGACAGAAGCTGAAAAGGCCTGGAGAGCTAGAGGACAGCCTGAGCTCCAGAAGGTTGATGTGGAGCAGAGATTCTGAGGAGACCACACTCCCTGAGTGGAAAGGTCGCCCAAGTGAGCCCCATCCTAGGAGGGAGGCATCTGTGGTAAGTGTGAGAGTGAGGAATGGGTAAGAAGGGGACCCCTTGAGTTAGATTGCTCTGGTCCTGCCACCACTGAAGGGCCAGGATCAGAGACCTTGTCACTGGGACTAATTTGGTGAGGGGTCCTTCTTTGGGACCAAAAAATCTCAGGTGGAATTGGATGTCTCTCATCTGGAATCTTGCTCCTGCACGACAGCTGTGGACGCAGCCATGTGTCCTAGGAGTTGCAGGAAGTGCCTTGCTGGCCGAGAGACCCGCATGGTGAAGGAAGATGCCAGGGCAATGAGTCTGTCCACTCTCTCGGAGGGGAGATATGCCCTGGCAGACTTTGTGTTCAACTCTGCACCTATGAAAGTTAGTACCTGAACTGGTTCGAGAACTGACTTTGGAAGATTCAACAGGAATCCCAGAGGTGAGAAGCTGCTGGGTGACCAACAAGTGAGATTTACGTGATCTGAGACTGACCCACTATGAGCCAGTCGTCCAGGTAGGGAAAACAGCCACCCCTTGCCTTCTCAGATGAGCCACTATCACAGCCAGACATTTTGTGAAAACCCTTGGGGCAGAAGTAAGGCCGAAGGGCATTGCTCTGAACTGATAGTGGCCAGAAGGTAGTTCGAACCTGAGGTACTTTCTGTGAGAAGGCCTGATCAAGAAATGAAAATAAGCGTCCTTGAGGTCCAAGGAAGCTAGCCAGTCTCCTGGTCTCAGGAGGGCAAAATCATTGCCAGAGTTAACATTTTGAACTTTGGTTTCAGAAGATGCTTGTTCAGGAACCTTAAATCTAAGATGGGCCGCCATTCTCCTGTCTTTTTGGGGTAAAGAAATACCTTGAATAAAGACCCTTGCCCTGATGGCAAGGGAACCTCTCTACTGCTTTGCATCCCAGCAGAGAAGAAACCTCTGTTTCCAAAGCAAGGGCTTCCAAGGATTCGCAGGTGGGAAATGTCTGGCCTCATCTTTGGGAACTGTTTGAAACTGAGGACCAGACCTTGGCTTACCACCTCCAGAACCCACTTGTCCGAGTTAGGGACAACCAGTTCTGGCTGAAATAACCAACCTGCCCCCCACCGTACAGGAGATTCGGCCCTGGGCACCCCATCAGGGTGCCTGCTTGGCAGCTGTTTTTGGCTGGGAAGAAGGGGACAGTCTGCCAGAGCCCGTCTGCCCCTGCCTCTGAAGAAACCCCTCTGAACAAAGGCTGAAGAGGCTTGAGCTTGATAAAAGGGCCTGTGGTAAGGCCTACCCCCTACCCCTGGGGGCATGCCTTTGGGGGCATGCCTCTCTTTAGCTTGGGCACTTTTGTTCTGTATTCATCCATTTTTTCATGTAATTTTCTGTCTGATCACCAAACAGAGAGTTACCTACTACAGGAAATCCATAGCCTTTGCCTGAGTGTCTTGGGACAAATTAGTGCATCTGAGCCATGCCAACCTACGGAGAGCTACAGAAGTGGCCATGACCTAGAAGAAACATCATTAACATCAACAGCAGTATGAAATTGAACTTTAGAGGCCTCAATGCCATCAGCAGCCACCTGTTCCAACTCACTAGCCAGCTGACCCTGGGCCTGCTTGGCTAACTGCAAAATAGTGTCCCATCTAGACTTCTGATATCTAGCCACATAAGCCATGTAATTAGCCTGCCTGAGTCCCAAAGACTGCCATATATTGCTTTTTGCCATGGTATCAATCTTCCTGGAATCTTTGTCAGGGCGATGTGATGCCAAGGGAATATTAGCCTTGTCGCAGGCTGCAGCTTGAACAACACCTACCATGACTACACTGCTCAGTGAGGAAGTCTGTATCTGGGCCTGATAAAGTATACCTTCTGTCCATTTTTTGTCTACAGGAGGACAGAATGAGGATTTTAAAATCTTTGTTTGCTTCCTAAATGATTTATGCAAAGGAATAGACAACCTTCTAGACTCTGGAATATCCATCATTTCAACAAAATCAGGCTCCTCTTGCTCATCCACAGCCTCTAAAGGGAGCTGGAGGGTTTCTACCACCTTTATAAAACACAAAATGAGAAGGGGACTCAGACAACAGAGGGGAGACTCTAAGGGTCTGTCTGGAGAAATGCCCGGTTCAATGGGCAAGTCCAGACCTTCCCAGTCACAAATGCACTGATCAAATTCCTCCTCCCCTCCTGTGGTTCATAAAACTCCTCAATAACATAATCTTGAACCACTGGACCTGGCAGAAGCCACCCCTCTGCCACTTGTGGAGGGCTCTCCAAGTCCCTGCGACAAAGACTGAACAATCTGTATGGCTTTTGCTATTTCTGCAACAGTTGGAGAAACTATCTTAGACTCGAACCTGCTGATTTCTTTGTCTTTTGCTGGTGCTGGTTCCTCTGAACCAGCCTTTCTCTGCCGAGGAGTAATGCCCTGTCAGAGGGCACTCCCTCTGGTCCAGTGGGTACTGGACCGGGCTGGCTATCCGGGTCAGCGGACTTTTGGCCTCTCGTTCCCTGAGCGGCCCAATCTCTTCTCCAGGGTGGCAGCAGGGAAATTTTACATATCTGGCAGTCTGAAAGGAGGTGGTCAGCCCCCAGACAATAAACACAAGTGGTGTGTGGGTCAGCCTTGGCAAAAGGCTTCCCCACAAACATCACAGTGTTGAAACCCCATGGGCCAGTTTTTCTTTTGGGTTTCTCAGACATAGTGCCAGCCTAACCAAAACTTGCCCTTTTCTTCAGGCCGTGCCAAACAAGACACCCTTATCGGTTCCTAACCGTGTCACGAGTATTGGAAAACCCTAAAAAAGCGAGGGTTTTTGAACCGATAAGAACCGGTACTGCGCCTAAAAATTCATCAAAATACAAGAAAGCGACGGTTCAGACTGAACCGATAATTATTCCACACAGACTAAATTTTCGTTTCACTTACGGTTACCAGATAGAGCTTAGCGAAGCAGCGGTAATTTTGAGACTTTTGCGGTTTTCTGAACCGGAAGGAACCCGACCCGAAAACAGCGTGATGAACCGAGGCTGAAGGGCTGATCTCCGGGCGACTGTTCAGTGAAGTGGAGTAAAGAATCTGGCAGTTTGACTTCAGAACTGCACAGATGAAACTTTGAACAGCGCCCTCGCTGCGAACTCAGACTTCTCTGGAGTTAACCCTTCCTCTCCGGGGCAGTTCAGAGGCTGAGGCTGACTGCTATAGTCCTAATTACAGCAAGACTTCATGGTGTTTAGCCCCTTTTGATACAGAAGTCCAGCTGTTATGCAGAGGCCACTGGTTCTGAAAGGGGACATAGGGAGGAGAGTTAAGCATATTGAAAAATACCTTGGAAGAAACAAGACTACTAAAATTAGTATTTTTCTTCTTACCCAAGAACTCTTGCAGACTATGAAGCAGTACCTTTGGAGGAGGATACAGAAGCTACTTAGGAAATAGGCTCTAAAGCACTGCTGTGCCAAACCTGGCATTACTTCTGGATTGAGTATCCAAGCAGTAGTGCTTTGTAAAAGTATGTACTGTTCTCCATGTAGCCACTTTACAGATTATTTCTAGCAGGAGACGCCTCTGGCTGCTGCAACTGTAGCAGCTGTACCCTTGTGGAATGGGCCCTCAGGCCTATTGGGGGGCTCTTTTACTAGCCTTACTGTAACAGGACTGGATATACTGCACTATCCAGCAAGAAACAGTCCTTTTGGAAGCTGGCTTTCTTTTCCCACATCCCCATAAATCAGGAACAGCTGCTGTCTGTCCTGCCTGTGGGCCTTGGTATGAGTAATGTAGTAGCTTACAGCTCTTTTGACACCCAGGCTATGTAGCCTGTGTTCTCCTGAACTAGAATGCTCAGTGAAAAGACAGGCAAAGTAACTGACTGATTCAGATGGAAGTCAGAGACTACCTTCAGAAGGAATTTTCTGTTGGTCCTAAGCACCTCCTTATCTCTATGGAAAGAGATGTAGTTCAGCTCTGTACACGGGGCTTGTAGCTCACTAACCCGCTGGCTGAAGTAATGGCTACAGGAAGACAGCTTTCTAGGTTACATATTTTAGGTGTGCTGTAGCCATAGACTCAAATGATGGTTCCATAAGCTTGGAAATGCAGACATTAAGGTCCCAGGCTGGCACTGGTTCCCTGTGAGGGGGTGCAGATGGGCCAACCCTTGAAACATTTCTTAAAAATAGGGTTGGATGCCATGGAAACACCCTTGCCAGCTGAGATATAAGCTCATACGAAGCCAGGTGCACTTTGGAAGTGGTAGGCTATAAGCCCAGAGAATGTAAATGTGTGAGGTAGTCCAACAAGGCTGGTAACCCTGCCTGCGTAGGCACTACTTTGTTATCAGAGCTCCATATGGAAAAGCTTTTCCACTTGGAAGCATAAGTTTTCTTGGACAAGGGCTTCCTGGATCCCATCAGGACATTAAGGAACCTTCTGCAGGTGTAAACCCACATACTCTAGGTCTTCAAGAGCCAGGCCTTGGACCTGAGGTTCGGTTACAGAATCCTCCCGTTAGGGAGACTGTGCCTCTGAGGAAGGTGTATGGGTGTGGCTACTGACAGGGACAGCAGCAGTGAGTACCAAGGCTGCCTGGCCCAGTCTGGAGCTATTAGGATCATTGAAGCTGGCTGGGACCTGAGCTTGATGTGGACCCTGAGCAGCAGTGGGAAGGGGAAATGCATACAGTTGCCTCACTGATCAGTCCAGCACTAGGGCATCCAGAGGTACTGTCCCCTTCACTGGAGGCCTGCAGCAGAATTTTGCAACTTATAGTTGTCCTGAGGGGCAAAGAAATCTATCTCTGAGTGCCCCATCTTCTCAAATCCACCCCTAGCACCTATCTGTTTAGAGACCATTCGTGGTGGCTCTGGTTGATTCTGCTGAGTGCGTCTGCCAAGATGTTGTCCTTTCCTGGCAGATGAATGGCTACCAGGGAAACCTGTAGGAGTAAGCCAGACTCCATACCCTCATTGCTTCTGTGCAGAGAGGGCTGCGACCTTGTGCCGCCCCTGCTTATTGATGTGGCTCTGACTTGCACCACTCTGCCCTGCACCAGAAATGCAAGCGCTTGCAGAGCTAGAAGCATCGGCTCTGAGGTCCAGCAGGTTTATGTGCTAGAGTGACTCTGCAGCCGACCAAGTGCCATGCACTGTGTGTTCCTCTAGATGTATGTATGTAGATGCACGTATGTGTTTTGTTTGTTTGGTGAAGACCATTACAAAAGTAACATATAATGGACAATGTGGTTACACAGACACATATGCACAAGCAGCTATAACAAATAGTACAGAATGCTCCCCTTAAAATCATTTTCATTTCTACACATTATTATAAGAACTAAGAAAGATATCTAGTCTACTTAGCAGTCGATGTCAGTCTTTCAGTGCATTACATATAATAAATATATAAAGACATATAAGATATAAGTTTGCTATTTCAATTGCTTAGCACCCTTATTCCTATAATAAGAAAGTCTTACATCCATTTCTGGCTACAGACTCCCTTTAGGCCTTCAGGCCATATTCATTTTACCTCCAGTTACCTGTCTCTGCCCTACATATAGGCAATACTTTAAAAGGCTTGTAACCTAAGCCAGAGAAATCTTTCCATAGTGCATCCTCATATCAAACTACACTTGACCAGAATTAAGTTTGCATACTTAACATACACTTTCTGTATCGGCTAACAGCCATTTAGCATACTTCCATAACGTTTTTCTTCCTTACACATCCAGCACCTAGTAGTCCTTGTACCTATGTTGACAATCATCACTTGGCCAGAATTAAGTTTACATAATATAACACTTTCTGTATCAGCTAAAAGCCATTTAACGTACTTGTACAACATTTTTCTGTCTTGACTACATCTGACACCTGGAAGCTTTTAGTCTTCATGTTGACAAAGAACACTTGGCTAGAACATAGATACATAGACAGTGTCGGCAGATAAGGGCCTATGGCCCACCTAGTCTGCCATTTGAGCTTGTAAGTTCAGTTTGTTTTCCTAGAAGTCTATTTCCCTTACCCTGACCTCTAGAATTCCTTTATGTCTATCCCATGCATTCTTAAATCCGTGATTGTTTCAGCCCCCACCACTTCCTCTGGCGAGGGTGTTCCACTTGTCCACCACCCGTTCTGTGAAGAAATTCTTTCTCATGTTTCCTCTGAATCGTCCTCCTCCAACTTCATCCCATGCCCTCTAGTCCTGAAACATATTTTTCGCTTAAAAATATTGTTTTCCTGCACCCTGTTCCTCCCTGTAAGATACTTGTATGTCTCTATCATATCCCTCTCTCCCTCCTCTACTCCAGGGAGTACATGTTCAGTTCCTTCAACCTGTCTTCATAGGACTTGTGATGCAACCCATGCACCATCTTTGTTGCCCTCCTCTGAACCTTCTCTACCCTGTCTATGTCCTACACGTAGGTATGGTCTCCAGAACTGTACACTGTACTCCAGGTGGGGCCTCACTAGTGTCTTGTATAGCCGAATTATGACCTCCCTTTTCCTGCTGGTGATGCCCTGCCTATACATCCCAGCATCCTATTTGCTTTACCTGATGCCTTGTCACACTGTTTCCCTACCTTGAGGTCATCAGATGACAACCCCAAGATCTCTTTCCTGCTTGGTGCATGCTATATCCTCACCCCCAACTGATATATTGTGCCAGGGTTTTGTGCCCCATATGCATTATCTTGCACTTCTTTGCATTGAATTTCAACTGCAAACCCTTGACCATTCTTCAAGTTTCTGCAGGTCCCTTCTCATTCTGTCTACACCTCTGGTGTGTCTACTCTGTTACAGAGCTTTGTGTCATCAGCGAACAGTGAAATTCTTCTATATCCTGTGCAATGTCACTGATGAAGATGTTGAATAGGACGGTCCAGCACAGATCCCTGTGGTACCCCACTGGTCACTCTTCCCTCTGTGGAGTGACAGCCATTTACCACCACCCTCTGTGTCCTGCCACCCAGCCAGTTACCTACCCACCACACTACTGTCCTGCCCACACCCATATTCCCCAGTTTGTGTAATAGTCTTCTATGTGGCACAGTGTCAAAGGCCTTGCTGAAGTCCAGATAGGCCATGTCCACTGCCTCCCTGATCCACCTCCCTAGTCACCCAGTCAAAAAATTCAATGAGGTTGGTCTGACATGACCTCCCCTAGTGAAACCATGCTGCCTTGGGTCCTGTAGTCCATTGACAACCAGATGTTCACCAATCTCTCCTTCAGTAGTGCTTCCATGATCTTTCCCACTACCGAGGTGAGGCTGACTGGTCTGTAGTTCCCTGCTTCCTCTTGTTCCACTTTTGTATAAGGGGACTACATCTGCTGTCCTCCAGTCTTTGGGTACCTCCCTGTTTCCAGTGATTGGCTGAACAGGATAGCCAGAGGTTCAGCCACCACCTCTCTTAGTTCTTTAAGGACCCTGGGTGCACCCATCTGGCCCCATTGCTTTATCAGCTCTTATTACTTCCAGTTCCTTCAGGACCCTTTCTGTAAAGGGACTTGTGTCCATTTCTGCACCATTCTCACCCTTGTACTCCCTTCAGACCCATTACCCCCTCTTCCTTAGTAAAGACTGAGCAGAAATACCTGTTCAATATGTCAGCTTTACTGTTGTCATCCTCACGCGCTCCCATCCTCCCCTTCAGTCTCACTATCCCTCCTTTGTCCTTCTTTTTTCATTATGTACCTGTAAAAGGTTTTGTCCCCTTTAACCACTGATTTTGCAATGTGTTCTTCTGTCTGAGCTTTGGCTTCCCTTACTGACTTCCCTGCCTCCCTTTGTTTCTCCTGGTACTTCTCCTATCCCCTTCTGCCTGTGTCTTTTGTATTGCCTGAATGCAATCTTTTTGGCTTTCACTTTCTTTGCTACCTCTTTGGAAAACCATAATGGTCTCCTCTTTCTTTTCCTCTTGCTAACCTGCTTAATGCATAATTCTGTTGTTCTTATAATCCCCATTTTAAATACTGCCCTCTGTTCCTCAATCCCTGATTCCTGTCCCATTCCCTTAATGCCTCTTTCAAGCATCTCCCCATTTTCCCAAAGTCTGCCCCTAAAATCCAGGATCGTGTTTTTGTGTGGTTTGATTCTGCTCTTTCTGTGATTTCAAACCACAATGACTGGTGGTCACTGTTACCCAGGTGCTCCCCACTGTTACCCCCCATCACAACTGTCCCTGTTTGTGAGCACAAGGTCCAGTATTGCCTTCTGCCGAGTTGGTTCCATGACCAGTTGCTTGAGGAAGGCACCCTGAAGGAGTCCAGGATAAATCTGCTCCTAGTTGATGCTGCTGCTGGGATGCTCCAGTCCACGTCTGGTATATTGAAGTCTCCAACCAGTACTACCTCACCCTTGTCTGCCATCCTTTGGATGGCTAGCATCAACTCCCTATCTGTTTCTTCCTCCTGGGCTGGTGGTCTATAGACCACACCTGCGGATGGCTGGCCCCATTTTCCTTTCCAGCTTAACCCACAGTATCTCTCCCATTTGTTCCTCCTGGATCTGTGTGGCCCTTATGTCATTTTTCACATACAGTGCCACTCCTCCTCCCTTCCTGCCTGCTCTGTCTCTTCTGAATATGTTGTAGCCAGGTATGGCCATCTCCCAGTCATGGTTATCATTACACCAGGTTTCAGTGATGGCCACAATGTCCAGGTCTGACTGTACCATGACAGCCTCCAGATCTTCCATCTTGTTGCTAAGGCTCCTGGCATTTGCACACATGAATTAAGTCTGCATACTTAACATACACTTTCTGTAGCAGCTAAAAGCCTATTAAACATACTTGCAGATAGTTTTCTGCCTTAACTACATCCAGCAACTGGAAGTTTTAGAGGAGGCCCGACTGGACATTTCTCTTTAGGCCTTGATACACAAGACAGCTCTAGTTCTTGCAAATGTGAACAGTGCACACAATCCTAGACAGTCAAACAAATATTTCCAAGCAGCACCAATAAAAGTGGAGTTCCTTAATGAACTGGCATTAAATTAGTATGAATATACAAGCACACAATCAAAACTTATTTAACAATTACTTTACAATAACATGAAACATGTAGTACTAGAGACCTTAAAATATTAAATCCATGTTCAGAATTCTAGCAATACATGCAGTTCAAATGATTCAAACTAAGAACTACTGAGTCACTAAAATAGCGTCTTAAAAGATCAAAGAAAGAGGGCAGATGACCATTTTAAATATATGCCTTGGAGGCACAATTCAAAACTCAGAGTTCAGTCTCTATAGTGGCAGTAAGATATTTAACTTCCAGTCTCATGGGAATTAACAGTTTGCCTCAAATTAAAAGACAGAAACAGTACCTGATGGAAGAAAATACACTCTTAGAACAAGCGCCTCAGGTCGCCTAATCAGCATCCCGCCAGGGCCTGCAGGAGCAAGCAAACCTTAATAGGTAGCATCAGAGTTATTTCTGTAGAAATGAAATCTCAGTTCTCCAAAAAGTAAAATTCAGCTCCTTCTGCTTTCGAGCTGAGGTGAAAATGCAACTTTTCAAGGCTCCTCTTATGCTAGGTTAGTTGTTCCTCTCATACTCCCACCTCTCATCGTTGGCTCATCTTTAGGTCCTTTTTCCCCAAAATTTGGTTACCATAATATCCTTTAACCTAGGGAGATAAGAGCAGAAAAGAACAGCACTCCACTGAGCACAGTAAATTCAACACTTCTACATAAGCAGAAACCCCGGCTCCTAGGCAGCAGGTATAGCAAATCTTTTAGCTGCATGTAACCATTTCTGCACCTTAGGTGCTCAATTCTCTTGTCCGCCTACATGACTAATCTTCAGGTTCACTACTGGGAATTATCATACCATTCTCAAAATGGCAGCTTCTACAAAATCGTCCATTTCAGGCGTAACCATCCATTACGGACCGCCGAATAAAATCTCAAGTTTGGAATATTGCCGTTACACCACGTGTCGGAGCAGGCAACAACTCCGTAGTGACTAAAAACAAGAACTGAAAACTAAATTCTTATGAGTGGTTCTCAGTGGATTAGGCGTTTCAACAATGTCCAACAGGACGCTGGAAACAAACAGCCAAATGACCGTTTGAGACAAAAGCATTCAATCTCAATTTTTGCGGCTTCCGAACTACAAGGCATATACTCAAGGCATACTCAAACTATCCTCCAAACCATATAGGGTTTCTTTCACGAAACCCTCAAAAACTCCTTTTTAAAATTTTTTTTTAATGGGCATTCACAAAGTACAGGAGCAGGTTGTAGGAGCGGAGCAGCCTGCAGCCACCTTGCTGCCCCCAGGTGTCACAGCAACCTAGTAGGGAAGCGCCTGTTGTGAGGACTATGGAGGAAGACTCTTGCTGGAATGGAATCCTTCAAACAACATGAAGTTTTGCTATATTATAGACATTAGCAGTTTGATCCAGCTCTAGAACTGCCCCGGAGTGAAATGGTTAAAACCATTCCAAAATAGAATTTTGGCAGGAGAGCAGCTCTATCTGTGTCATTTCAAACTTGAACTGTCAGATTCTTTACTCCGCCTCAGTGAACAGTCGCTCCGGAGATTTCTCCTTCTGCTCGGTTCATTTCTCGGTTTAAAAGTGTTTTCTCGGTTGGATTTAACAGAGAACAGTTTTATTTTAACCACAAAACCGTTCGGTTCAAGCTCTATCTGTGGTAACCGTAAGTAAATGAAGGTTTTGTCTGTGTGGAACTTGTAAGTTATCGGTTCGGTTTTGAACCGATCAGTAGGTTTAAAACTCATTTAAAACTAAAAGTTACTATTTTAGAGTGCGGTTCCTGGTTCTTATCGGTTCTAAAAAGCGGATTTATTATGGTTTTTTCAATACCCGGTAACGATTTAGGAACCGATAAGGGTGTCTTACCTAGCACTGCGTTAAAGAGGCAAGTTTTTGGTTAGGCTGGCATTATGTCTGAGAAACCCAAAAGAAAAACCGCCCACTGTTTGTACACTGTGGGATGTTTGTGGGGAAGTCTTTGCCAAGGCTGACCCACACACCATATGTGTTTATTGTCTGGGGTTTGACCACCTCCAGTCAGACTGCCAGGTATGTAAGAATTTCCTGCAGCCACCCTGGAAAAAGATTGGGCAGGCTCAGGAACGAGGCCAAAAGTCCGCTGACCCGATGGCCAGCCCGGTTCGGTGCCAACCGAACCAGAGGAGTCCCTCTGACCAGGGCCAGACTTCCTCGGCAAAGAAAAGCTGGTTCTGAGGAACCAATTCCAGTAAAGAAAACAAGAAAATCAGCAGGTCTGGAGTCCAAAATTCCTTCTCCAACTGCTGCAGAGATAACAAAAGCCATACAAATTGTCCAGTCACTGTCTCAGGGTCCGTCAGACCACCACTATCTGGTAAAAGGTCGGTTCGTCGCCCCAGTGGTTCAGGATTATGATATTGAGGAATTTTATGAACCAGAGGAGGGAGGAGGATTATGAACAGTATGAATGTGGCTGGGAAGGTCTGGGTGTGCCCATTGAACGGACATCTCCCAGACAGACCTTTAGAATCTCCCCTATGCTGTCTGAGTCCCCATCTCATTTTATGTTTTATAAAAGTTGCTGAAACCCTCCAGCTTCCTTTAGAAGAGGCTGTGGATGAGCAAGAGGAGCCTGATTTTGTAGAAATGATGGATATTCCAGAGTGTAGGAGATTGTCTATTCCTTTACATAAGTCTTTTGGAAACAAACAATTAAAATTTTAAAAGCTCCTAATTCTGTGCCTCCTGTAGATAAAAGATGGACAGAAGGTACACATTGTCAGGCCCTGATACAGAATTCCTTTCTCAGCAATGCAGTCATGTTGGGGTAGTTCAGGCTGCTGCCTGTGATAAGGCTAATATTCCTTGGCTTCACATCCTCCTGAAAAGGATTCTAGGAAGATTGATGCCATGGCAAAAAAACAGTATATGGCAGCCTCTCTGGGACTCAGGCAAGCAAATTATATGGCTTATGTAGCTAGGTATCAGAAATCTAGATGGGATACTGTTATGCAATTGGCCAAGCAGGCCCATGGCCAGCTGGCTAGTGAACTAGAACAGGTGGCTGCTGATGGCATTGAAGCCTCTAAGGTTCAGTTTCATGCTGCTGTGGATGTTAATGATGTTTCCTCTAGGGTCATGGCCACATCTGTAGCTTTTCGTAGGTTGGCCTGGCTCAGGTGTACTAGTTTGTCACAGGATACCCAGACTAAGGCTATGGATTTTCCTGTGGTGGGAAATTCTCTGTTTGGAGAGCAGAGAATTACATGAAGAAGATGGATGAATATGGGACTACTTACAAAGTGCCCAGGCTAGGGAGGCGGCAAGCCACTCCTCAAAGGCATGCCCCAGAGGTAGGGGGTAGGCCTTTTCACAGGCCTCTACCAGACTCAGGCCTCCTCTGCCTATGCTCAGAGGGGCTTCTTCAGAGGCAGGGCAGACGAGGGGTGGGCAGACCTGCTCCCACCCCCAGCCTAAAGCTCCTGCAAAACAGGCACCCTGATGGAGTGCCCAGGGCCGATTCTCCTGTACCAGTGGGGGCAGGCTGGCTTACTTCAGTCAGAATTGGGCTTCTTTAACCTCAGACAAGTGGGTTCTGGAAGTAGTAAGCCAGGGTCTGGTTCTCAGCTTCAAAAAGTTTCCCAAGTTGAGAAGCAGACTTTTCTACCTGCAAGTGCTTCAGAGACCCTGCGCTCTGGAAACAGAGGTCTCATCCTGTTAGCTCTCAGAGCAGTAGAAAGGGTTCCTTCCCTGCATCAGGGCAGGGGTCTGTATTCCGGATACTTCCTTACCCCAAAAAGACAGGAGAATGGCGGCCCATTTTAGATCTCAGATATCTGAACAAGCATCTTTTGAAACCAAAGTTCAAAATGGTAACTCTGGTAATGATTTTACCTTCCCTAAGGCCAGGGGACTGGCTAGCCTCCTGGACCTCAAGGATGCCTATTTCCATGTCCTAATCAGAAGATCCCATCGAAAGTACCTCAGATTGAACTGCCCTCAGGTCATTACCAGTTCAGAGCAATGCCCTTCGGCCTTACCTCTGCTCCAAGGGTATTCACAAAGTGTCTAGCAGTGGCAGTGGCCCACTTAAGGAGGCAGAGGATTGCTGTTTTCCCTATCTGGGCGACTGGCTCATTGTAGGCCAGTCCCCAGAACAGGTAAAATCTCACCTGCAGGTTACCCAGCAGCCCTCACCTCCCTGGGTTTTCTGCTAAACCTACCAAAGTCGGTTCTGGAACCAGTCCAGGTACTCACCTTTATAGGGGCAGAATTGGACACAAAGCTAGCCAGAGCCTTTCTTCCCCAGAAAGGGTAAGGAATTTAGTGGCTCTGGCCACTTCCTTCACTCTGCAGGTCTCTCGACCAGCAAGACACTTTCTGCAGCTCCTGGGGCACATGGCTGCATCCACAGCTGTTGTGCAGGGGCCAGATTTCAGATGAGAGACATTCAGTTTCACTTGAGAACCTTTTGGTCTCAGAGAAGAGACCCCTTTCCAAGTTGGTCCCAGTGACTCGAACCTTGATCCTAGCTCTCCAGTGGTGGCAGGATCAGAGCAATTTAAGAGCAGGGGTCCCCTTCATTTCCCCTTCTCACGACTTGACTCTCACTACAGATGCTTCCCTTCTGGGTTGGGAGCCCACATGGGTGACCTTTCCACTCAGGAGTTTGGTCCCCAGGAATCTCTGCTCCACATCAATTTGCTGGAACTCAGAGCTGTCTTTTTAGCTCTTCAAGCTTTTCTGCATCTGTCCACGACAAGGTGATACAAGTCAGAACAGACAACACCACAACAATGTGGTACATCAACAAACAGGGGCACTTCGGTCTTGACCTTGTGCACGAGGCAATGAAGTTGTGGTCTCTGGCCTATTCCTGAACACTTCCCTCATAGCAGTTCATCTTCTAGAGAAGGACAATGTCCTAGTGGATGCCCTCAGCAGGATTTCCCAGGGCCATCACGAGATGGTCCCTGGATCCTCAAGTGCTGGGGATAGTTTTTGTCAGGTGGGGCATCCCTCAGATAGATCTTTTGCAGCCCCAGACAATCACAAACTTCCTCTGTTCTGCTGCAGGCCTCCAGTGCTGGGCTCAGTTCCCTGGATGCCCTTCTTCTGGATTGGGAGGGAAGTTCCTCTATGCTTCCCCCTTTCCTCTCCTATTCAAAGTACTAGTCAAAATCATATCTCAGCCTTGCAGGGTGATTCTGATTCCCCAGATTGGGCCAGGCAGCCCTGGTACCCTCCTTCTGTCTCTGACAGTCGATCTTCCCCTGTGCCTCCCCAGGAATCACAATCTGTTGACTTGTGCCCAGGAAGGTTTGGTATCCGGACCTCAAATCCCTCAACCTCAAGGCCTGGCTCTTGAGGAGTTAGAGTTGCTGATTTACACCTCTCAGGGTGTTCTTGAGATCCCAAAGGCTTCCAGAAAGCCTTCCACTAGGCTACTTATAGTTCTAAATGGAAAAGGTTTTCCATTTGGTGTGCTGGGAAAAATATTCCCAGAATCTGCTGAATTGCCCATTTTGTTAGATTACATGGTACATCTTAATTCCTTGGGTCTCAGACCAGCTACCCTGAGAGTTCATTTGGCAGCTGTGTCTGCTTTTGTGTCAACAGGAAAGTCATCCCTCTTTCCTCTCATCCTGTGTTTTCCAAGTTTTTAAGGGATTACTCCATACTAATCCTCCCCTTCGGGAACGGCCCTGCTTGGGACCTTAATGTTTGCATTGCCCAGTTAATGCAACCCCTTTGAACCTCTGTCTTCTGCAGAGCTTAAGTAACCTAACTTGAAAACTGTTTTTCTAGTGGCTATCACTTCTGCCAGACGCATAAGTGAGTGCAAGCCTTGTCAGTGGAGACTGACTTTATTTCTTTCCACAGGGATAAGGTAGTCCTTAGGACTAACAGGAAGTTTTGCTAAGGTGGTTTCAGATTTCCATCTTAATCAATCTATCTCCTTCCAGTATTTTCACTGATCACTCCTCTTCGGTGAGAGGAGGTTGCACACCTGGATGTTAAGAGCTCTTAGTTATTATATAAGCTGCCAAAGGTCACAGGTTGAATCCCTCCAACTTTTCCTTACCTATGGTGAAGTTGGGAAAGGCAACCTGCCACTAAGAGATCAATAGCCAGGTGGATTGTCTCTTGTATCCAATTTTGTTATCAGAAGTGGCAGAGCCTCCGGGTTTGAGGCTCATTCTACCAGGGTACAGCCAAGGCCTCTAGTTGCTGCCAGAGATATCCCTTTATGAGATTCACAGGCTGCTACTTGGAAACGGTACATACTTTTACAAGCATTACTCCTGCATGTCCAGGCCAGGAGAGATGCTTTCGGTTTGGCACAGCTGTTCTTCAGAGCCTATTCCCTAAGTAGGTTCTGCCCCTCCTCCATGGAAGTACTGCTGTGTATTCTGCTAATGTCTATAATATAGCAAGACTTCATGTTGTTTGAAGAAAAATTACTCACCTTAGTAATGTTGTTTCTTCTAATGGAGTCTTGCTATATTATCGACCTCCCCAACCTGCCCTCTCAGAACCTCTACTTGGTGGGGTGCAGGCAACTTAGTGTGGGCACTACTTATGTCCTGTTAGCATTTTGTCCCTTTGGGACTTTGGGAGTGTGTATGTGTGCGTGTGTGTGTTTATTATACTTATGTTCCATTTTCATATTATTAGAATGGTGTTAGTATTTCTGGTCCCCTGACTTGAGTCTTGGGTGGGACCATCAATGGTTGTTATTATTTAGGTAGCCATTTGGCTAGTGTAGGTTACAGCTTCCACACAGACCTTAGTGAGTTTGGCTCGTAAAGATCTGACAGTTCAAGTTTGAAATGACACAGATAGAGCTGCTCTCATGCCAAAATTCTATTTTGGAATGGTTTTAACCATTTCACTCTGGGGCAGTTCTAGAGCTGGATCAAACTGCTAATGTCTATAATATAGCAAGACTCCATTAGAAGAAACAACATTACTAAGGTGAGTAATTTTTTCTTCTCTGAGGTTGTCCCTGTCTTGCCACCACTGCAGAGCCTGCAGTAGTGTTCTTGTTACTGGTACCAGCTTTGAAGAGAGTCCTTTTTGGCACCAGTGTGCCCCGAGATGGAACTGAATGTCCCTCATCTGAAATCCAGACCCTATGACTGTGCCTGTGGCTGCAGCCATATGCCCAAGTAGCTGTATGAAGTGCCTTGCTGGTTTTGGTGAACTCAGAGTGAATGTCCCACGCAATCTGTAGGATGCTGTCCACCTTTCCTGAGGAAGGAAGGTTCTTCCCTTAGGGTGTCCAGCTCTGGACCTATGAAGTTCAACACCTGAACCAGCTGTAGGACTGACTTTTTGGTGTTGACTAGGAACCCTAAATATTCCAGTAGATCCTGGGTAGACTTTAGAGCATCCCTCACCTGCTGTGGTGATTCCCCATTGAGGCAGTATAGTGCAGTGGTTTAAAGCTCTGAGATGCAAACCTGGAGACCTGGGTTTGAATCCCACAGCCCCACTTGTATACTGTGTGACCCTGAGCAAGTCACTTCACTTCCTTGTGCTCCCAAGTTGCACCTGTAAACAAGCTTCCAGCTTAGTGTCTCTCCTGGTAAAAAAAAAAAAAACTAGCGGTTGTCAGCTAGTAATATGCAATACCCTGCCTTCTTAGGTATGCCACCACCACCGCCAAGCCTTGTAGAATGCCCTGGGAGCTGGAAGGGAGGTCGAATGGCAGAGTTGGTAATGACCCGAAAGTAGCCTGAACCTTAGATATTTTCTGTGAGACTCCTTATGGGAATGTGGAAGTATGCATCTTTTAGATCCTTTCTGAAGCGTGGGCATAATCATAGCCAGGGTTACCACCATCCTGAACTTTGGCTTTGCCAGATGCTTGTTCAGAACTCTCAGGTCTAAAATGGGTCACCACTGCCCATTTTCTTCAAGGTCAGGAAGTATCTTGAGTAGAACCCCTTTCCCTTAGTAGCAAGGGAACCGTCCTATTACTCTTGAGTTCAGAATACTGGCCACTTCTGCCTCTAGAAGCTTTCTTTCTGAAATTGAAGCTGGTCTGAAAACCCTTGACCTTAACCTGGGGATGGATTTGAAACAGATGGCCAGGCCTGACTCACTACTTCCAGGACCCACTTGTGATGTTTTTTCCAAGCCTGGAAGTAGTGAGCTAGCCTGCCCTACTGGAAGTGGGAGGTGACCCTGGCAACCATGTCAAGGATTCTGCTTTGGTTGGGGTTGAACCTAGTTGACTTGATTCCTCCATCTGAAGCCTTCTGCCCATGCCCTAAAATAACCGGTCTGCTGAGGGTACTGTGGGTGGCCTGGACCTGAAAAAGGTCTGCCATATACTAACCTGCCTCTACCTTCCCTCCCTCCCTTCCCTGTGGCCTGCAGGAGGTGGATGGCTTCTCCTTAGCTGCATTGCTTTTATAGGTGGTTTTATACTCATCCACCTTTTTCATGTAAGCCTCAGTTTTGTTCCCAAACAGAAGTTATTCTCATAAGGGAAATCCATGGCTTTTGCCTGTGTATCCCGGATAGATCTGTGTCTCTCAACCAGGCAAACCTCCTCATGGCCACAGTAAGTGCCACCCACCTGGCAGCAGTGTCATTGGCATCTACCCATGTGGAACTAATTACTTAGTGGCTTCTAGCCACACCTGGCAGTTTCAGACTGGTCAGCTGCCAATCCTGCAGGGCTTTTTCTACCATGGCCATCACGGATTGCCATAAAGTCTTGATGCTGAGCCGCATAAGCCATATAGCTGGCCTGTCTGATGGCCAAAGGGCTGCCAGGTAGCCCTTTTAGCCATGCTATCTATCTTTCAAGAGTCTTTCCTGGGACTCGAAGATGAGAAGCTAAGGGCATTCTGGCTCTGTCACAACTGCAGCTTGCACTACCCCCGCATGGTCAGGGTGAGAAACAGAACGTAGCTCCCTGACCTATCAAGCTGATACTTTTTGTCAGCTTTCTTGTCGGGGGGCTGAATAAGAAGTCTCAAAACCTTTAAGACCTGTTTCTTGAGAGGCTTGTTGATTGGCAACAACAGTAGTTTTGTGGGTGCCAGGCCCATCATATCTAAAACTCTGCTCCTCCTCATCCTTACCTTTTATTGGTAGCCAAATCCAGTGCCTCTACCATCTGCTTAACAAATGTGTAGTGAGGAGGAACAGTCCTCAGGCAGTCTGGGAGGAGTGGAATTTCACGCTAGGGACACCTCTGGCTCAGTAGGCTCCTTCATCATCATATTCTTCATAAATCAGTTCCTGAATACAAGGAACCAATGTGGGTATTGGTTGTGGAACCACAGATGGAACCGCTGGACTTACTGGTACTGGCTGAACTGGAACCAGTAAAAGTCCCTGATTAGCCGCAGTTGCAAAGTATGGAGGACTTGCAAGGCTTTGTGCAACTGCCTCAGCTGTGGGCATAGCTGACTTCAGTACAGAAGGCTCCTTTGCTTTTTCAGTTGGAAGTTATGTCCATTTTAGTTTGTGCTTCTTTTTGCTGGAACTGGTTCACCAGCCGGATCCCTGGTTCTTTTGTTTTGATGGCTCTCGTTTATTAGAAGCAGTCGGTTCGGTTTCTTTAGGTTTATCTTTTTTGTAGTAGAAGGAGGGCTGGGTTGGTCAGAACCCTGATCCCAGAACCGCTGGAGAAACCTTCTTCTTCTTAAACCTTTCAACCTTTTTTAAACTGTTTTTGGAGGAAAGGTTTGCAATTGTCACACTCAGAGGTGAAGTTAGATTCATCTAGGCAAAACAGACTTCAAATCATGTTTATCAGCCTTAGCCACACTCAGCACAGTTTTTAAAACCAGTGGGGCTTGTTTTCTTCTTTGGCCTGTTTGACATATTTAAACAACCTACAAAAAGGGTTTAAACTTGGATCCTAACCAAAGTTATGTACCAGAAATGCACTAATCCGATTACTACTAACCACTGAGACAGACAGTTTGGTTCCCCAAACCGGGAAAGGATCAGAGTTAAACACAGTAAATAATAGAAACATAACATAGACTTTGATGGCAGATAGGACCGCTTGGCCCACCTAGTCTGCCCATTTCCCACCTACAGGATAAGCTGCAGATCCTAATTAACCAACAGCCTATTTCTTCTTACCCCCACAAGAATTGCCTTGTGCCTGTCCATGTATTCTTGAATTCTCTCACGTTTTAGACCCCACAACCTCCTCAGGAAGGCTGTTCCATGCATCCACCACCCTCTCTGTGAAAAATACTTCCTCACATTGCCCTGAACTGCCCCCCATCTTTAAATTGTGTCCCTTGTTCTTGCACATCTCTTTTCTGAAAGATGCTACCCTCTTGGATTTTGTTGATTCCGGAGGTACCTAAAGTTTCTATCATGTCCCCCTCTCCTCCTTCCCTCAAGGGTATACATATTAAGCTCCTTTAGTCTCTCCTCATATGGCTTCTCTTGCAGACCCTGCACCATTTTAGTTGCCCTCCTCTGGAGTCCTCTATTCTGTCTATGTCCTTGCAGAGATGGAGTCTCCAGAACTGGACGCAGTACTCCAGATGGGGTCTCACCAACTGTCTGTATAGAGGATAACAACTTCCTGTTTTCTGCTGGTGATGCCTCTTCCTATACATCCCAGTATACCCCAGCCCTCCCTACTGCCTTCTCACATTGCTTGCTAACCTTAAGGTCATCTGATATGATTACCCCCAGATCCCTTTCCATTTTGTTGTTGTTACTACCTCCCCTCCCCATTGTGTAATCTTGCCCTGGGTTTTGTTTCCCAGGTGCATTATTTTGCACTTCTTTGCATTGAATCCAAGCTGCCATACTTCTGACCATTCCTCCAACCTTGACAAGTCCTTTCTCATCCTTTCCACGCCTCCTTAGGTATCAACCCTGTGCAGATCTTCAAGTCATCTGCAAAGAGGCATACTTTCCTTCCTTTCTGCAATGTCACTTATAAAGACATTAAAAGGACTGGACCCAGTACTTGAACCCTGCGTGTACCCACTAATAACCCTCTTTCTTTAAAGTGGACTCCATTTACAATTACCTTCTGTGTCCTGTTGTCCAGCCAATGTTTTACCTAGGCTACCACCCTGGGACCCACTCCCAGGCTGGTTACTGTGACTATTAATCTTTTGTGTGGGACTGTGTCAAATGCCTTGCTAAAGTCTAGGTAGACCATGTCCACAGCCCCTCCTGGTCTACTACTTTGGTCACCCAGTCAAAGAAATCAATTAGATTAGTCTGACATGACCTACCGCTGTGAACCTATGCTGCCTAGGGTCCTGTGCCCCACTGGCCTCTAGGTACTCAACAATTATTTCCTTCAGAAGTGATTCCATCACATTCCCTACCACAGAGGTCAAACTGACAGGTCTGTAGTTTCCTGCCTCTGTCTTGGTCCCCACTTTTGTGAAGGGAAGCACATCCACCTTCCTCCAGTCCTCAGGTACCACCATCCTCCCATGATTTGTTAAAAGGGTAGTCAGTGGTTTCACTAGTTCTCCCTTAATTCTTTTAGAATTCTAGAGTGAATTCCATCAGGCCCCATTGCTTTGCCCACCTTCAGTTTTAGGAGTTCTTTCAGAACCCTTTCTTCTGTGAAAGGACTGGGATCGACCCCCTATCAAGAGTGCTTTTGTTAATTGGATTAGGCACCTCCCCCTCCTCTCTTGTGAATACTGAGCAGAAATATTCATTCAGTATCAGCTTTTCACTGTCCCTCTCTGCCCACCCACCGTCCATTCTATTCAGCCTCACTATCCCTCCCTTTGTCTTTCTCGCTCCCTGATGTATCTATAAAGGTTTTATCCCTTCTTAACCGAGTTGGCTATCTTTTCCTCAGTTTGGGCCTTTGCTATTCTGACTTCCTCCTGCTTCCTTCTGCCTTAACTGGTACAGCTCTCTGTCCTGCTCCTTCTGTGTTTCCTTATACTTCCTGAATGCTATCTTTTTCTCCTGACTTCCCCGCCACTTCTTTTGAGAACCATAGTGGCTTTTCTTTCATTTTGATTTGTTTATTTGCTTCACACAAAGGCTTGTTGCCTCTGTGATGGCAGTTTTGATGTTTCCCCATTGTTGCTCCACCCTCCTTCTAGCCTGTTTGCTAGTGCTTTTCTAAGGCACTCTCCCATCTTGCCAAAGTCAGCCCTCCTGAAGTCCAGTACCCTCACTTTTGTATGGCTTGACTCTGTAGCTGAGTTTATCGTGAACCACACTGATAAGTCACTTGTTCCCAGATGGCAACCCACTTCTAGATCTGAGATCTCTCACTGTCCCCATTTGAGAGTACAAGGTCCAAGATTGCTCCCTCACGAGTGGGTTCCGAAACTAGCTGTCTGAGGCATGCCACCTGTGGGCATCGAGAATGGCCCTGCTCTTGGATGTGGCTGCAGCAAATGTGCTCCAGTTAACATCTGGCATATTCAGGTCTCCCATCAACAGTATCTCCCTTTCTCTGCCATTCTAAGAATGCCTTCTATCATATCCTTGTCCATTCCTCCCTGACATGGGGTCTGATACAACCCTGTGCGGTTTGTGGTGCCATTTCCAGTCTCTAAGGTGACCCAGTCCTCCTCTCCTCTCTGTTTACTCTTTTGTTCAGTTGCTTTTATCCTTCCTTTATGTAGAGAGCTACTCCTCCCTCTTCTCCCTCCCTGTCTCTCCTGTAGGTCATGTACCCTGGTATGTTAACATCCCAGTCATGGTTCTCTGTGTACCATGTTTCTGTGACTGCTACAATATCCAGGTATCCCTCTTCCATCAAGGCCACCAGTTCAGGAAGCTTGTTGCCCAGACTACGGGCATTGGTACTCATTACCCTCCATTTCCTGATGGCCTTACTCCTTTTGCCCGATCCTGTCCTCACTGCCTTTGTCACTTTCTCCATTTACCCTGCCTTCTCCCTATCAACATCTCTATCTTGGTGTTTACCTCACTTACTACCCAAACTGTTTATATTATATTTATTTATTTATTTATTTATACCACGGGAGAGAGCTTTCTCAGTAGGATAACCTGTGTTATTTCCACTGCAGTGAGGATAAATCCTGATGACATCAGCAGAGTGAGGATATCAACATTTATCCATACTCTGCTGATGTCACCAAGAGTGAGGATAAATGCACTGCAGCTTGCATTCTAAAGGAAACCACTTCAGAAAAAGTTTCTCTTTCTCAATGAAGCTGCAACTTACTCAGTTATCTTTGCAAGAGACTCTCACCTATGTCCCATTGTGTTTCTAACATTGTTAGCCCATTACTGTGCTGATCTCAGCTTCAAAACAACCTGAATTCTAAATGAAAGTCTTTTACAAAGCAGGCTCTGTTTCTCAGTGCTACCTGCAGCAGTTTGTCTTTCTCACTGAGCCTCTGACTCACTCAATTAGCTTTGCAAAACACGCTCACCTGTGTTTCTGACTCCCAGTCCATTCAGAACACACACACACACTGACAGCACACACAGAATGAGCATGAAACACACAGACTCAGAAAAATGTTCCTGCAGCTCTCACCCTGTGGTATAAATGCTTTACCCGATGGGCAGATGTAGCATATGGAAAATATTCTCACACCTGCGTAAGAGCCATGTATTTTTCACTCGTGCCTTCAGCACTCGTGAGAATACACAGCTCACTGGCAGGAGTGAGAATATTTTCCATATCCCACTCCTGCCCATCATGTATCCCATATATATATATATATATATATATACTGTATATATAGTAAAAAAACTTAAGGAGCGCTGCTTCCTCAACAGTTTGTCACAATGGAAGAGGAACCGTGAAACTGGAGTAAAATATAAACTAAACTAGTGCTAAACTACACTAAAGAAGGTAAATGCAGCAGATGAAATAACATTGAGAGTTTACTTTGTTTTTTGTTTTTTACAAAACAATGAATTTCAGTGACTTCTGAGGAGAGATCTCTGGCTGCGTCTTGACTAGGCAGGCGGAGAATGAAATCTGAGCATTATAGAATGCAGCAGTTGGTAGGGTAAAAGTTTGAATGGTGGCACAAGTCAATAGATGTTTCATCATTTGAATAAGTTCCATTCTCTGGGCAGTTCAATACTGGAGGCTGACTGCAAGAGTTAAGAATATTGAAGAATTCCTGGGGTTAGAAGTACCAGTTAGATTACTGTCCTATGCAGCCAGATCTATGCATTTAAATGGATTCTTAAATGCATTTAACAGGTCAAATTAACACCGAGAAGACATAAAGTGAATTGGGGCTTAAACACTTGGCGCACTTTTGTGCATACGTTTCTAAAGAGGTATGTGTTTAAGTGGGCTTTACTGTATCAAACTGTTGATCAGGCCGCTCAGGGAAGGTTGATGTACTGCGTTAAAAATCCAAAGTAGAGGTGCAGGGTAAAAACAAAGAAAAATCCATAAAACCAACAGTCCTTAACATGAGCCACACACAGGAACTTTAAAACTGTAACTGTTAATTCTGTCCTGTCTGCATAAAACAAAAACTATTTCACTCATTCTGCACAATGCCACTAGGCCCTCTGAAACCACCAGCCACACTAGTAAAATCTCACCTAGACAAAATACTGATACTCCATCTAGGCAGCATTACCGACACTGAGCCTAAAAGCCCCTCCACGAGGTGGAGTTTAGAGCAGAGCGTTTCTGAGTAACGCCCACAGATGCCCTTGTATTTAATTGCTTTGACAAATATTTAAAAAGTTGTTCTCAACATTCTAACATTGAGAACAACTTTTAGAAACACTGAAAAAAGATGCTTAACATATATTATACTGTAATTAATACAATCACAATACAACAGCAAGGTAATTAGTAACAGGATTGTGCAACACATCATGACAGCAAAGAAATAACCCAAATGTAGTGCAGGTGCAAAACAGGATAGTAGTAAAAAAGAAAATGCCACCTCTGGCATGCAGAACAAGCTGGCTCTCACACCAAGGAGGGTCAGTGACATCATAAAACACAACAGCAATGCTGGAGTGCTCTATTATAGCACCGCCTCCCAGCTGGTGTGTGAACCAGATTGTTCTGCATGCCTGGGGGTGGGTTCTGTATATAATACAACATAAGCCTCTTTTTTCACTGGGATTTCAGTCAAGTCCTAAATAACTAAGACTTACCATGTTCCTGTGAAACTAAAACTGGCATCCGATATCCCATCTAAACCAGATTTCTCAATGGTGAGACCAAGCCTCCTGGGAGGTGTTAACCTGTTTCAGGAGAGGCGCAAGCAAAGTCTGAAAAGTACCGTTTATAAATTTTGGAGTTGTAAATATTTTGTATACAGGGATGGGGCAAACTGAAAGAGGATAACAGGTAAATTACGTATTCACTTACAAATCGGTGACCAGGACAGGTACACTGAGCCAAGGCTCATACCTGGGGAAGGGCAGGGGAGCGAATACAATTCAGAAGGTAACAGCAAAACAGTCAATCAATACAAAAGAACAACAGTGCACACAAATAGAAACAATGAACAAATAAGGAGAGTAACAACTGACCAATTAGACTGGTGGCAGAACAGCCCAAATACAAGAGTTAAGCAGAAAGGTACTAGGCGCAAGAACAGGAAGGAGCACAAGGATAACTCAAAGCTGCTTAAAGGAAAACTACCCCTCATATCATTAAAATTGTGTTTGTTTCCATATCAGCAGACAACTCCTTTCCTGAAGCTATTAGGGCTATATGTGTTACCTTTAGTTTGTTTTCACTGCTCTTGGTAGCTCCTGTGACTGCCCTGGGGGGTCTCCATTTCATAGTTGTTGAAATCTCATTGTCTGTGACAACTGCATTAGCATATGAGAACATGATGTCAGAGCAACCATTTATACCATGCATCTCTATGCTGAAAGAATAAATACCCTGCAAAACTCTCTGGAAACACAAACTGAATGGAGTTTAAAGGGAAAACCCTGCATTACAACTCAGATAGTTTGCAAAAGCTTACTGAAGGTAAAAGTGGTATTTCATATCATCTTGCAGATTGTTTCTTTGAAGACTAAATAGGCAGACAGGCATACTGAGGAGTTTAAAGGTCGGTTACGCATCATGTTCTCATATGCTAATACAGCTCTCAGGGACAATGAATTTCAACAACCACCAAATGGAGTGTCCCAGGACAGTCACAGGGCCTAGTATGAAGTTTGAAACAGACCAAGGCAGTTGCATGCATTTCTACCAGCTACATGAAAAGACCTATCTGCTGACATGGAAACAAATAAAATTTTGAAAGATATGAGGGTGTAGTTTTCCTTTAACAGCACGATAACAGGGAGGAGAGGCAGAAGTGAGTAGGAAGGTTATTCTAGATAGAGGGAAACAGACAGAGAGCAGTCTGACCTATGAAGGAATTGCGACAAGAAGTAACAATGATTCAAGAGTCAAATAGCGAAGCAAGTAGGCTCACCAGGGTGGGGTGTTACAATAAGGTAAATAAAATGAAAGCCAACTACTCAAAGCAGTTTCACTGTATTCCTGATGAACTGTGCAAAGTATGCTATTTTTCTATGGGAGGCCCAAGATTATTTCGATATTTAGGGAGGCTCAAGATCTTTTCCATAGCTGGGTGGAGCTCACTATGACAAAGTCTGAGAACTAATATCTAGACAAAGTATCAGTCATCAGTCTAGATGCTTTTCAGTGAGCTGTTTAAAAGTGACAGTACTTTTTCGTGGAGTGTGAGCGCCCTTCCCACAGCTGAGGTAAATGAATGTTCAGCGTGTTCTACAGTCATGGTCTGATAACTTGTTCTAAACATTCTTATGTTTAGAATAATTTTCAGAAACACCACAAAAGAGAATCAGAGTGTATAAATAAACTATAATAACTGGGCTGTGATTTTCCCATGGAAGCCAGTTATAATTTGCTGTTATAACCAGCTGTGTATAATAGCATTCATCGCGGCTTCCCCTCGAGGAACACATGGCGCTGCTGTGGCTGTTGTGACATGAAAGTGCCAGCAACACTTCCAACTCCCCAGCCTTTACGGAACTCAGGCTCCAACCTGGTCCGTGCAGACAGGAGAAGAGGCACAGTATAAGTATTAGGTGGTGGAGAAGGCTGTGGATAGAGTGCCTCCCTCCACTGACCAAGTATGCCGCTCCCATGGCTATGTTTAAATGCCCTGAAGGGCTTGTTTTGCAGGCAGCAGAGCATGTGTGTCTGGAGCAGCAAACTTGAAGCTGTACAGCGGTACTGCTGCGAGTTCCCGATGAGGCTACTTACTATTTAAATAAATAAGAGGAGGCAGGTCAGGAGGCATAGTTGGCTCCGAAAGGAGAGGATTTATTAAACGTCCACCAGTGCTGCTGGTCAGATCCTGAAAAGCTAATGTAAAAATTCCCAGCAATTATATAAAACAAAATATAGGGTGGTGTGTGCAACTCTTTGTACATAGCCTCGTGTGGGATGCTTTTATAAACCCTTGAGTTTGCTCTTGGTGTTAATTTAGAATCACACAACTTACGAGTATAAAATTCTCATTTAACACAATAGGGTTAGGTGAATACCTTATTTTGAATATTTGGCCAAATATTTGTATTCGAGGCCCCAAATATTCTGAAATTGTTATTCAGTATTTTTGTACTGGGGAGATTAAACAAAACAGCCCCCACCCTCCTCCCCAGAAAAATTCTTTAAATTACAACCCCATACCCCACCCTCTGCAACATGCCCAATCCCACCCTCCCCCAGCACCCACAATTTAAGGTTTTGAAAAACTCCCATGATGGGCGACTGCACAAACGCGCTGAATCCATGGCCGTTGCTGGCTCTCTAGCTTTTTCCTTTGTCAAAATCATCCACCCACCCCAGCAGCAGCACCAAACTCCCACCCTTCTCCATCCCAGCACCCCAATTTCCTAAGCATAAGTCCCTCCCAGGTGTGGCAAACATGACCGCACAACCTATCCTCTCTCATGGCCGCCACCTTCTGTGAATGGAAGGCCCCACGCTTGCTCACATAGTATAACAACTGATCTCAGCAAGATGGGTGCTGGAGGGGATTAGGCCTGTTATCGAGGGTGGGGGAATGGGTAGTTGCAGTTTGAACAACTGGGCTGGGGTGGAGAGTGGTTTTTACTTTTTTTTGTATTTCGAATACCAATAGGCATGAATAGTGCCACTAATAATTATTCACTTCTGAATATGAATAGTGTATTATTCATTACTTGTATATCCTAATACACACCACTCATGTATTATTCTAAATATAATACATGTGCAAATCTGAGGAGGCTCGAGACCAGCAGAGACAAGTGCATCTTTGACCAGCGTCTAGGTTCTGGGGCGACTCCTCATGCAGAATGATGCTTAAAGTGATTTTGTCAGTATTCTAACTTGCTTTATGTCACACATACCGGTCGTTGAAGTCATTCTGCACTATGTTTCATGTTTAATCCGAATATATATTTTGATATGTGAGATCGTATTTCTGCCACGAAGGTGCCCCAGCATTCTTGCAGTTCTAACTGCTGAACACGTCCCTGTGCTATGGCGTCCACCAAGGGAGCGCTAGGAATGTGCCCCATTGAAATGAATGGGGCTCAATTTTGCATCCGATTTAATACTTTAAGATGGCTAGTTGAGATTAATGAGGGACACCGCTGACTAACAAGGGCTATGTTAATCGATCAGTGTCCTTCATTAATCTCCAACTGGCCATCTTAGGTATTAAAATTGGTCGAAAAATCAAGCCCCATTCATTTCAATCGGAACGCTGCCCTCGCGCCTCGTGGACGCCATAGCACGGGACGTGTTCAGCAGTCAGAAACTGCAAGAACTGGCTGGGGCACCTTCTCGGCAGAAATACGACCTCATATCAAAATATATACCGTGATTAACTATGAAAGATAGTGCAGAATGATTCTCTACCACCCAAAATATGCTACAACATAAAGCAAGTTGTTACATAACAAAGTGAGAAAATCACATTAGTTGGACTGGCTGTCTTATCCATACACTGTAGTTAGAATTATGATTTGGTGTGCAGTACTTGTAAAGGAGAAGCACTAAGCCCTCAGTAAATACAGGTTACTCACCTGTAACAGGAGTTCTAGGAATGGTATATGTTGTTCATCCACACTCATTGGCAGTATCCTTGCCGCTTTAAATCTTGCCGGAAGGTCTTCAAGCTTTGTCCTCCCACCCACCCGGGTGGTATAACTCGGCTCCGCCCCATGACGCCAGATCTGGCAGCTGGAAGCTCAGGTTGTGCCGTCAGGCCGGGAGAACAGGAATGGTATGGATGAACAACATATACCATTCCTAGAACCCTGTTACAGGTGAGTAACCTGTATTTCTAGGACATGGATATGTTGTTCATCCACACTCATTGGCAGACTCCTAGCAGTTCTCCCGAGGAGGGAGGCAAGACGCACACCCACATACTTACTTGGGAAGAGAGACTGAGAACCGAGGCCCCAAAACCAGCATCCCGGCGTGACTCAAGGTCGATGTGGTAGTGGGTAATGAAGGTGTTTGCTGACTTCCAGGTAGCAGCCCTGCAGATTTCCTGGATAGGGACGCCCCTGGAAGCAGCCACCTGCAGCAGTATGCTGGTAGAATGAGCTCTATCCTCTGGGAGGCTCCATGCCCGCCAACTTATAGCAGAGATCTATGCAGGAGGTTACCCACCTGCTTATCGTCCGCTTGGCTGCAGGTCTGCCAGATGCGGCTTCAGCGTAGGTGACAAACAGCTGGCGAACCTCTCTCGATCTCCTCAGCCGCAAGCCCTTATAATAAGCGAGCGCCTCTCAGGATCCGAGTATGGAGCCTATATTCGCCTCCCGAGGTGTGATTGGGGTAGAACACCGGCAGAGTCAACACCTGGTTAAGGTGAAACCCGACACCACCTTCGAAGGAATTTCGGGGGCAGGACAACCTTGTCCCTGTGGAAGACCAGGTAAGGAGACTCGATGGAAAGCCTGGAGCTCTCCCATCCTTCTGGCTGACGTGATAGCCACCAAGAAGGCGGTCTTCCACGACAGGTGAGAGAGAGCACACCTGTGCATAGGTTCGAATGGCTTGCCCATGAGCTTTGCCAGTACCAGCAGTAGATCCCACGGAGGTGGGGGTTCCCAGACTGGAGGGGAATGTGATCAAGGCCTTTGAAAAAGCGCCAGACCACCTTCTCTCCTGCGCCACCGACTGCTTCCTCGCCCGCGCCGTGGAAGCAGAGATGGCTGCCAGGTGCACCCTTAGGGTCGCGACTCAAGCCCTTGACTAGAAAGGGACCATAAATAGTCCAAGATGCTTGCTAAGGAACAGGAGGAAGGGTCCAAGCCCTGTTCTGACACCAAATGGAAAACCTTTTCCATTTGAAGGCATAGCATTTTCTGGTCGACTTACGGGACGCCTCAACTACATTGAGGACCTCGCCGGAAAGACCCAAGGCCTGGAACTCTAGCCAGCCAGGAACCAGGGTCAGGTGCAGGGATTGAAGGTCCGGATGGAACACCTTCCCTGATTGACTGAGAGCAGGTCCGGGCGAGCTGGAAGCTGCCGGAGTCCTGGAGCTGAGACTGAGGAGATCTGGTACCAGAACTGGCGAGGCCAGTCTGGGGCTATCAGGAATCACCTGCGCCTTGTCCCTCCTCGCCTTGAGAAGCACCTTGTGGATCAAGGGAAATGGGGAAAGGCGTAAAGAGGCCCGGGGTCCATTGCCTCGAGAAGGCATCCCCTGCAGCGAGCCCTGCTGAGGGGGCGGGCATGGAACAGACTCAGCCGCTGCCTCCATGGAGGCAAACAGGTCCACCTGAGGTGTGCCCCAAAGGGAGAACAGATGCTGTACTACTCCGGGGAGAGACCACTCGTGGGATGCAGCCCCTATCCGGCTCAGGGCATCGGCCAGGGTGTTGGAGGCTCCTGCCACGTGAATGGCTAGGAGATCCGCCTCCAGGCTGCGCCTGCGAGTGACCGTCGGAGAGCTTCCTTGCATAGAAGCATGGGCGCGCCGCCCTGGCGGTTTAGATAGTACATGGTCGTGGTATTGTCCGCCTGACTCGGACCACTTGACCCCGGAGGAACGGAGCAAAGGCGGTGAGAGCTAGGCGGACCGCCTGAGCTCCAGCAGGTTGATGTGGCATCGACTCTCGCTGGGACCAGAGGCCATGAGCCCGGTGTTCCCCAGATGGGCACCCCAACCCATCAGAGAGGCATCGGTCGACAGAGAGACCGCTCGCTCGGGCGGACGAACGGGATGCCCTCCTGCAAATGATCTGGAACGGTCCACCACTGGAGAGCGTTCCACATCCCCTGTGTCACCGACACAGCTGGTCCAAGGGATCGCAGCTGCAGACCACTGGCTGGCCAGTCCCCACTGAAGGGACGATGTTCCAGCGGCCCAACGGACCACGCTGGTACAGGCCGCCATGAGACCCAGGAGGCGCAGGAAGTCCCGGTGATGCACTGCCCAACCAGAAATGATCGGGCAAAGGAGGAAAGAACCTCGCCCTGTCCGGCTGGAGCCGCCTGGCTCAAGAGAGTCGAGCTGCGCCCGATGAATAGAATCACCTGCTTCGCTCGAGTTCCACTTGGCTCGCTGATAAGGAGGCCCAGTTGAGAGCAGACCTGGAGGGCCAGATCTCTGGACCACTCCGCCTCCTTCCTGGAGGGAGCTGCTATCAGCCAGTCGTCCAGGTAAGGGTACACCCGACCCCTCGGCGCCGCAGGAATGCTGTCACCACTGCCATGCATTTGGTGAAGACCCTGAGCTGGAGACAAGCCGAAGGGCATGGCTTGAATCAAGAGAGATCCTTCCGCCGAAGCGTAAGGAATCTCTGGTGAGACGGACGGATAGGGACGTGAAAAACGCGCCCCTGCAAGTCCAGAGAGCAGAACCACACGCTGCTCCAAGGATGGTATTATCTGAGCCAGAGTGACCATCCTGAAGGTTCGAGACCTTAGGAACTTGTTTAGTGTCGTAGGTCGAGAATGGGCGCCAGCCCCCGTCTGCTTGGAACCAGGAAGTACCTGGACACAAACCCTGGGTCTGAAGGAGGGTCCACCACCTCTCTTACCACCTCCTTCTGGAGGAGGAGAGTGATGTCGGCTCGACGAGCCGCCAGTGAGGCTGGGGATCCCGGCCCCCGAGGGCGACGGCTCTGAAGGGTGGTGCCTGCTCGATCCAGAGGCAGGCCTCTTCCCACCACCTTCAAGACCCACCTGTCCGTGGTAACAGCGGACCAGGCGGAACGGAAGTGCTGGAGCCGCCTCTCACGGGGACCCAGGGGTAAGGTGACGGGATGGGGCGACACCCCTCAGCCCGTCACTGGGCAGGCTTGGAGGAGGGACCGCCGAGGGACCTCCTGGCCCTTTCCTCCTGCCTCCTGTTAGAGGAAGCCGGCGTTTGGTTTGGGATGCCAAGGCCGAGCCTGCTGGCCTGACGTTGCTGGGTCATGCCAAAGGCAGAAGGACGAAAGGGCTTAGGCTGTGGTTTGATGCCTTGTCCTTCTGAGCGGAAGAGACCGAGTCCAAGGTGGCATTGGACTTCGATCCTCTGCAGGTGACCTTCCACCCCAGGGTCAAGAGGTCAGTCCCAAAAGGGAACATCCGCCAACTTGTGCTGGGTATCCAGGCAAAGGTGGATATCCTCAGCCAAGCCCGTCACGACGATAGCCACTGCGGCCGCCACCGATCTGGCACATGAGTCCCCAATCCAAAGCAGTCTGGAGCTGCTGTTTGGCCACTGCCCTGCCCTGGTCCCGCACCTGCTTAACCGTAGTCTGCAGATCGCGGAAGATGAGGGATGACCTCATCCAGGAGCCCAACAGGGCATGAGAAAATGTGCCATGAGGACGGGCCGAACTGGCCTGACTAAGGCCGAGAGAGACGCAGCGTAGACTTTTCGCCCGACATAGTCCAATTTCTTGGACCCTTGTCAGGAGGTTTGTCCACATCCCTGGCGCAAGCGGGCGCTCCGAAAACGCTGTCGGTAACCAACCCTCAGCAGAGGGTGTTCAAAACCGGACAAGGAACGTGGGGACCGTATACTTCCTGGCCATCCTGGCCGAAGGCGCAGGGCAGGAAGCAGGGCGCTGCCAAAGTTCCAGTGCTGGACCCACTATGGCCTCGCCACCGAAAGGCCTCCGCCGGAGAACTTCGGTCCAGAATCTCCGTGAGGGATACCTGGCCCTGCTTGGAACGGGTTCGAGCCCATCCCGTAGACTCGAGATGAGCCAAGCAGTCCTAGGAAGGACGACGGCTATCGTCCATTGGCTGACCTCCTGAAGACTCCAAGTCCAGTCGCTTGGAGAAGAAGGAGGAATCATCTTCGACTCGGAAGAGTCCTCAAGAGCTGCCTCTGGCCTGAGCCACCCTTCACCTGCCGAGGTCGGTCGGGAGTGAGGGTAACTGACAGCCGATGGGTAAACCCTTAGCCGACCGAGAATCCTTGGTCGGAGCCCCAATTGGTGGCTGTGGAGGCGGAGGTTCCACCGCAATCGGTGGAGCAGCTGGTTTTGGCCAACAACCGCCTGGTATAGGCCCTCGGCAAGTCGAGGGGTTGTGTCGGCTGCCCGTGACAGCGACTTAATGGCCGGGAAGGCGCCGGAGTCGGCTTATTCCCCGCCAGGAGGAGCTGTTGCAACATAAGGTCTCGCACCGCCGACGACTTACGCCGAGCCTCCCTCATCCGAGGAGGAGGACGAGGACGAGCGGCGACGCGCTTTGCCGCGTGCCGAGACCGAGACCGCCTATGACGGTGGGAACGGCTGGACCGCTGAAGAGGTCCGAGACCGACCGAGAGTCCCGGAATTTCCGGTCGGTGCAGGAGGTGTCGGCCGAACCGACACTCCTTCGCTCGAAGGTCCATCCGAGGGCTCCGGAACCGAGGCACAGGCGAGCCCACGGGATCCTCAACTCCTCCCGGGGAACCGGGAGAGGGGAATCTGCTGCAAAGGCGACAGCCTGTCTAATGGGTCGAGAAAAATCTCGACTTCATCAGTGGGAGTCTCGGTCAACTGACCTGACGGGACACCGTGAGGCCAGTGGCCAAGCCGAGGGTCGACTGGCCGACGGTCGACGGCCCGGGAGAGGGACCTTCGCCCCAAGAGCGCCGACGAGGGACTTACCCTGTCCTTTTGGACCGAGAAAAGGTCCAGCAGACGCAGGCCCTTCTCTTAGTGGAGAGGGACAGACAAAGCTCCTTAAAGGAAGCCGTAGGAAGAACCCAGAGAGCGGGATAAATGCCATGCCGAGAAGATACGGCTCAGGCCGCCTCTTCTTCGAGGGCTTACCATCCGCCGAGCTGATCCGCCGAGTCGCGCAGGACACCGCCAACCGGGCCTCCTTGGACTTCACCGGAGGGAACGCTTCGGACGGCCCAGTTGCACTCGGGCAGCACGGTTCTTCGAGGACGAGGGCCGAGAAAGATGAGCACAGGTCGCAAGCCTGCGGGTCGTGCTCAAGGCCTAAGTAGACACACGTGGAGTGTGGATCCGTCCGAGACATCTTCTGCCGCATGGGCATCTCCGAAATCCGGGGTCGATTTAGCCGCCATGGCAGCGAGGGATCGGAGCTAAAGTCTTTTTGCAAAGTATTATTTTTAAATCCGCAAACGGAGAAATAGGAACTAGTCACAAACGCAGAGCGTTAAGGAGGGAACCTGAGCTCAAGCGGTAAGGAAGATCTGCGCCATGGGGCGGAGCCGAGTTATACCACCCGGTGGGTGGGAGGAGCAAGCTTGAAGACCTTCCGCAAGATTTAAAGCTGCAAGGATACTGCCAATGAGTGTGGATGAACAACATATCATGTCCCTAGAACCTTTTATTTTTTTAAAGCAATTGTCACATTTAAGAAAACTCTGGAAAGTGTAATATTAAGACACAGTTTGACTTCTATGTTAGGTATCATCTGCATCTCTGTTTCATTTGTTCTTCCTTCTTAGGTTAATTTGGATGGAGGAGGATAACTGTGGACCCTTAGGGAGCATGTAGCACTTCACAGGGCAGACTGGATAGCCTGTGAGGCCTTCCTCTGCTGGCAAGTTTCTGTGTTTCTATGGAAACAGGATCCTTGTCCCTTGAGTTCATCTGTATCTGCAGCTGCATCCTTTGCTGAAGTCACAACCCTCTGTGACTGGACACATTTTTTGCTAAGGAAATTATTATGATGCCACAAATGGGGATTGCTGGGTTTAGCAGAGGATTAAGCAACAGGAGTGGATCAGCAGTAGGAGGCAGGGGTCCTATTTCTCTTCAATTAGCCTAACAGTAAAGAATAGAGAGCAACAGATACACAGAAAGGGGCGGCTGCAGTTGATCCCACCCAGAAATAAGTGCTGAGACTCACACTGAAGTCTCCATGGTCTTTTGCTTCAAGTAGCAGTTTTTAAAGCATGTTTTTGCATTTTATTCAGGAGGCCTTTCACCCCCACACCTCTCATTTATAAAATATTAAAATCAACAGTATAGTACAGCTAAACTGAAATCTTGATTGGGTTAAACTGAAATCTCGGATGTCATTTTGTGGAAAAATGGCATCAGAGTTAAAAAAATTCAACAAAATATAAGATGAACTGTAGCCAAATACTGGCCCTGATATTGAACGGTTAACATGGCACTACCCATGTTAGCACCTCACTAACTAAGGATAGCAGGATCTGGTAGGGCGGGCCATATTCAAGGATCCCAGTGCATGGCGCTGCACCATGCAAATCAAGGATCCCTCTTGCATGCAGGGCACAGCAGTATATTCAAGTAGTTCTGCAGCCTAAACAGCCTCTGTCCCAGTGCTGTTTAACACTATGAAAACCTACCCATATCCATGTGCATCATGGTGTGTGACTGCCCACTGGACACATGTTGGGTAGTGGACCAACAGCAAGAGCTGTCAGTACCAGGCAGCATCACCCCCAATCAGTGCTCCTGATGACATTAAAGAGCAGAATCCCATTTTGAAAGACAGTGGCAGCCCCTCAATCACCGCTCCTGGCAAGCTGTTATCGTAATACCAGTGCAGTGGTGGATAAGGACTACTGCACGCATACCCCATCATTCAGATGGTGATGAGCAGAGGTCTGTGCCAGTATTCATCCACTGCCATTTAGCAGCTTTGGTGAGTGGGGCAAGGGGTGGAGGATATTGAGAGGTGGAATGAAGGGGTCTGTTGACCATTCGGCAGGCAACGATCAGGGGTGGTGGGGGTCCATATCTACCACATTGTTGGTATTACAACTCTAGCTCACCAGGAATGGCAATTGGGGAGGTGAATGCCACAATCTATCAACGGGTATTCTACTGTTTAAATCCACCAGGAGCAGTAATCGTGGGGGAGACTGCCACTATCCACCAAAGGGTATTCTACTATTTAAAGCCACCGGAGTAGCACTAGTGAGGGTCTACAAATCTCTGCACAGTGCCACCCCACCGCCTGAGCAGCGCATTTGCTGCAGCTAATGAGCCGATAATGGGCACGTAAATGGCAATGGCGCACTGCATGACTAGTGGGCTCATTGGCATGTTAGGACTGAATATGGCTCACAGGTGCGCTAGGGCGCTCTTGTTTGGGCATGCTATCTCCACTCAGCTCCTATAGGCCATATTCAGTTGGGGGCTGTACATACGAACATACGATGATGCCAGAAGATACAGGCCTTACAGTCTATCAAGTCTGCTAGAGTGTGCAGCTCTCAGTGTTAAGTACTGATGCTGCTCCCCCAACCCCTCTTTTCTTTTCCTCCTGCTTGCACCATGAGTTAGCCCATCCTTCCCCTTACCCATTCTGATTTTGCCCTTGACCCTGTCCCACCCCATCTTAAACCCCCTACTGATGTTTCATGAAATCGGTTCTTCAGGCAAATCATTCCATGCCATCACCACCCTCTCCGCGTGAGAAAGTGCCTCCTCATCTCTCTTTGAACCTCCTCTCCTCCGATTTCAGACTATGCCACCTTGTGATCCCTTCTTTACTATATCTAAACAGACCCTCACAGTTAACTCTATTTATGCCCTTAGTATTTGAAGGTCTCAATCATATCGCCCCATCCCTTCTGCCCTCCAGGAGTACATATTGAGCTCTGTAACCTATCCTCGTGAGGGGTTTTTCCTCATCCCGCCTTAGCATCTTGGTCACCCTTCTCAGTACCCTCCAACAGTGTGATGTCCTTTTTAAAGAAGGGCGCCAGAACTGCACACAGTACTCCAGGTGAGGTCTCACTAATACCTTGTACAACAGCAGAACCACCTCCTCACTCCTTGAGGTGATTCCTGTTATACACCTCAGAATCTTGTTGGACTTTGCCACGCCACCTTCCTACATTGTGTAGAATGATTCATATGGCCTATGACAATCACCCCCAGATCCTTTTCCTCGACGGATACCGATAACTGTATACCCGACAGCTGGTAACTGTATCCAGGATTCTTGTTTCCAGGGTGCATAATCCTACACCTTTGCACTGAACCCCAACTGCCAGGCACATGACCATCTCTAGTGCTTCTGGGTCTTTCTGCAGTACCCCCATCCCATCCACCAATGCTCCCAGTTTGGTGTCATCCGTAAACAGGCTTATCTGACTCTGGATCCCAACTGCCATATCTGCTACGTAGATGCTGAATAACAGCAGTCCCAGCACTTATCCCTGTGGTACCTCACTGATGATTGCCTGTGGTGATGATAGTTCCCCCTTACCACCATCATCTGCTGTCCATTTTCCAGTCAGTTCCCAATCCATCTGACCACATTATCACCCTCCCCAGGTCCTTCAGCTTGCCTATCAGCCAGCCTCCTGTATGGTACAGAGTCGATGGCCTTACTGAAGGCCAAATACAGGACATCAACCGCCTTGCCTTCATCCAGAGCCCTAATCACCCAGTCGTAAAAGACCTCAAAGTTGGTCTGACAAGACCTTCCTCAGTGAACCCATGCTGTAACAGCGCAGCACTTCATCTGCTCTAGCTCGTGTCTACCAGTGACGTCATAATCCTCTCCTGTGGCATCCTAGTTTTTCTATGGGCAACCAGTTGTGATATCACAAGAAGAAAATTAAGATGTCACTTGTAGACAAGTAGCAAGAACAGATGAAGACCGACTGTCAGAGATCCTGTTTTCTTCAAAATGTCTTTAGTAATAAAATAGAGGAAGAGAAGTATATGACAAAGACTGCATTATATTAAAAGGTTCCTGTAGTGTCACAGTCTCTTTAACCCTTTCACTGTCAGGGACGTTACCACTTTAGTGTCTGCCACTTCAATTAAAAATGACTAAATTGTTTAAAATGTATAACTCTGTGTGTCCTCTTGAGGAAACATATCTCAACATTCATGTTGTAGAAGGCAGTACCCCAGCCTTCTGGGGAAAGTATTTTGCTAATATATTTCATGGGATTTACAAAACCTGTGTGGAAATGACAAAATACCATATTTTGTTTCAGTCAAATCACAGATCCTCCTGTGAAAGAATCTTGCTACATGTCAACAGCACGGTCTGGATTAAAATAAACTGCTGAACTGGGCCACTTTTTCTAATCTGTGCAGCTCTGTGCACAATCCTCCTGGCATCTAGTGGACAGTCAATTTTTGGGGTCAGACTTGTGTCAACTACATTCACCTGATCTGGCCCAGACATTGTTGCATCATAAGACCAAAGTCTCCTCTTATGATTCCCTTAGCCAATAGTGGACTCTGCTTTGTTGCTTTCATTTCCGGTTGGCGACAAAGGTACTCTGCACAGCATAAGGCCATACAGGTGCAATGGCCCAGGGCAGCTGTTTATTTCACTCCGGACCATGCTGCTGACATATATCAACACTGCTGAACTATTTGCGGGTAATTTAAATAAGGCTGCCAACTTTCTGGGAGGCTCAAGGGGACACATAAGGCCGGGGGTCTGGGGGTTAGATGCTGTATGGTGAGTTTTGGGGCTTTTATTGAAGATAAAACTCACTTTTGTTACATCTTCTCTTACCCTGACTCCAGGGCAAAATTATTTTTCTCCTGGAGTCATGGTTGTGGGAGACCTTGGCTGACCTCGAAGTCTGCAGCTGCACCTGGGGTGGGCAACTGGCTGACCAACAATGCCATCGACTGCTGCCTGCCCTCAGTACTACTACAGTCCTTGTTTAATATATAGATGACAAATGTTTAATTCTCTAGGGACTCTCTCCAGTGACAGTAAGATCTGCTGCCTCAACACTCTCAGTCCTTCGGACTACACAATCTTCCCACGCTTGACCCGCCAAGTCAATCACAGAGAGCTGCCCTCTAGGCTGTTGCAAACCCTGCCCTGCCCTGCCGCCAAGCTTAGGGCCCAAGATAACAAAGATGAAGCACTGCAGAAAGCAAGCAAAGTTAAGAATCACTGCCACTACTGATTGCTTTAGCTCATCCTGCCCTGCCGGCCTGCAAAATAAAAATGTTGTAAGGACTCAGGACTCACTCTTGTTCTTCTCTTGTCTCGTTCTCCTTAGTGCTCAATCAAGGCCAAGGGTTGAAGGGCTGTCGCTGTCAGGGTATGCGATGCTGCTGCTGCTGCTGCCACCCCATCCATGCATGATGCAGCCGCCCTGACCCACGTTCCCATGACCCTGAATTGTCGTCCATGCTAACCTGTACCATTTAACCATGAACAAATTACTTCTAGTGCTTGTCTCCTCCTTGGCCCTGGTCTGTCAGCATGCTTTCACGTAACACCTTGATGCCTCTGTCCTCCATTTGATACTGGTCTAGCTTTCCGCTTTCTCCAGACTTCTTTTCACAACTCTATACTGCACTCATCCACAATCCACACGCAATCGTACTATAAAAGTCCTAACTCCCCTTTCCCTCTCCCCGTAGGGCCCCACCGCCGCATCAGTTCTACCGACCTATCCTTGGGACTTCACTTCTCACAATGTTTATCCTTCGCTACATACTACATACCCTCCTGGTACCACATCTGCCATTAATTGGTGGTTCTCTAGCCATTTTCATGGCTAGTATTAGTGACTGCCCTGGTAAATGAACTAACTGGTACTTCTATACAGAGAACATGGTTTATATACAATTGCATTGAATCCTCTGTTATGGCTTGCCTTGTCTTCCTTTTATCATTTGACTCCCTATTACTGCACCATTGTGTTTGTGTTTATATACTTATTTACATGTATTTATATGTTTTTATGATGGATGTTACCCGACTCTGTTCTAGCCAGGTCCATCTTGTAAAAGAGCTCTGCTCAATGATGTTCGCCTGGATAAAGATGTTGATTGATTGATTGATTGATTCCCAGGCAGAGGCACCACAGTTGCAAGGCAAATGGGCCACAAGCAGTTTAACAACAAAAAGTCAGAGGCCAGACCCAGAGGTGACAGGAGTCTCTCCCCACCACACGGTGACAGGACACGCCTATTGGAGTCAGCGGTTCGATCGGCCCTGTAAGTGCGGCACTTACTACTTGCAATCCGATCAAGCGTAGTCGTGACCTTTACCTCGGTCCTCACCAACCATTAGAGGTCCAGTTGTATCGAGTCAGGCGGTACTAAAGTCCTCACAGTCCTGTTCTGATTGGATACCCTAAAATGCAGCATTGACTCTAAACTGGACCTTTCTACTTGGTCCTCACCTGCTATTAGTGGTTCTAACTCCAGGAATCACTCATTATGATTAAACTGATGCAGTCAGCCTCCTGTGTTGGACTGCCCGGAGATTTAATTATATGCAAATGATGGAACTCTCAATTGGCTCATGCCACTTTCAAACTGCTGCCTATCAACTGCTGCACTCTGAGTGCTTCAGATTCTTTACTCTGCCTGCCTAGTGAAGACGTCCTGGAGAGCTCTCCTTCAACCTCTTCTAAATCCATTTATCTGGTGATAAGTAGTGTTTTTAGTTTATATTTCAGATTGCTGCCTTAGTTTTAGTTTATTTTGTTTATTGTGTTAAGATTTACTGTGTTTAGCGGTTCCTCGGAACCCGAGGGTTCCATATTTCAGTGAGGTTTTACCTCAATCTATATTTATATTGGTTAATTCTTTGCGGTGGGTTCCTAACCACATATACTTGTTTTAATTCCTTTTAAATAGGCTAGTTCCTCTGTGTCAGGAACCGTTAGTGGTTATTTATAGTTAAAATATTCGGTTCTAAGGAACCGATAATTTGGCACTTTTCTTTAACGATTCCTGCTCAATGTCAGAGGCTCCTGTTGTTAAGCCTAAAACGCACAGGACCCACCAGTTTCAAATTGTGTGAGTCTTGTGACCAGATCATAGCTAAAGCAGACAGACATTCATTGTGTATTTTTGTCTGGGCACTAACCATATTTTTGCAAATTGTGACATTTGTAAAACATTTTGCCCTAAAACTCTAGGAAAAGGTCCAACATTTTGGAAGAAATGGCCTCTGCTTCTACTAATACTGGTGAAAGTGGTTCCTCCACTTCTGGCACTAGAAGGATGGAGGTAAAGCTAAGTATCCTGATAAAGGATCAGATAAAGTTGAGCAGGGTAAGCCAAAAGGCCAGTGGACTCGGGACTGAACCTGTGCCACTTAAGAAAAATGTAAGGAAAAGCATGTTGCTGCGCCTCCAGCCGAGAAGGCTAAGGAGCTCCCAGCTGACAAAACTGGTATGCCCTCGGCTGAGGACATTGCAAGTCCTTACAGTTCTTGCAAGCACTGCAAGCTGCAGTCCCAGTTCCAATACCAACTGCACTGGTTCCTGTGCCGGTTCCACCTTCTCAGGAGCCTCAGGCTTCCTTTCCTGAGGAGGAGGATGATGAATTTGAGGAGGAACCGATGGATCCAGAGGTTTCTCCAGAACAGGAGTTCGGTCCTCCCCGGGTCCTGAGGATTATTCCTCACATTATGCTTTTCTTAAAAGCATGGTGGAAAACTCAACCTCCTTCTGCAGGAGACGGAGGAAGATGTGGAGGAAGTAGAATTCTTGGATATGATGGGACTAACCCCACAAAACATTTACTACTGCCTAATAAGTCCTTAAAAAGGCAGCATTATGAGTATTCCAAACTCCTAATTCTATTACAGGAGTTGACAAAATACTGATAAGAAATATCAGCTTGATAGGACAACAGCTGATTTTCTATTCAGCCACCCTGACCCTGAAGGAGTTGTGCAGGCTGCTGCCTGCAACAAAGCCAGAATCCCTTGGCTACCCATCCTCCAGATAAGGATTCTCGGAAGATGGATGCAATGGGGAAAAGGGTATATGGCTGCTTCTCTCATCCTTAGACAGGCTAATTATATGGCGTATGAGTGCAATACCAGAAGGCACTCTGGAATGCAGTGTTAGCTCTGGCTGACAGAGTGCCTGGTGAGGTGGCAGTGGACTTGCAGGACACAGCAAGAGCTGCTTTAGATGCCACAAAATACCAGTTCCACATGGCTGTGGACACTAATGATTCTTCAGCCAGGTTGATGGCACTATCTCTCTCCCTTAGGAGATTTGCCTGGCTCAGGGCCACAAACCTGACCCTGGACAGCCAGGCCAAGGCGATGGACTTTCCTTTTGAGAAAATTCTTATTTGGGGATAAAACAGAGGCCTATATGAAAAGGTAGAAGATTATAAGGCCACCTACCGAAATAAGTCTAAGATAGGCCTTCCCATTCTATAAGGCCCAGACTAGGGAGGCAGGGTAGGGATTTTATCCTAGACCTTTTTCCCAAGCTCAGGTCTCCCAGCTGCAACAACAGCCTATAGGATATTTTCAAGGAAGAGGTAGGACAGCCATGAGGAGAGCTTCCTCCCCAGTGATTCAGGCACAGCCCACTCAGAACCCCTGACGGGCTAGTACAGGTTGCATCCCTGCCAAAGTCCACCAGTGGGTGGCAGACTGGCTCACTACCTCCAGGACTGGTATACCATAACCACAGACAAGTGGGTCCTGGAGGTGGTGAGCCAGGATCTGCACTCAGTTTCAAATCTCTCCCAAGCTGAGAGCAAGAACATTTGCACCAGTTACATCTGCAGACAGACTCCTACTGGATGCAGAGGTAAAACATCTGCTAGCAATCAAGGCAGTGGAGCCGGTGCCCTAAACCAGCAGAGCAAAGGCTTCTACACCAGATACATCCTTACAAAGAAGAAAAATGGGGATTGGCGACCTATCTTGGATTTAAGACTTCTAAACAGACACATTCTGAAACCAAAATTCAAAATGGTCACTCTCGCACTAATCATTCCCACTTCACAAAAGGGAGACTGACTAGCCTCCCAGATTTAAAGGTAGTCTATTTTCACATTTCCATCAGAACTTCTCACAGAAAGTTTCTGAGGTTCAGACTGGCCTCAGACCATTATCAGTTCGCAGCCCTCTCTTTTGGTCTGACATCTGCCCCAGGGCATTCAGTGTCTGGCGTGGTAGTGGAGTCTCTGAGAAAACAAGGAGTCTCAGTCCTTCCTATCTGGATGACTGGTTAGTAGTAGGTCCATCTCTACAACTTACAGAGCAGGCCTTAGCACTAACAAAGTCTAATCTGAATCCTGGGTTTCTCATAAATGAGCAGAAGTCTCAGCAAACGCCAGTACAGGTACTCCAGTTCATTGAGCAGAACTAAACACCAGCCTGGGCAGAGCTTTTCTGCCACAGGACAGGGTAAGCAGCATTTGAGGATTGCAAGCTCATTTGTACCAGGAAAACCCAAACCAGCCAGATAATTCTTCAGGCTTTTGGGCCACATGGCAGCTGCCACCACAGTGGTACTAGGTTCCAGATTCCAAATGAGAGACATCCAGTTCCACCTGAGACAATATTGGTCACAGAGGACAGATCCTCTGTCCAAACTGGTTCCTGTCACCCACAGCCTCCTACAAGTACTGCAGTGGTAGCTGGATGAACAAAACCTTCGGTAGGTGTGCCTTTCACAAAGAACAACCTTCCTTAGTTCTTACAACAGATGTATCCCTTCTGGGTTGGGAAGCACACATGTTGGATTATACAGCAAGTGGTACATGGTCTCCTCAAGAATCCCTGTTGCACATACATCTGCTGGAGCTCAGAGTAGTGTACCTAGCCCTGCAGGCATTTGCCCCACATTCAAAACAAAGTGGTGCAGGTCAGAACAGACAACACCACTACTATGTATTACATCAAAGCAGGGGAGGAACCAGGTCAACCCACTGTGCACAGAAACAATGAGGCGGTGGTCCCTGGCTTGCTCCATGAAGGTATCCTTTCAGCCATACATCTTCCAGGAAAGGACAATGTACTGGCAGACTCCTCAGCAGGATAAGTCAGGACCACCACGAGTGGTTCCTGAATCCTCAAATTCTCGGCTCGATTTTTCAGACGATGGGGCACTCCAAAGATAGATCTCTTCGCCTCTGCAGAAAATCACCAGTTACCAATATATTGCTGCAGGCCTCCTCTCAGGGGCAGACTACCCTGGATGCATTGGCACTGGATTGGACAGGGAAGTTTCTATATGCCTTCCCTCCTTTTCCTCTGATATTAAGGACCCTGCTGAAACTGAGGTGCCAATCGTTAACAATGATACTGGTGGCACCGGATTGGGCGAGGCAGCACTGGTATTCACTTCGTTGGCTCTATCAGTGGAGCCTCCAATTCATCTGCCTAGGAGGCACAACCTGCTGACTTCCTCTCAGGGCAGGATACTGTACCTCAACCTAAAATGGCTAAGGCTCAAGGTCTGGCTCTTGAGGACTTAGAGTATCGCGGATCTTAAACTGTCAGAACAGGTTTTGACAGTACTTAGGGGTTCCAGGAAACCTTCCACTAAAAAGACATACTCTGCTAAGTGGAAGAGATTTTCCATATGGTGTGCAGGTAAGGGTGTTGACCCATCCAGGGCTGACTTAGCCATTCTCCTGGATTACCTGACACATTTGCATTCTTTAGCTCTGAAGCCTTGACACTCAAGGTTCATTTGGCTTCAGTTTCAGCTACTTGTCAGCTGGTAAAGAGAGGTCCATGGCCTCTCATCCAGTCTTCAGAAATATTTTAAAGGCCTTAATCTTTTGTACCTCCTTTGAGGGAACCAGTTTCGGCCTAGAATTTGAATATCTGCATTGCAAGCCTATGGACACCCCATTTGAACCGATGGCAACAGCAGACTTGAAGTATATTACTTGGAAAACTGTGTTTCTGGTTGTTATTACTTCAGCCAGAAGAATCAGTGAGTTACAGGCCCTGTGCATGGATGTAGATTACATCTCATTCCACAGAGACAAAGTGGTCTCAGCACCAAAGGAATCCTTCCCAAAGTGGTGTCTGATTTCCATTTAAATCAATCCATCACTTTATCTGTCTTTTCACAGAGAACTCCAGTTCTCCAGAAAGGAGGTTTCACTCCTTGATGTCAAAGGGCACTTAGCCACTATATTGACAGAACTAAGTCTTACAGACCAGGCCAGACATAGCTCTTTCTTACCTATGGAGAGGTAGGTAAGGCAGACCTGCCACAAAATGTACAATTGCTCACTGGATAGTGGCATGTATTCAGTTTTGCTATAGTAAAGTGGGTAAACAGGCTACCCTGGGCCTCACAGCACATTCCACCAGGGCACAGCTGGTTCAGTGGCAGCTTTGAGGACATTCTACTATTGGAAATCTGAAAGCAACTACACGGAAAACAGCACACACCTTCACAAAGCACTACAGCCTGGTTCTGCAATCCAGTAGTGATGCCAAGTTTGGTACAACAGTGCTGCAGAACCTGTTTCCTAAATAGGTTTTCTGCCCAACCTCCAAGCGTACTGCTTGGTAGTCTGCACCAGTTTAATCATAATGAGTGATTCAGTGGGGTTAGAAGAAAAATTACTCACCATAGCAATCTTGTTTCTTCAAAGGGATCACTCATTATGATTAAACCACCCACCCCGCCTCCTCTACTAAAAAACTATGACGGTTGTTCTGCATCCCTATTTTAGGATATTTTCCATATAGGTCAGGCTAGAGATTCACCTTTGTTAAGCAGTTGGTTCCCTTGTGGTCTCAAGCTTTTAGGTTTATTTATTGGGATGTTTTTGACCTGAGAGGACAAAGTATTATTTTATAGAAATTGTATTCTAGTTAGTGGGTCTTACACCCAGGTTAGGCTACATAAGAATCTGAAGCACTCAGAGTGCAACAGTTGCTAGGGCAGCAGTTTGAAAGTGGCATGAGCCAGTTGAGAGTTCCATCATTTGCATATAATTCCATCTCTCCAGGCAGTCCAACACAGGAGGCTGACTGCATCAGTTTAATCGTAATGAGGATCCCTTTGAAGAAACAAGATTACTATGGTGAGTAATTTTTCTTCTAGTTAAAGGGCTGCAGGCTAGCAGGTATGCAGGAATCAGATAATCTTGGCTGGCACACAGCAGCTGCTGGGAGATGGGAGTGTGCAGTAGGCGGATTGGATCACCGGCTAAAGCAGGACCAAAATCTCAAACCAGGACAAAATCCTGATTTTCTAAAATGCTCGGACGCTGGACAGCCTTTGATCCCCGGACTGTCTTGGTCAAACCGGATGTTCGGTAGCATTACATTTAACCTCCTATACTTGCCTACTCTCTGCCTGAATCTCCCAGCTACTAGTCCCCAACCCTGTGACTGGCTCTCCCAGTGTACCATCACCACCTGTTTTGACTCTTCTCCATAGCTCAAGCACTGTCACTTTTCTACAGGCACTGTGCACTTTATTTGCTCTTGACAAAACTGAATGCTGCTGTATAAGCTACTTTATGGTTTCTCCGTGTCATGGTTTTTTGGTAACCTGTTGACCAGAACACTGTTATGCACTTTTTTACATAATCACTTTAACTGTATCTAATGAATTGTTGCAATTTTGTAATAGTGTACTTCCCTCTCCTCTACCCTGGGTTGAACCTGGAAATGAGCCTTGTCTCAGTGTGCCTTTCCTGGTTAAAAATTTTCATATATAAATAACTAAGTATTTAAATAAATACATAAATAGTACAATGTATATCAAAGGGCAGTAAACCAGTTAAACCATTAACCAAGATCTAGTCAAGGTGGATCAGTTCCTCATGGAGAATGAAATTGTTGGCTACCACATTGAATTAACTGGGAAGGACAGGGTCATGAAGACTGTACCTCATAGCAGAATGAGTATGCCCAGAAGAAAATGGCAGATTACGTGGTCATGGATTCCCAAGTTTCTGCCGCTGGGCTTCTCTCCGTGATACCACAGTCCATAACATTTACTGGTGGCACTTTCCATCTAACACTGGCTACAGCTATTTCAAATGATATTAAAGGGGCAGGACAGCTGTATTAATGTAGTTATTAGTAATGTTCCTAGTAACAGAACTTAATGTGTAGCTATTAGTAATGTTCCTAGTAACAGAACTTAAAGACTTACTTCTGAGTGAGTCCAGCACACAGGTCAGGCGAGTCCCTTTCTGGATATACTTTCAAGTATAGTTCAAGTATGGGGTCTGGTTAAGGTGAGATAACTAGTCAAACTTCAAAAGACCCAGCCACGCTCAAGACTGAAGTCAGTAAACACTTTTCAGGCTTTATTGCAATTCATATTATTCAGAACAGGTTCCCCAGTCACTGCTCAACATTTCATCCATTCACAGAAACACAGAATCTGACAGCAGATAAGGACCATACGGCCCACCTAGTCTACCCATTTCCCTACTCAGTGTTAACAGGGCATTGGGCTTCCTCAGGGAGGAATCTCTGTCTGATACAGCCAAGCTCTGATTGCTTTGGAATCTTATTAAGACTACATATTCTTCACTTTCATATATATTCATTCAGCATCCTTTAGTATGTGTGAAACTATTCAGTGGGTTTGTCATGCCTTTTCAAAGGCTCATCCAATGTATCAAAAGCTATAGAGCTTTGTAGTGTTTAAATATTGCCTTCAGAAGTTTCACCGCAGCATTTCTGGCTGAACTTTTGAAGTCTGACTGCTTACTTCGAAGTCAGTCATAACTGTACATGAAAATACACTGAAGTGAAAACTGTTTTCAACTGTTTGCTTTCTATGGACAACATTCTGCTCAGTTGTTTCCATGGAATCAGTAATTTGGAGGTTTTACTATGTCATGGTCTGTGTACAGAATGCTAAGCGTGAGCTATTGATCTATCAGAACCATGCTCAGGATTCTGTGCACAAACCGAGACATAGTTAAAACTCTAAATCACTGGTACCATGAAGAGAAGTGTAACATAATGCTGCCCATTTAAACAAAACAATGCAAAATTCCGCTTTTTCCATCAATTGTAATTTGGGTACAGTTACATGGGGATCATTTAGGCTTATGGATATAATTTCGTAAAATTGAATATTATAAATAGCTGCCAGTTAGAAATAATTTCCTGTCCTCTTTATATGCTGTGGCAGCCTGGTGGCAGAAAAGAAACACAATGGACCAATGGTCTGTTTCCATCTGACATTTTCTATTTTCCTATCTAATGGAAAGTACCAGGCTCTCACCTTCATGTCCTCAAAATCAGTAATCCCAAGCTGGGGAGATGGCAGCAGTTTACTAAAATGAGTTTCCTGCCATCGATGTTGTTCTTTATAAAGCAGGTCTGCAACATAAAACATAGGCAGTCGTTAGACACAACAAGCTGGTTGATACAAGAGACAGTTCAGCAGTCTAGCTGTCAACTGTGCTGGAACACAAGGACAACTCTCTAATACACACTCAGGTCACACAAACAAAAGTAATAATTTACAGGTATGATATCATGGAAATTGTACTTGGGAATTACAGCATTCAAGTAATGTTGAGCCTCACTGTTTACTTAAGGATTCGGTACTCTAAACTGTCCAATATGGAATGGGTGTTAACCACACTGTGCACTCAGATTAATAACTCTCACCTATCCCGATGGAGAGGGGCTGGAAGAAAAATATTACTTACCATAGTAATCTTGTTTCTTCTAGGGATGCTCAATATTCATAACTCTATGCAGTGTCCTTTTAGACACAACTGCCCGAGAGATGGAACTTATGCTAATGAGAGAATGTTCATTAGCTTGTGCCATTTTCAAATGCTACCTTTGTGACACGTGGATAGCCAGTTCTGAGTACACTATGGTTTTTTTGTAATATAAAAATGTGTTATGGACTGTCTCTCATGAGAGATGTTGAGACAGCATGTGAGTTGACACACACACACACACACAGGTTTTAGATACAAGTGTTACCTGGCAGGCCAGAAGCTAATTACAGGCTAGAACAGGCCCTAATCAAGGATCTCCTATTTATCTAAGTTAATTACAGCTGTAGTTGCTAAGAGGGAAATCATAAACTTTTATGGCATTTAGGGAAGAGTGCAGGTTATATGGCACCTGGTGCAAATCATAAACGCTTTGATGTCTGTGTGAGAGAGGATACTGCTTATAGATGAAAGGAAATTTACAAACTTGATTGGGGAAGTCACATGGGAAAGGAGTTTCTGCTGATGTAACCTTAATTATCTTACCTTCTAATATGATAAAATATCCTGGGTGTTTGATTTTTCTTAAACAGAGGAGGAGCTAGGTGACCTCACACAAAGGGGTGGGCAAAGACAGTTTTTAAACAGATTCTGTTTTTCTTCAGAGACACTTTTATCTACACACTGACAAAGAAACATCTTTGAGCACTTTAAGCAAGTATACAGGTAGAGAGAGAAAATTTAAGTACTGTAGTAGGAATTGCACTGTTAAAACCTTGTTCTTTTAAAAGATTGCATGGTTCTTGTGATATAATGGTTCTATATTTTATGTTTTACATACTTTTATCTATTTTAGTAAAACTCTATTTTAGAGCCTACTTGGTCTGTCTATGAATTTCTTTTCTTTAACAAGTGAAGTATATATGGTTAAAGCATAACCACTAGTGCTCCAAGGTCGCTTCTGAAAACAGGCACTTGTGCCTAGTGGGCCTTCACCTGTTACCAAAGACTAAAAAATAAATAAATAAAATAAAGCAGACACTGTACATAAGCTTCAATGGTGATACCAAATTGGAAAAAGGTAAGAGTAATCTGAGGTCTTTATTAGAGTTTTTAGGGTTCATTTTATACACCTGGTTAGGTGCCCGTAGGCAAAGATATCTGGCCCCTAAGACAGAATTATCTGAGCCTGTACATTGGGTACGCTTAACAAGAGGTTCACAGTTTGAATCCTCCAGAACTGATACCAAAGGTTGATTCAACCTATAAACAGACCGGAGGGTTACCCTGTTTCTGTTAACTGTTCACAAGATTGCGCCAGAGGTTGGCACTTTGGGAGTACAGGGCTGACCTGCGAGTAGGTTTGTGACAACCTTCACTAACTGCTGCATTCTAACCCTTCAGATTTTGAGGAGCCTGCTCTAGAGACCCAACCAAACAAAATGTACTTAACCATAATAACTAACACCTACAGGCCCAAAATGGGGACAGAAAAGTTTTAAACACCAAAACCCCTCAATGTCAGAATCAACTGAAGAAGGGATAACAAGGCCCAATGGGGCTAAAAGAAGATAGAGAATATGCCAGTGTGTGGCACCTCTACACATAGTCAGTCAGCTTGGAGTGCAGAGGCCACTGGTTCTAAAAGGAGGCAACGTGGAAAATTATGAATATTGAGTATCCCTAGAAGAAACAAGATTACTATGGTAATTTTTTCTTACCCCAGGAATACTCCAATATTCCTAACTCTATGTAGATTGGGAAGCAGTACCTTTGGAGGTGGGCACAGAACCTACTTTGAAATGGACTCTGCAGGACAGCTGTGGCAAACCTGGCATCACTTCTGGACAAGGTGTCCAGGCTGTAATGCTTTGTAAAGGTGTGGACTGGCCTTCAGGTAGCTGCTTTACAGATTTCCAGCAATGGAACACCCCTGGCAGCTGCCACAGTTGCAGCTGTATTCCTTGTGGAATGAGTCCTGCTGGGGCTCTTTTCCCACTTTTGAATAGCAAAACTGGATGCACTGAACTTACCAGTGAGAAACAGTCCTTTGGATGCTGGGGTTCCTTTGCCCACATCACCATAGGTCAGGAAGAGTTGCTGTCTATCCTGCCCATGGTCCTTAGTGTGAGCCATGTAGTAACTCAAGACTCTTTACATTTAGACTGTGCAGTCTACGTTCCCCTGAGCTGGAATGCTTGATGAAAAGACTAGCAAGGTAATAACTGGTTCAAGTGGAAGTCAGAAACCACCTTGGGGAGGAACTTCACATTTATTCCCAGCACTTCCTTGTCCCTATGAAAGGGATGTAGTCATTTTCAATATCACGAGGCTTGGAGCTCACTGATCCGTCTGGCAGAATTGATGGCTATAAGGAAAACTGCTTCCAGGTAACATACTTCAGGGTCTGTTGAAACCATGGGTTCAAAAGGGGAAGTCTGACTAAGCAATACAAATGTTTAGATTCCACGCTGGCACTGGTTCCCTGTTAAGGGGTTGTACATGGGACAAACCCTTGGAAAACCTCCTGAAGATTGGATGCCACAGTGACATCATTTCCTACTGAAATGTATGCAGACACTGAGGCCAAATGGACATTCAGAGTCAAATGCTATAAGCCCACATCATGTAAATGAGTTAGGTAGTCCAACAGGGATGGAACCCTCCATGTGTTGTACACACCATTGGTAGAACACCAAACTGAAAACCTTTCCATACTAAGGCATGGGTTTCTCGGTGGCAGGCTTCCTGTACCCCTTAACACCTCCAGGACACTTTCTGAAAGTTGCAAGCCTGCATTCTCTAATTCCTCAAGAGCCTTGCCTTGAGGCTGAGGGACCTGAGGTTCAGGTACATGAGCCTCCTTTGGTTGGAGGTAAACAGGCTGTGCCTCCCAGGGAGGTGTATTGGCTTGGCCAAAGACAAGGGTGCAGCAGGGGGTACCACGGCTGCCTGGCCCAATCTGGTGCTATCAAAATCATTGATACTGGCTGTGATCTGAGTTTGATTAGTACTCTGAAAATCAGAGGAAAGGTAGGGATGGCATATAGATGCCTCCCTGACCAGTCCAATATCAGAGCATCCAGGGGGACTATGCCCCAGGCTAGTGGTCTGCAACAATACTGTGGCAGGTGGTGGTTTTCGTGGGATGTAAAGAGATCTATCTCTGGGGTGCCCCACCTCCTGAATAACTACATCCAGCACCTGCCTGTTTAAGGCCCACTCGTGATGGGCCTGGTTGATCTGGCTCAGAGCATCTGCTAGGGTGTTGTCCTTTCGTGGCAGATGGATAGCTTGCAGAGAGGCACAGAGGGAGTAAGCTAGACTCATATCTTCATTGCCTTTGTGCACAGGGGCTGGACCTTGTCCCTCCCTGCTTATTTATGTAGTACATTATGGTGGTATTGTCTGTTCTGATCTGTACCACCCTTCCCTGGTTCAGTGGAGTAAAGGTTTGCAGGGCTAGTGGCACCGCCTCAACTGTAGTAGGTTTATGTGCTGGAGTGACTCTGCACTTGACCAGGCACCCTGAGTGGTGTACTCCCTAGGTGGGGACCCCACCCCAGTAGTGATGCATCTGTTGTCAGGATCACTAATGAAGACTCCTGCTGGAAGGAGCCCTTCTCTGAGATTGTCTCCTTCCTTCCACCACTGAAGAGCCTGCAGTAACATGCTCATTACAGGAACTGGTTTGAGAGTGGGTCTCTCCTCTGGCGCCAATATGCTCTGAGGTGGAACTGAATGTCCTCATTTGGAACCTAAAACCTAGGACTGTGCCTATTGCTGAGCCATATGGCCCAGAAGTTGCAGAAACTGTCTTGCTGTGTTTTGTCTGTTCGGTTCAAACGAGACAGCCAGTTGCAGGATGCTGCTTACCCTTTCCTGAGGTAGGTAAGCTCATCCGACTATGGTATTCAGTTCTGCCCTATAAATTGCAGTACTTGCACTGGGAGCAGGACTGACCTTTGACATTTATCAGAAATCCCAGAGACTCAAAGGTCCTGGGTTACCTGCAGATATTCCCTTACCTGTTGGGGACTCTCCCACGACTAGCCAGTCGTCCAGGTAGGGGAACACAGAAACACCTAGCTTTCTTAGGTGAGCCACCACCACCCCCAGACACTTGGTGAACACTCTTGGTGCTGATGTGATACCAAGGGGGTGTTGAAAACTAGTAGTGTCCTGAAGGAGTCTGAATCTTAGATATTTTCTGAGACTCCTTATGGGAATGTGGAAATTTGTGTCTTTTAGATCCAAGGAGGCTAGCTAGTCTCCTTTTTGTAAGGCTGGCATAATCACTGTCAATGTGACCATTTTGAACCTGGGTTTTACCAGGTGTCTTAAGTATTCTGAGGCCTAGAATAGGCTGCCACTCCCAATTTTTCTGTGTGGTAAAGGAGTACCTTGAGTAGAAACCCTTCTCCCTTTGCAGAGGGTACAGGCTCTATCGTCCTCGACAAGAGCAGAGCCTGTACTTTTTCTAGCAACTTTCTTTCTGAAAGAGAAGCTGCTTTGAACACTCTTGTTCTTAGGGAGAAGGGATTTGAAGCTAGGGATAAACCCTGACTCACCACTTCCAGGACCCACTTGTCTGTGGTGATATTTTTCCTTGGCCTGGCAACAGTGAGTTAGTCTGCCCCGACTGGTACCTAGGAGGCAGCCTGAGGAATGGAGTCAGAGGTTCTGTTTCATTTGTGGCTGGGCTTGCCCAGTCTGGGAGCCACGCCTGCAACCCTTCTGCCCCTGAAATAGCCAGCCAGCTGAGGGTATTGCAGTTGTTGTGGTATAGCCTGGACCTGGTAAAGGGGTCTGGTGTACATAAGCCTGCCCTTACCTCCCTTCCATAGGGCCTGGAAGAGGGAAGGCTTTTCTTTGCTGAATTGCTCCTAAAGGTGGCTTTATATTCATCCACCTTTTTCATGTAAGCCTCTGTCAGTTCACCAAATAAGAAGGTATTCTCCACAGGAAAATCCATGGCCTTAGCCTGGGTATTCTGAGTCAGGTTAGTGGCCCTAAGCCAGGCAAACCTCCTTAGTGAGTTACTTTCCAGTGAGCTAACCCCATCATCTCCATGTACTCAGCTTCCTCATCATCTTGCACCGCCTTAGTGGTGGCAATATCCAGGGTTTCCATAATTTTTCTAACAAATGAAAATTGTGAGAAATAATCCTCAGTGGGTCTAGGGGTGAAGCAAACTTCTGTTCAGGGAGACTTCAAGTTCAATACCCTCTTCCTGTTCAAAGTCTTCTTGTTCCTCACATTCCAATTGTTCCAGGAGTGGAGGGGAACAGAGGTAGTTGCTTGCCTTGTCAGGGCTTGTGCAGGTGGCTGAGGGGATTAAGCCCTGCAGCACCTGGATTACTTTTAAAGTCTGAGCAATGTCATCAGGTGATGGCATACTGGCAGTCACTGCAGTAACCCTTGTTGCATTCCAGCAGGGCTCTCAAGTGTGTTTAGTCTTTTTAACTTTTTAGCAGGCACCGGCGGTCAGCTCTTTGCCAGTGTTCACCCATATCAGGGTGGTATGAGAAGCCTTGCAGTTTCACCTGCAGCTTTTGAGGTGTAGGCTGGTCAGAGCCCAAGGCACCTTTGCCAACTTTTTTGCAGCCTTTCAGATGTTTTTCAAGTGTCTTTTGAGGAAAAGACTTGGAAATTTCACAATCCTCTGTGAGGTGTTGCTGTCTAAGGCAGAGAACGCAAAATCATGTTTATCTGCCTTGGCAAACACTCACTACAATTTACACAATTTTCAGCCCTGGAGGTCCTGTTTTCTTCTTAGGTTTATCTGACATTTTATGTTAAATCTAAGAAAGCAGAAACCGTAGACAGTAGATTATAACAATAAACTTATCAGTTCATGTCAGTTCCAGAACCGAGAAAACAGTAAAACTTCTCGGTTGTGGTTGGTTCCGGAACTGGTGCAGGAACCGAAAACTCTGTTCAAAATACCAAAATTTAAATAAAATAAACCAAAAAGGAACCAGAGCGCTAAATAAAGTTCCAGTTTGTGGGAACCGTAATAATAAATACACACAAACAAGGTTTTAAAAATTTAAACAAGAAATAAAGGCAGTAAACAAAAAATATTTAGAAATACTTATATATTTAAAGAAGATACATGTCAGGAATGATTTGTGAGAGAGAGAGAGATCTCCAGGGCATCTTCATTTGCAGGCAGAGAGAGAAATCTAAAGGTTAGAATGCAGCAGTTAGTGAAGGCAGAAGAAAATGGCACGAGCTAATAAACATTCTCTCATTAGCATAAGTTCCATCTCTCTGGGCAGTTCTGTCTTAAAGGGAGACTGCACAGAGATGGGAATATTGGAGTATTCCTGGGGTAAGAACATGAACTGCCTAACAAAGACTCCTTTTAGTTGAATGACCCAGGGCAACAGCAGAATGTAACTTTCAGTGTCTACCAGACCTCTTCTCAGCTGAAACACTTTACAGAGGCAAAATGATAATAAAAGAACACATACTAGAAACAAAAATGCACTGCAATTTGTCCCATCTCCACCTTTTGTAAAATGAAAAAAAAGATCTTTTAGGGACCCTAAATGATGTTTTTCATGTTAGCAGGTTTGCTCTACCTGTTATACCCCAGTTTCCTCTTTGTTTTAACAATTTGTTAAGTCTTCAAAGCATCTCCCTTTCTTTACTGGGCCAAACCACCAACACTGCCAAGTCTGCTGTGACTGATCATGGTGCCTAATGTCCATGTTATAGGACTGCAACACCAGGCTGCATCTTAACAATTTGGGGTTTTGCCTGCTGCCCTTATGGAGCCATGTGAGGGGTTGTGGTCGGTGACCAGTGTGAACACCCTTCCGCATAAATATGGTTGCAGCTTCTGCAGAGCCCAGACGATACCCAGACACTTTGTCAATTGTGGTGTAGGCCTCATCTCTAGGTAGCAACTTCCTGCTCAGGTACGTGACTAGGTGTTCCTCCTGAGTATGTGACCTGACTCAGAACTGCACCTAGCCCATAACTGGATGCATCTACATGCAAAATAAACTTCAGAGAATAGTCCGGGTCATGAGCACAGTTGTCAACACAATGCCTCCTTTAACTGGTGGAATGCTTTTTCAAGAAACAGTAATCTCCTAGTAGTATTAGACAATTAACTCATTGTATGTAAAGCACTTAGAAATTATCATGTTAAGTTTCTGCATGTCTGTACTGTCCCGGGCCACGCCTGAAAATAGTCATTTATGGCTGGTGCACTTACCCTGTTAACAAAAGCTAAATAAACAATACTGCAGTCAGTGTAGAGCTGCTGACTGCCCCGAACTTTCAGTTTGGAATGTATGCAAATTAGCAGAATTTGGAATGCTATATTCAAAAACTGCTGCCTCTTTCTCCCCAGCTGCTAGACTCAATTTTTCCGTATAGCCAACAGGACTTATCCCCAAGACTGCACATCAACCTCGCTGCAAGACTGTTTATTTTGTTGAAAAAGTAGTTATCCCTGCTCTAAGGACAGGAAACTGGCTGGGATCCCTGGATCTGAAAGACACTTAATTTCACATTCCAATCAGACCTTGTCACAAAAAGTACCTAAAGTTCTCTCTCCCTCAGGTCATTACTAGTTCTCAGCACTTTCCTTCGGCTCAGGTATTCACAAAGTGTCTGTCAGTGGTGGCAGCCACTCAGGAGGCAGGAATTTGTGTGTTTCCTTACCTGGACGACTGGCTAGTCATAGGGAAGACATTCCAGCAGGTAAAGGATTTCCTCAGGATGACCCAAAGTTCCCTGGAGTCACTAGGTTTCCTTTTCAATGCTCAAAAATCTTAGATGGAGCCAGTTCAGTCACTGGAATTCATTGGAGCAGAACTGGACACTATCCAAGGGTGTTTTTCTTCCATAGGAGAAGGTGTCAAACCTACTGAACATGGCAAACTCCTTTGCTTTAGGTCAGCCAGAACTGCAAGACAGTCCCTAGCATTGCTAGGACACATGGCCTCAACTACAGCAATAGTGTCCGGCTCCAAATGAGGGATATCCAGTATCACCTCGGATCACACTGGTTCCAAAGTTGGTGCCAGTTACAAGAACTCTGTTACTGGCTCTGCAATGGTGGAGAGAAAGGAAAACCTTTGACAGGGCATCCCTTTCAGCAGCAACACCGACAGTGGTCTTAACAGATGCCTCCATCCTAGGGTGGGGGCACACACAGGTGACCTAAAAATCAGTGGAAATTGGTCACCTTAGAGTCCAAACTGCACATCAACTTTTGGAGTTGAGAGCAGTCTTCCTTGCTGTAAAGGCCTTTGCCAATCAATTGAGGTTCAGTCAGTCCAAGTCAGGACAGACAACACAACCACCATGTGGCACATCAACAAGCAGGGGATACCAGATCTTCAAGACTGTGCTCAGAGGCCATGAAGATTTGGTCTCTAGCTTATTCCCTGGAGGCACATCTATTTGCTGTTCACTTTCCAGGAAGGACAATAAACTGGTAGATTCCCTCAGCAGAATCAGCCAGGGCAATAACGAATGGGCTCTGAACAGACAAGTGTTGGATATAATTTTCAGGTGGTGGGGCACCCCAGAAATAGGTCTGTTTGCCTCAAAAGACAATCATCAGCTTCCAGTGTATTGCTGCAGGCCACCATCCTTGGGCACGGTGCCCATGGATGCTCTAGTTCTGGATTGGACGGGAAATTCCTCTCGATTTCATCCGATTCCACTGGTGTCAAGAGTTCTTCTCAGACTGAGGAGCCAGCCTGCAACCATGATACTGGTTGCACCAGACTGGGCCAGACAACCTTAGTACCGTTTGTTGCTCAGTCTGTCCACCAAGCAACCCATCCATCTGCCCCACAGATTTAATTTTCTAACAGCTGTCCAGAGTCAGATAGTTTTTCCGAACCTCAAGAGCCTTCACCTGAAGGCTTGGTTCTTTGAGGAGTTAGAATTTTCTGAGTATAACTTGTCAGAAGAGATTCTTAAAGTACTAAAAGTATCTCGGAAAATCTCTACAGAGAAAAGTACAGTTACGTAAGAACTTACCGTAACAGTAGATCTTCGAGAGGAACTTCGTGCAGCAGGCTATAACACTCAGGACTATGCCACAGGCACTAGGACACTCCAGAAACATTTTCAGCCAGCAGTATACAGCAGGGACCACCCCTGAACCTTGCCCCGCCTGACAGTCAGGCCCTGGTACAAAGGGGCGGACCCAGCTCCACCTCAGTTCTCCCGCCAAGGCCGTAAACAAGCCCTGACAAGAGAAGGAGACGGCCACAAGTGGAGATGTAAATGAAGATGGATTTGCACACTCCAGGGGAAGGCAGGTGGAAGATATTTTGCTGCAAGAGCTCCTCTTGAAGATCTACTGTTGCGAAGTTCACGTAACTGTACTATCTACTGAGTGAGCTCTTGCAGCAGGTTATAACACTCAGGACTGAATACCAAGCAGTCCCACCAGAGGAGATGATCCGGGAGGTGGAATATGCTGACTTCAGAGGCCTTAGGACAGAAGTCCTTGCAAAACAGCCAGACCGAAACCGCCATGCCTGGAGACGATATCCAAGCTGTAATGCTTGACAAAGGTATGCACCAAGTTCCAGGTAGCAGCCACACATATGTCCCTGATAGAGACATTTCTCAGGGCGGCAAAGAAGCAGACACCCCCTGGTGGAGTGACCCTAACCGGCCTGATAGGCTTATTGTGTTTTTCACAGCAGAAGGAAACGCAGTGGACTATCTACTTGATATCGTCTGCTTGGTCACCGGTTTGCCCAAGCATTGTGGTGCAAAGGCCACAAAGAGCTGCTCCGACTGACGGTGCATAGTCATCCGTTTGAGGTAATACCTCAAAGTCTCGTGGACATCCAATGTGTGAAGGAGAGCCTCCTATTAGATGGGGAAGGAAAATAGACTGGAAGGTCAACCGACTGGTTGAGGGTCAACTCCGAGACCACTTTCGGAAGAAACTTAGGATTTGTTCTAAGGAAACCCTTTCCTGTGGAAAATCAAATACGGCTCTTTACACATCAGAGCCTGAAGCTCGGAAACTCTTCGAGCTGAGGTAATAGCAACCAAAAACACACCTTCCGGGAACGATAACGCAGCTCACAATCCGCTGCCGCTCAAAGGGAGGGAGGGTGAGCTTCTCCAACACAAAAGGAGATCCCAGGGGGATAGGGTCCCGAATGGGAGGGCTCATATGCAAAATTCCTCTCGAAAAGGTGTGGGCTACATCCAACTGTGCTAACGCCTTGTCTCCAACCAGAGCATGATAGACAGAGACAGCCCACATGTGCACCTTGATAGAGGAGTAACTCAGGCCATGCTGGTACAAGGAGAGGAGGTACTGTAACGCTGAGTTCACTGAACAGGTGACGGGTCCAAATGTTGTGACGAGGCCCATAAACAAAACGCTTCCACTTCATCGCGTAGGCGGAGGCGGGTGGAGGCTTCCTTGCAGAAACTAGGACTGCCGCCACTCCGGGAAACCCGTATCTGTGTTGAGCTACGTCTGAAGGAGTCAAACACGTGGGTGTAAGGAGCAAGGTCCGGATGGACCAGTGACCCCTGTTCCTGGGACAGCAACGCGAGCATATGGGCAGCAGGACTGGAGGCTTCATGGATAACTGCTGCAGGAGTGGGAACCAAATCTGCAGAGGCCATCTGGGGCTACGTGAATCATTTGGGCCCCTTCTGCCTGTAACTTTAGTAGGACTCTCTGAATGAGAGGGAAGGGCGGAAGGCATAGAGAAACCTCCCTGCCTAGCAAAGGGATAATGCGTCTGGCCAGAAAACTCCAGGCGCATGCTCTCGAAACAGAACATTGGCAGTTTGGCGTGCATGGTGACGCAAAGAGGTCCAGTTCTGGATGACCCCACTTGTCGAAGAGCTGATCTGCCCGCAGGACTGTAGCAGCTCCCACTCTGCGGTGCTCTGGATCGAGACCTGCTTAAGCTGTCGGCCAGACTTCAGGATACCTGGAACGCACCGCGGACAGCAGAATGCGCTGCTCCAGCCCCAGTACCAGACTCTCATCGCCTCCCTGCAAAGGGGATACGAATGAGTACCCCCTTGCTTGTTGATGTAGAAGACGACTGCCATATTGTCTGTTTGAACCAGAAGACAGCTTGGCACCAGGTCCTCTTGAAAGGCCTGTAAGGCATACAGAACCGCTCGCATCTCCAGTACATTGATGTGAAGGATCGCTCCTCGGGTGACCAAACCCTTGCATTTGATGAGCACCCAGGTGTGCCCCCACCCCAGGTCTGATGCATCTGTAGTAAGAGTCTGACCTGGTGGCTCGGACGAAAGCTGACCCTATCTCCAAGTTCTGGGGATCCAGCCACCAAAGTAAAGTTCTCCTGACTGGCTCGGTGATCCTGACCATGAAGTCTAGATCATCGTAGCCTTGGTCCCACTGTACCCTGAGCATCCACTGTGGGACCCGCATGTGGAGGTGGGCCAGGGGAGTGACAGGAATGGCCACCGCCATGTGCCCCAGTAGCCTGAGGAAGTTCCGTGCTGGAACTTGAGGAGTTACTGAAACCCTTTGGCAATCTCTCGTGGCGATGCCCTGTCCTGAGGAAGGAAAGCCATGCCCTGGATAGAATCCAGGACCGCTCCAATGAAAACAAGCTTTTGACTGGGCTCTGGGGACAATTCATGACATTCAGGGTGATCCCCAGCTCTCGAATAGAGTATAGGTGTCTCCGAGGGCATGAAAATAGGCCCTGACCTTGACGGGGCTGTAAGCAGCCAATCGTCTAGGTATGGGACAACGAGTGTTCCATGCGCCTAGAGCCGCAGCTACCACTGCCAAGTATTTTGTAAAGACTCATGAGCAGATGAGAGGCCGAACGGAAGAACCTGAAATTGGTAGTGCTCCCCTTGAAAATGGAACCTCAGAAACTTCCTGTGGGAGGGAAGACCCGATATGCATATATGCTCTTGCATGTCTAAGGAACAGAGCCAGTCTCCTTGGTGCAACAGAGGAAGTAAACTGGGAGGGTCACCATCCTGAACCTTTGTACTCTATAAAGAGATTGAGAGAGCTGAGGTCCAGAATGGGTCAAGATCCTGTGTCTTTGGAACCAAGAAGAAGTGGGAGTAAAACCCTTTCCCCACTGATGCAGGGGACTATCTCTATTGCCCTTTTCTGCAAGAGGATCTGAATCTCTCCTTCTATTAGTGGGATGTGAGAAGGAGGATAACAGGAGTACTTTGGTGGAGTATTTGGGAAACATAGAAACATAGAAGTTGACGCAGATAAGGACCGCAAGGCCCATCCAGTCTCTCTCCAGAAACTCCATGAACTCCAGCGTGTCCTCTCCTGATGATATCTAGGACCCATTGGTCCGCAGTGATAGACTTCCACCCTTCGAGATGAAGGGAGAAGCTGCCCCGACCGCCTCCTGAGTCTTCCTCTGGAAGGGGTGGAAGGGAGTCATTGGGCTGAGCGGGCATAGGCAGAGAGGCCTGTGAGGACTTGGGCCGGCGGGTAGGAGTGCCTCCAGGCTACTGGTTACTGGTTCTCCTACGTGAGCCCTCTGCCCCTGCTGATTACTATGGGTGTGACCTTGGCCACCTGAGGGCTTATGAAATCGCCATTTTTGTTGCCTTCGCTGGTGCCACGATACATCTGACAGACCTACCAAATAGACTTGTCTGACTCTTGGAGACCAGAAATCAAAGCTTCTGTCTTCTGCCCAAATAACACGGTACCCTGGAATGGTAAATCCTTGATACCAGACTGCAGATCTTTGTGAAAGCCCAACCCTCAACCAGGCGTGGCGCTGGAGGCACACCCAGAAGCGGCTGCCCTGGCTGCCGATCTGCAATTCATCTGAGGCTCTAGGACATGGAGCCTACATCTGAGCCCGATTTCATGATGTCCAGAAGTTCCGTCTTCTGATCAGAATCTGGCATGGCCTTCAATAGCTCTTGTCCCTCTCCCATAGAGCATTCTGGTACTGGACCATATCGTCAGGAAATTAAGGGACCAGATGGAACAGGTGGAAGCAGAATAAACTTTCTTGCCCACCTGGTCCAAATACTGAACTCTGGATTGGGAGGCTGCGAGCTAAGGTGCTTTGGCTGCCTGGATTTGTCATAGGCAGCCGTGGGTTCTCTGCTAGGAAAGCTTCTGTCCTCGGGGCCTTATACAGCCTATCCGACTTCTTAGGAATAACGGGATAGAAGCTGTACATTTCCAGGTAGTCCAAGTGAGGTCCTGGAAGGTGTCCACTAAAGGAGGGACCACCAGTGGTTTCGGCTCCTTCTGCCTTAGGTATTTTGCCAGTCTCCGGCGTTCTGGATCCAGGTCCTCCATTTCCCACTCATTGGAGGCCTGGATATGCCTCATGATGTCCATGAAGGTTGGATCGTCTGGAGGCGGGCGAGGCTGTGCTTCTCTCCGGGACTGCTCTAAGCTGAGAGAGAAGATAACGAAGATGAGGAAGAGAGGAGATCAAATACAAGATCTAGAATAGTCTGATCTCTCCTTATGACCAGACTCCCTCTGTCGTCGGTAACTGGTGGACCGATGTCGGTCAAGACCGACTCGGTCTCAAGATCGGCGATGGAGCAAAGACCGATGTGTGTCAGAAGACAGGCGTCGGGGCGCTCTCATCTAGAAGACCAAGAAGGGCTGTGTGTACGAGACCTGGACGGCAGACGGTCTCCAGAGTCCTTGAGTGGTGTCGTCAGTGGTCTCCAGACGGGTGCGGGAATGAGCCCTAGAAAGAGGTGGTCACTCCAGGGACTTCCGTGGGAAAAGCTCACTTCCTGGCTGTGGTTTGCCTGCTGGGTCCGTACGGTGTCTGGGCGGTGACAGGGTGGTCCACTTCTGGACCTGCACCCACCAAAGGAAAATAGCTCCTGTAGCTCATCCTTGAAAAAAAGCTCGTAGCTCAGCCCGAATGGAGTATCCGGGACATCAGCCCCTGAAGGAGAGCCCTCCTGGGGGCCAGGGCGGAGGAGGAGGACTTGGGTGGCAGGCGCGGCTCTTCCATGGCCGATCCCTCACCTTCGCCTCTTCAAGCCGGTGTCAGTGGTGGTACCGAAGCGGGGTGCCGCGAGGGAGTGCGGAGAGTCCTTGGGCTCCAGAGGTGCACCTTTAGCAGTGAGCGCCAGTGCCTTGGAGGTGGGGACACAGCTTTCACCTCCAAGGGCTTGGTGGTAACCCTTAGTGGGGTTACCTTGACAGCCAGCTTCTCCCAAAAGGCCGGCCTTGGCCTCGATGACTTGGGGCTCTCCTGAGCCGGGGAAGGTGGGCCTTCTTGGGAGAGGGCCACGAGTGAGACAGGGACCGGTGCCAGGACTGACTACGGTCTTTCCTGTGTCGCTTGGATTTTTCTTGCGCTTCCCCTCGGAGGAGTGCAGATCCATCTTCTTCTCCAAAGAAAAGCCTTCAGGGTCTTCAGACCACGGATCCTGGTCCAGCTGATAAATGCCTGGCAGGCGGAGCAGGTTGCAGTGTTGTGGTCCGGCCCAAGGAAGCAATAACTTCTATGCCCGTCCTTGGCAGGATCTGCCTCCCACAATCACACTTGTTCTGATGGGGTTCAGGCGGGAGGCCAACGACGGTGAAGACATCCATCGAAGAACTGCAAAAACTGTCGAAACGGCCTGATGACGGTATACTTGAAAAACTGTAGAAAACGGTAGCAAAAGCGGGTATTTTTGAAAAATTTTTGCTGTTCCTGGCAAGCTGGAATGAGATCTTTCTCTTCACATGCGGGATGCGGTGGGAAAAGAACTGAGGTGGAGCTAGGTCCGCCCCTTTTGTACCAGGGCTGACATTGGGGCCAGCGCGGGGCAGTCACTGTATACTGCTGGCTGAAAATGCTTCGGAGGGGTCCTAGTGCCTGCAGCATAGTCCTGAGTGTTACAGCCTGCTGCAAGAGCTCCCACTCGAGTAAGATCTCATGCTTCAAAATGGAAAAGATTTACCATCTGGTGCAAGCCCTAAGAAAATCAACCTCCTCAGAGCAGGGTTGCCCACAGTACTGGATTACCTGGTGCCTTGCAATCTCTAGGCCTCCAGCCTGCCTGCAACCCTCAAGGTTCACTTAGCAGCAGTATCTGCTTATTTGTCTGCAGGTGCTCAAAGAACAATAGCTTCACACCCTATTTTTAAAAAGTTTTTTCAAAGAGTTGACACATACTGTATGTTCCGCCTGTTAGGGAACCAGTCCCTCCTTGGGACCTGAATTTGTGCATAGCCAAACTCATGGAACCTCCTTTTGAGCCAATGGCTACAGCTGACCTTAAATATGTCACTTGGAAAACTGTTTTTCTAGTGGCAATTACTTCAGCAAGAAAAGTGTGAGAGCTCCAAGCTCTTTGCACTGATCCCAATTACATTATCATCCATAGGGACAAGGTAGTCCTTAGAACTATCAGGAAGTTCCTTCCAAAGGTGGTAATTGAGTTCCACTTGAATCAGTCCATCACACTGCCAGTATTTTTCAGACAAATCCAGTTCAGGTGAACAAAAGCTTCATAGCTTGGATGTAAAAGGTCCCTCAGCTATTACATTACGCATACTAAGGACCTCAGAGATTTCCACTCACAACTGTTTATTACCTTTAGTGAAGTGGAAAGGGCAGTGCCTCAAAGAGGTCAACTGCACATTGGATAGTATCCTGCATCCAATTCTGCTACAATAAGGCTGACAAACAGCCACCACAGGACCTAAGGGCACATTCCACTCGTGGAACTGCCACCTTTGCGACAGCTACCAAGGGACATACCCTTGCTGGAAATCTGTAAAGCAGTTACATGGAGTATAGTCCACACCTTCACAAAGCACTACTGCCTGGATGTCCAGTCCAGGATTGATGCAAGGTTTGGTACTGCAGTATTGCAGAACCTTTTTCCTAAATATGTTCTGTGCCCTCCTCCCAAGCACTGTTTGATAGTCTACAGTATTGTCTCATACTGTACTACTAGGAGATTCCTATTTCTTGAAGAAAAAATTACTTAACATAGTAATGTTGTTTCTTACAATAGATCTCCTAGTAGAATTAGACTTCCATCCCTACCTCCCCTTACATAACCAGAATAGGTTCAGCAATACTTTCATGAGAGTTTTTCTAATGTTGCCATTAATCATTGGCTTAACTTTTTAATTCTTTTCATTTAGTTATTTATCCTCAGAGCTCTGGCAGGGCTTTGGCCCTCGGAGGAAAGGACTCTCTCTCCGTCCCACGCATAGCATTCGCTGACCCGGAGATTCCTCCAGCTTACCCCCATGGTGGGGCCAGGAAGGTGGCCCCCTTCCCTGGAGACCCAGGTCAAGCCAGGGTCGGCCCTCGTGTGGCGGACAGTCATGGAGCCCTGACAGCCTTCTTTTTCCTTCTGTTTTCTCCCATCCCCCTCCCTACCAACGTGATGACATCAGAGCATGCCTCCTGACCCGTATTGCCCTCTAGTCACCACCAGAGGGCAATCAGTGAGAGGATGACGTGGGACCCTCCCCCAGAGGGAGAGCAGTCCTCGGGCTCAATCCTCTCTCCTGATGATCCGGGCTGGTTCCTGAACCCGGTCGCCCGGCGTGGCGGGTAGTGATCAGCGCACACCTCCAGCACCACCTGGCTGGCCAATTGGCTTAACTTTTTAGAATAATTACACATGAGAATGGCTAGGATCACTAGATCTCTTTTGTGTTTTTCTTGGCCTGTTTGGACTCTGTCATCTCTACCAAGGGTAGGACATTAGTGTTAATGGGGTTCTTAATTTTTAAAATTAGTGATTAGCCTATTGTTTCATCTACAAAATTGAATCTAGCAGTTAGGAAGTAAGAGGCAGTTTTTGCATGTAGCATTCCAAATTCCACTCATTTGCATACATTCTAAACTGAAAGTTCTGGGGCAGTCAGCAGCTCTACACTGACTGTGATGTTATCTAATCCTACTAGGAGATCCCTTGTAAAACAATATTACTGTGGCAAGAAATTGTTTCTTCACAGTGTTCCATCCACTGAACTCTTTCTAGTATTTTTCCTTGTGAGATCAGACAGAGGTTTGGCCATGCTACTGAAGTTTGGCACAAACTTTTGATAGTACCCTACCATTCCTATATAGGCCCATACTTTCCTCTGTTTCTTTTTGTTTTGAGCATGGCCATCCGTCTCTGGCCTGAAGTTTTACTGGTTCAGGCCAAATGTACACTCATTCCCCTGTGCCCCAGGTATGACACCTCTACCATCCCTCTTTGGCACTTTTGTGCCTTGGCTGTCAGCCCTGCAGCCTTTAATCAGCAGAGCACCATGGTCATCTGCTGATGTGATCCTCCATGTCTGGCTGTAGAAGGCAATGTTGTCCATGTATGCCACAGCAAAGTCTCCAACCCCAGACAGAATGCAGTCCACGAGCTGTTGCAAGGTGACTGGTGCATTCTTAATCACAAATGGCATTATTCAAAACTCTAACAGGCCAAGCAGTGACAAGGGCCAACCTCTTACTAGCTTCAGGGGCTAGAGCACCTGTCTATCATCCTTTGTCAGGTCTATGGTGGTCACGTGCCTGGCTACTCTAACCTTTCTAGAACCTCATCCGTCCAGGGCATGGGGTATCGTCTGACTCCATACAGCTGTTGAGCTCACGATAGTCAGCATGAAACTTTGTGGTCCCATCCTTCTTGGGAATCAATACCACTGGGGAGGTCCAGGGACTACTGAACTCCTGGATTACCCTAAGAGCCAGCATTTCCTTCATCTCCCCTCACTGGAATGTTTCAGCCCCTTGCTGACTCTGCAGGGTGGCAGCCTCAGTGGGGCCAGGGACCTATATCCAGCATGGTATTCCACGGTTTTCCCGTGAGCGTTTACCAAATCGTGCAGCACCCCATGCATTTGGAAGCTTGGGCCTGTGTCAGCTGCTCCGAGAGGGTGACAGTATACAGGAGGTCTCCTCAACTTCTCCCAGGAGATCCACCCCGAGTCTGCTTCTGCTTCTTCCTCACGGACAGCTGCACACAGCCAGGACCATCTCGTCCCAGTCATGGTAGGGCTTCATCATGCTTATGTTGCAGATTCACTGCTTCCGCCTCTTGTTGGGTAGCTCCATCATGTAATTAACATCATTCACCCTCCTTACCACTGAGTGAGTACCCTCCCAAGTCACCTGTAATTTATCCTGTTGGATGGGGATGAATACTATCACCCATTGCCCAAATTCGTATTCCCAGGCTCTAGACCCACGGTTGTACCATGTCTTCTGACTCTACTGTGCAGTGGCTAGGTGGTCCTGGGTCACCCCATGAGCTCCTTAAGCCATGATCTGAAATTCAGGATGTACTCCACAACAGATTCCCCTTGGAGAGCAAGCTCACCCTCCCATTCATCCCTTATCAAATCAAGGGACCACTCACCCTGTGGCTAAATAGGAGTTTGAACAGTAAGAGCCCTGTGGACACCTGAGAGAACTTCCTATATGTGAATAAGAGATGCGGTAAATATGTGTCCCATACTCTTGCATGCTGGTCAGTGAATGTCTTTAACATAGTATTAGAGACATTAAACTACTCAACCAGATCATTAGTCTGGGGTGGTATAGGAGGCCTGAGGTACCTCTCTAACTTCTCCCAAAGGCTTCGCAATTAAGACAGGCGTGAAATTGGTGACCTGGTCCTGGGGAAGCCCACCTGACTCAAAGGAAATAGGAAATTATTTTACATAGTTTACTGCCCTTCCATCTTCCTTTCCATGCCAGCTATGCATTCTGAAGTGCTTTGATGATTTTTGATAAATAAATAAATAGTCTAGTTTTAGGGTGCCCTCAGATCTACATTGAATTCCTCTCCTCACCAGCAACTGCTCATTATTTTCATATTTCTAAGACATTCTATGACACTAGAAACTCAAATTCTATGCTATTCATCTGAATGGCCTGGAAATGTGTTCGTGATGTCATAGAATGTTTAGACAATATGAAAAGAGAGCAACAACCGTGAGGAGAAAGTGATTCAGGATCCTTAGAAGACAACAAAATCAGATTATTAATTTAACAAAAGGGTCACAAACTTATGAGAATACTGGGTAGCCAATAAAAGAACACTAGAGGGCTTCTAGATATGTAAAAACTGTTTCCTATCACCCTTAATATTCCCAGCAGTTCATCAGCCACTTTTCCGCCTCAGTGGAGGACAAGGCCTGACCTCTGGGTGCCTCATGGGGTAAGCCACAACATCAAATGTACCTCTTGGCTGTGTGACTTGGGGTGCTGGGTGGCCCCACAATGTCACAGTAACTCACTGAAATGGCTCTTCAATTATAGGCAGGAGACTCAAAGCCACCTTAACCTTGTTTCCAATCTTTATCATCCTTTGGCACTGCAGACAAGTTAGGCAGTAGTTTGCCACATCCTTAAAGATACTGGGTCTGTATAAATTGTTAGCCACTTTTCTATATTGACTGACTCCTAAGTGTCTGGAAAAGGGTATGTCATGGGCTAAGCTAGAAGTTGCCTCCTATATTCCCTAAGAACTACTATCTTCCAGAGTACCCCAGTGTTTCTCCCAAACGTCTATGCATAGCGGTCCGCTATGCTTGTGCTCACATATGCTATCTTTTTATGTGCTGCTGTGCTATCATATACATCTGCATGTAGAAGCTACATGGATATGAAAACTTCCTGCAATTTATGAGTTGATGCAGGCAATAGTGATGCATGGGTGAAATGGCTACAAGAATGCAGGTTATAGGCTGCCAAAGTAGGTATTGCAACAATGCAAGCAGAGAAAGCGATAGCCATGACAGTGAAGATTCTCTTAGAGACCACAGTAGTTAAAGGTGGCAGAAATGGTGCTTAGAGATCAACATTTGCACCTGGTGGGTTTCTGGAGGGATGAATCTTATGATCTGGTAGGCTTTATTGGTGATGGCTGATCCAGGATTTAAAAATGAAAGTGCCAGCCACAGGACTTGTTAAGAGGGTTTAAAGGGTTAACCATCAGAAAGTGCTTGAGAATACATTTGTCTTTTACTTTAATGGTAGTTATGCCTTATACTAACTACTGTGAGCAAACTCTAGTTCATCGATTGGGGGAGCTATCAGTGGAGAGAGCCGTGGTACGTTTCTCCTGATCTGTGCCTTTCAGTTCAGCAGTGACACAAGTAGCTTGATTAGCTCATTGAGTTGGTTCCCTAGCCTTACTAAGGTTAATGACACACAATGTTGAGCAGAATGTCACAAGTCATTACCCATAATTACATCAACAGGCAGGTCCGGTGCAACACCCACTTCCTGTATCCCTTGCCATCTTCCTAGCTTAGAAAGATTTGGGCCATTGGCATGGAGACCGCAGGGACCCATCATTCCTCTAATTCTGGAAAACTGGCCCAGCAGTTACTGTTCCTTGTGAATCAAATTCTGTTTTACCACTGAAATGGAGGCCACAGTGTCCTCAATTCTTGTGTTACCATCCCATTTACAACACAAGTTGTTTGTATGCAGTGGAGTTAGTGGGAACTGTACTCTGGATACAAGCCACTAACTGATGGGAGCTTTCACAGTTACCCCCTCCAGCTGCACTCACCCTTTTGCTAAATTTTTCAGACAGTCATCTGATAGGCGTCCCAGTTTGGGGCAGATATAGGACCTGCATTCCCCTGACTCCTTACTTTTCAAACCTTTGGCATCCCTTTTGTTCGGGCACAGGCTGGCTGCCTTGAGGTTGCCACCCCGGCCCCCAGGTTCCCTAAAAACCATCTGATGCACACCCCTTTTTGTGCTAAGTGTAACTTTGACTGGATACAAACTGATCAGCCCTCTTATCTGCCTCCTTCATGCAGCTCAGAGTTCTATCCAGCAAGGATATTTTCAACTCCTCTGGTACAGTCTTTAAGAACGACAGTTATAGTAAGGGGTCCTTATTCAATAGTTAGCTCAAAGAGAGACATTTCTTCATACTTACCATAATTCCTTTTCTGTTAGCTCCAACATTGTCAATGGGTAGTTAGTAGAGATGGGTAACGTGCACCTCTACTAGGAAATAGCACAGCCCAAGGCTGTAAACCAGGACAGAATCCTGGGCACATGAACAATCTGTACAGTGCAGCTCTCTAGTCACATTTGTCCTCACAGTGCCCCTAATTACATAAGAATAAACCAATGTGGAATTACACTGCTCGTAGTGCAACAAACCAATATAAAAATTGTCTGTATACTCATACTGAAAGCTACATTAAGTGATTCTCTACCTCCTCTGATGAATGGGAGGACGGAAAGATGTTCGTTTCTACCTCTCTATTGTGGTGAAGCTTCTTAAACTTCTGAACTGGCTAGAATGAGACTGGTCAAAGGAATTAATCAACAAGCATTTATCAATGCCGGATGTTCACCACTGGTATAGAAGTCCTGGGATACTAGATGCTTTGTGGTGCACTTTGTGGCTTATGTATTATCAAAGTTACAAGCATGCCTGTGAAATTTCAACACAGGCTCATAACTTTGTTTTGCTTAATAGTTTGCCCCAGATTTTCAGCATAGTCTTCTTATGACCCCACCTCATGAACAACTGCTGAGAAAATTTTCATCTCTGCCTGAAAGGTGATTTCACTAGGGACTGCAAAATCACCTTTCAGCATGTAAAAACATTTTGGCCAAGATTTGAAAATGACCGCTGTCACATGCATGAAGAGCTGGGAACCAGCTCATGAGGTCACACAAGGTGCTGTGAAGAAATGACTATATTGAAAATTTGGGTAAAATACTGAACATTACCAGTGTTACGAGCCTGCATTCACAAAGTTCAACCTAGGCTCATAACTTTGTTGTTTTTAATATTTTTATGCCAAATTTTCAACATAGCCTTCTTATGACCTCACCTCAAAAATGAGGGCAGAGAATTTTTAAACTCCTGCCCAAAAGGTGATTTTGCTAACCAACCATGAAATCACCTTTTAGGACAGATTTGCCCAATTTCAATGCAACTGTTCATGAGGTGGGGTCCCAAAAAGGCATGTTGAAAATTTGGGGCAAAATATTAAAATACAAAATTATGCCACAGTACAAACCCACTGAAATACATTGAACTGCATAACTGATTTCCTCAGTTTGCAGTCCGACTGAAGGCTGAAGATGTGTTTGCCGTCCACAGAGGATTACTGATTGAACCCCTGGTGAGAAGCAAGAGCTAGGGGGCTGTGGGAGATGAGTGGGAGGGTCAGGTGAGGGACTAATGGCGCCAACAGACCTCGATGGGCGGTTTTCTTTTACAGGGTTAAAAAAAATGAGAATGCTTTTGTTCATTTCAGATGGCAACAGCGATGCTGTCGGATTGGGCACCCCAGTGTCAGTGTTATGTTTGTGGGGAGGATATGTGGTGGTGGGTGCTGAGAAGGAGGGCTGGAGTGGGTGGGACAGTTAAAGGGGCAGCAGGCGTAGCTACAGATCGCCTGACGCGCCACAGTGCTGTAGACCAGTGGGGTAGCAGAAGCTGGCGCGTGCGCTTACAAAATTTCCTTTGTCTTCCCCCTTGTTTTCGCGGAGCTTTTCCAGTGGCCCAATAGTGCTCGCGATGCAACTTTCGATTAGAGGCATGTGTCTCCGATGGTACGCCAAGCTGCTTTTATTGTCTGTCCTCAATCAGGTCCGCTACAGCCTCACCGCTTGTGAGGAGGCGTGCCTGAGTAAGGCGGGCCAGGTGGGCTCTTTAAATTCCCCTGTGGGTAATGCTTCCTCACAAGTTCAGAGGAGCTTTGCCGTTGCCGTAGAAGTAGAAGCTGTCGCCCGACCGTGAGAAGCCGAATCCGAAGGGATGCTGGGACGGAGCATTACCCTGCACTGCACTTGAGGCTTGAGCTGCTGCACTGCTGTAGAGGAGACAGTGATTAGAGAGAGAGGAGAGAGAGACTGCACGAAGAAGATTGTAGGAGGCCATGGCGCTGACACGTAGTTGTCTGACCCCCCAACGGTAAGCAAGCTTGCTATGCTGCCTGCCCTACTATTCAGCGCCAAGAGGAATTTTGGACACCAGCACCTGAGCCTGACTGTGAAAAAAATCATCTGTTTACCAGGACAGGTATGTTTTAGTGGGTATTGAGACAGCCTGAAATGTTTAATGCAGCCAATATATGGCTGGTGGCTCTGTTTGGGGGCTATACAAATGCATAAGCCCCACCAGTTCCTGTCATACTCTCCTATTGATAGAATTGTTGATTTTTGTTTATAAAGGTAGTTAATGGTAGCTCATGGCACTTAAATATGCTGGGTCTCCAGCAGTCAGCTTTATAAATGTAATGCTAAGCTACCTTTAAAATGTTTAGTCTTCTTATTGCTATCTTCTGTACCCTGGAGACCTTAGGAAGATTGGACTGATTTCTGAAGCCTCAATGTATGTGCATCTTAATTCAAGCCCCTTTTTTGTCCCTTTAAAAGGACAGGGCTAGCAATCTTTGAGTGCTTGCAATTACAAAATTGTTTATCTTGGTTGCCTGCAAAGCCACATTCCCTAAGGATAGTAATAACTACACTGGTAAACTGACATAGGGAAGATAGGAGGCAAGAAAGAAGCACAAAGGGACATTTACTCACATTTTGACTTCTCTCTGGTTAAAGAGAAGTGCACTGGAGAAACCCTAGTATTGTGGCACTGTGGAGGGACCAGGGTGAGGCTGACTGCGGATCCCTCCGACTTCCGGTCATATCATGGGACATCAAGAGCAAGATCAGTCTGTTTGCTGGTGATACCAAGGTAGGCGCGGTGGTGGATGACCTAGGGGATGGCATGGGTTACAGGATGATCTGGCAAAGCTTGAAACCTGGTCAGACACCTGGCAACTAGGGTTTAATGCCAAAAAGCTAGGTGCTGCATTTTGGGATGAAGAACCCAAGAAGGAGTTACCAGCTGGGGGAGTGCAGCTAGTCCAGACGGAGGAGGAGAAGGATCTGGGGTGCTTATTACAGGGTCAATGAACAACTCAGCACAATGTAGGAAGGCAGCTGCAAGGGCCAACAAAATGCTGGGTTGTATTGCAAGGGCATATCCTCGAGGAGGGAGGAGGTGATTCTGCCACTGTTTAGGTCATTAGTTAGACTGCACCTGGAGTACTGCGTGCAGTACTAGCGCCCATATCTGAAGAGGGACATTGAGTTACTGGATGGGGTGCAGCGCAGGGCGACAAAGATGACCAAGGGCTGGGACTTATCATACGAGAGGAGGTTGAGGGAGTTGAACATGTACTCACTGGAGAGAGGAGGGACAGGGTGACATGATTGAAACCTTTAAATACATGAAAGGAATAAACAAGACAGGTATGGAGGGCTGTTCAAAGTAAGGGAGGGAGGCCACCAGGGGCCATGATATGAGACTGTAGGGAGGAAGGTTCAGGAGGGAGATGAGAGACGATTTTTACAGAGGGTTGTGGCTGGGTGGAATCGTTAGCTGCAGAAGCGGTATCCAGTAGAACAGTGGACTGCTTCAAAGGGGCGGGACAGGACAAGGAGGGTTAATGAGAGGGAAGGGTGGAAGTGAGGGGCAGCTGCAGAATAAGGGTGCTAGCTGCCCATTCGAGCAGACTTGATAGACCTCAAGCCTTTATCTGCTGGCAAATTTCATATGTTCATATCCTGCTAAGAGATGGGAACCGTGGCAACTGGTAAAGTGTTGAGTAACAACAGGAGATGGTTGGTTGATCTCATAAAGGTTCATAATTGGAAGGGAATGGGGCTTCTCTCAGTTCTTTAGAGACCAGCAAGAGGTTCCACTGGGGACTCCAGTTCACAGTTTTGTGTGACCCACAGAGGACTTGAGGAGGGATATGGGCGCCTGAGAATAGAGTATCCACAAGAGGGAGTGTGTGTGTGTGGGGGGTTATCAATAAGAGCTCTGTACTAAGGTCGGACAAGAATGGGTGATGGGAACCTAATTGACAATACCTTAGCAGCCCGTCAATAAAGAACCAAGGATGATATTCCTGGACTCTGAGCTGACCTATGCAATGTTCATGTGTACAGGATGTTTATTTTATATGGTTTAATAGGAGAGGTGTAATTTGGTTAGTAATTCTTATCCCTGGGAAAAAGTGATTACCTAAAGGATCTTCAACCTAAGACACCAAATTTTAATGTTTTGGACATCCTCATTAATTTACTTAAAAATGCTTGGGGAGATGGGGTTAGCCCGAATCCACATCTGGAATTCATGCAATGTGAGTCACGATCATTTTCTTTTTGGGTTGTTTCCTTTATGGAATTACCCAAATAGTGCTCTCTATTATAGAACACCCACATTATCTACTGCGTCTGTGGAGCTCAAATATGTCTTGTAGCACTCTACAGCGTGTCCAGAGAGTGCACCTCTCACTTTCCCTATTTGGAAGTGATCACTTGACAATGTTTGTTCACATGTTTTTTCAGGTTCTGGCCCTGTTGGCCCATTTTATTAGGTCTAAGGAAAGTTTTTTAATGAAGTGGCATTGATAACATATTCTATTACCAGTAACCACAAGAGGGCACCAGAGTATGTCTTTACATAGAATCATAGAAGTTGACGGCAGATAAGGACCGCAAGGCCCATCCATCTGCCCATTTCTTTTCTACCTTATAAATGTGCCATCGGCTTTGCTCTGTCAGTGGCCTATCTATTCATAGTCATTTGTATTGCTCCCTTATGCCTATCCCATGCCTGTTTGAAGCCCTGCACTGTATTCATAGCCACGCTTCTTGTAATAAGCCATTCCATGCATCCACCACCCTTTCTGTGAAAAGAATTTCTCACATTCCCTCAATCTGACCCTCTAATCTCATGCTGTGTCCTCTTGTCCTCCTATTTTTCTTATATTTAAACATGTTAGACTCTTTCACCTTGTTAATGCCCTTAAGGTGTTTGAATGTCTCGATCATCTACCTCTCTCCCTCCCTTTGCTCAAGGGTATACATATTGAGCTCTGTTAATCTGTCCTCATATGTCTTCTATGCAGTCCCTGCACCATTTTGGTTGCCCGTCAGTACTAGATCTAGGATAGCCCTGTCTCTTGTGGTTGCTGTACCAGTTGTTTGAGGCCCTCCCCTGCAGGGAATCCACTATGTGTCTAGTTCTGGCAGATGTTCCTGCTGGTATTGACCAATCTGTATCCGGCATGTTGAAATCTCCCATTATCAGAACCTCCCTTTAGCTGTCATGTTTTTGTATCTTCTATATATATCCTCCCCTGGTCTGGGGGCCTTGTAGACAACCCCAGTTCTTATGGCTGTCCCATTCCTGTTTCCAGGGTGACCCACAGTTCTTCTGGCTCCTTATGTGTATTCTGAATTTCAGTAGCTTTGATATTTTCATTGACATACAGGACACTCCTCCCCCTTTTGCACCTCGGTCTCTTCTGAACAATACACACCAGCCAGGTACTGAAGTCTCCCAAGTGTGTGTTACTGGTAAACCACGTCTCACTAATTGCTACTATGTCCAGTTTAGCCTCTGACATTATTGCCTGCAGGTCTGGGATCTTATTTCCCAGGCTGTGAGCATTTATGTACATGATTTTCCATTGGCCAGATTTTGGTGTGTTAGTTGTTGGGTGAGGTTTGGCATTACCCTGTCGTCGTATGGGAGACAAACCTTTTTCTTACCTGGTGATGCAAATGAACTGCAAACATGCTGAATCCCTGTTTGACCACTAGTTGAGGGAGGGTGTTCATCCCATTTGATGTATCAGGTGCTGCACCTCCCCTCTCCCGCCTGTTTGAAGCCCTGTGCTGTATTTTTAATGCTTACAATTGTGCACTGCAGATCGGGGTGTGGCGGTGGTGCGCCCCACAGAAGCAATGAAATTTACTATAAACTGCAGATCACCACTGGGGACCCGGGTGGTGTGGGGGGTGGAGCGCCCCCACAGAACAAATGTCAAAAAGCAACTCTGCAAGGCCACCTTTTCAATCCTGACTCCTCTAGTATTGAATTTCAACAGCGGCTGAGTGGACATGGAGAAATCTGATTTGGAGCATTCTGACTGACTGCAAGATGTGTGGGGGCGTGAGAGGCGTTGGTGGGAGGACATATTACCATAATCCGCTGAATTCTGAAGCGGGGGCACTATGTGTCCCTAATCATTCTAATCGCCCATATTGTGCTTTAGTCAGGATATACATATTGAACTGTTAATCTGTCACTTGTTTTCTGATGCAGCCCTGCATCATTTTGAGTCCCTTCTCTGGACTACCTCAATTTTGTTAATGTCTTGTTAATTTCTTCCCTGTGATTGTCAGCATCTCCCTCCCAACCTATAGGTGGCTCAGGGTTTCTCTTCCCCATGTGCATAATCTTGCACTTCGTTTAAACCCCAGGTGCCACTCTTCTGACCTGTTGCTAAAGCTACTTTTGTAGTAAGAATGTGTTCTTTCTCTGCTGTAGTTTTAGCTCATAAGAGGATATAATTCATGGAACTATTGGTCAATGTTTAAAATGCACTCTGCAGAAATGTGTGCATTAGGAACTGCTTTTCTGAGTGGTGTGCTTTTTTTTTCCCCACCTAATAAAGGTTTGATAGTGGTTGTATGTTTTTCTTTATGTAGTGTTACTGTTCCTTGGTCCTGAATGAGCACTTAATGCATAATAGTAATACCTAAAGTAACTGCTGCTGTGTAATGCTGTTAGAATAAGTGCTGGTCACAAGAAGGGTTATTGGAACCCATAGCAGTCACGGTAGGCAAGGACCTTTGTCCCACAGGTGCGACAGCATGTACATTAAAAATCTGGCTTGTAGAGCTTCTGATGCAGTAACAGTTTGATAGCAGAGGTAATAAGTTTTGCACTCCGAGGGTCTTTTGCCTACGCTGTTTGGACAGTAACATGTTTGGTACATGAGTATCTTTGGATTGGAGCCAGTTAGTTGATGGAAAGAGGGTAAGTTCTGAGCCTATCAGGGAGCTGGAAAATGGCATAGTTAGTCTTGTAATTCATAATTAACTGTGCATATGGAACCATCTTTTATGACTATGAAATTACTCTGTAGCCTGGATTCAAGAACCTTACGGTCTGGATCACTGGTAAACAAGGCGGCATCATCAGCATATAAAGGATGTGACCCTAACGAGCTAATCCTGTGAGGCCGCGACTCCCCAGTTGTGCTTCTCAGCCATGTCTTCAACCTTGTGTTCGGCATTAAAGTGCCTCAAGGGTATAAACCAGGTGCAGGAGGCGGCTGTGCAATGCTGCTGCTGGACAGACAAGTTGGACTCTGAGATCTAGTCGAATGGTCAGCGACAGGGGTGACTCGAGTGCTGAGGACATGCCGGTCATAGTGCTAGAGTGAATAGTACAGCTGTTGCACATCAGAGTGCAGGCAGTAGCTGTCCCATTAGGAAAACACACTTGTGATCCTGCAGTAACCATCCATGTGGAAGGAACTAGTTGGTCTCTAACAGACTGCGGGCTGTGTGCTCTAATGCAGAGCAGTTGCTTGCAGGCCTGGGCTGTCTAGGTGTTCTCGTTTAAACAGGAATTTCTTTATGCTACTTGAAATCATACAGCCCTGGTATCGTTTCCGTTCCTTTATTCTACTTTGCATGGCCCTATCAACTCTATCTGTACAGGAAGCAGTTTTCAATTGCAAATGGCACATTCTAATTCTAATTTCTATTTTAAGGTGCCATCTAGGGGTTGGGTACAGAGGCATAAGCTGCGGCGGTGTCTGGGGAAAGTGTGCTACACAGAACAATGGAGTCCATTAAGAGAAAGCAGCCATCTGGGTCCCAGGTGCAAAGGCCAAACAGGCAGAATGGAAGAAAATGACAAATGTCTCGGCTGATGCAGTCCTTCATCATCCGACCCACATCCACTGCAGGGTAAGCTTTTTGATGGTACCGATTCATCCACTTGTGTGTAAACAAATATCTAGTGTCAGTTTACAAATTTATTTACTTATTGTTTTAGTGGTAACAATGCAGCTACACCACAGATGCAGGAAGACTTAACACAAGAACCTGTGCAGATTCCAAATGCATCTGCCACTGAAACCGAAGCCGCCACGGAATCCCAGACCTCACAACCTGCATCCCAAGAACCTGATGAGGCTGACCTGCACTCTGTGATGGAGCCTGTTGAGGCCGACATTGTGCCACTGACAGATGTGCAGATACCTACTCTTGTTGGAGAGTTGGAGTTGAACCAGCCAGACACTGAAGACCTTGGCTGTTTGGATCATGGCCACCTAACTGATGCACAGAAGAAATGCATCCTTGGAATGCAGTGGCAACCACCATCTGGATTCAGTTTCCTTCCGGCTAATGGGTTCTGAAATTGCCAATCAACGCTTAGAGGAGATTCAATCCACAATACCTGCAAACACACATTTGCAAGATATTCAAAGTCTTTAGATGGTGTGTTTTGTGCCCATTGTTTTGTGTTTAGTACCACAAGTGGCACTGTGTTGATATCCACGCCAATGAGGGACTGGTCAAACAGCAAGAAAACCCTTGAGAGGCACAGCAAATGTAAAGAACACTGAATGCCACTGCTAAAACAGATGGTTTTCTTTCTGTCTGTGATGGCAAGCTGGTGACTGCCTACCAGTCTCTAACTGACCAAAACACAAGGGTGTCCTAGCAGACCAACCATTTCCCGCGAGGATTGTAAAATAATCTTGTTCTGTGGAAGAAACAACATTGCCCTACGAGGAAAATATGCAGATGGAGAAACTTCCAGGAACTATTATAGTACACAGCAGAACTGGACCAAAAATTACAAGATCACCTGAGACTAGCTCCCAGAAATGCAGTCTACATCTCCTCAAATCCAGAACGAGCTGATCCAGCTTATGGGCCTGCAACTGCAGCGAAAAATCTTACAAAAAGTCAAACAAGCTAAATGGTTCAGCCGCTAATTGCAGATGGTACAACTGATGTATCAACCAAGGAACAGATATCCTTATGCATTCGCTCGTCCACCACAACACCATAGGCGACACTGAGATACGTGAAGATTTTGTAGAGTTCACAGAAGGCTTCAACAACACAGGTCGAGGACTGGCAGATCTCTTATGCGACGCCTGTCTGCCTGGGGCATTGAGCCAACATGATGAGAGGGCAAGGATATGACAAGGGCAGTAATATGAGTGTTAGATTTAATGGGGTCCAAGCAAACATTAAAACAATATTGTGCCAGAAGCCCTTATATACAGTCTCCAAACACACAGCCTCAATACTGCAATTGTTACTCCTGCTCCATGAGACAAGTATCAAACATGTTTGACACTACAAAAAAAATTATTGCCTCATTAAAGGCATCCGCCAAACGGAATAATATTTTCCTTACAGAACTGAAGGAATTTCGCAACATCCCAACGATTATGATGACCCCGCAGATCACATCAGAAGTATTCTGCAGCAGGCAACACAAGATGGATGAGCCAGGCTGACTGTTTGTCAAGGTTTAAGGAGAAATACTTGGTGGTTTGTAGCACACTGGAGAAGATGTCAGAATTTGAGGATGATGCTGAACGGTTTCTTTATTCCATCACCAAATTTGATTTTATCGTGACCTGAGCTGTGTTGATCACATTATGGCCTTGACAAAACCCTTGCACCTTTATTTACAGCGTGTGGACATAGACCTCATTCAAGCGTCCGTGGAGCTACTACTTTGTGGGAAGTATTGAGGGCATGAGAGTCCTCTGAAACTCATTTTGGGAACTGTACACAGACATCATGTCACTGGCAGCCTCAGTGTGCACTGAGGAATCTGTTCCCGCACCTGTGGAAGACAAACTAATGCAGCAACATCAGTGCCATTAGCCCTAAGGAATATTACAGGCTCAACATCTTTATCCCATTTCTGGACCATGTCATTTCTGAGCTACAAGAGCAGCTTACTGAGTGTCGGCCTCGCTTCCTTGCTCAGTACCTTGTCCCACAAAAGTTACATTTGCTAATACATGAGGAGCAAGTGTTGGAGCTCTATAATGCATACAAGGTGGATTTGGGCAGCATAGCAGAATTTAGGATGGAGCTTGTAAGATGGCGTGCAAAGTGGGTGAATAGTCCAGTGAAACAGAGTCCAGAATCTCTAATTACAACATTGCAGCACCTAAACTCGGCACTGTATCCGAACATCAATGCCGCATTATCCATCTTGGCAACCATGCCAGTAAGTGTAGCAACTGCAGAGAGGTCTTTTAGTGCACTGCGATGGTTGAAGACATGGCTGAGAAGCACAACTGGGGAGTCGCGGCTCATAGGATTAGCTCCGCTGCACATCCACAGGGATATGGAAATTGATGTGGAACAATTGTTGAAGGACTTTGACCCATGCCAGGATAGGCGCTTTTCTAAAGATGACCCTGCTGTGTCTGTTTGTAAGGCAATAAGTGTGTCTGGTGTGGGTGGGTGTGTCAAGCTTTACTGCAGTGAGTTGTGAGGAATGCAAAGTGGGTAAATGTTCAGTAAAGTGGATCTGACTCCCAAATCAGAGTGTGAATGGTCCTCTGTGGGACTGGCTACCTTAGTCGTGGTACAGAGCTTGACACAATTGAGAAATTGTAACTAAAAGCCAGTCTTGGTCTGACTGAGTGAGTGCATTTCATCTTTACATTGTCGTACAGAGATGCTGCAAATGATGTGGCGCAGGAGGCGGGGCATGGAAAAGCGGTGGAGGGGTGGGCAGGGCATGGAAAAGTGTTTGTGGCAGGCAGTATAGACAACAGTGGTCTGGGGTAGTAAAGGGCAGCTTGGTGTACAAAACTGAAATGTCTGGCTACACCCCTGAGGCAGTGTCATGCCAGATCAGTACTGACTGCTGGAACAGTACCCGATGACCAAAGCGAATGGCGTCAATTGATGCACGCGAATTTCACTAACTGAAAATGTGCAGGATCTGTTCCGGGTGCCCTAGTTCACTGACTTTAAACCTGATCTGGCAGACAGCGTGAACAAACAGACATCCATGGACTATATACTGTACATATCTACATCTCTCTCTCTCTCTCTCCATGTATTTAATATATACAGTATATATATATATTTATATTATGGTAGCACAGTAGTGCTACCATAGTTAGGATTGAGGAGCCATTTACATGTTAAACTTAACATTTTACACCTTAGTAACTTTGCAACTGCTCAACAGATTTGCCTGAAATTTGGAACACACGATCAAGAACCATACATCTTGGGATCTGCCAACTTTCTTACTGTTCGGATATCAGGCTGTGGAGTTAATAAGCGTGATCTGCATGTGCGTTTACGCTTTTTGGAATTCTTTGCTCGTCTCTACAGGTTGCTATGGTTTCATGTAACAGTCCGAAATCTTCAGGAATGTGGCGGGGTCCCCAATGTGCCTTTTGAAGATTTCGTGAAAAATATTAAACAGTTCAAAAGTTATTCAAAACAATTTCCCATTATAAGTCAATGGAAAAGTTAACAAAAAGTTTGACAGTGCATAAATGCAGTTTTACTTTCGCAAATGGCCCTTTTTACTGTCGCTAAATCTGCCATTTTGTTTTCAGTTGGTCATCAGAAAAATGCTTGGCATTTAAATGTAGGACCACTTTAGCAACCCAATTCTTTTGGTATTCACCTAGTCAGGCCCTGAGGATGCTAGGCATATCTTTATTTTAGGGCAAAACACCCAAGAAATATGTTTTCAAATTTCTGGAAAAATTACTTTCACAAAGTACTTTCGCATTTCGACACTGTCTAATGAATCTACGAAAGATTTTGCAAAGTTTGACAAGTACTTTTACAGGCTGCGGAAAATGACAGCGATTCTTTGCCACCCTGCTGCAAAAGAATGGTTTGGTCTTTTGGGCTAAAATTTGGAGGAGCAGAGCCAACATCTCACAGATGTGCCTTTCAGAGTTTCAGTGAAAAAATTTACAGGGCAGCAAAAGTTACGGCACTCCAAAGTTGACGCTTTTTCCCTAGGATAACATTATGGCGTCCGCTGCATAACAGGAATCCTTTGCCGCCCTGCTGCAAAATAGCAGGTTTGGTCTTTTGGGCTGAAATTTGGAGGGAAGAAAGCCAACATCTCACAGATGTGCCTTTTAGTGGTTTGGTGAAAAAATATTACAGGGAGCCAAAGTTATTTCCTCCGAACTTCTCTTTTTCCCATAGGATAACATTATGGTGTTCGCGCCTTTCAGGGCCCGTATCTCCGAAGCAGTGCGAGATACGGACTTTTGTCGGGAAAAATGCTTAGCCCCTAGTGAGGACTAAGCACAAAACTAGCCAGGAAAGTCATAATCATATGACTTTTACAATTGTTTTCTACGTTGTACGGTTCCTGAGATATAAGCAATTTAGTATTCCAACTCCTCATTTTCTGCTCGAGACCCATTATATACCTACATTCTTTGTACTCACTGCCTTTCTCTATGCAGCTTTTGGGAAAACCAGCCTGTGCGCTTACAGGTACTGTTACCCACCCGCTTCTGCTTGCGTTTCGTACCGTTTCACTTACTGTTCCGTCTACGGCACCATATGCGTTACCCTTTACGTTTTTTGTTTGCGTTATTTTAACCATTTGTGTCTACAGTACTGTTTATCTTTGTGTTTCGGTTTGTGTCACTATCGCATTACCATTTGTGTTTCGGACACTGTGTACTATGTGACAAGACATCACGTGGCGGGATTGCGGGGCCCTCTACGCGCCGCTCATTCACTATTTCTCATTATCATTCTCAAAAGAAGATTAGAGCAAACTCCATTTAATGCATTAGTTAGGGTTGCTCCACAGCAACAAAGCGAGAAGTCGGTGTTGGGTTGAGCCCCCTTTTTCGCCCACACCCCCAACGGCATCGGGTGCTGCGTTGGGTTGTCGGTCCTAACTCTCACCCCATTCCCTATACCTCTGCTTCTTCACACATCTGATGGGTGAGAGTTAGCGGCAACCCAACGTGCACCGTGATGCCGTTGGGGTGGATGGGGGTCCAAGGGTTTCAACCCTAACACCGATTTTTATCGCTTTTGTCGCTGTGGAAGAACCCTAACTAATGCTTTAAATTGAGTTTTTGCCATATATATATATATATATTTATATATACACATATATATATATACACACACATATATACACACACTTGAGGTACTATTTTATATAGAAATAGGAGATCTGTTGAAAATATCCACCCCTTAAGTATGTGGCAGACGTGGCTCAATCCAAGCACAGGCAGTTGAAATGGAAGACCAGGTTAGCCAATCTGAAAGCCACAGCTTAACAGGCACAATTTTAATTTAGAGGTGCTCCCTGTCACCAGGCAGCCTCAACCACTATGCAGAAGTGCAGCTCCAGAAGACCAGAAGCTGATTTTTCTTCAGCGAAGATTTTTAGAGATGTTTCCCCTTAGACAGCACAGCAAAGACTAGAGTTGCTGCTGTCAAGATCTTCATGTGCCCAACATTCTAGGTTGATTCAACCCTTTGGACTGTGCCATTTCACTAGTAGGGGTGCACAACACCCAGTTGTAATGACTACCCATTGAACAAAGTGGATCGCTACAGAAACCAAACTACTAAAAATAACACCCTAACACAGAGTCTCAAAATATAACTATCAATACAAATATAACTTTTAAACACTTGAAAATAATTAACCTTCTGAAGACCAAAGTTGTCTTTGGGACAACTGCTCTCTTCAGGTGGAGAAACAATTTGATGCAACTGCCAGAGTGGAGGCGTAGTGAAGAGCTTGAACCTAAATTCCATCATTAGAACAAGGTTCTAGCTCCTGGGCATCTCACTGCATGGAGACAGATGCATAAAGTGTAAATCATCAGTGAGGGATTCCTGGAATTAGAAAAAGCAGAATAAGTGGTAGGAGCCAAAACAGCAGTACAGTGAGAGCACTGATGTGCAATAAAGTGCCAGTGGAAGTAGAAAATAGCACTGCAGTAGCTGTTGGGCAGAGACCAAGTCAAAGTAGAGGCAGAAACCAGGTGGGAGCCAAACACAGGGATGGCAGGGCTTTACCAGTGAGGGCCAGGTACACAGCTGGCAGAAGCGGGGGACTTTAGCTGGTGCATAAAGGAGAGGGAGAGAGAGACAAAGAGAGGAGTGGAGCAGGTTCCAGAAGGAGGGGGGAAGGCAATAGAGGAAGCAGGCTTTCCAGCCAAGGAATCAGTAGGAGAAGTGAGAAGGTACAAGGGTCCCTGGAGTGGAGTAAGTATAAGGTAGATGGGATGGGAGAGAGGCATGAGGAGATGTATGAAGGTAGGAATCCAAACCAGTATTTGGAATATTGGATATGTTGTTGCGTGCCAGCCAAAGCTGTTGTCAGCTCCTCAGCCACCTAAGTTCTGTTTTGTTCTTCCCACCGTCGAGTGCATACCGTGGAAGAGACAACGCTTCAGTTGCTCTGCCCCCACTTTTCCAAGTGTCATCACTTCAAAATACTTTGTGGTGCCTTCACTCTTTGTTATTTTCTATCCACGATAACAAACTCTGAGAAGAAAGAGGTCTATGTTGTCGAAGAAAGTCCAGCAGCCAACAATTTTAATGCTGTGCCCCTGTGGAAGCCCATGATTGTGGCAGACCGGCATGAGTGCTGTGTGGCCTGCCTGGGCCCAGAGCACAACATGGATGTGTGCAACACCTGCTTCTCTATGGACCGCAGTACTCTAGAGAGCTGCACTATGAGGTGTGGTCATCTGATCCCCACCTTTGAGGTTGGCATTACATGTGCGGCTAATGCGTGACGCCAGGCCTTTCCTGGGCCTCAGATGGCTACTACTGGGCAGCCAGCTAAGACCTTCCACAGTCTGCCTGCCCTGAGCAGCAGACACCCTGGTGGCAAGGCCAAAGCTATATGCTCGGACTATACCAGTGTACACCTCAGTGTCATCTTCTGGTGTCACCTGTGCTGTTGTCATTGTTCGCAGTGACAAGTCAGATGGCACCAGAGAGGACGCTGAGCCCCCCGGACACTACTCATGTTGGAGGAGGGACCAGCACTGGGGATCTTGTTCATCCTGTTGCTGAGGTGGGGGTTATCATTTCACCCCCATGCCACTAGCAACACCGAGTGGGAAGATGCTGCCAGCCACAGCGAGGGATGCAGTGATGGCATGGTGTCAGTCCTGGGCCCGGCACCAGGCACAATGCTGACAATGGAGTCATCCCTAACCCCAATGCTGTTTGCGGCACTGGGTTGGCCATGTGCTGTTCACGGGACGGGGGTGACTCTACAGTTGACACTGTAGTTAACTCCGAGCCCATCACTGAGGGTGGTGCCAGCCGCAGTGATGGGATGACCCAGTCTCCGAGCACGATCCCGACCCTGAGCCTGGTGCTGAAAGTGGCACTGGCTCAGAGTTTGATGGAGGCCTGGAGACAGAAGTTCTCCAGAGCCTCTAGATGACATCGCCATCGTAAAAGATGAGGGATGCCCTACAGGGACTGTCACGGTTCACTCTCTTCACCAGGGGGTCCCCATGGGCACTGATTGGGTCGCTCCTCTGATGTAGAAGGACCCCTTTCAGGTGACTCTGCCAAGTCCTTCCCTCAAGCAGTCCCCTGCACAGTCCCACAGCCCTGGCAGAAGCCCTCAAGACTCAAAGTCTGCCACCCTTCAGGGTTTCACAGCTTTATGGAGAGGCTTCTCATGTTCCTAGGCCCTGAAGTGTTATTAATGCAGGAGCAACACAAGGAGTTTGTTGGTGCCCCCAGATAGCTTCGTAGGGACTCTGACAGGGCCAGTTTTGGCCCTTCTTCCTGGCACCAACAGTCCCTGGGGTCAGAGCTTCATCTCCATCGACGTCCTCCTCAGAGGACAATAAAACATTCTTCCACTTGTGCTCTCTGCTGAGCACATTCTGTTCCAGTGATTCTCGGTGGAGATTCTCCAGGCACTGACCTAGATTCATGCACTAGCCACAATCTGGCAGCCCTGCCATTGAGGAATCCTGGGGTTCCAAAAGACAAAACAACTGCCACCCCATGGCCTAGGCTTGAGCATCAAGGGCAGCCCAGAGACCTCCTAATTCAGTATTACACACTCACAGGGTCTGCAGGTGTGGTACGCACACCCCTCTTCAATATTGGAAATACTGCAGACTCTACTGGGGCCTCGATGCCTCAAGTGTGATCGATCTCCACAGGCAGACTCCAATCAGACAGATGTACTTGGCAAGAAGATTCTTACCTCATCACGTGCCCTCATGTGCACCTCTGCATGCCAGGCACATCTGCAGCCTTCAAATGTCACCTATGATTGCTGCTAGGTCAGCTCTCAGTTGCCATGCCTCAAAGCGAGTCGGTAGGCAAATCAGTAGCCTTTCTGCTCAGGGCCTGAGGTTGCGCGGCACCAGTCAAGGGCATTGTACGGTGCCAGTGAAGTGGCCTTCAGGCTAACAGGAACTGCAGTCTACCTTAGGTGGATGTCATGGCTTTGCTTCTCCTGGCTGGCACCTTTGACCTGGTGTAGGTGCTTGACTCACATTCCAGGGGCTCATGTCTTCTCCCCAGGGTCAGGCGGGAACTGTCAGGACACTCTCTTGCTCCTATACCACAGGAGTTCCCAAATGGCCCTGATCACTCAGAAGCCCCTGCCCTCAGGTGTTCTCCCCATGCAGATGGTTGAGGGTATCTCTTACCCTCAGGGTGAGCCAGCTCATCCCTCAGAAGAAGAGGCAGCTTGGTACTTGGACCCATAAATGGGAATCAGTGATGAAGACTGACTCTTGGAAGATATAAAATTATGCACTTAATATAACTGCTGACCTTCTAGAATATCTTCATTGTTGATTAACACACCCTGCCACCATCCCGCTCTAGTAGCGCCAGGAACTTCTGAGCAGCTCACCCTTCAGTGCTAGCCAGCACTACAAATGCACTTCTAAAGTTGGGTTTCAAATATATACAAAAGGAGAGTGTCGGGGCCCATTATTGGGTCCCTCCCACCAAAAACTCCAAAAAAGGGAAAGTAGCTCCCTTCCTTACTGCCTTTATTCTTTTTGTCCTCCTCCTCCTCCCCTGCCAGGGTATATCCTCTTAGGGTATATCCCTGTTACTTGCTATCGCGATTTGTGCAGTTGCACTGCCTGTGGGAGGTGCTATGCTCTGGATTGGGGCAAGTGTACTAACTTTTACATAATGTATACATCCCTGTGGTTGCAGAAGAAGCAGATAATTTCATCTTGCATCTTCTTCCAACTATGTCAGACTGGTTTGGGTTTGTATGCCTTTTCTTCCCTTACACCAGTTGGGCTGTTAGCCTAATACCCATAGGGATACCTGGGAAGATGAGCACATCTCATCTCCTTTGGACAGTACAGTCCTACAGCTCCACATGCACCTGGAATTTCCCCTTCCTCCACAGCAAGGGGAAAAGGGACATATTAACTGATTATATACTCAGTCCCTGAGGCCTCACCTGGAGTACTGCATCCTCAGCTCAGAAAGGACAGGGACAGGTTGGAAACAGTGCAGTGCACAGTAACAAAATGATTCGGGGCCAGCAGGGCAGATACTATGAGAGCGCCTCAAGGCAATAAATATGTACTCACTGGAAACTAGAATGGATAGGGAGACATGATAGAGACCTTCAAGTTCCTTAAAGGAATTAACAAGATAAACTGTGGGGAATTATTTACCCTGAATACCAACTCGAGGTCACGTGGTCATGAGTGGAAATTAACAGACAGGAGGTTCAGAAGGGACATGAGGAAGTACTGCTTTATGAAAAGGGTGGTGAAACCTTGGAACGATCTGCCAGCTGAGATGGTGGGTGCAGACACAGTCAGGGATTCAAGTAGGCATGGGTAGAATGAAGGGAATAGTGGTCACCTGGTGTGACAAGACCAGGGAGGAGAATGGGAATAGGACAGCACCCTGGAGGAACAATAGGTTCCAGGGATTATAGGGAATATGGGCAGACTGGAATGACCTCTGGTCTTTTCTGCTGTCATGGTCTATGTTTCAGTCCTCTATCTGTTAGAATGGGGTGCCTTTGTCCCAGGAGTCCATGTATCTCATTTCTTTCTGGCTCATTCTGCCATCTCAGTTACAAGGGGTCCCAATTCTGGGCATCCCTGGTTTCGTCTTCTGCCAGAGCCACATGCCTCAGGACTGCTACTTTTTAAAATCATTATCCCTCTCCTGTCTAGCTAGTGATGGGAGCTCTGGCTCCATACCCAACCACCCCTTTGTGTTCCCTGTTTCTCTATCTAAGGTTGGTAGTTGGGTTTTATTTTTACTCCAGTATCCTGTTCCTATAACTTTGGACCAGGAAACTTTATCTCTCTCTCTCTATATACTGTATATGTTTTCCCACTTTGTTTCTCTTTCTGGCAAACAGAACTGAGATAACTGAGGAGCTGACAATGTTTATTGGCTGGCTTAATCTACACCACTTGGGGGGTGAGCAGGTGCCAGACTCAGCAGCTGCCACTGGGTCCCTCTCTCCAAAAATATGTGCTCCCATGGGTCCTAGTGCCTCCAACCCCAGACCCATAAGTGGTAATCAGTGGTGAAGATATTCTGGGTGATCGACAATTATGAGTACGTACGTAATTTTCAGTTTTTACTGTTTTGGTCTGTAAGTGTCCAGCTGTTCCAGATGTCATGTATGGTGGTGGATATGGATAAATCCGGACTGCCAAATTCAGACCAGAATATAATGTCCAATCCAGGTCCAGCGGTCTGGATTTCATTCATACACTCACTCTAGATGAAATCCAGACCAACAGGAACGATGAATCAAAACGATAAAACCAGTCCGATTGGTCGGCCAGAGGAGGGACCATGCAAGTTGTGCCCGTCCAGTCTTTACTGTTTAGGGGTGTGGTCCAGTCCAGTGGTCCGGATTTTACTAAGTGCCATTTACTCCTGTATTTTTCAGTTCCACCACTGAAATAATGTACTGCGAAAATGCAACAAACAATGAGGGAACGACGTGGTCCAAAGACTACTGTCAGGTAATGTTCAGTCCTACATCAAAGGTGGTGTGTTCCTAACACTATAGCCAGCACTGGCATACAAGGCCTTTGCAAGGTAGTGCCGAACAAATACCAATATCTTCCACCACCACTCCAGGGCTCCCACCTGCTGCAACTCACAAAACCTATGAAGTCAGATGTAACAGATGCCCATACCTCTATGAAGTTTGCATAGTGCTATGATTTTTACACTCAAATTTACCCTTGTTCTGCAAAGGTTTACTAATATTGTTAATTAATGTTAGAGTTATTTCTGGACATACAAACTATTAAATAATTGAAATCACGGACGGCCGGTGGCGCTGGGGTTGGGCTGGGACGCCACCTCGCGCTACGCGGACCTGGGTTTGGGAACGGATCCGGGTCATTGGGGGTCGGGTGGGGAGGGAGAATGGAGCATCCCAACGATGCTCTCATCCTCGGGTGAGATGCCGGGTGCTTTGGAGCGCCTGACATCCTGATAGGGTTGGTGGATGCACCGACTCTCAGAGACTCGGCTGCTCCGCTCTATCGGAGCCGGGAGGGGGGACGTGTTAGGCGCTGAGAGAGCTGCGCGCCAGCATGCAGACTTCTGCGCTGGCATCTCAGGGGCGGTTAAGGGGGAAAAACTACTTGAGAAAAAGACCTCCAGTTGCCTGGATGAAGTCCTCCGGAGCTGGCCTTTCCACCCACCAACCAGGGGCAGACCGAACGCAGCAGCCGCAGAGGGAAAGGTGGAGTAAAGGGACTCTCTCTCGCACTGGGGTAATCCGGCCATCAAAGGCCCCAATGGCAGTGTGGCACTCTAGGGCAGACCAATCTGGTCGGCAGAGTTTGGGAGGTTGTCACTCCTTGCAGGACGGAAGGAGTGGTAATTGGAAGGGACAGCAGGAGGGATAAAAAATAAGTAGGAAAAACAAAAATCATTGAAATAACTTGACAGAAACACTCCACTTGGCTGACAACGACTTCTTTATGACGCATACTCATCCCTGGTTGACCACCCACTCCTTTCCTCCTAGGATGACCTACAAAGTAGTGAACTCCAATGCTGAGTCCTACTGACCCTATCCTCTCTAAACCTCTTGCTGGAGATATATAATTTCATGGTATTTGATTGCCTGTGTAATTGTTTTCCTGTTTTCTGTATACCCTGTTACATTTGTAATGTTTGTACAACAATGACTTGAACCTTTGAAAACGAGTCTTGGACTCAAAGGTATTAATCCTAAACTGAAATGGATAAATAAATAAAAATAAATAAATAAATTCCTTAACACTAAATATAGGAGTCCACTATTTGCAGACATGCTATTCTTTAAAATAAGAAAGTGCTACACATTCTGGGCATTTGCTGTGAATTTTGAAAGCCAGTGCTATGAATTTTAATGCTGATAGGCTGAGAGGTGAGGAATGGCGATACTGAAGCACTCACGGATCCCCCTCCCCACCGCAAAACTTTGCAAAAAAGCGAATAACTGATGTCTATGTCCAGGCGTCGTGGACAAGCTTACTGATCTTGCACACTGCCATTATTCTACCGGCGTGGTTTCCACTTATTGCTTTAGAACAATGATCTGTGGGTTTTCTATGATTGTCTGTCTAAGTTGAGGGGCTCTGCTCCACACAAGACCCTTTTCTTTGGACCAAGCGGGTATGTGGAGGGGTGAAGCTCCCAACTCAAATAAACTGATAAAAAATAGGGCTGATTGACAAAAATAACGGTGCGTGTCTAGTTCCCATAGTTCGAAAGGACTTTGGTTGCCTGGTCCTTTCTTGTAATGGGAACTAGCTTGCGTAAATAAACATGCTAGTTCCATAAAACAAAGGACCCTGTGGCCCCTAGTGGGCAGGTCCTTTCCTGTCATTAATTTTAGCCAACATGCAGTGAAGTTACTAGTTCCCATGACAGTAAAGGACCTCATTCTGCTTGGTCCTTTCTGGTTACTGGAACTAGCTGACATTTTTAGAAAACAACTAGTTCTACAAGAAATAAGGACCATATCCTAGTCTGCAATGTACTGGCCCTTTTCTGTCATTGGAACTATCAGATACAGTGTGAAATGCTAGTTCCATAACAGTAAAGGACCTTATTCTGTTGTGCACCATATTCCATTTTTCTGTTGGTCCTTTACGGTTATGGGAACTATCTGATACAGTGTGAAACTGCTAGTTCCCATAATGGTGAAGGACCTTAGTTCTGCACTGTATTCTTTTTTTTCTGTTGGATCTTTTTGGTCATTGGAACTATCAAATACAGTATGAAAGTGCTAGTTCCCATGACGGTTAAGGACCTTATTCTGTTCTGCACTTGCACTGCCTTTGATCTCTGTTTATTAGCATCCCATCATTATCCCCTGTAAACCCAACTCACTATATCATCTTTTCTTTATTATACGGAATAAATGTAGCCCTTTCCCCTGTCTGTGGGTGCATATGCTGGAAAATGCATAAAAATGTAATGTAACTGATCTCCGGGCTTTGGGGTGACCTCACGGTACACAGGTCACTGCGTCAAGACTCTGTACTGCACTTAAATGTGGAGCCTAAGCTCCAAATCTGACCTGGTTCAGACCGGTACAAACTGGGGCAAGGAGCAAGACACCAGTGCCAAACTTGAAAGACTGTCAGCAAAACTTGCACACAAAATCCTCAGCTATAAAGGGAAGCTCAAAACAACAAAACTCCTCACAGTATAATCAGCCTTTGCAGCTGCTCATCTTACTTCCCAGCTTCTGCACCCACTAGCTCTTTGCAATGGGTGCCATCTGCCTAACATGTAAAGTGCAGGTCACATGACATGCTGACATCTGCTAGGTCCTTACACCTATGGGAACTAGCCATGAATCATGGCTAGTTCCAATAAGCATAAGGGACCTAGCGACATCCACATGTCACGTGACCCAACCTTACATGCCGGCGTACATCACCATTCCAAACTGCACTTGGCTGCAAAGTCGAGCGACTGCAAAGGCTGGAAATGGGAAGTAAGGTGAGCTCCTGCAAAGGCAGTTTATACTGTAAGGGTCTGTGCTAATTGTTTGCTTTGTTTCTCTTTATGGCTGAGGAGTGTGTGTACAGGTTTTTGTTATTTTACTCCTACGTGTTTTTGTAGTTAAAGAATTAAAAGTAAAATAATTTGGGTACTATTTCCTTGATTACTTCCATCAACAGCATGGTTATACATCACATAAAGATTTATTAAATTGCTTATCCCAGTGTCTTATGAACCTGTACTCAACTGTGCATCATCTATAGTTTCTGCTCATTCTTAGATACTTGTGGATGACAGACTCTATATAAAATTAAATGGTACTCTATTCTTTCATGTTTTCCTTCAAAATAACATACTGTGAGTCATTTTTGTTTTTGTTAAGCAGGTAAGCACACTAGACAAATAACACACATTTTCAGGCATGGACTGGGATTTATATTCAGTTTGGATTTAGCCGTTATCCGCTTATCTGTAGGGTAAGTAGAAAAGTTGTTAGGGCAAGTACTAGCATAGTTTCACTGACCCAACAGATGAGATTGCTGCTGCAGACTCACCGCACAAGTGGGTATTCTCAGTTGGGTCTGGTGTCAGTTCAACTAAACAGACTTGAAGAAAATCAAGCAGAAAGTAATAAAAATCACAAAGGAATTAACCATCAAGCAATCTTGGACATCTCCCCCAACCAATGTCCACAATTGCAGCAAACTGAAAGGGCTGTGGACAGTTACATGTGCTACTTGAATCCTTACATCTGAGCCCTAAGGAGGAACATGACATTCCCTTTCATTCACCAATCATCACTGCGTAGAGCAAGTCTATTCCTCCTAAATAAATAAGTAATCATTTTGGTTTATCCCTGGACAAATAAAAGTGAAGGTTATTTTCTTTGTGCATAAGACACATATGGTAGTCTGTAGAATGCACCATCGTCATAGCTACATGGGCTTTTCTTACTCTGTCAATACATATGCTTCTCACATAAAGCCTCTCTACTAGAGCCCACACTGGGAAAGGCAGGACTGGGTCAGCTTGCTGCAAGAGACAAGGCTAGATTCTCTCACACACACACACACACACACACAAATACAAAGCTCAGCAGAAAAGTTTGTGTTGCATTTTGCAACACGAGGTGTATAAGCTTGTTATTCACAGTCGGATAGTGACCACGCTATTCGACACTAATAGGGCCAGGACAATGCAGTAGTAACCCCTGTATCACTACTTCTAACCCACACTAGTGACTACCCCACAGGCAACCCAGCTGATCGCGGTCCGCTATATAATAAAGATTATAGCTGGTGGTCTAGTGTCCCCCCCGATCGCCAGCCCAATAGATAATGAAAATATCCCTGGTGAAGTACTGGAGCCCTCCCTATCCCCGATCTCCCCTTATACTACAAGAAAAGTTTTCCCTGGTGGTCTAGTGGACCCAACCACCCCCTGTCAGATAGTGACCAACCACTCTGCCCCCCATCCATCCCCAATTCCATGATGGGGGTAGCGGGGTGGTATGTCACTACCTGCCAGGGTGGCGGGGGGTCCACTAGACCATCAAAGATATTCTTCATTATCTATCACGCGCTAGTGATCACGGAAGGGGGGACACTAGACCACCAGGAATAACACTAGATTTTCAAGAGGATCTCTTGCAGCAGGCAGCCACCAGGCGCCATGGCCACACAGAAACTTTCTAGCTAATGGTCTACCACGGGAGACCGCCTACCACCGACATCAACCTCTGATGTGGACCTATCCTATAAGCGGGCATCCCCAACCTCCTCAGTTTGCCTGCTGGAGACCCCAAGCTGGCAGCAAATGGAGAACCAAGGGGCATGTGTGAGCCAACAAAGGCAAAACAGAAAAGTGTGAGTGGAACAGAAGAACAGAAAAGACAGATGGGGAAAGGAGGGAGGGAAAGCAGGGCCTGCTGCAAGAGTTTCTCTCAAAGATTTATCGTTATAGTAAGTTCTTTGCAACTGTACTGTCTTACTTCAGGAAGGCTCTTGCAACAGGCCAGCACCGGAGGACCGAGTCCCAAGCAGGACCTGGAAAACAGCACTGAGGAAGAAAAATTTCAGCAACCAATGGCTTAGGAGAGAAGGCCCTGAAAACTGCAAAGCCAAAACTGGCCTGTGCCAAGAAGCGATGTCCAAATTGTTATGCTTTGTGACTGTGTGGACAGAACTCTAGGAGTCAGCTGCACAGATGTCTGAAGGGACACATTTCTGAAACAAGGCATGGTGGAATTGCCTTAACCCTTCCCGGAAGGTTCTTGTGGTACTTATGGTAGGATTAAACAATGCAACTGGCTAAACACTTAGACAAGCACTTTCTGAAACAGGAGCACCCTTCCTGTTGGGAGCGAACGAAACAAACAACTGCTCAGACTTCCTTGAAGCCTTGGTGCAATGTGCATAGTACCACAATATTCTATGTGCAGATAAAGTATGGAGCAAATCCTCCCCTGATTACAGTACTCAGGATAATAAACTAGAAGGTGGATTGACTGGTTCAACGAAACTTGACACCACCTTGGGAAAAAACTTAGTATGCAAAGACACTCTGTCTTTGTGGAAAACCAGATAAGCTCTTTACACATGAGAGCCTGAAGCTTGGAAATCTTTGAGCAGAAATAATAGCAACCAAAAGAGCACTGTCCACAACAAAAGCACAGCCCAACTCACGGCTAGTTCAAAGGAGGTAACGTAAGTTTCTCCAACTTAAAATTGAGGTCCCACGGAGGGATCGGGTCCCGAATAGGAGGTTTCAGATGCAGAATGCCCTGCAGATAGGTGTGGGACACCTCCAAGCTGAGCCACAGTCCTGTCCTTGATAGCTCCATGGTATGCAGAGATGACAGAAAGATGCACCTTGAGTAAGGAGTACCCCCGAGTCTGAGAGAGAGAGAGAGAGAGAGAAGGTACCCCAACACCTGATTCACCAGGCAGGTGAAGGGGTCCAGTTGGCATGAAGCAGCCGAAAGGGTGAAACATTTTTTCATTTTATGGCATAAGTGGTCCTGGTGGAGGGTTCCTAGTGGCCACCAGGACATCTGACGACCCCTAGACAACACTCCAAAGCAGGCAACAGCTAGGTCCACAGGAGCCACGCATGGATATGCAGAGACCGGATGGACCAGAGTACCCCAGTCCTGAGAGAGGAAATCAGTGCACAGGGGCAACAGCACTGGAGGTTCCACCACCAGCTGTTAACAGCAAGGGGTACGTAATCCAACCCAGCTAGAAGAGGGCTATGAGTATTATCTCCGCCTTCCAATTGGACCTTGAGAGACTCTATGCAGGAGTGGGACGGCATAGAGAAACCTCCCCTCCAGGACAGGGACTATGTGTCCCACCAGAAAACACCAGGCCCAGGATCAAGCAAGCAGAAAAGCAGTTTTGCATTGAATGGGATGCAGAAAGTCCAACTCTCGATGACCCCACCAGCCAAAGAGATCTTCGACTAACGCAAGGTCAGAAGTTTCCCACCATAAGCCCATGACCTGGTCCTAAATCAGCTGAGACTGTCCGTCAGGAACATGATGTCTGACTGAACATGTAACGTAAGAGCACCAGGCCATGCTCGATGGCCCAGGGGAAGAGCGAGTCCTCCCCTTCTTGTTGATGTAGTACACCACATACATTGTCCGTCTGCACCAGCAGTGGACCGGGAAGAGATGAGACTGAAAGGCCTGCAAAGCATAAAGGACTACCTGCATCTCCAAGATGTTAATATAAAGAACCTGCTCAAACACCATCCGAGTGCCCAGAGTCTGATGGCCAGCCAGATAGACAACTCCATCCCAGACCAGAAGTGTCCATTGTGAGAATCTGACCCAGTGGGGGCCACACCAAAGCCAAAGGATCCCCACAGAGTACCAACACTGCCAGAAATAAATGAAACTATACCCACCTATGGCACATTTGGAGACCATTAAAACACCCTAACAAGGCAGAAAACGGCTCCCAATCCACACAGGTAAATGTGAAGTCAGGTTATTCAATTTTAAGGCCGCAGCTTAACAGGCACGATTTTAATTTAGGGGTGCTTACTGAAAACAGGTAGCCACAACCTGCTATGCAGAACTGCAGCCCCAAAGTAGTTTTGAAATCTTTATAAAAGATAAGTAGCTTTGTCCCCTTTGAATGGCACAGCTGGATTGGGAAGTTGCTACTGCTTGGAATCCTCAGGTGCCCTACATTCTAAAGCTTGTGCTGTGCCATTCACCTGGTACTGGTACACAATACCCAGTTGTTATGATTACCTATTGACAACACAGAGTGCTACAGAAAACCCTGGCGGGACCCGTGACTTAGATCATGTGGGCCTGTTCCATCAGGTGATCCACCCAGTCCACTGGTAGAAAGACCATGCCCCAGTCGGGTATCCAGAACCGCCCCATGTACTGGAGGCATCCATGTACTGGAGGCATTGGCAAGAGAGAGGCAGGATTTCAGCTGGCTGATGGTGATCCTCAAGGCCTGAAACAGCCAAAGGTGCATTCAAGATTTGGAGCAGACAATTTCTGGAGGGGCTGCTAGAAGCCAATCGTTCAGGTAGGGAACACGCCAGAAGCCCTGCCTCCTCAGGGCAGCCGCCACCACTGCCAGGCACTTGGTAAAGACCCTGGAGGCTGAAGAAAGGCCAAAGGGAGGGAGGGTCTGGAACTGAAAAATGGGGCCCCTGGAAATGGAAGCGGAGGATGCGATGATGAGCAGGAGAAACACTTGGATCTATAAATAGGCATCCTGCATGTCCAGAGAGCAGAACCAATTCCCCTGGTGCAAAGGGGCAACAAACCTTGAAGGGTGACCATCCAGAAATGTTTGTACTCTATGCAGGTTCAGATGGCTCAGATCCAGTAGGGTCCATAGGTCCCCAATCTTTTGGGGATCAGGAAGATGTGGGAGTAAAGCCCCTATCCTCACTAAGATGGAGGGATGGGCTCTATGGCTCTTTTTGCAGAACAGCCTGAATTTCCTCCCAGACAAGAGGCAAGTGGGCTGAAGATAGAAAAACTACTGTAGATTTCCTAGAGGCTACTCTAGAAATTTTAGAGTGTGGCTGTGTCCAGCGATTTGAAGCAACTACCTGTCCATGGTTATGTGTCTTCACCCGCCGAGGTGGAGGGAGAACCAACCCCAACAGCCTCCCCAGAATCTTGGCTGGGGGTCAGGTAAGACGTCAGGGGAGAATGCCTGGAAGACTGCTGTGGGTGCTCGAGTGACCCTGAAGGCAGAGAGGACCAATGCCACCTTGTGTTTGCCCTGACCTCTTGCAGGCTGGTGAGAGTCTTTGTGAGCAGGGCAGTGAAAGGAGGGCAATGACTGGCCGAAAATAAGGGTGGTACACTGAGTGTACCCTCCAGAGAGCACGCCCAACTCCTGAAGGGTGGAGATCATGTTCTGGACATCTCCACCAAAGAGGACAGAGCCCCAATAATGAGCATCCAAGATGCTGGACTGCACATCAGCAGGAAAACCAGAACCCCAGAGCCAGGAATGGCTTCACAGGCAGACATCAGCTGCTGCTCCCCTGCCTGAGGAGTCTACGGCATCACAGACAGCCTTGAGAACATGACTGCCAATGTCAGAGCCTGACCCAAAAGGGGTCCTCCCACAACACCTGCATGAGGTCCCTGGCCTTGTCCCAGAGGACATTCTGTTTTTGAACCTTGTGGACCAGGTGAATAATGGCCTGGATAGCCATGGTGGTTGGCACAAAATGCATGTACCCAAGTTGCCCAGCTGCCTGGACTCCTATCAGGGAAAGGGCATTAAGGTGCTTGGGTCTTTTAGCACAGTCATGTGCAACAATAATGACTACCGAGTCGGGCTTAGGGTGGCCCCCAGAAAGGGCTTGTCTGCAGGGCATGGTAGAGCCTGCCACCATCTTAGGCAAAGAAAGAATAGAGGATGGGTGATTCCAAGCTGCCGTGGTGATACTGTTGTAACCAACCAGGGTGGCACCACCACAGGAAGTGCATCCTGCTGCCACAAGTAAGTAGCCAGCTGGTGCCTCTTGTGATCCTGGTCCTCTGTCTCCCAGCCTATGATGGACTGGATGTGGCACATGATGTCCCTGAATGATGGATCGGGAGGGGTGACAAGTTAGAAACTACTTTGGATGATTCCCCAACCTCTGTAGATTCCCTGGTGAAAAGGAAGACTCCATGCAATCAGAGTCATCTTTATACATCTCCTCCTGATCACGCTCAGGCATCAAGCACACCACGAAAGAGCCGGTACCTACATCGGGTTGAGAGCCTAAGGACACCGATGTCCAGGGGCTACAAACGCCAGGGTCTCCCACAAGATACTGGGGATGCCGGAGGCGGGCTGAGGAGGGGGTCTGCTTCTGAACAAAGGCCAGTCATGTGGAAAACAGAGCGTTGTAATCCAGTGGGAAAGGAAAATTATAAACCAGTGGTAGGTGTAAGCTGGCATCAGGTATGGTGGCGGGTACCCAGGTGAGGGACTAGCTGGTGCCAGCTAAGAGACTCGCACCAGCCATGGGAATGTCACAGGCGTGAGCCATGGAGGCATCAGGCCCAAAGGCTGAGGCAGCGTCAGGGCTGGTGGCAATCCAGCGAGCATCAGTGAAGAGCACCAAGAAGAAAGGAAGGCTGATGAAGCAGGCATCTGAGGGACGAAGACCACCCAGGTAAAGGCAGAGGCAATGCTAGAGTAGAAGAGGTGGCAGTAGGCTGCTGCGGGGACTGACTGGAAGGCCTGGCGCATGGTCACAGAGAAGACCAATCCAGGCAGCGCCCTGGCCGGGGGTCAAGGAACCGACACCAGAGGCACCAACACTGGCCAAGTCTCCTGGCTGAGAGCCCGTGGAAGAAAAGGGCTTCAGCTTCAGGTGCTGGAGATGAAGTCCCTGCCTCAAGAGCTGCCACCGGTGTAGTTATAAGGCAGGCAGCTGTACCACCGATAGCCCGTGAGGAGGAAAGGGCTGACAGGGCAGGCGGAGCAGTCTCCCACAGGAGGGCGACCCCAGGCGGTGAAGGTTTGTGTGGCGACCGCAGCCAGGAAGCAGACTGGTTCTGGTGTTTGTTTCTAGGTTTGTGCTTCCACCAGATTTTTCCCAGAACTGTGAAGTGGAAGAGGCTCTGGAAGATAGTGCTGGCAAGACCAAAGAGTTCCTGGCCTGCAGCTCCTTTTCCATCGCAGCCAGCTTCTGCTTGATAAGATGACTCTCCAGAATCATAACAAGTTGCCGAGTGTCCTGGTTAAACTTCTGGCAAATCTGGTAGGTTTTAGTGTCGTGGATGGTCCTAAACAGAGAATGTACGCAAAGTGGCCATCTTTTTCAGAATTTGTTTGCTGCAGGCTACATTTTTTATTTATTTTCTTACTTTTTCCGGCTGTGGCCACCAGTTAGCTCTCTCCTCCACTCATCCGGCTGCCCACACGTTCCAGCCACCACCTATACTTCCCCATGGCGGGGAGGTGAGGACCCCCTAATCCCCAGCCTGCACAGATCTGGAACAAGTGGTTGGCCAAGCGGCGTACGCCAGCAGACAGCGATCAAGTTGCATGACCTGGAGCCACAATTTCACTTTTTCTTCTCCCATGGGGAGCGCAGAGTGCAATGATGCCAGCAATGGTGTTCACGCACTCCGTGCACATCCACATTAGGCGTCTGCCATGTCCTCCGCCCCTTTCATGCAGAGCCGTGCTGTTGAGCCCCAGCCTCCGCTAAGGGATCAGGCGTGCACCGCCGCTGCACTCCCCTCCTTGCAGATGGAGAGCAGTCTGTCGGACGCTCAGTCCATCTCCTCCCTGCCAACCCACAGCGACCCATACCGGATCACGGTGCAAGGTGTGGCGTCCAGCGCCCTCAATCATCAGCGCTACTGGGCGGCTGCTGCAGGCTACATTTAGTGGAGTGGTCCAGAAGATGAGGCTGGTGGAAGACAAATCTGAAGGCTGAAACACTGAAAATTCGGTGTCTACTACTGACATAAAACGAAAATAAAAAGTGCATCTAGTGAGTAATGGCAGTCGACTGAATCTGCGGAGTCCACTAAGGTATCGTTGGTCGACAGTGGCAAAGAACTGAGGAGGGTGGGGTGGGGGGGACCGCCCACCTTTATAGGATAGGCAGGCATTAGACACCGACAAATGGGAAGTGGCAGTCCCCATGGCAGACTGCTGGCTAGAAAGTTTTCCAAGTGGTCCTGTTGCCAACCAGCTAAGTTCTACCTGGGCTGGCCTGCTGCAAGTATTCCTCAGATTAACAACTTACTCTTTTATACTCTGATTGAGGATGGGGGGGAGCCTGGTACCAGGGAATTATTATTTATGGAACAGTCATGCATGGGTGATGGGAGGGACCACTTGACACCAGGGTAACTGATTTTTTATACTCCGGTGGCGATCGTGGGAAGGGTTTGGTGTGGGTGAGGGAGGAACCATTAGAAACCAAGGTCATTTTTTTTATACTTCAGCCAGCAATTGGGAGAGGGGAGCTGCTAACCTCTGCCCTGGCCAATGTAAATGGACCCATAATGGGCATGCAAATAGTGCCTTGCAATCCCAATGGGCTCATTTACATAGCCAATTTAATAATTCGAATAGCTCACCTGTGCTATTTATTGCAGGACTGTTCTCTGGGATGTCTGTTGGGGTGGCACTAGTAGTGTTAGAGGTAGCGGTACAGGTGAGATAAGGTACTGATGCGCCTGGACGCCTTAACCTTTAGCCGCAGGCAACCCAGGCTTTTTTTTTTTTTTTGGCAGTTCTTCTTTCACTTCTGGCACCGAACCCTCTTAGGCCCTCGACTCATCCCCCACTCTACCGCCTGCTGTGACCACCACCTACCTCAAAGGCACTGCCTTTCTCCCGTGGGCCCCTTAGTCATAGCCCGCAAGAAGACCATGGGGCGTAGGTGGTGGTGCAGCATTGGACATGTGGTGGGCGGACACTGCGGGCACGTTGCTTCTCCGGGCCAGAGGGGTATTTTCCTCTTGTAGTTCCTCGCTCCATCCTCCCTTACGTGGCACACCCCAATGCCATGGCACACGGCAACCCTGCCAGCATCAGCCATACTACTGGATGTGCAGTCCATGTTCAGCAGTGCCCTGATCTCCACCAAGGACCGCTGGAGCGCGGACAACTCCTGACCCTCCCCGAGAGGGAGAGCAGCCCAGCAGGCGCTCAATCCTCTCCTCCCTGCCAACCCCAAGCTCACTCCCAAACTCGGGTCGCCAGCGTAGAGTCCAGCGCCTCAACCCTCAGCGCCACCAGGCTGGACTGGTGACCAGGGTCTCGAGACCTTAGGTCATCAGGGAGCCAGCGTGGGGGGCGGGGCGGGATTGGGCAGCCACTAGGCAGTTCTCCCCTCCTGGGCGGTTGCCCACCCTGTAGTTCTGCTCCCACTGGGCTGAGGTCAGTGGGATGTGTATGAAACAGGGAGGGGCAGGAGTGATAGCCAAGGGTGGGGTGGAAGGGCCAAGCCAGTACCTGACGCGTGCACACCCTCAACGCACAGGCAAGTACATGCTGGGAGAAATGGGGACAAAACAGAAAAAAAAAAATACTAATAAAAAGAGGTAGCAGTGTGGGGATTAAGCGCCATGATCCTGGCCTTATTCACACGTATAACACGTTTGTCCACAGCCAGTTGTTTGTTTTAACTGCGGACATTGCATGGAGGTGGGGAAGAGTGTCCAGATCGCATCATGTTAATTCTTTGTGATTTTTATTAAGTCCTGTTTGATTTTCTCCAAGTCCTATTCAGTTGAACTGACACCAAACCCAACTGAGAATATCCACAAATATGGGGCCCATGCACAAAAGAGCAGAGTGCTTATGGGCCATGGATCCGTGGCATGTAGCCACTCTGCTCCCCACATGAGATGCGAAATAGGGTGAGCAGGCGCTATGCACCGATCCCCCAGCCGAAAGGGCAGCATCGCACCAGGGCAGGCGGGGTATGCCAGCACTATGCGGCATGCATGTAGGCGTATAGTGCTGTGCACCGGGAGTGCAGGATGACACCCTTTTATGCCAGGGGGACCCTGCCACAAGCGCCCCTACATACCCAGCCCTACACACAGAGGAAAACCGTGACATGCCCCTGAGGGGTTAGGGATACCCCAACACGACTGGCCACTCATCCAAGCCAGAGGCTAAGCTCCCCATGGCAGAAGACACACCTGCCCCAGCACAGCAGTTGCGACGATGGCCTGACCACAATGCATGGCCCAACCCCGAACATGTGGCTGCCAGGCCCCCCATTGGCAAAATACATAACCCCATCCCGACGGATGTCATCCAGTGCCCTGGCAGTAGCAGCACTGGTACCACCACCACCCCAAAGTGTCAGGCCGGTCCTCTGCAGTGCCTGCCCCCAAAACAAACAGGGCTGCCCCTGTCCCAGCAAAGTGCCTAACCCCCGATGCACACAGGTGTCCCAACCAGCACATAAAGCCCACCCTAGTACCACCCCATGTTGGTGGTAGGTGGGCCCCCTGCAGCACCGACAGTCCCCTGCCCCATACCTTCTCCAGTGGTGCCGCTGCCAGGATCGGCTAGGGCACAGCCTCCATGCCGCTTTGGCGCTGCTCTGACTGCTGCTGGGGAACATGTTGCCTATCTATAGGGAGAGCTCCCAGCAGCATTTGGACAGCCAGTGGCGAGGAGAGGTGTGTGGAGGGCTGTGCTGCTGGCTGTCCAGGGCAGCAGCACTGATGAGGCGGGTATAAGGGAGGGTTGTTTGTGCCGCTGGGGATGGGGGACCAATGACCACTAATGATGAGGTGGGGCCTTCAGGACCCTGGGTTGTGCAGTACTGGGCACTGCCCAGGCATGCGCACACTGCTGTGGGGGAGAGCTTTGCAGACCATGACAAGGAGGTGTGGAGGTATTGCACTGCACCGGGGCTTGAATGACATGTTGGGGTGGAGGGGGATAGTGGCAACGCAGTACCGGACTGGGGCTGAACAGCACTGTGGTGGGGCTGGGGAAGATTGGCAGGATCGGGGTGACGGGCTGCACTGTGTTTGGGCAGGGGTGCCCTCGGCCATATAGGACAAGCCAACCATGTGTTGGGGGGAATCGATGGCTAGGGGACACCACAGTGCCCATGACGCTCAACTCAGGGGACTGTCAAGGTTGTGCAGCCACGGTGCCTGCAGGGGTTACTTCCCACACCTGGACCGTGCCTCCCCATGCAAGTAATCCACTTTGTGACTCCAGGACTGGCATCCTATTGATGCCCGGATGGGTCCACAACTCCACCCCGCGCGCCGAGGTAGCGCTGGTGGACAGGTGGCAGTCATTGGTGAATACTGACCAGTGCACACCAGTTCACAGGTGTGGAGCTATGCAGGTGGATATGCGCCTAGCGTAAAATTCCCACCCGGTCATGCATAGGCCCCATGGTGAATCAGCAGCAGCAATCTCATCTGTTGGTTCAGTGAAACTGTAAGGCACTTCCTAACTAACATTTCCACCTAACCTACAGACAAGCAGAGACCTGCTAAATCCAAATGAATATTAATCCCAGGCCATGCCAGAAAATAGGCATTAACTTGTCTAGTGCTTAAGGCTTAACAAAAACAAAAAGACTAAACACAGTATGTTATTTCGCAGGAAAAAGTTAAACAATCAAATGTTTAAATAGAAACTATAGCTGGTACACAATTGAAGTACACAGGATCACAGTTCACTATGATAAACAATTTAAATAAAGTCTTTATGTGATGTATAACCTCGTCTCGGTGAAAGCATTAGTCTAATGATTTTACTAGGAAAACACGAGATTAAAATATCAAAAGCCTGCGCACACAATCCTCAGCCATAAGGGGAAAAGGCACAACAAATGACGTCCTAGCAGTATAATATGCTCACTTTATTATGCATTATGAACTTGGGATAGTAAATCGTGAAGCTGCTTGCCGTGAGGTTTTTGAAGCTGTGATGATATCGTGCTACATCATCTCGGCTTCAGAAAACTTCCAGTCACTAGCCTTCTCACTGATCGCACAGTGTTCTTAATCCCGCAGTCGGAGCGAGTCAAAGTTGTAGTGGCCTATTAAAACAAAAAAACTGTATATACGGAGCGCAGCACCACACAACCTGCTAGGAGGAACGACTGTTGAGCTGCCCACAACATCCTCCACATCCCTGCCCTAGCATTCCCCACACACAAACATTAGCCAACAGTCAGCAATCGCAGACATACGTTGTATCTAACTACAAGACAGAATGGGCACAAGTCGCGCCTTGACCGAGTATTTAAAAAAAAAAAAAACAGTAAAGGATCCTAAACTGCCCAGACTTTTTTAAACACTACTAACGGCCAGTCAAGCAGTAGTCAGATTTCGCCACTTACTAAGAGATGTTCTTCCCATTTACAATCACGAGCTTCCTGCTTCCTACAGATAACGCTTAAAAAAAAAAAAAACCACACATCTTCACTGACCCAGCAGCACCATGTCAAAGGCAAGAAGAACAGAGTTCACTTCCTGGTACTAAGAAAGACAAATAGTACACCCTCCTCCATGAACTCGACTTACAACAGTGCCACCTGCTGTCCAGAGCTCTCCAGGAACTATTTTATTAAAAGTACTCCTCCAACACCTCAGAAAGACATTTTCAAAAGGATTTAAATTTTTTTTTTTGCTAAAACTTGTATTCCAGTTTCGATATAATAATGCACTCTGGGTGTGGTATACCATGGGATATCGTCCTTCTCGGTGGTTGGATGCACTCGCCTGAGGCCTGCGTCTAACCACACGAGGCGTGATGATATCCCATGATATACCACACTCTGTCGTGCATTATTGCTTAATTATACAATGGCAAGAACATTTCCTAGACTCTCATTGGACAATGTCCCTGACACAGTGAAGTTAGCCCAGCACAACCTCATTGTATTGATGCTATTGCCATTGCCACTGATGCCATTGATTTCCGATCTCCTTCAGAAACAAAGATAAACTGCCACACTAAAATGTACTGAAAACATTTTTAAATGTTTTTATTTTGTATAATAATGAGCCATTGTATAATAGCGATAATGCACTCCAGGGTGTGGGTTGTGCTGGGATAACTTCACTTCTGGGACATTGGGCCTTTACTCGGCCTGTGGCCTCGTGCCCAACCACCCAGGCATGAGGTTATCCCAGCACAATCCACACCCTGTCATGCATTATAAAATAAAGCAATATACCCCAACAGGGTGTGGATATACTGGAGGATTTACCACAGCTGGTGTGGTTCGGTCACGAGGCGCAGCCGAGGGACTTAACCACACCAGGAGTGGTAACCTCCATTATACCCACTCCCGAGGGGTATTGCAATCATACAAAGGCCCTGTTTGTTTCTGTACCAAAATATATTTAAAACAGCAGTTCGCTTTTCAAAGTTGCTGCTCATTTGTTTTTACTCGGATGCATTGCTTGGATTTTTTGTGAGTTCTGGCGATGTGCCGGAGGATCGCCGATTGCCACCGCTACTGTTAACGCATTTTTTCAGCTTATTTGCTGTCAAGAGAATGCACTGCATTTTCTTTCAGGTGCATCGCTTTCTGGAATGGTGCAGCACTTTTGTGAAGTTTGAGGGTAGTGACAGAGTATCGGATGTCGGGTTAACGATTAGGTAATCTCGCTCCATCGTGTGCTTGGCAGTGGTGTGTTGCGGCGAATGAAAGGATTTGCCAGGAGTTCCTGATATGGCTGAGTGGTGGCTGGCACCTTTCCCAGTGGGTACTCTGGAGGATTAACAACGCTGAAAAGGTGCCAGCCAGCCAATCAAAATGCAGGATTCTGTCCATTTTTGTGCCCCTTGTATAATGCTTAAATTACCAGCCTTTGCCGCCAAACGCAGTTTGGAATAAATGACGCCCACCTGCACCTAACGTCGGCCTCATCTGACACGCAGACGCCGCTCAGTCCTTACGCGTATGGGAACTAGCCACCACCCAAAAAATAACCAGATTGAAATAACTGAAGCAATCCATGGGCTCCAGCACTTCTGATATGACAGCAGCGGTTTGTGGACTGCGGGTTTCTTCGTCAGTTTATTCGAGTTGAGAGCGCTGCCCCCGCCCCCGCTTTTTACCGGAGGTGAGGGAGACAAATCCCCAACTCAAATAAACTGATAAAACAGGAGGCAGACTGACAAAAATAGCCGCAATAAAATAACTGAAGCGCAAAGGGAGTCTGGCGTGCTACAGTGAGGAGTGGACGTTGAAGTTAAAATGCCGCAGGTTTCCGTATTCTAGTGCTTCAGTATCGCCAGGAGATACCCACGACCACATCTCTAGCGTTATACTGTAGAATGAGCCCATGCCATTTGGTTAATTCTTTGCATAATCTAAACTTCTCATTTCGTCACGTTACCCTGTATTGAGGGAATCCCAGTTCGACGATCCAGTCCGCTACTTTCCAGCAGTTCCAGTACAAACAGACGGGAGGCGTGGGCGCCATTTGTGATCCTGCAGCTGCCATGGCTCCGTTTACAGCCGTTCCATGGAAACCGGCTGCTATACGTTCGGCTGTTTCCGGAGATCGGTGGCCGAGCAGACCCACAGAACTGTAAGGCTGTATTCGGGCTGTTAGGTAGACTCGGTCACCTTCGGATGTTTCCGGCTGAGGAGGAGGACCAGCGGGCTGAGCCATGTTCGACTGTTCCCGGCAGTGAGCGGGCGGGCGAGCTCGGCTCAGTGCTGATATGTTTCCGGCACCGTAGGCTGTGTTCTCAGCTGTTCAGCTTCCCCGATGTCGATGCTCCGGGTATTGCTGCTGAGCCTACAGCTGCTGCCTCCGGCGAGACCGGGACGGAGGAGCCGACACCAGCGGGAGCTGGGACCCGAGCCGCAGGTAATTCCGAATCCAACCCAAGGAATAAATCGGTAAAGGGCCGGCTGGGGATGAAGCTAGCACTAGGTGATAACTGCATCTGCACCAAACGGGCGATGCGGGGGTGGATGGGATGAGGGAGATGAATTGACGTTTCATGTCAGTTTACTGTGCGGGGATGCCGATCAGCAAAGGAAGAAACAAGAACGGGGAAACAAAGTTTCCTTATCTGTGGCCCGAAGGGACCGACTTCCCTTCCTTCTTCTGCTCGCAGCGCTGCAAGTAGTTTGGGGAGATGTGATGTTTCTGTTTATCATATGCTACCGGGGGTCTGGGAGCTGTGTTTGTTATAGGGCAGTAAGTTGGCACAGAGATCTCGGATCATGGAAACTAATGATCGCTGCTGAATCAGTGTGGGCTCTGATGTGCTGCTGTTGGGCGCATGCAAGGTTATAGCCACGAGATCTCGGCCAGCTTCAAACTGCTGCTTATTTCCTGCAGCATTTGCAGCCGGCGATCATGAGCGAACTGAGCATACATCAGTCTCCGTTGACCGTGAAATGCGTGCTACAGACTGTGACGCTCATACCTCTCAACTGCACCACATTACGAGGAACGTTCCTCATTTTACTTCGCAAAAGCTCCCTGTTCCACATTCAAAGTCAACATTTTAAAGCAAAAATACATAGTAAATGGTGCAAAAAATATATTATTCAATTAATAACAAACTTTCTGAATATAAATGCAACATGTTAACAGTGTTTTGAGCTTCTTGGGTAAAGATTTGATGAAGTGTTCCACATTTTGCCATTTGTTCCACATTTTGCCAGGCAATGTTCACATTTGGGGACAAAAGGTTGAGAGGTATGGTGACGCTTGGCCAGCTGGTTATGATTATTGTATGTTATTTGTAATAAAAATATAATATGTGATAAGACAGTCTGTGCTTCCATGGTGCCCTCAGATTTCAGTGATGCTACAGGATATGTAAACTGACCAGGAACCATTTAATTAACTGACTTCCTTCAGAATGGCATTTTATTACCATTTTATGACATGTTTTTGAAGTGCAAACCAAATGTGACTTTATGACTTCAGAAACAGGACGTCAGTAGGCTGATTCTTGATAGCTTTTAACACATTGGTGCCAGTGTGGGATTGCTAAACTCAAAGGAACCATGTAATTAAGGAGTTATATATAATTATAAAAGGGTCTGAGAAATGGAGCTTTCTAATTGGCTGCAAACATTCTAACAGCCTTATGTTAATCTTTATTAACATACATGTAGGGTTTAGTCATCTCCTGGGCAAGGTTTAACACTGTTTAAAAACATTTTTTATTATAATAGCAATAAGGCACTCCCAGGGATTACGTTAATGGTCAGTTAATCACCCTCTAGGGGCATGTGGCACTCGGCTGCACCTGGTACTTACAGTACACCCAGAAGGTGATTAACAGACCATTAACATAACCCCTGGTCATGCCTTATTGCTTAAGAAATGTTTTTTTTTTCTCGATTGCACCTTATTTAAATTACCCCTGATGGGAAATCATTTTTTGTAATTTTATATTCTAAAGGAGGAGCTAGATGACTCACAGAAGAGGTGTGCAAACACAGAGTTTAAACTGATACTTGTGTCTGAAATGTGATATTTTGGCACTCTAGAGAGAGACACAGCTCTCTGATAACTTTAAAGGCACTTACAGAGGCAATACATTAGATAGAAAAGATCTAAATGTATTGTGGTAGGAGTTTGTTCTGTAGTTTTCCTTTTTTTTTCTTTTATGTGATTGTGATGGTCTTTGATATTTGTTCTGTATTTTATCGTGCTGTTTTTATCAATTTTTAGTAAGCGTTTTCTTAAAATACTGCCTGGGTCTCCTCGGTCATTTTGCATATTATTGCTGAACGGATATTAAATCTGACAACTGTTCAAGGGTTTGATGTTGTTATTAAGCTTGGTAAAAGGTAAGAATATACTTAAACTCTCTTATAGAGTTTGAAGGGTTCATTTTGATACCTGGTTAGGCTCTTTAGCGAATATATATTGCACCCCCAAAGAGAATATTATCTGAACTTGTACATTTGGGTACCCTAGCATAAGGTTCACAGTTTGAATCCACCCAGAACTTGAGACTACAGGTGATTCAGACCCCAAAGCAGACAGGAGGGTTACCCTGTCTGTTACCTGTTCACACTATTGCACTCGAGGTTGGCACTGGGGAGCAGAGGGCCTGACCTGCGGACTGCGTTTGGACAGATTTGGTTGGCAGCGGTGCAAAAATAGGTAACACAAGCTTTAACTGCTCAGTGTGTCAGCTTAATACTGTACAGCTCACTTGCAAAAGAAAGCAGTGCTTTTTTTTTTTAAAAGAAACAGAACTACGTAATTTTGCTTACAGTCAAAGTTCCTACTGTTTTATTTATTTTTGTCAAAGTACAAATTAGAGTAGCCGTAGTTAGGGAAGAAGATGGCTTCCAACTGCAATGAGCAAGCTGCAGACTACCTGAAGCACTTGTGCAAGAAAAGAGGAGTCCTGCACAAGGGGAGAGCCACCAAGCAGAACCTCGTGGCTGCCCTGATGACAGCAGATGCCCAGAGCATCAAGTCACAGACTGTGACTGGAAAGGACCAAACCTTGGGAGGGGCCAGCGGCCGGTGCAGTGTCCAGATTCGCCACAGCAGCAGGGAAAGGTCACCAGCATTCTGGAGCCAGAAGCAATCTGACTGCAGATTGATTTGTGCCGAATGGAGCTGGAGTTCCAGAGAGGAGAGCGACAACTTCAGCGAGAGGTGGGCGAGAACAGCGAGAGGCTGACTGGATAGAAGAGTGAGCGCTAGAGGCAACATGACCACCAGCACCAGAGCAGGTAAGTGGCTTTGGGTCTAACTGGAACTACAGGACTGAGTTACAAATTAAATTCCAAATTGATAGCTGAATTTAAATAGGGCTAGGATATGGATGGCTTTTAAATTCCTTTGAAAAAGTTTGTATTCAGGCAAATATTCCTAGAGGATTCTGGAGCTTCCAGTTATCCCTGCTACTTACCGGAAAGCTCGGATGCATTGGGTCAAATGGACAATGAGGACAGTAATGATTACCGCTGAACTTAAAGCTACACTTTTAAAAAGTTTGATTTAACTGCTGAATCATACAGAGCTAAATTCGTAAACTCGAAGAAGCCCTGAAATGAGCTATGAGGCGCTAGCCAAAACAACTTAGGTTTAAAACGCTGGTAGGAAGGAAGGAATTGAAGCAAACTCTGTAGATAAAATTGAAAATGCTGTATAGTTGAGCAGTTTTTGGGCATGCCCAGCAGAGCTGAAAACCTGGCTGGAGGACCGAGATCCCAAAACAGTGCAAGAGGCTGCCGAACTCTCGGATCGCTATGCCAACAGCAGACCTGCTCTGAGAGCGAGTGGGGCGGCATGGTGCAGAAGGGAAAAGCGTGCCTTCAGGGCAGCTAAAACCCTCATTGCCTCGACCGAAACCAGTTACCCAGGTTTCAGAGAAAATATTTTCTGAGAAAAGCAACGAACGTTGGTTTGTAAAGAAACTGGGTATATTGCCAGATAGTGTCCCAAAAGGATGAACAGTACGCAAAATGGGACTAGGACAGAAGTGGGTTGTTTGTGTGTTCCTGGACGTATGCCTTTGAACATGAGGAACACATGCACCCAGTCACTGTGAATGGTGTATAGACACAAGGGTTAAGAGACACAGGGCATCCCTGACGTTGGTAAAGGGGATCTGGTAGAGCCTGGTCAGCTTATACCCAATAGATCTGTAACTGTACAAGGGTTCACTGGGGAGGAGAAACATTGCCACTCTCTAGTGTTCTCTAGACTGGGGTGAAATAGGGAACTGTGCAACAGGTAGCTGTAGCCAGAACTTTGGCAGTTATCGTCATCCTTGGCAACAATCTCAAGCGGGATGGTGTTTGCAGTTACCCGTAGCCAAGCGGCAAGGGAAAATTGTAGTTCCCTGGACCCTATACAAGCCATTGCGAAACCACTGGGAGGCTGGTTCCCCAGCCTGTGTCTCCTGATATGGAGACTAATGAAAAGGGGGTAGAAATGTCCCCAGTAACAGTTAACTACACAGCTACAGAGGGTTACTCCAAAGAAGGAGGTGACCCATTGTCAGAGGGTTAGGGATGACAGTGATCCTGAGTACCCTGACACTAGTGCTAGGGACCCTAGTTTAGATACTGATGGGGACCTGTCCCATTCCTTGGGAATGTGTAAGGAGCTTGCAGCTGCTCAGAAAAGTGACCCTAGTCTAGAGAAGTTGAGGGCTTGGGCAGACTGTGATGGAGCACAGGAGGTGATGGAAAACATAAAGTTTATTGGGAAAATGGACTGATGTATACTGAGCTGAAAAGACAGAGGGTGATAGGCAGGCAGCTTGTCCTTTCCCCAGAGATACTGTGAGCAGTTGCTCAAGATTGCACATGATATTTCCTTATCTGGGAATCATGCACACTATGCAGCGGTTGGCCCAGAATTCTATTGACCCAACTTCACCCAACAGGTGAAGGAGTATTGCAGGTCTTGTCACTGGTGCCAAGAAATAGGGAAGAAAACCCAAGCCACCCTAATTCCATTGCCCATAATGGAGGAACCATTCCAGAGGGTAAGAATGGATATTATGGCGCCTTTAAATACCCCCAGCTCTTCCGGAAGAGGTTCATCCTGTTCGTGGCAGATTATGCCACCGGTACCCAGAGGCAGTCGCCTATCCTCACTGAGGAAGGACAAAGTGGCAGATGCCTTACTTGGGATTTTCTCACGTGTTGGGTTTCTGCAGGTTATCGCCAATCGAGGGGTTCCTTCATGTCGTACCTGATGAAATGTTTATGGAGAAGTGTGGTGGTGCAGAGTGCACGACACATCATCACCTGCAAGCCAATGGGCTTGTGGAAAGATTTAACGTACTGAAGTCAATGCTCCAAGTGTTTGCTGAACAGCATGGGAGGGACTGGGAGAAATACCTTCTCCACCTGCTGTTTGCATACAGGGAGGTGCCCCAAGAGTCGACAGGGTTTTCCCTTGAGCTCTTATATGGACGCCGGGTATGTGGGCCCCTAGACTTGATCCGGGAGGACTGGAAGGCAGCATGCCACCCAGGAACTCCCAGAGTGGATTACATCCTTAGGTTTAGGGAAAGGCTGAAGGAGCTATGGGGACAGCCCAGAGCAACCTGGCAGCTGCCCAGCAGGAACAAAAAGTGTGATATGACTGCAGAGCCAGAGCTGCGACACTGGGAGTCAGGAAGTCATGGTCCTTATACTGTTCCGGAAAGAAAAGCTACAGGCTGAGTGGGCAGGACCGTACAAAGTAGTTAGAAAGGTAAATGACGAGGACTATATCATAGAGTTACCGACAGAAGACCTACAGAAAGAATGTACCTTGTCAACATGATGAAGCCATATGCTAATAGGGCTGACATGGTGTTTGCAGTATGTAGTCCTGGGAGGGCGGATGAAGGAGACCCCTTCTGGACTTGCTGGAAGAAAGCAAGCGGAAGTCCTCTGTGGAGGCAGTTAAATTGTCACCCCAGCTAGCCCCAGACTAGATCCAGGAAGTAAGAGAGGTTTTAGCAGACTTTGCCCCACTGTTTGGCGCCAGGCCTGGACTAACCCCTTAGCGACACACACGATGTAGACACAGGGACACAGACACCCATATGGTAGACAGCATATCTGGTGTCAGAGGCTGTCCAGAAGGACATTAGGAGGGAGGTGGAGGAAATGCTGGATTTAGGGGTAATCCAGAGATCACACAGCCCCGGCCTCACTCGTAGTCCTTGTGTCCAAGCCAAATGGCTCTACTTGTTTCTGTGTGGACTGAATGCAGTCACAAAGTCAGATGCCCACCCACTGCCTTGTACGGATGAACTGGACAAGTTGGGAGGAGCAACATGCCTTGCGACTATTGACCTGATAAAGGGGTATTGGCAGGTAGAGTTAACTGACAGAGCTAGGAGAGGTCGGCCTTCATCACTCCGATAGGCTTATTTGAATTTAAAGTAATGCCTTTGAATGAAGAACGCCTGACAACTTTCAGAGGTTGGCGAACCAGGTGTTAAATGGTGCCGAGGAGCACGCCATGGCATACCTGGATGACACTGCCATCTTTAGTGCCAGCTGGGAGGAACACCTGTCCTACCTTAGGGAAGTGCTGGCAGGATACAGAGGGCCGGGTCACTGTCATAGCTGAGAAGTGCCAGGTGGCCATGGTTGTAGTGGCATACCTTGGGCATGTTGTAGGTCAGGGTCAGCTCCATCCTTACCAAATAAAAATAGAGGTGATCAAGGCATGGCCCAGACCAAAATGCAGAAGCAGGTCACGGGTTTTCTAGGGACAGCAGGGTACTATAGGAAATTTGTACCCAATTACAGTGCCCTGGCTGCTCCTCTGTCTGATCTGGTAAAGAAAAAGATACCTGTGAAAAGCCTTTACCAGACTGAAGGAGGCACTGTGCAGTGCTCCTGTGTTGACAAAGTCCTGACTATGGAAGGCCCTTTATAGTCAGACTGACTCCTTCGACGTGGGTATTGGGGCAGTACTGAGTCAGACACCCAACCAAGGAACGATCACCCTGTAGTGTACCTGAGTAAAAGTTACTTCCTGGGAGCAGGCATACTCTATCTGGGAAAAAGAGTGTCTTGCCATACTGTGGGCCCTAAAGAAGTTAGAGGCATACTTATATAGGCAGCATTTTGAGGTACACACTGACCACAACTACCCTGGTTTGGCTGACACAAATGGGAAAAACTAATGGTAGACTATTAAGACAGAGTCTTCCTTGCAAGGGTATGACATGACGATCTTACATAGGGATGGAGCGACCAGTCAGAACACAGATGGCTTGTTGCTTCTATGTGAGAGTGAACTGACTTAGGAGCTCATCCCATGCAGGGGATAGAACCCCAAATTCAGTCTAGGTGGGAGGATTGTGATGCTTGGAACTGGTTATGACTATTGTATGAAATTTGTAATATAAAAATATAATATGTGATTTTCTTACATAAGACAGCCTGTGCTTCCATAGGTGCCCCCAAGGTTTCAGTGACGCTACAGGATATGTAAACTGACCAGGAAGCATTTAATTAACTGACTTCCTTAGAATTGTATTTATTACCTTTTATGCCATGCCTCTGCTTTTTGAAGTGCAAACCAAATGTGACTTTATGACTTCAGAAACAGGACATCAGTAGCTGATTTCCCTTAGCTTTTAACACATTGGTGCCAGTGTGGATTGCTAAGTTCAAAGGAAACGTAATTAAGGAGTTATATATAGGAAATGTCTTTTTCTTCTGATGGTACCTAACTTAAAATACCTCCTGATAGGAAATCATTTTTCGTAATTTTATATTCTAAAAGGAGGAGCTAGATGACTCACAGAAGATGAGTGGAGACAGAGTTTAAACTGATACTTGTTTCTGAAATGTTGCCTGTATCATTTTGGGACTGTAGAGAGACACAGCTCTCTGAAATAATTTTAAAGGCATTTACAGAGGTAATACATTAGATAGAAAATATCTAAATATATTGTGGTAGGAATTTGTTCTGTAGTTTTTCTTTTATCTGATTGTGATGCTCTTTGATATTTGTTCTGTATTTTTATTTTACTATTTATCTATTTTTAGTAAACATTTTCTTAAGATACTGCCTGGGTCTCCTCTGTCATTTTTGCCGTTATTGCTGAATGGATATTAAATCTGACAACTGTTCAAGGGCTTGATGGTGTTACTGAGCTTGGTAGAAGGTAAGAATATTTCTAAGGTCTCTTATAGAGTTTTAAGGATTCATTTTGATACCTGGTTAGGTGCCCTTAGGCCAAAGATATATTGCATTTCCCGAAGAGAATATTATCTGAGCCTGTACATTTGGGTACACTAGCGTAAGTTCACAGTTTGAATCCCCAGAACTTGAGACTAAAGGTGATTCGGACCCAAAAGCAGACAGGAGGGTTACCTGTCTTTTGCCTATTCACACTATTATTGCTTTGAGGTTGGCACTGTGGGAGCAAAGGGGCTGACCTACGCAGTGCTTTGTGACACTGACCCCCTACCCATGTGCGTCACTGGTCCTCATAATGTGGGATAGTGCTGCTCCCAAAATGTGTGCAACAGTATCAAATTGGAAGATACAGACTCAGAATTCAACTACGCTTTTGTTTGTGCAAGTTTTATTTATTTTTATACACTTTTTATTTACCATATTTCAATTCAGCTCACATGAAAGAATATACATTTCATATAGCAATCAGGGATAATTGTCCAACATATCCACCTCATTCTGAGTAATTATAGGTGTAATTTTATACACTATGTAAAGAGAAAAGAAAAAAAATAAAGGGAGAACATATCCATGTCTCTCTTCAGCTCATTCCTGTATGTAATGTGTTAAGGAGCCTACCTTTCACTCGCCTCCAACTCCTTAGATTGTCTTCTTAAATGTTAAGAGGTGGTTATTATACCTAAGGGGAGGGTCCTGAATCAGCAGACATCCCAATGTAAGCCCTTCACTTCTAAACTCTCTCTTGTCCAACTTGTCTGTGTTACATCTACCATAAAGGGCTCTGACTATAAGATAGCAAAAATGAACCAAATTCAATCATATGAGCTGGCCAGCCACCCCTCGACTCTAAGATTGCCACATTTGGCTATCCCATCTCTAATTCATGGGATCAAGTCTGGCCTTGTCTGTGCATATTAAGGAACCAAAGGTTCCATCTGCTCATCAGATCTGGAGTCTTATTCTGAAGTTTGGCTATCAGAGACTCCAGCTTGTATATTCAAGCGGTGTGGTGGCGCTGAAGGTTGGCGCTGGACACCACACCTGCGCACCATGCCGACTGACCCAAGTTCGGGAGCAAGCTTGAGGTTGGCAGGGGAGGAGACTGATCAAGCACTCGCTGGGCTGCTCTCCTCTCCGGGTGGGAGGCATGGGTTTTCCGGTGTCGCCAACCCTGGTGGAGACCAGAGGGCAACTGCCGGGCTGCACATAAGGAGCGTGACTGACGAGGCAGGGTGCCGTGTGCCGCATGTCAGGCGTGCTGCACCGCGGAGGATGTCTTGGGCTTACACCACAAGTAATACCCCTACAGCCCCTGGCTAGGCGGCCAGCCCCTGCCAGAGCCACCGCCACGCCCAGTGCTGGTTCCCTGCCACTGCCCCTTGGTCTCCCCTGGTTTGTAGTCCCCATCCCGGGGAACCGTGTCGAACCTGAAGATGGCGGTGGAACAAGTTGACTAGTGCAGAGTGCTGGAGGGCTACAAACAGAATAGAAAAAAAATCTTGTATATTTCCATATCTTATTTTCCGGTCATGATCAGCAAGTGGCTCCACATTGAGCCATAACCTGGTAATACACTTTTTCACTGCTACCATCAATATACTGGAGTAAATATTCTTGGTGTCTGGCCTTGTGGAGCTGGATCGGAAATGTAATAATACAGGCTATCTCTGGTGTCAGGGTCTCTATAACAGGAACATATACTTCACTATCTCACCTATTCTAGTACAGAACCTCTGTAGTATGGAGCAGGACCAAATATGTGAGACTGTGTCACCATTTCGCAGCCACAGAGTCTCCAACAGGAGGTGTCTCCAGATCTAGAATATTTTGCTGTAATTTGTGGGGTGCGGAAGTATCTAGTTGCTACCTTCCATAAAACTGTCTCCAGGAGTAAGAGTTCGTCATTTTATGGTGTCTTCTCCATATGAAAAGCCACTCTTCTGGGAGAGATCTAACAGTAACTTGGTTCCCCATTGATATGAACCTTTTCCATCCTCTGTATTCTTCCCTCTTGAATAGCTGTATATACTCTAGAGATTAAGTGTCTCTGATCTCCTCCTTCCATGATCTCGGTCAATAAAGAGTATAATGGAGGAGTGTGTTGGGAAGAGACATCCAGTCCTGTTCTTTCACCTAGATAGTGTCTAATTTTAACTATTGAAAAATCCTGTTGAGGTAAAAGAAATTCTCTCTGAGTTGCTCATATGTTTTAAAATGCCATTCTCAAATAATTGGTAGGTATATGCTAGTCCCCAGTTCTCCCATTTTCTAAATGTGGGATCTAACTGGGCAGGCAGGAGAAGGAAGGGTCTCTGGCTGGGACATTCACCCAAGTGTTAAGAAAACTATTTTCTGGTAGGAACAGAAAAGCTGACCAGCTCTCCAAGATCTTGTTGCAGAATGGTGTGTCCGGACGCATAGCAAATATTCAGTGGGGTTGACAAATGCAATATTTATGTAATGGTATATCAGCACTTCTCTCTTCAGTGACACCTGCAGGGTGCCTACCCTCTCCAGCTAGCCATATGGGATATCACAGAGGCCACCCAGTAGTTATATGCATTAGGAAGTGCAAGCCCTTCTCTGTCCTTAGGGAGTTGTAGCTTATGAATGTAAGCCTGGTCTTTTCCCAGCCCAAATGTACTTTCTGAATGACCGGTCCCAGTGCAACGGGGATCGAATATTTTTGCATAAGGTATAGTATCTTAGGATTGTATTCTATTTGTAGGGATTGAACTCTTGACATTACAGTCAGAGGCGGGGAGCCACCTATCTAAATCAAGCTGTATCTCAGAAAAAGAATTCATAATTAAGCATAAAGCTCTTCAAATTTTAGGGATTTTAATACCCAAGTACATGATAAAGGCTTATTCCATTTGAAATTATAAGTCTCTTGGATAGGTTGGGAAGTTCCTTGTATGATTAGAGCCTCAGATTTCCCTGGTTTATGGTGTATCCGTTACCCTTTCTACGATTTTAAGTATTTTGTTAGCATCTCAGGGATTTGGTTGGATTAATAAAATAATGTAACAGGTCATCTCGTAATAGGCTATTTTATGGTGGATTCCACTTACCTGGGGCCTGGATTTCAGGCGTCTGACGTAAAAGCTACGCTATTGGTTCCATAAATATGGCAAATAAGTAGGGGATAGAGGACGGCCCTGTCCAGTTCCATGATATAACCTAAACCTGTCTGAATGTGTTCCATTTACCTTTACTGCTGCTTCTGAATTAGAGTATATCCTCTGATTGTGTTCAGAAATTTCATGGAATGCAAACTTTAACAACGGAAGCTTGAAGGAAGTCCCATGAGACCATGTCGAACACTTTTCAAGCGCCTAGACTGAGAAGTAGAAGGGATTGGGTACGTCTAGGTCAGTTAATTGAGTACAGAGTTCGCTTTATTATTATTTGTGGTCCTATAGTATTTTATAAAGCCGGATTGGTCGGGTGTAATATGGTCGGAGGATATTATCTAATCTGTATGCTAAAACACTAGTATGTAATTTATAATCCTGGTTTAATACAGATATGGGGCAGATGAGTCCCACAGCTTTGGGGATTTTGGGGTTTTAAATGACCGAGATAGAGGCCTGCCTCCATGAACCGGGAAAGATGTTGAATTATGGCTCTTTGCATTGCTGTAAGTAAAGGGTCCTTAATCAGCTTCCAGGCCTGTTTATAGAATTCGGACCATAACCGTCCGGACCAGGGCTCTTCCACCCTTTGAGGCTTTTCACTGCCATTTCTAATTCTACCATTGTAATTGGAGCTGCGAGTTCATTTTGTTGGTAGCTTAGAGGAGGGGTGTTTATACCTAAGAAATTCAGAAATTTCCTTCATGTAGTGTAATGAGTGGGGCATATAGTTGTTGATATGTTTTAAAATTGCTAATATTTATTGGGTGAGTAATACTCCTGGTTTGTCTGGGATCTTTATTTTGGTAATAGTGTTTCCTGCCTTTGTCTACTGAAGATGGTAGACTAAAATTTTGGAGGCATGTGCCCTCCTTCAGTAGTAGCGCTGTCTGAGCTAAGTCAGAGCTTGTTCGCTTTGGCTGCAAAAGCAGTGTGTATTTTTGTTGGATTTGAAATAATTGTGTAGTTACCTCGGTGTCTCCCTGCATATGGGCTTCTTGTAAGAATTTTAACTTCTCCTGGAGCCTCGTAGTTGGGTCTCCATTCCTCTTTCTTATGTGAGGCATAGCATAATATACCCTCAGAACCATTTTTATAGTGTCCCATAGTGTCTGAGGGGAGATCTGTGGGGACCAGTTCTCTACTGTAATCCCTGGGATCTTGCAGTCTAATAGGTGGCAGAATTCTTTATCTCTAAAGAGAGAGGAGTTAAGTGGTGGTGTTGGGGACTTAAACATGCCAGGAACAGACTGGGAGAGACTGACATCCTCTGTAACCAGGGAACAGAGGTTGTTGGATGTCTTTCAAGACGCTGTCCCTAACTCAGCAGGTGAGGGAACCACCAGGGAGGCGCTGGTACTGGATGTGGTCCTGGCAGACAGTGACCAGGTTGGGGCCTGAGGTAAGGGACCCATTGGATGGGAGTGACCATGCCACGGTCTGGTTCTGCCTGGACCTAGGAGGGTAGAAGGCTGCACAAAGACGGAAGTAACCGACTTCAGGGGTGGATTTAAGGAAGTGGGAAGGATCCTAATGAGCATTTGGATGGGATTGGGTCAGACATGACGCTGATAGTAGGTGGGGAATCATCAGAGAGGGGTGCAGGATGCTACCAGCACCTGTGCAAGAGTAAGATGAATATGCGGTAGGGCCCAAAACCCTGCTGGTGGACCAGGAGGTCCAGGAGGTGGTGCTGGGAAAGAAGGCACTATAAGCAACCAAGTGCTCAAGGAGGAAAGGGATCGAGGGAGTACGAGCTGATGGCTGGAAGGGCCACTAGGGTGGTGAGGGCGGCTAAGGCAAGGAAGGAGCAGAACCTGGCCAAGGAAATTAGGAGAGGGAACAAGGGGTTCTTTAGATACATTGGGGAAAAACGAAGGGTGAAGGGGTAGATTAGCAGGATTAAATCAGGGGAGAGATGGGCACAAGACCCGGGGAGCAGGCTGAGGTACTAAATGAGTACTTCACCTCAGTTTTCACCAAGGAAAATGGGGTGCTGCATCATACATGGGAGGAGACAGAGATACTGAGGAGGGGGACCCTTACCGATGTTGGGTCCTGGGGAGAGGGAGGCATCACTGGCAGGAGGAGACAGGGCTACAGGAGAAGAGGTACCGAAGTGGAATCACAGCAGAGAGAGGAGGAAGTCCCAGCCCTTTAAGACGGAGAAAGCACCGGGGCCGGATAAATTACATCCCAGAGTGCTGAAGGAACTGCGGATGTCCTGGCGAAACCCTGGCAGAGCCTTTCACCATCTCTCTGAGGACAGGTGGGTGCCCCAGGACTGGAAGGTGGCACATATAGTGCCTATCCACAAGGGGATCAAGGGAGGTGGTAGGGAATTACAGGCCTGTCAGCCTGACATCAGTGGTGGGCAAAGTGATGGAGGGCATTGTCAAGAGAGGCTAGGGGGACCTGGATAAGTCCAGGGTGCCTGGATGATGGACAGCATGGATTCATCCCGGGAAATCATGTCAGACAAACCTAGGGAAGTTCTCAGACTGGGTGACGAGTGCCTTGACCTGTGTAGACCAGTGGACGCCCTCTTTCTAGACTTCAGCAAGGCATTTGACTCTGTTCCTCATGTGGGCCTGTTGGATAAGCTGGGAGAAATGGGGGTGGGGAACCAGATGATCAGATGGATAGGCAATTGGCTCCAGGACCGGACCTAGAGGGTCGTAGTTGGCGGATAGTCTCATCCCCAAGGAGGGTCATTAGTGGGGTCCCACAGGATCAGTCCTTGGGCCCCTTCTGTTCAACGCCCTCGTCTCTGACATAAGGACAGGAATCAGGAGTGAGATGAGTCTCTTTGCGGATAACCGAAACTGGGGCGGTGGTGGATGGGAGGGGGAGGTGGCCTACAGGGGACCTGGAGGCTCTGGAAAGATGGTCTGAAAGTGGAAGCTGAGGTTCAGTGCAGGGAAATGCAAGGTACTCCACCTGGGGGCCAGAAACCGGCCAGTGTACACCTGGGGTGGAAATGCTACAAGTCTCGATGGCTGAGAGGGACCTGGGGGTGGTGGTGGTCAAGATGAACAACTCTGAGACTTGTAGGAGGGCAGCAGCCAAGGCCAACAGGATGCTGGGATGCATCGCTAGGGGATCACCTCCAGCAGGAGGAAGTGATACTCCTCTGTATAACTGCTTGGTGAGGCCGCACTTGAGTACTGCATGCAGTTTTGGAAGCCATACTTAAAGAGGGACATTAACCTCCTGGAGAGGGTCCAGAGAGGGCAACTAAAATGATTTGGGGCTTGGGGGACAGGACCTATGAGGAGAGGCTCAAGAGCTAAATATGTACACATTGGAAGAGAGAAGGGACTGGGGGACATGTAGAGGTCTTCAGGTACATGAAGAGGGTAAATAGGGGAGGTACAGTCAGGGTGCTGTCAAGGAAGGAGGAGGGGCCACTAGAGGGCATGGGTGGAAGCTGGAGGGAAGATTCAGGGAGAAAGGAGGAGGTGCTACTTCACTGAGAGGGTGGTGGAGCCATGGAATGCGCTGCCCTAGGGGCTGGTGGAGGCAGAGACAGTGGAGGGGTTCAAGAGGGGTGGGACAGGTACAGGAAGGGTTCTGGAAGCAAAATCCTATGCCACGAGAATATCCGAACTGGGAAGGGAGAAGCCAGAGGCGAGGGGGCGCAAGGTCAGCACCCAGGGTGGGGGCTGACCAAACGAGCAGAACACGAAAGACCGTTAAGGCTATTCTGCTGGCATTTTAGTATGTTAGTAAATCTCAGAAGGTGGACCTTCTTTCCCTAGAAAGGGCGAGTTCTAGGGTTATAGGTGTGATCCGAAAGGACTGTGTTCAAAATCTCTGCTCTCTGAACCAAACCCAGATATTCCTTACCTATAGAAAGATAATCTAATCTGGAGTAATGCTTGTGCATATGAGTAATGTGTAAATTTTCTCTGATTGGGATGGAGTTGTCTCCATGTGTCTAAGAGCCAGTATCTTTAATTAAGCGCCTCAGGTGTTTCTGGCCTGTCGTCTGTGGAGAAGTTCTGCCTTCATGAGTATCAGTGAGAGATTTAGCAGGCAATTAAGATCACCACCCACCACTAAAATCGACTTCTGGTGGGTCAGAATAGTATCTAGCAATCGTTGAACAGTCGAGGCATCGGTATTTGAGGGAATGTATGTACTACAAATAGTTAATGTATGACCTGAGATTTGCCCTATGTTTGTGCGAGTTTTAATTGTGATTCATTTTGTAGGTTATTATGTACAATGCGAGACTGCCCTTTTGTGTGGCACGGAGGAATTTCTGAGGGGTAAAATGAGGGACATCCCTTGTACTGTGAGACAGATGGGTTGAGAGGTGTGTGGTTTGCAGTACTATACAATATATTAGAACTGGAATGGAATGCAAAGTATATGAGAAGAGTGAATGGTATCTGATGACAATCGCAGTGTGTTGTGTCACGAGGGTTCTGAATTCTCAAACATCAGTGCAGCTTGAGAGGTCCGTGGATCAGAACTCCCGTGGTACAAATACACTGGTTGTGTATAGAGTTGTTTCATTCCACTATTTCTTTACAGTGTATGGTGCTTCCTTTAACAAAAATAAATAACTTTTTATTTCTAAAATACAAATTAAAATTGGTCGTTTTCACCTCAAGTATGCTGGTAGTTAGGGTAGTGCTAGGGAACAGGCGTTCATCATTTTGTATCACAACCTACTATGGTTGCTAATTGGTGTGGAGGGATTTTCCAAAAAAACCATGGTAGTCAAATTCCTCGCTTAGCGAAAATGGTGACTGCGAGGAGACTCAATTTGTAATTATTATTTAGATATCTAGTTGATCCTGCATTTATATTTTAACCATGCACATTCTGGTTGATCCTGCATGATCTGTGCAGGTTCGGTGATCGTGCTGCCAACGCCCCACGACTGTTCTCTGGCAGAGTCTGCCATTTCTGTAGCTCCTGCTGTCTGGTTGAGCCTGCCATGTCTGTGGCCTGTGTGCTTTCAAAATAGGCTGAAATGTTGTACCACAGTATGGTATTACTGCCCATGACCTTTGAACTGTGTACAACAACATTTCGGTAGGATGGATTTTACCCAGAACAAGCCCTCACCATACACTATAAAATGCTTACAAATGCAAATCACTGCACAGATGGAAAAGTACATGGCTCTGTTTTTTTTTTTTTTTTCTTTCAAGAAAATGTATATGATTCTTGTGTTAGGTGTGACCTTAAAAACTGGACAGGTCAAGGATAATAGTCTGTAACCCTATGTTGGACAGGTCAAGAGTGATATTCTGTAACATGCATGCTAGACAGGTCAAGGTGATATACTGTAACCTGTATGCTGGACAGGTCAAGATTCATAGATGTGTGTATGGCAGAAAAGGATTGACAGGCCCACCTAGTCTGCCCATTTGTCTTGCTATCTGATAGACATGCCCTCTCTAAATTCCCTGTGGCTGCCTGTGTCTTTTGAAGCCTTCCACTGTTGCTTGTCCATCCAACCCTCCAGGAGCCTATTCCATTTATCCACCACCCTCTCTGTGAAATAGTACTTCCTAATGTTACCCTTGAACTGCCCCCTCAACCTGTAACCCATGCCCTTTCGTCCCTCTGATTCTCCTTCAGCTGGAAGATGCTTTCCACTGGCATTCAGTTTATACCCTTAAGGTACTTGAAGGTCTCAATCATGCCCCCCTTCAGGAGTACATGAGGAGGTTGTGGGGTTTAAAACTGTGGGAGAATTCAAGAAATGCATGGGGCAGACATAAGACAATTGTTGTAGGGGTAGGAAGAAATAGGCTGTTGGTTAACTAGGATCTGCAGCTATCCTGTAGGTAGAGAAATGGCAGACTAGGTGGCCAAGCGGTCCTTATCTCGCCGTCAAAGTCTATGTTTCTATGTGACATGTTCAAATCTCTCAACCTTTCTTCATAGAACAGGTGGCTGAGCCCTTACCATCTTTGTTGCTCTCCTCTGAACTCGATCCAACCTCCCCACATCCTTTTTGAGGTATGGTCTCCAGAACTGGACTCCATACTCTAAATGCAGTCTAACTAGATGGGTGTACAAGGGTACTATAACCTCCTTTTTCTACTAGTAATCCCCTTCTGATGCAGCCCAGCATTCCACTGCCTCTAGCCACTGCTCTCTCATTGCCTTTCCACCTTCAGGTGTCAGCAGTAATATTCTGTAACCCGGCGTGCTGGACAGGTCAAGTGTGATATTCTGAATTTGCAGCATGCTGGACAGGTCAAGGTTGATATTCTGTAATCGGCATGCTAGACTGGTCAAGGGTGATATTCTGTAATCGGCATGCTGAACAGGTCAAGGGTGGTATCCTGTAACCTGCATGATGGACAGGTCAGTGGTGATACTCTGTAACTTGCAGTATGCTGAACAGGTCAAGAGTGACATTCTGTAACCGGCATGCTAAACAGGTCAGTGGTGATGTACTGTAACCTGCATGAAGGATAGGTCAAGGTTGATATTCTGTAACCTGCATGCTGGACAGGACATTTCACCCCATATCCGTAATCTTTCCTCTTCCATAAATATCCGCATAGGACTACTGTAGCGGCATGGAGACTGCCTACGCCGGAGGCCCATAACCTTGCTGTTACCTCCTCTGTCTCTCTCTAGCAGATTATGGGCTTACTGTCTTCTCAGACGCTGACCACACAGCTCTCAATAAAATCCACCTGGCTATCACAAAGCATGTAGACTCCTCGCTGGGGTAGATAGCGTACCCACAGCTGCACCCTTTTGCCCTAACAAATATACTCACCTAGATGAGCAGTGCGTTATCAAACGTGTTTTCTACCAAAAAATTCAGCTAGGGCTTACCTCCCTCAGGGTCGCTGCCTCAGCAGACACCTGCGCTGCACACAAACAGTTGCGATCTGTTCCCAGGGTCAGGACCTCTGGCCCAAAGTTCTTTTCCTACAGAGCGCTGTTATGGTACAGTGAACTCCCTCCTGCTGTTACCGCTGTCTCCAGACTAGGCCCCTTCAAAATTGCCCTAAAGACAACATACTCCACCCGTTGCTGTCAGTGCCCTGGCTAGTCATGGCCTGCTGTTAGCCCTACCAGTACATGGCTGCTGGGCCTCCGCCTGACTGCCCAGTCTTTGCACCTGTGGTGGAGCAAGGTGGAGATACCAACTGGTGGTTATAAACAATCAGTACTACCAGTACCAAGTAGAGAGAGTTTGTGTTAAACTTTTTTCCCAACTGCTAAATGTCTACTTCTCTTTGCACAATATTGACTGTGTTATTGACAATGTCGGAATCTCGACTGCTTCACCTTGACAATTCCAAGCTCCTTAGATGGACCTTATTGAATAGGCCTCATATTCTCAATGTTTGTACTATTCATACCCTGTGTTTTGTCTTATTGTATATTGCTTTCTGCTTATTGTTCTGTATTGTTTTCAGATGTGGAGCCTTTGTAAATGAGTCTATGATTCAAAGATTGTAAATCTGATATCTTCAATAAATAAATAAATTCTGTAACCTGCATGCTGAACAGGTCAGTGGTGATATTCTGTAACTTGCAGCATGCTGAACAGGTCAAGGGTGGTATCCTGTAACCCACATGCTGGAAGGGTCAGAGGTGATATTCTGTAACTTGCAGCTTGCTGAACAGGTCAAGGGTGGTATTCTGTAACCTGCATTCTGGACAGGTTAAGGGTGATATTCTGTAACCGGCATGCTAGACAGGTCAAGGGTGATATTCTGTAACCCACATGCTGGAAGGGTCAGAGGTGATATTCTGTACCTTGCAGCATGCTGAACAGGTCAAGGGTGGTATCCTGTAACCCACATGCTGGAAGGGTCAGAGGTGATATTCTGTAACTTGCAGCTTGCTGAACAGGTCAAGGGTGGTATTCTGTAACCCGCATGCTGGACAGGTCAGTGGTGATATTCTGTAACTTGCAGCATGCTGAACAGGTCAAGGGTGGTATCCTGTAACCGCATGCTGGACAGGTCAAGGGTGGTATCCTGTAAGCTGCATGCTGGACAGGTCAAGGGTGATATTCTGTAACTTGCAGCATTATAAACAGGTCAAGGGTGGTATTCTGTAACCCGCATGCTGGACAGGTCAAGGTAATATTCTACTATCGATTCAGAACCCGAGATATTTGAATTTATCTACTGGCTGTAGAGGTTCACCAAGGAGGGTTGTGATTTGGGGCCTAGCACCTTGAGGAAGGGTGACTGTGGAGTTAGCCTGGGGAAGAAACATGACTTTGGTGTTTTTGGGCATTGAGCAGCAGTTTCAGGTGCAGTAGGTTAGATGCGGCAGCAGGCAGAATTCTTGCTTTAGGTCTTAACAGGCCAGTTCAGGTCAGTTTAGCAATGTACAATGCGATGTAAGCCCCACGAAGGGTTGTATTGCTGAGGAGATATAAGGTCGATGTCACTACTGCAGAACACGCACAGACGGGCTCAAGAATAGGACCCTGGGGCTCCTCTCATAAGAGTTTTAGCGGGAGAGTTCACTGTGCTTTAACCTGTTGCTGTCGGCCAACTAGGTAAGAAGTAAACCATTTGAGGGAGGTGTCATGTAGGCCAGTGTTCCGAAGCTTGTGCAGGAGTAGATCATGATCTACTGTATTGAATGCTTTATTTAAATCTAGGAATAGAGCACACATATGGTTCTTAGCGTCGTACGCTAATTGCCAATCATTGGTTACTTTGGCCAGCGGTTATGATGCTGTGATTGAGTCTGAAGCCAGATTGAAGGGGATTTAACATGTGTGTTTGAAGTGTTCTCTGATTTGGGAGTTTAATTTTCAAGTAATTTGGAAGAGTTAGTAATAAGGTATGGGCCTGTAATTGTTTTGGTCATTAGGTCTCCTGATTGAAAGGAGGGACAACGTGTGCTACTTTCCACATGGGAGAACTCCTTCTGTGAGAGATTTGTTAGAGACAGGTGATGGGGCGGTCAGCACTTGAAACCGAGTTTCAAGAAATACGGGTCAGTTTGGTCTGCCCCAGCACTCTTAGTAATGTCAAAGGCTAGCAGAAGGTCTTCCACCTGTTTAAAGGTGATTGGACTAAAACTGAAGGAATTTGTATGGGATGGGGCCCTAATAGGAGGAGAGGTGTCCAAGTTGAGAGAGAGGCGCGTGTAACGCACTGGCAGGGGATGAGTCGGAGGAAAGTCCCACCCTAGCAAAGTAGTTATTTAGAAGGTTACGGATGTCCTTTTGCTAGTGGTTGTAATGTTGTCAGTGGAGATCTTTTTATTAAAATTATTTTTTTATCAGCTGCTGTTTTACACCCCGACAGCCCCCTTCTGCCCGATCCCCACAGCTCCGTGCCTCGGGAATTACTGGGGCTTACTTTATGTCCGGCCGGATGCGGGGGTCGGACGTCATCCTGCCACAGAGTTTTTTCTCCTTTGCTCCAGCACCGTGCAGTGGGTGCAGCAGCTGTCTCCACCTCCACTAGAGGTAACCAAGCACCTGGGTGTAGGCGGGCCCCAAGCTGTGCCATTCACAGCACAGACCCCCACCCGAGGAAGGAGAGCTGATGCTCAATCTTGCCCTCCTACTGCCCCTGAGCGACCCGAGTCCTTTCCCCAACCCGGGTCACCAGCGTGGCATGAGGTGTGGCGTCCAGTCAGTGGAGATTTTTACGGAAGGGTAGGGGGAGGTTGTGGCCTTGTATTTCTCTCAGGTCTTCCAGAATTTGTTCGGGTCATTAGAGGATGAGTCTAGGGCTGTCTGAAAGTATTCCACTTTTTCGGCTCTGATTAACTTTGTGCAGAGGTTCCTGGAGGCTGAAACAAAACTACCCAGTCAGCTGGTAATCCAGTTTTGCGCCTTTTTCAGAGGGCATCTCTTTTGTGTAGGGCTGACTTAAGAGAATCGTATGAACCATGGGCAGGATTTTTCCTAGTTCTGATTTTGACTAGTGGTGGTTTATTGATAACCTGTAGTAACGGGTTTTGAATATAGTGTAAGCTAAATCCACTGAGGGAGCCAGTAGAAGTCTTGCCATCTGATGTTACTGAGATCTGACAGAAGTGAGCACAGTTGAAGTTCGGCGGCTTCTTTTGTAGATACAGGTAGTAGAGGAGATGGTTTGGCGAGTTTCTCACAAGCGATGACATTATGATTGCTTATATCATTAAAAATCAACTTGTACTGGTGAAATTGTGAGGTTTGTTAACCAGGATGAGGTAGAGTAAAGTACTCTTTGTGGAGGTTTTGGAATTAATATGAGTGGCCTGCATGATTAGCTGAGAAAGCCTGAGCATATCACAGAGAGCTTTTAGGGGTGATGAACAGGGAGAGAACCAATCCAGATTCAAATCTCTAGAAATTCAAAAATACCACAACAGCTTAATCTGGTTCAATTTCAGCGGTTACCATCTGAATCCCCTCCCCCAGTCGCCCCTGAAAGGGACTTCTAGTCTCAGTGGGCGTGCAAATTCAATAAATGATGATTCATTCTGAGGTACTGGGCAATGAGCAGTTAATGCAGCAGCACCACTGTGCAAAGGGCTTGAAAGAAGCTGTGAGTCGAGACTTATACCAGAGTGGCACAGAGTTCTAAACAGTGGAGTGGACTTTTTCACTCCAGCCTAAAATGTTATTTTGTCTTTGGTGGCTTTCAGGCTCTCCCTGGAGCCTTCTTGTTTCCATTTGACAGTTATTGGGCTTTAGGTAATCAATGGAGCCTAGCATTTTGGCAAGTAGACTGAATGCCCTTGCACTCTGTAGCAGTGGGAAGTTGTTTTCAACAGCTTTTAGAACCACAGGACATGAAATGGAGGGAAAGGCAGCACACGTTGGGGGCGCTGCTCCTGTTCTCAGGAAGAGGCTCACTCCTGCTCTTGAGGAGTCCACCTCGCTGTTCAGAATCCTTACAGGAGAAGACTCTGGTGGTACACACAGTACTGTCTGATACATGCATATACAATACGGGGACCAGTGCCCGTCGAGTTCCTCCCAGCCACTAGCTCAGTGATAGCACCCTGTCACTTTTTCCACTGGCCCAGCTGGCATACTTCACTAAATATTACCTTTTCAAGCTTGCAGGACTAGTTAAAGGAAAATCTTACTAGCCTTGTAACAAAATCTACTAGTCTTTGGCTAGTGGGTCTGTGCCAGTTTCCACCCTCAAAGTATTGTCTAGTCTGAGCTTGAATGTTATTAGAGTATCAGCTGATAACACATGCTCTGGCAGTCTATTCAAGTGCTCGCCACTGTATCTGTGAAGTAGTTCTTTTGCTGTTTCCTTGAATCTTCCTCCCTTGAGTGTCATGGGTGACCCTAATTCATTTATCCATGTGCATCTGAAAGAGCTGGACGTGGTCTGATGGCGTTATACCTTTCGATACTTGAAAGTTGACTACTGTAATTGTTTCTCTCCGAGTCTTCACCTTTCCTTGGGAAACCATCCCAGTTCTGCCAGTAAGTCCTCAGAGCCCAATGTTCTCCAAGCCATCAGTCAGCTAGGTTGATCCCTGTACCTTCTCTAGCATGTCACTTTCCTTTGTCAGATGTGGGGACCAGAGCTACACATTTCTCAAGATCTGAAAAAGTAAAGGTGTTCCTAGATAATTTTTTTTTTTTTAGGTAACCTGGATAGCCCAACAAGTGACATAGTTACATAGTAATTTAAGTAAGGGCCAGTAATTTTCCATTTTCAACCAAAACACTGGTAAGAAACAACATTTTATTTTTAACTAGTACTTGGGAGTCCATTTCTCATGAAAAAACTCTTATTTGCATCACTGTATCATGCAAACAACCTCATTTGGCACCAGATTTTGTGCAGACTCACCTCTGTGAGCCAAATTTTGTGTAATCATGCTGATTTGCCCTCAATTTGGGGAACCAGAAAAAACTGATTTTAAGATACTGTCAAATGGAATTGATCATTTTGAAAGCAGAAAATCATTTGGGCTGTTGGTCCACCATGTCTGACCCACTGCTTCATAAACTGGAATAAAATAAGTATGCTATACATAGAAACATAGAGGTTGATGGCAGATAAGGACCTTAAGGCCCCATCCAGTCTGCCCATTTCTTTTTCTACCTTATGAATGTGCCATTGGCCTTTGCTCTGTCAGTGGCCTATCTATTCATACTCATCTGTATTGCTCCCTTATGCCTATCCCATGCCTGTTTGAAGCCCTGCACTGTATTCATAGCCACCACTTCCTGAGGTAGGCCGCTCCATGCATCCACCACTCTTTTCTGTGAAAAAGAATTTCCTCACATTCCCCATTAATCAGCCTTCTTCTAATCTCATGCCGTGTCCTCTTGTCCTGCTATTTTCTTATATTTAAACATGTTAGACTCTTTCACCTTGTTAATGCCCTTAAGGTGTTTGAATGTTTGATCATATCACCTCTCCCTCCTTTGTTCAGGGGTATACATATTGAGCTCCGTTAATCTGTCCTCATATGTCTTCTGATGCAGTCCCTGCACCATTTTGGTTGCCTTCTCTGGACTGCCTCAGTTTGGTTAATGTCCTTGTGAAGGTGTAGCCTCAGTACTGCATGTAGTACTCCAGATAGGGCCTAACCAGTGTCTTGTAAAGAGGATTGTACCTCCCTCTTACAACTTGTGATACCCCTAATACTCCTATTCCTACCCCTAGCCTTACCTACTGCTTTAGAGGTCTGCTTGGATGATTTCAGGTCATCGGTGATGATGATGCCCCGTCTCTTTCTTCCTTTGAGCTGCCAGCAACTCCCCTGCCAACCTATAGGTGGCTTCAGGGCTCTCTTCCCTATGTGCATGATCTTGCACTTCTTTTAAATCCAGTTGCCACTCTTCTGACCATTTTGCTAGTTTATCCAGATCTCTTCTCATTTTGTCCACCCCATCTGGATCATCTACTCTGTTGCAAATTTTGGTGTCATCTGCAAACAGACAAGCCTTACCCTCTAGTACATCTGCAGTATCATTAATGAAGATGATAAGAGACTGATCCCTGAGGTACCCCACTTGTGATTTGCATCTCTCTGACTGCACCATTTACCACCACTCTCTGTTTTCTGCCCGTCAACCAGTTTGCCACCCAGTTGACCAACTTCTGACCCACCGAGCCTACCCAGCTTATTTATCAGTCTTCTATGTGGAACAGTGTCAAAAGCTTTGCCAAGTCAAGGTAGGTGAGATCAACTGCTCCCCTTGGTCCACCGCTCTGGTTACCCAGTCAAAGAATCTATGAGATTAGTTTGACAGGACCTTCCTTTGTAAACCCATGCTGTCTTGGATCCTGTGCCCCTATGGTTCCAGATGTTGTACTACCTTTCCTTAAGGGTGCCTCCATAATCTTACCCACTACTGGGGTAAGACTGACTGGTTTATAGTTCTCTGCCTCTTCTCTGCTACCGCTCTTGTGGAGCGGGATCACATGAGCCCTCCTCCAGTCTTCTGGGACCTCTCCTGTGCTCAGAGACTCACTAAACAGTTCTGCTAGTGGCTCTGCTAGTTCCACCCTTAGCTCTTTAAGTACCCTGGGATGTATGCCATCAGGTCCCATTGCCTTGTCCACCCTAAGCTTAGTGAGCTCTTGTAGGACCCTTTCTTTGTGAAGGGAGTAGTTCTCACCTCCCTCCCCAGTGTCCATGGTGCTGAGCTGTGGGCCCTGCCCTGCCTTCTCTTCAGTAAATACTGAGCAAAAGTATCTATTTAGGATAGATGCTTTTACAGGGTCCTCCACATGCCCCTTCTTCTATGAGGACTTTCTCCTTTCACTAATGTATCTATAGAAAGTCTTGTCACCTTCTTTTACTGTTCATGCTAGTGTTTCCACAATTTGGGACTTTGCCTGCCTTACTGCTTTCCCTGCTTCCCTTAGGGCAGTTTGGTATGCCTCCTATCTTCATCCTGCTGTGTTCCCTAAAACTTCCTGAAGGCCAGCCTTTTCACTGTGACCTTTTCTGCTACTGTATTTGAGAACCAAAGTGGTTTCCTTCTTCTTTTGCTTCTTTTCTGTCTAACACAATGAGATGTTATTTCAAGTATTGCATCCTTAATGCTTGCCCACTTTGCCTGTACTCGCCTGTGTTTTTTTGCCAGGGCTAGCTTAACTCTGTTGGCCATCTTATCAAAGTCAGCTCCTCTGAAGTCCCATATTTTTGCCTTGGAATGGGATGATTTAGATGTAGTCGCCAAATTGAACCATACCATGTGATGGTTACCGCCCCCAGGTGACTTTCTACCTGGAGATCTGTGATCCTTTCCCTGTTGGTCAGTACTAGATCTAGGATAGCCCTGTCTCTTGTGGATACAAACACAAACCAATTCATAAGGATTCCCTACCCACTGCCCTACTCAGGGGCTGGTATTCCCTACCCACTACCCTATTCAAGGGGCCTGGTGATTCCCTACCCACTCTACTACCAGAGGTGCCTGGTGATTCCTACCTCCTCTGCTACCCAGTGCTCAGTGATTCCTTACCCACTAGGTTCAGTGATTCCCTACCCAATTTTACTTGGGGTACGCCGGTGAGTCCCTACCACTCTACTACCCAGAGTGCCTGGTGATTCCCTACCCACACTACTACCAGGGGTGCCTGGTGATTCCTCACCCACTCTACTACCCTTCACCTACCCACTCTACTACCCAGGGTACCCTGTGATCCCTACCCACTGTACTACCCAGGGTACACTGTGATTCCCTAACCACTGTACTACTTAGGGTGCCCGGTGATTCCTCACCCACTTTCTACCTAGGGCACATAGTGATTCCTCACCCATCCTACTACCCAGAGTACCCCGGATTCCCTACCCACCCTACTACCCAGGGTACCCAGTGATTCCCTACTCACTCTACTAACCAGGGTGTCTGGTGATTCCCACTCTACTACCCAGGGTACTCAGTGATTCCCCAACCCCTAGTACCCAGGGTGCCTGGTGATTCCTTACCTGCTGTACAACCCAGGGAACCCTGTGATTCCATACCCCTCTACTACCCAGGGTGCCTGGTGAGTCCCTACCCACCCTACTGCCCAGGGAACCCTGTGATTCCCTACCCACTGTACTGCCCAGGGTACCCTGTGATTCCCTATCTACTCTACTACCCAGAGTTAGTGGTGATTCCCCACCTACCCTACTACCCAGGAACCCTGTGATTCCTCACCCACTCCACTCACAAGGTTTCTGGTGATTCCTAGCCATTTGATAAGCAATACTGAAAACACACCAGGGAGACGTAGTGCTGCACTAATCAAATCAATGGTTAAAACAAGAAGGTAGCGGCACCTGCAGTCTTTAAGGGCGGCTATTAGAAATCTCTATGAGTCACAAACAAATTATTTTGATATTCACAGCTGTGTGATTAAAAAAGGAGAGCATTCCTTGATAGATTCTCCATAAGTGCTTTACTTTGTTTAGTGCTGGAACACTGTGCTGCCTGACATACAGACACATAGCAAACATTCATTACATCCATTACAATCCAAGGCTCCTTCATCTTCCTGTTCCCCTACACTCACAAAATCACCACGTCACCTGATGCATTTCACACTGATTGCGCTTTCTCAGAAAAAGCATAATCGGTGTGAAACACATCAGGTGAGTAATAATTTTTGTGAGTGCAGGGAGATCAGGAAGATGAAAGAGCTCCTTGGATTGTAATGATGCAATGGATGTTTGCCATTTGTCTGTATGTCAAGCAGTACAGTGGTCCAACACAAAACAACGTAAAGACTTATGGTGAATTTATTGAGGAATGCTAATTTCCTTTTTATCGCATAGCAGTGAATGTCAAAATGATCCGCTGCTTGTGATTCAGAGATTTCTAATAGCTGCCCTACATACCGCAGGTGCCTGATTCCCCTACACACTTTACTCAAGGTGTCCGGTGATTCCCTATCCACTTACTACCCAGGGTACCTAGTGATTCCCTTTGGTAAACAGAAGTGTGTCCAGGCTTACCTTAAAGATCTTTAATGTCTTCGTGTCTATTCTGACTTTGTACCTCCCCTCTCCGGTTGCCAGGAAAGCACCTTGGCTCAGTGTGCCTCTCGCATTTACAAATTCTAAATAAATGTTCACTATCTCCGCTGGAACATCTCATTGTGTGTGTGTGTGCACGTGCATGCTCACATGCTTGTGTGTGGTGTTTTTTACCCAAATTTAAATCTGGAAGGGTGTGACAGTGTTAAATAAGGCCCTGTCCCATTTGTTATGCAGGGAGAATTAAACACGAGGATCTTTTATCTACTCTCCTTTTCTGTCTCTTGTCTATCTGGTTGTGCAGTCAAATGTCCCTGGGAGGCGTGGAACTAATCCTCTAGATGGTCTACTGAATTCTCCACCTCTCGCTATCTCTCTGCCTTCACTTTCTGCTTCTGTCTTTTCTCCCCCTTGCATATCTGTGGATATAAGAAATATATGTAGTCTTTGTGGGAAACTGTAAGTGATACAGGGATCCCTTTGTTTGAAACTGTGTATAGTTATATTGTTGAAATGATTGCAAAAATCTATTTGGAATTTAGTGGGTTAACCTGAGATGCAGTTTGAGCTTCTCTCAGGCTTGTTTGCAAACTCTTTTGCAAAGCTGTCAGAAGGAGGCCAGCTTGGGATCCTGTTCTGTTTGCAAGCCTTCTCTATAAAGAAACTGGCAAGAACATTTTGTGAGGCATGGGATGTCTCTTAACGAGTACCCATGCAAAGATATATAAAAAGAGCAGCACTGCTTTTGGAGAGAGAGAGAGACTAAAACTTGAATTAGAGATACCTTCAGATGAAGGACTTTGTTTTCCTTGTTTGTACTGCCTTTGCAAATAGTTATACCTAACAATATTTATTTTTACTGTTATTGATGATAATAAAATATTACTTGTGAATTTTATAACTGCTCCTGGTTTCCTGTGCTTCCTGACCTGTGACTCGTGACAGATTAGAACTGGGATTTACACTGTGCAAATTTTAAGCCAGAAGTTTTGTGTTTGGGTACTAGACCTGGTACCAGGAAAGCATAGAAGAAAGATATGGATCCTGCAACAGCAAGCTCAGGTGAGATTACCAGAATGGCAGCCAAACTTGAAGCAGAAACAAACGTCCAAACTGAGACTGTACAGGCAGTGAAGAAAATGATGCAGATGGTGAAAACCTTAGCAGAACTTGGGAACTGGCTCACGGAATGATGGATGGAGGCTGAGCAGGGATACCCAGGGTCCGAGTAATCCACCAGGGGCAGCGCTGGGAAAGGCAAGCCCCTGAACAAGTCAGACAAAGTTGAAAAGTGAGAAGGGCCCCATCCGTTGCAGACAGAGGCCAGAGGAGTCCATTGAAGTACAGAGAACCAGTTTAGAGCTGTGATATCCAACCTGGAGATGAAGCATTCAGAGCTTCCTGTATTTCCAGGGTACTTTGTTGATCCAGAATCGGAGACTGAGGCAGCGTGATGGAGGATCAGGTGGGAGTGTATAGAAACTGCTAATGAAGAAATGCTTGGTTATGTTGGAGAAAAAGGACACCACAAGATACAGATCGTGTGATCCGAGATGAAGGCGTGACTTTAGTAAAAGCGGTTGAAAGGTGAAGAAGCAGCCTGTGAGATGGTTGAAGGACTGATCTTTTGCTACACCAGGATTCTCTGGACATTCAGAGACTGGGTATGCTACAAAATAGGGATACGTGTGCAAAGTTATACCAGTATGTAAAAGGTGTTGATGGTGTACCTATTGGCACTGGGGTGGTTAACAGAGCCTGTCCCCATTATACTGTCAAGAAAGGGGTGCTATTCTAGTTACGCCCCTAACCCCAGTTAAAAAGATGCAAGAGCAGTTGGTTGGTCCCACTGAATGTCAGATGCATGCAGGTAATGCAGTGCAGGGTTTTAAATAATTGATTAGCAGTTTTTTCTTGGGACAATGCTAACTGTACAGAAAGTATTTATATAGGTTTTCTAGAAGTGTTACGTTTGTTAAACACAGTGAGGCAAGTGCTATGCATTTTCACAATGTTTTAGAACTTTTATGAGCAACAGCTAATCAATTTTGGAGTTAAAGAAATCCCTGCAGTAGGTACACACTGAGCACAGCGGGAGGCATCTAAGTAAGAGAGGAACCTGGCAAACCCTCCATCACATTTTTTACTGGCCAGGAGTCTACTGACAGGTAGCAACCTACTGTGTAGATCCTGCAGTGCTCAAGCAGTTAATGTTGGCTGCAGCCCCAAAGAGAAGGAGGTGGTTATCCCACAGATAAAAGTCTTACTTCCAGAGACCAGGAGAAGCAGAAGGCCCACAAAGGAAGACCATCTGGGGAAAGAGGTGGCATTCTGATAAAATAGATATGCTTCCTCCAGGGCAGGGAGAGACATAAAGAAAAGAGTTAAATGGATAAACCAGTGTAATGGTTTTGCTGCAATGCTAATGTCTGTTTCTAATACATTAGAAACATTTGAATTGAGCATTCAGAAGGTTGGAAAAAATGTATGTGCTTTGACTGAAATGTTTGTTGTAATGGTTGTTATGGAAAAAGGATACTGCATATCACAGAACTGTAAAGGTTATAAGCTAGTGTTGGAAGAGAATTAAAAGAATGTTTTGAAACCTGTTTTTAAAACAGGTTCCCTCTTAAAGAGGGGGCTACGTGACAGAGTTGAATAAGGTCCTGTCTGTCCCATTTGTTATGTAAGGGCGTTAAAGGCAAGAATCTGTTCTCTCTCCTTTTCAGTCTAATGTCTAGTTGTGCAACCAAATGTTCTCGTGAGACCTGGGAACTGATCATTCTGATGGCCTCACGATTCTCTGCCTTCGATTCTCTCTACTTTCACTTACTGTTTCTGTCCCCCCACCCTATATCTGTGGTTATAAAATATATGTGAATCTTGTGTGAAACTATAAGTGGTACTGTACTGGGATCCCTTTGTTTGAAACTGTATATAGTTATACTGTTGAAATGATTGCAAAAGCTATTTAGAATTTTGGAGGTTAACCTGAGATGTAGTTTGAGCTTCTCTCAGGCTTGTTTGCAAACTCTTTTGCAGAGCTGTCGGCAGGAGGCCAGCTTGGGACCCTATTCTATTTGCAGACCTGATTGCAAAGAAACTAACAAGGACATTCTGTGAGAAACAGGATGTCTTAACCAGTTCCCAGGCAGAGACTTATAAAAGAACAGCAATGCTTTTGCTAGAGAGAGAGACTGAAACTAGAAATTAGAGATACCCTCAGATGAAGGACTTTTTTTTCTCTGTTTGTACTGCCTTGTAAATAATTATACTGAACAATTTTATTTTTTTATGTTACTGTGATTGATGATAATAAAACATTACTTGCAAATGTTCTAATTGCTCCTGGTTTTCCTATGCTTCCTGACCTTTGTCCTTGAGACACAGGTCATGACAAAAGGCACAAACACAGAAATCAAATGGCTTGCTCAGGGCAAGTGCCTGTGGTGGGACTTGAGCTTGAGTCTCATGGCATCCAGGCCTGTGTTCTGACCCCTAATCTGAAGGCAAAGAACCTCGGCACAAAAGCACAGAGCCTGGGGTTACCGGGTGCTGAGGTTCTTTGAGCTTTTAGATTGCTTTCCTGTTCTGGGCTCACCATGACCCAAACCCGTAGACTGTCACGAACATATGTACAAATATCCGAACATGCGAAATGGCCAGAAGAACAAGGCTTATGGTCTCTGAGTCTGCTTGATTGTGGAGCCCCTGATCCAGCAGTTGCTGTAGGTCCTGTCCCCCTCCCCATAAACCCTGACCCTGTCCTTCATCTTGTTTTACCCCTCTTGAACCCCGCCATCTTCTGGTGATGACCTCAGATGGGAGATCATGCCACCCATCGCCACTCACTCTGTAAGAAGCGTCTCTGACCTCCTTCTTGAACCTCTCCCACCCACCAGCTTATAGCAGTGCTCCCTGTGATCGTGCTCCTACTGAGACAAAGGGGTCCCTATATCCAGCATGTTAATACCTTTCAAGCACTTGAAGGTTTCAATCATATTCTCTCTCTCTCTCTCTCTACATCCTCTCCTTCAGTGAGTACATGTTGAGTACTCTTAGCCTGTCCTCATATGCCATGCCCTGTTGTTCCCAAACCATTTCATCACTCTCCTCTGAACTGCCTCAAGCTGTTTCATATCCTTTTCAGATAGGGATTCCAGCAATGCACACGTACTCCAGGTGCGGAAGCATCAAGAATCTGTAGCAGCAACATTACCTCCTCCCATCAGCTCATGAACCCCTCACACTGCAGCCCAGTATACTGTTTGCCTTGGCTGCTGTTTTCTGCACTACTAGCCTGTTTTTATACTGCTGGTATTGGCTATCCTCAAGTCCTTTTCCTCTCCCTCGGATTCCAGTGACATTTCGCCCTAAGGCTGTACTCGGTCCTTGATTCTTTCCTCCTTATACATGACTTTGCATTTCTTTGCATTAAACCCGAAGCTGCCATAAGCCTGACCACCTTTCCAACTTTGCTCGGTCTCCTTTAAGGTCCTGTACCCGTCATCTGTGTCCATCCTCCTACAGAGCTTGGTGTCATCCACAAGAGACATATTTTCCTTTAATGCCGTATCCAGTGTTATTTATGAACAAGTTAAACAACACCAGGCGAGCACTGACCCTGCTGGACCCCTCTGGTGACCACCCTCGTACCAGAGAACTCCTCCCCACTGCCATTTGTTTCCTACCTCTTAGCCAATTTGCCACCCATCTTGTTAACTTGCTTCCCACCGCTGGGTCCTCAACTTCCTGATGCAATTCAGGTTGTCCACTTTACACAGTTCATTAACGCTTCCACTAGGACCAGTTACAGAACGGGCACTAGTACTCTGCTCGATGGTACTCACCAATCCGACCTGAGCATATTTCCAGTGCCTCTGTCCTCCCGGATGACATCAGTGATCACTCCCTGTCCTGTTCAATTGGGCTAATAATTTCACCAAACCCCTCCAAGAACAGTCACCAACAGGGTCCTCAAGCCTGGTCACACTGGCTGCTTCAAAGTCGATCTCCTCAAGCTGGTTGGTCCGCGATGTTTGGGGCTTCTGACACTGATAAGCGGCTGACCATTTCATCCTCTTATTCCAATACAATCTTTCGGCTCACCCCTTCAAAAATTAAAATCAAGGCCATTTGAACCCTGGATGAATCCAGACACCCTTGAACTTATGAAAAATAGAGACCATCTCTGGCATATAGTCGGGGCCACAAGGAAGCAGTCAATATCCTGAATTACAAATGGACCAGGAATAACTGTCGGGGACCATCCGAGTAGCCAAAATTTATACTACAAGGAGGTCCTAACCAAGAACTGGAATGATGGTCATAAATTCTGGGCAAACCTAAAGAGGTCACTGGATGTGAGCCCAAAGCGCCCCACCATGCTCAGCGTTGATGGATCCCCATCCTTGATCTTAAATCTATAGCCAACACCTTCAACTTGCTATCACTGACCTCCGTAATGTCCTTCTTACCGACTTCTTCTCCTCACCAACACTGCTGCTCCTTCACAGACCCCAGTGCATCCCTCTTTTCGCCTCAATACTATTACTATCGGGTAAGCCAGGACATACCTGTAAGGTGCTCAGTAAGGAGATAATCTCGATCTGAAACTAAATCTTGTTCTGTCTGGAAAATCCTGTTTCCCTTACCCATATCCCCACCTATCACTCGGTTCGCAATGTCCCTCAAAATGGAAGCACAGTATTTACCCTGTGTACAGGCGGGATCGAGCCATGCCCAGAACTGTAGGCCCATCTCTGTACTTCCACCACTCTCCAAGGCCCTGGAATGAATCGTTGCAGACCAACGCCGAACATCTCAAGGACACTTGGTCCTTTCCTTACGTGCACTTCTGTGTGGTTCAACTCCCCTCAGGAGAGACATTGCGTGCCTACCCACACTGGGTACTTTCAAAATGAACTTGAAGCTCCTTATGATACCACAGTCTTGATGTGCCTGCCATTGCTAGCACCTTTCCACCACCCCATCACTGCTTCCATACCCTGCCCTCAACCCTTCCCTCTCTCACCTGAGTAGGTCCTTCTCCCCCACACACCTAACACCCTCTCCCTCTGCTGCCAGTCTAGTACCTCCCTCCGATCCCTACTGCTTCTACGGATATTCGCTCTCCTTTGCACATTTCACTTGGCGCCTCCCCTCACCCCCTTTTTTCTTTTTTTCTTCTGCGTAACAAGCGGCTCAAACAACCTCTTGTTTGCTGACAACCTGACTGGTTTCACCGTTAGGCACTGTATAGTGTCTGTTTTCCTGTGACCTGTACTGTGTTTGATATACAGTCCTGTTTGTTTACCTTTGTATTTCTACGATTCTTTGTATGAATTCACCCTATCTGTTGTACTGAAATGTCCTGGCGTGGAACCTATGTAAAGATCTCTAGCGCAAATGGTTTTCTGAGTACTGAAATAAATATATAAATAAATAAACCTTGTGTGGGGCACGAGTCAAGGGCCTTGCTGAAATCCACTTATAGTATGTCAGCTGGTTGTACCTTGTCTACTGCCTTAAGTTACCCAGTCAAAAAGCTGACCAGCCTGGTTTGACAGGATCACCCTCACATGAACCGTTGATGTCGCTTGTCATGGAGCATGTTTCCTTCAAGGACCCATTAGCCTTTCCTTCTGAGCGGTCTGCATTACTTTACCAACAATGTTTTAATTTTATTTATTTTATTCAAAGTGGCGTAAGATACAGGATGAGTCCTATGAGAAGCAAGTCTTGTTCTGCAGAATGTCCCAAGTCATTATGGTAACAAAACAACATAAACTAATGTACACAAAGTCAACTAATAACAAGTACAAATGCAACAGCAGACTCAAACTGACCGGCCTGTAGTTTCCAGGTCATCTCTGGGCCCACACCGGCACCACATGTGCGGCTTGTTCCCTCAGTACCCTTGGGTGCATTCCATCTGGACCAGGGAACTTCCTTACCTTCAGAACATGACCTCTTTCTAACCCCATCCTCTTGTATCCTGTCCTCAACCATCCCTCACCCTCTTCTTGCTCCCCATCCTCCTTGCAGCACTGATCCATCTTTTCTTTAGTAAAGACAGAACGAAGCATTCGTTCAATACCTTCCCTTCTCTTTACTGCTTTCTCCCATCTCTTGCCCTTTTAACTTCACTGTTACTTCCTTCTTGTCCCCTTCGCTGATATACCAGAAAAGCTTTTCTCCCTCCTTGATCCCTTCTGCAGTTTTTAGCTTCTGTGTAGCCTTGGCTTACTTGACCATCCTGCTTGCCTCATTAGCTTTCTCAAATAGTCCCCCACCCCAATCTTCATCCATTTGAGACATCCTGAACTTCCTGTAAATGGCCCTCTTTTCGATCTCTGCCTGCTGCATGTCCTTACTGAACCAACTTGGTCTCCTGGCTTTGGAGTTTTCCCTGTCTGTCTAATATAGGTCATAGTGGCAGCCACTTTTCTGTCTTTGATCACTGCCCTTTGGTGCACCACCATATCATCCTTAAGACTAGCTAGGTGTCCTCAGTATCTTTCCCATCCTACTGTAAATGGCTTTGCCGAAGTCTAATACCGTTGCCTTCATATGTATGTATTCCTTACCCATATCCATAGAACTGCAATGTTTGGTGGTAACTGCTCCCCAGGGCTCCTCTACCTTGGTGTCCCTGCTGTGCTCCCTGTTAATACTAGGTCCAGGATTGCACCTTCTCATGTAGGTTTGGTCATGCCCTGAACCAGGAACCTATCCTGGACTGTGTCCAGGATCATCTGGTTCATGGCACAGGCAGTAGACACAACTATCTACCCTAGGCAAACTGAAGTCCCCACTACCACCACCACCTCACCCCTGGCCACTGCCATCATGATCATGGCACCCAACTGTATCCTTGTCCTGATCTGGTGGTCTATAAACTACACCAGCCTCGGTCCCTTCCTATTACTGTTTGAAGTTGTACCCACAGCGCTTCTCGTTCCCTTCCCTAATTCTTCCTGGCAGCAGTGATCCCTCCTTGGCGTATAGTGCTGTCCCCTCTTTTCCTTTCTCTCTTTCTCTCTCTTCTGCAGAAGGTACACCCTAGAAGGAGAGACCCTAGTTGTAGAAGTATCCTATGTCTTTGTGACAACCGCTAGATCTACCCTCCCCCACAACCATATAGCTGTCAGGTCATCCATTTTGTTCCCGAGACTTCTAGCATTGAGGACACCACCCTTCACTTCTCCTGATTCCCTTCTTTCTTATTTGACCTCTTACCTCCCTCTCCTTATCCTGACTATCTGCACCGTCACTGTTTGTCATTTGGTCTTCCCCTTGCCTTCCTTGCCCCATTAGCCCTCCTCTGTTCCCCCATTCTCGCTCCTTTTCCCAACTCCCCTGCTTTTACCTTAATATGTCCTTCTTTAGGAAACCTCTTCCCATGCCCATTCTACTTTCACTACTCCTCCTTTCCTGACCATTATAGAGCTGGTTCTCCATTCTTACAGATGAGGCACACTGAGATGGATGAAACACATGTCTGTGCCTTCTGCTGTCATCTTTGCAGATTGTGTGAGAGTCCATTTGGCACCATACACGCCTGCTCAAAACAGAACCAGTCTGAACACTTTTATGGTGATTTGAACTTTATAAACAGCTGTGTGGTGGAGTTAGGCTACACCCTAGGCTGTGACTGATGGACCACTATTTATGTTTGCTTGCAAGCATGTGCAGAAACATAGTGCCACCATCTGAGATTCATAAGTGTGCCTCCCCCCTTTACAATGTCTCCTACTGCCTTTTGCAGGCGCAGCCACACCTGCAATAGAATGTCGGAGCTGTCATGACAGCCTTCAGATGCAGTGGTGTACAATTGAAGGCGAAAAACGCTGCAGTCAGCGGTGGTAACATGTAGGCAGTTTACATATTGCTGCATTGGCAGTATGCAAAGTGCCTGCGTCGGCACTGCACTGAATCAGTTGTCATAGACAGCTCCATCCCCGTAACAAATAACACGCTGTCCGGGAGCCACTCCAGCGTGCTCATGCGCCCCCAACATACACTATATGGCCGACTGGGGTGCCCAATCCCCATTGGCTCTGCTGTGCTCCCCCAACAGAGTTCCAGGTACCACACTGAGGCCCACCCCAGCATGGCATCAGTTCCATAAGGCGGCAGGGGTGCCCAGTCCCTGTCGGCTCCACTGTACCCCAACAGACTTTCACATGCCACGCTGGGCCCACCCCAGCATGGCAACAGTCCGTATGGCCGGGGTGCCCAATCCCCATCGGTTCCACTGCTCCCTCCCCAAACAGCCTTCCAGCTGCCACCCACACCCTGCAGCCAGTGAGAGGCATCGAGGTGTGCCTTGGCCTCTTCATCCCCAAAGTTCACCCGTTCCCCTATACTGCACCCATCTCACGTGTTTTCTGATAGAATGGGGTGAACATAAGGGTCAAAGACCCAAGCCACAATGTGACACTTGTCGGTGTCTGCAGGGTAGGGTGTGTGAATGGCATGCCCGTTATGCCTGACGCACCAAAGGCACAAACCAATGCCTGTCAGTATCTGCATGGTGGTGGTGGGGTTGGCTTCAGTTCACTACTTCACTGCCATTCCTATTATGCAGCTCTGTAACTCCTACACTACTAGTGCCAATGCCAGCAAGCAAACATTTGGCATTGACAAATGCTTGTTTATCTTTTATTTCCGGCGACAGTTAACACTTTCTCTTTTGCTTTTCTTCTTCCCTCCCCTACCTTAGGTTGGCCACCTGATGAAGCTCTTTACTGTCTCTAATAACTTCCTACTAGTTCCTCCTTTCATTCTTTTTCCATTTCCATCCATCCAGTCCCTGGAATGATGCCAAACACCTAGAGAGGTGTTGTGTAAAGTGCATACGTGCATTTTGTATACAAAAGCATGAATGCTATTTTAAATAGGAATGAATACAGTTAGTAAAGCATTTTAAAGAAAAATGATCAGAAGTCATATAAAACAATAATTTCATGATTAGTACAGGTATAAGAAATCCTTAAGATATTTTCATAAATTCATACTATAGACCTGTTGCTGTGTAAGGTTATATGTATGAGAATGTGGTACACTTTATAGAAGTGCTTAGTCACTGTGGATCAGAGATGCAGAGTCGGTATCTGTGAAGATATACACTGTACCTTTAACTGAACCAGGAAATCCCTGAAATAACCCCCTTTGTTTTGAAACAACATGTTCAGACATGAAACAGCATGTCCAGACTTGTAAAAAAAAAAAAAAAAAAGGTCTTAGGTGACCCCCCCAATACCAAAATATATAAATACCTCTTCACTAAGTTCACTTCAGTTCAGCCCAGTGGGGCTCAGCCCTGAAAGAGGAGGTATTCTACTGCTACTGTAGACAAGCTGTTGAATGCAGATGAGAATGGTCTTTAGGAGCTCTAGAATCCAGGGCTGTAATGTGAGAGACTACTGATATTAAGTAGTGATTTTCTTTGCAATTTTATTTTTGTTTTCATTTATTATTTTTGAACTTTTGAAACAAATCACACCAAGGTGTGTTTTAAACTTGTAAATTTGCCTCGTCTGAAGTTTATTACCACATGCTGTGACAAACTTGGTGTGAGAAGTGAGATAGTACTGGTTGTCCAGAGAAACAAGTGGAGACCAGTACCCAGATACCAGTCCTGGTATCCAGACATAAGTGCAAGAGCAAGATGGCATCCCTACAGGATCCTGTGGAGGGCAAGGTTCTGAGGAGGAGGAGGGGCTTACCAGTGTGCATACCAGAGCCCAGGTGAGGAGAACTGAGAGGAGCTATTGCTGGATTAGAGTTCAGTGGAACACGGAGGTGGACCAGTGCCAGAGAGAGGCTGAGTACCCCGCTTAGGTGCTGATGGAGGGTTCCCAACCGGAGGATTTCGTGGCCAAGGCAGAGGACCTGGATCTATGGGTTCTAGAGGGAGGGACCCCTTATGGAAACTTTTGTTACCAGTCACTTTTGAAATCCTGTTGCCCATTTTTCCGGGCCGCTGCTGCTACTTGGAGGACGATGAAAAGAAATTCCCAGGTAAGACTGTTTAAGGACATTTGCATACTGGGCTGAAGACTACAAGCAACAGGGAAGGCACTATGGTGGTTAAATGGACTTTCCATGTTTTGAACCCCTGCGATATGGTATGAAATGTTTGAAACATGTAATGTTTAACATGAATATAGCATTAAGGCTGGTGTGGAGTACAGCCAGTTGAGGTTACCAGAACGGTGTAAGATTTGAAAGGAAACCCTGGTACATTAAAAATAAGGTTGAAAGGAAACCCCAAAGGTTTTGGAGTTAGGAACTGGCTAGTTGATGTTCAGCATGAGGCTTCTTGTGTACTAGAAAATATATGAAAGGAACTTGATAAATGAAATGATTACAAGAAATGCATAACATAAAAGAAATGTCTGTACTGTATGATATAAAATGAGGAACCCTGAGTCATGGAGGATCTAGGTATGGGGTGGAACCTATGATTTGGGCGAGTTGAAACAGTGCCAGATGATGGGTATGGAGGAAGCTCGAAGTCAGCATAAAACTGCTGTGTATTACTTCCTCTTTTAATGTACTCATGAAGGTGCGATAGTGGGTGTGCAAAGTTCTGAAACAATGCCAAGTGATGGGTATGGAGAAAGCTCAAAGTCAGCATAAAACTGCTGTGCATTACTTCCTCTTTTCATGTAATGATGAAGGTATGATAGTGAGTGCACAGGGATGAACGATGTCAAGTGATGTGGTGCTGAAATGATGCCTATTGATGGGTGCCTGATATTATATATGAAGTGTCTGAGTTGTAGTAACCAGAGTGAAATAGGGATAGAAAGTCACTACAGACTGAAGTCCTCTGAGAGCACAGATGGGTACTGAGCTGAACTGTATGACAGCCCCAGGGTAATGTTGTGCAAATATTGTCATTGCAGTAACTTAGTATGGTGGACGGTACTAAAAATAGCTGAATTAAGGGTCCCTGGGGTGAAACTTTCATAGTGGACAACCAACCCCATTCTGCTGTTTTGTAGAATATTTATGACCGAGAGGGGGTTCGTGAAAAACAATATAGTTTTGAGAACTGTATTTTTCTTAAGGTGGGAGGTGTGTGGCAGAGTTAGGCTACACCCTCGCCGCGACTGATAGACAACTTTCCATCTCCTTATTTCTGAGCGACAGTTAACGCTTTTTCTTTCCTTTTCTTCTCTTCTTCCCCCCACCCAAAGTTGGCCACCTAGTGTAGCTCTTTACTGTCCCTACTAAACATCCTACTTGTTCTCTCTTTTTATTCTTTTTCAATTTCCAGACATGAAACCGCATGTCCAGACTTGTAAATAGAAAGGGCTTAGTCAGGTGACCCCACCCCCACCAAAATATATAAATACCTCTTCACTAAGTTCACTTCAGTTCAGCCCTGAAAGAGGAGATGTTCTCGCAACTGTAGACAAGCTGTTGAATGCAGATGAGAAGGGGCTTAGGAGCTCTAGAATCCAGGACGGCATTGTGTGAGAAACTACTGATGTTAAGTAGTGATTTTCTTTGCAATTTTTTCATTTATTATTTTTGAACTTTTGAAAATAAATCACACCTAGGTGTGTTTTAAACCTGTAAATTTGCCTCGTCTGAAGTTTATTGCCACATGTTGTGGAAAGCTGCCAGTTAGAAATAATTTCTTGTCCTCTGTAATGCACAGCTTGTCGGCTTATAACTTGCTCATATTCCCTTCATACACACTCACATAATTTAAAAAATGAAGTACTACTCATAGTTATATTTTGTGGAGCTTCTTTTCTGACCAAGGCCCTTGCCATCTTCCTCCCACCCTTCTTTCCTGCCAGTCAGGGAAATTGTTGCTGCTTCCGGTTTTATGTGATAAGGGCGGACAAAATGTTGATGAGAAAACAGCGAGGCAAAAGGCGACTGTGGAATAACAGTGATCACCAAAACATTGACAACAGTGCTATACTGAGTTATTGCGGGGGCTTTGCCCCTCACCCCCCTTTGTTGGGCTTTTGCCCTCTGCTCCCCTTTTTCTTTGTATAATTAACTCCGGGGGACACAACTTGAGAAGGGGAGAAAGTCAAGGTTGCCGCTTCAGCGATCAAGCTGTCTCTCGGGTCACTTTTTCCCTCGCTTTTGCAGTCATCATTTTTATATTCACGATCTTGCACTTACACTTCTCACTGGATACCCTGCTTGCCCCATACAAATAACATTTAATCCCTGAGCCTTCTGTTGTGTGTGTTTTGTGAGAGGAGGCGAACATTCAACCAGTAGAGTTCTGCAGAAGTTTGAATTCCTATATTCCATGATACTGCAACGTTACATCTTTTGAATGTGTGGATAGATAAGTGCTCACAGCTGGGTAGCCCTTCTGTTTACCCATGTAACACAACCCTCACCACATGCTGTCTCCACCAGCATGCCCTGTGAAGAGGAGGGGAACAGGCAATAACCTCAGGGGTGACTCTTGTGTGTAGGGGTACTTTGGAGTGTTCATTTCACGTGGAGCCACCCCCTTGTTTATTGTACAGTTCCCAGGACTGGCATTTCCCCACACCCTGGAGACGAGCCCATCGAGGTGCTGTCTATAAAGTCTTTGCACACCAGAGTGGAGACTGCTTAGGACACCCTACCTGCCCCTTTGGGTGGAGACCACCTACCGTTCTTCTTCTCAGTCTCCTGCCCAGGAACCCGCTTAATCGCTGTCTCTCCCATGTTCCCTTGTCCAAGGCCACTGAAGACAGGTTAACTAACTGCACTGCTGTGAAGCGCACACACCCTCAGCCTCCATTCAGTTCTTCCTCCCTTGACTCGGGGCTTAAACAGATCCAGTTTTGTAATAGAATTCAGTTGCATCACAATTTAACTATTCTTTTCCCTGCATGGCAACTTGGGTTAACTTCATTTTAATTTGCATTACCTTGCGATTGCATTTTCAAACACTGCACCCTTAAGTAACTGTGAGGACACGGGGCAGGATACTTAGCCATAACTTCTTTTTCAAACACCACATCTAGTTACAGACTGGTGTCCACAGCATGAGGTAGCGGGACGCATAAGACCAGAGCCTAACCCTCACTTCCCATTTTGGGGCCAGATTAACTCTGTACCAGTCATTGCCAAAATCAGTGATGTACATATCCCAGATCAGCCAGTCGCAGGTTCGAGTCTATCAGCATAATTACTCTGAATGTATTTACAGTTCAGCTCAGTTACACTTGTATCCATACACTCAGTTTACTTCAGTAATACTACTTCCCAATTACATAAGTGACAGTAACCTGGGAATCGCATCTACTGTTATTATCCTCTTGTAGCTCGAGTGGGAGGAGGGACATCAGGTGTACCCAGCCCTGTTAGGCACAGAAAGGAGTGATCGGTGCCTTTAGCAGAGGTCAAACAAAGGAATGTACCCTTCAGACTCTCACTATGAGGTAACCTCACTCAGTCAGTATGTTTAGCCCCAGACTTCCATGGGGGGTCAGAGCCGCACTTAATGGTCACAGTAACAGTGGATTAACCGAATATCAAGTCTGTCCCTTGCCCTGGGTTCAGATCCTAGGTCACCAGCTGCTCTGGTCTTCTGCAGAAGACCTCCTACCTCTTCTGGCAGCCTCCTGGGCTGAGAGAGTGAGCAAAGCCTCTGCATCAGAACTGTTCAGTACTGCTTACTGGTCCTCCTTTCACAACTTCACCAAACATTACAGGTTTGATGTTTAAAGTTCAGCCAGTGCAGCCTTTAGGGGCAAATTGCTGCAGGCAGTTCTCAAAAGATGATATTTTCTCTCTGGGGACATATACAGGTCAGTATTCTGCTTCTGCCGATTCTGAATGGGTACTGCTTCTTAAAACCAATGTTATAAGTAATTCTCATTAACAACGTTGGACCTAACAGAAAAAGAAACTGTGGTAAGTGTGATAGTTTCTTCTTTTCTAGATGCTCATCAGCTGCACCACCTTACTACAGCTCTGTTTGGAAACACACCTCAATGTTGTGCACCTATAGTAATCAGCATTTTTAGATGCCGTCAGTTACACCTGACTTACACCTCAAGTGAGGTGCACCTAAGTAGCATTTTAGGCGCACATGTGGTACACCTAAATTTTGCAGTAACTTCACTGCTGTTGAACATCGTGTCCCCTCTCAGATTGGGGTGCAGTCAAGGTGCTCACCTTGAGGTGTACAAGGTGCACACCCTTTTTAACCCTTAGTAACCCATGAAGTGCACCTCAGTTGCGTAAAATGTATCACTATACCTCTTGCTTTTTTGATCAAGAGTGGTGCCAGGGGCAGGGCATTTTACCTGGTATTGAATAACAAAAAAAAAAAAACTACACAATTTTCATCAGTTGCTACACATAACTTTGTGTATAGCAGTCACTGCTGCACAGCTAAGTTCACCCAAATGTATGGCTGCTTTACACAAGTTAACATGCAAAATGCCAGGCATATTTTCCTACTGCTAATCAAATAACACTGCAATTACAATGCAACCATTTTGTTAACAAAATCTTCCTTGGTGTGGGGTCATGGGATTCCCATTTATAGGGGTTTAGGACACTCTATCTGCCTTGTGAAATTTCTCGAAAAACAGTGCTCTCAAAATAACTACACAAGGAAAAGCAAACCCCAGAGGGAGTTTTCATGAACTTTAAAAGGAAATTGCTCCGTGAGGATTTGAACCATCCCCGAGACACCAGTGGACCCTGCTGGGACAGACTCAGCAGCGTAAACAAGTTCAAGAGCAAAGAAGATGTAAACAAGCCTGATAATGTGGAGCTGGTAGAGAGCCCATGCTGCAAAGAACATGTGAAGAATTACGATGTTTGCTCTTAGTCAACCTGCAGCTGTCTGCTCACAAGCTCTAAAAAGTTAATTTTCTAAATTGAAATCCGGCTGATGCAGAGCTGTTAGCATTTCTGTTTTCACTGGACACATTAGGGAGCATCGCTGGCCCTTCCTTGTATCGTGCCTCTTTATGTAGAATATATTCCTCAGTACCAGTGTCACAGCTAGCACCAGTCCACCAGCCAACTGTTGGAACATCTTGTGTTGGGTCAGTAAAGTTTCCATTAAGTAGGCCGACTGGATTGTACAGGAGGAGGAGGAGAATATTTCGGTAAGTACACCAGATGGGCCAGTGGACTTTTTCCCCATCCACTAGTCCTGTTGGCTAGCAGCTGCAAAATGTAGTTTCATCTTGTACAGTGCTACCTTTTTATTTATTTATTTATAATTTATTTCATCATGGATTGAGTTGGGAGTAACTGTAGCTCTGTTGCAGTGAGTTTACCACAAGGTATCTGAGCTGGGATTTAGACCAGTATCTGATGGATCTCAGTGACTCGTCCTCTCACCGCCTCCTTCGTGTACATTCTGATGTCGGAGGGTGGAGGACTGTAGAGCTTTGGGGCTGCTTTTCATCTTTGTGAATCTTGGGAAAGGAATGCGGTAGTATGAGGGGTGCCACAGGGTCGATCAAGTCTCTTAGTTGGTACAGACAGTGCAGAGAATTTGCCAGTGGAGTGGATGACCTTGTAATACACATGTCTGAGGAGCTACTATAGCTAAACTGGTTTGTCACAAGGATGTCGGACTGCTTTATAGAGGCAGCATACTTAGTGGCTAGAGCACAGGCTTCAAAACAAGGAGAACTAGATTCAAATCCCACAGAGCCATGTGCTTGCTATGTGATTTAGTCGGCAAATAAGTGTATCATACAGGGTGTTTTTTAGTAGTACTGTGCTTATGCAGGGTTTTAAATAATTGATTAGCAGTTTTTTTCTTGGGATATTAACTGTACAGAAAGTATTTCTATAGATTTTCTAGAAGTGCTGTGTTTGTTAAACACAGTGGGGCAAAAGCTATGCATTTTCAGAAAGATTTAGCACTTTTATGAGCAAAATGCTAATCAATTTGTAGAGTTAAATAAAACCCTGTTATGACATCCTTAGAGTCACTATCTTTGTATGTTTACTTTACTGGCTGTATAGCCTAGAGGTTAGAGTAATGAGCTGTGAATGAACTTGGTGTGTATATATACAGCAGACCTGAGTTTGATTCCAATTGTTTGGTTTTTGTTTGTTTTTGTTTTTTCCAATTGTTTAACCAGGTCAGACACACTAAGCTGAAAGCTTTTTACAGTGCAGCCTGGGAGCACAGGGAAGTTAAGTGATTTGCTCAGGGTCACACAGTATATGCTGGGGGCTGTGGGATTCAAACCCAGGTCTCCAGATTTGCAGCTCAGAGCCTTAAACCACTGCGCTATACTGCCTCCTACAGTTCCCACAACCTCCACTTGCATACTGTGTGACTCTGAGCAAGTCACTTAACCAGCCCAAAGCTCCCAGGTCACTCCCTGAAAAGAGGCACTTGTGACAGTGAGCCTTACCCAGTTACCAAAGTATTAAATAAATAAATAAATAAATAAATGTTTGATCCCTATAAAATATTTTTAAATGTTTTTATTTCTAGTTTTATAATGAATAATTAATACTGCAGATAACTAAACATGGCCACTAGTAGCAATTTTTGCAAGTCTCTTTTTTAAATTTTGACTGTATATATTAGATTCATACTGTGGATAAATATGGTACCAGCACTCATTTCTGATGGTAAATAGCACAGCACAGCACCAAGATAATGCATTTTGCATTGTGGGCGTAGCAATAGAGCAGGAACTTTTAAACTTCAAAGCCTAATTCCCCAGTTCAGGAAAAAACTGAATATAATTACCCTTTTGCCAGAAATCTGTTATTGCCAAAAAAAATCTACCTAATGTCATTATTGCTGAAGTACAATCACTACTGCACTGACCTCTCAGTGTTTCAGTCCATCCAGCTGTAGAAGTAGGATTCCACTGAAGAGTTGGTGCATTTCACCTGGGCTGTCCTGGATAACTGCATTGTAAAAATGGTTAAAAGCAGGAGCCCAATGAAAATAAGATTGCATCTCAGCTTGGCTGTCCTGAGTTAATAAATTGTATAAAAAAAAAAACTTGCAGATGGGTACATCACCTGGACAGAGGAGTCTACCAGTATGTTTGATTTTTCCTCTCTGGCCCCTCAACACACACACACACACACACTTACACTCATATTTGCATGTACTTTTGAGTAGTTGCAAATGGAGTAGTAAATTTTATTGATCGTGTACTCCAAGTGCTCAGGATGTAAATTGCAGAGTAGCGAGACGGGACGCAAAACAAGTAATTCACCAAGCAAAGCTTATCAAACATAACATCTTGCAACAGTTAAAGTGCCTGTGTAAGACGAGGCACGTATTTAATAATTATAAAATTCTGAAAGCTGATTGGTGGAGATTCTCTTTCATCCATGGTGTAATCCCAGAACAGCCTCACTGGTAAAACTATTGCCTCCCACAAAACAGTCTACTTAAGACCATAAATGAATAAATGGATCCATGTTATAATCGCAGTAAGGTACTTCAGGGTGTGTGTCATTGGGATAACATCACTTCTTGTGTGGTTGAAGGCATTCTGCCTGTGGCCTTGTGCCTCTACAGCTCCCGTGGCATGACATTATCCCAGCATCACACGTGCCCTGTCGTGCCTTACTGTTAACTGTAAACTCTGTTTGTTAAATGGACCCTAAGAAAGACCAAGGAAAGCCTAAATAAATGAAATTTTAAAGTGCTTTGTCATATTCTTAAATTAGGGGTAATTACATTATTTATTGTATTTATTTTTTAATTTTGTTAATTGGAAGCTTGTGCTGGTAATAGTCTGGCTGCATAAATGTTTCTTTCTGCTGCCGTTGTTGAATGAGAAGGATCGTAGTTTGTCCCGACAAGGTAGCCAGCCGATCCCTTCCACTTCCCATCCCTGCAGTGTGACGCTGCAGCAAGGAGAGCACAGCGCACCCCCGCACTGAAATGAATGGGAGCATTAATTTATTAGTATTTTGTACATTATGATGGCGGAGTTACAGATTAACGAAGGCCACCACTCGACTAACACAAGTTACCCCCTAAACTGACAAAATCACTTAAATTGGCTTCAGAAATATTATAACTGGCAGCCAGACTGATGGCATCAGGTATCTCATTCCGTAAGACAGGAGAGGCCACAGCAAAGCCCTGTCTCCTGCAGATTTTAAATGAGAAGAGGACATTGCCAGTGTCTTATAGATGTAATTGTTGGCATGGGGATGTAGCGGGTGAGGAGCTTACGGAGGTAAATCAGTTCAGTCCGGTCAGTCAATAAGGCTAGAACACCAGACTCTCAGTTGGGATACCTCAGGTTTGAATCCCACAAGAACAGCCACTGCCTCCTGTGAGCCCCTGAGCACAGTCACTTGACTTCCCCATGCTTTATGCAATTCTGCCAAAGGTAAGATTGGGCAGAAGTAGGAATTCCAGCTGAGACATGGCCATTACATTCCAGTTGAACTTCCTGGATTCATAAATGCAACAAAAATTGTATATTAAATTAGTCTGAATGTTTTATTACTGAACATCACTAACCACGTTATTGCAGCATGAAGAAGACCTTCAATGCATGTGCTTACCTTCTGGTTGCCAAAGAAACTACTGAGTTATAGCCCTCACCTCTTATATATTCAAGGAACCCCCCCACTCTGCCCTCATACTCTCACCCTAACTGTAATGGATGCATCTCTCCCGATGCAGTGTAGTGTAGTATTCCAGGTTTTTTTATTTTTTTATTTTGACAGTGTGAAATTTCTGCCTTGCCCAGCAGCCACAGTAGAGGTGGCTGCTTTCAGGGCCCTTGAGAGACTGGTGCCCCTACCACCTCACAACCCTTCCCTGCACACAGTATGCTGTGCAGCCTGGGCCCCTCTGGCGCTGGGTCCGGGAATTATCCCTGCCCCCAGCCTCTCAAGGGCTCTGGCTGCTTTGACCAGTAGTTAACACTGGCTGCAAATTTAGAGTTTATAAACTTTAATCAAGTCACAGTAGACAATGAACGTGCAAAAGTGCTTTTGGTGTGGTAGAAGACAAAGTGCTTTTGGATTGTGCTTGCTAAGTGTGAAGTAGCCTGTTATCACTTCTGCAGTCTCTCTTTGGTTGTTCAGGTGCCTCTTCCACTCCTTCCTCTGAGATGATAACAAACACCTGTAGGCTTAAATGGCTACAGCGGTATGTTTATTAAAATACATGATTCATTGGCATTAGATTATGCATGACTTGTGTAGTCTGGAGCCTCTCTGACACTTTTCATCCCTCTTAGCTAAAGGCAAGAGCTGAAAATCCGTGAGCGGCGAATCGCCACGGACATAATGTCGCGGTCCAAAAGTCACAGTCAAATAGCCGCAAGGACAAAAGGTCCCTGTCCAAGTTGCCAACATGTGTATTTGTGACCAGTTAATAATGTAGTGGGACAAAATGACGACATGCTGCATCTCCGCTAATGATAACACATTTTAAATCTCCACTTCCCATGCCATACCATTCGTTCTGCTTAACATTCTGATCCAGAGCACCCACCATCCGAATGGTATCTTTCTGCTTCAATTCTGTATCTGACCTGGCCAGTAAACTTTGTAGAGCAGCTTGGTATATTTGATCCTCCGCGGCCAAGAAGCCCAAAAGGTACTCTTCCGATAGGCATTCTTTGTTGAACAGTCCACACACCTGCAGTCACAGGTTCGATACAACAGAGACTGTTGGACTTGGCTTGGTGAAGCAAGGGACAGGTAGAGTTGGGCAGCAGCAGTTGGTAGATCCTTTCTCAGGGCTCCATCACCAAGATCTTATGATTCAGTTGTTGGATCCCTGCAGAAACCCTGGGTAAGTGTCGACAGAGTCTCGCCCCATGGGGATAGTGTGGCAGTCAAAACTGAGGTGACCCTATCACTGTTGGACTTGCTTCAGCATCACCTTCTTTGTGCCCAGTGCCTTGATAACCAGGGACTCAGCGTTATCCTCTACTCATTCAGGAGTCCACAGATCTTGAGCCTCACAATTTATATCACTGTGGTTGGGCTTTCTATCTTCTTTTACGAAAGGGGACGCACCTTCAGCACACATTTTCTGTAGTGCCTGCAGTAACTGCCCTATTGCTAAATTCTTGGTGGGCCCACTAAGAAAATCATCTGAGTAATGGACAATCCTCCAACTGCTGCGCTATGTAACCCATTGAAAAAACATGTTAAACATCTTAAAGTAGGCATATGCTATGGAACACCCCTTTGGCATGCACTTATCCAGGCAGTATTTTCCTCAGACTTTATACCCAGAGTTCTAAGTCACATGGGTGGACCAGCAATAGATGGAAGGTTGACTCATTGTTAGCTTTTGCCAAGAAATCCATCTGGCCAGACCTGTGTACTGCCTCTACCATCCTATCAAAACAGGCATAATACAGTGCAGTCCAAGCTGGATCATTAAAGTCAATCATCACATCCCATTTGGTATAAGATAAATGGTTTATCAAACAAAAGTTCCTGTAGTCTTCTTAGGGACTCCAGACCTGGTGTAGAAACTTGCATGTTTTGTATTGGGGCAAGGTGAAGGGATCCCATATTCTGCCTAACTTGTTTCCTTATCAAGCTTGCGTCATGCTACATCTGGTCTGTCCCTGGCAAACTTCAAATTATTAGCCTCCCTCTGTCCCTGATTGCCCCATACGGATTTAAGACCCTGCTATGAATCCCTTCAATAAAAGTGCAGTCGTATCCATATCAGTGTAAGCTCTAAGCAAGGGTTTAGTTTTATCCGCTCTTATCAGCATTACTACCTTAACTTGCTGCCCCTCCCCTGTTTGTCAGAGTTCCTATTTCCCCATGGTGGGCCTCTGCCAGGTCGGTGAAAGAAGATGTGTTGTTTATCACAAGCCAGGCACAAGTGGCCAAATTTGCTGCAAAACTGCTTGCATGACCCTTTTGTTGTAACAAAACATAGATTGGAGTTATTTTTCTCCTCCGAAATCAGTGGCATTCTCTCTCCTCCTGAATCTGCATTGATCCTCCATGATCTCCACACACTAGGTACATTTCCTGTTTCTGCCAGTGTGTCTCAGGGTTTTTAAATTTTTTCTTAACATATGCTTTTGAAAGACTGTTGTATTGCAACCAGGCCATAATCCCAACGAGTGTCATTCACCCTTACTGCCGTGCCTCAATGTTTAAACAAATCTAATGCTTGTTCTGAGCCACCATCCAAATAGGGTTTGCATGTAACAAAGGCTGCAGACATCCAAGTCTGCTTCACCTTTGATTACCCATGCTCTTCTGCCATAAGTCATCACCAGGGGAAGCATTGGATAGTGCTGTATTATCCAGCAGAAACACACAGATCGAACAGAATTGTTAGCAATGGCCTCTGTGTTACTTTAGGCTAACACATGGTATGTGTTTATATGGAGACCCAACAGTCATTTACAGCTGTGTTGCTTCTACTGCACTCTAAAGAAGCAAGAGGTGACAGCCATAAGAAACAGTCAGATCACCATATAGACGCTTTCAACTGCCAAAAGTGGGTATGTCCATGAAAAGGGTTATCAAAGTGTGACATGAGAAGTTTTCGAATCAAAAGTAGATAAGTTTGATAGGCTTTCAAGACTCTGTGACCCAAGAGTAAAAAGGGACCATGTTGTGAGATAACTTCCTAACATGGATTTTAGAAAGAGCTCTTTCAACATTGCACTTGGGTTAAATTTCAGTACTGACACTAATGCAGCATGAGGGGTGCTACACTCCTGAGGTGCCGTCTTTCTGATGAGATGTTAAACTGAGGTCCCATCTGCCTGTTCTGGTGGTGGTTCAGGTGGATGTTAAAGACTCCATGGCACTTCTCAAAAAGTATTTTTTTTTTTTTTTTTTTATGTGAGTACAAAACTAAAACAAAACATGTTATGATGCATCTCATATTACAGCCATACAAACAAAGAAAATGAAAATCAAAGATAACATACCACTGTGTTGACATCAGTTTTCAAATGCAACCGTCGACTTAACTAAACTTAAATAAAAAAAAGTACATACAGAAAAAACATCCCCTTTTTCCACAGAGGGTGGTATATTCAAAGGGGTTATGCATGGCACAACATTGTTGTGCTATGTGCAACCCACTGATGCACCCTGGTAGCGATATTCAAAGGGGAATATGCTCCAGCTCAACTCCGATGCGCGGAGCGCACCAGTAATGTATGGCGCACAAGTGCGGGGCGTGCCCATGCATATTCCACACATCCCGATATTCAGCAGGGATGTGCGGCACATATGCCAGTGCAACCCTGCTTGTGCCGCGACACTGGTGCTCAAAGTTGAGCCTAAAAGAAATAGGGAGCAAGGCTGGCCACCCACAGGTGAGCTGCCGTATTGCAGGGTTTCAACACGCAGCTGCCAGCTGTGGATGGCCTACTGGAGCCAGGGTCTGTCGGTGTCACACCCCCATGCCCGATCGTGAGCATAAGTGTAAATAAAAATATGTCCAATATCCCTGGTGGTCCAGTGGACCACTTCCAGCCGATCGCAGGCATAAGTTTAATAAACAACATCTTAAATATCCCTGGTGGTCTATTCACATGTTGGGATCCATTCATATTGGGACTGTAGTACGAGTACAGTCTGCATGCCCATTGGCCCACGCTGTGGACCAGTGGGCGTATATGTACTGTATGATGCTGTCAGTCAGCGGGCGGCTAGGCGGCTTGCAGGTGAGCTGCCACCACCTCCACTGACTGGGGAGCGGGGGGCGGGCTCAGTGGGGAGGGGGTGCCGCTGGACCACCTGGGATATTTAAGATGTTGTTTATTATACTTATGCCCGCGATGGCAAAGCGTCCACTGACCACCAAGGATATTGTTGACATGTTCTTCTATACATATGCCGCGACAGCTGGAAGTGGTCCACTGGACCACCAGGGATATTGGACGGTGTATTGTTGTACATATGCCTGTGATCGGGCATTGGGGCACTTCACCGATGTGCAGGGAGCATTGGTCCCTGACGGCTGCAGCCTGGCACGGTGCCAGGCCCAAGTCGCCAGAGATCGGCGCACCTGCATGCAAATGGGACCATAATGACATGCTAATGGCCCCATTTGCATATCCACCACTGAATATCACGGTTCCCCTGCATAGCGCAACCACACACTTGCGCTGGCGCATCCCCTGCCTCTCTTGCCACTTGTGCTGGCACAGTGCCACTGCACCATGCGCATTGCGGGTGGCCACGTCCACAGTCAATGGTGCTGAGCCATGGCGCACCACCATTGAATATCGCCCAGCACACCCCTGGCACATCCCAGTTGCGCTGGCCCAGGCTTGCGCCCCTGCCTGGCGCACATTATATTTACAATTAACCCTTTTAATAACAGTTTATTTAGGTTATGGGTATATCAGAGTCAGTGATCCATGGTAGATTAATCTATAATTTGTTCAACTCTGTTTTCTGCATATGTTTAATTTCTTCAGAATTCTTCTTCTTAAAGGAAAGCATCCTGTTCTGTGCGGAAGGCTCATAAAAATAATGACGAGGCACATCTACCCAGAAAAAATAAACACTGTGGCATGTAGAGATCACGATAATTACACCTCTACATCCAGCGTTCCCGTGAAACGGGCCGTGTAATGTACTTTTGCATCATTATGAAAGTTGCAGCTCGAGTTCCGGTCATCGCAGTATTAAGTGGTAAGTGGATGTAAAGGTGTAATTATCGTATCTCTACATACCACAGAAGTCTTTTCTTCTTCTGGGTAGATGTGCCTCCTCATCATTTTACGAGCCTTCCGGCACATAACAGGATGCCTGGGCACATTCTGTCTTCTGCAAGGCGGCACTTTTGACATGGCGCCCAGGAGAAGATAAAAAGCTACATAGCTGGAGAAAGGTTAGCTGAATTTAGTTTAAACCATATAGATTATTTTAGACTGGCGTTTTTGCAGCCCTGGTGTTTTCCCCACTGTTTTGTGCTGCTTTCCTTTAAGGTCTCCTATTACATTATTTAATAAATCATAATAAGAACACTGTTTTTGTTGCAGTGTGAACAGACAGTTCCATATGTGCCATTTAAACATTATTAATATTAGGTTTGAGGTGTCCCTATTCCACTTATTCCATCTTGGGGAAAAAAACATACATGATGTTTGACATGTTAATTTTGCAAAACTAGCTCATTCCCATTCTTTTGCTACATATGCCTGAAAACCGAAATATATGTCCATTGAAAGAATAAATGTTTTATAGTTTCATCTTCTGTAACACATTGTGGTCTACTACAGTATCTTTCCTCCTGTTTCTTGTGTTTCTGATTTGCTTTTTATATTAAGTTTCATGGCAACTAAGCCACCACGCAGCCCACATATGTGCTGGGATCCTCGCATTGGTTAGGAAGTTCTTAGTGGTGTCTCATATGTTTGTGGACACTTTGGGAATACCTCTGTTACAGCACAAGTTTATTCTAAAAGTTGATTGTATAGGTTATTTCTGTTAACGTTAAAATCATTTGACTAGAGACTTCCATTGCCTAATCCTGGTAAAGTTTCTCTCATTTAGCTTGGTAACTGCAGAGCCTTTGACTAGCCTTAGATGGCTTAGTTTCCATTGGTGAAACCATATCTGCAACTCCCTATGCCCAGGATTCCATATATTCTGGCTAATTAGAAGTGGTTTCAGATTAGCTGTGAAAAAATACTATTAAAGAACAGTAATGGATTTACCATGTTTACACCTCCAATTTTCAGAGGCAGATATGTGATAACCCCTTTTGATGGTGTTCAGCCTGCTTCCACACAAGGCTTGAAAAAATACACTTAAAAGTGTAGTTTCTAAGTACCAGGTGGTGGAAATATATAACTAATATATGTAAAACATTAGAATTAAAATACATATATATATATATATATATATATATACACAGTAGAATTAAAAATGCTTGTATTAAGTACACCCTTTTCTTTTCTCCATCTTCCATCTATTCCATTGTGCCACTTTCCTTGTTCTCAGATCAAGCCTCCTGTATTGTCATCTCCAAATTTGACTCCTAGAATAGTTATTGGGTCAGATTTAACAGAAATACCAGCCACTGTATCAGGGATGTTTTGACCACTACCTAACTTCCTACCAATACATTTCCTATATTTAAAGTTCCTGAAATTTTCCCAAATTGTGAACAAATTTCCATTGTGTTTCCATAGATGCCTCGTCTTTAACCATTAAACCATTATACTCATGTCATCAGCATAAGCCAATGCTTTTACGGAAAAGTCCTCATTATTTTGTAAGGATTTTATTAAAGGTGAAGTATTTAAGATCCTTAGCAAAGGGTCCAGGAATAGCACATATAGGATAGGACTGAAGGGCACCCCTATCTCGCCTCTCTTTTATATTACTAATAGGGCCCTTCCATCCGTTAACCATTGGTACCACTGTAGCTGTGTTATATAGGCATTTAATCCAATTTATCAGTTGTGGTGGAATGTGATATAGAGAATAATGTATGGGGAAAGGTTTGATATGAGAATTTAATGCACACCAAGTTGTGGGATGCCAATGAGGGTGAAGCCCGAGGGTTTATCAAAGCATCCCACAACGAGGTGTGCATTAAATTCTCAAATCAAACACACTCCCCATCTTTTTTTTTTTTTATAATAACGGGCCAGCAATTGTTCTCCAGCAGTTTGTGAGACTGTTTGGCCCACCCACACACAAGAATGTTGGCCAATGAGGCAGCAGCATGTTTGACTGGCATGGCTCACAAAATGTCAATATCAACCTGGTAAGTACATTGAGAGAAATTGCTGACCAGTTATTATAATGATGTAATGTCTGAACTTAAAAAATCATGATTAATTGAATCAAATGCTTTGTTTTTGGACAAGTGAAAATAGAAACCCTTCAGTGTACCTTTGTTACCTTGTTCTATAATTTCCTTAGGAGTATTAAATGGTCTGAGAGTTTTCTTCTAGCACTGAACACGGTTGTGCTGTAGTAATGATATATTTTTGCATTTTGTGAAGTCTGTTTGCTATTATTTTTGATAATATTTTCAGATCCATGATTAAAAGGCTGAATGGTAGTTCTGTACGCTTTTGTTTTTTGTTCCCTTTTTATGCAGGAAAATTAATATACCCATATTCATATATAAAGTATTTCACTAGGTCGTAACATATGATTATATACGTGAGTTAATTCTTCCATGATGTCTGTGCCTATTATTTTATATATTTCACGGGATGCCATCTAATCCTGGTGAAGTCACTTTGTTAGTGTTGTTATAACTCTGTGTAATTCTTCTGACTGAATTTCTTGGTCTAATGTTTGTATCATAGTTTCTGATAGCTGAGAGACAGGTTACTGTGTGAAAAAACATTTTGAAAATTGCAAGTAGCTGTAGGTAGATATTTATACATTATTCTTGAATAATTTGTGACCATGTCGTTCGCCTCTATTGAGATTGGTAACACATTATTTTCATCTAATACATTTGACATTTCCTTCTTTGTTATGTAATCTGCACAACTTTTATATGGAGATTTTCTTGTTTCCTTGGATTCTGAATTGTTGAAAATGTAGATTTTGCTTTTACTGTATGAAACTGGCTAGTTCCTTTTTAAGGTGCTGATTTGCTTAGAGTAATCATGATTTGTTTCGTATGATAGGGAATACGTTTTTGTAAATGGTTTCTTTCATTTATATATTGTAAATATTGATTGGTATTAATGGATTTACTTACATTTTGTAAACATTTTTAAACACTTGTTTGGTGTATCTCCACCACCTTATTAGCTCATCATACATACCCCAGACAGATTTTCTTGCTGGGGCTGGCAGTATAGCCTAGAGGTTAAAATAATGAGCTGTGAATGAGCTTGGTACATCCAGCAGGCAGACTTGGGTTTGATTCCCACCACCTCGCTTGCATACTGTATGACTCTGAGCAAGTCACTTATCCTCCCTGTGCTCCCAGGTTGCCCCTGAAAACAGGCGCTTGGCTAGTGGGCCTTATCTGGTTACCAAAGACTAAAATAAAATAAATTAAAATATATTGTGATATGACTTCTATTACTTCTATTTTTGCTAAATGTAAAGAATTATGTTTCCATGTTCCTGGGCTTCTTTTATTGATATGTCTTGTCCTAGTTTGATACTGAACATATTGTGGTCTGAGAACTCCATAAGTAAAAGTTTAGCCTGTATTATTTGATGTGTAATGAAATAAATAGAAAATCTGTCCAGTAGATACATTTCCCTTTTTGTAAAGTGGGGTATGTTTTTGATATGGGATAAATAGGCATCTTTTAACCTTGTGGTATTAATTAAATTCTTTAAAAGTTCAAATCACAAAACTTTCTTGTTTTGTTTTAGCTTGTTTACATTTATCCTGTAGGGAAAGGGTACAATTAGAGTCTCCCCAAATATTACCTGATGTGATGAGAATACATTGGGCTGAATTATTATTTTTTTAATCATTCCAATCTTTATTGAATTTTCCAGAAATTTTTTTATTTATTTTATAGCTTTGTTAACGGGTAGGTGCACTGATACCAGGGACCATTTGCACATAAAACCCAGCCACGTGAAGGACAGAGTAGAAACATCAAATAACAAGAACATAATACCTAGATACCTGGAGATAAATGGCATGCAGGATGAAAGGCAGCATGGCTTCACCAAGGTAAGTCCCTGTCAGACTAACCTGATAACATTTTTCGGCCAGAGGGTGACACGAGATAGTGGACTGGGGGAGCAGTGGACGTGGCCTATCTGGATTTCAGTAAGGTCTTCGAATAACTGCTCATATAAGAGGCTGATATATAAGCTGGACAGACTTGTGGGAAAGAGGATCACCAGGTGGGTAGAAAATTGGCTGAAGGAAGAGTCACGTGGCGGTGTACATGATACACATTCCAGGGAGCAGGCAGTGACAAGTGGGGTGCCATAGAGTCCAGTGCTAGGACCACTACTTTTTAACATCTATGTTAGTGACCCAGCAGAGGGTCTGGAAGGGTGGGCGTGTCTATTCACAGACGATACAAAGGTCTGCAATAGGGTGGATTCACAAGGGGAGTGGAGGTCATGAGGCAGGACCTGAGAGGCTGGAGCAGTGGTCAGAGACCTGGCAACTAAAATTTTATGCACAAAAGTTCTTGGTGATGCACCTGGTGATGAAAAACAAGATGGAAATGTACTCCTTGGGGGATAGTGGTGATCAAGGAAAAGGACCCAGGGATTATGGTCTCAAGTGATCTTAAGGTGGTGAACCAATGCAGTAAGGCTGTGAGCAAGGCAAATGGTATGTTGGCCTGCATTACGAGGGGCTTTACTAGCAGGAAGAGGAGGTGTTGATGCCATTGTGCAGAACCGTGGTTAGGCCACATCTGAGGTATGGGGTGCAGTTCTGGAGGCCTCACCTGCACTGGGACATTGAGATGATGGAGAGGATCCAGAGAAGGGCAACCAAAATGGTGCGGGGATGAATGCGGTACCTTATGAGCAAAGATGGAGAGTTAAATCTGTACCCTCTGGAGACTAGAGAGAGGGGAGACATGATTGAGATGTATAAGTATTTGAAAGAAATGGATGGAGGGTGGGAGCTTGTTCAAAATGAAGAGGGAATGAATACAAGAGGACATAGCCTCAAACTGGAAGGAGGAAATACAGAGGTAACGTCAGGGTGCAGTTCTTCATGGAGAGGGTGGTGGAGGCCTGGAACAAGCTACCAGAAGAGGTGTAGTGGGAGCCAAAATGGTGGAGGTATTCAAATGGGCATGGGACAGACATAGGGCTTGGGCATTAAGGTTGATGTATAAAAGGGGCTGGCATTGGGCAGCTCAATAGGCCATGTGGCCTTTTTCTGCCTTCACATTTCTGTGTATCTGTGTATAGCATGAGCAGGTAATACATAGTGAAAGGTTACAGTTGTTACACATGGCAGTAGTTGAGAACAACAAATAATGCCAAGAAAGGCTCATGGCGCTACAGTTTCAGTAAATAAGAGAACCTAGTTGGCCCTACCTGGAATCTATTTGGAGGTGCTAGTCATAAAAGCAGTAGCAGGTGGATGTATACAGGAGCAGGTCTTTGGTGGACAAATGTTCCAAAAAGAAAATGTCTGTATAGATTGCAGTTTTAATACAAAAAATGAAAGAAACATCCCAGTTTACCTCCCTCCCTCCCCTTCCCAACTAAGACCCATAGCAGGAGCAAAAGAAAAAGGTAGAGAAATAACAGGATATATTAAAGGTGCACTATAGAGATCCATCTGAGAGCCATTAGAGGTCTATAAATATACTGAATGTGTCAAATCAATTCAGAGAAAAAGAGATCTATAATATGCATACCTGTAAAATAGGTACATACATTAGCCATTAATGACTGTGCTATTTAAGGATTTTTCTTTCCTTTTAAAAAGGACACACACATATCTGTTGAGTAGACTTTTTAAACACAAAACTAAAGATACCCCTTACCAATGTTCCTTTTGGAGCGAGCACTCTATTGAGCAAACTATTTCTTGGGGAATTATGGCAAAACATTTACAGATGCCTTCCGTTAGACAATCTCAGGATAATTTAATATAAAACAGTATGCAGTGCTTATTTAACCCTGCACAGACTGTTCAAGATGGGGTGAGAGTAACAACATCTGCCAGAAGTGCTCCAGGGATATTGGGTCATTGGATCATATGTTCTGGGCTTGCCCTCACACACAAAATGTTTGGGCAGGATTAATTTTAAAATATTAATTCTGTCTGTTTTGGTTGTGGGGCATATAGGTTTATAAACCTTATCAATTTGTTTTTTTTATTTTGTATCAAGAATCAAAACCCGACCTGGTACCAAATCAATTAATTTTATTATTTCTAAGTCTGAAATGCAAATGGAATTCCTACTCAAGCATAATTCCTGGCCAAATGACCAGAAAGGTGGGCCTTGAAACCAAGATTTTGTGCTTTAGAAATGTCATGAATTGAAATAAATCTCACATTTTGAAGCAAACATACCTCATGTTGTATTTGCTGAAGTAATGAATACACTGCATTTCTTTTTCCCTGATTGTTTTGTACTATTTACATTTACAGTACAGATGTTTAATGGTAGATCCATTCATAGTTGGTGTGCTCATTTTACCTGGGCCTCCCTTTCCTCGCATATTACCTTCTGTATGTCTTCTTTTTCCTCTGGCTTTCTCTTCTGTTGCCCTGTATCCGTCTTAACCTCTGGAGTCCGTGATTGTTCTGGTTGGGAAGATATCAGGAGGAGGTGTCAGACTCCTCCTGATTCTTCAGAGAGGCTTTGTAGGACCTCATATTTGTTCTGTAGGTTCAGTCTATCTGATTTAACTAGTTTGGAAGGCCTCCAGTCTGTCTGCATCTGGTTCACAAAACTCTTCTACCAACAGATGTTTTTTGGGGGAGGGGTATACTGGCACTTGTTTTCCCTACCTCCATATTCTACATTTCTACTTCTGAGGATCTACTTCCCTTTCGTTTCCTTGGGGTTAAAGTAGTTTCTTCCTCCACAGTGTCTGATGTGTGTTCAGTATTGGGTGTTTCTGTTGGTCTGTGTTCTGTCTGTGCTACCCTCGTGAGTCATGACTGAGTTTGATGGAGGTTCAGAGGGTCAGGTTCTGCGTCCAGTGGGGCCTTGACAAAGTGCTTTGCTTTGGATTTTCTTGTTCCTTTCTGGGTGTCACCAGTATTCTCTCTAATGGAAAAAGCAAACGGGCGGCGGCTGCACTCACCAAAACTGAGCCAAACCAAAATAAGGAATCAACGAACCCAAACTGCTCAGCTGCTCATGGCACTAGTAGCACCCCCACCCTTAGTAGATGATACGTCAACCTTGCGTACAACAGATGCTTGAAAAAGTGTCTGTATACAAAACATTGACATGCGTCGCCTTTTGAGAGGGGTGCTGCTAGTGCACTTTAATAAAATTATCTAATGTATCCTAGCGTTAGATTAATTGCCTGGTGTCACGAGCAGCCGAGCAGTTTTGGTTCGAGTGTTCCCTCTTTCTTTTCAATAATCTTACTCCTTTGTGCTAGGATAACAAGAGCCTTGGTTCCGCTCTATTAGCTTGTTCTGGCTGATTGTTGGTTGCCCATTGGCAATTGCGCAGAAGTGACCTGTTTCTTCGCATAGGTTACACCTTCCTTTGTTTTCACATTGCATGCTTGTGAGACCTATTTCATTGCTTAGAAAATGGGCAGACTAGATTCTGTATCCTGATTGGCTTAATCTACCTGCAGCCTGGGCATCTATTTTTCAATAGATGCCCAGTAAAAATAAGTGCCAGTTCAAGTGGCACCTCACTGCACAACATTCCACAATGGTGGCCAGCCAACTTTTCATTGGCTAGATGCACTGAACAAAATTTAAAATGCCCGCCATGTTTTCTTTTGCTTAGCAGAGGTACTCCTCTCCTAGCCAAACCAAACAGTATTCACCTACAGCCTCCCTGTTTTCAAAAGAAAAACACACTTCAGTTGCAGCTGCAGTTCGAACAGGGACAACGGTGCCACTCTCCCGATCGCAGTGTTACACTGTTCTAACCATCTCCGATCACGGTCTCACACTACCGTGCTGACCACAAACAGAACCATAGCGATCACTCGTCACAAGTCGCCAACAATCACTCAGCCTCCTGTGCAAAAAAAAAAAACACTCACTAGAAAGTGAACATAAATCTTTTTCTTCTCTGCCCTTGCCCTCTGGGTCAAATGTCGCTTTTGCCATGCTTGCATACATGATCGGAGGTCACGCGCTTAGATATAACGTCAGACTGGGGAAAAAATCCTACACCAAAAGAAAAAAGAAAAATTGCCAGAGACCTACAACTAATGTTTACAACACACTATCTTTCTTCTTTGTAGAATCGGTATCTGTGTGACTCTACCTCACTGGGGGTGACAATCCACCAGAAGGCTGCAGGGAGGATCGACAGCATGAAAGCCCTATGGACTACTTTATCAATACCTTTGCTTCTAACACCTATATTAATTTTTCACAATCATTGACTGTATTTTTACAACTTCATGAAAATTTACACAGTTGTCCATTTTCTAAAAGCGCAATAATACCCTCCAGGGTGGGCATTATCGTGGCCCGGGCCTCATCACGCCTCTGGGCATTCTGGTATTTCCTAATAATGCCCACCGTCGGGTATTATTGCTTATATAAAGAACACTGTACTTTGTCACATATACTGCTTAAATGAGATGTTGACCCACATTTATAACAAGCATTTGGTTGGCCTTGATAGAATAACCCCCCATCCTTGCCAAAAAAAATTGTTTGGTAGGTGTTTTACTCCTGTATCCTCGGTTTCAATAATACTTTAATCTTCCCACACCCCACCCTCCCATCCAGATGTTTTCTGAATTAAAAATTGCCTCTGGTTCCCTCAAAGCAGTACATTTCTGTTTCAACCAATAGACTAGTTCATTGACACTCACACCCTCATTACGGAACAAGACCATGATAGTCTTTAATGCAGGTTTCATGAGAGGTATTGTAGTAAAGGGTGATCTCAACTGTGATTTTTTTTTTTTTTGGGTTGTTTTGACCCAAAAACTTTCTAAGACTAACCGTGGTCTTAAAACTAATGTCAAAATTTGTCTCTCCGGATACATGTATCAATGCATATATTTTGTTCTAACAGAGACTTGAGAAAAGCCCTTTCAATATTGTGGGTGTAACAGTGAACACCAAGCAACATTGCGCATTCAACAGTGGACACCACATTTTTTGCACGTGTAGTAATGGACAGCACATAACTGTTTATTAAAAAAATAACTTGCCTGGATCCCTCACTCACCAAAGTCAGACAGCAAACAGCACATTTAAAAACCTGTCCCAAAAGAAAATCCCTACTCAAAAAGTTGGATATTTTGCTGAAATTTTTTTTTTTGGGGGGCATGTCAAAAGTGCAACTTGTTGAGATACCACAGGATCTAGCGTGCCACAAAAACTTTGAGTGAACCAGAGTAATCATGCATTTAAAACCGGGGTGAAATGCCTTCATTAACAAAAGTCAACACCAGGGCAGTTTCAGAGTAGCTTTATTGAAGTGCAACTAGAAAAAAACTTGCATAGAAACAGTGGAACATACTGTGGGCTTGCATGTCACGTTTGGAGAGAAAGCTGTGCATTTAGAGCGAAACAGTTAAAAATAAAAATTGGTTCACCTGGGTTTCTCAAATTATGTAATCGTCTGTACTTGTGGCACCTTTTAAATTCACCAATTATAACTGCAGTGGCTATTTTAAAATTTATGTACAAAGTATTTGGTACCCCCATTTCATGGAATGACCCACCCACATTTGCATCACTAGGGTTTGAAGCACAAAGCCTCAAACATCTGGAAGTGTCACAGTGGGTAACAATTCCTCTGAATCTTGTTTGGTGTGTGGTGTGGTATTCCTCGGGGTCTGAACAATTGCTCGAAGCAGCAAAGGTGTTACCTCAACTGGCACTGCCTTTCAAGGCCTTGAACCTTACTTGCAGACCAGTGCTGTCTACAAGCGTGCCCAAGTTGAGGTAATACCAATACTCCTTCGTACAGTTGTTCAAACTGAGAGAACACCACATCATACATTTACCAAGATTTATGGTATTTACCCTCCAGTAGGCGTGTTATAGGTGTCATACTTCATCTTTGTCCCCAATAGCTTTCTGTCTAATGCTGAGTACCTCTTCAGCGTTCGTGTTTATGAGCATATTGGCGGCTTCCCAGACCTGTCAGCGCTCCACCCCCCATCCTCACAGGTAGGGGTCACTCAATTTCAGGCTTGAGAGTGTCAGTGGATGTCATAGAACGGGTACCATTGTCTTCTGGTGTTCTCACTTTCCCATGGCTGATGTTATGTAGCAGCTTCAGCAGAGGCTTAAGCACATACACCGGCAATACTCGGCAGGACAAGAAGATTTCAAAACAACATGAAGTCTTGCTGTATTCTGACAATTGCAGTGATTCCCCAACCTTGAACTGCCCCAGAGAACTAAGGGTTAACACCATGCAAAGGCATGGAGCAGCTGAACTCGAGCTCGGTTGAAGTCTCTGTCTGGAGTGATTTGAACTCAAACCGTCAGAGTCTTCACTCCGCCTCACTAAGCAGTTCCTTCTGAGATTTCTCCTTCAGCTTGGTTTGAAGTCGGTTAAAGTTTTCAGTTTTCATCAATTTAAACCGAAAAAAGTTTTGCATAGTCAGTTCAGTCTCTGTCTATGGTGCGTAGAGTACTACATAGGAATTGTTCTTTATTTCTGTGTGGAACTTGTAAAGTACGGTCGGTTGGCTGAACCCAGACCATTTGATTGTGAATTTTGCTATATTTAGTGTGTGGTTACCAGTTCTTATCGGTTCTTAAAAAAAAAAAAAAGTGTTTTAACCGTTTTTGGGTTTTTCAATACCAGTGACACAGTTAGAACGATAAAGAGTCTTGCCTAGCAGTTGCCAAAAAGGGTAAGTTTGGTTAGGTTGGCCATGGCTGAGAAACCGAAGAAGCGGGCCCACTGGGTTTCCAACACTGTAGTGGTGTGGGGAGATCTCTTGCCAGGCCGATCCCCACACCGCCTGTGTTGTTGTCTGGGGTTTGACCACCTCGATTCAGACTGCCAAATATGTAAAAATGTTTACAAATCTACCCTTGAGAAGAGATTAGGTAGACTGAGGAAAAGGAGCCAAGAATTCTGCTGACCAGGATGGCCAGCCCAGTTCAGTTTGACCGAACGTGAAGGAGTGCCCTCTGACTGGGGTGATACTTGAGCAAGAAGGAGAGCCGATTCGAGGGATCAGTTCTGACAAAAGAAGCGCAAAGATAAATCGACTGTTTCGGATCAGGCGTTCATGTTCCAACCGCGAAGAGATAGCCAGGGCGATTCAGATTGTGGAATGGCTCCGTCCAGTTTTGACATCCGGCTCCTTCTGGCAGGTTTCGGTTTGGTTGGTTCCCCTGGTCCAGGAGTATACTCTTGAATTTTTATGAACGGAGTTGGAAGAGAAGGAATTTGAAGATTATGATGTAAAAGAAGGTCTGTGTGTGTCTGTGGAACGGACATCTCCCAGACAGACCATCAGATGTTTCCCCTCCTGGGCTTTCTGAGTCCCTTCCCACTTTATGTTTTACAGAAAGTGGCTGAAACCCTCAACCTCCTATGGAGGAGGCTGTGGAAGATCAAGAAGAGCCTGATTATGTAGAGATGATGGATATCCCAGAGTACAGGAGACTGTCTATTCCTTTCCATAAATCTTTGGGAAACACACACAAAATTTTTTAGTCTCCTAACACTATATACCTCCTGTGGATAAAAGAATGGACAAGAGGTATACACTCTCAGGCTCAGACACGAGTTCCTATATCAACAATGCAGCCATGTTGGGGTAGTAGAGGCTGCTACCTGTGACAAAACCAAGTATTCCTTGTTCCCCGAAAGGACTCAGGAAGATTGATGCCATGGCAAAGAAGCAGTACATGGCATCTTCTTTGGGACTCAGGCAGGCGAATTACATGGTCTATACAGCCAGGTACCAGAAGTCCAGGTGGGACACAGTACTGGCACTGCCTAATGAGGCCTCCCCCAGCTAGTCAAGGAGCTGGAGGCGGTGGCTACAGATGGGATTGAGGCATCTAAGGTTCAGTTTCATGCTGCTGTGGACTCTAATAATGTCTCATCAAGTCATGGCTACATCTGTGGCTCTTTGGAGGATGGCTTAGCTCAGATGTACTAGCCTCGTAGTGCACCCAGGCTAAGGCTATGGATTTTCCTGTAGTGGGTAATTCTCTGTTTGGGGAGCAGACAGAATTACATGAAGAAAATGGACAGTACAGGACCACTTACAGGAGTGCTCAGGCCAAGGAAAAGAAGGCAACTCCTCAAAGGCAGCAATCCAGGGGCAGGGGCAGGCCCTTTCAAAGGCTTTTTACCAAGCACATGCCTCTTCTTCCTTTTTGCAGAGGGGTTCTTCAGAGGAAGAGGCAGAAGGGGATGAGCAGGCCTGCATCCACTCCTCAGCCTAAAGCCCTGCCAAGCAGACACCCTGATGGGTCTGCCCGGGTCGACTTCCTAGTCTAGTAGGGGCAGGCTGGCTTACTTTGTCAGGATTGGATGTCTGTTGCATCAGACAGTGGGTCCTGGAAGTAGTAAAGCCAGTGACTGGTTCTCAGCTCAGAAAATTTCCATAGATGAGAGCCAGATCTTCTCCACCTTTTCCAAATCTTTGGAAACCCTTGCTCTAGAGGCAGAGGTTTCTTCTCTCCTAGCTTTAAGAGCTATAGAGAGTACCTACCCTACACTGGGGCAAGGACTATACTCCAGGTACTTCCTGACCCCCAGAAAGACAGGGAGTGGTGACCCATCCTGGACTTAAGATATCTGAAGAAACATCTTTTAAAACCAAGGTTCAAGATGGTAACTCTGGAATAATCCTTCCCTCTCTAAGGCCAGGGGACTGGCTAGCATCCCTGGACCTCAAAGATGCCTACTTTCAATTCCCATCAGGTGCTCCCACAGAAAGTACCTCAGGTTCAAGTTGCCCTCAGGCCACTACCAGTTCAGAACAATGCTCTTTGGCATAAATTCAGCTCCAAGGGTTTTTACAAAGTGCCTAGCAGTAGTAGTTGCCTTCCTAAGAAGGCAAAGATTTCCATATTTCCTTATCTGGACGATTGGTTATTGGGGGTCAGTCTCAGACCAAATCAAGTCTCACCTGCAAGTGACCCAGCAAATGCTCACCTCCCTAACATTTCTTCTCAACTTTCCCAAGTCAGTTCTACGAGCCAGTCCAGCTCCTTACCTTTATAGCGGCAGAGCTGGACACATTCAAAGCAAGAGCCTTTCTTCCTCTAGAAAGGGCAAGGGCTCTTATGGGACTAGTTTCTTCCTTCAGCCTTCAAGTATCTCGACCAGCAAGGCATTTTCTCCAGCTCTTAGGACACATGACAGCTTCAACAGCAGTGGTCCAGGGAAGGATTCCAGATGAGGGATATTCAGTTCCACCTGAGAGCTTTCTGGTCTCAGAGAAAATACTCCCTTACCAAACTGATTCCAATGACTCCGATCTTGATCCAGGCCTCCAGTGGTGGCAGGATCAGGACCAATCTATGGCAAGGTGTTCCTTTTGTGGCTCAGCTTTGTTCAGTGGTCCTTGCCACAGATGCTTCTCTTCTGGGCGGGAGCCCACCTTGGGTCCCTACTGCCCAGGGCCTGTGTTCCCCAAGAATCCCTTCTCCACATCAATCTTCTAGAGCTCAGGGCAGTTTTTCCTAGCTTTAAAGCGTCCCACAGTCAGTTCAGAACAAGGTGGTTCAAGTCAGAACAGACAAAACTGCCACCATGTGGTACATCAACAAACAGGGGGCACTCGGTCCACAGCCTTGTACACAGAAGCCATGAAGTTGTGGTCCTGGCTTATTCCACTGCAAGCCTGTCTTGTAGCAGTTCACCTTCCGGCAAAGACAATGTGCTAGCAGATGCACTTTGCAGGATCTCTCAGGGCCATCACGAATGGTCCCTGGAGCCCTCAGGTGTTGAAAGTGATTTTTTCAAGGTGGAGCACTCCAGAGACAGATCTCTTTGCAGCCCCAGACAATCATCAACTCCCTCTCTTTTGTTGCAGACCTCCAGTCTTGGGCTCAGTCCCCTGGACGCCCTGATTTTGAATTGGGAAGGGGCGTTTCTGTATGCCTTTCCCTCCTTCCCACTCCTGTTCAAAGTTTTAGTCAAAATAAGGTCGCAACCTTGAAAGGTGATTCTAGTTTGCTCCAGATTGGGCCAGACAGCCATAGTACGCCCTGTTGCTGTCCCTAGCAGTCCATCTTCCCCATCTCTTCTCAGGAATTACAACCTGTTAACATCCTCTCAGGAAGACTTGGTACCCAATCTTCAGTCTCTCAATCTCAAAACACCAGCTGTTGAAGAGTTAGAGTTTGCAGATCTGCATCTTTCCCAAGGGGTTCTGGACATCCTCAAGGCTTCTCGAAAGCCCTCCAACAGAAAGACTCACAACTCCAAATGGAAAAGATTCAGCATTTGGTGTTCTAAGAAGAATATTTCTCAGACACTGCTGAATTGCCTACGGTTCTGGATTATATGGTCCATCTTAATGGCCTAGGCCTCAGAACAGCTACTCTTCAAGGTACACTTGTCAGCTGTTTCTGCATTTTTATCTGTGGGAAAACCTTCCTCACTATCTTCCCATCCTGTGTTCTGTAAATTTTTCTTAAGGGATTGTTTCACACCAATCCCCCTTTTAGAGACCCTGCCCCTGCCTAGGATTTGAATGTTTGCATTGCTCAGCTTATGCAACCCCCTTTGAGCCTAATGTCTTCAGCAGAGCTTAAGTACTTAACTTGGAAAACTGTGTTCCTGGTAGCTATTACCTCTGCCAGGCATATCAGTGAATTGCAAGCCCTGTCAGTGGAACCTGATTTTCTAGGGACATGGATATGTTGTTCATCCACACTCATTGCTCAGGTATCCTTGCGCTTTAAATCTTGCCGGAAGGTCTTCAAGCTTGCTCCTCCACCCACCAGGTGGTATAACTCGCTCCGCCCCATGGCGCCAGATCTTCCTTACCGCTTGGAAGCTCAGGTTCCCTCCTTAACGCTCTGCGTTTGTGACTAGTTCCTATTCTCCGTTTTGCGGATTTAAAAATAAATTTTGCAAAAAGACTTCATCTTCTATCCCTCGCGGCTACGATGGACAAATCGACTCCACGGTTGGGAGATGCCATACAGAACGAAGATGTCTCGGACGGATCCACACTCCACGTGTGTCTACTGCTTAGGCCTTGAGCACGACCGCGGAGCTTGCGACCTGTGCTCATCTTTCTCGAGCCTCGTCCTCGAAGACCGTGCTGCCCGATTCACGCTGGAGCCGTCCGGAAAGCGTTTCCCTCGGTGAAGTCCAAAGGAGGCCCGGTTGGCGGTGTCAGCGGCGGGACGTTCGGCGGATCAGCTCGGCGGATGGTAAGCCCTCGAGAGGAGGCAGCCGCGAGCGTATCTTCCTCGGCATGGCATTTATCCGCTCTCTCTGGGTTCTTCTACACGGCTTCTTTTAAGGAGCTTTGTCTGTCTCTCCACTAAGGGAGAAGGCTGTGTCTACTGGACCTTATTCTCGGCTGGTCAAAAAGAGACGAAGTAAGTCCCTCCGTCGGCCGCTCTTGGGAGGGGAAAGATCCCTCTCCCAGGCCGTCGACCGTCGGCCCGGTCGACCGCTAGACCGGCCACTGGCCTCCACGGTGTCCCGTCAGGTCAGTTGACCGAGACTCCCACCGATGAAGTCGAGATTTTCTCGACCCATTGGACGGGCTGTCGCCTTTAGCAGCCGAGATTCCCCTCTCCCAGTTCCCCGGGAGGAGTTGAGGATCCGTGGGCTCGCCTATGCCTCCGGTTCCGGAGCCCTCGGATGGACCATCGAGCCGAAGGGAGTGCATGCGGTTCGGCCGACACCTCCCGCACCGACCTCGGAAATTCCGGGACCCTCGGTCTCGGTCTCGGACCTCTTGGCGGTCCAGCCGATCCCACCGTCATAGGCGGTCTCGTCTCGGCTTTTATGCGGTGGCGTCGCCGCTCGTCCTCGTCCTCCTCCTCGGATGAGGGAGGCTTGGCTGTAAATTACGTCGACGACGAGACCTTATGTGCAACAGCTCCTCCTGGCGGGGAACCGTAACCCGATTCGCCTTCCGGCCATTAAGTGGCTGTCACCGGGCGGCCGACACAACCCCTCGACTTATCGAGGAGCCTATACCCAGGCGGTTGTTAGGCCAAAACCAACTACTCCACCGATTCCGGTGGAACCTCCGCCTCCACAGCCACCAATTGGGGCTCCGACCAAGATTCTCGGTCGGCTAAGGGTCTACCCCATCGGCTGTCAGTTACCCTCACTCCCGACCGACCTCGACAGGTGAAGGGTGGCTCAGGCCAGAAGCAGCTCTTGAGGATTCTTCCGAGTCGAAGATGATTCCTCCTTTTTCTCCAAGCGACTGGACTTGGGGTCTTCAGGAGGTCAGTCAATGGGCGATAGCCGTCGTCCTTCCTAGGACTGCCTCGGCTCATCTGGGAGTCTACCGGGATGGAGCTCGAACCCGTTTCAAAGCGGGCCAAGTATCCCCTCGGAATTCTGGACCGAGTTCTCCGGCGGAGGCCTTTCCGGTGGCGAGGCCATAGTCGGGTCGGCACTGGAGCTTTGGCAGCGCCCTGCTTCCCGCCCTGCGCCTGCCAGGATGGCCAGGAAGTATCGGTCCCCGGTTCCTTGTCCGGTTTTAGAGACACCCCCTCTGCTGAGGGTTGGTTACCGACCAGCGTTTTCAGTAGCGCCCGGCGCGCCAAGGATGGACAAACCTCCCTGACAAGGAGTCCAAATTGGACTATGTGAGTGAAAAGTCTCCTTTCGTCCTCTCGGCCTTCGTCAGGCCAGCCGGCGATCCTCATGGCACATTTTTCTCGGCACCTGTTGGGCTCCTGGATGAGGTCATCCCTCATCTTCCGCCCGATCTGCAGACTACGGTTAAGCAGGTGCGGGACCAGGGAGGGCAGTGGCCAAACAGCAGCTCAGACTGCTTTGGATATAGGGGACTCATGTGCCAGATCGGTGGCGGCCGCAGTGGCTGTCGTCGGCGAGGCTTGGCTGAGGATATCCACCTTTACTCGGATACCCAGCACAAGTTGGCGGATGTTCCCTTTGGGGACTGACCTCTTGACCCTGGGGTGGAAGGTCACCTGCAGAGGATCGAGGGGCAATGCCACCTTGGACTCGGTCTCTTCCGCTCAGAAGGACAAGGCCGCCAAACCACAGCCTAAGCCCTTTCGTCCTTCTGTGCCCCGAAGCGCCCGGCCCAGCAACGTCAGGCCCAGCAGGCTCGGCCTTGGCATCCCAAACCCAAGCCGCGGCTTCCTCTAACAGGAGGCAAGGAGGAAAGGGCCCAGGAGGTCCCTCGGCGGTCCCTCCTCCAAGCCTGCCCAGTGGCGGGCTGAGGGTGTCGCCCCCATCCCGTCACCTTACCCTAGGTCCCCGTAGAGAGGCAGCCCGCACTTCCGTTCCGCCTGGTCCGCTGTTACCATGGACAGGTGGGTCTTGGAGGTGGTGGGAAGAGGCCTGCCTCTGGACTTGAGCAGGCACCACCCTTAGAGCCGTCGCCCCTCGAGGCCCGGGATCCCCAGCCTCACTGGCGGCTCGTCGAGCCGACGCCGCTCTCCTCCTCCAGAAGGGGGTGGTAAGAGGTGGTGGACCCTCTTTCAGACCCAGGGTTTGTGTCCAGGTACTTCCTGGTTCCGAAGCAGACCGGGGGCTGGCGCCCCATTCTCGACCTACACGACCTAAACAAGTTCCTAAGGTCTCGAACCTTCAGGATGGTCACTCTGGCTCAGATAATACCATCCTTGGAGCAGCGTGTGGTTCTGCTCTCTGGACTTGCAGGGGCCAGCGTTTTCACGTCCCTATCCGTCTGTCTCACCAGAGATTCCTTCGCTTCCAAGCGGAGGATCCCTCTTGAGTTCAAGCCATGCCCTTGACTTGTCTCCAGCTCCCAGGGTCTTCACCAAATGCATGGCTGTGGTGACAGCATTCCTCTCGGCGCGCGAGGGGTCGGGTGTACCCTTACCTGGACGACTGGCTGATAGCAGCTCCCTCCAGGAAGGAGGCGGGTGGTCCAGAGATCTGGCCCTCAGGTCTGCTCTCAACTGGGCCTCCTTATCAGCGAGGCCAAGTCGAACTCGATCCGAAGCAGGTGATTCTATTCATCGGGCGGCAGCTCGACTCTCTTGAGCCAGGCGCGGCTCAGCGGACAGGGCCGAGGTTCTTTCCTCCTTTGCCCGATCATTTCTGGTTGAGCAGGCATCGCCTGCCGGGACTTCCTGCGCCTCCTGGGTCTCATGGCGGCCTGCACCAGCGTGGTCCGTTGGGCCCGCTGGAACATCGTCCCCTTCAGTGGGGACTGGCCAGCCAGTGGTCCTGATACTGCGATCCCTTGGACCAGCTTGTGTCGGTGACACAGGGGATGGGGACGCTCTCCAGTGGTGGACCGTTCCAGATCATTTGCAGGAGGGCATCCCGTTCGTCCGCCCGAGCCGGCCGGTCTCTCTGTCGACCGATGCCTCTCTGATGGGTTGGGGTGCCCATCTGGGGGAACACGGGCTCATGGCCTCTGGTCCCAGCGGGAGTCCCGATGCCACATCCAACCTGCTGGAGCTCGAGCCGGTCCGCCTAGCTCTCACCGCCTTTGCTCCGTTCCTCCGGGGTCAAGTGGTCGAGTCCAGACGGACAATACCACGACTATGTACTATCTAAACCGCCAGAGCGGGACACGCTCCATGCTTCTATGCAAGGAAGCTCTCCGCATTTGGTCACTCGTGCGCAGCCTGGAGGCGGATCTCCTAGCCATTCACGTGGCAGGAGCCTCCAACACCCTGGCCGATGCCCTGGGCCGGATGGGGCTGCATCCCACAGTGGTCTCTCCCTACCCGGAGGTAGTACAGCATCTGTTCTCCCTTTGGGGCACACCTCAGGTGGACCTGTTTGCCTCAGGGAGAGCGAAGCTGAGTCTGTTCCATGCCGCCCCTCAGCAGGGCTGCTGCAGGGGATGCCTTCTCGAGGCAATGGACCCGGGCCTCTTTGCGCCTTTCCCCATTTCCCTTGATCCACAAGGTGCTTCTCAAGGCGAGGAGGGACAAGGCGCAGGTGATTCTGATAGCCCCAGACTGGCCTCGCCAGTTCTGGTACCAGATCTCCTCAGTCTCAGCTCCAGGACTCGCGGCAGCTTCCAGCTCGCCGGACCTGCTCTCAGTCAATCAGGGAAGGTGTTCCATCCGGACCTTCAATCCCTGCACCTGGCCTGGTTCCTGGCGGCTAGAGTTCCAGGCCTTGGGTCTTTCGCCGAGGTCCTCAATGTAGTTGAGGCGTCCCGTAAGGTCGACCAGAAAATGCTATGCCTTCAAATGGAAAAGGTTTTCCATTTGGTGTCAGAAACAAGGGCTTGGACCCTTCCTCCTGTTCCTTGGCAAGCATCTTGGACTATTTATGGTCCCTTTCTAGTCAAGGGCTTAGGTCGACGACCTAAAGGGTGCACCTGGCAGCCATCTCTGCTTGCAGGCGCGGGACGGGAAAGAGTCAGTGATGAGGAGAAGGTGGTCTGGCGCTTTTTCAAGGCCTTGATCACATTTCCCTCCAGTCTGGGAACCCCACCCTCCGTGGGATCTACTGCTAGTACTGGCAAAGCTCATGGGCAAGCCATTCGAACCTATGCACAGGTGTGCTCTCTCTCTCTACGTGGAAGACCGCCTTCTTGGTGGCTATCCACGTCAGCCAGAAGGATGGGAGAGCTCCAGCGCTTTCCATCGAGGTCTCCTTACCTGGTCTTCCACAGGGACAAGGTTGTCCTCGCCCCACCGAAATTCCTTCCGAAGGTGGTGTGGAGTTTCACCTTAACCAGGTGTTGACTCTGCCGGTGTTCTACCCCAATCACACCTCGGAGGCGAATATAGGCTCCATACTCTGGACCCTAGAAGAGGCGCTAGCTTATTATAAAGGCGCACGGCTGAAATCGGGGAGAGGTTAGCCAGCTGTTTGTCACCTACGCTGAAGCCGCATCTGGCAGACCTGCAGCCAAGCGGACGATAGCAGGTGGGTAACCTCCTGCATAGATCTCTGCTATAAGTTGGCGGGCATGGAGCCTCCCAGAGGATAAGAGCTCATTCTACCCGCCCATACTGCTGCATGAGTGGCTGCTTCCAGGGACGTCCCTATCCAGGAAATCTGCAGGGCTGCTCCTGGAGTCAGCAAACACCTTCATTACCCATTACCACATCGACCTTGAGTCACGCCGGGATGCTGGTTTTGGGGCCTCGGTTCTCAGCTCTCTCTCTTTCTAAGTAAGTATTGGGGGTGTGCGTCTTGCCTCCTCCTCCGGAGAACTGCTAGGGTCTGCCAATGAGTGTGGATGAACAACATATCCATGTCCCTAGAAATACAGGTTACTCACCTGTAACAGGAGTTCTAGGAATGGTATATGTTGTTCATCCACACCATCCCGACCTCCCGGCTCCAGGCGCATCAACCTGAGCTTCCAGGGCCAGATCTGGCGTCATGGGCGGGGCAGAGTTTATACCACCCGGTGGGTGGGAGGAGCAAGCTTGAAGACCTTCCGGCAAGATTTAAAGCGGCAAGGATACCTGCCAATGAGTGTGGATGAACAACATATACCATTCCTAGAACTCCTGTTACAGGTGAATAACCTGTATTTATTTCCTTTCACAGGGATAAAGTGGTCCTTAGAACGAATAGAAGGTTATTGCCCAAAGTGGTTTCAGACTTCCATTTAAACCAGTCTGTGTCTCTCCTGTTTTCTTCACTGATCATTCTTCCTTAGGAGAGGAGGCTACACAGTTTAGATGTCAAAAGAGCCCTTACTACTACATAGAGCGTACCAAGGATCAGGGTTTGACTCCTCTAGTTGTTCTCATTTATGGTGAAGTAGGAAGGCAAACCTGCCACCAAAAGATCTGTTGCCAGGTGGATTATGTCTTGTATACAATTCTTCTATGAAAACTGGAAAAACTCCACCCTCAGGCCTGAGGGCTCATTCCACAAGAGGTACAGCTGCTTCCTGGCTGCAGCGGGGATATCCCTCTCCTAGAAATTTGTCAAGTAGCCACTTGGAAAACAGTCCATACCTTTACCAAGCATTACTCTCTGGATATCCAGGCTAGGAGTGATGCTCGGTTTAACACAACAGTACTTCAAGTCTATTCCAAAAGTAGGTTCTGTCCCTCCTTCTTGGAGGTACTTTGTAGTAGTCTGAAATTGTCAGAATACAGCAAGACTTCATGTTATTTGAAGAAAAAATTACTCACCTTAGTAATTATGTTTCTTCTAATGGAGTCTTGCTGTATTCTGACCTCCTCCTGCCTCCCCTCTCAGAACCTGTTTTGGGACATGGGTGGGCAGGTGCAGTGTTATACCCCAGGGTGTATTTTCTGGCACCCTCCTCCATTTTGTTTGGGTGCTTATTTATTATTGTTATTTTTGGGTTTAGTTTTTGGGTTTCTGACTTGAGTCTTACTTGGGAATCCAAAACTTTCAGCCAGTTGGCTAGTAAATTTTACAATTTCCACATATAATTTTTAGTTTAGTTGGGCTTGTAAGAATCTGACGGTTTGAGTTCAAATCACTCCAGACAGAGACTTCAACTCGAGCTCGAGCTCAGCGTTCCATGCCCTGCATGGAAAGTTAACCATAGTTCTCCAGGGCAGTTCAATTGTCAGAACACAGCAAGACTCCATTAGAAGAAATATAATTACTAAGGTGAGTAATTTTTTCTTCTGGCCCTCTACAGAGGAGGCAGAGGGTCAGGGGATGAAAAATCCCCAAGTCGAAAGTCCGGGACTTAAGAACGGCACTCGGACTTGAACTACACAACCCTAGTCAGTCAAAGGGACTTGGCTGTGCAGTTCAATCGGGGGCACATGCATGATGTGTCTCCTTGCTGGCTAGTCTTTGATTTCCCAGAACACGCTTACCTCCAGTTTCCCCCTCGAACGTGCTTACCTCCATTGCAGTCACACTGTGTTCAGCAGCTCGGAGCAGTTTGTGAAGTCCAGCGGAGATTGGGTGTCTCGTACACACCCAGGAAGTCTCGCGGAGTAACACAGGGTTGCGAGGACAGCCACCGGGAGATCACGTGTGTATCCAAGCGGTGATCATGTGGTGGCTGTTCTGCGCATGTCTGAGGCAATTTTCAGTGCGCCATCATTCCTGTGCAGACCGCCAGACTGAACAGGCGTTCACTTTACCATCACCACTTACTGCATAGCTATTTTCGATCCAGTTCCAGCTACAATTCTCTGTGTTAAATCCTGAGTTTTAGGAGTACCAGCGGGCAAAAAATTAATATTTGAAATCTGGGGGCTATTTTTGGTTGGTACTTAACTACTAGTTATTTGAGTCAGTGAAGTCACAATATTTTCTGGGCTGAAGCAAAACCTGCAGCTATTAGTTATTTGAGTCAGAGAAGTCACAATATTTTCTGGGCTGAAGCAAACCTGCATCTATTAGTTATTTGAGTCAGAGAAGTCACAATATTTTTCTGGGCTGAAGTAAAACCTGCAGCTATTAGTTATTTGAGTCAGAGAAGTCACAATATTTTTCTGGGCTGAAGCAAAACCTGCATCTATTAGTTATTTGAGTCAGAGAAGTCACAATATTTTTCTGGGCTGAAACAAAACCTGCGTCTATTAGTTATTTGAGTCAGAGAAGTCACAATATTTTCTGGACTGAAGCAAAACCTGCGTCTATTAGTTATTTGAGTCAGTGAAGTCACAATATTTTTCTGGGCTGAAGCAAAACCTGCATCTATTAGTTATTTGAGTCAGTGAAGTCACTATATTTTTCTGGGCTGAAGCAAAACCTGCATCTATTAGTTATCTGAGTCAGAGAAGTCACAATTATTTTTCTGGGCTGAAGCAAAACCAAGTCTATTAGTTATTTGAGTCAGAGAAGTCACAATATTTTTCTGGGTTGAAGCAAAACCTCGTCTATTAGTTTGAGTCAGAGAAGTCACAATTATTTTTCTGGGCTGAAGGAAAACCTGCGTCTATTAGTTATCTGAGTCAGTGAAGTCACACTAAATATTTTTCTGAAGTTATCAGTGTGTCACTAAAAAGTTTGCAGAAGCACATCTCCTTGTGACTGATAAATAAAACATTTCATAGTGTCACCGTCTTATCTCATTCAGTCAGACATTTGTGTTCTGTCTGGCTGCCCTTGCTAACCTAAGCCAATACTTCTGGGCCATAATAGTGCCTCACATGTACCATCCTTGCTCATTAAAGTAAACATTTCTATTACAAAACTTATTCTAATCTTACCCAGAGCAGTTTCTCACAGCAAAATGAGCTTATTAAAATTTGGTTTCTCAAAATCTGGTGGAGCAAGTACTAGTAGTGTTACAACATCCAGTTCTGCTAAGCGTAAAAGTTCTGGATGGCCTTACCAAGGATCAAAGATATGACCGAGAAAAAAGGGTCAGGAATTTCCGTCCTGAATGGAAAAAAAATTTCCATTGCTGGATCACAGTGAAGAAAAATCTGTAATGTACTGCATATATTGTAAATCCTACCCCCAAATCTGTGATCCTAACTCAGCTATGGTAAAAGGTTCAGGAGATCTTAAATTAGACCCCATAAAGAGGCATGATTTGATGAGGAACACATCACTTGCACAAAACATTACTTAAAGGATACTGCTAAAGTACCACCCATTCATCTGTCAGAAACTGCTCTGGGTCAGTCATTTCAAAAAGACACATGACAACAAAAAGTTGAGAAATACAAAATTTTATTTAACACTGCATACACCGTGGCAAAGAATGGAAACCTTTTTCTGATTTTGAAATCATTTGTGAGATCCAGTGTAAAATGGTTTAAATGTTGGCAACAACTACATGAATATAGCAGGTTGCCGCTTGTTTGTGGACAACATAGCTAAAACAATACATTCAGCAATAATTGAAGAGTAAAAATGCCTCCTTTGTGAGTATTCTTGCAGATGGAAGTACAGACCACTCCATCATGAACAAGAAATTGTCTACCTGAGATATGTAGGTGCTAACTGTTTGTCAGTCACACATCTAATATCTGTGTCACCACTTGAAACTGCAAGTGCTGAGGCGTATTTAATGCTATTGACAAAGCCTTACAATCAGTGGGTTTGGCATTACAGAACTGACAGGCAGTGCACATCCAGCACTTGTATGTGCTAATTTTGATGGTGCATCAGTTAATCTTGGTGAGCGGACAGGGGTCATTACTAGATTCAAATCACTTTTGCCAAACATTATTGGCATTCACTGTGTTGCCCACAAACTTGAACTTGCCATTTTGGATGCAAATAAACATTTCAAATACATGGTCAAATTTGAAGAGTGTTTAAAAGGCATTTTCAGTTTTATTTTTGGTCTCCAAAGCGCAGGAGAGAACTTAAAGAAATTGCTGAAGTTCTCGATGAGCATCTTGCACATTTCACGGCTGTAAAAGCAAGTCAGGTGGCTAGCAAGCAAAGAGAGCAGTTGTGGCATTAGAAAAACCTGGACATTGTGACAATGCATCTGGAGCACAGATTTGTGGATGGCAACAGGGCAGGCGATGCTAACAGAGCTAAGGGTACTTCAAGGAACTGACCTCTATGCATTTCATTAAAGTTCTTTATTTCTTATTAGATTTTTGCCAATTGTTGCTAGATTATCAAAAACTTTCCAGTTGGCAGACTACTTAATTTTTGAGATACCAGAACATATAGAAAGCCATTCTGCAGCTAGAAGCACTAAAAGTACTCCTGGAAAATATCTTAAAATTCCAGGAACAGTATAACATGAAGAGAGCGTATGTTTGGCAAAACAAAAGTTCACGGAACACCTGGAAGTGAAGCTGAACTTCACACATTTGTTAACAATACTGTCACGTACATCCAGAACAGGTTTGGTGTTCTCTCAGAGAAACCTTTGTCTTTACTTCAGATTTTGAATTATCACAACTGGCCACTGAAAAGGAAGATCTAGCAACATTTGGCAATGCTGAACTAATTGAACTCATCACAGATAGCCCTTTCTCTTCTCACTTCTCAGAAGTTGATAAAGATTCTGCTATAGATGAGTGGGTGCAGCTGAAGTTATACCTTTCTCGATTCGAACCAAACCTCTCATAACTATGTACCAGTTGGTGTTACAAATGAAAATTGGTGAAGCGTGCTCCGGACTCCACGAAGGGCCCTATGCAAAAGCTCATTGAGATTCTGCTTACGATTTCCCCTTCCACAAGTGAATGTGAAGAGGATTTTCAAAGCTAATTTCATTAAAACAAATTACGAACAACCCTGACACAACAGTCTTTCGAGAACCAGCTGCTTATCATGACTACAGGACCATCCGTCTCTGAATTTGATCCACTGCCATCAATAAAGTACTGGCTTGACAGTAGTCTGGTACTATCCATTCCTCTGGTCACAAATGTCCATCAAAGAAGAAGAAAATCAGCCTGAATCAAGCTGCAGTACTATTGCTGTCTTATAATACTCTCTGCCTCTCTCTAACCTTTCTCTGACTGTCCCTGGAGCATCCTAAAGGGGAAAAATAAATAATTATTTTTCTCGTAATAATATGAAAAATGTTGTGACTTACTGGATCCTGATATGGACTTACCAAAAATGTACCATAAGTCCTGGACCTATGCATCCCCAAAAATTTTTCAACCACTGGGGTGCATGGGATAACGTCACGACCTCTCCTCCCAAGGCGGCTGCTTACTCCACCAACCATCTAAGTACCAGCCTCTTGGTCCACTGCCAGACCCAAGTCATTGGCCCAGTCCGCTTCCTCTTGAGGGTTTTAAAATAGCCATGCTTACCTAGTTGAGTTCTGGCTTGCAACTGGATAGTCTGTTTTTCTCTGTATTTGATCGGATTATCCCCTTACTTGGTATAGGCATGCAGTATAACAATAAGATCCAGTTTTGAAGGACCAATAGAGTTACTAAGTTCTTTCATCTTAACAATATATAATAATTATTGACAAAGGCAGTATAGCATAGTGGTTTAAGGCTCTGAGCGCAAATCTGGTGACATCCAGCAGACCAGACCTGGGTTTGAATCCCACAGCTTCCACTTGCATACTGTGTGACCCTGAGCAAGTCACTTAACTTCCTGTGCTCCCAGGTTGCACCTGTAAAAAAGCTTTCAGCTTAGTGTGTCTCACCTGGTTAAATAACTAAATAAAAAAACAAAAAACTAACAGTACACCACCTTTTTATTTTTATATGCATCTTCCTTACAAATGTATTCTAACATTTTTTACATTGGGCAAGGATACAGGGACATCAGAAAGAAAATATACAATTACATAGTATCAGAACAATCTAAAGGAGAACAAAGGAGAGAAACTGAAATGAGCAGTATTCCAAGGGGTCTCTGGCAGGGAGGTTGGAGTGCAGTAGGCAGGGAACCCTTGGACAGATTGGATGGGCATAGCAGTCCTTTTCTGCCAAAAGATTCTATGTTTCTGTGTTTCAATACAACTTACAACTTCTTCAGTGTACATCCCTTAAACTTTGACTATTCCCACCGAGCAGGGGATACATATGTTACTGATTATAGTATTACAGTTTTACAGAATGATCCTCCTATCAAGTGAGCGTGGGGTGGATTAGATTTTAGTGAAAGAGCTGGTCAGAAATGCCCAGTTGGCCAGTCTTGTTGCACTGCATGCGATGCTGGAATTAGTTCGAGCGGGGCTACAAGTAGGGCCAGCAGGGTGACTTGAGCATCCCACAAGATGCTGTCTTCTTAGGGGATGGAATGGGAGGAAATTCCCTGCCCAGCACTGTCCCCTCCCTCCCTCCCCACGTAGCTGGGTCACCTGTGTGGGAGCCAAGCTGAAGGACCCAGGTAGGTTGAGACTTGAGCTCCAACCTGAAGTGGGACTCAAGGATGGAGAGATCAGAGGATAAAATGACATGAGTTGAAGATACTCGCCATCCCTCTTATCCATTAAGGACTGTTCTGCCCACTTGTCGAGTCGTATTTCACCTCAAGTCCTTCACACATCTGTGTCCTGGTTGGTTGCAGTCCAGAAGGTTGGAAGGGGTAGTATTTAAAGACAGTAGAAGGGCTTCGAGTGGGCGGTCTCCTTTTGCAAGACTGAACTTGTAGATCAACTGAAGGAGTTACTAACCCCTCTGCAGAGGCAAAAGAAAATGAAGGTGCTAAGTGACAGGGTATATTGGGGGTCAAGAGGCAGCATAGTCTATTGCACAGGCTTAGGAGCAGGAGACCCCTTGGTTTGTAGCCCATCTGTGCTTCAGTCTACCTAGCTGTAAAACTGAGTAAAAGCAGGACCCCCATTGACAGTGAGGTAATGCATTTCAGATGGGCTGTCTTGGGTAGATAAACTGTAAAATAAAACATATTGTTTCAAAATGGCTGCATATATTTCCTTCAAATTTCTAGAAATGGTTACCTTTCATGTAACACTCCCTGATTGCATTGTGGGGATCATACAGTAGAACAAGGCCAACTAGAGGACATTTTTTTCTTTTTGGACAAAAAAACACACTGTTATTACAGTACCACCAAAGCGAGAGTAAGGGAAATGTTACACCTATTTTTGCTTACATTTCTCAGATTTTATGCTTCTGTTTTCCATCTACTGCTTTACAATATGTTGGTACTCTACAGATGGACACAATTGGCAGCACTATACGATGCTACCAGCCACTCCTAACTTACATTAACAGAGCTGATGCAGTTGGAATAGAAAAGAAGTTTAGTATTGATTGTGTTTCATGCAGGAGTCGGTATGGCCGTGATTTTCAAGCACAGTGCAAATGTTTGCACTGCATTTCCAAACCAAAGGCTGCTTATTCAGTCGGATAACAGACCGGCACTATCTAAGTGAACATTGGCCCATATCCACACAGCAGTATGTCAGACTGTGCTGCCCCAGCATGGACCTGGGTGTATCCAGCCCACAGGGAATAGCACCCGAGAATGGAGATCCTAGGTTGTGCCTAGAACAGCGTTGAACTTAATGCTGTTATGGTCACTCTGTCCAGTTAGGACCTCTATAATGGCATGTCTGATAATGTCATGGTTGGACATTACCAAGTTATAAATTGCCTCCACTGTGGTTGTTTATCGTACCCACTGTGTGCGAAGTTGTCAGAGTTTTCCTAGGAACATTTGACTTTTTGGCTTGTTGCTATTGGAGTGTCCCAGGCTATGTCCAGAAGGGTTGAAATCCCCATGAGTACTGTTCTTACATGGCTAGTTGCTGCCCTACAGTTTTCGTTTTCCATTTCCTGGTCCTGGTTTTGCCCTGAGTTGCCAGCCTATAGATTACTCCTATCCTACAATAATATTTCCCCACTCCTTGTAAATCTGTTTGGCTGGAGCCATAGTGACACAACACCTTTCCCACCTAAGACAGATTTTTTCTTAGACCTTTTATCTTACACATCCACCCCCACCTCCCCTCGCACCTTTTGTCTCCTCCTAAAAAGTATAGCCCAGACATTTAGGACCTAGCTGTTGTTTTGATTCACCCGTGTTTCCATTGTTGCTTCAGAGATCTGCAACTGCTGCAGCTTGCAGTCCATCCTTATATCTGAACTGCTTGTGTTTTATACATGACCTTCCATTTGCCCTGATTCCTGCTTCTCACCGTATTTACCTTACTGAATACCAATCTCCTACTACAGCCACAGCAATCCTGACCCATTTCCTTCTGTTCCTGTGCCCTGTATTCTGGCCCACATTAACATGGAATTCATTTCCATGTAATGTTGGAGTTTTAAGTAACCAAACAGTGATTTAAGCATGGATTGAGGCGTTCTCTAATAAACTTGTCTAGCTGTGCCTGTTATTGCTGTGTGTTTTATTGTATTTACATAGAAACATACATAGAAATAATCTGTCGGCAGATAAGGACCATACAGCCCACCTAGTTTTCCTATTTCCCGACTCATTGCTGCAGATCCAGATCCTGTTTGATCTGTGGCTCTCCTGCTCTGCAGATCTCCAGGGTACCCTTATGTCTATCCCATGCACTTTTTTTTCCATTAAAGTTTTGATTTTGATTTTTCATGGCTAATAGCACATATAGCTTTCATGACATAAATATCTTTGAAGTAGATGCAGATCAATAGTTACAAACCATCATTTGCAGAGAGGGACTTGCATCCTGTTGTACATTCAATCTTTCATATTTCATAATTTTGCATCTGATGTCTGGGTCCTGTGTCTCATTTCAGGATTCTTAAATTGGTGAATAATATCTGATCCATGTTGCATAACTCAAATAAACCCATTTCCCCAGAACTGGTTAAATCTCCTCTCCTAAGGATAAGCTTGGCTGTTAGTTTTCCATACAGTATAGCTTCTGAACCATATCTTCCCAATTGCTCCGTCTTGAACTTTCTCTAGAGAGCCACAAAGTGGTGATAGTTTTCGCTGCAATCAAAAGAATAGCTAGCATCTTTCTGGTGTATGCATTTCTAATATGTTGAGGATAGCCCAGCTTATGGCACCCAATAATACCTTCACCATCCTAGTATTCATTCGTTGTGTGTCTGCCATGGCCCCAGTGGGATATGTATGTACTGTACATACTGTAAATATTAGCTTAACTTTCCTGTAACTGAGTTTTATCATGTTGAGATTCACTGTACATCATTTGTGTTATAAGCGTTATTTTCCTCTGTATGTATAACTGTCTTATAAAGTGTATGATGTATCTGCTGTGTATCAACTATTGAACCTTGACCTTATCAGGTCCATCTTGTAAATGAGGCCTTGCTCAATGATGTTCACCTGAATAAATAAAGATTTGATTGATTGATTGATTGAAAGTGCAGAAGGATAGCGCATTCAGAGTCAATTTCTGCAAATCGGGGAATAATTCTTTAACTGCTTTTTGTATGTCTAACCAGAAGGGTCTGAGAGTCTCACAGCTCCAAAATATATGGGTGTTTGTTGCCCTCTCCTCTCCGCATCCTCTCCAACATATTGTTCTATGTAAGGGATCATATTTTCCTACTATTTGGAGGGTGCAGAAATATCTGGATGTACACTTCAACCACACTTCCTCCAAATGTGACATCGAGACCTTTATGCTGGGCAGTATGTACTGTAAAACTGTTAAATGAAATACAAAGCAAATTTGCGGGTAGACATTCTTGTAAATTTGGGCGTAAATAGAAATCGTGCATCAACCTCCAGTAACCTTGTATGCTTTCAATTAGCCGCCTCTCCAGGATTAACATTCCGATGATATTCCTTTATAACATGCAGTCAAGTAATTACGGTGTTGGTTGGTTCTGCTCCTAGTGTTATTCGCGGTTGCTGCTTACTTTGCTGTGCTTTCTTTAGCCTACCTACCTAGTGATACCATTTTTACCGTTTTGCTACAGTGATTTTGCAATGTCACTGATTCAGTGGTTACAACGGAGCAGACCTCAGAAGCGTGACTGCTCAGTGCTGGAGGAGATTAACGGCAGACACACTTTAGTGACTGTGCTGGGGTGTCGTCTAAAACTGCGGACAGTGTTGTAAAAGAAATTCAAAATGCAACACCCCAGTAAAGCGAGAAGAACAGAGTGCACTACTTACTCTCTGAGATACGGTTTGAGCTGGGGAACTATGCAACCACTTGTGGGGTTATGAATGCAGTTAGACATCATCAGAACCTTCACAACAACCCCATTAAAGAAAGCACTATCGTAAATTTAAGAAAGACTACATTACATAGATACATAGACAGTGTCGGCAAATAAGGAGCCTATGGCCCACCCAGTCTGCCCATTTAAGTTTGTAAGTTCAGTTTATGTTTTCCAGGAAGTCTGTTGCCCTTACCCCTGATCTCCAGAATTCCTTTATGTCTATCCATGCATTCTTAAATCCCGTGATTGTTTCAGCCCCACCACTTCCTCTGGCAGGGTGTTCCCTTGTCCACCACCCATTCTGTGAAGAAATTCTTCCTCACGTTTCCTCTGAATTGTCCTCCCTCAACTTCATCCCATGCCCTCTAGTCCTGGAACATCTTTTCGCTTAAAAATAGTGCATTCCTGCACCCTGTTCCTCCCTGTAAGATACTTGTATGTCTCTATCATATCCCTCTCTCCCTCCTCTCCTCCAGGAGTACATGTTCAGTGCCTTCAACCTGTCCTCATAGGACTTGTGATGCAATCCATGCACCATCTTTGTTGCCTCCTCTGAACCTTCTCTACCCTGTCTATGTCCTTACATAGGTAAGGTCTCCAGAACTGCACAGTGTAGCCCAGGTGCGGCCTCACTAGTGTCTTGTATAGTGGAATTATGACCTCCCTTTTCCTGCTGGTGATGCCCTGCCTATGCATCCCAGCATCCTATTTGCTTTACCTGCTGCCTTGTCACACTGTTTCCCTGCCTTGAGGTCATCAGAGATGATAACTCAAGATCCCTTTCCTGCTTGGTGCATGCTATATCCTCACCCCCAACTGATATATTGTGCCAGGGTTTTGTGCCCCATATGCATTATCTTGCACTTCCTTGCATTGAATTTCAACTGCCAAACCCCTGACCATTCTTCAAGTTTCTGCAGGTCCCTTCTCATTCTGTCTACACCTTCTGGTGTGTCTACTCTGTTACAGAGCTTTGTGTCATCAGTGAACAGTGAAATTCTGCCTTCTAGGTCCTGTGCAATGTCACTGATGAAGATATTGAATAGGACCGGTCCCAGCACTATCCCTGTGGTACCCACTGGTCACTCTTCCCTCTGTGGAGTGACAGCCATTTACCATCACCCTCTGTGTCCTGCCACCCAGCCAGTTACCTACCCACCCACTACTGTCCTGCCCACACCCATATTCCCCAGTTTGTGCAATAGTCTTCTATGTGGCACAGTGTCAAGGCCTTGCTGAAGTCCAGATAGCCATGTCCACTGCCCTCCCTGATCCACCTCCCTAGTCACCCAGTCAAAAATTCAATGAGGTTGGTCTGACATGACCTTCCCTGGTGAGAACCATGCTGCCTTGGGTCTTGTAGTCCATTGACAACCAGATGTTCCACCAATCTCTCCTTCAGTAGAGTGCTTCCATGATCTTCCCACTACCGAGGGTGAGGCTGACTGGTCTGTAGTTCCCTGCTTCCTCTTTGTTCCCACTTTTGTATAAGGGACTACATCTGCTATCCTCCAGTCTTTGGGTACCTCCCTGTTTCTAGTGATCGGCTAAACAGGATGGCAAGAGGTTCAGCCACCACCTCTCTTAGTTCTTTAGGACCCTGGGGTGCACCCCATCTGGCCCCATTGCTTTATCAACTCTTATTACTTCCAGTTCCTTCAGGACCCTTTCGTGTAAAGGGACTTGTGTCCATTTCTGCACCATTCTCACCTTACTGTACCCATTCAGACCCATTACCCTCCTCTTCCTTAGTAAAGACTGAGGCAGAAATACTTGTTCAATATGTCAGCTTTACTGTTGTCATCTTCCACACACCCCCATCCTCCCCTTCAGTCTCACTCTCCCTCCCTTTGCCTTTCTTTTCCTTGTGTACCTGTAAAGGTTTTGTCCCTCTACCCACTGATTTTGCAATGTGTTCTTCTGTCTGAGCTTTGGCTTCCCTTACTGACCTCCCTGCCTCCTTTGCTTCTCCTGGTACTTCTCCCTATCCCCTTCTGCCTGTGTCTTTTTTGTATTGCCTGAATGCAATTTTTTGGCTTTCACTTTCTTTGCTACCTCTTTGGAAAACCATAATGGTCTCCTCTTCCTTTTCCTCTTGCTAACCTGCTTAATACATAATTCTGTTGCTCTTGTAATCCCATTTTAAATACTTCCCACTGTTCCTCAACCCCTGATTCCTGCCCCATTCCCTTAATGCCTCTTTCAAGTATCTCCCATTTTCCCAAAGTTTGCCCCTAAAATCCAGGATCGTGTTTTTGTGTGGTTTGGTTCTGCTCTTTCTGTGATTTCAAACCACAGTGACTGGTGGTCACTGTTCCCAGGTGCTCCCCACTGTTACCCCCATCACACTGTCCCTGTTTGTGAGCACAAGGTCCAGTATTGCCTTCTGCCGAGTTGGTTCCATGACCAGTTGCTTGAGGAAGGCACCTGAAGGAGTCCAGGATAAATCTGCTCCTAGTTGATGCTGCTGCTGGGATGCTCCAGTCCCGTCTGGAATGTTGAAGTCTCCAACCAGTACTACCTCACCTTTGTCTGCCATCCTCTGGATGGCTAGCATCAACTCTATCTGTTTCTTCCTCCTGGGCTGGTGGTCTATAGACCACACCTGTGCGTGATGGCTGGCCCCATTTTCCTTTCCAGCAACCACAGCATCTCTCCCCATTTTGTTCCTCCTGGATCTCTGTGGCCCTTATATCATTTTTCACATACAGTGCCACTCCTCCTCCCTTCCTGCCTGCCCTGTCTCTTCTGAATATGTTGTAGCCAGGTATGGCCAATTCCCATTCGTGGTTATCATTACACCAGGTTTCAGTGATGGCCACAATATCCAGGTCGGACTGCACCATGACAGCCTCCAGATCTTCCATCTTGTTGCTAAGGCTCCTGGCGTTTGCACACATGACTTTCCATGATTTGACCTCCCAGACTGTTTAGCTGTTCTACTCCAGCCCCTTCCTTGGTTGCCTTTATCCCTGGTTCACCTTGCTGTCTGCCCTTCTGCTGAATTTTGCCCTATTCTGCCTATCCACCTCCTGGGCACTAATCTCCATCTTTTGCACTTGGCTAACCTCCACATCCTTTCCTTCCGTTTCTCTGGGTACCTCTATTTGGTTGTCCCTGTTTGGCAGTGTGGCATATGAGTTCTTGAGTGGAATAGGATCTGGGATGTGCCTCTGCTGACTTGTCTAACCCTCCCTGAGCCCACTGTCATCCAAGTATTCCTTGTTCTCTGCATCCTTTGAGGCAGCTGCATTGGACTGGGTGGTCTCTGGATAGGGTGATGGTACTCCTGACCCAGTTTACTTCTGCTCTGGAGTCTGGCTACCTCATCCCGCAGTCCAGAAAGATGCATGCAGATAGGGCAGCACCTCAGTGTCCAGAAGATCTGCCTGAATATGGCTGCCCACAGCCACTGCATTGCACCATTCCCCACATTATACTGCAGTTATACTGCTATTCCACTACTTGTCTGCTACTGAAGCTCTCCTAGTTCCCTTTTATTAATTTACTGTCCTAAAAATCCTGCCACTGTTCCTCTATAATATTTGAAAATACATACACTTCTATCTCACCTCTTTATCCTTACCATCAAAAGGTAACTACAATTACAATAATCTACCTTCTACTAATACAGATTCTATTATAGAATCAGAGCACAATGCAAAACTTCTGCTACTTAGCAACAACAAACAGGTGACAACAAACCAAGTTGATGTAGCTTTTTTTAAAATAAGAAAAAAATGTAGTAGTTTAAACCAATAGAAATCAGCAGTTCCAAAATCACCTTGAACTACAAGAAAGAACACAGTATCAAACCTCTGCCACAATAACTAAACAGTTCTAAAACATTGGAGAAAGAAGAAAAATCAGATTGACAAACAGATTGTAACTAAGATTACATTGACAAACTAAAACAGTTCTGATCATTTTAATCATATCTATTTGTATTATCATGCTTATTTGTTATGCAAATTGCAGACACCAAGCTGTGTTTCTTTTTTTCCGTAGGCTCTGCTTGCTGAATGAAGTGCTGTGGATGAACACTGAACACTGAAAGCAACAGTGAAAGCATTGTTGAAACAAATAAAATTGTGTGTATATAACATACCGCTTATGCTTTTATTTTGCTCTTTCCGTTCTTCGCCTGTTAGAGAAATTCCCATTTCCTCCTCCTACCTTCCCTGCATATGATCTATTGCTTGAGAAGTGACTGGTTGGATAGATTTGTAAATCTGAGAAATGATATGGTCTGGTACTGTTTGTTCCATGGACATTATTATGATTTGAGTGAGAGGGTGTGTGTCGGAGGGTCCATTTTAACCTTATTTTCTCTGTGCAGTGGGTTCTTAGCTGTAAATATCTAAAATGGTCTTGTTGTCTCGGGTCATATTTCTGTTTCAGGGAGTGAAAGTAAAAATATTCCTTCATCATACATTTAATAATGGAATTTTAGTCCCTTCTTATGCCAAGTCTTAAAGGTGTGGTCCTAACCTGGCAGGGATACATTTAGGGTCTTTGCTGGGATATTCAGTGCGGTTGTTGTCTGTTCACGCAAGATTATGGAACCATTTGTTCCATGTTTGTAATACCTGGTGAGTATATTGAGACAGAGATACTGAGGAGGGGGACCCTTACCGATCGAGCGGGTCTGGGGAGAGGGGAGGCATCACTGGCAGGTGGGAGGGCTAAGCAGGGAGAAGAGGTACGGAAGTGGAAATCACAGCAGAGAGAGGAGGGAAGCCCTCAGCTCCTTAAGATAGAGAAGCACCGGGCGGATAAATTACATCCCAGAGTGCTGAAGGAACTTACGGATGTCCTGGCGAAACCCTGGCGGAGCTTTTCACCATCTCTCTGAGGACAGGGTGGGTGCCCCAAGACTGGAAGGTGGCATAGTGCCAGTATCCACAAGGGGGATCAAGGAGGTAGGGAACTACAGGCCTGTCAGCCTGACATCGGTGGTGGGCAAGGTGATGGAGGGCATTGTCAAGGAGAGGCTGGGGGACCTGGATAAGTCAGGGTGCCTGGACGATAGACAGCATGGATTCATCCCGGGAAATCATGTCAGACAAACCTGGTGGAGTTCTGTGACTGGGTGACAAGTGCCTTGGACCTGGGTAGACCAGTGGACATCCTCTTTCTAGACTTCAGCAAGGCATTTGACTCTGTTCCTCACGTGGGCCTGTTGGATAAGCTGGGAGAAATGGGGTGGAGAACCAGATGATCAGATGGATGAGGCAATTGGCTCCAGGACCGGACCCAGAGGGTCTGGTTGGTGGGATAGTCTCATCCCCAAGGAGGGTCATTAGGGTCCCACAGGGATCAGTCCTTGGGCCCCTTCTGTTCAACGCCTATGTATCTGACATAAGGACAGGAATCAGGAGTGAGATGAGTCTCTTTGCAGATGACTCAAAACTGAGGCGGTGGTGGATGGGGAGGAGGGAGGGTGTGGCCTACAGGGGACCTGGAGGCTCTGGAAAGATGGTCTAGAAAGTGGAAGCTGAGGTTCAATGCAGGGAAATGCAAGGTACTCCACCTGGGGCAGAAACCCAGGCCAAGTGTACACCCTGGGGGAATGCTACAAGTCTCGATGGCTGAGAGGGACCTGGGGGGTGGTGGATGTCAAGATGAACAACTCTGAGACTTGTGGAGGGCAGCAGCCAAGGCCAGCAGGATGCTGGGATGCATCGCTAGGGGGATCACCTCCAGAAGGAGGGAAGTGATACTCCCTCTGTATAACTGCTTGGTGAGGTCCCACCTTGAGTACTGCGTGCAGTTTTGGAGGCCACACTTAAAGAGGGACATTAACCTCCTGGAGGGGTCCAGAGGAGGGCAACCAAAATGATTTGGGGCTTGGGGACAGGACCTATGAGGAGAGGCTCGAGAGCTAAATATGTACAATTGAAGAGAAAGGGACCGGGGACATGATAGAGGTCTTCAGGTACATGAAGAGGGTAAATAGGGGAGGAACAGTCAGGGTGCTTGAAGGAAGGAGGAGGGGCCACTAGAGGGCATGGTGGAAGCTGGAGGGAAGATTCAGGGGAGAAAGGAGGAGGTGCTACTTCACTGAGAGGGTGGTGGAGCCATGGAATGCACTGCCTAGGGGGCTGGTGGAGGCAGAGACAGTGGAGGGGTTCAAGAGGGGTGGGACAGGTATAGGGAAGGGTTCTGGAAGCAAAATCAATGCAGCAAGAATATCCGGAACTGGGAAGGAGAAGGCGAGGGATAGCAAGGTCAGCACCCAGGGTGGGCTGACCAAGCGAGCAGACACGAAAGACCGTTAGGCCTATTCTGCTGGCATTTTAGTATGTTAGTGTATATACCAGTCCCAGACCAATTCACTTCTAACCGAGAGGTCTTTTCTCCAAATAATTTAACTTCAATTTGTGCTTCCTGTTCTCTGTTTCTAATTCCTTCCAGTGCTGGGCCCTCATTTGGTCTGTTCATTGTAGGGCATGTGATATTTGTGTAGCCTGACAGTATTTCTAAGTGGGAGGGCGAGGCCCCTTTGTCCCTAGCAAGTTGTATGTAGGAATAGGACTTTCTTGCTTTTCTTCCCTTGCCATAGAAAGTCTTTTTATATTTTTATCCATCTTTTAAAGTCATTCTTGTTTGGTGACAGTGGGATGTTCTGGTATAGAAATAATACTCTTGGTAAAATGTTCATTCTGATTAGCTAGACTCGTTCCATCAAAGAAAGGGGTAAATGTGTCCATCTCTGTGAATCCTCTTTATCTTTATAGTTAATGGGTCATGATTATATGAAAACATAGTGGTTGGATCAAGGAAATAGTTATTCCTAGATATTTAAATTTGGTATTATTCAATGAAAATGATACTTAGTCATAGTTTGGGGCTAGGGTCATGTTTAAATTTTATCATTTCTGTTTTCCTTTATTTAATTTATATCCTGCCAATCTGTCCATTTCATCTACACCATCGGTCAAAGTTTTAGAACACCCCATTTTTCCAGTTTTTTGAAATTTACACAGGTTAATGTCTCAATGTACTCTGAAATTAAAGCATAGAACAAATAAACAATTGGAGATAAAAAGAAATCATAGAATCATTTTGTTTAACAAAATTTAATCTAAATTTTGACTCATCAAAGTAGCCACCTTTTTGCAGATATACTGTAACTTACTTGAACACACTCGTGGCATTCTTCCTACAATGGACATCAAATATTGTTAGGGAAGTTCTTCCCTAACACTGTTGCAGAAGCTCCACAAATGTGTTGCACTTGTGGTTGCTTTCTTTCACCCTTCTGTCCAGTTCATCCCAAACCAGCTCGATGGGGTTTAAGTCTGAGACTGTGCTGGCCATTCCATGATTTGAAGCCTACCCGTCTTGTTCTTTTCCTCGAAGGTAGTTCTGACATTGCCTGGAGGTATGTTTTGGGTCATTATCTTGCTGCAGGATGAACCCTGACCAACTAGGTGTAGACCAGAGGGTATTGCATGGCGCTGCAAAATGCTGTGGTAGCCCTTTTGGTTCAGGGTGCCAGTCACTCTGTGCTGTTGTCCTGTGAGCCACCTATCACGCAAGCTGTTGACTCTCAGAAACTTGTCTTCTGATTCTGTTGTGGCTTTGGGTCTGCCAGACCTCTTCCTGTCAGAGTTTCCTCAGTTTCCAAGTGCCTTTTGATGGTGTAGGAAACTGTACTCACTGACACCTTGGCTTTCTTTGCAATTTCTCTACGGAGTTTTTGCTAACCTAAACTTTTTTAACCTCTAGCAGTTTACCGCTTACCTTTGTACCATTTCAGGTTATTCACTGGACTTGAATTGCTTAAATTTCAATAAAACTGGAAAAATGGGGTGTTCTAAAACTTTTGACCGGTAGTGTAATAGTGCAAACAAAGCCGAGGGTAGTTTCTGGTTGCGTCATATATATGAGCAAGTCATGAGCATAAAAATACATTTCATGTTCTGTATCCACGTTGGGAATAACCCTTTATTTTTTATCTGTTCTGATTGTCTGATCTAGCGGTTCTGCATAAATAGCAAAAGTAGGGGAACAGGAAGCAACCCTGCTGGGTACCCCTCTGAAGAGGAACCGTGACAAGTGTGAACCATTAAATTTGATCATCACCTGAGGGAAGTGTATATTCTATTAATAATATTTCTAAAAGAAATAAGGAAGTCAGAGGCCTCCTTTGTATAGTTTAGGAATTTCCAAGAGACCCGGTTGAATGCTTTCTCAGCATCCATACTCAGTAATCGCTGCGGGTTATTTGTGGCTTGGGCTTTTCGAAACATATAGTGTTCTCTTAACATTATCTGAGGTTTGTCTTTTAAGAATAAAGCCTGTCTGATCTTTATGTATAATATAGAGGCAGCTTTTCCATTCTCTTAGCTAGTGTTGATACTAGTATTTATAATCTTGGTTCAAAACCGAGATAGGTCTGTAGGAATCACACTGTGCAGGGTCTTATTTGGTTTTATTATTGCTGAAATATTTGCATATTGCCAGCTGGGAGGAGTACAGTCTCTCCTTTTTGGAGATCTTGAAACAGATTTGTCATTTCTGAAATCAGCTCTTTTGACATTTTTTGTAAAATTCTGTCAGTATGCTATCAGGACCAGGGCTTTTACCTGATTTAGAATTTGTAATTGCTGTTATAATCTCCTGGGCCTGAATAGGTCGGGAGAGGTCTTCCTGTTGTTCTCTTGTTAATGTGGGTAGTTTTAGCTTATTAAAAAAGTTTTATATTTATTACCTTCTGGTTCCGGGTCTTGAGAATATAGCTTATTATAATAGGTCTTGAATCCTCTAGAATTTCTGTAGTTGTCTTCAGGGTCTGGAGTGTTTCTGGATGGGTTAATTAGTAATAGTGGCCTGTTTTCTTTGCTGCCACAGTCGGTCTCTAGTAATTTGTAGCTTTTCTCCCCTTCATAATATCTCCGTTTGATATATATAAGTGCTAATTCTGGTTTTGAGGTTAGAATATCTTGTAATTGTGCTTTAACTTTCTTAATCTGGGGTAAAATTGTACTGTCTCCTTGAGAATGTGTTTTTGTAAGAAATCTAACTCTTGTTCTAGCTCCCTCTGTCTTCTTTCCCTCTTTTCTTTTCTTTTACAGCGTATGCTATCACTTCCATTTTGGATTGCTTTTACTGTATCCCATTTAATTCCTGAAATTTGGGGTAATCTGTGTTTGGTAAGTCTAAAATTCTCTGTCTCTAAGTAAAGTTATATTAAATTTCCACGATTTAGGTAATGTTTGGTCTTTGTGTATAATTCAACCAACAATGGGGCATGGTCGGGAAAGTAGTATAAGTTCTATTATCATATTTTGATTAATTCACCATACTCCATTGTAAGCAGAAAATAGTCTAGATGTCAGTAAGTCAAATGGGCCCTGAGGAAAAAGATATACTGCCTCTTGGATGGGTTCAGATATTTCCATCCATACATCTAGAAGTCCTGATTCTTTAATGAGCCATCTTCATGTCTCTGGCCTGGTAAAGATTTAGTTGGATAGGGATTAGAGCTGTCTTTGCTTCCTTCATAAGTAAGTTAAAGTCCCCACCATTAGTAAGACCCTTTTTTGTATTCCGTGATTTTGTCAAAGAGACACTGATGTGATGGGGGATTTGAGCCAGGTGGGATATATGCTAACTACTGTATACTGTTCCCCTCCTCAAGTGCCCTGGACAATTACTAATCTGCCGTCCTTATCTGTATAGTGGTTCTGAACCTCAAAATTTGAAGATTTAGGAACCATTATTACAACACCCTTTTCCTGCCCTGAGCACAAGTGCTTGATATCACTGTTTTCATCCCAAACTTAATTAACTATCCCATGCACTCTTGCACCCACCGTTTCTGCTGGAAGGCTGTTTCGTTGCTTCACCACCCTTTCAGTGAGTATTTCCTAACATTACCCTGAGTCTTACACCCTTCAGCCTCATATCATGCCTTGTTTTAGTGCAGAGTTTTCTCTGAAATATGCTTTCCATGTGTACCCTGTTTAGTCCCTAAGGTGCTTGAGAAGTCTCTATCATGTCTTCTCTTTCCCTTCTTTCCTCCAGTGAATAGATATTAAGGTCCTTAAGTCTTTCCTCGTGGGCTTCTGGTGCAGTCCATGTACCATCTTCATTGCCCTTCTCTGGACTGCCTCCATTTTGTCAATGTCCTTCTGGAGATGTGGTCTCCAGAACTGGACCTGACACTCCAGCTGAGGCCTCAGCAGTGATCTATACAGTGGCATCACCACCTCTTTCCTCCTGCTTGTTATGCCCCTCCTATGCACCCCAACATTCTCTTTGCTCTCCTCACCGCCTTTCCACACTGTTTGGTCATCTTCAGGTCATCAGATATTATAACTCCATCTCTCTCTCTCTCCTGCCTTGTTGTGTCCAGAATTTCCCACCCATCCAGTACTTCACCCTTGGATTCCTGTGACCCAGGTGCATGATCTTGCACTTTTAGCTTTAAAACTCAACTGTCAGACACCCAACCACTCCTTTAATAGGCTTAGGTCCTTTCTCATTTCTCCCCTCCAGTGTGTCCACTGTGTTGCAGATCTTGGTGTCATCTGCGAGAGCACACTCTTTCCTCAGATGCTCTGCAGTGTCACTAATTAAGACATTGAATAGGACTGGCCCCAACACCGACCCTGTGGCACCTTGCTGGTCACCTCCCTCTCCTCAAATTTCATGCCATTTACCACCCCTCTGAGTCTTGTTCCTTAGCCAGTTCCCAACCCTCTTTACCACCGTGGGACCCACTCCCAGGCTCCCCAATTTATTTAGCAATCTCCTGTGTGGGACAGTGTCAAGTCCTTACTGAAATCCAGGTAGGCTACATCCACTGCCCCTCCCTGATCTACCACTCTGGTTACCCAGTCAAAGAAATCTATAAGATTCGTCTGACATTAATACTGCCACCGAGACCACTCAATCTCATGCATTCTTATGGATATGAGAACTCAAGCAGAGGTCAGCACTTCTAATACCCTAAGGATGTCAGTGAGACCTTTGTACAACCATAAAATTGGTCTTGGTGGTGTATTAATACTATTACAGTTTTAAAAACCTTGACCTGAACATGCTTGTTTCTGGAGCAGCAGAGCATGAGACACTCTTCACAGTATGGAAGTGTCTTGCGTGCAGAGGAAAGGAGCTCTCCAGTTGGTCCGGAGCTGTTTTGATCTATAATTTGACTTGTTTTATGTATTGTTATCTTGCATCTGAGCTGCTCCCTGAAAATAGGCCTTTAATGTAGTGTGTTACCCACTTAACAAAAACTTAAAAAACAAAACAAAAAAACTTGCTGTGCTGAGGCCCTGGTTTCTGCATCTGCCGAGTCCCTCTTTCAGAGCAACTTCACCTCCTAAGCGTGACCCGGGGTGGATTCTGGACACTAGGTTACTCAGGAAGGTGACAAACCTGCAAGGCCTCCATTGGTACTGTTTACTATTGGGTTTGGGGTATTTTTCATACATGCCGTGCACTGAAATCTCTTTGGCCTATCTCCTGTCACGATAACTGTATCCCGGCATTCCTTCAGGATAGTCTACGCAAGGTAGAATGCTAGTTCACTGAAGTTTTAGGTGGCAGCCCCTTTCCAGCATCGGGGCTCGTGGATCCATCTACCCTGGCTACATTACCTGATGGGACTCAGTTCCCTTGGGCATGTTCCCACTTATGGCCGACTATTAGGTTGGTGGCTCCCCTCCCTGCAACTTAATTTGGAACATTCGTGAACCCGCGTATGTTATAGTTTGAAAGCCCACGAAAAGCCCTTTTAAATGAGGAATTGGGCTACCTGTAGCTGGGAGCAGTTCAAAGATGTCCATGATTAAGTCTATGCATCATGCCTCTGACCCTTTTGTCAATAAAATGAGGGACACAGGCAGTCAAAATGGACAGAGTGGGACTGTCCTAATGAGAGACACATGTTAAGGCGTAGAGATAAAAGCCAGAATACTATGAAAACCATACTTTTACTTCTACAAAGTTCGTTTTGATTTAACATGTTATAGCATTAGGAATTTCTGCTTTAAAGTCTGAATTTCCATGACCTTCTGTTTAGGCAGCACCTTTCCTATGAGGGGCAAATGAGGGACAGAACAGTTTTCAGAGTAAAATCAGGTACAGTTGAGAGGTATGTGCCCCAAATTGATACTACATTACTACCGTTTTGAAGCATATGGACGTCACTGATGATCAAACTGTGGCTATCCACACTGTGGTCAACATAGCTTAATCATCAGTGGCATCACAAGGTTCTAAATTGGTGGCAGTGTAGTACCAGTCTTTGGGCAGACTTAGTGATCCATATCTCTGGAGTGCTGTCAGCTACAGAGTAGCCCAGTGCCTCATTCGAAAGAGCTTTTCTTGGACTTTCAGACTGTCATGGACTCCGTTACTAAATATTCCCTTTAACACCATCCTGAATGCACTTATGCATCCTCACCTCAAGGCTCCAGGAGGCCTCCAGTTCTACTTATCCCTCAACGTAGTGCTCTTGATCACTGTTTGCCCTGTATGGTGTATCATCAAACTCACACCTTGTCCACCAAGAAACCTTTCCTGGTCTTTCATCAGGAGAAGGTGGTACTCTGTACTGTACCTTCATTTCGCTCAAGGTGGTCTCTCCCTTTCATGCCAGGATATATTCTTTGCCCTCTTTCCTCTGCCCTAATACCAAGGAGCATCTGCTTCATTCCCCAGTGCCAGAAGAACTCTTTCAACTTACCTTCAGAAGAATAAGACTTTCTGTGCCTCTGGCAGATAGTTTGTTCTTTTTGTGTGATTTAGAAATGAGGCAGTGGCCTCTAAGCAAACACCAACATGCTGGATCAGGGCCTGTACTAGAGGTCTAGGTTGCCTCTTCCCTTCCAGTCCCAAGGGAATTGGATGCATTTCAGGAAACTGGAAAGGTGTCCAAAGACATGGCAATTGAGATTTAACCCCTGGAAGTGCAAGGTGATGCACTTAGGAAAAGGAACTCACATACAGAGTTTTAGATTGGTGGTGTGGGGGTAGGCTGACCACTACATCAGAAGAGAAGGATCAAGGTGTCATTCATAACTGGCTCCTTCAAGCAATCGCCCAGTGTAATATGGCCTATAGTAAGACACCAAGGACTCTGGGCTGTATCGGGGAGGTTTTGGTAGCAGGGCAAGGGAGATGATACTGCCCTATATACATTACTGGTGAGGCCTCACCGTAATACTGTGCACATTCAGGAGCCCTCACCAAAAATGACATAGACTTGAGTCGGTACAGAGGAGGGTCACCAAAATGGCCCCAGAGTCAGTAGGGCAGATCCTATGAGGAACAGTTGGAGACCCTGAGCATATTCACTGAAAGCCAGATAAGAGGGGAGGGCATGACAGAGATCTGTATGTTTCTAAGGGTATAGAGTGAATAGTGAGGACTGGAGTGTTAGAAATAGGGATGCATTCATAATGGATTAGAGGTTGTGCGGGGGTTCAAAATGGATGTGAGGAAGTTGTGCTTCACTGAGAGGTGTTGGAACAGATTGGTGGCAGAAGTGGGGGTGCAGTTGGGACAGAGCAAGGGGACTCATAGTCCCATGGAGGGCAGTAGGGATGTACATGAGGGAGCAGAGGTGGAGACACAACCCCAAACGACACTAGGTTGGGAGGGGATAGTTATAATAGAGGCAGACTGAATGGACTATCAGTTTCTTTCTGCCATCAGAGTCTGTGTTTCTATTCCACAAGGGTTGACTGTCTCCCAGACTGAAAGGGCTGATACCCTTATGGTTCATGTGTGTAAGGCAGCTATCTGGCATGTTCCACACATGTTTATGAAGCATTATAGACTGAAGTGTTCAGTTTAGCTGATGCAGCATTCGGCAGAAGGAGCCGCCAGCTGTTGCGTAGCATTGAGTTCCGCCCCTGTCTTGCATACTGCTTGTCACATCCTGAAGGTCTGAACAGTGCAAGAGACGCAGCATCATGGGGAATTTTAGTCTCACCGTTAATTTGGTTCTGCTTGTCTCTGGGATATATCTGGACTGTCCTCCCAACTTTCTTTTCTTCTATTTTGCACCATTTGCAGCTAATGAGGAGGGGTCCTTGGGCGTTTGTCAGCTACGATGCTTAGTTTATTGGATCTTGTGCTAACCTGACTTTAATTGCCAAGTGGGTGAGGCCAGCCACTAGTGTTTTTTTTTTGATTGCATAGGTCGTGATCAAGCCCCTGTTTAGTACCTCATGCTACCTTGATTACTCAGAGTTCCTTTATCAGCGTACTACAGTTTGAGCATCTGCTCTGGGTTCAGCTAGCAGGATGGGTAACGCTTCCCATTTTAAAGCGCCAAGTGTTCTGTCTCTGTTTGCAAGGAGGAGGAGTTAATCTGAAGGTCTGGAAGAATTCCTAAACGAGCAGAGGCAATTTAATGGTAAGGAAAAAAATTCTCATTTTCTGTCTTTTTCTTTTCTTGTGTTTTAGAGAAAAGCATACAGAATAGCTCTGAAGGAGTAGCGGAGCTGGCTGAGTTATCTATATCGGAGCACTCCAAGAGGCGTCAGGAGCAAAGGTATGAAGGGAGGAAATGAACTGGGAAAGTAAATTTAACAGATGCTAGAAAAGCTATTATGAAGAAGCAGACCCCACTACTGAAACCCCCTTAGTTTGCCCAATGCACTGCTGTTGAGCAGCTCAAAAACTGTTCACATCTGTAGATACCCGCTACATCTTTCAGTGTAGTTAGGTCAAGGGTGCTAATTACCATATTAGGTCTAGTCATGTTAAACCAGCAGTAAATATTTGTGTTTAAACTGAACATCTAAAATCCTATAGTATTTGGCTAATTCTCATCTTAACTTTATAATCAAACTACAGATTGCCTACCCAGACCTTGAATTTTGACCTGCAGCCAGTAGAGTTGCAATAGTAGTTTGATTACTTGAACAATGTATTTGTAATTATTTCAGGAATGACAGCAAAACGCTGTCTAGTGGCAGCCTACACACTTATTTGTGCTGCTTTTGTACATACATCGCTCCTTTTAACTCCATCTTAAAGAACCTCTGACTTTACTAATGAGGCAGTATAGCATAGTGGTCAAGGGCACTGAGCTGTAGACCTGAGACCTGGGTTTGAATCTCATCAGCCCCCACTCCCATACTGCATGACCATGAGCAAGTCATTAGCTTCCTTGTGCTCCCAGGTGCGCACCTGGAAACAAGCTTCACTAGTGTGCCTTTCCTGTTAAATAGTTGCCCCCACAGGAGAAACTTATAAAAAGATCATTTTTCTGTATACATTATTTGTTTATAATGGGTGGAGAAGTGGGAAGAAATTAAAGGAGAGAGAAGTGGAGAGAAATTTAAAGGGCTTAATCCAAGCAACTAAATCTTTGCGTGAAAAGTGTCGCCAGAAGCAACAGACACAGGAGGCTGATCTGGTTCTGTAAGGAAGCAAGGGAGGCAGTGAGGCAAAAATAAGGACCTTCTCTAACTAAAAGAAGCTCCAAGGGGACGAGGAATGGAGTGAGCACCAAAGTAAGATGAAGGAGGCAAAGGTGGTCAGGAGGGCAAAGGCAGACACAGAGATGCAAATTGTGGAGGGGCCAAGGGATGGAAGAAAGGGTTCTCCGTATATCGGGAGACAAAAGGAAGATGTTTGAGGGAATTGTTAGGCTGGCATAGGGGAAGAGTACTAGAGGATGGTGCGTAGATGGCAACTCTTTGCACAACAGTTTCTGCTCAGTATTCACAGTGAAAGACAGTGTGCCGCTAGCAGGCAGTGCAATGAAGGCAGCAGTAAGGGATTCTGGAAATGGGAAGGGCAGGGTTTCCGTGAGAAAGAATAAGAAAATGACTTGCTGCCCTGAAAGTAGATAAGATCCGTGATTCAAATGGAATGCACCCAAAGTGGTCAGGAACTGGCTGAGCTCTTGGCAGGGCTGTGAGTAGCTCACTGCAGTCCAGGGTGGTTCCAAGGGATTAGAGGATAGCAGACATGGTCCCACTCCAGACTGGAAGGGACAGGGGGATCCAGGTAATTACAGACCCATCAGTATTGCCTCCATTGTAGTTAAACTGATGGAGGCACTAGTCAGGAAGATCTGGTGACCCAACTGAAAAGCAGTGGGCTCTAGGATAGTAAACAGCATGGTTTTGTGGCAGGAAGGTCTTGTCAGACCAGCCTAATAGTATTATTTGACTTGGTTACAAGGGGTAAATAAGGGACAGGCAGCTGATCTGCTCTATTTCTTCAGCGAAGCATGCAATTGTGCCTCACAGGAGGCTGCTGAAGAAGTTAGTGGACTTGGGAGTAGGGAAGAAGCTGGCAAACTGGGTGGGAAATTGTTGGTAGGGAGACAACAGAGAGTCATGGTTAATGGTGTCAAATTGAGGGCTAGAAGGGTCACAAGTGGGGTGCTGTAGGGTCCGTCCTGGACCTGTCATTTTCAATATGTTTATCATGAACATATATAGGCAAGATGCGTCACTCTGCAGACTGACACAAAACTTTGTGGTGGGAGGACAGCATAGAGGGATGAGAGAGTTGCAAAAAGACCTGGAGTGGTTAGATAGATGGTCTAATATTTGGAAGTTGAGATTTAATGCCAAAAGTGCAAAGTGATGCACATGGGGTAGAGGAACCCTAGGACGGAATAACAAAGGGGGTAGGTTGGTTAAGATTATCCCACAAACCTCTTATACCGTAACTGGCCTAAACTCTCCCCAGACCAGAGGGAGTGCACTTGTTCAAAACTGCTCAACCCTGCCAGCTACGACAACCTGGTTAGCGCAATTCTGGCTGTAATAGAGGACACTCTGTTTGAGAAGAACCAAGAAAACTCTTGGCACTTTGCAGATGAATTGGTTCTCGTCGGTTGTAGAAGGCAGAATGGGTTAGCCTGTCTATAGTACAGAAGGGCTGAGCCAATTGGTTCCTCCCAGCAGTAATCTCCCTGGATAGAAATGTTACAGAAGATAGCTGTTTGGCACGCTAATAATGATTTCTCAAACCAATTTGTCCTCATTGGTCCTGGATCTCTCAAACAATGCTGCAGCCTCCAACCCTTGGACTTCATCTCCTGAGCTCCCCATCGAACCAAGGGGATCTCCAGCACAAGGCCTGGGGTGTATATGTACCAGTGTAACCAAATTAAAGGCTAAGGTAATGAAACATAGACTTTGACGGCAGATAAGGAACGCTTGGCCCACCCAGTCTGCCCATTTCCTATCTATTGGATATGCTGTAGATTCTAGTTAACCAACAGCCTACTTCCTCCCACCCTCCACTATAATTGTCTTATGTCTGTCCCATGCATGTTTGAATTCCCCACTGTTTTAGACCCACAGCCTCCTAGGAAGGCGGTTCCATGCATCCACCACTCTCTCTGTGAAAAAAACATTTCCTCACATTGCCCTGACCATCCCCCTCTATCTTTAAATTGTGCCCTTGTTCTTGCACATCTCTTTTCTGAAAGATGCTACCCTCCTGGACTTTGTTGATTCCCTTGAGGTACTTGAAGTTTCAATCATGTCCCCCCGTCCCTCCTTTTTGTCAAGGATATACATTTTAAGCTCTCTCAGTCTCTGTCTCTCTTCATATGGTTTCTGATGCAGACCCTGCACCATTTTAGTTGCCCTCCTCTGGACTGCCTCCATCCTGTCTATGTCCTTGTGGAGATGGGATCTCCAAAACTGCCAGAGTACTCCAGATGGGGTCTCACTAAATGTCTGTACAGAGGATAACCACTTCCTTTCTACTTGTGATGCCTCTCCTTATGCATCTCAGTATCCCCCGGCTTCCTTACTGACTTCTCACATTGCTTGCCCACCTTTAGGTCATCTGATATGGCTACCCCCAGATCCCTTTCCATTATTGTTGTTGTTATTAGTACCTGCTATTGTGTACTCTTCTCCTGGGTTTTTGTTTCCCAGGTGCATTACTTTGCACTTCTTTGCATTGAATCTAAGTTGCCATATGTCTGACCATTCCTCCAACCTTGCCAAATCCCTTCTCATCCTTTCCACCCACCCTTGTGTATCAACTCTGTTACAGATCTTTGTGTCATCTGTAAGAGGCATACCTTTCTTCCAGACCCTCTACAATGTCACCTATAAAGACATTAAAGAGGACTGGACCCAGTACTGAACCCTGAGGTACTCCACTAGTAACCCCCTTTCTTTGGAGTGAGTTCCATTCACTTACCTTCTGTGTCCTGTTGTGCAGCCAGTTTGCTACCCAGGCTACCACCCTGGGACCCACGAGGCTGGCTAACTTGATTATTAATCTTTTGTGCAGGACTGTGTCAAATGCCTTGCTAAAGTCTAGGTAGGCCATATCCACAGCCCCTCCCTGGTCTATTACTTTGGTCACCCAAAGAAATCAATTAGATTAGTCTGACATGACCTTCCTGCTGTGAATCCATGCTGCCTTGGGTCCTGTGCCCCGCTGGCCTCTAGGCACTCAACAGTTCTTTCTTTCAGAAGGATTCCTTCATTTTCCCTACCACTGAGGTCATGCTAACAGGTCTGTAGTTTCCTGCTTCTGCCCTGCTCCCACTTTTGTGAAGAGGAATCACATGTGCCCTCCTCCAGTCCTCAAGTACCACTCCATCCTGCCATGATTTGTTAAAAGGGTGGTCAGTGGTGTCACTAGGTCCCCTTAGTTCTTTTAGGATTCTGGGTAAATCCTGTCAGGCCCCATTGCTTTGTCCACTTTGAGTTTTAGGAGTTTTTTAGAACTCTTTCTTCTGTAAATGGACTGGTGTCAACCCTCCTACCCAGAGTGCTTCTGTTGTTTGGTTTAGGTAACTCCTCTTCTTCTTTTGTGAATACTGAGCAAAATATTCATTCAGTATCTCTGCTTTTTCACTGTCTCCCCTGCCCACCTCCCTTTCCTTTATTAATCTTCATTATCCCCTTAACCTTTCTATGCTGCTAATGTACCTATAAAGATTTTAACCCCTTAACTGAGTTGGCTGTCTTTTCCTCGGTTTGGGCCTTTGCTGTTCTGACTGCCTTCCCACTTCTTTCTGCTTTAACTGGTACAGTTTCCTGTTGTGCTCCTTCTGTGATTCCTTGTACTTTTGAATGCTGCTTTTTCTCCCTAACTTTCCCTGCCACTTCCTTTGAGAACCATAGTGGTTTTTACTCCCTTGTTTTCTTTATTTGTTTCACACAAAGGCTTGTTGCCTCCATGATGGCAGTTTTGATTTTCTCCATTGTTTTCCACCCTCCTTTCTGCCCATTTGCTAGTGCATTGTGAACCACACTGTGCAGTGGTCACTTGTTCACAGATGGCTACTGACTTCTAAATCTGTGATCTCTCTCCATTTGAGAGTACCAGGTCTAATATTGCTCCCTTCTGAGTGGGTTCCAACACTAGCTGTCTAAGGCATGCCTCCTGTAGGGCATCGAGAATGACCCTGCTCTTGGATGTGGCTGCAGTACATTTTGTCCAGTTAACATCTGACATATTCAGGTCTCACATCAACAGTATCTCCCTTTTTCAGCCATTTGATATTGTCTTCTATTTTCTTGGTCATTTCCTCCCGTGAGATGGGGTCTGTATACAACCCCTGTGGGTTGTGATGCCACTCCATCTCCAAGGTGACCCACAGTGTCTCTTGTCCTCATCCTTTACCTTTCAGTTCTGTAGCTTTGATCCCTTCCCTTATGTAGAGAGTTATCCCACCTCCTCTTTTACCCTCCTGTCCCTTCTGTAGATTGTGTACCCTGGTATGTTGACATCCCATCATGGTTCTCCGTGTACCATGTTTCTGTGACTGCCACGATATCCAAGTGTTCCTCTTCCATCAGGGCTACTAGCTCAGCCAACACCATCTCCTCAATCCTGTCTCACATGCTGCTGTCACACCGAGAGGTCCATTACTGCCTGGAGTCCTTCTGAGAGTAAAGGCCCTTTAAGGGCAGTAATGGACCATCTCCTAAGTGGACTACAGTGGGGGCAGATGAGAACCACTGTGCAGTTATCTGACCAACTGACCAGATCAATCTCAATGTTGTTAATCTCAGCCCCATGGAAGACCAAGTCAAAGGCATGTCAATGTTGAAGGGTCACATAAATACTTACTTTTGCTAGGCCCAGTGAGTCCATCAGGTGGAGGAAATCCTGACCAAACTGTGAGTTCGTTGTTGATCTAGGTACTTAAGTCACCGAGAACCAGCCATCTGGGTGACTTCTATACCCTGTCAGTGATTAAGTTTGCGATTTCCTGCAGGAAATCCCTGTCCTGCCCAGAGGTTGGGACACAAGAAGGATCCTGCAACCTATACCTGGACCCCACACACCGCCACGCATTTAAACAACAAGGTTTTCCCCACTGGGTGCACAGTGAAGTTCAACTTGGATCTAAAGTAGATGCCCACCCCACTCCCTGCAGTCTTTTCGTGGGCAATGAACTGCAGAGAATCCAACTGGGACCACTGCCTCCAGGACTGGGCCAGGATTGTTGCTCAGCCAGGTCTCCATGATGCAAGCCAGATCAGTTGAGGAGCAAGACATTATATCTGGCGTGATTGGTGTACATTTTGAGATCCATCAGTCTCTCCTCCTAGGGCTTCTCATGCAACCCCAGCACCATTTTGGTTGCCCTCAGTGGAGTAACTAGCCTTTAGAAAAGTGTATGCACATGGTTTGAACATTTGAAACAGGCCAGGAGTCTTGGGGCCTCCTAGGCCCATAGTTCAGCCACCTCTTGTAGTGTGAGGTCCCCAGTTCTCCCGGGGCCAAGAAAGTTGCACCCTAGTCCCCTCTCTTGAATCCCCAGCCCTCCCCAGCACAGCAAGTTGTATCCTACCCTCCTCTCTAGGCGTTTCCATCCCTCCCTCCAGCATGGCATGTTGCCCCTTAGCCCAACTCCCCAGATTTCCTCCCCAGCCCACCATGTGTTGCCCTTTCCTCCTGCCCACCCAGCAAGTTGTAGCCAACTTCAAGCCCAGCCAGCAGGTTGCACCGTAGCCCCTTCAAACAGACCCAACACAAAATGCAACAAACTAAACAGGTACTGAACACCTCCCCACCAAAACGTAAACACAGCCTCTTTCTGTCTCTTTCCAAGTACTCCTCTTGTGTGCCTGCACCAAGTACTTGGAAAGAGATAAGAATGTGGAATTGTTCTGACTCCGACAGCATGGCCAATGCCCGATAGCAACAAGCAGTCCTCCATGATCCGTGCACCACGTGCCAATGCTGACCCCACTGAACCAACTGCTGCTGCTTCACTGACTGAAGTGCGGCCGGCCCCATGTGCTGACAGAGTGAGCCATGAGGAAGGTCAGGTGGCACATGACAACACAACAGTATACAGTATGGTCCACTGGCCAGCTGGCCTGAGCCACTGCCACCACCGACTCAGTCTAGTCACTGGACAGTCTTCACAGCCACACAGTTGATTGAGCACCATAGTCTCAAGAAAATGGCGCTTTTGGCGCCTGACTGCACGCAGGGACTCCCATCACAAGCATGGCGCTTTTACTCTCTACTTGACCTGACCCCAGTCAGTGCTGTAGGGGAATAGTGGAAAACCTAAACAAAAAAAAAAAGGGAGAGTGTAATTTTTTTAAAATGCCAGCTCCCAGCTGGCTGCTTCAGGCTGAGCTAACAGGCTTTTGTACACCTGAGCTACCGGAAGTATGCCTAGTTATGCCACTGGTTGCCCTCCTCTGGACTGCCTCCGTCCTGCCTATGTCCTTTCTGAGGTATGGCCTCCAAACTGGACACAGTACTCTGGGGTCTCACCAGCCAAGTAATGCAGTGGCAATACCCTTTTCCTCCTCCTCCCTCCTGGATATACCCCTCACTATGCTCCCCAGCATTCCACTAGGCATACCAACTACTTTGTCACACTGCTACCTTGGGGTTGCCAGATAACACCAAGGTCCCATTCATGTTTTAGTGACTGTCAGTCCCCCCATCCCATACTCAGTGCCTGGGTTCCTATGCTCTAGGTGTATGATTTTGCACTTGTGGCATTGAACCTCAGTTGCGAGCTTTAGGCGACTCCTCAAGTTTTCCCAGAGCACAGCTTGTTTTCTTCACCCCCACCCAGTGTCCACTGTATTGCAGATTTTGGTATCAACAGCAAAAGGCATACCTTCCAATTTCTCCGCCATGTCACCTATGAAGACATTGAAGAGGACTGGTCCCAGTACTGAGCCCTGTGGCACCCCGCTGGTCACTCCTCCATCATTTCATTGAGTCGTTTACCACCACCCTCTTTATTTTATTATAATTTTTTATTTTAAAATTTGTTAATCAGGTAAAAAAAAGTACTGGGCCACATGACCCTTTTACAGACTTGCCCCAGGTAAGTACAAATAAGACAGTATTACAAACATACACATAGTTATATATCAAAACCGTAAATACAAATACATTATACAGATGTAGACACAAGTACAGAATGTAAACAAAAATCAAGTGCTTGAGTTAATCCTTATCCAGTATGCCAGCACAGAATAACCTAGGACAGATGTACAGTTAAGTACAGTTATATTGAGTCTGGTGTGCAAATCCTTTTTAAAGATGATTTAAACATATTTATACTTTGTAGATTATGTAAATCTTCAGAAAATCCATTCCATGTTTTAATTGCAATCTGTTTACATGACTTCTGTTTTTTTTTTGTTTTTGCAGTTTTACAATGTGGTATTACCAAGGAAATTGAATTTTGAGACCTAAGTAATCTGGGGCTGATTTTTTTGTTGAAAAATTTTGACAATGGATTATATCTAGAACAGTGAAGTGTTTTATAGAATAGTGGATGGGTGACCATCCACAACAAAACTTCGTTCCCTCGGGGAGTTGATGGCATCATAAGCGACCTCGAGAGCAAGCTCTAGAGCTCTCACTCATGTCATCAACTCCGAGAGGGAAACACAGCCTTAGTTGTGGATGGGCGACCATCCACTGTTTTATTTAGTGTGTGGTTCCATAAACATAAAAAAAAAAAAGTTTCATTTGACAAGATATCATACCTTGTGTTTTTGTAGTCGCTTGGTCCTGGCCGCTTAGTGTGGTCTCGCTCTGCTCCTTCACGGACTAGTGTCAGCCGTTATCATACACTCCTCTCGACACTAAACACAATTGCTGCAGCAGTTATGAAAAAAATGACAAAATATCTGTTGCTTCTCCTGCTTCCAGTGTCTGCTGCCTCTCCTCGCTCCCAATCGCTGCGGCTTCTTCCCACCTACTCTCTCTCTCTCCACGGGGCTTCTCACCACTCCTGCTTGCTCTCTCTTTCGGCGACTTCTCTCCTCTCCCGCCGCTCTCTCTTTATGGCACAGTTATTTTAAAACGGTATAAAACACATTTTGGACCTGAAGTTGTGGGAGGCTCTTCCTATCAAGAATAGGAAGCTTGCATTGACACCAACAGTAGGAGAATCGGGCTGCCATGTTAGAATATTTTTTCTCCTTAGGACCTCGTGGAGAGAGCCAATCTGGTGGCAGGAAAAGGTTCAAAGGTTGTTGTACTATCGATGTGACGTCAGAACAATAGTACAACTTTTTCACCTTTGAACTGTCCTACTACAACATTTTGAAAGGATCTGAATTCTACCCACAATAAGCCTTAACCATATACTATAAAGACAAAACAGGATAGTTGTAAAGTATCCCTATATTCTGTTGGTAACCACGCTTCGACGTATTATATAGGTAACAGTGATGCTGCCTAAAACTTGTCCTTAGGGCAAATGTACATATAGTGTAATATAAGCAGCATCTCTGCTGCCTGATTTTATTCGGTCCCCAAATCGACTCCCATAAAAAGTGTTGGCATCAAACATGTCAAGGCAATTGTTCTCTTGTTTCATCAGTTAAGTAATCCCTAACTGCATACAGAACTGTATTTTATTATGTAGTTGTTTAGTTATATTATCGATATGTGTTTGGAAATTCAAATCACTATCCAGGGTCACACCAGATATTTAAAATTAGAAACAGTTTCTGCATTTGTGCCCTATTTGGCAGTTATCACAAAGGGTTCTGACAACTTTTCATTTTGCAGTTAGTACAAAAAGGCATTCCCTTGTTTGTTTTTGTTTTTTCTATTCAGCGCCAGTCGATTTTCCTCTAACCATCCTATCAGTTTGTTATATTCATTTTCCAAGTTTTGTTGGATCAATTTAACATCTTTATTGGCTGTATACAACACAGCATCGTCTAAGTACAGGACCATTGAGGACCCCAAGCAGGTTGATGGCAGCTCATTTATGTATAATGACAACAACATAGGCCCCAGTATCAGTCCTGGGGTACTCCATAGTCCACAGACCTCAAATCGGACAGTGTTCTGTTAACACGGACTTGCTGTTCTCTGTCAAGTAACTGTGGATCCACTTCACTGCAGGGTTTCAAAACAAGTACTTTCCAGTTTTTGTTCCAATAGTGGGTCTGTGTACCGTCTGTCTCATATCCATTAACCAGTTTCAAACCCAGTTCACCACCTCAGATCCCACCCCAGGCTGCTCAGTTTCTTTATCAGCCTCCTGCATGGCACAGTGTTGAAGGCCTTAGTGAAGTCTAGATAGGCCACATCTACTGCCTTTCCTGGTCACTGGGTCAAAGAAATCCACCAGATTTGTTTGCCAGATTTGTTGCCATTACCCCGCCCTCCCCCATGAAGTCATGCTGCCTGTGGTCTTGCAGCCAACCATTTGTGCTGCTGCCACCTGAAGTGCTGTACATAACTTCACTAGGCACTGATCTGGACATTATTCTCCTGCAGATATGTGGACTTTGGCCTCATTGTACTACAAGGCCTGCTGTTTTGACCCTGTACACAGGATCTCTGGCCTTCCTCCTAGTGTTTTTATACTGCTTGGAAATCATTCCAGAGGTATGACTCACTGGAGAAGATATCCTCAAAAGATAGGTTTGCTACATACCTGTAACAGTAGATCTTGAGAGAATTCTCCAGTGAGCCACAGCTCGCCCACTCTTTGGCCTCCTCATCGATCTTTCTGGATGATGTAGTTGGGTAGTTTGGGTAGTTCTTATATCTGTTTTTTATAGGGCTTCGTGATGGTATATTATTCCAGTCCACCACCTCTCTGGCAGGTCTGGCACTGGATTTGATCTACCAGTCCCTGCTGGTTTTGGTATCCTCTGAGCTTCCCTCTAGCTGGGAGCTTGGGAGGTACAGTGTGGGGCCACTCCAGGTTATGTAGGCAACCCTGACTTGCGCCAGTATGAGCAGTCTCAATGAGGCAAAGTTTCTGAGTAGTCCTTATGCAGATGCTTTGTTCCAAAGGCGGTGCTCTGAGGAGGAGCATCTCTTGAAGATCTGCTGTTACTGGATTGATTCCAGGTGGTCCACGTCCTTTTTTCGGTGAGGGTTCCAGAACTGCACACAGTACCCAGAGTGCATCTATACAGGTGAAGATTGTTTAAGCAATAAACATATCAGGGTGTGTTGTGGTTGGATAATGGCACATCTTGGGTGTGTTGTGAGGCCAGAGGCACTGCGTGTGCCTTCAGCCACCAAGAAGCGCCATTATCCTACCACAAAGCACACCTCGAATGTCTTATTACATTTTAAAATGTCCAAGATATTTCTGAGAGGTGGATAAAAATGCACAAAAATAGAATAATGTTGATTTTTTTTTTTTTACATCCACTCCAGCAAAATAGTCCCCAAGACATCCCAGTATTGGTATGGCATCTCAGGGTCAGATATTATGTAAAGCAAAATACATTTTGAAATTATTCTGATAACCTCTGTTCTTCCAGCCCACCCCATTTACCTGTCTCCTCACCTGTTCCTCCGCCTTCTATATATTATTTCCTCTCTTTTCCCCTTTTTTTCTTTTCTGTCTTTCCAACATTCAACAGTTGGAATGTTTACTATGGATGAAATATAAAATTCAGATCTCCACTCAGTTCTACTGGTGAATGTTCACCCTCACAGTCACACAACAGAAGACCTCAGATGGAATCAGGGCTTGTGTTTTATCTGTAACAAGTAAAGCAGCAGTACCTGATAATGGTGACAATGTTGACCTGTACCCCGTTTTAGATTGCCTCTTATCTCCCGACTTTTGTGATACCCTTTTTCCCCATCTTGAGTCCACCCTACCACTCTTTTAATAATTGAACTAAGGAGCGCTCCTTTTAATATGGCTTGGACCTGGTATTTAGCAGTAATCACTGCTGTTTTAGAACCCCATTCATCATGTTTCTTGTGACTATAAGGAAGTAGCATGCAGCAGACACTGCTCCCTTACGTTATGGGACAACAGGTGTGCAAAATCAGCTGAGAATATTGATGGAAACCTGTTCCAAGCCGTATTCAAGGGCGCCCTTCTGTTACTTCAGATGTGAAAAATGTGGTAATGCAGACTCAGATTTGGGCAAGAAGGTATCATACAAGTCAGGAGATAAGGGTAAATCTAAAATTGGCTAAAAAATTATAGGTCAACATTTCACTGCTATCGGCACTGCGGCTTTAAACAGCAGCAATTTCCCTGGTAAGCAGGTGAGACTAGTATAGGGATTTCTCATGGTCAGCAAAGAAACACCACAAATTCAAACTGTAGTACTTAACTTTTTATTGTCTGCTTGTATGAAGAGCATTATGTTAGCAAATAATTATTATTTTTTTTAGATTAATACAGTTCTGTTTTATGCCTAGTTGAAGGTTTTAGCATATAACTCTTAGTAGTAGAGTGAAATGACCCTGTTCAAATGTGCTTGCTTACTGGATGTTATTTATACAGGCAAGTGTTTCTCTGTAAGAAAATCACTGCCTTGTGACCTAGTCATCACGTCATATACAACATATACATTCTAGTCCTAACAATTGTACAGTTTCTAGTGAGTAAAAGCGGCAGCCATATTTGTGATGGCAATCAGTGTTGTGTGGTTAGTATTGATTTTATCGCTACAAGGCTGCTGGATCGTTATTGGATCTGATGTTGTTTTCAGATGACATCATGGGTAAAGATGGCCCTCAGCCAGTCAGATTTCCGCGATGTTTGAAACTCATTTCATAATCCGGAGCTGAACTCAAAAGGCCCTGCTTGTGACATTATAATCATTCCCTTAGCAACAGACTGGGTTGTTGCAAGTAGGGCAGTATGACTTCATCTCAAACTCCGCCACAGTTGGGAGTGAACCGCATGGAAGCACAAATCCATTTTAATATAAATGTTCTTAACAATAAAGAACAGAATGGCTCAAAATCAAAATTTTCAGAATTCTGTGTAATGGAGCTTGGGGTTCGGAGGTGACCAGTGAGATCCCTCGGGGAGGGATTTAGGTGGGATGTGGTAAGTGCTTATTAACTGAGAGACTGGTGGACAGGTGGAACTGCTTTGCCCAGCAAGGTGTCAACGTGGGAACTGTGACCGGATTCAAAAGAGGGTAGAACACATTGAAGATGTTGGTGAAGAAGAAGAATGCAGGGAGGCGGGGTGGGGCAGAGGACCGAGCTGTCGGCCCGACATAGCCTAACCCAATTCGCCAAGTTTGGAACAGTCTAGGTAGGGATCTTGGGCAGATTGGGTGGACCGCTGGTCTTTCTGTGCCAACTACTTTCTGTGTTTCTATGAATGTCACTATTTTGCTGGTGGCCAGAGCTGCTGTTTAGCAGTGTTAGTGTTGGCATAGTCACCTCATTCTTACCCACTTCACTGCACATCATTGGGGCCAGGAGGACTTTGATGTCACTGCGGCCCTTTCCCATCAACATAATGGCTGCCTCCATGGTTAGAAGGCATTTGTTCTACTGAAGACATTGGGAACATTTGTCCATTTACTATTGTTTCCACCACCTGCACACCCTCGGAGTCTAGAGACCCCAAGTCACTCAGGACATACAACTGCATTTGCCATCCCAGTCTGCCTCCCAGGGTAGAGCTGTACCTGTGGCAGACTATTCCTACAGCTGCCCTTGGCAAAGGCACTGCTAAGGCCCACTCCTCTAGGGCTGGAAGAAAAGAGCCTGATTTGAATGCGATGGCAGAGCAGGTCATGATCTGGCTAGCCGGCAACTCTTTTCCTGGTTTCCTCATCTCTACCACCACTATCGAGGGCAAGTGAATCTTGGCATCCTAGAGTGGGCAGTGGCATGTGGTCACCTTGTTGCCAAACACTCCTGTGGTCAAGCAACTGGGAGCTGCTACAAGAATGACACTCTTCCAGCCCACCGTCCCAGGAGGAGAGTTCCATGCCTTCTCCTTCTTCCCTCCTGTGCTCAGGGCATAAATTTGGGTTGGACAGCATGCTGAGTGGATACCCTAGAAAACAAACATTTACAAACAGCATTCATAATGGTCTCAAAGCCCATGAAAACTCTCTTAAATGAGATATTGGGCTGACCTGTAGCTGGCAGCATTCCAGAGATATCACTGACTAAGTCTGCCCTGTATTGACACTATGCTGCCACCATTTTATGGAATCATCTTGGGATGTTATGGACAGGTGCACTCCTTCATTAATTATGCGTGACATCACAAGGTTCTATAAAATGGTAGCAGCCTTAAATCAGTTTAAGCAAGACTTAGTCGTGGATATCTCTGGACAGCTTCCTGCTATAGGTGAGCCCTATTTAAAGGAGCCTTTTTTAATTGTACCATCTCTTAGTGCATAATAATCAGATAACGCACAGCATTGTCCCCCACACAGCAATACTTACCCCGATGCTCCCAATCAACAGCCTCTACGCCACACGATTCCACCGGAAACCATATGCTGTTGGCCCCAAAAAGCGTCTTTAGTCAATGACTGGAGGGGGGCATAGGAAACATTCTTCAGCACCTAAGGTGGGGTTGCTGATACCATCATCCTTGCAGGAATGATAGTTGTCCCTCTTTTACCCACCCACCTCCCTGGTCAAAGCTTATGCTGCCTTCTTTGTACTTCTGTTAGTGAGTTGCTCCAACATTGCATAGTCATCCACGCCATGCATGTTCCCACCCGTTCCACTGTAATTAGTGCTCAGACAGCAGAGCTCACATCATCCTCCATGTCTGTTAGCGACTGGTGGCCAGCATCTCTCACGGTCAGTCATGCTGTCCATGTCGCCACCTCTTCCCATCACAAGAGGGGCTCAAGCAGCAGAGCCCACATCATCGCCCACTTCTGTTAGCGAGTGGCAGCCAGCATCACACTGTCACCCATGCCGCCCATGTCGCAACCTGCTTCCACTGTAGGGGGTGCTCAGACAGCAAAGCTCACATCATCCTCCACTCCTGCTAGCGAGTGACGGCTGACATCACGTTGTCACCCTCTCCATCCATGTCAGCACCTCCTCCCACTGTAGGAGGCACGTAAACAGCAGCTCTCACATCATCCTCCCCATGGGAATGGGACACAATTCCTCTCCGTCTCACCCTAGACCCCTCTCACCCAGGGTTTAAGAGTCGGGCTTGGGGCACAGTGTGATGTCTACAATGCCTCAGCATCGCATCCCAGATCCCTCTCACCCAGGGTGTGAGAGTTGAGCTTGGAGACACAGTGTGATGTCTGTCACGTGGCAGTGCAGTGTGCCACCAGCCAACACTGTGGGGCTTAAAAGGTTTCCAGTAATTTATGTAGTTTCTTTTGACTGGGAACAGAGGGCTGAGACAACACTGCCACCTCATCCTGGGGTGGGGGCTACAGATGTAAATCAACTGAAATTGAACCAGACGCTTTTGGAGGTATTTTAGTGAATGGGGTGATTTGGCCAGGACACTGTGGAAATTCCTCTACTCTTTTCAAGAGATGCCGAGGGTCTTTAATATCCGCCTGAACAACCACCAGAAAAGGCAGGCGGGACCTTGTTTTGGCGTCTTGTCAGGTGGATGGCACACCCCAACAGTGCAGCACCCCCCACCCCCAGTTTTGCACTCAGGTGCCAGCACTTATGGTATATGTCCAGTCTTGGTACTAGACTAGAACCCATGATCTTCTGGGCCAGAGGCAGATGTTCTACCAACTAGGCCACATTGACACCCCAAGTTTTATGGGCTTCTAAACTCAGTGTGGGACACTGCTCAGCATCTGAATCACCAGTAACATTTACATTGAATGGTACATATCCCATTGTTACTGATCATCGTGGTATAAGATCCCACATTTGTGTAACCACCAGCCTTGAGCTACCAAAAGAAATAACATGCCAAATGGAGACATGAAGAAATACTAACCCCCAAACATTTTGCTGTGCAATTTTGTCTTCTGTTTGATGAGAAAGGCTTTTTGTGAGGTACAGTGGGTTAGTTAAAACAAAAAATGCACATTTGTCCCCAGCACTGTTACTCTCAACCGCAGGAGCCAAGGATAAGCAAGAGTAAACGCAAGACTGCTGTAAATGCGTAAGTTGACTTGAAGCTTTTTTTCTTTTTTTCTTTGAGAGACCTCAGATTTTTCCACTGCTCAACGTGACCTCTGCAGGAATTCTGGGAGTGGTGATGGCATTCTGAGAGACCAGAGTTCAACAGACAGGCTGACCAGTTACCATCACCCCAAGAGGTAAGGGCTTTTTTAATGTTTTGTTTTGTTTCAGTGATTTGTTTTAATTGGGTCTTTCACATGCAGTCACAGTCAGTTAAGTCACAATGCTGGCGATGTAATGGGAGGGACAGACCCAGATATGACAGCTGCCAGGCAGAGTGCTGTTCCACACATCACAGAATACTAACACTAGGTAAAAAATATTCCCAATAACCAAAGAGAAAAGGCAAAATGACCTCAAATATAAAATGTCATAGTTGACTACTTTTAAAATTTATATTATTTTTAGGCAGTACACTAGCTCCTCCTCAAGTGGGTCCTCATTCACAGTGTGGACTTTTTGAGAACATCAGCCTGGCCATAGAACTAATGAGCCAGTAAACATTTACATAAATGAGACTGTTAAGCTGGCAGACTAATTAAGGCACCAAACAGCGTGCAAACTCACAGGGACATTAGAGAGGTACTATGGAGATTCCAGCCTGTATTTGCACTAAGCTGAGCATATATAGAAAAGGTGGCAGTAACTAGTAATTATAGTGGCGTGATGTAGTGCCATTGTGAATTCTGATTAATTTGCAACACTTCAATGTTAATTTAAAGTTTTGCTCTAATAACTTAGGCATACTCTGTGAAATAGCCCCAAATTTGGCATATATGGTCATTCTGCCAGAGTCTCAAGACATGAAAAGTTTTGTGATGGTATCTTGTATGGTTTTGAGATATAAAGTGGTACAAAAGAGAAAAAAACACTTTTTCCCCATTGGTTAACATAGGATTTTTGCCATCATCTACAGGCCAGACGGAATGAAATTTTTCTCTGAAATTTTCAGGGATGATGGAGTTTGTGCCAAGGGTGTGCCTTTGGATGGTATGGTAAAAAATATTTTACTATTTGGAATTATAACGATTTTTGTGATAGTCGTAAGACAGGCAGGTAAATGAAAACAGTTTGAACTATAAATTTACTGTTCGAATTGTAAATTTACTGTTTGAACTGTAAAGGGTGGCTTGTAGTGCCATTGTAGTTACGATTGGTACAGCACTTCAGTGTTAAATTCAAAATTTTGTACCTTAATAACTTTGGCATACTTTGACATAATATCCCAAAATGTGGCATGCGGGTCATTCTGCCAGAGTCTCAAGACTTGAAAAGTTTCGTGACAGCATCTTGTATGGTTTTTGAGACATAAAGCGGGAAAACAAAACAGGAAAAACACTTTTTCCCATTGGTTAATATGGGATTTTTTACCATCATCTACAGACCAGACGGAAATAAATTTTTCTCTGAAATTTTCAGGGATGGTGGGGTCTGTGCCAAGCATGTGTCTTTGAATGGTTTGGTTAAAATATTTGACCATTTTGAATTATAATGATTTTTGTGATAGCTGCAAGACAGGCAGTTAAATGAAAACCATTTGAACTGTAAATTTACTGTTCGTTCTGAGACAAATGCTGTTTGTGATGTCAGTCATCTTTTTTTTTATTCCTGTGTTGCAAACTTCTTCTACCCAAGTACTGCCTGGTAACTAATGAACACAGCCTATAATTCGTCTCCTTCACGTACTTTGTTAGATTCTCTTATCAGTATTTTAAAATTAACACTGGAAATATCAGTTAGTATGGCGAGAATAATTTCACCAGTCACTCGCTTAGTAAAGGACCATTCGGTTGGAAAATAACCATTTGCTGTTCTTTTCAGTTTGAACTTTACTGTTGAACTGAAAAGACTGCAATCTGTTATGGTCCATGACAGTTCAAACTGTCATGGCTCACTGGTGTCTAGTGATACCCCTACCCACCGATTTCTTTCCCTGAATATAAAATAATATTCATTAGTAGTCCAGTGGTCCCTCCCTGTTCTCCAATCACCGTCCCCGCTCATGTTTTTATTATATTCCCATGTAGTCCAGTGGTCCCTTCTCTGTTCTCCTATTGCTGTCCCCAGTGTGTTCTGTTATATTCCCTGGTAGTCCAGTGGCCCTCCCCATTCTCTGATCACCATCCCTGAAGTGTTTCATTATATTCCCTGGTCGTCTAATGGTCCCTCCCGCCTCCCTGTTTTCCAGTCGCCATCCCCAGTGTGTTGCATTATATTCCCTGGTAGTCCAATGGTCCCTCCCGTTCTCCAATCATCACCCCCGATGTTTTCATTTATATTCCCTGGTAGTCCAGTGGTCCGTCCCCTGCTCTCCAGTCACCGTCCCTGATGTTTTCATTTATACTCCCTGGTAGTCCAGTGATCACTCCCCTCCCTGCTTTCCGATCGCCATCCCTGATATTTGTATTATATTCCTAGTAGTCCAGTGGTCTCGCCTCCCTGTTCTCTGATCGCTGTCCCCATATCAAATAAAATTGGTAGTCCAGTGGTCCTCCCCTGCCCCATTCTGGGATCGCTGTACCGTGCTGGCTTATGATCCTGGTGCTAGTGGCCCATCCCCGTTCAGTGTCCGCCCACAAATGAAAACCGTCCCTTGATGTTGTTTTTTCCCCAAAAAAAAAAGGTCCTCGCTGATCAGCCCTCCCACCTCCCACTCAGCACCCACCACCCCGCATCCCCCCAGCACATCCCCTCACACCCTCACTCACTTGAACAGGTCCCAGGTTCAAGATCCACTTGCCAGTCGAAGACGTGTGTTGCTGCTGGAACCAGCGACTGCAATATGAGAAACTAAGGTAAATGCATTTCAATCGGGTTTTCAACTTTTATGCATAACCCAGCCATTTTCTGACATTTTGACCCTAATTTTCAACATGGCCTTTTGGGGACCCTGCCTAATGAAGAATGTGACTGTCTTTATGCAACTCCGCCTAAAAGGTGATTTTAGGTCAGTTGTCAAATTCACCTTTCAGGCAGGATTTGACAATTATTCCTGACTTTTTCATGAGGTGGAGTCATAAGACGGCTATGTTGAAAATTTTGGGTCAGAATGTGTAAAATGGCAGATTTATGACCATTCATTGCAATTTTGCTATGCACCCTTGTTACTTTGGAAATTTTAAATATTTTGACCCCATATTTTCAATATAGACTTCTTATTACCCACTATATGTATATAACAGCTGTCATTTTTCAGATCCTGGTTAAAATGTATTTTTGCACCTGTGCCGCCAAATGGTGTTGCAGTTGCGCAGAATTAAGTTTTGCAGGGATTCAACAATTTTGAGTACCAGATAATGTGAGGTGGGGTAATAAGATGTCTGTGCTGACAGTTTGATCACTTTTGTCCTATAAATGGAACGAGAGTCCCTTCCACAGCTACATACATATATGCATCTGTGAAGGGATGAGGGTCCCAAGCCCTCAGGCAAATACAGATACGATCACTTATCTCAAAAAATTATACACGGTGGGAGCCAGGGCCCACAGGCAAATAAGACTACAATTACACTATCTCAAAGAGTAAGGAAATTCTTTGCAAAAACTACGTTAATGCATCAGTTTGGGTTGAGGATAAAGTAACAAATGTAGGGAAGTATGATGTTACAGTTTCCAACCCTAAAGCCCCTGCCCCACCCCTGAAGTGAATGACCCTAACACTCACCCCATTGTATGCACTCATGAAACATATACACCTGTCTCCATTACATCTTTGCTTTTCTGTTACTGCAATGGGGTGAGCATATTGCAAATGAGGAATCTTTTTTTGTGTTGCTTCCATTTTGTTTTTTCTTAGTGAGGCAATCAAATTCAAAAACTGAAAGAAGCAGGGCTAGATTCACAAATAATGTCAAAGTGCAGCTCAGAAGTTTGCATTGCTCTTTCGATTGCCCAGGAGGTAAAAATGCTATTCACAGACGGATAGCGTAGGGCACTGTCCGACTGTGATAGGAGTAGGTAGAGGCAGCGTAACCCCATTACCACTACCTCTAACCTCACTAGTGCTGCCCCAACCTGCATTCCTTAAGTGGCCCTGTAATGAATAAGCCGGTCGCTGTTTGTTATTCACAAAAGCAGCCATGCAGATGAGCCCATTGGGCATGCAAGATGCTAGCTGGCCATTTGCATGCCCATTACGGGCTAATTTACATGGGCTGCAGGTGTCTGCGTGCCCCCAGCCCTGCCTGATGCAGCCATAGTCACTGGTGGTGTAGTGGTTCCTCCCTGTCCCCGATGCCAATACCTGGTAGGCTAGTGGTCCCTCCCCTCTCGTTCTCTGATCGCCGTCCTGTTATTAAATAAGAGTTTCTCTGGTAGTCCATCCAGTGGTCCCTCTTCCTCCCCCAATGTCCGATCACCCTCCTGTTATTCAAAATAATATTTCTTGGTAATCTATTGCCCCCCTCGATATCCGAGCACTGTCCCATTATTCAAAATAATATTTCCTAGTGGTCCTTCTCCGATATCCAGTCATCCTTCCATTACTCAAAACATATGTCCTGGTAGTGTAGTTGTCCTCCTTGATCGCCAGCCCCTTCTGATATTTTTTCCCAAAGTTCCCTGGTAATCTAGTGGTTCATCCCCATCCCGTGAAATACAGAAAACCATAATCCTGGTGGTCTAGTGGAACCCGCCACCCCAACCGTGAACAGCATAGCCTTCCTCTTACCTCCATGGCTAGCCACTGACTTGGCCGTGAATGAGTGCGTGGTTGGAGGAGGTAGGGTAGGTGGGGAGTCAATGTCTGACAGGGTGGGGGCCACTGAGCCATCTAACTGGCTGGCTCATGGCGGGACCCATTAGGTGCAATCTGCACTTGAAGGTGAAATATGCCCTTGAAATGTGTTAATTTTTTTAATATAATGACTCATTTTAGTGACTGCATGATACGAAAAAGAATCCTTTTTCGTATCACGAGTCATGAAAAGGATCCTTTCGCCACTCGAGAATCTTTGCTTGTCCCTTCCACTGCCCTCCCCAGTAGTTTTCCCTGGTGTCTAGTGGCCCCCAAACCCTCGCTGCACCCTGCCCCTACGTTTTCCTGGTATCTAGTGGCAGCCCCACACTCCAATCGCTGTCCCTGTAATATAAATATTTTCCTGGTGTCTAGTGGCACCTCACACCTCCGATCACTGTGTTTGTAATGCAAATAATTTCCTGGTGTCTAGTGGCACCCTCCAGTCACTGTCCCTGATGTTTCCTGGTGTCTAGTGGCACCTCCCACTCTCTCCAATCACCATCCCTTACTGTCTGTGTTTCCAACACCGGGATGCCCACCCCAGTGTCAGATGCCCTCCCAGCACAGCCCTTTTATTTATTCGTCACGCATCGGGGTGTCCAATCCCGTATCAGCATTTGGGCCCCTCCCCAGCAGTGTGGGATACTGGGAGCCCACTCCCAGTGTCCCAAAACATGTATTTTATTAAATCTTATAAAAGAAAACATTCACCAACGTCTTTTTTTTTAAACCTGAAAAAGAAAACGGTCCTCGTCACGTCCCCACTGTCACCTCCCCCATCCTGACCCTCCCACTGAGCACCCACCACCCTTCTTTACCCTATACTTCTCTCCGGAGGTCATAGGCTGTCATCTTCTGTGGATCAAGACATGTCTGCACTCTCCAAAGCCGAACCGTGAACTGAGGAATCAAGGTAAGTGCCTTATAATGTATTTCAATGGCATTTTGAACTTATGTTCATAACTTTGCCATTTTTTGGATTTTTAACCACATTTTCAACATGACCTTTTTGGGACCCAGACTCATGAACACTACAACTATCATTTTGTTAATTGAGCCCGTAAGGTGATTTCACAGTCGCTCTGTGAAATCACCTTTTGAACAAATAACGAAATTCGCCACCAGTGTTAATGTGGTGGGGTCCCAAAAAGGCCATGTTGAATATTACCGAATTCACGTGTTAGATTGAAATTTTTCTATGCATCGCATAACATTGGTAATTTTTCAATATTTAGAGTCCAAATTTTCAACATAGCCATTTTTTAACACCACCTCATTAACAGTATAGTTGTCATGTTTCATCCTGCCCAAAACGTGTTTTCGCCCTGTGGCACAGAATGGCTGTTTGGCACACATTTGAAAATGTTCACCTACAGGGTTTGTGAGATAGGGTCCTAAGAAGACTGTTGAAAATTTCTGGTCAAAATATCAAAAATGCCAAGGTTATAACCATTCATTGCAATTTCGCTACATCCACTTGTAACTTTTGAAATTTTAAATATTTTACCTCAGATTCTCAACATAGCCTTCTTTTTACCTCACCTCATGTATGTCACAGCTGTCATTTTCAAATCCTGCCCAAATGTGTTTTCGCACCTGTGGCGCAGAACAGCATTACAATTGCACAGAATTACATTTGGCGGGGATTCGAAAATTTTCTGTAACGGAACATGAGGTGTGTAAGAAGAAGGTTGTTGACAGTTTGATCACTGTTGTTCTATAATGAAGTAGGCCCAGGAGGGGCCCTGTGCCTACAGCTACATACATATACGCATCTATGGAGGGATGGGATGCACTTCCACAGTAAAATAAGGATACTATTATACTATCTCAAAAATAAGGAAATAAGTTGCAAACAACCTGTTAATGCTCCAGTTAGGATCAACGTGACAAAAGTTGGGAAATGAGGCATTAGGGTTTCCCCAACACCCGACCTCCCAAACCAGGCAGGAGAGCAGGTGGGGTGTGCCTTGGGCTTCTAAAGCCTGACGCTCATGCCATTCCATCTGTAAATAAGGTCAGATGTGCAGACTTTATGAGAATGGGATGAGTGTTAGACTTGAGACAACTGTTACAGCATCCTTTGAGTTAAATGATAGCCACTGCTCAACTGGCGGGGCCTATTAGTTGAGCAGTGGTTTTATTAAATCAAAGTATGCTGTAAATAGTTTAAAATCATTTAGAAAAATTACCCCATAGACTACAATGGGCACGCCTCAAGGCCTCCCCTGGTTAGGCATAATAAAACATCAGAGCACATGGGCAGGACTGTAGGACCAGGAAATGGAAGGAATCTTCTGGCATCAGTTCAGCCTTAAATTATGATCTTCCCTCCCTCCGAACTGGGATGCTTGGAAAATTCTAAACTAGGCTTGGATGAACTATTGCCGATATAAGGTAGGCTAGAAAGCCAATATGTAAAGTCAGAAATATCTTTTAAGTCAAGGGCTAAGACCTTGAGATAGTAAACCTGAGCACTCTGCTGATTTTCCAGTAAGGACACCCCCACCCCAAATCTTGTTTAACCTCACTTCTTTCTGGTATTTCTGCAGGGTAAGACAGCACCCTTTCCTCCGTTCCCAGTCCGTAATGTCTCTGAGCGTTTCGGTAATATTTGATCTGATCATGGAGGGACCGCAGTGCTGTCTGTTGAAGCATTGCCAGACATACTGCAGACAATGGGACCCAAGGAGAGTTGTAGAGTATTGTTTCCTATGTCTCAGTGGCATGGGGATTGAAATCAGGGAGGGGATGAAAATATGCAGAAGCAGCGGTGACACTCTGGAGGATGCTGCTGCTGCAGTATGTTCTTTCCAGCCACTTGTGATGCCTGGACCTCTGGATCCCCATCAGGAAAGTTACAGTGGTCTATACTCAGCCCACCCAAGAGTATTTTGTAGCGTGAAATGTGTGGCCGGCAGGGGGAGGGGTATTTAGAGCTATACAAGTAGCCATTCCAGTGGGTATGGGATCCATAGCTTGTGAATGGTCTGAAGAAAACCCTGGCCCACCAACTAAGAAGGACAAAACTAGAAAGCCAAAAAGGCAACTGAAATTCAGTAAGATTGTTCGGTTTGCGTGTGCACTAGAATGTTTGCACAGCATTTTTGTGTTAAATTAGGAACTGACCAACTTGTTAGCGTGGCAGCAGCATTCCCACTATAGCGCTGGTGACCCCGGTTCAGGACTGAGCCCAGGACATCAGAGAACTAGCCATGGGGAGGAGTTGAGCAACCCAGAAGATCCTCTTCCAAGGGAGGGCTTTGAGTTTATGTGTGTCTACAGGTGGCGTTGCTGTTGAGATTTGCATGTGCAGGGGAGGGGTAACATCAGCTGACCACATGTGCGCTGTGGGAGTCTCTTGGTGCTGATCGTCATGGGACTGGGAGTACATTGCAGAAAATTCCTGAGCAGAATGAGGGCAAGTGGCACACTCCTGCCCCTGCAGCATTCCCTGGCCCACACTGGCATTGAATCTCTGTCCCCAAGGAAGACAATTTCACTGCCCTTCTAGGAGTCCCTGCATTAAGAGTAATCCATGGTGATCACCAGAAACAGTGTTGTCGGGGCCCGCCATGGCTGTATGGGAAAAGCCCAGCTAAAGTCAGAAAATGAATGATAAAATAAAGATGCGTATAAACGGTGAATTACAACAGATCCAAAGATATGTTTCTGGTCCATAGGTTGCCCTTCCAGTACTACACTAATCCTGCTAGATGTCCAGAAATGATGTCTAGCACCATTAAAGTTGAGTTCAACTCCATGTTTTTATTCAGAATAAAATTGCAACTGCTTATTTACAGACGTGGCAATGTAAGCATCTATGTTTATTGTTACATTCAGAATACCACATATAGAATAATGCCTGAGGGTCTGTGTATAATGAGAATTTTGTGCACAATTAAGGTGTGGGATGCTACATAATCCCGAGTGCAAAGCTTCAGGGGTTTATAATAGCATCCAGCACTGAGGCATGTATAAAATTGGAATTTTACACAGTCCCTCAGGCTTCTTCCTATGTAATTGAGCGATCTGGGGTTAGCGGTGCCAGCTGGCACTTTAACTTTCCAACCGTGTATTTGCAGCAGCTTGAGCATGCGTGGGGTCCCTGGAAAACCCGGTATGAATGCCGTTATAACGGCAGATTGTAACTGGGTTTCCTAAAGGAAAAATGGAACCCAGTTATTGTATATCCGTAATAAGGGGACCTGTTAGTAAATGAGAAGATGGTCTTATTTAGATTCTTGGAATACATTAACGATAGGAGGGCCTGTCAGTCCAGAAACCATCTCCTTAAGGTTGGATGGAGTGTTCTGGGTTTTGAACTGTTCTTATCAATAAAGGCAAGGAGTTTCAAGTTGTGGGACCTGTACTGGAGAACCCCCGCCTTGTATTATAAAAGATGGTACAGGGTATTCTAGGAAGAGGCAAATGGGTTGAGGTTTTGTTTGGCTGTCTCCGGCTTCTGTGTTGTTTATTTTGGGCAATTGTTTTATCTTGTGTTTATGCTGCCTGGTCTCTGGAGCTGCCCAATCCACTTTTCAAGGCCACCTCCCAGCCCCCATCCACCATCTTCCTTTGCACTTATCCCATTTCCCTGACTTGCCCCCATGGTGCTGCCCTTGGCTGGGAAAGGGATTACTGCTGGTGGGTTGGTTAATTGTCGTGGTGGGACCGGGTGTGGCTCTGGCATCCTCCTGCAACACTCCAGGCATCTTAGTCTCTTTCTGTACCCATTCATCCCCCAGGGCACTTGTTTACTAGGGACTCCCAAGTGTGCATGCATCTAGCATCCCAGTGGGATGCCAAGGTGGTATTCTTCCCACTGTGCGCACACTGTGCAGCCATTCATAGTAACCCAGTTGGCAGTTTTGCAGCAGAATCAGTGGTCCTCCTCTTCTTCCTCGGAGAGCACCCTCTTTGAACCCCCTCCCAGCCGGTCCTTCAGCAATCCAGGCTGGAAACCAGAACCTGGGTCATCAGCAGCACAGGTGTCAATCAACTGACTGATGTTTTTTATTTTTTTTTTATTTAATGCACTTTATTAGAACATAACTCATAAACATACACAGCCATTCTAATTTAAGAGGAAGAAAAGGAAAAGATAAAGCAAAACAAAACAAGAAATACAACATCCTACAAATGTAATCTTATCCCCTCCCAGTCCAGACCAGAATGCTCCTTCCCCCAGCCAAGGACCTGATGCACAAGTAATACGCCTGCTACTCTGGCTCCACAGAACTTCATGTCGGGAGTGCAAGGTCTTTGACACATCCGAGAAAATGGAATGGTGTGCTTTGAATAAATAATGATCACTCCCAAAAGTCAATCCCAGAACTCAACAAGCTGGTTATTTCTGGAGAGATAGTCAATAAGGCATTTAGGGGTTCCCATCTCTTCTGAAACACAGAATGTTGACCAGACATATTTGCTATCATCTTCTCACCATTTAACACAAGAAGAGGTTCACTGTGCCACTCTTCTTTAGTTGGAGTAGGAGCGCCCAACCAGTGTCATAAGATAAATAGTCATAGGCTGCCGCTGCTACTAAGGCTGTGTACCCCTTCTGGGTCTAAAAATTGATGATGATGATGATAAAGCTCTAAAATACATATTTCGGGGTAAATATGTCTTGAACACCCAGAAGGGGATCAAGGGAGGCCTGAATCTCTCTCCAGAAACTTTGAATCTTAATACATAGCCATGAATTACGATAGAAAGTGTCCACTGAATCCCACTTTTATACATAAATTAGAGGTTTCTTACTCATTTTATATAGTTTGCTGGAGGTGAAATATAAACTTTGCAAAATATAAAATTGTTGTAGCCAAAGTTTGCCCTGTTTCATGTAGACATCTGTATCTTGCCATACTCTTACGTAACCTGCCTCATCTAAGGGAGGGTCAGGTAGACTCAAGTATGGGCAACTAATATCACAGGGTCGACATCCCTTGTTTGAAGGGCAGAGTATATTTGTAAGATGGTGTGGGTGGGCTCACCAACAAAATTAACAATTGAAAAGCCTCTCCCACCACATTAAACCACGGTGGAGGTCCCAAGGAGCCTAAATGCAAATGACGTAGCTGCAGAAACTTAAAGCTAGTCCAGTTCGATATATTGTTGGCCTGTTGAAAAGCCTGAAAGGAGAGAAAAGAATCTGCAGTTGTGAAGTCTGATGCCCAAGCTTAGGAAATCCTGACAGTGACATGGCCTAAGGGGTTGCTGGCAGTTTGAAGTTAGGATTGTTAAAAACTGATTGGCCAATATCTTTACCTGTTTCAAGGTGAAGTAATCAACACCATTATTTATGTGCCTTCAGAGACCATATAAAAGACTGACGAGCTGTCCAGGCACCCTGAGCAATGGAATAAAAAGTAGTGAAACTTTATTAAAGCCTGATTCAGTACAAAGATCTTTCTCAATTTGTAACCATTATGGGACATAATCCAATGACATATTTTTCTACAGAGTCCCCAGTGAAAATATTTACTAGCATGTGAGGCAAGATAGTATAACTGAAAATTAGGCAGTGAAGCCCCCCCATCTCTTTGGGAAGAGTAAGCTTAGGATAGGCACGATGATGGCCCTCCCTTTCCATAAAATGTAGATGGGGTCAATGAAGTGCCTTAATCCAGGACAAGGGTATGTGAATATTAACATTTGCATGGGGTATAGCAAACGGGCAAAACATTTATTTTAAGTATATTTATTCGCCCCATAAGGTGAAGGGCAATGATTACCACCTTGCAAGATCTTGGGTAATCAACTTAATCGGGTCAAGGTTCAAACTCTTCAGTTTATAAAGAAAATGAGATAAATGTATACCTAAGTCAGACAGGGAGACCACAAGACCTAATTCCAAAATTGATAGTTTGGAGTTTTGTGTATTGAGGGCAAAACACTAGTTTTACTGATATTTAGTTTATATCCTGCAAAACAACCAACAGTTGCAGCAATATTCAAGACTTCAGGATTGAATTCTAGGGCTATAAACGGCAGAGGAGTATCATCTGCATAAACTGATAACTTCTATTCATTCCTGCCGAGTTGGAGTTCCCTGATCTCAGGTGCTGTTTTCAGTTTCAATAACAGGGCTCCAGATACAAATTAAATGAAAATGGGGACAGGGGACAACCCTGCCACATCCCTCTGGCTAACGGAAAGGGTTCAGAGAACAGGCCATTGCAAGATAGTCTTGCCGCGGTCATGTATAAAACCTTTATCCACTGAATGAAAGACTGGGGAATACCATAGCAGTGTAGAATGTAGAAAATATATGTCCCATCCACCCTGTCAAAAGCTTTCTCAGTGTCTCGGGAAACCAGGGCTGCAGGTGGCCCTGTCTCCTCGGATGCTGCTACTAGGTGGAGTACTTTCCTTAAATGATCATTAGATAACCTGCCTAACATAAAACCAGCTTGCTGTGGGCCTGTTAGCAGATGCCAGACTTTCTGAAGTCTATTAGCTAGAACCCTGTATCCAGTACTGGAGGCCTCATCTCTGGAAAGACATAGATGGGGTGGAGGCGGTACAAAAGAGGGCAAACAAAGTGGTGCATGGCCTGCATCAAAAGCCCTACCACGAAGACTCAAGGAATTAAATAATTAAATATGTACTCTATAGAGGAAAGGGGGACATGATAGAAACATTCAAATACCTCCAAGGTGGTATTAAGATACAGGAGGGTATCATTTTACATAGAAAGAGGTGCCTAGGACAAGGGGTCATGACATGAAGCTGAAGGAGGGAAGACTCAGAGGAGATGTGAGGAAATACTTTACAGAAAGGATGGTGAACGCCTGGAACAGCCTTCCAGCAGAGGTGGTAGGTACTAAGACAGTAGCGATTCAAGCATGCATGGGATAGACACAAGGGGTCCATAATAATAGGGCAGGGGAGGGGTAAAGCTAGAGCGAGTAGGGTCTGCAGTGGCACAGTAGGTAGGGACTATGGGCAGACTAGGTAGGCCAGAAGGTCCTAATCTGCTGACAACTTCTGTGCTTCTGTAACCTGAGCAAGAATGTTCATGTCTACATTCATCAAAGAAATGTGTCGATAATTACTGATGAGTGTGGCATCTTTACCAGGTTTAAGGATAAGATGAAAGGTAGCTTCTGTAAAAGTATGATCAGAGATACTTTGCTGATAAAACTGATTAAAAATGTATGTTAGAGGGACTACTAATTCTGTTTGAGAGCTTCTGTAAAATTCCACGGGAACCCAAGATCCGGTTTTCTGTTGGATTCTAGCATGTGACTACAATAAACCTTTTAAAAAGTTACTGTTCCCTTCACAGAGGAGGTTTGTTCCCTTCACAGAGGAGGTTTGTTCCTTCACAGAGGAGGTTTGTCCAGGTGGAGCACTCTGAAAACTCCACCAGAGCCTGCTGCGGTGCAGCAAGAACCCACTACCCACCCCCAGGAAAGGAGAGCAGTCCCACGGACGCTTGATCCCTCCCGCCCCTGTTAGCTCTTCACCACCTGAGTCCGCTCTCGAACCCAGGTCGCCGCGTGGATGAGGTAAGGCGCCAGCGCTTCAACCTCTGCACCACTGGGCCAGCCTGAAAACTTTCAGTGTGAGAGTCGTCAGATTTGTAGTCTGCATGCATTGCAGTGGGGTGGGGCAATCCAACGAGAGCCAAGTAGATGCCAGTGGCCCCACTACCCTGCCACTGGACAGGCATGTCCAAAGTTCCTGTTAACTGTTATAAACATGCCTAAGAGGAAGACACCAGTTGCTTTCTTTACTTAGTTTATTGTGAAAGTCTCTGAGCACTTTTCTTGGTGTGAGGGAAAAAGATTTGGCTATAAGGTTTGAGGCAATGGAGAAGCTTCCTGTTGGTCATCTTGAAATGCTGCTCTAAGTAAACAGCAAAGAATATCCCCCCAGTCCAGGGCTCTTGTAAACAAACCTACCTGTGGGCATAACATACAGTTTAGGAAACCGAGCTTGGCAACATATCATAAAAGCCAACTCTGCCCTGCAGTGAGCTTTCACTTATCTAAACAATTTGCCAGAACTTTGCTTATAGTGAGCTAATCACTTTGAAAAAGACTGCCCTAGGAACCAGCTGTTTAGCAGACGCTTGCACCACAAGTCACGGTTCTCTAGACATATGCTTGGTGAGCTCGAGAGCTGAATACTGCTGCTGAAGTGTGCCCTGGGAGCCAGTCATTATAGCAGGTTTGCCCCAAGTTGTAGTTAGCAGAACATTATGCCAAAGGTTTGCCATGAAACAATCTTGGGACAGCATTTTTGTTTTAGCTAAGATTAGAACCACGAATGCTGTCCCTGGAAATCTGAACACTGAGAAGATCTTACGAGGAGGGTGGAGGCCATCCTGTGGGCCAGCGGAAATGTATCACACTTCCTTGTGAGTCACCTGGGCTTGTTAGTAGACATTGGAGCAAGTGACGGGTGACCAGCGCTGGTTCTAGCCTGGTCTGGCAGTCCAGCATCAGAAAATGCATTCCCGGGGGTCAAGAGGAACTGGTGAACTGCTTGACCCCATCAGTGGCGTAAGCTTTGGAGGAACCAGATCAGGGGCTAATGGGCCAGTAGGTCTTGGAGATTATGGACCAGAGCACTGTAGCAAGCCCACGGACAAAGCTAGACAGAAAAGGAAAGAGTCAGGAAGTCCTCCCTGGTTAGCCTTTTGAATTTATGGGGTGAAGCACATTTGTGGTGGTCTTTTCTGACTTGACTCTATTTCTTTCCTCCTCTTCTTCCAACTTTAACTTGTTCAGTTCACCTCCCAGCCATCATACCTGCATCTACCTGGACCTCTCCAAAGATTTTAGATTTCAAAGCCAAGATGAAGCAGGAGAAAATGCAGTAATGACTGTGAGCCGAGGGGATGTGTTGACCTATGGGTGCCCACCCATCCCGAGGGCAAGCGCCTTGTGTTGGGAGTTTGCCACAGATGGCTACTACATTGGCTTTGGGATTTATTTTGATTGGACATCAGTCACCAGCACACCATCACCTTCCACATCAGCGAATCAAGTGATGAGGAAGATGAAGAGGAAGACATTGAAAGTTAGTATTTAAATAATCCATTATCACCATTTACTGTCTACTAGCACTGGCAGTGTTATCTGATACAGCCCCAATGGTCATGAGATACAAAATCAGTGTACTCAGTCACTTAAAGCAGCAGTATTTGTTAATCGGTGAAAACATCATATCGCTTTTTGTAGCAATACTGTAATGTATTTCTGTCATATTTAGATTCCTCATCAATATATTTTAATTCCAAGATATTTTTAAAACAGCTTTTATAAATGGTTTTATAATTCTGGTAGGTTTGGTGGAAGGAGGGGCCGCTTTGGACGGGGTGGGTGGGAGATACAAACTAAAAAATAAATGATTTTATTAATTAATGGCTCAAGCCATTAAAAGGAACTGTCATCTACAGGATTTGTTAATGTCTGAAAGCCCATAAAAAGCTAGTTTAGTGAGCCATTGTGTTTATCTGTGAGTCTTTGTGGTTCAGAGTTATTCATATGTAAATCAGCCTGTAATTAAGGGCTGTAGGCAGCCATGTGTTTTATGCTCCTGACAGGAAATGATGTCACGAAGGGTCTTGGTCCTCCTTTGACTGTATTTAATCCAACAGGTTAAAGAAATTGTCTGTTTTAAGGTGTTACTATAACACTTTCTACATTTATAGTAATTGTTCTGTATGTGCATTAACTTATTAGTTTTATCACCTTTACATTTCAAAGTGTTAGTAAAAATAATCCATCTTCAGGATTGCTTTAACTTTAGGCTATACTGCCAGCTGATCATCAAAAATATACATCTCAAGGCTGGCTCTGTGGTGCCAACAGGTATTGGGGCCCCATATCAAGGATTTCTAAACCCTGGCTGTGTTCATGTCAGTACAGATTTCTGGGGCTGCCACAGCACCAACTTCTGTCTTTTTCCATTCCCTCTCGTGCAGCCTTTTCTCTTACAATTTTAGGTGTGAACTCGGGTCTACAAGATGCAAATGTGGCTACATACTTACTGGCCTGGCATCATAAGGCCAACATTGAAATGTGTAGTTTTTGATTATCAACTGGCAGTACAGCCTAGAGGTTAAAGCACAGTGCTGTGGACAAGTTTCGTTCATCCAGCAGAATGGGTTTTGATTCCAATATGCTCTACTTGTATATTGTGTGACCAGAGCAAGTCATTTAACCTCCTGTGCTTCCACAACAGACCTGGGAACAAGCTGTAACTCCTTGTGCCTTTCCTGGACAAAGACACTAAAACAGTCTGAGCACGTGTTACAATTCTGAAACTGTTATGCTCTTCTTATTCAGATTTGACTTGAAAATAAAAGAATAGGACACAATTACTTGTTTATTAATTTGAAAACCCACAGATGGACAACATTGTTAAAACATGCATAACCTGAAATGCATTATTAAAATATAGAATAGTATGTGGGTGGGCGTGTAACCAGAACTTTACACACATTTGAGGTGTGGGATAATACAACCCCAAGGACAAAGCCCGAGGGGTTTGTGAAAGTATCCCACAGAGGGTGTGTAAAATTCTGTTCTTTTTAGACACACCCCATATATTATTTTATTTAATGGTGAACATTTTTTTCCTTTCAGCACAGTTCAGTTAGTGCAGCACTTCTGTCAGAGACAGTGAGAACACACACCTCTCCCTTTTTTTTTTTTTTCTTTTGTCTTGATTTTTTCCTTTTTTTTTTTTTTACATTACATTGGTAATGGCATTCTGGAAAGTCACGGTCCGTCGGCATAGCTGCATAGTGTAAGATACGCTCAAAGGGTATGAGCAGCAGGATCAACCAGCTTGATTTTGTTTCATTTTCAAGGCAGGATCGACTAGATAGGTATTTAAAAGATTTAAAATATTACTTGCCTTACCAATGTGAGGCGACTTGAGTGCCGTATCGGTACTCTGTAACGGAGCCACCATGTTGGGCAAGCTGTTCAGCCCACCCATAGAGAAACTACGCCAATTAGCTTTCTGTGGCAGAACTTGATTTACAGGTGCTGATTACAGCCTCCTGGTTGTAACAAAAATATCAACCGGAGGTTGTAACTGGAGATAAAAGTGTCGTTATCCTATGTAAAATGATCACCATTAAATAGTATTTTACTTCTTTTGATGAAGTTAAAAGTATAGTGATAACTCACTAGTTCAATGAGATACAAAAGAAAGTGTTCACTTTCTACATCTATAATAATTGTTTTGTATGTGCATGGAAACTAGTGAGTTATCACCTTTACATTTCAAACTGTTAGAAAAATAATCCAATAGAATTCTGGCATTGTTGCAGTAGAAAATCCCATTCCATCCAAAGTATTTCAGTAAGAAGCTGTTATACTTTTAACTTCATCAAAAGAAGTAAAATACTCTTTTAATGATGCTTTTCAGATTATGCGATTTTAACATTGCTGCCCATCTATGTGTTTTTGCAATTAATAAACAAGCGATTGTGTCCTATTTGTTTCTTTTCAAGTCAAATCTGGATAGAAAGAGCATAATATTTTCAGAATCATGTAGAGTGCCTTGGGCATGGGGCTAATGCTAGCTGTCGCTCCTTTAAGAGCTCCGGACAGTGTAACAAATATAGGGTCACTGTGCTTAATTACTGCCTTAGCAGGGCAGTAAACCCCTTTAGATATTCGGTTAGTCTGTGTCTGAACCTCGAGGTGCGATGAAGCTACTTGCTGATATCTCTGCATGACACAAGAATAAACAGTATTTGTTTATTATTTTATGCATCCGCCTCAGTTCGTATGGTCCAGCAAGGGATCCTCTACAGCAGCAGGAGGTGGGCCCGGCAGGTCTGAAGGGTCCTTATTAGTAGACCAACACCAAAATGCCACTGTCATAACACATGCTCAGATTGTTTTACTGTCTTTGTCCAGGAACGGCACACTGAGCAACAGCTTGTTCCTGTTGTGCTTTGGGAGCACAGGGAGGTTAAGTGACTTGCTCTGGTCACACAGTATACAAGTAGAGCATGTCGGAATCAAAACCCATTCTGCCAGATGAATAAAACTCATTCACAGCTCTGTGCTTTAACCTCTAGGCTGTACTGCCAGCTGATAATCAAAACTACAAATTTGTGGGGCCCTGTCTCTTATCAGACCATCACCCACTAATTTTAAAGATAGATCTGGGGAAACCTCAAAAATTAAAGCTTTAGTGCTTTAACCCTACTTTGCTACAAGAACCAGAGTATGTGGACCATATGCAGAAATGTATCCCCCAGGTTTTAAGCGACAATAACAAGCGCAGACATTTCTGACCCTGTACAATGGGACACATTAAAGGTGGTAATACAATGCAGAACAATTGCCTATACAATTTTAAGAAGCGTAGACTAGAAGCCTCTTATAATTTTTTTTTACTAGAACAGCTTCAGGCCTACCAACTTCTACAGGGAGAGGGATAAAATATTACAAAGGAAAATTAGGGAAATGAAAAAGACATACATAAAATAATGGACCAAAGAGTTCTCCAGTCTCTAATATATTTGAAACAGGCCCATTATGAAGGTGGTACCAGGGCACCTGCTTATTGACCCAAAACTCCATGTATGAAAACGGGCAGCAACAATCTTGAAAGTTAAACATCCCATTTCAAGACAACTTCACATAAGGAGGAACGAATCCGTTCTGCCTTTTCTTATTATTATCAATTTCTTTATGCAGCTAACCATCCATCAGCAGGGCTGATAAAAGAACAGAGCTTTTGTCCCACCTCCCTCCCAGAACTCTCAGAAACCCAACGGGCTACTATGGAAACCCCTAAAAGTGCGAATGAAGTTTTAAATCATATCCAGGCACTGAAACCCTTAAAATGTCCTGGCCCGGATGGCTTTACAGCTGAGTGGTATAAAAATTATTGGGACATTTGCTTCCAGTCTTGCTGCCTGCTTTTAGGTGGTGGAGGGAGTCCCCCTTCCTGGGACTACACAGTTATATCCCCACTTGCTGAACCTGAAAAAGATGTCACTGATACGGTATCATATCGCCCAATTTCTGTATTAAATGAGGATTATAAAATTTATGTGGCCATATGGGCCTCAAGATTGGAATTGCTCCTCCCAGCACTTATCCTTTCCGCTCAATCTGGCTTCATCAGGCACTACAGACAACTTTCGCCAAACTATGCTACTATTACAACGTATCCATTCTAGACGAATTCTGTCCACCCTGTTGAGTCTAGGTGCCGAGAAGGCATTTGACAGGGTGTCTTGGGGTTTTCTGGGACACGCTGTCAACGCATCATTTCCAGAATCAGTTTTGAAGTGGCTTCAAATGTTTATTCCCACCCTCAGGCCTGCATCTGTATAAACCGTGCCCTGTCTTCCCAGTAGTACTAGAGCGTGGACGCAGCAGGGCTGCCCCTCCTCTATTATTTGCTCTGTATGGAACCCTTGGCCGCAACGCTGAGGCTAAGTAACCAGATGGAGGGGACCTTTAGGCCAAAAACTTATATGATTTCTCTATTTGCAGATGATATTCTTCTGACCGTCCTATCACCCAAACAGTCTATACCAGTAATACGCCAGACCCTTCAAGAGTTCGAGGAGGTGGCAAATTTCAAACTAAATATTACCAAAACAGAGGTACTTTTATTATATTTCCAGTCTTCTCAATCTCTAAAACAATTTCTTCCCTTAAAATGATGCAGTACTAAAATTAAATACTTGGGGATACTTATTCCTGCAAACGTGGATCATCTTGAGCTGTTTAATTACAAACCATTATCAGTGCTTATTCAGAGTGCTCTAATTAGGTGGAGGAGGCTGAATTTTACTTTCTTCAACATATAGAGATTATTCGGATGAATATTCTCCCGTCTTTATATCAATTCCAGAACGTCCCTATTTTCCCATCAGATTTTTGCTTGAAATCCTGGAATAGACTAATCTTAAATTTTATTTGTGGGGGCAATGACCCAGAATATGTCTCTCCCTAGTCCAGCTCTCACTAGCGAGGGTAGAGTTCATTTACCCAATTTGAAGCTGTATGCAATGGCAGCATTCTTAAAAATTTTCTTCCTCTGGTTGTCCCCTGTCATATTGGCTCCATGGAGAGACAGAGTTTTAATAAATGATTTATATAATATTGAAAAGATCGATTTGCTTCAAAGGGACGTGCACCCTCACTTCAGAATTTCACCAATTATACTGCTCAAATTTTAAAGGAAACACTGGAAACATAGAAACATTGAATCTGACGGCACATAAGGACTGCTTGGCCCACCTGGTCTGCCCATTTCTCACCTAACGGATAAGCTGTAGATCCTAGTTAACCAACAGCATACTTCCTCCTACCCCCACTAGAATTGCCTTATGTCTGTCCCATGCATTCTTGAATTCCCCACTATTTTGACTCTCATGACCTCCACAGGAAGGCTGTACCATGCATCTACAACCCTCTCCGTGAAAAATACATCCTCACATTACCTCTGAGCCATCCCCATCTTCAGATTGTGCCCCTTGTTTTTGCACATCTGTTTTTCTGAAAGATGTCACCCTCTTGGACTTTGTAAAGCACAGCTTTACCCAGGCGCTAAAAAATCGTCATTAGTGCTTTTGGACAGTAACATTTAAAAAAAAAAAATTACCTCTAATTGCTTTTTAGTGATTTTAAACAGTGGCCTTCAACTTTCACTTTCTGTTGCTGTCAGCCACCATCTGGTGTAGCAATGAGCTTCCTGAGCTCACTCTATGCTAATATGTCCTGCCAACCAACAGCAGAGGTCAAACAGACATATTAGCATAAAGTGAGCTCAGGAAGCTCACCACTACTCATGAGATGGCTGCTGCCAGCAACAGAAAGTGGAGTTGTGGTAGCTGTTTTAAGTTATTAAAATGTTGTTACTGTCTGAAAGCACTAACTGAGTTTCTGTAGTGTCCAGGAAAATCTGTGTCTTTTCCAGTGTTTTCTTTGAAGGTATGGTATAAGCTAAAACAAAATACGGCCCTCAGAGAATTTATCTTTTTTCATGCATTATTATCAGAAGACAAAATTTCCATCCCTCCAGACTAGACATTACCTCCGTGTCTTGGAGCATGGTGGGCCCCTTACTTCCATCAATTTCTTACAAATTCAGGAATCATGCCTTTTGCAGAATTGCAGAGGGAGATATGGTCTTCTCCAGTAGGGATGTCTTCCACCATACCCAGGTGAGAAACTATATGTTGCAGCAACGGGACACAGAACCTAAACTACCTGCTCCTTACCTGTACTGTGGGTCTTGTTTAAAGATACGAGGAGGGCCATCCTTGGAGAAAACTAATTGGACACTTATGTAAAATCTTAAGGATTATTTGGGGGACACTTCTGCTCGGTGATAAAAAGATGGAACAAAGATTTGGACCTGGAGATCCTCCAGCGGTTGTGGCGTGACTCTCTTAAATGCCATCAAAATCACCTCCTCACATGTTTGGAGAGAATTGCTTGGAAGTGCCGCTCCAGATTTTTCCGCCTCCTGTAGTTTTAGTTAAATACCTCCTGCTTCATATGGTAAATGTTGGAGGGACTGCAATTATAAATTAGCTGATTTAGGCCATATTTTATGGCTTTGCCCTAAATTAATGCCATTTTGGTGTACCCTTCAGGAAGAGCTACGGGACTGCCTGAGGAACAGGTCAAACTTATAGCCGAAATGGTAGTGTCAGTTTACCCACCTCACAGGCCTGGGTGGCATCGTACCTTACTCCCTCTACCGTTTAGCAGCACAAAAGCCATAACCCATAGATGGATGTCCATTAAAATCCCTGCAGTTTCTGAATGGCGGCACATTGTTTTAGATTTGTATAGGCTAGGGGTCTGAGCTGAGTTACATAAACATACAACCTTCAGGGAGAAGTGGCAAAATGGATATTTTACATGGCACACTATGATCCAGAATTGCAGCCCTACGGGAATACAAATGTTTCTTGATTGGTGGACGATCCTTCTGCAAGAATTTATTTCATGAGATCCCAGGGCTTGCCCTGGTTACTAATCATTTATCTGATGAATCAGTTACTCTTTTGCATACATGTATATTACCAATAAGTTGTAAAACAAAAACAAGATGCTGCGTCAGCATGTGGTCTGAAAACAAAACAAAATGGTTATATTAAATGCACACTGAAAATAGAGTTAAAAATCGACATTTCAACTATAGGTCTTCAGGAAATATCTAAAAGAGAAAAGCAAAATTAGTGTAGAGGAGAAGAAATAAGGAATATATAAGGGGGAAAGAAAAGGGGAGGCTCTGGGAGCAGACGTGATAAGTGGCAAAATAAAGACAGAGTCTGAAAACAAAAAGGCGATGATGGGAGTGACAAGGCATAATAGCAGTGAATGAGCTAGAGAAGTCCCTGGTGGACTAATTAGCAGGGCCTAGTAAGAAGGCTGAAAGGTGACAAATGTGGGGAAGGAGACAACTGTGGAGAAAGAAAATAGATGTGTACAGTACAGATACAAACAGACTTTATGGAAAAGTGGCTGAAACATATTAGTAGAAAATAAGTCTGTCATTTAAACCAGAGGGCTGCTGGGAGCCAAGGCGGATGATCAGCTTGGTTTCCATGTTTTTCAATGGTCAGAATCCCAGAAACCCTGCTGAAGGACACAGACAGAAAGATCATTGACACTGTGGTCCCTGGAGATAAAGTGGGATACAAAGGGTTTTAGTGGCTCCATTCCTGACTGCCCTGTAGTGTTCCCTGAAACGGTCAGCCAGGCATCTACCAGTTTCTCCAATGTAAATAGCTCCATACTTCCTGCAAAGAATACAATATACTACCTTAGTAGAGGTGCATGAGAACTCCTTGGTGATGTGAAAACACCTGTGGGCACCCGAATTTCAGTCACACTAGAAATAGAGTTGCAGGTGTAGAAGCGAGTTCTATTGCAAGGTTTGGTACCTGGTAGGGAGGAACTGTTAGGAGTAGGTAGGCTGCTTCTTACCAGGAGATTCCGCAGCTTAGGTGGTAGGAGGCAATAGGTGGTTCTGTAAAGGAAGCACCATGTTGGGGTCAGTTTGCAAAATAGGAAAATTACTGGTGATGATCCTGTGAAGAGAAGGTGTACTCTGATGGAAGGGAAACACTAGTGGAATTTGGCGTTCTTCTTTAGTGACAGTATCCTTCCTACAGAGGTCATGGTTACAGGGCATGTTTCTGACCTGGGACAGTTTACAACCATTTGATGACCTCGCTTGATGCATTACTGGTTGTATGATCATGTATGTAAGACTTATAACTATGCTTCTGTTAATAAAAGGAATTTAAAAAAACTACAAATTTCAAGGCTTGGCCCCATGTATGTACCACATTTGCATCTTGTAGACCTGGGTTCATACCGAAATTGTCAGAGAAAAGTGTGTAAGAGGGGAAATGGAAAAGGCAGAAGTTGGTGCTACGGTAGTCTCAGAAATCTGTACTACTGACATGAACACAACTAGGGTTTAGAAATCCTGATATGGGGCCCCAATACCTGTTGGCACCACAGAGCCAGCCTTGAGATGTGTAGTTTTGATGTTCTGCTGGCAGTATACCCTAGAGGTTAAAGCAACCCAAGATGGATTATTTTTACTAACAGTTTGAAATGTAAAGGTGGTAACTCGCTAGTTTGAATGCACGTACAAAACTATTATAAATTAGAAAGTGTTGTAATAACACCTTAAAACACATTTAATAAAAACAGACAATTTACTATTTAACCTGTTGGATTAAATACAGTCAAAGGAGGACCAAGTACTTGTGACATCATTTCCTCTCAGGAGCCTAAAACACGTGGCTGCCACCAGCCCTTAATTACAGGCTGATTTACATATGAATAACTCTGGACTGCAAAGACTACGCACATAAATACAGTGGGTCACTCAAATTAGCTTTTATGTGCTTTCAGACATTAAGAAATCCTGTTGATGACAGTTCCCTTTAAATGTGGCACTTCAAGCAATATTTAAAATTTCTTCCGTGAAGGTTCCATTTTGACTTTACAAGCTAGGTTCATACAGTGGATATATAGCGATCATGCTAGTGCATGTTTCTGATTGCACGCAGCAGAAGACCTCACAAAAATCTTTTTATTTTTTGTGGTAGGCGTGACAAGAGAGACGTAACTTTGTAAACTTCAAAGACCCATTTCTCCATTCAGGAATGAAATAAAGTTAGTAAAATGGGCATGTTGATATTTTCAAAAATACATTATTACTACAGTTGGAAAAAACTGTATTGCTTGATAACAGATGCTGCTGCTTTAAGGTTGGAAGGACTTTAGATTCATCATGTTGCCCTGCCCCTTTTTCATAAGCAGGCATTTATAAGTACAGTGATACGCTGCGCAAAGTTGACTGGGACACAGTAAGCCAAGCGGTGCACAAGCACGGTACTCATTAAATAACATGTATAGCAGTACCGCGCAATGATGCACATTGTGTAGTACTGGTCAACTTCTGCACGACTACCACAGTATGTTGTGCAAACATGTATTAACTTTAAGGGTTCACTACCCACTGTACTACCCAAGGCATCCAGAGATTCATTTCATTAAAAAAAAAATGTATATGCTTACCCTAGGAGCCTTGAAGTTGAACTGCCCAGAGACAGAATGTTATGCTGATCATGGAACCATCATTGGCTCGTGCCACTTATTCAAATGCTGCCCTTATCAACTGCTGCACTCTAAAACCCCTCAGATTTCTTTCTCTGCCTGACAAGTCAAGATGCTTCGGAGACTTCTCCTCACAGTTATTCCCAAGTGTTACTTGACAAATATTAAGTATTTTTCTCAGAATTTTCATTTGCTGCCTTTATTTTCTGTTTTATTAGTAAACCGCAGTTAGGTATATACATTTAAGTGCTTCTCTCGGTTCGGGATAACTGCTGAGGAACCAAGGTTTTGTTAGTTTAGTTGGAGTTTTTGACTAAAACTCTGGTAGTTTTTTTATAATATAATATTTGATTTGATTTTTTAATCTCATACAGATGTTATGTCATAATCCAATACATTTTGACAAGAAACACATCTTAAAGAGACAGATATATAAAGTCCAGTTCAAACTGAGAGAGAGAGAGAGAGAGAGAGAGGGGAAGGACATAAATTCCATAGAAACAAAACATTGAACACAACAGTGTGGTGAGCAGTTCAGTAAGGAATAAGCATGACGAGGTGTGGTTTATGGGCTGATAAGAGCCGCCCAGGTGCGTAATGAGGCACGAGGCGCTGGCACAGTGTCTTTAGCACCTGGTGTTTCTTACAGCCCATAAACCACACCTCTCGGAGTGCCTTATTCCGGCTTATAAATGGGTCCCCAGTAAAAAATATATTAAAAATTGATAAATCTAAATAAAAGTAGAAAATATTGTAAAAGATGTAAAACAAATGTTAGTAGAAAAGTAGTCCTTGCTGTTGGTGTTAATTTAAGTCTGCCTCCCCTCACAGTCCCCATACAGAGACTAGGATCCTCAAATGTATTTTTATCGTCCCATCCCACACAGAAACAAAGTTCTCAAGGCGTTTTGTTTATTTTTTAAATTTAGTATGCCTTTTCTCTTTGTTTCAGTTGTTTTTGGCAGTCAGCATCTTTTAACCATCACCCAAGTAAGCACTTTTCTCCAAGCGCTCCCCATACAGACACCTAATCCTGAAGCACAGTTCAAAGGGTGTTTTTTATTTGTTTATTTTTTATTTTGTATGTTTTTCCTTTTGTGGCTCTTTCTGGTAGCATGGTCCCACACCAGCCATCGTAGTAACGCTTTCTCCGAAGCTTGTGGGACTGAAAGCTGTCAGCTTACTGGATTTTACAACATTTTTTTTTTCAAACACTATTTCTAAGAGCTGGTGAAGGTGCACATGTTGGCTTCAATGTAAAACCATTTTTGAGAGCTGGTGAAGGCGGAGATGTCGGCTTCAATATGAAAACCATTTCAAAAGCTGGTGGAGTCGCGTGGGTCAGGCTTGAATGTAAGCCGTTTCTGTTCATCACCGCTTGGTGTGTCACTGACTTTTGAATATAGAAAATGATGTGCATTTGCTAAGGGTAACAGTCTCTTTTTCCGATGAGTGGTAATGTTGTGTAGGTGGTTGTGCATGTTGGGGGTGTTACTGTTATGCAGCTCGGTCAGGCAGCTTGTCATACTTTTAAAATTCAGAGGTTGGCACAGTGATTTCTTTTGCAAGCGTCCTGAATGGCTGAAGAGGTGCCGGCTGGCAGAATATGCCATGATAAGGACAAGGCCACAGGTACCTTCAGCCAATTAGGATGCAGGATTCTCCAGACCCATTTTATAAGAGATATTAAAACCTCATATGACCTTAACATATCAACACCACATTATTCCTTTTTATAAACATAACCCCATCAGAGTATACTAATATAACACAAAACAACTAAGCAACAACTTAGTATTCAAAAGGAAAATAATAGCTTATATTATTATTATTGTTATGTTTGTGTTAATCCCCCAAACCATCAACAGCGTCCAGAACACTCGACATCTCCAGTTCAGAAGTAGTTTGGGAGTCAGAACCCTCTGCAGATTCTCCAGATTCACCAGATTCTTTACACTGACCCCTCAAAAACTCTGTCAGTTGGTCAAGTTCAAAAACCCATATGTCTTGTTCTTATATTGGATTTGCATGTTTGCAGGTGCAAGTAACTGAAATTGTGCACCCAATTCGATATTTCTTGTCTATATGCAAGGAATTTTCGCCGTCATTGCTGAGTAAGGTAAGAAAATCCGAAAAATACTAAATTTAAAACCCTTATACAAAAGTGTTTTCTTCATCCTGGACAACTTTACAATGTGATCCCTATCTGACTCAAACGCCAGAGAGAAGAAAATTGTAGCTTCTTTTCCTTGTCCCTTAGTTCTTCCGATTCTTGCCTTTTGAGTACCCTAAAGGCCTTGGTAACAAAAGGAGTTTATTTGGAGGTAGTTCATAAACAGTGGTGAAATGTCATTTACCAAGTCCTGGGTAGACTGAAATTCATCATCAAACTTTAGAGGTAACCCCACTACACGTAAATTCCGACATCTGGACTGATTTTCCAAATGTTCAGTCTACCTGTTCAGGTTATAGTTGTCCTTAGCAAGAGCAACACCAGACAGCTCGATTACTTTAACCCCATCTGTTAACTTCTGTATATTTTGCGTATTATTCTGGGCTTGCTTAGTTAAATTAACAATTTTCTCCGATTTTGCTTTACCTCATTTTGTACAGATTCAACCTTCTGACTCAATGCCTGAATATATGATCTAGCCACTCCACTCTTGCAAATTTTTTCTGTTGACTCCATAGTGTGTTTGGGTTAGCTGGAAGCCGTTGAGTCGGGAACTCAAAATCCACTGCTCGGTCAGCTCGCGACATAGCGTTCTTCTGCTCTTGGCCCAAACACTGAAGATTCTCTACAGAAGTATCAGCAAAAGCGCCTGCTGCATCAGGTAATTGTACAACTCGCACACCTTGTGCAAATCGCAGTTGAAACTCTGATTTGGAACCTTGACCGTGCAGTGTCAGAGAGCCTGATCCAGGCCCAAAACTGCCCGGCGTCCTCTTATCACTGGGGCTGATTTCAAGTCTAAAAATTTTCTCCATCAGATGAATACAAGGTGAAATATATTCCTCGATGAACAGCTGTGTCTGTCTTTCCGTTCAGATGACATTTTTCTTTTTTTTTTTTTCCGTTCTATTATGATTTAAACTGCACAGTACAGCCACGGAGATACAGAGCACCCTTACAGCTCCACCACCTAGTCCTGGTAGTTTTACTTAAATTTAATTGATTTTTCTTAAGTAAAGAACCGATGAATCCGGTTCTTTTCACAGACCCTGGTTCCGAACGGAACTTCATCGGTACCGAACCGACCACAACCGATAATTTAAAACACTTTACTTTGCTGTTGAGGTATTCTTAGGTTTCTTTTGAAAATGTCAGAAAACCTAAGAAGAAAACTGGTCCCACGAGGTTTAAAAAATTGTACAAAGTGTGGGATGTTTTGCTAAGGCTGACAAACATGACTTGTGTGTCGCCTGCCTTGGTGAGGAACATTTCTCTGCTGAGTGTGACATCTGTAGTCTTTCCTCAAAAGACATGTGAAAACGCCAGAGGAGATTTCACAAAAGTTAAAGAAGGGTGACTCAGGCTCTGACCAGATTTCTACTCAAAAACTGCAGGTGAAAACGTGAACCCAAAGCAACCAACCCCTGATAAGAGTGATACATCAACTGGAAAGAACCGTGAACGCCTGAATCTCCGGTTCCTGCAAAACAATTTAAGAAAACAAAGCACACTGAACCTCCTGCTGAAAAGTCTAGGGGACTTCTGTGGTGCCTGGTGGTTGCCTACACCTGAGGATATTGCCTCAGGCATTCAAAGTAATTCAGGTTTTACATGGGCTGGTACCAGTTCTGGTTCCCCAAGCATCAGTTCAAACCCCAGTTCAGCAAACAGTTCCTCTGTTCCAACCTCACTCCAGGAACACACGGAGTATTAGGAAGAGGGTGATTATGAGGAAGAGGAAGGAGAACCCATAGAACCTGAAGTTTCCGATCAAGAATTTGGATCTCCACCCAGGGAATCTGAGGACTATTCCTCCCATTTCTCCCTTGTGAGGAAGATGGTGGATGCTCTAGATATAGCCACTAGCGAAGTGGAACAAGGTGAAGAGGAGGTGGAGTACCTAGAGCTTATGGGGCTAACGACCATCTAAAAAATTGCTACTCCCCATTAATAAATTCTTTAAAAAAATATCCTAAAATTCTGCTGACACCGAATTCTGTTCCACCTCTGAGTAAGAGGTCTGATAAAAAGTGCCAACTGGAATTTGGGGTTGAGTTTTGTTTACTCACCCTGACCATCAAGGTGTCGTACAGACTGCAGCCCATGACAGGGCATTCACATCCTCCTGAGAAGGACTCTAGAAAGCTGGACATTATGGCCAAAAAGGGCTACCTGTCGGCTTCATTAGCTATCAGACAGGCCAATTATCAGGCCTCGCGCTGCACAGTATCAAAAATCACTGTGGCAGTCTATCCTGGCTATGTCTGAGAATGCTCAATCTGCTCTGTCAGCTGATTTGGCTGAGACTGCCAGGTTCGGCCTGGAGGCTGCAGTATCAATTTCAGATGGCAGCTGCCATTGACACTGCTGCCAGGTGTATGGTGCCCTCTGTAGCTCTCAGAAGGTTTGTATGGCTCAGGGCCACAAACCTACACAGGATACCCAGGCAAAACATACTAACATGCTAGACGCCAGCAGAATAGGTCTGTTGGTTTATCAAGTCTGCTCATGGTTCAGCATCCTGATTGGGTACCGTAGCCCTCTATCTGTCCATACCAAGCCATGAATTTTCCTGTAGAAAACAATTTCTTGTTTGGAGATAAGACAGAGGCCTATATGAAGAAAGTGGATGAGTATAAAGCCACCTACTGAAGCAACTCTCGCCAGAGAGAGAGTTTCACCTTCCACCAGGCGTTATAGAAGGAGAGACAGGGTAGAGCTAGTTACAGCAGGCCTTTCTGTCAGGCTCTGGCTGTCCTCCAGTACCAACAGTACCCCCAGCAGACAGGGTACTTAAGAGGTAGGGGCGGAATGGGGTCTAGTGATGGTTCCAGGCTGGACAGGCCCAGCCCCAAACCAAGCAGAATCCCTGACTTATTTGCCAAGGCTGCCTCCCTATCCCTGTAGGAGTAGGCTGGCTCACTACTTCCAGGCTTGGAAAACATAACCACAGACAAGTGGGTCCTGGAAGTAGGGGATCAAGGTTTGTCCCTGAGTTTCAAATCCTTTCCTCTTCTAAGGACAAGGGTTTTGAAACCAGCTTCAAATACAGGAAAGATGCTGTTGGAAAAGGAGGTTCTAAATCTGCTCTTGTCAAAGGCAGTGAAACTATTCTCCGCAGCAAAAGGGAAAAGGGTTTTACTCGAGGTATTTCCTGGCCACAAAGAAAAATGGGAAGTGGCAGCCTATCCTAGTCCTAAGGTTACTAAACAGGCACTTTGAGAAGCCAGAGTTCAAAATGATAACTTTGACAATGATTCTACCAGCCCTTCAAACAGCAGACTGGTGGGCTTCCTTGGACCTAAAAGATGCTTACTCCACATCCCCATAAGGGATCGGTTTAAATGCTTCATTGGCAAGCTTTTAAACTAGTCAAGGGGAGGCACTGATAAGCAGCAGGAAAATCCCAGCCTCCCTACAAAACAGGGTACTAAATGAGAAAAAGACAGAGGTAGAAAGGTCAGTGGGGATGTTGCAACATAAGGTAAAGCCATCAAAAATGGAAAGCAATGAGTACCAATGCCCGTAGTCTGAGTAACAAGCTTCCTGAATTAGTGGCCTTGATGGAGGAGGAACATCTGGATATCGTGAGAAACAGAAACATGGTTCGCGACAAACCATGACTGGGACGTAAACATACCAGGATACACTATCTACAGGAGGGACAGAGAGGGTAAAAGAGGAGGAAGAGTAGCTCTTTACATAAGGAAGGAATCAAAGCAACAGAACAAAAAGGGAAAACAGGGAGGAGAAGAAGCACTGTGGGTAAATTTGGAGACCGGCAATGGCACCACAATCCGCTCAGGAGGTTAGTATACAGACCTCTCTCAGGGGAGGAAATGGACAAGGAAATGATAGAAAGTATACTTAGTATGGCAGAAAAGGGGAGATATTGCTGATGGGCGATCTGAATATGCCAGATGTTAGCTGAGGCAGTTGCAGCAGCCACTCAAGATTGGGGTTATTCTAGATGCCCTACAGGGGCATGCCTTAGACAACTAGTAGTGGAGCCCACTCGAGAGGGAGCAATCTTAGACCTGGTTCTCTCAAATGGAGATGAAGAGAGGATCACAGATGTAGAAGTGGGTAGCCATCTGGGAACTAGCGACCATCGAACAGTATGGTTCACAATAAACACAGCAATAGAGTCAAGCCTTACAAAGGCAAAGGTACTGGACTTTAGGAGGGCTGACTTTGCTAAAATGGGTGAGTGCCTAAGGAATGCACTAGCAAATGGGCAGGAAGGGGGGTTGAAGAACAATGGGGAATAATAAAACTGGCATCACAGAGGTAACAAGCCTTTGTGTGAAGCAAATAAACAAAACTAAACGATGTACGAAACCACTATGGTTCTCAAAGGAAGTGGCAGTGAAGGTTCAAGAGAAAAGAAAGCTTCAGGAAGTACAAGGAATCACAGAAGGAGCAGGACAGAGAACTCTATCAGTTAAAGCAAAGGAAGCTGGGAAGGCAGTCAGAACAGCAAAGGCCCAAACCGAGAAAGATAGCCAACTCAGTTAAGAAGGGGATAAAACCTTTATAGGTATATCAGGAGCAAGGAAGGCCAAGGGAGGGATAGTGAGGCTTAATAAAGGGGAGGGTGGGCAGAGGGTGACTGTGAAAAGGCAGAGATACTAAACAAATATTTTGCTCAGTATTTACAAAGGAAGAGGGGAGGTACCTAAAACAAACAGTAGAAACACTCTGGATACAGAAGTTGATACCAGCCCATTTACAGAAGAAAGGGTTCTGAAAGAACTCTTAAAACTGAAGGTGGACAAAGCAATGGGGCCTGATGGGATTCATCCCAGAATTCTAAAAGAACTAAGGGTAGAATTAGTGACACCACTGACTACCCTGTTTAACAAATCATGGGAGGATGGGGTGGTACCCGAGGACTGGAGGAGGGCAGATGTGATTCCCTTCACAAAGTGGGAGCAAGGCAGACGAGGAAACTACAGACCTGTTAGTTTAACCTCAGTGGTAGGGAAAATGATGGAATCACTCTGAAGGAAAGAATTGTCGAGTATCTAGAGGCCAGAGGGGCACAGGACCCAAGGCAGCATGGATTCACAGCAGGAAGGTCATGCCAGACAAATCTGATAGATTTCTTTGACTGGGTGACCAAAGTAGTAGATCAGAGAGGGGCTGTGGACATGGCCTACCTAGACTTTAGCAAGGCATTTGACACAGTCCCACACAAAAGATTAATATACAAGTTAGCTAGCCTGGGAGTGGGTCCCAAGATGACAGCCTGGGTAAAAATTGGCTGGAGAATAGGACACAGAGAGTAATAGTAAATGGAGTCCACTCTGAAGAAAGAGGGGTTACTAGTGGGGTACCACAGGGTTCAGTATTAGGACCAGTCCTCTTCAGTGTCTTTATAAGTGACATTGCAGAGGGACTGGAAGGAAAAGTATGTCTCTTGCAGATGACACAAAGATCTGCAACAGAGTTGATGCACAAGGTGGGGTGGAAAGGATGAAAAGGGACTTGGCAAGGTTAGAGGAATGGTCAAATGTATGACAGCTTAGATTCAATGCTAAGAAGTGCAAGGTAATGCACCTGGGAAACAAAACCCAGGGGAAGAGCACAATGGGGTGAGATACTAACAACAACAAAAATGGAAAGGGACCTGGGGTAGTCATATGACGATGACCTAAAGGTGGGCAAGCAATGTGAGAGGGCAGCAAGGAGGGCTGGGGGATACTGGGATGCATAGGGAGAGGCATCACCAGTAGAAAACAGGAAGTTATTATCCCTCTGTACAGACAGCTGGTCAGACCCCATCTGGAGTACTGCGTGCAGTTCTGGAGACCAGTCTTCGCAAAGACATAGACAGGATGGAAGCTGTCCAGAGGAGGGCAACTAAAATGGTGCAGGGTCTGCACCGGAAGACATATGAAGAGAGACTCAAGGAGCTTAATATGTATAGCCTCGAGGAAAGGAGGAGAGGGGGACATGATAGAAACTTTCAAGTACCTCAAGGGAATCAACAAAGTCCAAGAGGGTAGCATCTTTCAAAAAAGAGGTGTGCAAGAACAAGGGGCACAATTTGAAGATAATGGGGGCGGCTCAGAGGTAATTTAAGGAAGTATTTTTTCACAGAGAGGGCTGTGGATGCATGGAACTGCCTTCCGAGGAGGTTGTGGGAGTCAAAACAGTGGTGGAATTCAAGCATGCATGGGACAGTCATAAGGCAATTCTAGGGGGGGTAGAAAAGAAGTAGGCTGCTGGTTAACTAGGATCTGCAGCTTATCCCGTGAGGCAGGAAATGGGCAGACTGGGTGGGCCAAGCGGTCCTTATTTGTCCAAATTCTTTGTTTCTAAGGGAGTCTCACAGAAAATACCGGTTCAGACACCCATCAGGCCATTACCAGTTCTCAGTACTACCATTTGGTCTCACCTCAGCCCCGAGAGTGTTCAAGAAGTGCCTAGCATTGGTGGTGGCACATGTAAGAAGGCTAGGTGTCACAGTGTTTCTACCTGGATGACTGGCTGGTGGTAGGAAACTCACCGCAGCAGGTAAAGAAGTACTTGCAGGTAGCCCAGGAGCTCCTGGAGTCGTTAGGGTTTCTGATAAACCTCAAAAAGTCTGTCCTACAACCAGTGCAGATTCTGCAATTCATAGGAGCAGAACTAGACACCCTGAAGAGAAGGGCTTACCTGACTCAGGACAGGGTAAACAATATCCTACAGATTGCTGCCTCGTTCAGTCTGCACAAACCAAAGACAGCAAGGCAGTTCCTGCAGCTACTGGGACGCATGGCTGCAGCTACAGGCACGCATGGCTGCAGCTACAGGCACAGTCCTGGGTTCAAGATGCCACATGAGAGATGTACATTTCCACCTCAGAGCACATTGGTGCCAGAGGAGAGACCCTCTCTCAAAGCTGATTCCAGTAACAAGAACATTACTGCAAGCCCTCCAGTGGTGGAAGGGCAATTCTAAGGAAGAGGTTCCCTTCTAGCAAGAGTCCCCATCAGTGATTCTCACAACAGATGCATCATTACTGGGGTGGGGTGCTCATCTAGGGGAATACCATCCACGGAACCTGGTTGAGTGCAGAGTCACTCCCACACATAAACCTGCTGGAACTGAGGCTGTACTTATAGCCTTGCAGACCTTCGCACCATGGTGCAGGACAGAGCGGTACAGGTCAGAACAGACAATACCACTACCATGTACTACATAAACAGGGAGGAATAAGGTCCAACCCCGTGAAAGGATCAATGGGATGCTACAGAGACCCCCCTTTTTCTAAACTCCTTTAAAGTCTGTTGCAACAGCATACATTCTTTTCTTTCTTTTTCTTCAAAGTCCCTGGTTTCCATCAGACAGGAAGGCCACCTATCTGATGTCCTATCTATCCCTGAACTGCTTGTGGTCTCAAATCTAAATTTCAGATCCTTGGACATATTGCTCCTCCTCCATTTTCTATTGCCTTGTAAAACATTTCTTTTCCTTTAAAAAGAAAGCTGTGAGGTTTAAATACAGTACATGTCTTTAGGCTGTTTGAGCCTTGTTTTGCTGAAAGAAATGAACCTTTACAGCCTTGTAAACAGCTGTAACTGTGCTCAAGTGAAGAAGTAGTTCAGATAGCAGCTATAGAGTTTATGTAAAACAAAACAAAAGAAACCCTACAAAAGTCCTGATAAAGTCTGCACAATGCTGAGACAAACTAATTTAGGAATAAGGCTTTAAAATGTACCTGGAAAGAGTCTAAGTTAAAAGGAAACAACATAAGAAATGGCATTTTATCTTTGTAGCATAAGTTTTGCGACAGATAGATGCTTTAGCACAACAGTTCCTTTGAGAAGCCTCTTTTTGTTAATGTTTGTTTTTGTAAGATGTTTTAAACCATGTATATTAAGCCTAGGTTGTTAGAATTCAGTGAGAGAACTTTTATTAAGTAAATAGAAATATATTTACCCTTATGTTTGAACACTGAACCTAGACTAGTGTTTGTCCTGAGTGCCCTCTGATTCTCTTTAGCTTCTGCTTCATTCTCTATAGAGTCAGCGCCATTTTTACATCATCTTTATAGGCAGAGAGCTGAAGGGAAGAGTCAGTAGGACACTGGGACAACCCATTCTTTGCTATTTTTGTTTATATGATGTTAAAACACAACTGAACTAACCAGAAACATTATATTATTGTATTGAATATGCCTGATATTATATAACTGGTTATATGTGCCTGAATTAAAAAGTTTTGCTAATAAAAATACAAAAGGGAGGAGACTTCCTCATGTGACTAGCTAGCACTATATAAGAAGGACATCTTCTGTTAAAAGATCAGATCATCGTAGGGATCAGCAAGGAGCTGACCCATACCTGACACTAGTACCTCCTAGTGGTGAAAACTTGGCATTGCAGAATTATATTTTTATTTTGGATTTTTCTCCTCTTTCATTTTCTTTGTCGACAAGTTCACTTAATTTACTTATTTGAATGCTGAATAAAAGCTACCTTTTGTTCTTTATCCTGGTGAATCCCACTAACCTCCTACACTGGTGTCTGAAGTGGATTTCTTCAAGGAATTTGCTTGGAGGTGGAATACTGGACCTGGTATTGTGGTACACCATGACCGAACCAGCAGCAGTTACCAGCCAACCCAGTCCAGGTGGAGTCCAGACTGCAGGATGGCTGGAAATCACGCAACGGTCTTATTGCCCACACAGATGTGGGTGGTGGAACGTGACGAGAGAGAGGAAGAAGAAAATGGAGGAGGAGCTACTGCCCTGGAAGGAGAGGAGGCAGAGGAGAGACCACCTGAAGAGGTACATGACCTACTAAAGTGGTTATGTATACACCAAATGGACATAGAGAGACAACGGAAGCAGATCGCTTAGCAGAATGAGGCCCGGTGGGCAGACACTTTAAGGGCCATCCAGACATTAGGTACATCAAGACCCCTTGCACCTACAGATCCAGAGGGGCCAAGAATATTAAATTATCCAGACTAACTGAGTCCGATGACATCGAGGCATATATAACAACATTTGAACGTGTGGCAGAAGCTTGCGCTGGCCTAAGGAACAGTGGGTGAAAGGCTAGCCCCTTATTTATCAGGGAAGGCACAACTAGCCTATAGCCATCTGGACAGTGCCCATCTGAATGACTATGACTATGTTCGCAAACAATATTGAAAAGATATGACATCAGTGTGGAAACCTACAAACAGAGATTTAGAACTTTTAAATATCACACTGCAGCGTCCCCCAAGAGGCCTATACCGCTTTAAAGACTTAAGCCATAAATGGCTACAGCCTACCCAGAATGATGGAACAAGTAATGGAAGACATTACACTGGAACAATTTATTAAAATTCTCCCACAGGATGTTCAGATGTGGGTGAGGGAACATCGGCGAGTCAGCTCAAAAGCCATCACCTTAGCAGAGGACTACATTACAGCAAGACCTTCTAGAACAAAAGGATACTCTGGAACCTTGGACCCTCACCCATGGTAAGACCCATTTCTACTATTACTCATTCTGGGACTATACCTAGTGCTGGGGAAGTACTGAAGGGACAATTCTGGACCCATTAGGGTGGGAAGAGGACATAATCCTAATATTATATGTCATGAGTGCCAAGGTAAAGGACGATACCACGGAAAAGAAAGAGAACACCCATTTGCCCTTGTTAACTGGGGTCAACATCGACTAAAGCACAAGTAAATGGGAAAGAGGTCCCTGTACTCTTAGATTCTAGGAGCAAACAGACTTTGATGCAAGCTGCTTTATTACCTAAAGAAAAAATAAGGGCATGACCACAGTGACTTGTATTCATGGGGATATTCATGATTATCCATTACAGCGTGTCAATTTAAATATTCAAGGGCAGGTACAAGAAATGGATGTTGGATTGGTCCCAAACCTACCCATACCTGTAGTGATTGGACGTGACCATCCTCATTTTGAGACTCTGATGGTTACTGACTCTAATGTGACTGCTGTCACCACCAGGCCCAGAAAAACAGACATCAATCCTGCCTCAAGTGTTTCCTTTGAGGATGACATTTTGATTGCCCTGGTAAAGACAGAAAGTCCAAAGTAGAAAGAAGAAGGGCAAAGTTACAGTGGAACTGTAAAAGGACATTAAAACATTATGAACCATCCCAATGATAATGAAATGTTTAAAATGAACAAACAAATGATGTTACATTGGATCCTTGTTTTTACAGGTGGTAAAGGCAGATGAAAAGGGAATACCTTAGATATGTGATTTTTGATCAGTTGCTGTACCGAGAATGTAAAAACCCTAAGACAGAAATGGTATTAGAACAGTTAGTAGTACCTCTGAAATATCGACAGCAATTAATTACCCTTGCTCATGACATTCCTATGGCAGGCCACTTAGGGAGGGATAAGACCCTGAGTCGATTGTTGTATCGCTGTTTTTGGCCAGGAATTCATGAACAAGTGGCTACCTATTGTCAAAGCTGTCCAGCATGCCAGAAAGTTTCCACTGTCACAAAATCAGACAAGGTACCCTGACAGCCCTCCCTTGATAGATGTCCTTTTTCACGATAAGCAATGGATGTTGTAGGACCATTACCAAAGAGTAGCAAGGTAACTGTTCATTCTCGTGGTATGTGATTACGCCACAAAATACCCTGAGGCAGTGCTCTTGCAACAATCACAGCACCTAGAATAGCAGAGGAACTCCTAAAGATATTTAGTAGAGTCAGAGTACCCAAAGAAATACTCACTGATAGAGGCAGCAATTTTCGATCCTGTTTTAGCATCTCTACCAGTCAATGGGTATTGGGGCCAATATACATCTCTTACCACCCACAAACTGATGGGCTTGTGGAACGGTTCAATAAAACATTGAAGAAAATGCTCATGAAATATGTGCAAGACGAAGGAAAATCTTGGGATCTTAATTTGCCATATTTGATGTTTGCATATGGGAGGTACATGAGGTATCCACGGGTTTCTCCCCATTTGAATTACTATATGGGAAGAATCCAAGGGACCCTTGGATATTATGAAAGAGAAATGGGAAGGCAAGAAGGATTAGAGGGTACTCCAACATTAGAATATATTACTCATTTGAGACAAAGACTGACTAAATATATCACTTTGGCACACCAGCATAACAAAGAAAAACAAATAGACCAAAAAACTTATTATGACCAAGGTGGGACATAAGATTTTAAAATGGGAAAAGTGTTACTATTGTTACCCTCTTCAGAAAGTAAACTTACTATGAAATGGCAAGGACCATATGTTATCACGTCGACAAACAGGTCCAGTAACATATGAAATCGAAATGCCAGACAGATGGAAGAAAGTTCAAATATACCATGCTAACCTCCTTAAAAAATGGTATGACAGAAATTCTACCTCTGTATGTTATGTCTGTCCGGAACAATCACACTGTGAGTTAGAACAGGCATATACAAGACTGGAATGTGTGGAGGGTCTGAAGACTTAGTGGTAAACCCCGATCTTGCAGAATCACAAAAGAAGGATCTAGAAGCAGTAATACAAACCTTCAGGGAAACTTTTCCTGCCAGCCAGGAAAAGCAGTGGGGTAGAACATGATATACATGTAGTGCAGGAGACAGCCATAAGACAAAAACCTCACCGTCTGCCTGAAAGGTTAAGGGAGAAGTTATTAAGGAGGTCAAGAAAATGCACCATGGGTGTAATAGAGCCATCAATGAGTGAATGGGTTCATCCATGGTGATAGTTAATAAAAGGAGGGTGGCATCAGAATTTGTCTGGACTTCCGCGCCTAAATGCCATATCCAAATTTGACGCCTACCCTATGCCCAGAATTGATGACATAATCGACTTGGCAAAGCAAAAATATATCAGTACCCTTGACTTAACTAAAGGGTACTGGCAGATCCCGCTTAAGACCCAGGCCAAGGAAAAACTGCTTTTAGCACTCCGATAGACAGTTCCAATTACTACTATACCCTTTGGGCTGCATGGGGCACCAGCCACCTTTCAGAGAATGATGGACAATATTTTACACTCACATATGGATTATAGCACCGCTTACCTGGGCGATGTCATCATATTCAGTCCCAGTTGGGAAGAACATGTACAACAGTTGTCAAAGGTACTAAGAGCCATCACACAAGCTGGATTGACTAAAATCTAGAAAATGTATATTAGGTATGAAAGAAGTAAAATACCTTGGTTTCAGGATTGGTTATGGACAAATAAAACCAGATATAGGAAAATAGATGCTGTCGCCAATAGCCCCCCGCCCACTTACGAAACGCCACGTATGCAACCTTTAGGGCTCACAGGCTACTACAGACGCTTCGCACTTGACTCTCGCAACTATAGCCAGCCCTCAACAGATTTAACAAAAAGGGTCATCCCAATGTTGTAAAGTGAACACCAGAATGTGAAAAGAGCATTTAGTACTATAAGAGGTTATTTGTGTGCTACACCTATACTCAAAAGTCCAGATTTTGATCTTCCCTTTATTGTCCAAACTGATGCATCTAACACTGGTCTTGAGCCGCCCTAACACAGATAGTAAAGGAGAAGAACATCCCATAATTTATATAAGCAGAAAATTACATATTAGGGAAACCAAATACTCCACTACTGAGAAGGAGTGTTTGGCACTGAAATGGGCTGTTGAGACCCTAAAGTTTTATCTGTGGGGCGGAATTTGAAGTTTGGACAGACCACAACCCATTGTGCTGGTTGCAGGTAATGAAAGAAAAATACCCACGAATCATGCGATGGTAACTGGCCCTCAGCCTTATCGCTTTACTATTAAACACAGATCAGGAGCTGCAAATAAAAATTGCAGACTACGTCTCGTTATGGGGCAGACATGATTAACTCTGTTGAAACAGAAGATATCAGACCTCGGGTAAAGAGTGTATCAATAAAATGATTTATAACTGATGTTGAGGTATGTAATTAATGTAAAAAAAAAAAAAAAAAAGAAAGGGACCCCAAGGTGGAGTTTCAGAGAGAGGAGGGCTGAAGCTCCATCTCTCAAAATGAGAAATCTGAAACAGCCAGGATGTAATTGTTTAGTTTTCTGATTCTAAAAAACACATTTGTATAAAACCTTCTAGGTTTTTCTTAGGTGGGAGGAGTATGTGAAGGATCAATGGGATGCTACAGAGACCCCCTTTTATAAACACCTTTAAAGTCTGTTGCAACAGCATACATTCTTCTTTCTTTCTTTTCTTCTAAGTCCCTGGTTTCCCCATCAGACAGGAAGGCCACCTATCTGATGTCCTATCTATCCTGAACTGCTTGTGGTCTCAAATCTAAATTTCAGATCCTTGGACATATTGCTCCTGCTCCATTTTCTAAGCTTGGTAAAACATTTATTTTCCTTTAAAAAAAAGAAAGCTGTGAGGTTTAAATACAGTACATGTCTTTAGGCTGTTTGAGCCTTGTTTTGTTGAAAGAAATGAACCTTCCACAGCCTTGTAAACAGCTGTAACTGTGCTCAAGTGAAGAAGTAGTTTCAGATAGCAGCCATAGAGTTTATGTAAAACAAAAAACAGAAAGAAACCCTACAAAAGTCCTGATAAAGCCTGCACAGTGCTGAAACAAACTAATTTAGGAATAAGGCTTTAAAATGTAACTGGAAAGAGTCTAAGTTAAAGGAAACAACATAAGAAATGGCATTTTATCTTTGTAGCATAAGTTTTGCAACAGAAACATAGAAACATAGACTTTGTGACAGATAAGGACCGCTTGGCCCACCAGTCTGCCAATTTCCCTACCTAGAGGATAAGCTGCAGATCCAATTTAACCAACAGCCTATTTCTTCCTACTCCCACAAAATTGCCTTATGTCTGTCCCATGCATTCTTGAATTCTCCCACAGTTTTAGACCCCAACCTCCTCAGGAAGGCTGTTCCATCGTCCACCACCCTCTCTGTGAAAAATACTTCCTCCACATTGCCCTGAGGCCGTCTCCTCTATCTTCAAATTGTGTCCCTCGTTTCTTGCACATCTCTTTTCTGAAAGATGCCACCCTCTTGGACTTTGTTGATTCCACTGAGTACTTAACGTTTCTATCATGCCCCCACCATCCTTTCCTCAAGGGTATACATATTAAGCTCCTTTAGCCTCTCCTTGTATGGCTTCTCTTGCAGACCCTGCACCATTTTAGTTGCCCTCCTCTGAACTGCCTCCATCCTGTCTATGTCCTTGTAGAGACGGGGTCTCCAGAACTGGATGCAGTACTCCAGATGGGGTCTCACCAACTGTCTGTACAGGGGATAACAACTTCCTGTTTTCTGCTGGTGATGCCTCTCCCCATACATCCCAGTATCCCCCAGCCCTCCCTACTGCCTTCTCATATTGCTTGCTAACCTTAAGGTCATCTGATATGACTACCCCAGGTCCCTTTCCATTTTGTTGTTGTTACTACCTCCCCCATTGTGTAATCTTCCCTGGGTTTTGTTTCCCAGGTGCATTTCTTTGCACTGAATCCAAGCTGCCATACTTCTGACCATTCCTCCAACCTTGCCAAGTCCCTTCTCATCCTTTCCACGCCTCCTTGTATATCAACCCTGTTGCAGATCTTTGTGTCATCTGCAAAGAGGCATACTTTTCCTTCCAGTCTCTCTGCAATGACACTTATAAAGACATTAAAAGGACTGGACCCAGTACTGAACCCTGTCATACCCACTAGTAACCCCTATTTCTTCAGAGTGGACTCCATTTACAATTACCTACTGTGCCCTGTTGTTCAGCCAATGTTTTACCCAGGCAACCACCCTGGGACCCACCAAGGCTGGTTAATTTGACTACTAATCTTTTGTGTGGGACTGTGTCAAATGCCTTGCTAAAGTCTAGGAAGGCCATGTCCACAGTCCCTCCCTAATCTACTACTTTGGTCACCTAGTCAAAGAAATCAATTAGATTAGTCTGACATGACCTTCCGCCTGTAACCTATGCTGCCTTGGGTCCTGTGCCCCACTGGCCTCTAGGTACTCAACAATTCTTTCCTTCAGAAGTGATTCCATCACTTTCCCTACCACAGAGGTCAAACTGACAGGTCTGTAGTTTCCTGCCTCTGTCTTGCTCCCACTTTGTGAAGGGGAATCACATCAGCCTTCTTCCAGTCCTCAGGTACCACACCATCCTACCATGATTTGTTAAAAGGGTAGTCAGTGGTGCCACTAGATTTCTGCTTAATTCTTTTAGAATTCTGGGGTGAATTCAATCTGGCCCCATTGCTTTGTCCACCTTCAGTTTTATGAGTTCTTTCAGAACCCTTTCTTCTATGAAAGGACTGGGATCAACCTCTCCAGAGTGCTTCTTTACTTGGATTAGGCACCTCCCCACTTCCTCTTTTGTGAATACTGAACAGAAGTATTCATTCAGTATCCCTTTTTCACTGTCACTCTCTGCCCACCCACCATCCATTCTATTCAGCCTCTCTATCCCTCCCTTTGTCTTTCTATGCTCCCTGATATACCTATAAAAGGTTTTATTCCCCTTCTTAACGAGTTGGCTATCTTTTACTCAGTTTGTGCCTTTGCTATTCTGACTACCCTCCTGCTTCCTTCTGCCTTAACTGGTACAGTTCTCTGTCCTGCTCCTTCTGTGTTTCTTATACTTCCTAAATGCTATATTTTTCTCCCTAACCTTCACTGCCACTTCTTTTGAGAACCATAGTGGCTTTTCTTTCGTTCTGATTTTTTATTTGCTTCAAACAAAGGCTTGTTACCTCTGTGGTGGCAGTTTTGATATTCCCCATTGTTGCTTCACCCTCCTCCTAGCCTGTTTGCTAGTGCTTTTTAAGGCACTCTCCCATCTTGCCAAAGTCAGCCCTCCTGAAGTCCAGAACCCTCACTTTTGTATGGCTTGACTCTGTAGCTGAGTTTATCATGAATCACACTGTTTGGTGGTCAACAGATAGATGCTTAGCACAACAGTTCCTTTGAGAAGCCTCATTTTGTTAATGTTTGTTTTGTAAGATGTTTTAAACCATGTATATTAAGCCTAGGTTGTTAGAATTCAGTAAAGAACCTTTATTAAGTAAATAGAAATATATTTACCCTTATGTTTGAACACTGAACCTAGACTGGTGTTTGCCCTGAGTGCCCTCTGATTCTCTTTAGCTTCTGCTTCATTCTCTATAGAGCCAGCCGGCCATTTTACATCATCTTTATAGGCAGAGAGCTGAAGGGAGGAGTCAGTAGGACACTGGGACAACCCATTCTTTGCTATTTTTGTTTATATGATGTTAAAACACAACTGAACTAACCAGAAACATTATATTATTGTATTGAATGTGCCTGACATTATATAACTGGTTATATGTGCCTGAATTAAAAGTTTTGCTAATAAAAATACAAAAGGGAGGAGACTTCCCATCATGTGACTAGCTAGCACTATATAAGAAGGACATCTTCTGTTAAAAGATCAGATCATCGAGGGATCAGCAAGGAGCTGACCCATACCTGACACTAGTACCTCCTAGTGGTGAAAACTTGGTATTGCAGAATTATATTTTTATTTTGGATTTTTCTCCTCTTTTATTTTCTTTGTCGACAAGTTCACTTAATTTACTTATTTGAATGCTGAATAAAAGCTACCTTTTGGTTCTTTATCCTGGTGTCCTTGTGTGTGAATCCCACTAACCTCCTACAACCCCTATACACAGAGGCAATGAAGACAGAGTCTAGTTTATTCACTCAAAACTTCACTGCAAGTTATTCATCTGCCAGGCAAGGACACCACCCTAGCAGGTGCCCTGAGTCGGATCAACCAGGCCCATCACGAGTGGACCCTGAACAGGCAAGTGTTGGAGGTAGTGTTCAGAAGGTTGGGCACCTCAGAGATAGATCTCTTTGCATCCACGAAAACCACCACCTGCCACAGCATTGTTGCAGACCACCAGCAAGGGTACAATACCCTTGGATACTCTAACTCTGGAATGGTCAGGGAGACAGCTCTGTGCCTTCCCTCACTTTCCTCTGATCTTCAGGGTTCTGATCAAACTCGGATCCTAGCCAGCATCAGTGATCTTGATAGCACCAGATTGGGCCAGGCAGCCATGGTACTCTCTGCTGCTCTCCATGTCTGTGGAAAAGCCAGTACACCTCCCTTGGAGGCTAACCTGTTAACCTCCAACCAAGGGATCCTATACCCAAACCTCAGATCCCTCAGGCTCAAAGCATGGCTCTTCAGGACTTGGGAGTATGAGGCTCATCTCTCAGAAAGTGTTCTGGATGTTTCACGAGGTTACAGGAAGCCCTCTACCAAGAAAACTTATGCTTCAAAATGGAAAAGGTTTTCTAATTGGTGCCCCACCAATGATGTGGTACCAGAACAAGTAGGGATTCCACCATTCCTGGACTACCTTACCCATTTGCATTCTCTGGGCTTGCAGCCCACCACTTTTAAAGTCCATCTGGCTTCAGTATGTGCTTACATTTCAGCTGGAAAGGGTGTCTCCATGGCATTCAACCCTATATTCAAAATTTTCTTCAAAGGTTTGGCCCATCTTGAACCCCCTCACAGGGAACTGGTGCCAGCTTGAGACCTGAATGTCTACATTGCCCAGCCATGATCTCAGCTCATTTGAAGTATATTACCTGGAAAACAGTGTTTCTGATAGCCATCACTTCTGCCAGAAGGATTAGTGAGCTTCAGGCTTTGTGTATTGAAAAGACATCATCTCATTCCATAGGGATAAGGTAGTTTTGAGAACAAATAGGAAATTCCTTCCTAAGGTGGTTTCTGATTTCCACTTAAATCAATCCATCACTCTGCCAGTCTTCACTGAGCACTCTAGTTCAGGTGAGTATCGACTTCACAGTCTTGATGTCAAGAGAGCCCTGAGTTACTACACATCGCACTAAAGATCATAGGCAGGACAGACAGCAGCTGTTCCTGACTTATGGGATGTGGGTAAAAGGAAGTCCAGCATCTAAAGGTCCATTTCCGCTGGGTAATTCAGTACATTCCGTTTTGCTATTGAAAGCTGGTAAAGAGCCCCAGCAGGACTGAAGTTTATTCCACAAGGAGAACAGCTGCTACTATAGCAGCTGCCAGGATATTCAATTGTTGGAAATCTGTAAAGCAGCTACCTGGAGGACAGTTCACACCTTTACAAAGCATTACAGCCTGGACATCCAGTCCAGAAATGATGCCATGTTTGGCACAGCAATCCTGCAGAGCCTTGTTCTCAAGAAGGTTCTTGCCCACCTCAAAGGTACTGCTTCTTAGTGTGCAAGAGTTAGGAATATTGGAGAATTCCTGGGGTAAGAAGAAACAAGCATTTGTCAATGTCGAGCGTTAGTTGTGTGCACTGGTGCCATTTGGGGAGGGTTACGAGCAGTGTTGGCAAATTCGACATGGGTTCATAACTTAATTGTTTTTAATATTTTTACACCACATTTCTACATAGCCATCTTATTATGCTACCTCATGAAGAAAGTAGAGATAATTTCAACTCCTGTCCGAAAGGTAATTTCATGCAGTGGCTGAGAAATCACCTTACAGAATGCAAAAACATTCTGTCCAGGATCTGGAAAATGGTAGCTGCCACATTCATGAGGTGCAGTGAAAATAGCTATGATGAAAACTTGGGTCAAAATATTGAAAAATACCAAAATGACTGAGACCTACGTTTGCTAACCAAGTGCATGCTCGTAACTTTGTTGTTTGTCAATATTTTCACACCAAATTTTCAATGTAGCATTCTTATGACCCCACCTCATGAAAAGTGCAACTGTCATTTTGTTCACTCATCCCGAAGGTGATTTACGAGAGCCACCATGCCATTCTGCACTACAGGTGTGAAAACATGTTTCAGGCAGGATATGAAACATGACAGCTGTACTGTTCATAAGGAGGTGTGAAGTAATGGCAGTGTTGAAAATCTGGAATGAAAATATTAAAAAGTGACAAAGTTAAAACACGCATAGAAACTGCGCTAACACACAGTCATAACACAGTTATTTTTGGAATTTTTTCACTAAATTTGCAACACGGACTTTTGGGACCCCACCTCATGAACAGTGGCACTGTCATTTCATTAATTGGTCCTGAAGGTGATTCAGCGCAGCGACAAAATCACCTTTTGGAGACCAGTAAAATGACAGTGACAGTGTTCAGGAGGTGGATCCATATGTTGAAAATATGGGACCAAAATTCCTAAAATGCTGAGCTATCAACCTAGTTAGAACTTCCATTGATTCATTATTCGGCTTTCACCTTGAAATCTTCACTTTGCCGGTAGGCATTGAAGAGTGCAGACGGGACCAGTCTACAGAATATCGCTGCTCCTGACCTCCAGAGGTAAGTATGAGTAAGGGGGGTGCGGGGAGGTGGGTGCACAGTGGGAGGGTCAGGATGAGGGAGGGGCGGGGAGACAACGATGGACTGTTTTCTTTTTGTAGGTTTAAACACAGAAAGACATTGGGGACTTTTTTTACAGGAACAATGTTGTGTACATTTCTGGACACTGGGAGTGGGCTGCAGTGTCTGGGGGGCGAGGAGCGGAGGGTGCGAGGAGGACAGCGGCAGTGGGAGGAAGCAGGAGGAGTGATTTGCTTTGGGGGGCCTCGAACAGAGCGGAGGGTCTGGGGAGGACAGCAGCAGTGGGAGGGTGTGGGAGGGATTGATTTGCTTGGGGGGCTCAAACAGGTACAGAGGGAGCAGGGAGGGTAGCAGCAATGGGAGGAGTGATTTTCTGGTGGGGGATTCGAGCAGGGAATGGAGGAAGACAGGAGCAATGGGAGGGATTGATTTGCTTTTGAAGACAGGCTTAGCGTGTTCTATGTCAGCAATCGTCACTGTAAGCGCTACGGCACTGTGAGCGTGCAACCAGGAAGCAAATGTAATGCAGGGCTGTGTACACATCAAAGAACCGAGCCGCACCACTATTGGTTCAGCTCTGTCCTTTGAAAACTTTGCCAGCTCAGCCCCAAAACCAGAAAGTGAGTCATCGGCAGCCTGCCAAATTATTAGCCTGCCAGACCTGCCTCTTGAACAGAGCTCTCCAGTGGGCGCACCCCCCACACACACACGCACCCCTCTATAGCTACTCTCATATCAACAAGTTCGTCATGCTTACAGCACACAACAAACTTAAAAATGACTCACCATAATAATCTTGTTTCTTCCAGGGTATTCTCCAGTATTCATAACTCACCCACCCTGCCTTCCCTTCTAGAAACAGTGGCCTCTGCAGTACATGCTGAATAAGCAGGTGCAAGGGTGCAACACACTGGCATACCTTATCTTTTTGGGCCCTGTTAGGCATTGTTTCCCTTCTTTAGGTTATTCTGACATTCAGGGGTTTGTTTTCCTCCAGTTGGAGGTTTCTTTAGATTAGGTTAGGTTTATTGTTGTGTAGATGTCATCCTTGGTTGGACCTTTCCTTGCAGGCTCTCCACAAAAAGGGTTTTAGAACACAGCAGTTGATTAGGGCAGCATTTGAATAAGTGGCACGAGCCAATGGTGTTTCCATCATTAGCATAACATTCTATCACCGGGCAGTTCTACTTCAGAGGCTGACTGCAGAGTTATGAATACTGGAGAATACCCTGGAAGAAACAAGATTACTATGGTGAGTAATTTTTTTCTTTCTGTTTCTGCCTCCTTCTACACTGACCCTCCTAACCTTCTGGACCTGTCGGTTACCCCAATGCCTCGGCCTTCCTGGCTATGGTCATCTACCTCCATCTAGCTATGGCTGTGCCCACAGGTGGGGCTAGGTGGTCATAGGAACCCAGACTTAATCATCTCATCAGATAGTGTCGAATGCCGAGGGAGGCAGAGGACCCAGAGATTCTATGTGGCCATCATCTAGAGGTGCTGGGGCCATTTTCCTCTTTTCTCCCATCCCTGGGACATTGTTTCTCTGTGAACATCAAGGTGGGCCTGCCCACACTATGCATCATTTGTCTGCTGGCGTCAGTGACAGACCACCCTCCCTTCTGCCCTTCCAACCCGCTGCCACCTGTGGTCACCCAAGTGGCAGTATCGCGGAAGACAGAACCCTCCCTCCCGGAGGAGGAGGCGTCCTGTGGAACCTCGGTCTTCTCCCCTGACTGGACCGCAGTGATCCAAGCTCATTTCAATTCAGGTCACCAGCATCACGAGGCGGTGGCGCTACCACTGCGCTAACAGGCCAGCTCAGGGCTTCCTTTGATATGCAGAAATGTGTCCAGGTTTACACTGAAGACCTGTGCTTTCTTAATGTCCATTTCTCCATTGGTGGTTTTCCATGGTTCACCAACTCTAGAAGTCGTCCTTCCTAACATTACCTAAATTTATCACCTCAGAGCTTCAGACTGTGTCCCCATGTCCTGGTGGAGGACACCAGATCCAACAGCTGTGTCTGTTCATTCTTCTTGGTTCTCCCTTGAATATGTGGAAAACCAAGACCATGTCCCATCTCAGCCTTCTTTTCTCCATATGAACACATTAAGGGCCATGAGTCTGTTATGATGACTGTAGTGCCCTGCCCAGTACCATTGATCATTTTGGTAACCCTGTGTTGTACCCCTCTTGAGTTCCTCAGCATTATTTTGTATTCAGGCCAGAAATGAACAACAGAAGTGCAGCATGGCAGTATCGACACATCTCTGCCACCTGGGATTCTGGGGCCCAGTATCCCATGCAGGGGTTTGTTGGGTTCCTGAGACCAAATCCTGGAGGTGAAGTGCTCTTGTTCCAGAGGAGGAAGAGGAGGTGTTGGCCATCTTGGCATTCATGCTTCCTCTGCAGACCAACAAAGGAGCAGCATTGAAATCTGCCATGAAGACAGCCACTCGACCGCCCTCCCCAACCGCTGCCCTCCCGCTCAACCTCCTACTCAATCACCCACCCTCACAGACACTGGAATGATGCTTCTGCATTACAAATCACTGTTGTATGAAGGTGTCGAGAGGTGGGGTGCTCAGTACCAACTGTATACACAGCTGCACCCTGAACAGTTTTACTTTTTCTCTTTCTGCTGGGGCAGCAATGGAAAGGTCTCAGTGACATTGCTTGATGGTGTGCCAGCAAGTCAGCACTCCCTCCCTTCCTGGCAGTAGCTTCAGTCTCTTGCTGCTACTTTCCCCAACCACATGGAGTAATCCAGAATCAGGGCTGTCGGCTCACTAAGAAGAATCCTGAGATGCTACTCTTTCTCCCCTCCAACCTCAGGGGTAGTCCAACAGTGGGACTGTCAGCTCAGCAGAGAATCCATGAAAGTTGCTTCACCCTCCTGCTATCCCACAGCCATCCTGTATTCTTGCTTTCTATTTGCCTCCTTACCCAGTGGCTCGTAATCCTGTAGCCATCCATACACCTACTCGTATGGTCACCACAGGCCATAAACACCCACTACCTGTCCCCTTAATATAGTATTCCAGAGTTAGCCCCATCAGGTGAGACCAACTGACCTGAAGCTGAGCCAGTAAGAATCTTCCCTTCCCTTCCATGGTGGCGGGGGGGGGGCTGTGGATTCAGGAGTCAGAGATGTGGGTTCTTCAGCAAGTGGCTACCGCTCTCTCACTTGTTGTTACTTCCAAAACAAGTGCACAAAACCAGCACAGTTTTCAGGTTTTCTCAAGCAAAGCTTTTACTGTTAACATGGGTATTTAAATTCCGATTCTAACAGGAATGTGATGCACGATCCTCCCAAACAGCAGTCATCTCCGCCCTAGAGATGCCTCGGAACTTAGAGTGTTAATGAAATTCAAAAGATACCTGGACACCTGCTGGTCATGCGATCCCTGACACTCTAACAGCCGATCTTTCTTCCGCTGGAAGAAGATAGGATACTCTGGGTCCAACTCCTGGTTCTCTAGCTAAGGTTTACTTAAACTTCATCTAAGAGATATTTATTATTTTTACTGCTGTTTTATGAGTTGCCGATTCCTACACTATTCTGTTATTTAAAGTAATTCAATGTTTCTCAGTTCCGGAAACAATGAAAAGTGTTTTTCACTGGTTCCCTTTTCAGGGCATTGGTTCTGTTTTATTGTAAATACCACTTTTGTGGTTAAAGTTAATTAGTGTTTTTGATTAAGTTGACAAATTACCGCATTGTAAACAAATGTGGTAAAACATTTTCCCTACAAAAATGAAATGTAAAACTTTTCTTCAGGCTATGTAAGCAGACCCAACAGGATTTAAACACTGTGTATCTGGTTGTAAGTGGGTGGCCAAGGTAAGCAGCCATTCACTGTATATTTTCTGCTTGGCCCGAGCCATACTTGACAAGTTGTAATCACTGCCAAAATGTTGCCTCAAAGTGAAAAAAAAGAAAAGGCAAAAGAGTCTTTGTCTGCTTCAGCCTCGGTAGAGACAGTGTTCCCCATAAAACAGGTTATGTTCACTTTAGACATAGGAGAAGGAGCCATCTGATGGGGTCCCAGGAGCACAACTTCTCCGACAGGGTCTGGATCCGTTGAGAGGCAGGTGCCTAGTCAGCGGTGTGGGACCTCCAGGGACTCTGAGGCACTATAGCGCAGTGGTTTAAGGCTCTGAGCTGCAAATCTGGTGACTCCAGCAGACCAGACGGGGTTTGAATCCACAGCCCCACTTGCATACTGTGTGACCCTGAGCAAGTCACTTAGCTTCATAGTGCTCCCAGGTCGCACCTGGAAACAAGCTTGACTTAGTGTGCCTTTCCTGGTTAAACAATTTCCCCTTTCCCTATCCTGACAGTTCAGGTTTTCCATCAGTTTCTCCTTGAGTTGCCAGCATGCAGTGAGGCACACTTGTTGGCATGTGGTCATGCTATTGATGTCTGACAGTGGCCCCTTCCCATTGTGTGCCTCTGCTGTGCTCGCCCACTTCCTGCAGGTAGCAGGCGAACTGCGGAGAACAGAATCTATCTTCCACAAAGGAGAGCTGTCCTGTGTAACATGCTTCACTCCTTACCGTGGTCGCACCCCAGCAGCCAGAGTCTGTTCCTGAATCCGGTCAGCCGGAGAAGAGAGTGGAAGTGCTACCACTGAGCTACCTGACCAACGTCGTTACCACGTTAAAGTTCCAGAGCATCTCTAGGGTGTGAGATAACTGCCGTTTGTGAGAATCTGCATCCGTCCTTTAAAAGAAACAAATACATAGGTGAGTAGCTTTCCTTTTCTGACCTTTGACCTGACCCAAATGTGTTAACACAGTGTATTTTGTAGCTGTATGAGGGCGCACCAGATTTCAATGTAAAACATTATAATTGTTTTTCTCTAGTCTCTGTATCCATCTAAATTGGGCTTTTCTCTTTCTTTCTCCATCCCTCTCTCTGCCTCCCTTTGCCTCTCTGAGCTCTCCATCACCAGCCAGCCAATGAAAACAGCACGGCTTCTGCTCTCTTTGCAGGTCCGCTGCCACCTGGTGACGTGGGAACGGGCTCTTAGCACAGCCCCCGCCTGCAGTGCACGGGAGATTTTGCCAGTGTATCGGAAAGACAGCCACCTGGAAGTGCAAGCCGGGAGCCATGACTACCCTGGGAGAGTGTACCTGCTGAAGTTTGACAACTCCTACTCCTTTGGAGAAACAAGAGACTCTATTACCACGTCTACTACACGCATGAGGTCAGGGCAGTGGGCTGCTCTGCACCAGCTACAGGGCAGACATCTTTCATTTTAGCTATACTGAGCAGCCAAGTATGTAACCTCGTAATGGAAACAGAACTGATGTTGGTGACAGCTGTGCTAGGATTATCAGAGGTTAGCATGGCTCATTTGAGTCCTGCCACAGTCCTGAACAATAAATGTAAATCTATAGAAAATACACAGAAAATTATAAATGAAATATTAAGTGAAATATATATTTATATATCACTCCTAACTTTCAGACATGTGAGGGTGTTATATAATTTTTCATTCACACAGCATGTACAAAAAACAGCCCCTTGCAATGTGCAGGCAGAGGCCTATCCTTTGTGTGATGTCACACGCACATGATGTCATATCAGATCCCACAGCAACGTGAGCTGCTTCTTGATGACATCATGACCGGGAGGACTGGTGACAGTTTTCTTAATGAGTGACAGTTTACTAAGAATGCTGTCTTGTCTGTTATTTTTCCAGTACCATGTTAAAAGGCTCTTGACACCTTGGAAAACGTTTCTATTTAGACAGACTTCTGCTTCTATTTGATACATTTTTGATATTTATCTTCCTGGCATTACTGAGAACATTAGCCTACAACCTGGATCTTGGTCATTCCATGCTTGTCATCTGCCTCAGCTGTGTGTCTGTATCTGAAGTTCAGATCCTCTGTATCTTTTCTCCTAATCATTTCTGCTGCAACAGGCAGTGATGTCATAAATGGAGGACTGTGACATCATGTGTAGATGAACAGTGAGAGCAGGTGAAGTTCAAAGTTAAAACCCCATGCTCTGGCAGAAGTACACAATAATAAATTGGGGGGATAACAGGAATAATGGAGAAATTGTAAATAAAAATAGAAATGTGTCTAAATGTTAAACCTTCAAACTTTACCTCCACATAAAGAAAGCTCATGAAAGGGCAGTTGGCGCCTCAACAGAACTTTGAACAACCTAATATTTGGACGTAGTTCACCTAATATTTCACATTAAGTCTGTATTTCTCTTCCAATTATTTATTACTGAGGTCATTTGCACGAAAAAAAGATTTATTTTTGCTTAAAATTCATCTGTTTAATTCAGTTTAAAATCTGAATTTAATTGAAACTGAAATCTCTTTCAGTTGCTTATTCCCCACCAAAGGCCATGCTTGTTACATCAAGCCATTTTCACGTGAACAGATTGTGATATTTACAACATAAGATTCTGACGTTGTGGGGAGCAAGATTCTGGGACCGATGAATTCTAAGGAGAATGATCCTATATTCTTGCAGATTTCTCTGTAATAAATAAGGAAGAAGCGAAATCTACAAGTGATAAATAAAATGCAAGCCGAATTGTTTCTAAATTTGAAAAGTTTTCCCAAAGGTGTCAGCAGATCTTTAATGAAGCTTGTTAGGAATGCAGAGTCCCTAATGTTTGGGTGATGGACTTTGTTTAAGGGCTGGCCATCACCAAGCCCCTCCCACATGACATGCATGATTGTAAACCTCTGGGCCCAATTTTCAAGGGGTCTGACATGGTCCAAAATTGTGTCCCTGAGCGCAACTCTCAGGTGCAGGGAGAAGCACCTGCTTCAGCTTAAAATACTGTTTTCACCATTTTATGCACAGGTGGCATGTACTTTTTTTCCGCAGCTGCTCAAATAAATAAGTTCATGCTGCCATAAACTGTGGAAAAGGCTGCAGAAAGGCCACCTTTTTGACAGTTGAGTGCATGTGGAAAACCTGCAGTTACGAGGAAACCCTCCCTTACATAATTTACTTTCCCCACGTGCAGTTTTCTACCTTTTGAAATTCTGGTCCCAGATACATAGAAGTAAGTTTTATTTTTAATTATAAAATTGCAGAATTTTGTTTCTAGGGTTCCTTATCTCTAAACATTCCAGGGTCTCGTGGTTGAAATTCTAAGCGGTTCTTCTCCAAGAGCTCTTCAGATGTGAGGCCTGCAGTGCTAACGTGAGGTTTTGGGCCCCAGAAGACTGCAGAGAATACTGTTAAAACTGTGAGCGATACAGTTAACTGTGTATGCATATGCACATATATAAAACTGATCAGGAAAGTCGGGCTGAGAACAGTCCGATGGTGTGCAGGTATCTCGCACCCACACACACTCCAGAGAACATGGGCCTTGGCTAAAAGGCAAGCACTAGAACCCAAGGATTTGAGTCAGATTGCCCTTTGTGAGGCTGTAATATGGAGAACTCAGACATGGGCTTGCGTGACAGCCAACAGGACAGTGACAGATACTGTACATTCTCTGTACTGCAGACTTATAGCCCTCACCATCAAGAGTCCTTTCACCCTCTTATAAGCCAGATGTTGCCCCCAACCACCACTACTACATGATGTCAGGCTCGTGCCTTTTTCTTTTCTTTTTATTTCAACAGGATTTTATTTTCCTGGCCGACTGCCCCACATCTGGTTTCTTGTGACCTATTAACACGAACATCCACCCTTACCTGCTCCAGTGCTCCCCAACTCATGGCTTATCCTCCTTGGTGGGGTCCGTCAGGAACCTCCCACCCAGTGAATGACTGATTAGGGTTGGGAGCAGCGAGGCCCAGTGCCACGGTCATCAAGGTCGGTGGGGTCAGCCAGAATGCAGCACAGTAAAAGACATGTCACAAAATACTGCATGACAGATGGGCTTAGTTGCCATTGAATTGCCCTGTTCCCTGCAGCATACTGCATAAATACTGCATGGTACTCTGTTGCATCCTAGCTTGACTCCGCTGCAGGACTCCACCATTTTCAAGCTTGCCATATCCCTTGACCCTGGCGATGTCCACCTCCCCAGATGGTATGCGCAGCCTGAAGCTCACCTCACAAACATGTGGCACTGTCCTGATGGTGGAGCTAGCACCCTAGCCCACTGTTGGTGGTGGAGGGCTTCTGTTGCACTTAGCACGCCTCCACTTGCTGAGACGCACTGCCATGGACAGCACCTCGCCAACCAGCTACCCGATTGCCAGTGTTCCTATGCCTGCCCCGAACTTGTGTGTCCAGCACATGTGCCACTGGGCAGTCACAGACTCATGTCTTATCTGATGCCACCGTAAATATTACAAACCAAGCAACAGAGGCACAGGGCTAATACTAGGATGGCTACCACATTTTACATAGAAATAGCATAGTAGACTTGGCAAGGGTTAGGAAGGAGAAAGTGAAAAAGACTTGCGATGCATGCATGGAAGTACTTCCACAAGCACATTTGACAGGTATGCTAATATTTTTATTAAGTGTCACTGAAACTAGCTTTTTGGTGAGAAAATTGTTTGTTGCACTATTGCTTTAATCAGCACAAAGTTATGAATTTAGCTCCATACTGTGTTGTCAGATGGGCACATTAGTAAAGATCTGGTGGCCAAAACATGGCGTTATGATGGCCGATGTCAGAAATGGGCATACTTGTGGCGCCCTAGTCTTAAACTACATTTACACTCGCCAGTTCTTTGTGAGCGTTTTAGCTCCTGGTGAGTGTTGTGCCAGCTGTCCATATTTTCTGGTGTGTCCACACTTCCAGTGGCACACCCTGTGAGGTGGAAGTTGACTGCAGAGAGAGTTTCGGGTTTTTGGGTCCTCTGGTTAAAAGACTCTTAACCAGAAAGAAACACTGCAGGTGGTTGGGAGCATCTCGCTGGCGACACCTATAGCATTTTGGCTTCCCTACCATTTGAGCATCTCAGTATTCCTGCAGTGAGCATCCACAAGCTGTGTCAGCCCCAGCAGAGCAGGAGCTGCCCTGTAACCCTGCAGAAGCATATGTGTTGGCGTCACTTTGTTGCTGTTTTTATAGTTTCATAAACATACCAAGACCCGCACTCATTTTATAAGTGAAATTTAGCCACTTGATTTCTTTTAAGCAGTAACACATGACATGGTCTGTGGTTATGCTGTAATAACCACATATCTTGGATGGGTTGTGGGGCACAAGGCTCAGTTGAGTGCCTTCAACCACGTGGACAATGCAGTTATTACAGCATTACAGTACATTCTGGAGTGTGTTATCCTCTTTATAAAATGGTGACAAAATCCCCAAAGCTCAAAAAAAGATATTGTAATGACCTGTGAGTTGTACTGTAACTGCATGGTCATGTGACTCAAGCAGATCAATCCCAATACATGGTTTCTCATGCCCATTTTGGAGTTCATTTTACCCTGCTCACTGTGCTGTCCTTGTCACTGGAATGCTGGATTATCATTCACACTTCTATTTGTTAAATAATTACGTTCGATTTACTCAGTCTTAGTGGCTCGGCTGAGAGGCACTCTGGGCCAGGAAGGTAAGATGGTTGTCGGTTCGATCTAGTCCCACAGCAGACACTGGGCTCTTCTCTAGAGCAACACTAGTGCAATGCTGCACTGTGGGTGTGCTGCTGTGTTGCAGGGACCAGCATTTTGGATGAGACATCAGAACCGGGGTCCCTATGCCTGTCTCTGGCAGCTGTCCAGCTGGAAGTTAAAGATCCTTGGCACTTTTCAAAGCATCATCCCCACAGTCCTGGCCAATATTCTTCAATACTGCTTGATATCCAAGAACAAGATCATGTACAGGCAGGAGATCCTTTGCGTTTTCTGCCCTCTCCCAGTGAAATGCCCTCCTTTCAACTCTCCTTAACTGTTCCTCCCTTGGTGGCTTTAAAAAAGGGCTCAAGGCTTTTCTCCTGGAGTGTTGAGTTCAAGGCTTTTCTCCTGGAGTGTTGTCTTTGCACCTATAATCATTAGACGATACCAACCTGTTCTGTAATTTTGCGCTCCACTTAAATAATGTTACCCAACTAATTATTCCTAATGCTCTATATTCCCATACTCTTACTTCTCTGTGTTCATCCTTAGTTGTAGTGTAGTGTCCCGTAAATCATGTAACCCTATGTTGTTATTGCTAATAATCTTTGTTTCAAGCCCCAGGAAATCTTACCGTATTCTGACTTATGTAGTATGGTCTCACCATAGGACTGCTCGGAGGCGAAATAGGTAATAGAACCTATACAAATGATGAAATGCTAGGCTCAAGCTCGGTTTCAAACCACTGTCCCTAGTAAACAACTCTAAACCGTCACATTCTTTACTCCGTGTGCATCAGTAAGACGTCTCCAGAGAGCTCTCCTTCATCGCTTGAAGAAACTTTGTTTTTCCTCGTTTTTTACCTAGTAGTTATCATTTATTTTGGTATTCTTTTCACTGTCCTTGGTTTTCAGGTAGAATTTGTTTAGATTTAGTTTTCATGGGGTAAGTAGTCAGTTTTCTCTTGGTTCGTTAACTGAGGAGGAACCGACATTCTCCCTTTCAGTTTTTACTTAGTTATTAGTTTAAATTGTACTGACTTGGGTATAGTCAGTTAATTAGATTTAAAACTTTAACTGGGGTAACTCCTGGTTTTCTTCTTGATTAAGCTAACTGGAGAAAGAAAAAAAAAGCATAGACTAGCTCTTGTTGTTCTGGGTTATGTCACAGAAACCAAAAAGAGAACAGAACTCACAGGTTTCCAGCCCTGTACTGAGTGCGGGAACTTTATGCCAAAGCTGATCCACACTTAATTTGTTTATTTTGTCTTGGGTTTGACCACCTTGAGACAGATTGTGAGATCTGCAAGAATTTCCGCAGTGTACGGTTGAAAGACATTTAAAAACTAAAAGGAAAGAATGGCTGAAAAGGCTGCTGACCCAGCCATTGAGCAAACAGTTCCTCCTCAACCTGAACCAGAGGAGCTGCCTCTGAAAGAGGCGATAGTTCCTCTACAAAAAACAAACCACTAAAAGGCTACTGAGCAAGGCCATTGCAGTTAAGAAAAGAAGAAGGAAAAGCACCAAGAACGCAACTGAAAAGAACTGCAGTTCCTTCTATAGAGGAGATCACTAATGTGATCAGAATCATTCAGTCTTTACAGACCCCAGTTCTGGTTGGCAAGCAACCTTTACCCGATCAGGGGTCAAACTCCTGGTTCAAATCAGGCCCCGTTTAACAGACCTTGGTGGGGACCATTTTGAAGAAGATTATGAGGAAGAGGAGGATGAAGATGAGGATTTTGGGAGCCCATTGATCCTGACATCCCCTGATCTCCTCAGACCAGATTCCCCAGACAAGGAAACAGAGGATTTTACATCCTGTTACTCTTTCATACAGCAGGTTGCTCAGACCCTCAACCTCCCAACCCAATAATCTATAGAGGATGAGAAGGAAGAGGACTACAAAGAGATGATGGATGTGTCAGTATCAGAAAGATTGCTGCTGCCACTTCATAAATCCCTAAGAAAACAGACCATGAAATTGTTGCAGACACCACTTCTATGCCTCCTACAGATAAGAAGGCAGACAAAAAGTATTGGATGGCCAAGACTGATGCTGAATTTCTTTTGGGCACCCCAGTCATGAAGGTGTTGTACGGGCTGCAGCTTGTGCTTGGCTTCAGCATCCCCTGGCCTCTCACCCTCCAGATAAAGAATCTAGGAGGGTAGATTCTGTTGCAAAGAAAGTTTACCTAGGCTCCTCCCTGGCTACTAGGCAGGCCTCTTGTATGTCCTGTATAGCCAGGTACCAAAAGAATCTTTGGTCTACTGTGTTACAGATTGCTAAGGCAGCTCCTTCTCCCATGGCTGCTGACCTGGAGGAAGCTGCAAAGGGAATTGAGGCTGCTAAGATGCAGCTTAGGATGGCAGTGGATTCCAGCGACACTGCATCCAGGCAAGTGGCATCAGCAGTGTCGCTTAGGAGGTTTGCCTGGCTCAGAACTACCAATCTGACGAGGACACACAAACTAAATTTTCCTGCAGAACCTATGTCTCTGTTTGGAGAACAAACAGAAGCATGTATGAAAAATGGATGAGTCTGAAGCTGCCTGTAAGAGTGCAGCAGCAAAGAGATCTTGTACACCCCAGAAACACCAGACCAGAGGTGGCAGGGGCAGAACTCCCTACAGGCTTTTTTCCAGCCTCAAGCTTTTCCCCAGTACTGGCAAAGGGATACTTTAGAGGCAGAGGCAGAAGGGGCAATGGCCGTACTAGCCCCAGTGTCTAGCTAGCAGACCAGACTAAGCAGACACCTTGAGGTGCCTGTTCGGGTCTCCTTCCTAGTCTCAGTAGGGAGCAGGCTGGTCCACTACCTCCAGGAGTGGAAAAACATCACCACAGACAAGTGGGTCCTGGAGGTAGTGGGCGGGCTTGTCCTCAGCTTCAAGTTAATGCCAAAGCTGAGGTCAAGGGCCTTGAAGTCCTCTTCCCCATCAGAAACGGCTCTGTTGGAAGAGGAAGTTTCAAGTCTTCTGTTACAAAAAGCAATAGAGCCAGTTCCTCAGACCAGAAGGAAAAGGGCTTGTACTCAAGGTACTTCCTCACAGTAAAGAAAACAGAGGAGGGTGACCCATTCTGGATCTCAGACACTTAAATAAGCATTTGTCAAAACCAGAATTCAGGATGGTTACTCTGGCTACTATACTACCAATTCTAAGGCAGGAGACTGGCTAGCATCCCTGGATCTCAAGGATGCCTACTTCCATATCCCAATAAAGGGATCACACATTAAGTACCTCAGGGTTTAGATTACCATCAGGCCATTACCAATTCAGGGCAATGCCCTTGGACTGACATCTGCTCCAAGGGTGTTTACAAAATGTCTAGCTGTGGTAGTGGCACCTGTAAGGCAACAAGGGATGTCAGTGTTCCCCTACCTAGACGACTGGCTGATGGTAGGCCAGTCATAGCAGCAAGTAGTAGAGGCATTGACACTCACATAAGATACCCTGCACTCAGTGGGGTTCTTGGTAAACCAGAAAAGTCTTTTCTGAAACCTGTTCAAGTGCTCAGATTCATATGGCAGAACTGGTCACAAGAAAGTGAAAGATTTTCCTCCCTGTGGACAGCCTTATTCAGGTAGCCAGTTCTTTCAAACTTCATGTCCCAAGGCCAGCAAGACACTTCCTGCAACTGCTAGGGCCATATGGCAGTATCCACAGCAACGGTGTCAGGAGCCAGGTTCCAGATGAGAGATATCCAATTTCATCTGAGAGCTCAGTGATTTCAAAAGGGACTCTCTGTCAGAACTAGTGCCCATCACAGTGACATTCCTCCAAGCCCTACAGTGGTGGCAAGAGCAGGCCAATCTCGGGCAAGGTGCCATTCCTGCAGCAGGCCCCTTCACTGGTACTCACTATAGATGCATCCCTCCTAGGATGGGAGCATATCTGGGGATCACACAGCACATGGCACATGGAAAAGCAGGAGTCACTCCTGCATATCAACCTGTTAGAACTCAGGGCAGTTCTTCTGGGTCTCCAGTCATTCACCAGTCAAGTAGGGCAAGGTGGTTCAGATCAGAACAGACCATACAACCACCATGTACTAGATAAGCAAGGGGCACAAGGTCAACTCCTCTTTGCACAGAGGCAATGAAAATTTGGGCCTTGGCATATACCCTTGAATTTTCCCTCTCAGCTATCTGTCTCCCAGGAAAGGACAATATTTTGGTGAATACCGTCAGCAGAATCAACCAGAACCACCACAGTGGTCATTGAACAAATGGGTCCTGGAGGCCATCTTCAGGAGATGGGGCACCCAGAAGTGGACCTGTTCGCAGCTCCAAGCAGTCATCAGCTACCACAGTTATGTTGCAGACCCCTCCCCCAATCAAGGGCACAATCCTCTGGATGCATTTCTGCTGGATTGGACAGGAAGTTCCTGTATGCATTTCCTCCTTCCCTCTGCTGTTAAGGGTACTGAACAAACTCAGAGCCCAGACAGCAACAATGAGTCTCATTGCCCCAGACTGGGCCAGACAACCTTGGTACTCCATGATTCTATCACTGTCAATGACCAAACCAATCAGTCTCCCCAGGAGGCACAACCTGCTGTCATCCTAACAGGGCAGGATCATGTATCTCAACCTGAACTTCCTCATGCTCAAAGCTTGGCTCTTGAGGACTTAGAATATGCAGATCTGCACCTGTTCAGAAGGGAAATCCTGAGAGTATCCAGAAAGCCATCCATTAATAAACCTGTTCTTCCAAATGGAAGAGATTTTCCGCTTGTGTCAGGACAAGGCGTGGACCATAACCAGGCCAGCCTGTCAATAGTCCTGGTCTGTATTGCCCGTCTACATTCTACAGGCTTAAGGCCTCTACCCTGAGAGTGCATCTGGCAGCTGTCTCAGCCTACTTATCTGTAGGTGGACCTCTTCCCTGGCCTCAAACCCTGTATTTAAAACGTTTTTAAGGGGTTGCTACATTTGCATCCACCATACAGGGAACCAACCCCAGTGTGGGACCTGAACATTTGCATTGCCCAACTAATGCAACCCTCTAGAACCCATGTCTTGACAGACCTCAACTATGTGACTTGGAAAACAGTATTTCTAGGGACATGGATATGTTGTTCATCCACACTCATTGGCAGTATCCTTGCCGCTTTAAATCTTGCGGAAGGTCTTCAAGCTTGCTCCTCCCCCACCGGGTGGTATAACTCGCTCCGCCCCATGACGCCAGATCTTCCTTCGCTTGAAGCTCAGGTTCCTCCTTAACGCTCTGCGTTGTGGCTAGTTCCTATTTCTCCGTTTGCGGATTTAAAAAATATTTTGCAAAAGACTTCAGTCTTCGATCCCTCTGGCTTTCGATGGATAAATCGACTCGGTTGTGGAGATGCCCATGCGGGCAGAAGATGTCTCGGACGGATCCACACTCCACGTGTGTCTCACTGTAGGCCTTGAGCACGACACCGCAGGCTTGCGACCTGTGCTCATCTTTCTCGCCTACTCCTCGAAGACCGTGCTGCCCGATTGCAACTGGGCGTCCCGAAGCGTTCCCTCCGTGAAGTCCAAGGAGGCCCGGTTAGCGGTGTCGGCGGCGCGGCTCGGCGGATCAGCTCGGCGGATGGTACGCCCTCGAAGAGGAGGCGGCGCGGCCGTATCTTCCTCGGCCGCTGCATTTATCCCGCCTCTCTGGGTTCTTCCTACAGGCTTCTTAGGAGCTTTGTCTGTCCCTCTCACTAAAGGAGAAGGGCCTGCGTCTGCTGGACCTTTTCTCGGTCCAAAAGAGGGACAAGGGTAAGTCCCTCCGTCGGCGCTCTTGGGAGCGGGAAAGGTCCCTCTCCCGGGCCGTCGACCGTCGGCGGTCGACCGCTCGGCTTCGCCACTGGCCTCACGGTGTCCCGTCCAGGTCAGTTGACCGAGACTCCCACTGATGAAGTCGAGATTTTCTCGACCCATTGGACGGGCTGTCGCCTTTAGCAGCCGAGATTCCCTCCCGGTTCCCGGGAGGAGTTGAGGATCCCGTGGCTCGCCTGTGCCTCCGGTTCCGAGCCCTCGGATGGACCTTCCAGCGAAGGAGTGCCGGTTCCGCCGACACCTCCTGCACCGACCCGGAAATTCCGGGACTCGTCTCAGTCCGGACCTCTTGCCAGTCCAGCCGTTCCCACCGCTAAGCGGTCTCGGCCCCGCACCCAGTAAGCGGGCGCCGCCGCCGTCTCGCCTCGGATGAGGGGAGGTCAAGAATTACGCCGGACGGTACGAGGACCTTATGTTGCAACAGCTCCTCCTGGCCGGGAATAAGCCGACTCCGGCGCCTTCCCGGCCATTAAGTGGCTGTCACGGGAACGCCGACACAACCCTCGACTTCGCCCGAGGCCTATACCAGGCGGTTGTTCGCCAAACCAGCTGCTCCACGATTGCGGTGGAACCTCCGCCTCCACAGCCACCAATTGGGAGCTCCGACCAAGATTCTCGGTCGGCTAAGGGTTCTACCCCATCGGCTGTCCAGTTACCCTCACTCCCGACCGACCTCGGCAGGTGAAGGTGGTTCAGGCCAGAGGCAGCTCTTGAGGACTCTTCCGAGTCCGAAGATGATTCCTCCTTCTTCTCCAAGCGACTGGACTTGGAGTCTTCAGGAGGTCAGCCAATGGGCGATAGCCCGTCGTCCTTCCTAGGACTGCTCGGCTCATCTCGAGTCTACCGGGATGGAGCTCGAACCCGTTCCAAGCGGGCCAGGTATCCCCACGGAGATTCTGGACCGAGGGATTCTCCGACGGAGGCCTTCCGTGGCCGAGGCCATAGTGGGTCCAGCACTGGAACTTTGGCAGCGCCCTGCTTCCTGCCCTCGCCTGCGCCCAGGATGGCCAGGAAGTATGCGGTCCCTCCGGTTCCTTGTCCGGTTTTGAACACCCTCTGCTGAGGGTTGGTTACCGACAGCGTTTTCGGCGCGCGGCAACGCCAGGATGTGGACAAACCTCCTGACAAGGAGTCCAAGAAATTGGACTATGTCGGGCGAAAAGTCTACGCTGCGTCCTCTCTCGCGCTCGTCAGGCCAGTTCGGCCGTCCTCCATGGCAATTTTCTCATGCCCTGCTGGGCTCCCTGGATGAGGTCATCCTCATCTTCCGCCCGATCTGCAGACTACGGTTAAGCAGGTGCGGGACCAGGCAGGGCAGTGGCCAAACAGCAGCTCCAGACTGCTTTGGATGTAGGGACTCATGTGCCAGATCGGTGGCGGCCGCAGTGGCTTCATGTCGGCAGGCTTGGCTGAGGATATCCACCTTACCGGATACCCAGCACAAGTTGGCGGATGTTCCTTTTGGGACTGACCTCTTAGCCCTGGGGTGGAAGGTCACCTGCAGAGGATCGAGAGTCCAATGCCACCTTGGACTCGGTCTCTTCCGGCTCAGAAGGACAAGGCGCAAACCACAGCCTAAGCCCTTTCGTCCTTCTGTGCCCCGGCGCGCCCGGCCCAGCAACGCCAGGGCCAGCAGGCTCGGCCTGCATCCCAAACCAAGCCGCCGGCTTCCTCTAACAGGAGGCAGGAGGAAAGGGCCCAGGAGGTCCTCGGCGGTCCCTCCTCCAAGCCTGCCCAGTGACGGGCTGAGGGTGTCGCCCATCCCGTCACCTACCCCTAGGTCCCTGGGGAGCGGCTCCTGCACTTCCGTTCCCGCCTGGTCCGCTGTTACCACGGACAGGTGGGTCTTGGAGGTGGTGGGAAGAGGCCTGCCTCTGGAATGCGAGCAGGCACCACCCTTCAGGCCGTCGCCCTCGGGAGCTCGAGATCCCCAGCCTCACTGGCGGCTCGTCGAGCCGACATCGCCTCCTCCTCCAGAAGGAGGTGGTAAGAGAGGTGGTGGACCCTCTTTCAGACCCAGGGTTTGTGTCCAGGTACTTCCTGGTTCCGAACGGACGGGGCTGGCGCCCCATTCTCGACCTACCACGACCTAAACAAGTTCCTAAGGTCTCGAACCTTCAGGATGGTCACTCTGGCTCAGATAATACCATCCTTGGAAGCAGCGTGTGGTTCTGCTCTCTGGACTTGCAGGAAGCGTTTTTCACGTCCCTATCCCCTCCGTCTCACCAGAGATTCCTTCGCTTCCGACGGAAGGATCTCTTCGATTCCAAGCCATGCCCTTCGCTTGTCTCCAGCTCCCAGGGTCTTCACCAAATGCATGGCAGTGGTGACAGCATTCCTCTTGGCGCCGAGGGTCGGGTGTACCCTTACCTGGACGACTGGCTGATAGCAGCTCCCTCCAGGAAGGAGGCGGAGTGGTCCAGAGATCTGGCCTCCAGGTCGTTTCTCAACTGGGCCTCCTTATCAACGAGGCCAAGTCGAACTCGAGTCAAGCAGGTGATTTTATTCATCGGGGCCAGCTCGACTCTCTGAGCCAGAGCGGGCTCCCGCGGACAGGGCCGAGGTTCTTTCCTCCTTGCCCGATCATTTCTGGTTGGGCAATTCGCCCTGCCGGGACTTCCCGCCTCCTGGGTCTCATGGCGGCCTGTACCAGCGTGGTCCGTTGGGCCCGGCTGGAACATCGTCCCCTTCAGTGGGGACTGGCCAGCCAGTGGTCACAGGCGCTGCGATCCCTTGGACCAGCTTGTGCCGGTGACACAGGGGATGTGGAGCGCTCTCCAGTGGTGGACCGTTCCAGATCATTTGCAGGAGGGCATCCTGCTCGTCTACGCCCGAGCCGACGGTCTCTCTGTCGACCGATGCCTCTCTGATGGGTTGGGGTGCCCATCTGGGGAACACGGGCTCATGGCCTCTGGTCCCGGGAGTCGATGCCACATCAACCTGCTGGAGCTCGCGGTCCGCCTAGCTCTCACCGCCTTTGCTCCGTTCCTCCGGGTCAAGTGGTCCGAGTCAGGCGGACAATACCACGACCATGTACTATCTAAACCGCCAGGCGGGACGCGCTCCATGCTTCTATGCAAGGAAGCTCTCCGCATTTGGTCACTCGTCTGCGCAGCCTGGAGGCGGATCTCCTAGCCATTCACGTGGCAGGAGCCTCCAACACCCTGGCCGATGCCCTGAGCGGATAGGGGCTGCATCCCGAGTGGTCTCTCCTGCGAGGTAGTACAGCATCTGTTCTCCCTTGGGGCACACCTCAGGTGGACCTGTTTGCCTCAAGGAGAGCAGCAAGCTGAGTCTGTTTCATGCCCCCCCTCAGCAGGGCTCGCTGCAGGGGATGCCTTCTCGAGCAATGGACCCCGGCCTCTTTTACGCTCTTTCCCATTTCCCTTGATCCACAAGGTGCTTCTCAAGGCGAGGAGGACAAGGCGAGGTGATTCTGATAGCCCCAGACTGGCCTCGCCAGTTCTGGTACCCAGATCTCCTCAGTCTCAGCTCCAGGACTCCGCGCAGCCTTCAGCCCGCCCGGACCTGCTCTCAGTCAATCAGGGAAGGTGTTCCATCCGGACCTTCAATCCCTGCACCTGACGGCCTGGTTCCTGGCGGCTAGAGTTCCAGGCTTTGGGTCTTTCCGACGAGGTCCTCAATGTAGTTGAGGCGTCCCGTAAGAGTCGACCAGAAAATGCTATGCCTTCAAATGGAAAAAGGTTTTCCATTTGGTGTCAGAACAAGGGCTTGGACCCTTCCTCCTGTTCCTTGGCAAGCATCTTGGACTATTTATGGTCCTTTCTAGTCAAGGGCTTAGGTCCGGCGACCTAAGGGTGCACCTGGCAGCCATCTCTGCTTCAGGCGCGGGCGGGAAGCAGTCGATGGCGCAGGAGAAGGTGGTCTGGCGCTTTTTCAAAGGCCTTGATCACATTTCCTCCAGTGCGGGAACCCCACCTCCGTGGGATCTACTGCTGGTACTGGCAAAGCTCATGGGCAAGCTCATTCGAACCTATGCACAGGTGTGCTCTCTCTCACCTGTCGTGGAAGACCGCCTTCTTGGTGGCTATCACGTCAGCCAGAAGGATGGGAGAGCTCCAGGCGCTTCCATCGAGTCTCCTTACCTGGTCTTCCACAGGGACAAGGTTGTCCCGCGCCCCACCGAAATTCCTTCCGAAGGTGGTGTGGAGTTTCACCTTAACCAGGTGTTGACTCTGCGGTGTTCTACCCCAATCACACCTCGGAGGCCGAATATAGGCTCCATACTCTGGACCCTAGAAGGCTTATTATAAGGAGCGCACGGCTGAAATTGGGAGAGGTTCGCCAGCTGTTTGTCACCTACGCTGAAGTCGCATCTGGCAGACCTGCAGCCAAGCGGACGATAAGCAGGTGGGTAACCTCCTGCATAGATCTCTGCTATAAGTTGGCGGGCATGGAGCCTCCCAGAGGGATAAGAGCTCATTCTACCCGCCATACTGCTGCAACGGTGGCTGCTTCAGGGACGTCCCTATCCAGGAAATCTGCAGGGCTGCTACCTGGAAGTCAGCAAACACCTTCATTACCCACTACCACATCGACCTTGAGTCACGCCGGGATGCTGGTTTTGGGGCCTCGGTTCTCAGTCTCTCTTTCCCAAGTAAGTATATGGGGTGTGGTCTTGCCTCCCTCCTCCCGGAGAACTGCTGGAGTCTGCCAATGAGTGTGGATGAACAACATATCCATGTCCCTAGAAATACAGGTTACTCACCTGTAACAGGAGTTCTAGGAATGGTATATGTTGTTCATCCACGACCCACCCGACCTCCCGCTCCGACGCACAACCTGAGCTTCCAGCGGCCAGATCTGGCGTCATGGGGCGGAGCCGGAGTTATACCACCGGGTGGGTGGGAGGAGCAAGCTTGAAGACCTTCCGGCAAGATTTAAAGCGGCAAGGATACTGCCAATGAGTGTGGATGAACAACATATACCATTCCTAGAACTCCTGTTACAGGTGAGTAACCTGTATTTCTGGTAGCCATAACCTCTGCTAGAAGGATTAGTGAGCTTCAGGCATTGTCCACAGAACCTGGGTACATAGCTGTCCACAGGGACAAAGAAGTCCTTAGGATTAACAGAAACTTCCTGCCCAAGGTGATATCAGAGTTCCACCTCAACCAGTCTATTACATTGCCAGTCTTTTTTACTAATCATTCCACCTCAGGTGAGCAGGCTTCACAGCCTGGATGTAAAGAAGGTGATCAGCTACTACCTCGACCACACAAAGGTCATAGGCAGGATCAAACTTAGCTTTTCCTCACCTAAGGGATGGGTGGAAAGGAAAACCAGCCACAAAAGATCCATTGCACGATAGATTGTAGCCTGCATTCAGTTTTGCTACAATAAGATGGGTAAACAGCCACCTGCAGGCCTCAGGGCCCATTCGACCAGGGGTACAGCAGCTTCCTTGGCAGCTGCTAGAGACATCCCGCTAGTGGACATCTGTAAGGCAGCTACCTGGAAGACAGTCCACACATTTACAAGCATTATTGTTTGGACGTCCAAGCCAGAGGGGATGCCAGTTTGGTACAGCAGTCCTGCAGAGCCTGTTTCCAAACAGGTTATAGACCCACCTCCAGAGGTACTGCTTGGGTAGTCTGCATAAGTCAGAATACAGTAAGATTTCTTGGGTTTGAAGAAAAAAATTACTCACCATAGTAATCTTATTTCTTCCAAGGGAATCTTAACTGTATTCTGAGCTCCTCCCTTCCTCCTCTGCTAGGAACTTGTGGTGACTGCACTCCAGCTGTATGAGAAATGTTGCAAACCTGTGTGTATGTTGTTTTCTCTTGGGCATCTGTGACTTGAGTCTTAGTTATGCCACATTGAAATTTTTCAAAGGGAACAATTTATCATTTTCAGATCCACTTGTATTTTATAGTTTATTTACCCAGGATAGCCCAGCTAAGATGCAACATCTCATTTCTGGTGAGGTCTTGATTCTACCCATTCTTGCAGCTGGCTGGACTGGAGAACTGGGAGGTTAGGTGACTTGTGCAAGTTCATAGTTAGTATTTGGTTCTAGCGGATTTGAACTTGTAATCTCCTGGTTCCCAAGCTGGTTCTCTAACTACTAGACCACATTACCTCCCATTGGGAAGCTATAAGTGCAGGAATGAGCTCATTCTTTACCTTTATTTGTTCTAAAGGCACTGGAACAGATAACTGCTCATTTCCTGGTATGTCAGGGTTGAGGGGGCAGAGAAACCGGATACAATAAATAGATATAAATAGAAAATGTAGAACAACCAAAAATTGTGCTTAATGGTCAACTGAAACTGTATTAGAAGAAGAATTAGCATTTATATACTGTAGTTATTTTTACACACTGTAACCCAAAGTGCTTTACCGGTAGTGACGTGGACTGTAAACGTAGTGGCAGCTGTTTCCCACATCATCACCCATGCACAGTCTGGGACACTTGCATAAGCCAGTATTATGTGAGTGGGGAATGTTGGCGAGACCCCAGGGAAATCCTCTACTTTTGTAGAACGTGCCTTGGGTTCCTTTACTTCCACCGATACATGCACCAGAAATGGGCAGAAGAGACCTCGGTTTCACTTCTCATCCAAAGGATGGCACAACAAACAGCACAGCATTCCTTAGTACTGCATTCAGGTGCCAGCATTTATGGTATTTGCTCAAGTCCGGGTGGGACAAGAACCCATGACTTTCTGACCCAGAGACAGATGTGCTACCAACTGAGCCACACTGACACCTAAAGCATAAGACATGTGAGGTGGTGAACAAAAATCTTATGCAAATAGAAAATGTACAGAAAACTATGGCATGGTAGCTATGGTAACCAGACTGGTGGACCAAGCAGTTGAGATACTGGAGGCGTAACGTGTAGGTACTTTATGGTACTTTATACATACTGAGACATGAAGCCATTACTCTTGATCTTTCATAAAACTCTAAAATAGTAGACAAACATTTTTTTTCATCTTCTGTATTTCTCCCGTGGAGAGTCTGGCAGGCAGCTTCATCTCTCCTCCTGGGAGGCTCACATCCCCATGATCGTGACAGACTCTTCTGACCAGCCCGCTGTACACAATCCAGTTGTCGGGGGTAAGCTTAGGGTCAGCAGCGTGGCCCAGGCTTTGTGTAGCCTGCCAGTGTTCCCTGCTTCAATTTTCATCCCTTTCTCCCCATTGCTAGGGCACACACATCAGTGCGTATACATGGAGGCATGGCATGCCGCGGAGCCCACAGCACATCTTCCACCATTGGCGTTTTCTAGCCGTTCTGCACTCCCAGGAGAGTAGCGCTGTCTTCTGGATGCTTGATCCTCTCCTCCTGGCCAACCCTCTGCACCAGATTCACCACCAAATACGGCGGTCGCTGGCATGGCAGAAGGTGGGCGAGTGCCTCAGCCCTCCACGCCACCGGAAACATCCTGTAAACAGTTTTAACAGATTTAGGCCCCACATGATGATAGAAACATAAGTGCTTCATAGATACTCAGAGTCATTTCCAACACCTAAGGGGTGGGTGGGTGGTATTGTATTTGTACATCAGTTTATACATGTGAAATGCAGAATGAAACAAAGTGGACGCTGGAAGTGTAGGCAGGTTACGAACGATTAATTTACCTGGGAAATGTGTGAAATGCAAACTAGGATGGAGTGGAGAGGTGAGGGTGTTACACCATACTGTCCTCCCATCACAACCATAACACCTTCAACCAATCAGCGGCTGAGTTCATGCTGGAAAATTTGGAAATCCAGTCAAGTGGAAAGTGTTTGAATGACAGGTTCTGACAGGTCAGGACTGCTCCTGACCAACTTGAGGGGGGCTACGCACTTGACAGTGTCATGGTCTCCTTTTAGTTAACCATTTTTACTGACGGCTTTTGATACCTGTGCCTTTGTCTCTGCCTTTTATCCAAGTTCTTGACTCCTTTCTTTCATTTACTCCCCCATCCCATCTTTCAGTACTCTTTTCTTCCCTTCTGTTTCTCTCTGGCTCAGCTGCTTCCTTTTATCTTTGCTCTTTTGTTTTCATACAGGTTTACGGGAAAGACCACTGGTCTATCAAGTTTCTCCTTCCACTATCTGTGCATCACAACTTTTTCTTCAAAGCACTTTTCTCTTTGCCTGTTTCTGCCTTCTCCTGAAGTCTTCTGTCGCTCTCTTGTCTTCCTCTGTCTTGTATTTTCTCTGCCCTCCTAGTCTCTCTCTCTGTAGCTCTCTCTCTCTCTGTAGCTCTCTCTCTCTCTGTAGCTCACTCTCTCTCTCTGTAGCTCTCTCTCTCTCTCTCTCTCTCTCTCTCTCTGTAGCTCACTCTCTCTCTCTCTCTGTAGCTCGTCTCTCTCTCTCTGTGCTCACTCTCTCTCTCTCTGTAGCTCTCTCTCTCTCTCTAGCTCACTCTCTGTCTCTCTGTAGCTCACTCTTCTCTCTCTCTGTAGCTCACTCTCTCTAGCTCACTCTCTCTCTCTCTCTGTAGCTCACTCTCTCTCTCTCTGTAGCTCTCTCTGTGCTCTCTCTCTCTCTCTCTTGCTCCTCTCTCTCTCTCTCTCTCTGTAGCTCTCTCTCTCTCTCACTCTAATCCCCCTACTCTTAAATAGTAATACACTTAATCCAATGGGAAATCCTACAAATTCCTCAAAGTTCAGCATAGGGCAAAAAATGCATTCTCGTGTTCAAATAATTGATTCTTGAGCACCATATATTCTCCTGTGTATGTAGACAACTTGTTTGATTCAGAGTACAGTAGTGCAACAGCAAATAAAATGACCTTCTACTGCTCTTGTTCACCAGGCTTGCTTTTAATTAAACCAGTGCAGTTCAAAGAACAGGCGCTGACTAACTTGCTTGCACAGCCAGAATGGAGAGACGTGCATGCATCCACGTAAGTATGTGTGAAGCAGACACTACATACACAAATGCATCATACGGCCATAAAAAACTTGAACACAGATACACAAACAGAATGTTTTGTTTGCTGTTTATAGACTGTGCCTTACCTTGCCCTGAGGGAGTCATTGCTCTCCCTCAGAGAGCTGAGTTCACTTTCATCCAGGACTCCAACCCCTCACTACCACACTACCTACTGATCAGATTAGAGCTGGACTTAAGGTAGAAGTCAGAGGGCTGCATGATCGAATCTTGGGTTCGTAAAAGGAAGGCTGCAGTACCTGGGACAATACCTCTGACAGCCCCTGATTTTCCTGATGTCCCTGATTTTCCATCAGAACTAAATTTGGTATTTCTGTCACAGAAGAGTAGGGATTTGTTTCTAGCCTCCTTCAGAAAATGCCTTTGTGAAGGGAAGAATATTTGCCCTCTTCCAAGTAGCAGGGTTCTCACCGGTGTAGACAGAGGGTGACTGATGGAGCAGAGGCACGGGAAGCTGTACCCAGAGCTGAATAATCAAGGAACTGAGGATCACCAGTTACACGGAGGATGTCAGAGTAGAGAATTGCAGGGAAAGGTGGGCAAAAGGAGCAAGGAAGAGGGAAGAGTGAGGAGAAGAAGATGGGTTCAAAGAGGAAAATTAATGAAGAGAAGTAGAGATGATAGTGACAGGTAGAGAAAAGGTCATTATAAAGGAAAATTCCTTAATTGCATAAGAAGTGATAAAACTACCAAGTTTGACAACTGGAGTGGTTATTTGAGATGGAGGGTCAAAAAGAATTCAATAACCTTACAGAATTTAGATTTAATTAATTTAAAGGCTGTTCTGGGCAGTATTAAAACTTAGCCAGTTTAATGGTGTGTTTTTTTTTTTTTGTTCTTGCGTAGGCTGCGAATTTCTTGCACTTCAGTACATCAGTAGGGAGCCAGAGGCTTTGTTGGTGTCAAGCAAAGTCTTGAGCTTTGAAATAGGCAGTAAGTTCAGCTGAGACCCTTGGGAGGTGATAACTTTTAACACAAATCCTCCAAAGAGTAGCATGTTTGTCCCAGACCACTGTGAAAATTAGGGTTTATAAAATGGCAACATAAGCCTGATTCTGTGATTGGTGAAATGCAGTTGCATGGCCAATGTGATTATTACCTATTATAAAATGGGCAACGAAAATCATGGAAGCTCATTGATCAAACATGTCACATGACCGATGAGTATTTTCTAACAGTTACACATCTCACCTGAACTGCATTTTTTAACAGATAAAAGCAAATTTTACAATTGAGATAACACACTCCAAAGTGTGTGGTCTAAGGAATAATACACTTTTCAGGTGTGTCTGGTACTTGCTAGGCCTTGTGCCAACAGCCACCTGAGGTATGAATTACTCCATTGTAACTACACACTCTGTCATGTGTTATCCCTTTGCTAAACCAGCGTGTCAGTAAAATGTCCTTTCTTTTGAGCTGTTAGCACATTTTTCACCATTTTATAAGTGTGATAACACCTAGGGTGTTCAGTTGTGCTATCCTGATCATACTTTCTGAGTGGGAGAAGCCACTCAGCTATGACTTGAGCCTCAGCAGATCCAGGGTGTATGGTCATTGCAGCGCACTGTTTGCCCTGCATTGTGTTACCTTTCACTTAAAGCAGCAGTATTTGTTAACAGAAAACAAAATCTAATGTATTTCTGGCAAATAAAGTCTGTATATCTATTTTTCTTTTCATTGTATTTAGGCTTTTAAAGTTTTAACTGTCCCTGCCTCTGTACACGCCTACTATGAGTAAATTAAACATCTTGGTGGTGGTGCTGTGCTGTTTATCATCAAAATGTGTGTCGGCACACTCCTAAACCATCCACAGTATGAATCCAATATGAAAAGTCAGAAAGCAACCTCAAGGAAAGGATAGTTAAGTATTGCTTTAGCTACATGTTTAATTGTGTGAGTCATTAATTATAAAATTGGTAATAAAAGCCATTTTAAAAACCTCTTAGAGTAATAAAATGTACTGATGAATCTAATTATGTCAGAAATACATTGCTAAAAAAATGATGACATGTTTTCCTGACTAACAATAACTGCTGCTTTTACGATATATTTTGCTTTTACCCAGAAAGGCACACTAAGCTGTGACAGCTTCTTTCCAGGGGTATTCTGAGGTTGGTAACATGAACCTGTTTTATTGAAAGGAGAATGTTGGCTATGGCACCAAGGAAACTCCCTGCTTTTCTTCAATAAGAGTTATGGGATCTTTAACTTTCACCTGGATGATAATAGAGATGGGCAGAAGGGCCTGTTTCATTTTTGGTCACCTCTGGTTACTGTCCCAGTGAAAGAGCACGGAGTTTTCCTGGTGTCATGACTAACATTCTCCATCAATAAAATAGGTTCTTGTAACCCATCCCGGAATGCACCTGGAAACAAACTCTCTTAACTTTGGCTTAAAAAAATAAGTACAAATAAAACATCTTGTCTGAAGGATGGCAGTTCAACAGTTCAGCACCCTCATACTGCACTATAGTGTCATCTATGGGTATTACCTCTAAGTGCCAGGTGTGGGCTAGAACCCACAATCTTCGACCCAGAGGCAAGCATGCTACATACTGAGCCTGACACTCATAACAAAAAAGTATGTTGGTCACCAGCAAAAGTTGCAGTTGGCATTTGCAAAACTCTATTGCAAAATTTTCTGAAAAGGTTTTGGTTTGGCACCATTAATGACACCTATATGAAGACCAGATCTCAGTACCTTGCAGTTCCATTACAGTGGAAGTGAATCTGGAGCTACTGTATCTCCTGCTTGTGACATCACAGTCTGTTTCTGTGGAAATCCTTGTGATGTCACAAGAGGGGATTATAACTTCAACTCCAGACTATTAGCTCGATCTGCAAAAAAGTCAAGGATTATATAAATTGCACTTATCCAGGCCCCAGAGCTCTGCACCTCCGACTCCATCGTATTCTTGGCCAATTCACAGCCCCTGCTGCCCTGATCCACATGTTTAGAGGTCTGTGCAGGTCCAGGAGTGGAACTAGGTCAGGCACCAGGCTTTCAATCGGAAGCTGGGGTTGGCTGCAGAGTGGATGCCTTTCCTAGCATAGAGCAGGGATTGTGAGATAGTATCTGTGTACAGCATAGTAATGTTTTAAATGAAAACTAAATGTATCAGTCTTGGCGGCCGGTGGCGCTGATGGTTGAGGCACTGGATGCCACCTCGCACCATGTCGGTGACCCGGGTTGAGGGGGCGGACTCGGTCGTCGGTGGTCCAGGGGAAGATAGGCTGAGCGCCCAACCACAGCTCACCTTCTCCGGGAGGGATTCAGCCGATGCTCGACATTGTATGACCTCAGCGGAGGCTCGAGGAACTGCAAACTTATTTTGGGATGGGCAGCCATTGGGCAGCATGGACGCTGGCGCACGGCCATGACGCCGGGGAGGTAACTTGCTGCTCGGGAGGGAGAAACACGGAAACAAGCCTGCCTCAGCTGGGAAGATGGGAGGACCATAGCCGTGCCCATGATTTGCCTGTGCCGCCCAGCAGACCTCAGACCCGGCGAAATGTAAATTCTGGGTCTGGGCCCCCACCTCGCCCACCCGGGGTAATCCCAGCTCCATGGGGCCTAGGGGTCTGCTTGGGAGGCTTCCGGGCAGTGGGATGTCCAATTGTCCCACTGAAGGGTCGGAGGTGGCAGGCTGGGAGGAAGAATAAATAGTAATTAAAAAAAATATATATCAGTCTGTGCCTTCCAGCCCTCCATGCTAGTTCACAAGGCTGGGGTAGTGTCTTGGGAGGCGGTGGGGTGCAGTTTGGCTTAAGTCTGCAGAGCAGCTGGTCAGGAAGGTGTGGAGACACCACTTTAAGTGTTCCCCTGGTGTAACCTCCATGCCTTCTACCAGTTCTCCACAACATATAAAATGCTGAAGGTTGCACTGATAGCAACCCCAACCATTCACGGATTCAGCGGGTGGAGGGATCAGGTGCAGAGTGGCAAATGATGTGACCTGCACCTTCGCCTGTGTCTGCTGCAGAGTGACCTATTATATACAGAGGCAGCACTGAGCTGCTGCTACCAGTGTGGAGGGCTTTCTTCTTTAACCACACTGAGCCAAAGCTTACTTCCAGGTGCATCCCACAAGCACAGTGAGGTTAAGTGACTTGCTCAGAGCCACACATGTGCAAGTGGCGATTGTGGGGTTCAAACCTAGGCCTACTTGGTCTCCAGGTTCACAACTCAGTGCTTTAACCCTTTATGCTATACTGCTTTCTGGTGGATTGGACCCTAATCTGGACTGTAGATAGAGGTTAGCGGAAAAAACTTCGCTAGCAGAATTTCTGCGAAAGTTGGACTTTTGCTTCCACAAAAGTGCAGAAATAAAATTAGCAACTTTCACAGAAATTCTGATTTGGAATGGTGGAATAAATGTATAAATTGCAGATTATTCTATTAAACTGTGAGAGAAATGTCCCAGAACTGATCACTGAACTGCAGAATAATTACATGTATTATGGAATATTTAATAAAACTAAGGAAAAAATTCCTCAGAATTGTTATTCCACACTACATGTATATTATAATGTAGTTCAGCCAAAAATTCCATGGAACAGGGTGAAAATCTGCCAAACACATTTGGAAGATTCCGATCTTGCCAATGGCGGAAGTTCAGAAAATTCTGAAAAATTTCCAATTTTTGTGAAAGTTCATAAAGTGGAATTCACAACTTTTGCCCACTTCTAACTGCAGATGAACTGCAAGGATAAACTCCTGATTTCTTGTAGTATACCTTTAGTAATGAAGGAAATGGCTTGATCTGGAAGCTTGTAAGATGGTAGTAGTACAACATTTTCTGCTGCCAACTGGCATTTAAATGTTGATGGCGGATGTCCGTGCACTAAAGCTTCACACTGGGGATGATCGGAATTGGCTGCTTCTGATCTGATAGGACATTTAGTAATTTCCATTCTGATTCCAAAAAGGACATTAAAATTACAGTTGAATTTGGCCCCTAATTCCTAAATCGAAATCTGAATTTCCTGTATTTTGAAATTAGATATTTCATACTGCAATTCGAAATCGGGTCAAAATCTGATGAATCCTTTTCCTGACTCTGAATGCCATCATCCCTCTCTACAGTCAAGTGGGGAGCTCCTCCTGATTAGCACTTTCTGTTCTTAAATACATATATTTTACTTACTGTTAACTTGTTTGTTTTACATGTATTTGTTTTGATTATTCCATCACCCCAACCCCAACATCATCTCCCCAATTCCAACATTCTGTGCATGGAGCCACTCAAGCATCCCACTAGAATCCTTTGCAGTCTGCATCATGACCGGTGAGCAGCTGTTGGAGAATCAGGTAACCCATATACATTACTGGAGCTAATTATACCGCCTCTTTGATCACAGGTCCGCGGTTTCCCTCACAAAGGTCAAGTGCGGATCATATGATCAGTACTTCGTCTGTGTAGGGCATTGGGACAGGCAAACTCAAGAGCAGAGCTCTTAATAGCTTCAGTAGGGTATATGGGCTAATCGAGCTGCTGCAGCCGATCCCTGGTCATGGGGTCAGCTGCAGGGATTATGGTAGGCTTCAAACAGTCCCCCCATGCACATAACAGCGCCATGATACAGTAGGATCAGTGAAAAAAGTGAAAATAAATTAACTAAGTAAAATAAAATTGTTTTAACTAAAAAGTGCTAATCGGGTTATCTCCACACTTAAGTGTGGATCTTTAGTGCAAGGGCATTCCCATCAGGTAATGGTTAAAACACACACGCACACACACCATCGTAAGCTGAATTCTATCAAAGCCTTACTCTTCCAAATTGTCCTGGAAAGCATCGGTGTGGTACCTCTTCAGCAGTGTGCCATTCTGTAACTGAACCAAGTTTGGTCTGAGAAAGGTCCCTTTCTCTCCTCTCCATAATGAGAGGGCGGAAGAGTTTTATTTAAATATTTATATATATGTAGTGTAGATTTTTCTGGCTGGAAAAAGGGGGTAGCATAAATGGACCAAACAGTGCTGTGATACCAATAGAACATTTTCTTCGAAGTAATTTACATTCACTGTTCTTTCTCGCTTCTTAGTAGATTGCTTTCTTTCACTTTTTCTTAAGTTTGTATAATACTGATGTATTTGTGAAATGTTAAAGTGCTCAATTATGATAAATGTTAAATATAATAAATCTATCCAGTACTGTGTATAATGTGTTTTACAGTGGCTTTTTTCTGATTGTGATGCTGCTTGAGAATTTTTACAAAAAAGAGACATTCAAAATTTCTCAGGGTTGAGGTCACAGCATGAAAGCAGGTGGTTTTTACATAACAGACAGAAACACTTGAACTTCTTTGGTAAAACCTCCACCACACATTTTAGACAGACTGTCTACTTTCAGTTAGTGTATGTGTGCCCACTTCCACTTGTTGTGTATGTCAGTGGATTCAATGTGTGATGCTGCTGTCCTTGCTTTTATTCTAATAAAGTTTTGTGTATTGTTTTGCACTCTTCAGCTGTGGAAGTGTTTTAATTCATAGGACGCTGCACCGGGTAGGACTGTGGTGCAGGGCTCACCTGTAAAGTTGATATGGGGCCCACCTGGGAAATGATTATGTGAGCCCAGGGCTATGTACTTGTATCAACACTACACTTCAGTTTGGTATAATTGCTCCATTTTATAATAACTTGCAGTGATCAGAAACACCATTAAAAACTAGTTGATAAATGAGAGAAGTTTCAGTGGTTGGAATAAGAGGAGAGCTCAGCTTGGGGGCTACTTGGAAATTTCCAGACATCCAAGTGAGTTGGCCCAACACTGATGTTATACAAATGGATGATCATTATTGGCCTCCTCTCCCATTATTTTATTTTTCCCTCATTTCTTCCCATTAGTTTCTCCCCAGCAGTGGATCAGCCACAGCCACATCCTTTTAGGTGTGCATGGGGATAACAGCCACCTTCACAACCAACGCTAATGCTACTCCATGATAGGTCTGCAGCTGAGTTCCAGAATGTCGGATGGTACAAACCCCTCCCAGGAGCCAAGCGTTTCAACACCACAATGCATGGGTCCCTCAGCTGGCCTCAGTCGGGACCCCTTCCCACTTTAATTTTTGTTTCACCTTAGTGTCATTTTAGAAGCCTCAAGACCAACAATTACACCAGCAGCAATTGATATAATCCCTTCTGTTCCTTTCTCCTATTTTGTTGCTCATGGGAGGGGATCAGACAGTGCTGCCTGGAAGACCAGCAGAGTAGGCACCAGAGGCAGAGGACCAAGCTAAAGTCATAATTCCTAGGAGGTTGCCAAAGTCTACCAATTCTGAACGTTACATGGCAGTGAATCATTTTTGACCAGTCAGCAAGGAGAATGGCTGTACCTCTTATTCTGCATGCAGCCATCTCCTCTCGCTGCATATCTGACGACTTGTCCACACCAGAGCCGCAGTGAAACCAAAACAAACAAACTGCATAGCCAAAAAGGTTTTAATATTTTCCAGTTCTACGGCCTCCACACTGCTGCACTCAACTGCAACAGATGCACAGGCTGGTGGCAAGTCCACAACAGCAGACTCAAAGTGTCTGACTCGGCCAAACCACTAGAACGTACGGTAGCAGGGGAGCATGACAGTTAAACTACTTAAAATCTTAGGTAAACATTTTAACACAACCCATAATCATATTATGGTGATCCATTGCCACATATTATGGTTATGGGTATAGTAATGTCGCGTTTCTTCCTGTTTCACAAGTGTCTCTCGTACTGATTGGACAGACACACCCTCTCAGCTTGCTTCACAGTCCTCTTGCCCAACCAGCACAAGAAGCAGTGGTGAAAGAGGAAGAAACACACATTACTATACCCATAATCATATACTATCAATATATGACTCATTGAGTGATGGACATCCACACTCGTTGTAAGTGATTGACAGTTCTGCCAGCCAGTTAAGAACTGTGATTCCTCAATGAACAGCAGGGGTTGTTCCAGAACTCAGTCTGCGTAAGACTGAAAATGAGCAGGCCTGGTGGCTGTGCTGTTGAGAGACAGTTTGCCAGCGCTGAAATGGGAAGAAGAACGACCATCAACTGCCAGAACAAGAGAGAAAGTGAGAGGAAAACAAGCAGATTTTCTTCCTCTACAAAAGGAGGTAATGGTGTGATTGTACAGCAGGAACTGAAGCTGAAAGCTGCAGCTGCAAAACAGAATTTATTGCACTGGATAGTAAACCATAACACCACAGATGACCTGGTTACACAGTTTTAAAAATACTTTTATTGCTGTTATTATAGAATATTATGAAATGAGTAGAAAGAATGCTGGCTCCTCATTGGCCAAGAGATGCATTTAGCTGGGCTATTACCCCAGCACAACTGCCTGACTGAAAACAACTCAACAAAAATGTTTAAAACATACATGCAAAACAAAAGGACCCATTTCATGATCACAATAAGACACCCAGGGGATGCGTTATGGTGGACTAATGGCCTCTTCAACCCACCTGAGGCGCGCCGTTATCCTGCCATAACAAATCCCATCATGCTTCACTACTTAATTATACTGCAGAAAACACCATATCGCCAATCAAAATGCAGAATTACTGTCCTATTATTCATCCATAACTGGACAGTGGACTGAACAGTGGGACTGTATGCTAATGCCAACATTCTGATTTGCCATCACTCAGAAAACCACTGTTAACATTCCATTACTCGCCTTCACTGAAGAAACATGGAAGAAGAAAACTAATTTCAAACCCCAGGAACCCCTGACTATACTTAACAACTGCAGTCAGTCCACTGCAGTGAGCTGCCCTGAGAATGGAATTTTATGCTAATTATGGAATCTTAGAATTAAATTCAAACCTGTGCTGTGTGTTCACACTCCACTCTGCCTTCTAATGTCAGATTTGGTTCTTGCTCTAGTATATATAAATATATATATTTATTTATATATAGAATAATGCATGGGGAAGTGTATAATGAGGATTTTATGCACATCCAAGGTGTGTGATGCCCCATAAACCCGGAGTGAAGCTTGAAGAGTTTATCAAGGCCTCGCACACTGAGGGTGTGAATAAAATCAAGTTGATACACACGTCCCCATGTTTTATTTTTTATAATAACCGCTTCCTTTATTTTTTTTATTTTAGAATTTTTGCAAAAGGTGCTTAACCAAATTCTGTTCTCACAGGTGATTATACACATATGTATTAGTGTATAATCAAACTCATTATACATATGTATGTGTAACCATCTGTGTATAACGAGTTTGACAGCTTCTGCCCACAGTTGATAATCATCACTAACCAGTTATTTTATATATATATATATATATATATACAGTATATATTCACTGCAAAAACTTTGTTAATGCACCATCAGGGTTGAAGCCTAAAAAGTAGGAAATAAGAACTTAGGGTTCCCAAGCCTAAGACCCCACCCCATCCTAATGTGTGCAACACATCCTCGAATATTGCCATTTTAGGAACTTTGTCACCAAATTTCCAACATGGGCTTTTGGGATTTCACCTCATGAACACTGGTACCGCTCATTTTGTAAATCAGTCCCAAAAGTGATTTCGCACTGTGGCTGCGCCATTATCCGCCACAGGTGCGAAAACACATTTCGGTAGGATGAGAAATAACAGCTGTACTATTTGTGAGGTGGTGTGAAAAAATAGCAATGTTGAAAATCTGGTGAAAATATTAAACATTGGCGAGGTTCGAGGCATCTTATTAAACTGCACAATGCATGCTTATAGCAAAATCATTTTAGTACACCAAATTTGCAACATGGGCTTCTTGGACCCAGCCTCATGAACAGTAGTACTGTCATTTCATTAATTGATCCGAAAGGTGATTCCACGCAGTGACCGCAAAACCACCTTTTGGGACTGAGTAATGAAATGACAGTGTTCACGAGGTGGGGTCCTAAGAACCCATGTTGAAAATTTGGGGCTAAATTCCAAAATGGCTGAGATAGTAACATAAGTTGAAAACTCCACTGACTGCCATTATACAGTGCTTACCTTTGATTCTTCGGTTTGGGTTCGGCTTTGAAGAGTGCAGATGTGTCCTGGTCCACAGAAAGTCACAGTCGCCATTCTCTAGAGATAAGCATGGGTAAGGCGGGGTTGCGGGAGGTGGGTAATCAGTGGGAGGATGGGAGGAGAGGAGGGATAATTTTTTTACAGGTAAAAACAAAAACATTGGGGGACAGTTTACTTTATTTCAGAAGTCATTAAAAATACATTTTGGCACACTAGGGTGGGCTCCCAGTGTGGCCCTTGTTATGTGTGTGTGGTGTGCAAACCAACATGGGGATTGGGTACCATGTCAGCAATTGCAGTACATGGGCTTGGGGCATCCAACACTGGGAGTGGCATCCGGTGTTGGAAACATTTCAATTATATTTCAGCACACTGGGGTGGGCTTCCAATGTTCCACAGATTTTTGGGAGTGGATACATGCTAATACGGGATTGGGCACCCCGATGTCAGCAAACCATATAAATCATATAAATATAAATTTTTATTCAAACAACATGAAGTCTTGCTGTATTCTGACTATATGCAGTTAGCCCCAGCTCTTAAACTGCTCCAGAGAGTAAAGGGTTAACTCAATGCCAGGGCATAGAACGTTGAGCTCGAGCTCAGTTTTCAAACCTCTGTCTGTGGTACTCTACAGTATAATTATCAGATTTCTTACTCCACTTAACTGTGAAGTCGCTCGGAGATCCCTCCTGCGCTTCAGTTCGGTATAAGTTTGGAAACAGTCGGTTTATTCAACCACTTTCTTATTTTTTTGTATTCTTATCTCTGTCACGGTACAGTAAGTGGTAGTTTAGTAGGTAGTTTTTTTATTGATAGAAATTGTTTTTCTTCCACTCTTTCCCAGTCGGCCGGTTAGGAACGAAATCTATCACTAACTTTACTTTCTGTAAATTCTTTAATGGTTTCCGGTACTCATCAGCTTCTAAAAAAATCCGGTATTTAATAGGTTTTTAACTGACCATGACACGGTTGGAACCGATAAGTGTGTGTTACCTGGCTTAACGTTGTGAGGGTAACTTTTTGAATCTGCATGTCTGAGAAACCCAAAAGAAAATCGGTCCCACTGGTTTCAGCACTGTACCGAGTGTGGGGAGGCCTTTGCTAAGGCTGATCCCCACCTCATCAGTGTGTATTGTCTGGGGTTTGACCACCTCAAGGAAGACTGCCAAATTTGTAAAACTTTCCCAAAGCCACTTTGGAAAAACATTTAATTAGGCTAAAGGAAAGGAGGCCGAGAAGTCCGCTGACCGGATGAGCTAGCAGTTTGGTTGCGGCAAACCTGAAGAATTGCTTACGGACCTGGGCGATACCTCTTCAGGCAAAGGAGAGCCGACTCTGTGGAGTCAGTTCTGTCAAAAAGAAAACGCAAGTCGGCCAGTTCAGATCCTACTCCCGTTCCAACCACTGAAGAAATAGCGAAGCGATTATAATAGTCCAGTCGCTTTGCTCGGTTCTGACCGAACCGACATCGGTTCAAAGGCTATGAGTCGGAAGTAGTTGCTTCTGCTGTAGATCCGGAAGCATTCTATGAGGGTGATTGGGAGGAGGAAGAAGATTATGATGAAGGTGAGTTTGAAGGCCTAGAAGAGCCAGTAGAGCCTGACATCTCCCCAAACAGGCCTTCCAGTGTTTCTCCTCCCAGGCTTTCCGAGTCCCCTCCCACTTCTTGTTTTACAAGAAGGTAGCTGATATTCTTCAGCTTCCTAGAAGAGGGCTGCACAGAATCAGGAGGAGCCTGATTATGTGGAGATGATGGATGTTCCAGAGTCAAAGAGCATGTCTATCCCTTTACATAAATTCCTGGGAAACAGACACAAAAAAAGTATGCAGTTCCTCACATCCATCCCTCCTGTGGATAAGAGAATGGACAGGAGGTATGCTTTATCAGGTCCTGGTATGGAATACCTTTCAACTCATTGCAGCCATGTTGGGGTAGTGCATGCTGCACCCTGTGACAAGGCTAACATCCCCTGGCATCTCACTCCCCAGATGAGGATTCCAGGAAAGTGGATGCCATGACAAAGAAACAGTACTTGGCATCCTCTTTGGGACTCGAGCAATCAAATTACATGGCATATACAGCCAGGTACCAGAAATCTATGTGTGATATGGTTCTGGAGCTAGCTAAGAATGCCCTCCCCAGCTAACCAAGGAGCTGGAGCAGGTGGCTGTAGATGGTATTGAGGCATCCAAAGTGCAATTCCATGCTGCTGTAGACTCAAATGATGTACATTCCAGGGTCATGGCTACATCTATCTCCATGAGAAGGTTTGCTTGGCTTAGGTGTACCAGTCTTTCACAGGATACCCAGACTAAAGCCATGGATTTTCCTGTAACTGGTAATTCTCTGTTGGGAGCAATCAGAGAATTACATGAAGAAGATGGATGAATATAGTACCACCTACATGAGTGCTGCTGCCAAAGAAAAGCAGGCCACCCTCAAAGGCAGCAATTTAGGCCTGGCAGGGCAGGCCTTTTCACAGGCCTTTCTACCAAGCTCAGGCCTCCTCCTCTTCTTTCCAGTAGAGGGGTTCTTTAGGGGAAGAGGCAGATGGGGATGACCAGGACCCCATCATCCACGCAGTCTAAGCCCCTGCCAGACACCCTGAGGTGTCAGTCAGGTCACCTCCCGGTTTCAGTAGGGGCAGGCTGGCTCACTACTTCCAGGCCTGGAAGTCTATTACTCAGACAAATGGGTACTGGAAGTAGTGAACCAGGGACCTAATCTGTTTCAAAAGGTTCCCAAAAATGAGAGCAAGGTCTTTCAGTCCTCCTTCTCCTTAGAAACGAGGGCCCCTAGAGGCAAGTCTCCTCTCTACTCCTCCTCCTTCAGGCAGTAGAGAAGGTGCCTACTTGTCACAGGGGAAAAGGACTGTATTCCAGATACTTCCTTACCGCCAAAAAGACAGGGCGTGGCAACCATCCTAGATTTAAGATACCTGAACAAACATTTAACAAAACCAAAATTCAAGGTGGTGACTCTGGGAGTAATTCTTCCCTTCTGAGACCAGAAAACTGGCTAGCCTCCCTGGATCTCAAGGATGCCTACTTCCACATACCTATCAGACATCCCCACAGAAGTACCTCAGGTTTGAGTTGCCCTCAGGTCATTACCAATTCAGAGCAATGCCTTTTGGCCTAACATCTGCTCCAAGGTGTTCACCAAGTGTCTAGCAATAGTGGTGGCATTCCTCAGGAGACAGGGTATCCTTCTGTTCCCATACCTGGATGACTGGCTCATTGTGGGTCAGTCCTGTCCTCAGACCAAGTCAAGTGAGCCCTAGAGATCATTCAAAACTTCTAGACTCCTTAGGATTCATTCTGAACCTAGAAAAGTCTGTTCTGGAACCAGCTCAGCTCCTCACTTTTATAGGGTGTAGCTAGACACTATCCAGGCAAGGGCATTTCTCCTCTTCCAAGGATATAGTCCTCATCATTCTGGCTTCCTCTTTGTCCTCTAGTATCTTATCTAGCCAGACACGTTCTGCAGTTGTTGGGCCACTTGGCAGCCTCCACAGCAGTGGTGCAAGGAGCAAGGTTTCAGATGAGAGATATGCAGTTTCATCTCAGATCTTATTGGTCTCAGAAAAAGACCCTCTCTCCAAATTGGTTCCAGTGTCCCAAACTCTAGTTCAGGCCCTCCAGTGGTGGCTGGAGGAGAAGGACAATCTTTGACAAGGTGTTCCTTTTCTCAGTCAGCCTCCTCAGTGATTCTCACCGAGATGTCTCTTTACTGGGTTGGGGGCCCACTTGGACCAACTTACAGCTCAGGGAACCTGGTCTCCTCAGCAGTCTCTTCTGCACATAAACCTCGCACATAAACCTCCTGGAACTTGGAGCTGTCTTTCTAGCACTTCAGACATTCTCAACTTCCATTCAAGGAAAGTGGTCCAGATCAGGACAGAAAATTCCATAACCATGTGGTACATCATCAAGCAGGGAGGCACTCAGTCCTCGCCTAGTGCACAGAGCTTATTCCTTCAGGCTTCCTGATGATTATGCATCTTCAGGGAAGGACAACATTTTAGCAGATGCTCTCGGTAGGATTTCTCAGGGTCACTCAGAATGGATCCTGAATCCTCTAATTCTTCAGGTCATTTTCAAGAGGTGGGGCACTCGGAGATAGATTTCTTTGCAGCCCTGGATGCTCACCAACTTTCTCTCTTTTGTTGCAGACCTCTCTTCTGGGGTCTGTCCTCAAGATGCTCTTTTGTTGAACTGAACAAGCAGATTTCTGTATGCATTTCCTCCTTTTCCTCTGATATTCAGGGTCCTGATCAAGATCAGGTCTCAGCCTTACGAAGGTGATTCTGGTGGCTCAGACCGAGCCAGACAGCCTTGGTACCCTTTACTATTGTCAGTGTCCGTGACAATGCCTCGTGTCTTCCCAGACAGTTCAAACTCCTCACTTCCTCACTTATCCCAACCTTCAGACTCTCAGGCTCAAAGCCTGGCTCTTGAAGAGCTAGAATATGCAAGCCTGCATCTTTCCCAATCAGTCTTGGACATTGTAAAGATTAGTAGAAAACCTGCTAGTAGAAAGACTTACAACTCCAAATGGAAGGTATTTGGGTTTTGGTGTTCTCAGAGGCATATCCAGCCAGAGTCAGCTGATATTGCAACTGCTTTGGATTATTTAGTACATCTTAACAGTTTAGGCCTCAGGCCTACCACTCTCAATGTACATTTGGCAGCTATTTCTGCCTTTCTTTCTGCTGGGAAGGGCTCTTCCTAGCATCTCATCCAGTTTTCAAGAAATTTTTCAAAGGTTTAGTACATCTTAATCCTCCCTTTCGGAACCTACTCCTTCTTGAAACCTGAATATATGTATTGCACAGCTTGTGCAGCCCCTTTGAACCTCTGTCATCAGCTGAGCTGAAGTACTTGACTTGAAAACTGTATTCCTGGTAGCCATTACTTCTGCCAGAGAATCAGTGAATTACAGGCCTTATCAGTGGAACCTGACTTCATCTCATTTCACAGGGATAAGGTGGTCCTTCGAACCAACAGAAGTTTCTTCCAAGGTGGTATGATTTTCGCTTTGAATCAGTCTGTATCATTACCTGTATATTTCACTGACCATTCTCCCTCTGGGAAGAGAAGATTACACAGTCTTGATTTGAAAAGGGCCCTTAGTTACTGTGTGGAGCACACTAAGGCCCATAGAAATTATTGTTCTCAGTTGTTTCTCACTTATGGAGAAGTGGAAAGGTAAACCTGCCACCAGGAGAACTATTGCCAGGTGTATCCAGTTCTGCTATTCAAAGTTGGGAAAAGAGCCCCTCAGGCCTGAGGGCTCACCTACCAGAGGTACAATTGCTTAGGTCACAGCAGCTAGAGATATACCTTTAGTGGAAATCTGTAAAGCAGCCACCTGGAAAACTGTTCACATTCACCAAGCACTACCTCTCGGCATTCAGTCAAGAAGTGATGCTAGGTTTGCACAGCTGTGCTGCAGAGACTGTTCCCAAAATAGGTTCTGTGACTCCCTCCTCCAAGGGGTACTGCTTGGTAGGGTTCATATAGTCAGAATACAGCAAGACTTCATGTTGTTTGAAGAAAAATTACCATAGTAATGTTGTTTCTTCTAATGGAGTTTTGCTGTATTCTAACCTCCCTCCTCTCCTGGAATCTAGCCAAGTTCAAGTTTATTGCAGAAAACTCAATTGAGCAAGCTCATTTTGAGTCATTTTGGGATGTAGTCTGGCATGCACAGTGCTGCACCCAGAGGTGCACTTGGCATACCTTATTTTGGTAAGGGTTTTCTGGTTTTATTATGAATACATTAGTTGTTTCATGACCTGCTTAGATTCTTTTCAGGGTTCTTGACTTGAGACTTTGACCCTAAAGATATGTTATTGCCCTTTGGCACAAAATTTTAAGAAACAATTTCACATTGTTAGTATAGTGCTCGTAAGAATCTGACGGTGACACTGCAGAGTACCACAGACAGAGGTTTGAAAACTGAGCTCGAGCTAGACGTTCTATGTCCTGGCATAAAGTTAACCCTTTACTTTCCAGAGCAGTTCAAGTGCTGGGGCAAACTGCATATAGTCAGAATATAGCAAGACTCCATTAGAAGAAATAACATTACTATGAGGAGTAATTTGTTTCTTTTTGTACACTGGGTGGGCCCCAGTGTACCATTGAAGTGCCGGGGGAGATACATACCAACACAGGGATTGGACACCCTGATATCAGCAATTTCAACAAAATAAATAGAAACAGGATCCTGAGTAGGGTCTCGAACTCGAACGTAGGGACCCTGCATGTCCCATCCCAATGTTCTGCCCTCTGCACCACCAGAGCTGAATAGTCCACTCTGGGCGGATATTCAAACTGCGCTATTTTGTGGCTCAAGCCCTGCGCTGCACAAAATAGTTGCGCAGAGGGTGTGGCGAGCAATATTCAAAGGAGTTGCGCTATTGAGCAACTCCTTTGAATATCACCCCCGCCACAGCCACTGTGCATGGCGCAGTGGAACTGCACCACTGCAAGTGGTCAGAGTGGAGCATTCAACTTGCGTGGTGCAAGTACCATTGCGCCATGTGCAATTTCCGATATTCAAAGGTGACATGCAAGTGGGACCATAATTCATGCAAAGGCGCGGGGGCCATTTGCACCTGTTTATAGGCCCCATTTGCATGCCATTAGCATGCAGGTGCGCCTAATCCCCGAGGACTTGCACCTTGGCGCCCTGCCAGGCAGCAGCCGCCGGGACCGATGCCCCTGCAGCCCGATCGTGGCAAATGTGTAAGAAATCCCCTCCAACTGGCCCGATCACAAGTATAAGCTTAAACCTCACCACCACCAGCCCGATCGCGGGCAGCAAAGTGTTCCCCAAACATATCCCTGGTGGTCCAGTGGACCAATAAGTCCTATCGCTGGCTGAAGAGTTTCCCCAGAACATATCCCTGGTGGTCCAGTGGACGATAAGCCCAATCGCGGGCTGCATCATGTTCGACACCCTCCACCCCAAGACCATATCCCTGGTGATCTAGTGTCCCCCACCCCACCCACCCATGAAGCCCCACCACCCGCCCCCGGCCGGCGGGCAGCAGCATTCCACCCGCCTGCCACCCCACCGCCCGCGACTGACTGCCCGGTGAGCTGCTCTGCACTTGGTGCAGAGCAAGAGCCAATGGGCATGCACATACCATACAAGGCAGTCCAGATATGTGAATGAATTCATTCACAAATCTGGACTGCCTTGTACGTGTGGACTGCACGCCCATTGGCCCTTGCCTGCACCAATGGGCGTGGCCCTACCGGGCAGTCAGTTGGTGAAGCGGCGGGCGCAGGTGGGTGGGATGCTGCCAGCGCCGGGGTAGGGGGTGGGGTGGAGGGACACTAGATCACCAGGGATATGGTCTTGGGGGGTCGCATACGATACAGCCCGCGATCGGGCTTATCGGTCCACTGGACCACCAGGGATCGTTCTGGGGGTAACTTTCAGCCCGCGATCGGGCTTATCGGGATATGTTCGGGGTTTGAACCTCTTCAGCCCGCGATCGGGCTTAGCGGCCACTGGACCACCAGGGATATGTTTGGGGGAACACTTTGCTGCCACAATCGGGCTGGTGGGGGTGATTTAGCTTTGCGCCCGCAATCGGGCCAGTCGGGAAGGGGGGCTTTTCTGCTTTTGCCCGCGACGAGCCAGTGGGGTTTACCACTTTGCCGTGATCGGGCTGCGGAAGCACAGGGAGTAGGTTGAGGCCAGCCACAGGTGGCAGCTGCTGTGTTACGCCTTGCAGTGTGGCAGCTCACCTGTGGGTGACCCTCGACTTACTCCTATTTTTGGCTCAAAGTTGTGCAGGCTCAGGTTGGGGTTGCACTCTGCGAAACTCTGCACAGCCTGGCTGAATATCGACTGTGCAGTTTATGCATGGTTCCTCCCTCCAGTTCAGCATGCATTCATTTGCATTGCGCTGTTGCTCAACATGTTTTCAGTGGCGCAACTGCCTCTGCTGAATATTATGAGTAAGTGCAATTTGGACTTAGCGGGTGCAACCCTATTAGCATATGGCGCAACCCTTTTGAATATCTGGGCCTTTGTGTTTTTCAGAATGTGGTTTAGTGCGAAGATAGGCTCTGCCTATTACACATGCAATATTTGCAAAAACACCCTTGCTTTCGTGCTCGACATAAAATTTCCCATAGGAAATAATGGGAAATTAAAACTTTAATAACTTTTGAACATATTAATATTTTTCACCAAATCTTCAAAAGGCACATCTGTGACCCAAAGGCTTTGTACCCTGAAAATGTCACAGCAAACCTAAAACCATTTCAAAGATGCAAGTGCACAAAAAGTGTGTGACACCAACCTTGATGTAGCTGACATAAAAATTCTCCCATAGGAAATAATGGGAAAAGAAAATGTTTTATAACTTTTGAACAGATTAATATTTTTCATCAGACCTTCAAAAGGCACATATGGGACCCAAAGGCTTTCTACCCTGAAAATTTCAGAGCAAAACCATAACCATTTCTGAGATACAGGTGGACAAAGAATTGTAAAAAAAAGGTAAATTTAGGATTTTTGACACACTGGCCGGATATTCAAACTGCGCCATTCTGAGGCGCAAGCCCTTGCGCTGCTCAAAATAGTTGCGCGGGGGTGTGGCGAAGCGATATTCAAAGGAGTTGCGCTATTGAGCAACTCCTTTGAATATCACCCCAGCCACAGCCACTGTGCATGGTGCAGTGGAACTTGCGCCACTGCAAGTTGTCGAGTTGAGCATTAAACTTGCGGTTGGCGCCAAGTACCATTGCGCCATCGCCAATTTCCGATATTCAAAGGTGACATGCAAATGGGGCCATAATTCATGCAAGGCGCGGGGGCCATTTGCATCTGATTATAGCCCATTTGCATGCCATTAGCATGTGATTGCACCCGATCCGAGGACTTCGCCTGGCCACCCTGCCAGGCAGCAGCCGTTGGAAGACGCCGCACCCTGCAGGCTGATCGCTGGCACAACGTGAAAACAACCCCCCGCCACACATCTCCCAATGCCCGATCGCTGGCAGAATGTATACTGACAACCACACCTCCCACCCAAACATCTCCCAATGCCCGATCGCGGGCAGACTCATCATGACAACACCCCCGCCAAACATCTCCCAATGCCCGATCGTGGGCAGAGCGATCATGACAACACCCCCAAACAGCTCCAATGCCCGTCACGGGCATGAATAACCCCTCAGTGCCCGATCGCGGGCAGAATATAAAGACCCCAACCCGAATATCTCCTGGTGGTCAGTGGACGTAATGCCGATCGCCGGGCAGAATGTCAGTGACAACCCCCAAACATCTCCCGGTGTCTAGTGTCTCTGACCACTTCACGAAGCCCACCACTCGTTTTGGGCGGGCGGCGGTACCCATTCGGCCGTCGCTGGCGCCGCCGATTGATCGTCCGGTTGTACGCTTGTTATGTGAGTTGTTTACGGGCAGCCTATATCAAGATGATAGTTCGATTGTGGAATGATTCATCGCCAAATCTGACTGTCATGTACTGTATGCTGCACGCCCATTGGCTCCAGCTCTGCACCATTGGCTGCAGCTCCACCGGACAGTCAGTCGTCGGCGGCGGGGCGGCAGGCGGGTGGATGCTGCCGCCCGCCGCCGCCGGGAGCGGGTGGTGGGGCTTCGTGGGTGGGGGATAGTAGACACCAGGGAGATGTTTGGGGGTTGTTCACTGGACATTCTGCCCGCGATCGGGCATTACGTCCACTGGACCACCAGGGAGATATCGGCGTTGGGGGGTTTTTACATTCTGCCCACGATCGGGCACTGGGAGGGTTGTCATGATATCGCTCTGCCCGTGATCGGGCATTGGGAGATGTTGGGCGGTTACGTTTGCCCGCTGATCGGCTGGTGGGGGCACAGGACTGAGTTGGGGCCAGCCACGGTGGCAGCTGCTATGTTGCGCCTGCAATACAGCAGCTCACCTGTGGGTGGCCTCAACTTGATCCTTTTTGCTCAAAGTTGTGCAGGCGCAGGTTGGGGGTTGCGCCAGACATTCTGCACAACCCACTGAATATCGGTTGCGCAGTTTATGCATGGTTCCTCCTCCTGTTGAGCATGCATTCATTTGCATTTGCGCTGTTGCTCAACCTGTTTTCAGTGGCGCAACTGCCTCCTGCTGAATATCGCAGAATGGCGCCAATGTAGGACTTGCGCATGCGGCCCCTGTTGTGCATGGCGCAACCACTGAATATCTGGGCCACTGTGTCTCAGAAACCACAAAACCGATTCACACGAAATTTGGCATGTCAAGACACACCTAGAGATTATGCATGCCTAAATCATGCAAATCATTGAGCAGTTCCGAAGTTATTAATGTTCAAAACTTTGGGTTTAACAAAGAAGTGTGCACTCAAGCCTAATATATATGTGTTCATTTTTATTTTTTATTTTAGTGCTATTCCTCAATTCTCAAGAACCGGAGAAAGGTCTTCGCACCACAGTTCCCTTTTTGAAACTGCATTATTCTGACTAGAAATAAAACTTTAAATAAAGGATTTTTTCCTTGTTTACCTCTTTGCAGTCATTGTTTTGTCCCGTTCCTTCTCTGTTGGGAACCGAGACATGAATTGGCAATTCTTATTAAATTTACTATTGAAATTGACTATCTTTCGTGGTTCAGCCTTTAAACAGGGAACCGAAGTGAAAACTTTTATTTTCATTTTGGAACCAAGCTGTTTTGTGATTGTCTAAATTGGGATGACTGACATCCAAAAGAGAACAGAACCCATAGGCTTTAAAACTGCAACATTTGTTTTAATTTCCTGGCTAAGGCAGACTGCCGTGAGTTGTGTTTAAGGTGCCTGGGTCCAGATCACAATTTTGAGAGTTGTGAGCTTTGCATTAAGTTTTGCCCTAAAACTATTGAGGAAAGGACTAAAAATTAGAAGACTTTATAGCTTCTCAGTCTGCCTCCATGTCATCAAAAGGCTCAGATGAAGGCCCAGTCCTCAAAGTAAGCAGAAGGACAAGTCTGCTAAGGATGGATGAGAAACCAGGGTGTCCAACGGAGAACCCTGAGACCAATAAACATAAGAGAACCTCTTAGCAGACACCAGAGATGGTGCCTACAAAGAAAACAAAAGAAAAATGTCGCTGCCCTCTCCTGAAGAAGGAAAGGGACGCAGCTGACAAAATAAAATGCCCTCACTAGAGGACATGACTAAGATATGGCAATTTTCCAGGCCTTCCAGGCTATGGGCTCTTTCATAGGAATCCCCGCCCTGGTTCCAGTACCTATTCCGGTACCTGGGGAGGAAGGGCTGCTTTCTTCCATGAAGAAGAGGAGGGGAGGAGAACCTATAGAACCCAAGTTCTGCTCCTTGTGTTTCTGATGAGTTTACCTCTCAGTTATTCTTTTGAGAGATAAATAGTCAATATTCTCAACCTCACTACTTAGGAAACTGCTGAGGGTGAGGTTGTATTTCTGGATATGATGGGATTTGCTCCTACTAAGGTCGCTTTTACCCAATCATAAATCTCTCAAAAAGGGCACCTGCAAGCTCCCAGTAACTTCACATCTACCCCGGTATTGATAAAAGAAATACCAGGTGGACAAACAAGGGCTGAGTACCTATACTCTCACTCTGAACATGAAGGAGTAGTCCAGGCTGCGGCCTGTGATAAGGCTAAAGTCCCTGTTTCATCCAAGTCCCCAGACAAGGACTCCAGGAGAATGGATAGCATGGGAAAGTAAGTTTACACTTCATCTTCCTTGCTATTAAGGCAGGCAGCTTACATGGCCTACATAGCTCACTACCAGAGGGCTCTGTGGAATTCCATTTTGGCTATGAGTGATAAAGCCACTGGTGACTTGGCACAGGATCTAGCAGAAACTGCAATAGATGCCACCAAGTACCGGTTTCCATTGCAGTGGATGCTAATGACACTACCTCAGGAGTTATGGCCCATGCTGTGTCCCTTAGAAGGTTTAGGGCTCAGAACCACTAACCTGTCACAGGACACTCGAGCAAAAGCTAAGGATTTCCATGTAGGGGAACTTCCTGTCTGATGACAAGACAGAGGCATATATGAAAAAGGTGGAGTACAAAGCCAGCTATAAGAGCAATACTCAATCAAGCAAGTAATCAATCAATCAAAATCTTTATTTAACCAGGGTAACATCATTGAGCAAGCTTATTTTCAGGCTGGACATGGAAAGTAGAGGTTAACAATACATACAAAGGAATATTCAGTTACATCATAATTGGGTAAAAATATATACAAAATTAATTCACACTTGCATAGTATTTACATAGATCAGTAATTATACACAAGAGGTTTCATAATACACATGAAATAGAGTATTAAAAGAGCCATTAAGCTAAGACCATGAGAGTATGCAGCTAAAAGTATAGCAACTGCAGTACAGTATATACAGGTTAAACGTACACAACTATAATTACAGAGTGTATTTGAAGCATCCTTGAACACAATTATTGATTGAAGGAGCTTGGTGGGGCATGGGAGGTGGGGAGGGGACTTAAAGAGTGTGAGTAAGGAGAAGTACATAGTACATGCCATAGGGACATTTAGCGATTGCAGAGGGAGGGTGGCAACAGGAGTGGAAAGCAAAACACCATGATGGTGTCAAGGGGGTAAGCTAAGGAGTGTAGGTGGGAGCCAGGTGACATGGAAAAGGAGCTAACAATAAGGGAAAAAAAAAGGGTCAGGATAGAAGGAGCAGTCAGGTAAGTTCTTATAGGCTGTAACATTGCCCAAGAGGGTGGGAAAGAAGTACCAGTAAAGGGATGCACTGGAGCAGATGGAGCTGAGGCTAGGGGAAGCAGTTACAGGATTCCTGGATAGAGCAAGAATAAAGTGCTTTGAAGCCTGATAGTTCGATTGGGAAAAGCCAACTTCAGGGTTTTTCAAGTTGTTCCAGAGACAGCGTAAAGCATGAGATATGGCAGACCTGCTGAAATGCGACTTGAACTTCAGTACTGCAAGGGAGATAACGGAGGAACTCCTTAAGGCATATTTACCTATCACACCTAGAGGAGGACAATCCGAGATGTACTGAGGCAACATCTTCATGATGGCCCTAAATGTCCAGAGAGCTGCAGAATACTGAGAAGGAAAAGGCTTCCACTTCCAGCAGGCCTCACGAAGGGGGAGGTAGAGGCAGGGTACTTTCCCATGGCTTCTTTGCCCCACAGTGGGGAAATAGTCTTCACTCAAGGTACTCCTGACCCACAAGAAAATGGAGTGGTGACCCATATTAGATCTGAGATACCTGAACAAATACCTGAAAAAGGAAAAGTTCAAGATGGTAACACTGGGATCAGTAATCCCATCCTTAAAACAAGGGATCTCTGGATTTGAAAGATGACTGTTTTCATATCCCAGTCAGGTCCTGTCACAGAAAATACCTGAGATTCAGGAAGGGCTACAATCAGTTTATATCCCTCCCTTTCGGACTATCTTCAGCACCCAGCATGTTCACAGAAGTGCTTGGCCATGGTAGCAGCATATCAAGAAGGCAAGGTGGTGGTCTTCCTTACCTGGACAACTGGCTAGTCACAGGAAGTCGATCAGGAGACCAACCTCCCTCTTCACACAGCAGACCCTGGAGGATTTGGACTTCATTATAAATGCACAAAGGTCCCAGAAAAAGCAATGCAGGTAATCGACTTTATAGGTGCAGAATTGGATGCCCACACATGGAGGGAATTCCTTCCTCAGGGAAGAGTACAAAATCTGGTATAGCTGGCAAAGTCTTTTAAGTTAGTCCAACCCATGCCTGCAAGAGACTTCCTCCAGCTGTTAGGCCACATGACCTTATTCACAGCAGTGGTGACAGGAGCCAGGTTACAAATGAGAGACCTCCAATACTACTTGAGGCCCATTGGTCCCAAAGGCGGGACACTTTGTCAAGACTGGTGCTTGTGTCAAAGTGCCTTTTAAAAGCACTGGACTGATGTAGGGAAGAAGGCAACCTCAGAGAGGGTGTTCTCTTCCTGCAGCAGTTACTCACAGTAGTGTTAACTACTGATGCCTCCCTCCTGGGTCGGGGGCCCATCTGGAAGACTTAACTGTAAGTGGAGTGTGGAGTTTACAGGAGTCCCAGGAGCAGCATATAAACCTTCTAGAGCTCCGAGCAGTATATCTGGCTCTATGGGCTTTCACCTCCAACATCAAGGTCAGTCAGTCCAAGTAAGGACAGACAACACCACCACCATATATCATATTAACAAGCATGGAGGAACAAGCTCTTCAAAGCTGTGTACAGAAGCAATGAAAATCTGGAATCTCACCTACTCCTTAGAGGTGCAGCTATCTGCAGTACATCTACCAGGGAAGGACAACATCTTTGCAGATTCCTAAGCAGAATAAGCCAGGATCATCATGAATGGGCTCTGAACAAACAGGTATTTACCACAGTGTTCAGAAGGTTGGGTGCTCAACAGATAGACCTGTTCACTTCTTGGGAGAACTACCAGCTTCTCGTGGTCTGTTGCAAGCCCCTTCACTGGGCTCATTCCCACTGGATGCCCTGATTCTGAACTGGGCAGGGAAGTTTCTTTATGCCTTCCTCCTTTTTCACTTTACCAAGAGTATTATTGAAGCTGAGGAGGTAGTCTGTAGCCATGATTCTAATAGCTCCAGATTGGGCCAGGCAGACTCTCTGCTCCTGTCCCTCCCATCAAACAACCCTTCAGCCTTCCCGTGAGATACATTCTGCTAACCATGTCTCAGGGCAGGATAACTTTTCCAGACCCCAGAACACTGCATCTCAAGGCATGGTTCTTGAAGAGCTACAGTTTTCTGTCTTAAACCCTTTGGAAAACATTTTGGAAGTGCTTAAGGTTTCCAGGAAACCAGTAACAAAGAAAGCCTATCTATCAACTGAGAATTTGCCAGCAGATAAAGGCCTAGAGGTCTATCAAGTCTGCTCGAATGTGCAGCTAGCACCCTTATTCTGCAGCTGCCCTCCTTCCACCCTTCCCCTTCATTAACCCTCCCCCTGTCCTGTCCTATCCTCGTTTGAAGCAGTCCACTGTTCTACTGCATACCACTTCAGCAGGTAACGATTCCACCCAGCCACCACCCTCTCTGTAAAACGTGTCTCCTCATCTCCTCCTGAACCTTCCTTGCTCCAGTCTCATATCATAGCCCCTGGTGGCCCTCCCTCCTTACTTTGAACAGCCCCTCTGTACCCGTCTTGTTTATTCCTTTCATGTATTTAAAGGTTTCAATCATGTCACCCGCCTCTCCTCTCCTCCAGTGAATACATGTTCAACTCCTTCAACCTCCTCTCGTATGATAAGTTGATAAGTCCCCAGCCCCTTGATCATCTTTGTCACGCTGCACTGCACCCCTCCAGTAACTTAATGTCCCTCTTCAGATACGGATGCCAGTACTGCACGCAGTACTCAGGTGTGGTCTAACTAATGACCTATACAGTGGCAGAATCACCTCCTCCCTCTCGAGGATATACCCTTGCAATACAACCCAGCATTTTATTGGCCTTTGCAGCTGCCTTCCTACATTGTGCCGAGTTGCTCATTGACCCTGTAATGAGCACATCCAGATCCTTCTCCTCCTCTGTCTGGGCTAGCTGCACTCCCCTAGCTGGTAACTCCTCCTTGGGTTCTTTATCCCAAAATGCAGCCTGTACACTTTTTGGCATTAAAACCCAGTTGCCAGGGTGTCTGACCAGGTTTCAAGCTTTGCAGATCATCCTGCAACCCCTGCCATCCCCTAGGTCATCCACCACCGCCTACCTTGGTATCATCAGCAAACAGACTGATCTTGTTCTTGATGTCCCATGATATGTCTGCAATGAATATCCCAAACAACACTGGTCCCAACACTGAGCCCTGTGGAACACCGCCATCACTGCCCTTGGATGTGAGAGCTCTCCACCCACCACCACCCTCTGTTGCCTTCTCTGCAGCCAGTTTCCTACCCATCTCACCAACTTTGCAACCGCCCTGTGCCTACTAACTTCCTTCCCAGCCTTCCATGTGGCACTGAGTCAATGCCTTACTGAAGTCCAGATACAGGACATCCACTGCATGGCCCCTGTCCAGTTGCCTAGTTACCCAGTCATAGAACTCGACCAGGTTGGTTTGGCAGGATCTGCCACGATGAAGCCATGCTGTCTGCTGTCCTGTAGTCCTTTGGCCTCTAGGAGGGCCACCAGCCTCCTTCAGGATAGTCTCCATTAGCTTACCCATGATGGATGTGAGGCTCACTGGTCTGTAGTTTCCGGTTCATCCTTGGCCCTCTTGTGGAGGGGCACCACATGAGCCATCCTCCAGTCCTGAGGTACACACCCAAATGTAGTGAGGCATTAAATAGGTTGCGCAAAGGTCCTGCAAGGACCTCTGCCAGCTCCTTCAGTACCCTGGGGTGGATGCCATCTGGGCCTGGTGCCTTGTCCACCCTCAGTGCCTTCAAACCCTCTCAAACTCTGCTCTCCATGATTTCCCATCTGTCACCACTCCCCCGCATCTACCATTTCTCCCACGTTGGATGTCACCCCTCTTCTCTTTAGTAAATACTGAGGAGAAGTACTCATTTAGTGCTTCTGCCTTATCGCACCCTGCTTCCACCCAACCCCCTCCTTCCTAATCCTTACTATGTGGTCCTTACAGCTCCTTTTCCCTGATGTACTTAAAGAAGTCCTTCTCCCCTCTTGATGCCTTGTGCCAGCCTGAGTTCCATAGATGCTTTGGCTTCCTTACTGCCTTTGTCAACTCCTTGATTCTGTCAAGTACTCCTCCCTGTCCTCCCCTCCCTGTTTTCTTGTACTTCCTAAAGGCAGCTCTTTTCCTCCTTACCTTTTCCATAACCTCCTTGCTCAACCAGATCTGTTTCTTAGCCCTAGCCTTCTTGCTCTGGGCTTTGCAGCAGGTTTTAGTTGCCTCCACTATCCCCAGCTTTATGAGCTCCCACCTCTGGTTAGTGTCCATACTAGATTGAATTCTGGCCAGGTACCCTTTTACCACTTCCCCATCCTCCCAAAGTTGGCCCTCCTGAAGTCCAGCACTATTGTGCCAGATTCCATTCCTTCCTTGCCCATATCCAATGTGGTCTCCAAGTGGAAAACATTTTACCTGTGGAGTTCTCCTAGGCAGCTCAGTCGACTGCAAGCAGACCTTCCCACAATCCTGGATTACCTAGTTCACCTTCAGGACCCTGGCTCTTAGGTCTTCACCCTTAAAGGTGCATCTGGCAGCAGTGTCAGTTTAAGGTTAAGGAAAACAGTGGTTTCACAGCCCATTTTCAAAAGTTTTGAAGGGCTTCTCCACTTGTACCCGATGATCAGGGATCCAGTCCCACCACGGAATCTGAACCTGTACATTGCCAAGCTCATGAAGCTCTTTTTGAGCCCATGGCAACTGCTGATTTGAAATATATCACTTGGAAAACAGTTTTCTAGTGGCCATGACTTTGCCAGACAGGTGTGTGTGAGCTACAAGCTTGCTGCACAGATCCCAACTACATCATTTTCAAGGTGGTCTTAAGGACAAACAGGAAATTCCTCCCTAAAGTGGTGTCTAAATTTCATCTGAACCAGTCCATTACTCTCCCAGTGTTCTTCATGGCAAAATCCAGCTCTGGGAAGCAGAAGGTCCACCATTTGACTGTTAAGAGACTACTTGTGACCACACAAAGGATGTGAGGTCCTGTTATACTCAGTTGTTTGTAACATATGGAGAAGCTGACTGGCTCATACAAACCATTCTGATAGGATAGTAGGCACAACCGTTCTTTCAGACTCCGTTAGCAACCATTCACCTGTACTCTACTGCTGGTGTAATAGGTTAAGAAGCTCCACCTAAAACTGTCACAAACAGATTGCTTAAAAAGGGAAGGTGGGTGCTTTAAAGAACACTTAAGACTTCAAGACTGGAGCTTTCTAGACACTATAATGACGCAGACACCACACCCTAAGGGCTAATTCATAACTTTTACAAACCTGTGACATTTTGTTCTCACACCAAACGTAAGATCTGGGCCTCCAACAACACCTGGATCATGCCTCAGCTACTGCAGATAATGAACACAGGGATGATCTGTGGGAAAAGTCCAAGTACTCTGGAACACCCTCAGATCTACAGAATTATAAAACAGCCAGGAACAATTGCACCTGGGTGATTGGAAGGCCAAAAGCCACCACTTTTCAGAACTGAGCTAACACCTCATGGGAAACTCAGAAGATTCTGGGAAAACATCAAGCAGCTATCAGGTAAACCTAACAAGACTTCCCTACATTCTCAGTGTTGAAGGGACCCCTATACTGGACCTCAAGATTATTGCAGATATCGTTTAACAGTGTGTTCACAGACCTAAGCAAAATACTGCCTCCAGAATTCCTTGAACCCATGAAGGACAAATCCCTTCGCAGGACCTGAAACCCACAAGGGTTTTTCACCCTCCTTCTACCTGAAAGTCATCACCCCAGCCAAGGTGAAGAAATACCTGTCAAAAGTGCTCGCAAACTAGGGCAAGCAGTGACCCTCCTCTCAGCTGGTTGGGCTTTCCTTGATATTGTCCTCATTCCACTAACCAGAATTATAAACTTATCTCTTACCTCGGGAAATTTCCCTGCTTTGGAAAACTTCAGTGGTCACACCTGTTAAGAAAAGAGGGGATCATACTAAGCACTCTAACTGCAGACCTGTTTCATTTTCCTCTCTAAAGTGCTCAAGTGCATCTGTTACAGATCAGTTGACAGAATACCTTGACACCTATCAACTGCAGTGCCATCAGCAACACAGTTTCGGAAACAGCTCAGTACCTCTACTGCTTTAGTCATTCACTGGCTTAATTCACAAGGCCTTAGACAGAGGGCTGTTGGTGGGGGTTACTTATATTGACCTCACCAAGGCCTCCAACACTGTTAACCATGAATTGTTGCTGAATCAGTTAACCCGTATTGGTCTCTGTTCCGTGTTGGTTGTGTTGTTTAGGAGCTACCTCTCTGGGAGAGAGCAAAGCATCAGAATCCAAAATGTCCTTTCCGACAGCAGGCCGGTAGTAACAGGGTACCCAAAGGCTCCATCCTTGGCCTTCTTCTCTTTAGTTTGTTCCTTAACCAACTCCCAATGGCTGTTAAAGACAACATTCTACTGTATGCAAATGATGCAGTACTTTTCTCAAGCCACTGCGACCTTTCTTTGCTAAAAGCCAAATGCAATCCAATTTCTCCACAGCTGTGCAATGGTTCCATGATTCCAAGCTACTGTTAAACTGTAAAAAGACAAAGACCATGATATTTTCATCCCCACTGCAGACATAAATCTTTCCAACTAATAATCCACAACAAGCTTAATTCACCCCTCGAGATGGTATGCTGTTTCAAATTTCTTGAGTAACGTTGGACAGCTCTGTGTCATAATCACAACACATCGACCAAGTCACAAAGACAGAAAACTCTAGATTAGGCTGCTCTATAAAAACAAACAATGCCTAACAAATGAAGCTCTGACTACAGCAGTCAATAGTGCAGTGCTATCGGTTATCGACTATGGCCTTGTAGTATATGGTTCAGCAACCTCCATGGCCCTCAGAAGGGTGAAGACTTCACTAAACAAGGCCTGTAGGCTTGTTCTGGGTGCAAACTGATGACCCACATCGCAAGCAGCTCTATGTTCAGACTGGTTGGTTTAACTTGGACAGCAAGATACAGTATCATGTCTGTCTGCTGGCAAAGAAATCTCCACCGGACTTGCCTCTCTGGGAGTTAAGAACCTCATCTGCCTACCTGACTCCTCCAGAAGCTCAAGGAATATAAATAACCACTCTCTCAAAGTCCCTTCACACACCACACAAGGCCAGTGGTCCTTCGAATACCATGCACCCTCCTGGCTAAACTCTCTTGGAGTAGACTTACAGAAGAAGCCAAGCGTGACCTGTTTAAGTCTAAACTCTGTAATCTACTTGCATCTACTAGTGGCTGTGAGTGTAGGACCTAGGCACCCTTCCTTCTCCCTTAGACATCGTTAGGTAACTCTCATCCATAGGCTCTCCCTGCCTTTCACCCCTGTCCCTTATGCTCCTGCCCCTGCTCACCCCTGCTCTTACCTCTCACCTACCTTCTCTAGTTTTCCTCCCCACCCCTTTCACTCAGCTATTATCACCCCACTGTGTCCTTCCATACCCTCCCTGTCACCCCTACCTGCTGGCTTTGCCATCTCTCCCACTGCCCTTTGCCTTCCCCGTCCTGCCTGCCTTTAACTCCATCACCTCAGAACAACAACCTAAGCTCACCCTGTCTACCTGTCTACATCTCTTTGTTGCATCTCTCGCTTCCTTTCTCCTTATTCACAGCAGTCTTGGCCTTTCTTCTCCCACCTGGCACTTAACAAAGCACTGGCTGCTCAATCTTTAGCCTAACAGTTTTGCATTTAGATGAAAGAACTGCTCTTTAAACTAGTTCGATTTTAATCCCTGCTCCTTCAACCTGAAAAATTGTAACCCATGTGTGTATTTCACTGTATGTATTGTATATGATGTTTTTATTTCTTACCTTTCCCAATCGCTACCCCATTTGACATGTAACTTATTGACGGTGGTCTAACAGGACCTTTGCCCTAATTGACCTCTATACTAATGTGTTCTCGATTTGTACCAAGTGTTTCAACACCTATGCTTTAGTACATTGTTTTATGACATGGAACCTTTGTAAATGAGCCTCTAGCTCAATGGTATATCTGAAATCTAATAAATAAATAAAGTTGATAACGGTAGGCCAACATCCAGAAGAACAATTGCTTGCTGGATAGTCTCTTGCATACAGTTCTGTTACAGCAACGCTGACAAGCTGCCACTTCAAGGCCTCAGGGCTCACTCTGCACAAGGCACATCTGCCCTTCGCAGCATCAAGGGATAGTCTCTGCAAGAAAGCTGCAAGGCAGCTACATGGAAAACAGCTTACACCTTCACAAAGCATTATTGCTACAGGTACAATCCCAAAGGATACCAATTTTGCACTGCTGTCTTGCAAACCCTTTTCCAAAATAGGTTTCTGTACCCAGCCTCCCAAGCTACTGCTTTGTAGTCTGCAGTTGTTAATCATAGTGAGGGATTCCTGGGACTTGGAGAAAAAATTACTTAACCATAGTAATGTTGTTTCTTCCAAAGGATCCTTCACTGTGCCTAACATAGAAACATAGATTTTGACGGCAGATAAGGACCGCTGGCCCATCTAGTCTGCCCATTTCCCTCATTTCCACAGGATAGGCTGCAGATCCTAGTTAACCAACAGCCTATTTCTTCCTACTCCCTCCCACAAGAATTGCCTTATTTCTGTTCCATGCATTCTTGAATTCTCCCACAGTTTTAGACCCCACACCTCCTCAGGAAGGCTGTTCCATGCATCCACTACCTCTCTGTGAAATAATCTTCTCACATGGCCATGAACTGCCCTCCTCTATCTTTAAATTGTGTCCTTGTTCTGCACGCTCTTTTTTGAAAGATGCTACCCTCTTGGACTTTGTTGATTCCACTGAGGCACTTCAAAGTTTCTATCATGTCCCCCACTCCTTCTTTCCTCAAGGGTATACATGTTAAGCTCCTTTAGTCTGTCCTCATATGGCTTCTCTTGCAGACCCTGTGCCATTTTAGTGTTCTCCTCTGGACTGCCTCTATCCTGTCTATGTCCTTGTGGAGATGGGGTCTCCAGAACTGGACGCAGTACTCCAGATGGGGTCTCACCAACTGTCTGTACAGAGGATAACAACTTTTGTTTTCTGCTGGTGATGCCTTTCCTATGCATCCCTGTATACCCCAGCCCTCCCTACTGCCTTCTCACATTGCTTGCTCAACCTTAAGGTCATCTGATATGATTACCCCAGGTCCCTTCCTTTTTGTTGTTGTTACTACCCCCCATTGTGTATTCTTCCTCTGGGTTCTTGTTTCCCAGGTGCATTATTTTGCACTTCTTTGCATTGAATCCTAGCTGCCATACTTCTGACCATTCCTCCAACCTTGCCATGTCCTTCTCATCCTTTCCACGTCTCCTTGTGTATCAACCCTGTTGCAGATCTTTTGTCATCTGCAAAGAGGCATACTTTTCCTTCCAGTCCCTCTGCAATGTCACTTATGAAGACATTAAAAGGACTAGACCCAATACTGAACCCCTGCGCACCCCACTAGTAACCCCTCTTTCTTCAGAGTTGACTCCATTTACAATTACCTTCTGTGTCCTGTTGTCCAGCCAATGTTTTACAGGCTACCACCCTGGGACCCACTCCCAGGCTGGTTAATTTGACTATTAATCTTTTGTGTGGGACTGTGTCAAATGCCTTATGCTAAAGTCTAGGTAGGCCATGTCCACAGCCTCTCCCTGGTCTACTACTTTGTTCACCCAGTCAAAGAAATCTATTAGATTCATCTGACATGACCTTCCGCTGTGAACCTGGGTGCCTTGGGTCCTGTACCCACTGGCCTCTAGGTACTCAACTATTCTTTCCTTCAGAAGTGACTCCATCACTTTCCTTACAACAGAGGTCAGACTGACAGGTCTGTAGTTTCCTGCCTCTGTCTTGGACCCACTTTTGTGAAGGGAATCACATCCGCCTCCTCCAACCTCGGGTACCACTCCATCCTCCCATGATTTATTAAAAGAGTAGCCACTGGTTTTACTAGTTCCCCTTAATTCTTTTTAGAATTCTAGGTGAATTCCATCAGCCCCATTGCTTTGTCCACCTTCAGTTTTAGGAGTTCTTGCAGAACCTTTTTCTGTGAAAGGACTGGATCGACTTTCCATTAAGAGTGCTTCTGTTAATTGGATTAGGCACTTCCTCCTATTTTGTGAATACTGAGAAATATTCATTCAGTATCCCTGCTTTTTCACTGTCCCCCTGCTCATCCACCATTCATTCTATTCAGCCTCACTATCCTCCCTTTGTCTTTCTACGCCGCTGATGTACCTATAAAAGTTTTATCCCCTTTCTTAACCGAGTTGGCTATCTTTTCCTCAGTTTGGGCCTTTGCTTTTCTGACTTCCTCCTGCTTCCTTCTGTCTTAACTGGTACAGCTTTCTGTCCTGCTCCTTCTGTGTTTCTTTATACTCCGAATGCTATCTTTTTCTTCCTGACTTTCACAGCCACCTCTTTGAGAACCCTAGTGGCTTTTTCTTTCATTATGATTTGTTCATTTGCTTCTACAAAGGCTTGTTGCCTCTGTGATGGCAGTTTTGATGATTCCCATTGTTGCTCCACACCTCCTTCTTCCTGTTTGCTAGTGCTTTTCTGAGGCACTCTCCCATCTTGCCAAAGTCAGCCCTCCTAAAGTCCAGTACCCTCACTTTTGTATGGCTTGACTCTGTAGCTGAGTTCAACGTGAACCACACTGTTTGATGGTCACTTGTTCCCAGATGGCAACCCACTTCTAGATCTGAGATCCTCTCACTGCCCCCATTTGAGAGTATGAGGTCTAAGATTGCTCCCTCACGAGTGGGTTCCAAACTAGCTGTCTGAGGCCTGCCACCTGTAGGGCATCAAGAATGGCTCTGCTCTTGGATGTGGCTGCAGAAAATGTGCTCCAGTTAACATCTGGCATATTCAGGTCTCCCATCAACAGTATCTCCCTTTCTCTGCCATTCTAAGAATGCCTTCTATCATATCCTTGTCCAATCCCACCCGTATTTCCACCTCCAGAACCTGGAAAAGGTTCTCACAAGAATCAGTTCTTTTATTTTTGCTTGAGCACTACTTGTTGCATTGCTTTACAATTGATACTCAGTGATTTAGTCTTAAAATATGTTCTGCCACGCTCTGAGTCCACAGAGACTCAAACTTTTTCTTTTAATTATTTTCATAAAGCCTGCCTGGTGGTTTGGCTGGGGAGGAGAAGGATCGAGCCCCAGGACAGCTGTCCTCCGGGGATGGGGCAATCAGTTGTCAGTGCATGCCTGGCCCCTAACGGAGGTTGGGGGCTGGCACACTAATGCTGCTGACAAGGGGTCAGAGGCAGGGCAGATGCCTGATGGGACACACACAGGAGCGTGTGAGGTGCCATCATTGGCATCATTGCACGCTCCAGCCCGAGGGAGAAAGCAGGTGGAAAAGAAGCTTCGGTTGGATGATGGAGGAAGCTTGCAGGTTCTGCCCCTGAATAGCCATGGCACCGGACCAGAACTGTATCTGGTCTTTGGTGGGTTTGCGGCCCCTGCCGACCCCACCAGGCAGCAAGCCCCGTGTAGTCGTCACTGCTTGGCTGGTGGACATTAGGGATGGGACTGGGGCTTCTTCCTGATTGAGGGCTGTGGAGCAAGGGAATAAAATTATAAATAAATATATATATCCATAGTTTTAGCTACTTTAGTGGTCACAGTTCCTCTAGCTCCAGAAATCAATCTGATGCTAGATAACAGAGTGGAGCATCACCGTTATAGGAGTGGTTTGAATTTTATTGTAGATTCCATAATTAGCTATAAAATTACATTCTCCGGGCGGCTCATTCCAGTGGACTGATTGCAGTTGTTAAGCATAGTGAGGGATCCCTTGGAAGAAATAACATTACTACAGTGTTTCTTCCAGTGCCTCACTGACGATGATAAAATGTACTTTTACTAGACTAGTCTACATAATAACTGCATCCATTAAATTAAATTGACATACAGTAGTAAACTGTTTTCTCTCTGTGTCTGTGTGAATTAAAAGTAATGCTTTGGTGTTTTTTTCCTCATGTTTTTTTGTAAAAACAATAATGGCATAGTGAGCTGGATTAAAGAGCATGTGTTTATTTCTAATAAATAGACAACTGACCATTTAGTTTATTGTGTTTTGTTATGTTAGTAATTACTTTCTGCTGTTAAAATGTTTGTGTGCAACCAGTGTCCCCTGGTTACTAGAGTATTTACTAGAAGTGTTTAAAGTGTTCAGAATTGTACTAGAATCCTGTGTAATATAATGGGTTTGTAGCTGGTCATTCTAGGCGGTAAATGGTTAACTTTCTATCTCCCCTGAAACCCCTGTCAGTCATCTGGACAAAGGTTCCAAGTAGGTGGGTTTCGTAGTATCATAAGCCATAGTGGAATGTTGCAGTGCGTGTCAGTTACTCACTCAGAGCCTTGAGGTCCGGCCTGACTGAGGGGAGCCTTAGGAGTGGTGCCAACTCTCTCTCCTGTCCTGTTTCAGCCCCTGGCTTGGTCCCAGAGTAGCTGAGCATCGAGTCATGGTGGCAGCTTTCTCCTGTGGGGTACCCTGTGGTGGGTGAAGGACTTTTAAGATATCTGGTCTTGTAAACTGTGAGTAAAATGTGACATTTTCCTGAACTGTGAGAAACTTTCTTTGTGATGCTGCCCAGTGCTGGTTTCCTCCCCAGGAATGTCTGTGAGGGTTTGAGGACTAAACCCAGTTTGTCTGACAGGATGTCTGAAAGATAACAGAGTTGCTCCTCCTGGTACAGTTTCTGTAGGCACACCCTGACTGGAAAATGGGATACTCACTCACTGACCAGAAGACAGAGAATCACTCATGTACTACTTAGTGTTGTACATATCACAGAAATATGTGATCTTACTGAGAGGGCTCTTGCAGTAGGTACTAACCATTAGAACTAGGGCCGTCAGTCACTGGAGCCAGACGGAAAACTTTAGCTAGCAGTGTCTGCGGGGAACACCCACCCAACGCCACGTAATGGACATCGGCCGGACACTGTATAGTGGCAGTCCCCATGCCTGCCCTCCAGTTCTTTTCCCGCCATCGACCTGCACACATCGGACCTCATAGAGAAAGCTGCTTGAGTCGACTCACTATTTTCGAATGAGTATTTCATGGCTTTTTCTTCTGTAAATCTTTGAAGAGTATTACCTTTTTCTGCATGTCTTCTCTGACGCCTCCGAGTCACATAAGAACAAGTGCGATTCCTCATGGCACCCAGCTCCCTCACAAGGATGGCCATTCCTCTGCCTCTTCTGCCTGGGACCAGAGCACAAGACTGAGGATTGAGGTCTGCCAGAGTTTCAACCAGGTCACACTGAAACTCCGCTAATAGGCCCTGGAAGCCCTCGCTCTCAAACTCAAGATGGCTTCCATGGAGAAGGAGCTGCGGGATAATCCTCTCCGGGGATTATTTAGACTCCCAAGAAGAAGAAGAAGAAGAAGAAGAAGAAGAAGAAGAAGAAGAAGAAGGATGAGGAGAAGCACCGGACTGTGATCGGGTCTCCCTTCCCACCCGCTGACCTACTTCAGGGGCTGCGGGTGATGAGCGCCTTCGCTACTGCAGAGGTACTGTTCCTCCAACCAAGTCTGTTTCCTCTGGGAGCAGCCCTGGTCCCCCTCCTGAGCTGGTTACAGTTCAGGTGGGTGCCTCCAGTCCTCTGGAGAGCTTCACCACCCTTAGGCCCCTCAAACCCCAGGGTCCAAGCCTGGTGGCACGGACGATAAGTCGGTCATCAGCCCTTCTGACGTAATGCCTGGCCCTGGCTGATAAGTCGCATGCCAACTCCTCTGGCATCTGCCCAGCCACTGCGCTTCCATCGGGCCCTGATAACAGGCCTGACACCAATCCTCCAGATCAGAACACACTGCCGCTCTTGCCGCAGCCCTCCCCAGAGAGTTCTCCTCTTGGGATCCTCCATCACCACCTCCCCTGTGGTGACTCCTGGCTCTCCTGCACATTCAGAGCCAGAGTTGGAGGTGCATCCACCGACACAACCCTGGTGCCAGAACCGAATGCCCAACCTCCCTCAGGAGCCAGAATCTCCTACGCCATGTACTCCCCATCTGGGCCAGCTCCCCATACCAGACTCTGGCAGGGACCTCGGCCCCTTTGGGGCTGATGCCAGAACCTCGGGGTCACCACCAGACCTGATGTTTCCAGGCCCTTCATACCAGGTCCCTCAGACCTCCTTCGGGCCTATGCCTGGCTACCCTCTGTCAGGACCCGACGCTACTGGGCCCTTCATACCAGGTCCCCAGCCCCTCCTTCGGGCCTACACCTGGCTACCTCTGTCAGGACCTCCATCAAGATCTCTGGCTCTTCCATTGATCCTATACCGGTTAGCCGCCATCAGGGCCTCCAGCAGTTCCTCAGCTCCACTGTCAAGCCCTTCGCTGCCTTCTGATGCCAGGTTACCCCTGCACCTCACTACCCTTCACCAGAGTACCTGCCGCCAGGGTATCATATGCCAGGGCACCCCATGCCACGGGTATCCGATGCCAGGCTATTAGGCCCTATGGAGCACCGGGCTACCATTACCCGACACCCAGCTATATGACGCCAGGGTTTACCTTCCCAGGATACCTGCCCATCTATCAGCCTCCGCCTTCTCCTCTTCTGCCCCTCCACCACTTCAGCCTCAGGTGGATTTTAGGGAGGCATTACAGTCTTAGTGGTCCAAAACCAGGACGCAGTTTGTCTCGGAACTGAATTGATGGCAGCTGGCCGTGGCTTCCACACTGACCCGACGGACCCTACACCGAGATCCCCTTTCTCCAGTGGCATCTTGCTCCTCTACCCCGGGACAGACCTCACATCCTACTGCAGTAGCCAGTGTTAGCAGGGGCCTTAGGTCTCACTGCAGGAGAGCCCATTCCCACGGGCTCTGTCTCGGACAGAAGCCCATCATTGGACTCGGACTCAGACACTGCAGACTTCTCTGCCTCGGGTTTTGAGACCCCTTCTCCAGTGGATCCAAAGCCCAAAGATTCTTCCAAGTCCCTCCAGAGGAGCCCTCCTTTACTGAGATCCTTCTGAAGATTCAGGAGGCAAACGGGTGGAAGATGGAAGATCAGGATCCCCATTGCAAGAGGTTTGCAGAACATCTGGATATGCCTAAGCTGTCTCCTCTTCTCATTCCTCCGTGGATTGGACCACATGAGGACCTGACCTCCACGGTCTGACAGCAACCTTTGTCAGTGGCCGCAGTCACCAAGAAGGCTGATAGACTGTATTGAGCCCCAAGGGTAAAGACCACCTTAGTTCTCACCCTAAAGTGGACTCGTGGTCATTAATGCGCCCATGACTGTACAGCTAAATGTAAACACATGAGCACCTCTCCTCCAGACAAGGAGTCACGCAAATAGACCAGTTTGGATGCAAGGTTTATTCCTCCTGCACCGCCCTCAGAGTTTTGAACTACCTGGCACACATGGTTGTATACCAGAAATCAATCCTGGGACAGTTGAGTTGGAATTCGAAGCTTTGCCTGATTCCAAGGCTAAAACCAGGTCTCTCACTACCCAATAGGCCACATTCCTCTCAGAAAGGAAGAGATCCAGGCTCTTCTGACAAAATCAGCTATATAGCCCGATCCAGGCAGGAAAGGAATATTACTCCACTTCTACCTGGTCTCCAGAAAGACAAAGGACCTCTGTCCAATCCTGGACCTCAGCATGCTAAATCTCTACATAGAATACAAGAGATTTTAATGCTGACCCCTACCGGGTCTGTTGTCTCTTTTGCACCAGGGTCATGCGCCTGTGCTCTGGATATGTAGGATGCATACCTGCATATTCCAATTGTTCCTTCCCACCGAGGCTTCTCACGCTTTACCTCCAGGGGAAACACTCCAGTTCAGAGCGCCCCTTTGGTCTCTTTCGCACCCAGGGTATTTACCAAGTGCCTAGCAGCAGTGGTGGCGGCAGCCATATACATCAACAAGGAATATATGTGTTCCTGCATCTTGATGACTGGCTCTTGTCAGCGCCATCGAGGAACAGCCTGGTGGCCTCCCGCCTGCTACCCTGAATCTGTTCAGAGCAAGTGGGATCATGGTGAATTACCCAAATCCCACCTTGTACCTTCCCAATGCCTCCAATGTATTGGGGCAGTGTTGGATGCTGTTCAAAATCAGGCTTTCCTCCCTTGGACCGATGGAAATCCTGCATCAGCAGGCCATAGAAGTAGCCACCAGCCAATGGACCCCAGCCTGTTCGGTCCTACACCTTCTGGGCCTCATGGCAGTGGTTATTCCCACTGTCCCTGTAGCCAGGCTCCACATGCAGATTACGCGTGGACCCTTGGGTCCAGTGGGACCAGAAATAAGACGACCTGGATCACAGGATTTTGGTGTCCAGTCCCATGCGTCAGGACCTCCTCTAGTGGCAGGATCTGGCCAGTCTCACCAGAGCAGTTCCTTTCAGATGCCTCTGCCAGCCCAGTCCCTGACAACAGATGCTTCTGGTCAGGGCTGGGTGCCCATCTGGTGAACACAGGACACAGGGATCCTGGTCTCAGCAGAAGCTTTCTCTGCACATCAGTGTGCAAAAGATGCGGCTATACTATATGCCCTTCAGGTCTTTCAGCCCTTACTCCTCCTTGGGCCCTTCCTGGTAGACAGACAACATGTGCATGGTCTGTAGCTGAGCAAACAGGGAGGCATGCAAGGTATCTTCTATACAGGAAGCGATGCTGTGGTGGCATTGGGTGATATGACACAGCCTGCAGCTCACAGCAGTGCATGTCCCAGACATTCAGAATGTCCTGGCAGACACCCTCAGCCACACTCAGGCAGGGCACATGAGTTGGAACAGTCAGTAGTCGAAGACATCTTCGATTGGTGGGGTCATCAGATCTCAATCTGTTTGCCTCCCCATCCAGCATAAAACTACCCAGTTTCTGCTCACTTGTTCCCGGGCTTAGTGTTTTCCAGTGGGAATGAGCTGTCTCTCTGCTGGACAGGGAGGTTCTTGTATGCCTTCCTCTCTTCCACTGTTGCAGAGGGTGCTTCTGAAACTACAGCAAGAAGGGGCCGCATGCTCCCTCATAGCCCCCTTATTGGCCTCCCCAGTGTGGTTTCCTCTGCTTCAGCAGTTGAGAGTGGAGCCTCGGTTCCCCTACCCCTCTGCCAGAACCTGTTGACTCAGGACCAGGGCAAGCTGGTCCATCCGAGTCTCAAGTCCCTTCACCTTCACACATGGCATCTGCTGACGAAGCGGTTCCAGAGTGGTTTAAGTCCTTGGGAGGCCCGAAGTCATCCACAAGAACCACATACAGTCCCTACCACTTACAATGGAACATCCGTGCAACACCCATTCTACCAGCTATAGACTGTGGTTGGTAAAACGTCAGGGTTGAGCAAAAGATACAAACTAGCTATTTATTGAGATGCGGCTTACTTGTTTGCTTACCTCTCAGTAACCCCTGATCAGTGTACAAAGAGTGCGAAATAGACAAAAAAACTAAAGAAACATAAAAAAAAAAAAAACAGCAGTAATCAGCAGCAAAATTCACTCACTGCAGCACAGTACTTGTTAGGAGACGACAGTATTCAGTGATTTTGCTTGCAGCACGGTTTTCCAGCAATATGGCTCCCAAACCTTCTCTGCTGCCATTCTGCTAAATGCTCACCTCCATAGAGCTTACACCTCCTGAGAGGAACACAGCATGACAAGACTAGGTGAGAAAAGTTTAAATGCTCTGCACACTAATCTCACATCAACAGGTGCTGATTGTTAACTGTGGAGCCGCACTGTCACGCCCATGAGATGCCAGTTGTTAACTGTGGAGCCATGCTGAATTGGCAGTTGTACACAATCTGCTTGTCAGCTCGTCTGATGTTCAACTTCACGGTGGGCGTCAATTGCTATTAGCGCGGCCGCTTATTAATGTTTTTGCCAATGTAAATGGCAAGTGGCAGAAGATTTTGCCCACCAAATCTGATTGCCCAAATTAGCCGTGGCGTGTATGAGTGGAGTCGACTGTATTCTATGAAATGGAAGAGGTTCTCCATTTGGGCATCCAAGAAGGTTGGGATCCTTTCTCTTGCTTCTGTCCCACAGGTCATGGAATACCTGCTGCATCTCTCTGACCTGCCCTTTAGTTATTCTTCGCTGGAGGTCCACTTTTCTGCCATTTCTGCCTACCACACTCTGGTGGATGGCAAATCTTTGGCTTAGTTGGAGGTTTCCAAAATTTCTGAAAGGAATTCTCCATCTGAAACCCCAGTCAGGAACCCTGTTCCTCCATGGGATTTGAACTTCATCCTTGAGAAACTCACTTTTCTCCTTTGAACCAGCTAAGTTATGACCTATGCCACCCTTCCTGGAAACGCTTTTAGTTGCCATTACTCGCTTGAAGGATTTCAGCTTCAGTCCCTGATGTGTAAGGAGCCTTATTAGATTTTCCACAGAGACTGGGTGGCTCTGCATACAAATCCTAAGTTTATACTTAAGGTAGTGTCTGAATTTACTTTGAATCAGACCATACACTTGCCAGTGTATTATCCTGAGCATTCTAATCAAGAGAGGAGGTCATTCTGCACACGCTTGATGTGCATTATTACACCTAACCAGACAAAGTCAGTCCAGAAACAGATCAGTTTTTCATTTCTTTTGCACCCAAAAGAGAGGGCGCAGCAGTTTCAAACTGTGTTTATCCAAATGGTTAGCAAACTGCATTTTGTTTTGTTATCAGAACTATTAAAGCCTCTTCAGGGGAAGTCAGTGGGCATTCAACCAGAGGCATGGCTGCATCTACTATTTCGTTTCAGGAGCGTTTCACCTGCGGACATTTGTGCGGCAGCCACTTGGAGCTCTGTCTCACACCTTTCTGAACATTACAGTCTGGACATTGCCTCTAGGTGCAGGGCAGGCTTTGACTAGCCATCCTTCATGGCCTCCTGTCTTAACCTGGTACCTACTGCAGACTTTTCCTGCCTCCTGTGCTTCAGCCTTTGTCTAAATTTCACTTCTTGGGACTCAGTAATACTGAGTTACTTTACTGCAAGAGCCCTCTCAAAGTAAGATAGTACAGTTATGTAAGAACTTACCGTAACAGATGATCTTCGAGAGCTGGATCTTGCAGTAGGTACCTTTTTCCTCCCACCTTCCCCGTGCTTCTTTGGCTACTTCTTCCTAGTCTTCCTATCAGCTTCAGGAGCCCACTTCTTACTCCTGTCACACCTTCTTAGGTCTCTGGTGGGAGAACTGGAGGGTGGACATGGGGACTGCCCACTATATAGTGTCACACTGACGTCCATCACATGATGTCTGGTGGGTGGACCCCCACCAGACACTGGTAGCTAAACTTTTCATGTGGTCCTAGTGTAACCCCCATTCTCAGGGGTTACTAGAATCCCAGTTAGAACTAGTGGCAGGCAGGGTTAGACAGCTTGTGAAATGCCAGGTAAATGGATTTCACAGTGTCACTGTTTTTCAGTCTCAGCTGAGCTGGAGTGATGTCACTTTGGAACCTTGCAGCTGCATAAGGCACACTTGAGCTAGCTGCAAAGGAGATAGTTTTAGAATGTTCTTCAGTCTGTAGAGTCTGCAGTCTGCAGCAGCTCCTCAGTTTTAGCTCCGAGAGAGCTACCGCTGTGTTTTGGGTAGTTTGTTCTCACCCTAGAAGAAGAAGATAGAAGACAGAGATTGAAGTGGTGGAAACCATTCTAAGTGGGTTTTCCTTGCCCCATCCCAGGAAGAAGGGGCATCTTCAGGGTTCAGGGCAATCCCTCATCCAGCCTGTCTAGTGAAGCTGCCCGTGACAACTTCAAAACTGTGAGTACTTTTGTGTTCAGCCCAGGAGGGGCAGCTGCATTCCTTGGTGAATTTTCTCTGACAAAGAGACCCTGTCACCTACACTGTTTTGTTTTTAAAAGTGTCTGCCTACATTGGAGTCTAGAGAGAGAGACTGTCCAAGTATAGAATTTCTAGTCAAGTAGTATGTTAAGCGTGAAAACATTTCAAAATAGCATCTACAAATTTTCTATGAGGGTGCTATTGACCAGATGAATGGCTGAGTATAAACTTGGAAGCAAAAGGTGGGAGACACCCCATCTCGAATAAACAGTTTACCTCTCTGGGTTCAGTTTGGGTACCAGTTCAATTTTCATTCAGTGATTTGGACAGTGCCTGATGGAAATAGTTATACAGACGTGGGTTGGATTTTCTGTGACCCTAGATGTGCTCTTTGGTGGTCATGTGTGCACCAGTATTCCTCATGAAATATGGGAAGCTCCTAGTACTGAGTAGTGTGCCTAGTCAGGAAGTGTACCAGTAATCAATGTGGTGTGCAAATCTCCCAATTCAGAACCAGAGAGTTTGCTGTGTAATTCAGAACCAGAGCTCGCTGTGTAATTCAGAACCAGTGTTCACTGTTCAAGTCAGAACCTGAGGGTTCGCTGTGTGTGTGTTCTCATACCTCAGTAATCTGCATTACCAGTAGGAGTAGCCCTGGAGAGTCCATCTTCGCTTTGTGATTATTCTCTGTGTATGTGAATAAAAGCCACACTCTAGAATCCCAGTCTGGTTTGGACAGTATTGTTATTGCTTCCATGTGTGTCTGGATTTACTTGGATACCCTCTACAGAAGTGCAAATCTAACATACTATGAACAAGCTTTTCTCCCAGGGACCTAGGTTGATAGCCATGGTAAATGGTCCTACCAGGTGTGAGCCCGGTAGTTGCCACACTTGGTTTGCTCTGTCTGTGTATAGCAGGCTCAGAAGTAGATGTAATGTGAACTGTTTGTAGTGACAACCCCCATCCCTCTCTTTGGCGCCATGTGCTGAGAGGAGCAGCCTTGCTAGTTAAACAAGGGGGCCGGTGGGAGGTGGTTACACTAGTGCCCTGACAGCTCTAGTCCTAATGGTTGTTACCTACTGTAAGAGGCCTCCTCGAGATCTACTATTCGGTAAGTTCTTGCATGCTTTGTACTTTTTAAGTAAAGGAAATAATCTGTCCCTAATGTGTTGCAGCTAAGAACAAGAAAGTAACGTGTTTGCAGGCAAATGACACCAGCTGTCCCTAACAAGTTTTCTGTCTCTGAGGAGAGCTGTAAGGTATGTTTTCAGTAAAGGACACCAGCTGTCCCTCAAGTGTTTCTGCCTGTAAGGAGAAATGTGTTTGTGAATCTAAAGTTGTTCAAATCCTGTGAGGACATGCTCTGTCCTGGCTCGATCTCAGGAGAGGGATGGAAAAGAGACTTTGTTTGTTCACCAATACAGGGACCCAGTTGGACTTTGTACCTTCTGCACCTGTATCCCCAATGAAGCAAAATACAGCTTGGGACAGAATAAAACCTACTGCTTGACACTAGCTAAAGGAGAGGACAGTCCTTTGTATTTTCTGTGCTTCACTGGTGCCCCATCATGACTCGTGCAGGTGACCAGTTCCCAAATAAATGGAACTGGTTTGTGTAGCCCTCCCTCAAGAGGCAATGCAGGTAGCAACATCTAGCAAATGGGGGAGTCAGCAGCATGGCAGGCTGACTGGAAAAAGTAGGTCACATATACATTGAAAGTGGTTTTCACTTAAGCAACAAGGCACGACAAGGTGTGTGTTATATCGTGTAATCAACGTCACTCCTGGGGTGGTTGAAACACAAGGTGAAGCCGAGTGCTTCCACCACCCCAGGAGGATGCTATTGCTGTCAATAACACACACCTTGAGTGCCTTATTGCAATTATACAATGGCTCATGTTATACAAAATAAAAAATATTTAAAAAAGGTTTTAGTATGTGTTTAGTGTAGCAATATAGCCTTGTTTCTGAAAGAGGGATCCAAACAACAATCCAATAAATCAACACAGTGCTGTTATTGTGTAATAACATCACTGTCTCAGGACACACTGACCAATCAGAGCCCTGGACATTTTCTTGCCATTGTATAATATAGCTTTTCACACTGCTAGTTAAAACAGACTTTAGTAGAACTCTAGTATTGTGATGTCAGAAACTGTCAACTACTGAGAAGGCCAGTGTATTTCAATGAGAAAACAAAGATGGTTTTCTTTTTCCATAGAAATAGATATTTCTTTCAGCAGCAAACTTTGGCTTTGTATGCTTGCACTACTGTGGCCCATCTGTATGAGTTTACAGTTTTCTAAAACAGTAATTGAAACATAGAAACATATAATTTGATGGCAGATTAGGATGGCTTGGCTCACCCAGTCTGCCCATTTCCTACCTATTGGATAAGCTGCAGATCCTAGTTAACCAACAGCCTAATTCTTCCTACCACCATCACCTAGAGTTGCCTTATGTCTGTCCCACGATTCTTGAATTCCTCCACTGTTCCTGACTCCACAACCACCACAGGAAGGCTGTTTCACGCATCCACAACCCTCTTCGTGAAAAAATACTTCCTCACATTATCTCTGAGCTGTCCCCTTCTATCTTCAAATTGTGCCCCTTGTTCTTGCACATCTCTTTTCTGAAAGATGCTACCCACTTGGACTTTGTCGATTCCCTTGAGGTACTTGAAAGTTTCTATCATGTCCCCTGTCTCTCCTTTCCTCGAGGGTATACATATTAAGCTCCTTAAGTCTCTCTTCATATGTCTTCTGGTGCAGACCCTACACCAGTTTAGTTGCCTCCTCTGGACTGCCTCCATCTTGTCTATGTCCTTGCGGAGATGGGGTCTCCAGAACTGTACGAGTACTCCAAATGGGGTCTCGCCAGCTGTCTGTAATGGAGGGATAACAACTTCTTGTTTTCTACTGGTGATGCCTCTCCCTATACATCCCAGTATCCTGCAGCCTCTTTCTTCTTCCCAAGTAAAATCTGGCTTGCAGGAAAATATCACCTGCTAAATGAGAACTAAAGATCCCATGTTACGAAAAATCACATATTTCTGTTAAGCTCTATAATATTTTAATGGAAAAAAGTTTTACTTCTCTATAAAAATCTGAAAACAGATTTGAGTTTCCCATTGAAAATACACTGCCAACCTTGCCAGCAATGATTTTCCGACTTCATAATACAAAGGATTCCATCTGACTTTTTTTTTACTAGTAGTTTCACACCTATGCCCTATCACCCTACTCTTCCCCATTTGACAAGGCTATATTTGGCTGCCATTTCTCCCCTTCCTACTGACAGAGCCAACTAGGCTACCACTTGTATTGATTTGGCATTGGCCTACATTGTACTGTTTCTCACACTGTGTAACTCTGGAACTGATTGTGCATAAGTTAAGTAATCATTCGCTACAACAAAATTGGCCTCAATAGGAATTAATGCATGGTTGGGAGGGTTGCTACGAGGCCCAAGGCCGAGAGTGCCTGCTACGCCCAACCATGCATTAATTCCCCATAGATGCCACCTTCGGAGTGGTTTAATGCAATTCTGTAATATGGTCATATTTTATTTCCTGTTTCAAGCATGTTGTGTCTATTGCTCAGTACATCAGGAAAAGATTCAGGTTATTATCTGCAAATGTGTTGCCTGCACGTTTCTAACTCCTCAGTTCTAGCTATATACATCTACTCAACAACTGATGTTGTGAGCAACAACCCACTCATCTGCTACACTCTGATATGATTTGTCATTTTTTTAATTCTTTCACAATTTTACGCTGTACTTATTTCACTACAGTGGTTAGGAGGTTTCACTTTCTTGATTGTGTTTGTACTGTGATCTCAAGTGCAGAAAATTTACTAACTGATATACATATTTGCTGACCTGCTTAGTCTGCTGTGGTCAATCGTCCAATGCCATTCAAACACTTCTCAACAGCAGTCTCTCACTCCTCCCCAATTACAGTTACGATCTGATAAATGGAATACGTTGTCTAGGAAATACTGGTACAGCCAAAGGGTTATTACCCTATGAATAACCTCCAGCTGAGGTAGTAGGCAGTAAAAATTTCAATGTTTTTAAAATAAGATTGGACAATGTAATGAATGATGAAATTAAATATGGGTGATCTAACTAGCAAGCATAAGGACGTAAGTCTGCAAAGCTTTATTCTACCTATGATACCTTTGATTTCCACAAAATTCCACCCTGTGTGCGTTCCATGCTGCACTGTGCCTCTGACTTGGATGGTCAATAAGTTACACTGAATGGTGTACAACTTTGCCCGTCGCGCCCATTACCTCACTTCTGTGTCAGCCGGACACATTTCTACTCCTGCATCTGCCTTCTTCCGCAAGCGATACTCTCAGGTGGGTGGGACATAAGTACTTCCTGTTTGGTGGCTTCTGTTCTAATCCTTCACTGCTGCTGATTCTGGACTTTGTGGCACACATCGGTATTTCAGTCTGAGGACGGCATTATTGCTGAATTAATGCCATCTCCAAACTATACCATGTGATGCTTTTTGTCCAATTAGTACTCTTCATTCAGTCTTCCTGATCTTTGCCATGTTACAAATACCGTTGCATATATCATTGTTTATGCGGGATGCGGAACCTTTGTAAATGAGCTGCTAGCACAAAGGTTGTTGTAATCTGAGAACAAAGTAGTTGGCAAAATTAAAATGATGAAAAGTCAAGCAAAGAAATACATAATAGCAAACAAAATGATTACTGCAGCCTTGAGGCACCAGACTGTAATTCTTTAGGATATACATCGTTACTAAGCACATGCTCTTTAATGGGGAATAACTGTACTGGGATGCCAAGAAACACTTCAGCCTATGGCCTCAGTGTTTACTGGCATCCCAGTACAGATATTTCCCTGAACCCAGCTCACTGTACCGTTATTGCTTAATTACACTGAAAAGGTGTTCTTCAGTCACTCAGAAGGCGGAGCTAGTGCCCCATTATTCTGCCATAACCTCACAGTGCATGCAATAATGGGACTGTATCCTAATCCTGCATTCTGATTGGCTAATGCCCACAAACTGTTCCACACTGTCAACATTCTGTCACTTACTTGTACAGTAAAAATGGCAGAAGGAAACTCATTTTATCATCCCTAAACATTTCTTCAATTTTCTTTTTCTTGGTAAAATTTATTTTCAGTGTAATAGCTACAGTGGGATGGAGGTGGAGGTTAAACTCAGTAATACCATATCTGGGTTTCATAAACACCGGCCTCTGAGTTTATGTAGTCCAAGACATGGTTACTATCTCATAAAGCCCCCACCACTATACTGTTATTGCTACAATGAATCCTATAATGGTATACCGAATAACTTCACCATAGAATAGAAAATAAGGCATTAGTTAGTAAAATAACATACATGGGGTGTAGTTTATTCTGGATTAACGCACACCTAGGGCATAGTGAGGCACGAGACTACAGGCCAAGTGCCTTGCTGCCCTAGAAGTGTGTTTATCTGGAATAAACCACATCATGGAGTGTGTTATTGCACTTATAAAATGGGTATATGTTAAGAAACTGTAATGTTTATAAAAAAATGATGAAATAAAAAAATACTGATATTTTATTTAAAACAGTCCCTCCGCACTTTGCATGCTGTTGCACTTGCTGGTGTCACTAGGGGTGCTGTGGTGTGCAGTGGGATGCTGGCATGGGGCCCCAGCAGGACCAAAGTTTTCTGACTGCCTTGTGGTAGCATGCTACCATCTCATAGGATTCATAGGTTTGTCAGAGCTAGTAGACTTGCATCCTTATTGCTCGCCTCTCCTTGGTACTATTTAGTTCCCTGATAGAAAATGTGCAGAGTGTTTGAATGCTTTTGTTGAATCACTTGCTACTACATCCATTAGTAAGTTATTCCAAGTCTGCGGTAGCACTGTTTACAAAGTCCGCTGGTCTCCCTCTTCTTGGCGTCCAAGAAAGTTTAAAACCTTTGTGGTACCTGGGGCTGAGGATGGGATAGGAGTGGCTCGGGAGGGACAGTGGGAGGATTTTGAACTGGAAACAACACTTTTAAAGTGTTGTGAGTATTCTGTTTACTTTTGTGGATTCTGATTTTGCTCGTTAAACTAAAAAAATGGCAGTGAAATCGGGTTTGCGGTGGCATCAGAGGGATCTGTATGGGACTCAGGGACAGGTACAAGCACTTATTTTTTGTGGTATAATATAAAAATGAGCATAGCAGACGAGGACTGTCATCCAGTCATGTTCTCTTACTGTCTCTACCTATTTTATAAACATGAACTAACTTTAAAGGGGAATGCACAAAAGCCCTATACCTCATTGTGGGTTTCCAATCATTAGCTGAGGTGCTGAATATGTTTTGCCTATGTGGTTGATCCTGCACCCCCCGCCAGCATTTCTTGGAGCTGCCAGTCCAGTTTGTTGCATCCCTGAATATCCAGCGCCTGACATCATGGCGGGATCTGCTGCAGGAAATTCAGTTATTTCTTGGTGCTATCGGAGTTATTGGTAATTCTGTGAAACCCCACTACAAATGGGGATTCCCAAAAGTCTTTCTTGATCTTGCCTAAATTCTCACTGCCAGGCTGGTGTCCTGCGTTTAGCAGTTTAAATGTGATTGCCAGAGAGTGCCTATATAGCCTCTGTGTACTGTCTTTTTAAGAGCTGCCTGGATTGCAGTCATAAGTAATCTGAGAGGGAGCTCTGTTGAAAGATATAACTATTTGCTGGAAATCATTTAGAGTGATAATGATAATGTAGTTTGTCTAACCTGCCTTCTTTGCAGCAAGGACTGTTTTGTTTATCTCCACTATCATGGCCGGGACTGCCAAATTGGACCAATCAGTACTGGTTGGACCTAAAATGGAGCGGACTACAGGAGCTGTCTGGAGTCAGAATCTGTAGGAATTGTAGTTTTGGGCTTTTGGCCTTTTGCACCTGAAGTGGGAGCTCCTGTTGTGAATGACAGATGAATCAGCCAACCGAACCTTTGGATTCTGGGGAATTCCAGGTTTGCTGGCAGTTGAGTCAGATCTAAGTTGGGAGCTGAAGAAGCAACAGCTTGAGACAGTCTCTGTGGAAAGGTTTGAGTTTTGGCCTGTATGCCTGCTCGCTGCCTCTGGAGAGGAGAAGAGGTCCAGTTGGACTGGATCCGAGTTGTGAGGAATGGGGCACTGAGTTTTATGAGGGATCAACTGAAGACGATTTGTTGAGATGGTTGGCCTGTCAGATTAGCCTTGAAAGTGTCCAGAGACTTTACGATTGTGACCGGAGAGTGGTTTGCCTGGCATAGTAGAATCCCTTACATGTAAATGTGCTGTGTGTTTATAGTGGGTCATGATTTGGTTCCCCACTGTGTGAATTGTGTTCTGCTTGCTGGAAGCTGTATCCAGCTCGACTGGACTGAATCACGTTCATCTTCATCAGCCTGGGCCTTGCCACACTGGCCCTGCCAGACCTACCCACTGCACAGAGAAAGCCACTGACAAGAGACCTGCCTGGGGATCAGCCCCTGCTCCACGCTTGAACAGGAAAGATGCCTCGGCAAATTGTGTGGGCCCTGCTTCTCCTGGCACTCCAGATCAACCACCTGCACTCTCAATTTTGTCCAGCCTGTGTCCAGTCTTGGGTATCGTGAGTAAATGTCAGGGTAGCTCCCTGCAACAACAGCTTAATCTAAGTGTGTCATCTGATTTCCTTGTTGTTTCTGTTCTTTCACGAACTGAGCCCTCCAGCTCCGGATTACAGTTAGTGTGTGTGGTGCATGTTGTTTCTTCCATCACAGGGCCCCAACCAGCTGTGACGCCGGCTACCCCAGGACACCCATCCTGGCTAGCACACCTCTTCTTCACCTGGGTACCCGAGTGTCTGACTGTTTAAGCAAATTAACCTGATTACGCCCTCCCTTGTTCAAGCCCCTTAAATAAATCAGATCTAACTCTTTGCATTTACCCTGACTGTGGTTCCAGTTTGTGCAAGAGTACTGTACTGCTGTTTTTGCTGTGTATAATCTTGTTTTACTGGGGGTCCACAGGATCGAGCCAGAGGAAAGCCCTGGTGGTAAGTGCAAACAGTGTGGGTACTTGTGTGGTGTAGGGGTATTGTGAAAGTGATTATTGTGTGTATTGTTCCGCCACTAGTAAGGAAAGAGGGGTTACAGTGTCCTGGAGGCTGTGCCCAGGATAGCTTGACCACCACCAACCCTGACCTCCAGGTGGAGGCACCCGTTTCAGAACTCAGGCCCCTTAACCTGCTCCTAGCCAAGCAGGCAGGGTAGTAGCCCTTGGGATAGTGCCACCTAGGGGTTACATCTGCTTTGCCAGCCACTGGTCCTGCTTCCTTTCTGAGAATAAGTATGTCTCATGCAGCATAATAAGGCTGCAAACACTGTGTCGTTTATGCATAAATTAACATTACAAAATTATAATTGTATTAAAGGCGTTCCTGGTGTTTCAAATTCCCATTTTCTGATGCTCTCGAAAAAGTTTTCAGGGTTGTTTTTTGGAGCAAATACATTCTTAAATATATGGAAGCATTATTAGAATAATGATTTATCCTATTATGTCATGTCCAGCTAAGAATATATACAGGATGGCAGCAAGGAAATTAGCTCCTACAATTGCAGCAGTTGGTATCATTGAAGGCGCTTTACCTAAACGTCTGTCTGTTTTTGGTTACACTGTTTATTTTATGTTAAAGTCCTTGCCATTCTGCATGTACTTTTGAATTGTTTGAATAGCTTTCTTGCAGGTTTTATTTTTATTGGGATGTTTCAGTTATTTTGTCCTGAGCCGACCGCCCTGAAACTGCAATTTTGAAAGTAGATATAACCAAAAGAAGCATGGCAACCCTATGTGTCTTTCTGTTTCTATATTTATAATTATATTCTACATCTATCAAAAAGTTTTATGAAAATGACATGGGTTTGAAATGGTTTTACGTATAAAACATTCAAATATTTTCCCTTTTGGGGGAATATCTGTTCAAGAGAATGTCATAGTATTGGTAATTTACTTTATTTTTGCAGTTGTGGAAAATGAAGCAAACATCATGACAAATGATGTGTCCTTGTTTCATTTTTTCTTTCACACTCATGTTGACACCTAAAATATTGATCTTATAACCACATAAATCAATCTGGCCCCTTCCAGATTGTTTCCATAAGAGAGAATTAAGTCTCACCAATGTAACTTAAAACAAGCATGGCAACCCATGTGTTTTGTTGTCGATTTTAAATATTTAGATGACCATCGTGTACGGCAAAAAATTATGACTGTGACATGGGGTTAAGCTCCACTGTTCTGTCATGCTGGATGGGTGCGTGAGTGTACACCTTCTCCAGATGAAAATTGTCAGTCTTATTTTCACCGTTTCTACTCTTTGCTCTACAACAGCAGTCGACCTCTGATTATTGCGATATCATCCAGAAGCCAGTGAATCATGCTTTCATTCTTTTCATCTCTAAGAGATCAGTCAGGTCCCCTGCTGTCAGCGCCCACGACCATTCCACGTTACTGCTGCTGCTGTTGCTAAAGAGTTGACAGTACAGTCTATCATACACAATAATTCTTAGGAAAGTACTACGGTGATCACAAAAATAAAAACACTAGTATGTAGAGTGGGTTATACTCAGTTGTGCCTGAGCAGATTTATGTTTGAAAGGTACAGTTTTCTCAGGACAATTAATGAATTTAGGATCCGTCTAGTCAGAGCTAACAGATTAGATGGCCATCTTGTTTGATGACTCTCCGTGCCCCAGAAAGTGCCAGTTCTAAAGTGTCCGGCTTTAAAGTCCAACAGAAAATAGCCCATTGCTTAGTAGCCCAAGCTTCCTTGTTGACTGGACTGAGTACTCTGCTATAAACAAAACTCAGTGTGCTAAGACTTTCTTTGTTTCACAGTAGCATTCAGGTTTTTCTCACTTTACCACTAGAAAGTGTCTAGGCAGGCCGGGCCCCATCTTGGATTGTTATAAAATGGCAGCACTATCCATAAAACATTTGTGCCATAGGCACGGAAAGGGAGAAACTGTTTTGTGGATAGAGCCCTTAGACCATAAACTTCTACACCTAACTGTTCCTGCTATGGCCCCCCATCTTCTCATCCTTTTTTAACCTCTTCTGTTTTCCCAGTCTTGAAGATGGACAATGTTCTCACCCTCTATGAAGGGGTGACACTTTCCTCTTATAATTACTGTCCTAGCTCACTCCTCCTTACTTTTGTAAACTCCAAGAAAAGTTTATCTACCCTCAGCTCTCTGCTTTCCTTAAATCCACCAACAAGGCAATGCCTTACCCCTCATTTCATCCAATCAGGGTCCCTTGAGACTCCATCCTGGATCCTGTTCTATTTTAATTTTCCTTAATGACCTGCTCTCTGCTTGTGTTGACCCACTCTCTGCTTGTGTTGACCCAAACATTCATAGGTATGCTGACAACTCCATACTTTTTGCCATAAGTGCTTTAGTCCCTGCCCTGTAACATTTGCAACAGCATAACTTCAGCAATGCCTCCTGCTGGTTCCAGTCACACCAACTTATATTCAATGCCAAAAAGACAGTGTCAGTGAACTTTGGCACACCAAAAGCCTTCTAGACTCCCTTTCCTTGTAGAGTTTACTACCCTGGATGGCACCCCTCATAAAGTTATTTTCCATTTCAAGTACTTCAGTGTGTGGCTTGACAGAAGACTTGACTTCTCTGGCCACATTGATGCCATCCACAAAAGAACTACACTGCAAGCGCTGTGAAGTTTATCACAACAAGGCTTGCCTCCCAGTCCAGGATGAGGAATCCCAGGAGGAATCACCAACAGAAAGAGAGAGGCGGTGTTACCACTGTATTGATCATTGCTGAGACCCTAACTGGAGTACTGTGTCCAGTTCTGGAGGAGACCACATCTCAGGAAGGACATAGACAAGGTACAGGGAATCCAGAGGAGGGCAACTAAAATGGTGCAGGGGCTGCTTCATAAGTCCTATGAGGTGAGACTGAGGGATCTCAATATGTACACCGGGGGACATGATTGAGACCTGTAAGTATTCTTCTGGGGTGAATAAAGTACAGGAGGGAAGTATTTTTCAGATGAGAAGGCACACGAGAACAAGGGCATGAAATGAAGTTGGAAGGGGGAATTTTGGAGATATGAGGAAGTACTTCACTGAAAGAGTGGCGGACATCTGGAACAGTCTTCCAGCAGAGTTGGTGGAGGTTGAAACAGTGGTGGGCTTCAAGCATGCATGGGATAGGCACAAAGTAATCTTGATGATAGGGGAAGTATGTGGTGGGAGTGGTCGGAGATTAGTTAGGGTTTGCAATGACAGTGCAGGCAGAGACAAAATGGGCAGACTGGGTGGGCCAAGTGGTCCTTATCTGCTGATAAATTCTATGTTTCTGTGTTTCAGTCCATCGGGAATCTTCACCAAGGTGATCCTACCCGTGTTTGACTATGCAGATGTGGTCTGTGGTGACGCCCTAATTCTTCTCTCACCAGACTGGACACGTTTTCCCATGCCTTCTGTGGCTTTGTCTTGAATGCCTCTCCCTGTACCATCATTGCCTCCACTACATTAATCTCTCCTGCCTCCTCTTGCTTCCCACCACCTCAACATAGTGAGCCTCCTTTCTCTGTAAGTACTGATTCTCCTCCCTCCCTCCCTCTTTATCTGTCCTCTCTGAGCAGACTAGGTGGGCCAAGCAGTCCTTATTTGAGCAATAATGACTGAGAAGCTAGTCTTTTCTGAGGGATTAACAACTGGTTGGGGGATGGATAGTCCCAGGTACATTCAAGGCCACCTCCTCCAGCCAGTCATTAATCCAAGAAATGATTGACTATGAGGTTGTTATTGCGATTATGAGACTAATCACAGTAACAACTTTCATTTTGCCATTTTCTTTTAGTTTCAGATGGCTTAAGACCATGCCACACAGTGTCAGTTGGCAGTTGGATAGGTCATTTCTATGATGCTGATGACCAATCCAGTAGCCAATCAGGAGCTCCCTCAGCACGCTATGAATAATTCATTAGTTGCATAACTGCTGACAAATTCTGTTTCTATGTTTCCCATTTTCTCCTCCTTTATTCACTCCATTCTGTAGACTCCTATTCCTTCGCTATTCCCCATTGCAAATCTTCCACGCAACAAATGGCTTTTCCTCCCAACTCCCTTCCATCTGGAACAACCAGTCTCCCAGCTTCACCTCTCCTTTTGCCACCGCTTCCTCAAACATCTACTTAAACTTCATTTTGTTCCCTCCCATTCTTGCTTAGACCCTGGCTACTCTGTTCTGGAACTCCTCTAATAACTGAGATATAGACATTGACAGCAGATAAAGGCCCAGCGGCCTATCCAGTCTGCCGCCTACCTAACTATTTTGCTCTTGCCCTGACAGCTGCTCTGCCCCTTGGATTCTGCCCAACCTTCTGACTAAGCCCATATCCCTGTCCCATCCCCCATAAAACTGCTTACCAGTTTGGCCTGTATCACTTCTTACAGTAGCTTGTTCCACTTGTCCACCACTCTTTCCATGAAAAGTGTTTATGGGCATCTTTCTTGAATCTCCCCTTCAAATTTGAGTGAATTCTCCATCCCTGTATTCACACTCAAGGGAAAGAATTTCCTTGATGTCAACCCTGTGTATTCCATGCAGGCACTTGTATGTTTCTATCATGTCACCCTTTCCCGTTCCTTCTAGAGGGCGCACATGTCCAAGTCCTGCAGCTGTCATTGTATGTCATGTCATGGGAGGACGGTAGAAGCCTAAAGTTTGCTGACAGAAAGCACATAGCTTTACCCGAGCTTTTGTCTTCTATATTTGCTGGAAAGGACAGAGCAAGGAGAAACATTAAGGCATCTTTTGGCTAAGCAGAGTTACTGTTTTGTTACTACTTTGTTTTGTGTTTATAAGCTGTGCAGTTTGGGCTCTCTTACTTACATTGAAGGAGCTGATTGTTTTTCTTCCACAGCTCTTCAGGGGATTAGACCCCCCATTTGATTTATTTTTCTTTCAGCAGTGTTACAAGGGAGAACAAAGAGCAAGAGGATTTAACACTAACCTGTGCATTTCTCCTCATAATTGCTGTCAGTCTTGTGATTGTTGCAGGAACCAGGAGCTGAGGAACCTGGATGGTATCTCAAACTGAAATGGGCTGATTGTTTTCTGAGAGACAATACCCCAGTTACAGCCACCCACCCTTCCCTCACCCACCCACCCCAGGAGTGTGCGTACATTTAGAGGGCTGCCCATAGACAGTTCCTCCACTTCCTGTCCTGCTTCAGGAGGGTGTGTTCAAACATCTACATAGGGATACCAAAGGAAACTATTTTCTCCCAAGTCAGTGTGGGGTACTGAGTGCTTGACTACAGGTTTATTATTGTACTGGGTGAAAAAGGTTCTTTAATTGTGAGTGTTTCCTAACACTTGAGTTTCCTAACGCTTGAGTTTATATAAAAACAAATTTTATTTACTCGTGCCTAAAGCTCAGGAAGGAAAAGGCAAACAACAGGCACGATGGGAGTGGTGCAATGCAGTGGCTGTGGGGCAGCAGTCTTCTGGGAGACATTTTGGAGGTGCAGTGCTGCTCTATCTGCATGCACCTCTCTGGGTTTAGGGTGGAGGTTGCTCATCTCCAGGCAGAGTTGGCCAAGATTTGGGTAACCTCCTTCCCCAACCAAGGACTACAGAGCCACCCCTGCTGCCTTACAGGATGCCAGTAAGGAGGGTGGTTGGACAAGAGTGGCTCAGGGAGGGTGAGGGAGGGTGGGCAGAGGCACATACTACCTGTGGTTCCACTCCACAATTCCTGCACCAGTCTGGTAGAGTGAGGCTGTCCCATGGAGAAACCCGCAGTGGTGGACAAGGTGGATGTGGGGAACCTCTGTAGTGGAGATCCCGTGGAGGCAAGGACCCCAGAGGAGAAGGAAGCAACTCTAGTTGGGGACTCTATTATTAAGGGGTAGAATTGGGGTGGGGAAGGGAGGAGGAAGAGGAAGGGAGAGGGGTAAGGTGCCTCCCCGCGCCTCAGCTTGGAGGGATAGGAGGAAAATCCTAAGGATCGCAGGGGCAACAGCACAGGAAGGGGAGCTAGACATCATTGTCCACCTGGGGACAAGTGATCTGGCTGACAGTGAGGTTGGGGCAGTGCAGAGGAGTTCACAGAGTTGGGAGGGTCTTAGGCAGGTGGCATGCTTGGTAACCTTCTTGGAAGTGCTACCTGTCTATGGCATAGGAGAAGCCAGGATGCTTCACACCATGGGATCCAATGAATGGCTGAAGAATTGGTGCAGAGTTGAGGGTTTTGGCTTCACTGGGGATTGGGGCCCACCTGGAGAGAAGCAGGCTTGTTCACAAGGGATGGTCTGCATCTGTCCGAGAGGGATCAGGATCCTGACTGAAAGGTTTGAATGTTTCACTGGCAAACATTTAAACCAGCCAAGGGGGTGGGAATATGGAAGAAGACTCTCAACTGCCCCCAACAGGTTAAGGTAGTCAGACAAGAGGATATTAAGGATAGAAAAAACAACGGACTGAAACAGGAGGTAATCTCAGGGAGGTACAGGGGAAGGGATAGGAGGGAACAAGTAGGGTGAAGCCATCAAAACATGGAGGGCCATGAGTACAAATGCCCGTAGCTTGGGTAACAAGATCCCTGACCTAGTGGCTTTGATGGTGGAGGGAGACCTGATATTGTGGCAGTCACTGAAACATGGTATCTGGGAAGCCATGACTGAGATGTTAATATCCCTGGTACACAGTATACAGGAAAGACATATAAGGGCAAAAGGGAGGAGGAGATCAAAGCACCTGAAAAAGGGAAAGCAGGAGGAGAGGAGACACTGTGGTTACCCTGGAGTCAGCGAATGGCAACACTATCCGCATGGAGTTATCTACAGACCCCTAGCGCAAGGGAGGAAACAGATAGGCAAATGGTAGATAACATCTATAAAGTGGCAGAAAAGGGGAAGTGTTGTTGGTAGAGGAACTAAATATGGCTGATGTCAAGTTCCATAACACAAGAAAACTCAGACTGGGCTGGGGTGCTCACAGCAACAAGACAATTAAAACTTGGATGTAGCCTCATTTAAAGAAGAAAGCAACACCAGAGTGCTATTTTAAAACATATTTAAAACATTTATTTAATGCCACAAGGCCAAACAGGTTATGCCTAATGTTAACTGAAACACCTATGCTGCAGCCACATCCAGGAGCAGGGCCAGCCTGGATGCTCTGCAGGGGCGTGCCTCAGACAGCTAGTAGTGGAACCCACCCGGAGGGGGCAATATTGGACCTGGCCCACAAATGGAGACAGAATAACAGATATATCAGTGGGCAGCCATCTAGGGTCTAGAAACCACAATACAGTATGGTTCAAGATAAAGGCAGTAGAAGAGTCAAGCCACACAAAGCAAGAACTTAGATTTCAAAAGGGCTGATTTTGCTAAAATGGGAAAATGCCTCAAGAAAACACTAGCAAAGGGTGGGGGAGTAGAGATACAGTGGGAGAACCTCAAGGGAGCCATAACAGAGGCAACAAGCCTTTGTGTAAAGCAGGTTAACAATGAAAGAAGACAAAGAAAACCATTATGATTTTCAAAGAAGTGGCAGGGACAGTTAGAGAGAAAACTGGCATTCAGGAAATAGAAGGAAACGTAGAGGGAGGAAGACATGAAATTGTATCAGACTAAGCAGAGGGAGGCAGGAAAAGCAGTCAGATGTGCAAAAGCACAAACAGAGGAAAGGATAGCCCAGACAGTGGCGAAGGGGACAAACCTTCTTCAGGTACATAAGGGAAAGAAGAAAGGCCAAGGGAGGGATAGTGAGGCTAAGAAAAGGGGGGTATGGGCAGGGGAGACCTGTAAAAAACAGATACTGAACAAATACTATTGCTCGTATTCATGAAAGAATGGGAGCGAGAAGGACCAGAATTATCCAGCAGACACACACAGGGAAGAGGGGTGGACACCAGACCATTCACAGAAGAGTCTTAAAGGAACTCTTGAAACTGAAGGTAGACAAGGTGATGGAGCTGGACAGGATACATCCCAGAATACTAAAAGAACTCAGAGAGGTGCTACTGTCACCACTGACAGCCCTATTCAACAAATCGTTGGAGGAGGGAGTAGTACCAGAGGACTGAAAGAGGGCAAACATTATACCCTTTCACAAAAGTGGAAGCAAGGTAGACGCGGTAAATTATAGACTGGTCAGTTTGACCTCAGTGGTGGGAAAAGATGATGGAATCACTGTTGTTATGTTTGATGTCCCTAAGATTAGAACACGCTATGGTGCTGCAGCTATTAGTTTTGCACTCCCAACTCTATGGAACACCTTGCATAAGTCTCTTAAGCTCTCTCTTATTATGGGACCTTTAACATTTAAGTCCTTGTTTAAACATGCTCTAAAGGAGACATGTACCTGTCAACAATAACTGCTCAAATGTCACAGATGGCAACATTATGCACTTGGCTTGTATCCCCAACCGCTTGCACTCCTCTTGTTCTTCCCTGCACTCTTTCTACCGTGCTCAATTATGAAAAGTAGGGGGCACAATGGCCCATATCCAGAGGTGTACAGAGTCGGTGAAAAGGGGTAAAAAATCCTCACAAAGTTAGAAGTCTGGGGCACGCTCTATGGAAATGTTTTAAACATCACCGTAAATGGTGCATTTTAGAGCTAAGTAAGATATGTTAAAGCCCACCATAGGAGAAACATTCTGTGATAAGGATGTTACTGTTTCCTGCAAGAATGTTTTAAAATTAAACTGTTTATGAAATTGCATTCTTTGCTTCATCTGTAAAGTAAACTCTCACTCCCATTTCTCTCACATTGTCTGAAACAGATCACACTTACCCCTTTGTTAATTACCCCTTCTTCCACCAACACCACATCCTCAGGATTTTTGCCAGCCCACTGCCTGCAAGTTATGCACCATACCCTATTCCAAGAAATGGACAAGCAAGGCAGCTTATGCAAAGGATAGTTATCATATGAGCTGCCATTCTAATCTGAGTACAAGGAAAAGGACACAACAGCAGAGCACTACAGCAGCAGGCAATGAAAACAGAGGATGGGGACCCAGTCCGTTATCGCTATGGACAATCAAGGGTGATTTGTGCATTATGATGATAGGCATAGGATTAAAAAAGATTAAATTAAACTTGTGGATGAATTCTGCAGCAGTTAACAATGGACTGCCCCCCACCACCACCACACACACATACACATATGCCACTCACTTTATTTCTTAAATAAGATCGCTATACATTTTGGTCTCTGAGGTTCAGTTAATTTTGGATGATTGATGTCAAAACATCACTGGTCAAAATTTGAAAGTCATTCCAGTTTTAGGAAGTCAAAATACTTCCCAGGTTACAACCTTGAAGCCAGTATAATGTTGTCAGAGACAAGTTTGTGATATTCACATGACATATAATGCCATGCCCCCCATTCATTCAGAAACATATCACACCATTGTTTGACTCCATGCCTGCAAAATTCAAAGTCACCTACATTTTTCACTATTAAGAGTCAAATACATCCCCTTAAATAACTAAATGAAGCCCCTGGCTGATGAAATGTTGTCCCACCTTCTCAGGGGTCACTGCTGGCAGGTTTAGAGACAGTGAGATTAACATGTGTTTTTCCTTACCCATGCAATATTTCCTTCCAGGTCTCCCTATTTTCAGGAGCCCCTTATTTTGCCCAACCCCACACACCCCCACACATGTCTCACACAGTCACACCACTATCCAAAATATTCATAATTCACAGGATCTTCTCTTTACTTGATCTAACGCTGAACTTCTGTCATGTTATACACATAAACGGGCTAGCTCTCCTTGATTTGCTGATCAAAATCTGAGAATGTTAGTGATATGCCTCGGCTGCGCTATGTAAATCACTTGGGATGCATTACTTGAGTAGGAGAAAGCAATATACTGTCTATTTTTATAATATACATATTTCACCTGGGCTATGGAGATACAAAGCACCCTCCCCCCATAGTCTTGCATCACATGTACTCGGAGACACATGGCACCCCACAGTCTTGCCTTTACTTGACATGGGTTCCAAAGACACACAGCCCCCACCCACCTTGCCTTATTTTACATGGACTCTGGAGACAAAAGCACCCTAGCCTTGCCCTACTTCCACAGGCTCCAGAAATGCATAACGCCCATGGCTCTGGAGACACAAAGTAAACACACCCCACCATCACCACCACCTTGCCTTACCATACTCACATGGGCTCTGGAACCAACATCTCCCTAGCCTCGCCTTACTTCACATGAGGTTCAGAGGCAACACACATCTCTGCCTTATCTTACCATACACATGGCTCTGGACTAACACCCCCCCAACCTAGCCTTTACTTCACATGGGGCCCGGAGACACAACCCCCAACCACCAGCCTTACTCTTACTTTAGAATGGGCTCTTGAAACAAAAAGCAACCTTCTCTCTAGGCTCCATACCTTACTCACATTGGCACTGGAGACACATTACCCCATCCCCAAGCTTGCCTTGCTGCACATGGACTCTGAAGACGAAGTACCCCCAAGTATGTGAAGTCAGGCTGGGGAGGCCAAAGAGTGTAGCCCTGGCCCATTCAGGGTCTCTCTTGGCTCTCTCTATGGTGACAACCTGCGTTGACACTGTCAGAGGGTCCAGAATCTAGTACAGCTCCACATCTGGCCCTACCCCACACTCCAGCCCCAGCCAGCTAGCACTGCCTGACCACCCCAAGTTCCATGGAGTCCTGACTTGCTCATTCTTATTCCTGCCTATCCCCCGCCTTTATATAAAAAAAAACATAGTTACATACAGTCTGGAGTTGTGTGCTCTGATTTTCTTATCTTGCCTAAAATAACAAGACTCCTCCAGCAGAACAGCCAGCAGTAATCTGATTTCAACAGGCAGTACAGCAGAGTTGCCACACTAGTCCTCTGACTCCCAAAACTGTGCTTGTTTTCTCCTCCTTCCCTCTCACTGTCTCTTGCTGACAACTCAGTGACAGTGAAACAAGTAAGTTGTTCCCAGGAGCTCATTGTGTAGGGACTACTGGCTACTACTTTCACCTCTGGTTTAAGTCATCCATAGTCTGAACTGAAATGAACACCTCCAACTGTGCAAGGAGGTGTCACACTGGACATCAAAGAAGGCAAGCACAGCAGCATTTGTTTACAACAAATAAGGATAAAGCTATGGATCTCTGACTATCACCTTTTTAAAGTATCTGTGAAGGACCAACTTTGGTATCAGCTGTGGATATTACTTTCATCTGAGGGAAGCTTTTGTTTATTTGTTTTCCAGGAGGGGACCATCAAAACAGTCAAGCAACAGCATGCTATCACTTAAGGCTTGTTTACACCACCAACTTTGCGGTGCATCAGCCCATGTGCTCAAGTTGATGCGCTGCAAAGTCGGCTTTGTTGACACTTTCCGGGGCACTATGAGTGCGCCTTTGGATCCCTTTCTGCTGCAGCTCAATTGGGGTACCAGTATCAAAGGCAAGGGCGCTAACTGACATAAGTCTTTTGATGTGTTCGCCCAATGGGAAGCCTTCAGTCCCAGCGCCTCCCAGCATCTTCTGTTGAATTTACAGCCCCTCCTCAGAGCGACCTGCAGCACTGCGAGGAGGGCTGTGCAAACACTAAATTGATGGAGGAACAGCCAGCACAGTGAGAAGGAGCAGCACAAATGCAAGAGTGCCACGGCCATTAAAACATGGTCTTAGATAAAAATCTGTCTCATGTATAACTTAACTCACTTTGATGCCAGTTGTGTGAATATGGGTTGGGAGGAGGCTACTGCTTCGTGGTTGGCTGTTAAAAGGGAAAACATGGTGTTAATTACTATTTTCACTCAGGCAGAGTTGCTGCAGTTTGTGTTCCTGACTGAATGCAAATTGGCAGCTTCAACAGTAGAAGTATGACCCCCGCACCTTTCAATTACACAGAACTCGGGGACCTCCAAAAAGTAAGGACCCGGCCCCCAGGCCCCCTTGTAATTCAAGCATTGTTCTCACTCCGCTTCCGCTGCCTCTTTAAGACAGACAGAGCGTAGCCAGATCATCCTCTGTAACACTTGACTTAATGGCCCTCTGGGTTTCCTTCTGAGACGCCACCTGTTGCCATGTTATGGATTTCATGTACGCATAATGTGTATACAGAGCACTGTGTGCTTGTTAGATTTCTACCTCAACCTTTTGGTAACGTTGTTGTACTGTGTCGTCTTTCTGTGCCTCCTTTACTGTAAAATCTTGTTTAATTATGTAGCTGCATTGTGCCACATCCCCAGTTCTACCCTATGCTCTATATATGTGTATAACGCTATGCCGGTGAAATGTACGCTATTCACTGTCATTTTTTGTACTTGTATGATTGTTCTCCCAGGACCATCTTGTAAATGAGCTTGCTCAATGGTGTACAGCCTGGTATAATAAACATTGAATTGAATTAAAGGAAAGGATTGTGGAATATCTAGAAGCCAGTGGGGCACTGGACCCAAGGCAACATGGATTCACAAGAGGAAGATCTTGTCTAATGAATCTTATAGATTTTTTTGACTGGGTGACAAGGGTAGTAGATCAGGGAGGGGCAGTGGACATGGCCTACTTAGATTTTAGCAAGGCATTTGACACAATGCCGCACAAGAGGTTAGTAAACAAGTTGGGCAGTCTGGGAGTGGGTCACAAGGTGGTAAACTGGGTCAGAAATTGGCTTAGCAGCAGGACACAGAGGGTGGTGGTAAATGGAGTTCAATCTGAAGATTGGGGAGTACCAGCGGGTGCCACAGGGTTCTGCATTAGGGCCAGTCCTCTTAATGTCTTTATTGGCACATTGTGGAGGAACTCGAAGAAAAGGTATGCCTCTTTGCAGATGACACCAAGATCCGCAATAGGGTTGGCACTCGGGGTGAGAAGAAGAGAAGAGACTTATCCAAGTTGGATTAGTGGTCAAGAGCATGGCAGCTCGATTCAGTGCCAAGAAGTGCAAAATCATGCACTTGGGGAACAAAACCCAGGGAGAAATACACGATCGGGGGAGGTAGTAACAACAACCAAACTGGAAAGAGACCTGGGGTAGTCAATACAGATGATCTAAAATGAGCCAAACAAAGTGAGAAGGCAGTGAGGAAAGCTGGGGATGCTGGGGTGCATAGAGAGAGGTATCACCAGTAGAAAACAGGAGGTGGTGATGCCGCTGTACAGGTAATTGGTGAGGCCTCACCTGGAGTACTGGCAGTCTGGAGACCCCATCTCTGAAAGGAATCCAAAAATAGCTCTCACTCCAAATATGTGTAACCCCTGAAAATGGTTCCCAAATGTCTTCCAGGAGCTTGCCTGAATGCTTCAGCCTGGCTGGTGTTCAGCGTCAGGCTGCTTAACTGTGGTTGCAAGTGAGTGCTATTTGAGCCTCCCGTACTGTCTCTTTAAGAGCTGTCTGCTTGCAGACTTAATTAGTTTGTATGGGGACTGTGTATTTAATGCTCTAATCCCACCTGAGCTAGGAGTAATCGCCCATCTTTGCGGTCGCTGAAGGTGCAAAGGAGCCCATCTGAAAGCTGTAACTGTTTGCCTGTAAACATTTAAAGCATTAGCAAATTGTAGTTTGTCTAACCTGCCTTTATTGCAGCTGAGACTCTGTGTGTTACCTCCATTTTGGACCTAAACTGTTGTGCTGAGCCAATTGGGTTAAGAGAGCCCTAAAATGGAGCCTGTGGATGAATCAGAACTTGGACTCTCAATTTGAGCCAGCCACAAGGGATTGTATGGGTAGTGACTCTGGGAAATGTAATTTGACCTTGCACCTTTTTTCTACCAACAAAAGGAGTCTTATTTTGAGTGACAGCTGAATCAGCCAACAGAATAGTGTGGAGCTAAAGGAAATGCCCTGCTCTGTGACTGGAAAGATCAGATCAGTTGTAGCAGCTAAGAGAGAAGGAGCTGTGTGCTTCTTGTATATAGTTTCATGCAGGAAGCGTAGGTGAGGCCCTGAGTTTCGGTCTGCAGCCTTGTGAGTGCCAGTTTGACTGAATCTGAGTTGTGAGGAGAAAGAAGCACTAGAAGTGTGGAAACCAGGCTCACCCTGTAGAAGACTGGAGAAAATGCTGAATCGCCTCGGTCTGTCAGAACTGAAGCTGCTGTTGTGCTCCTGGGTATTTTGCAGTACTTGCGATCGGGATTGAGGAGCAGCCTGCCTGGTATAGTACTTTTCTTTTACATATAAATGTGCATAGTGCTTGTGGGAATCGCTATTTCACATCCCCTGTACAGTGAATTGTGTGCTGAAGCTGTAAGGCAAACCGCAGCTTAATTTGGACTACATCAATTTGCTATCAACTGTAGTGGATCCAGTCACAAGGACCTTGTCCTTATGCCCTGCTCTTCTGGCAATCCAGAGGGACATTCTCCATCCAATCCTCAGCTTGAGTGTTGTGAGTACAAATCAGGGTATTCCCTGCAGCTTGTTTTTCAATCACAAGTGTGTCATCTAATTCTTATTGTCTCACTGTTTCATGGACTGAACCATTTGGCCCGGATTACAATTTGGTGTTGTGCATATATTTTCTTCTACAAGGCCCTATCCATCTGCACCTACCAGCCAACCCCAGGCAACGGACCTGGCTAGCCCCCAACCTGGGTACCCAGAGTGTGACTTTTCAGACCCTGTATGTGTGCACAGTACAGTGATTTAATGCCACCATTAACCTGATTCCCTCCCGTGTTACCATCCCCTAAATAAATCAGATTTGTTGTTGTTATACTATATACTGTCTGTGGTGTTGGTGCTTATTAAAACAGTATTGTATTTTGCTGTGCATGTTGTTTAACCTTATTTACAGGGGGGTCCTCAGAGACGCAGGCTGCAGAATCAGTCTCAAGGGTAAGTGGTACTTTATGCATGAACAGTGTGTATACGTGGGGTATTGGAGCTGTAACCCTGTGTACTGAGTCAGTCACTAGAGGGAATAAAGGGGGTTTCAGTGTCCCAGAGGGCTGTGACCAAGCTAGTCTAACCACTACAAACCCTGACCTCTGGGTGGAGGCACCCACCATAGAACCTAGGCCCTCAACCTGTCAGTAGTCAACAGGCAGGGTAGTAGCCCTTGGGATAGCACCACCTGGGGGTTACATATAGATGTCCACATGCAAAATATGCAATTCCAAAAGCTTTAATGCTCTTTCAAAGTGTGAACAAAAATAAAGCTCTCCACACACCTACTACCCTGGCGTCAGGTAACAACCCTTCCTAAGGGGCTCTTCATCTCCAAAAGGACATTGACAGGGTGGAGGCAGTTCAGAGAAGAGCAATGAAAGTGGTGCAGGGGCTACACCAGAAACCATATGAGGAGAGATTGAGGGAACTCAATATGTATACACTGGAGGGGATATGATAGAGACATTCAAATATCTCAAGGGATCAGTAGAGTTCAAGGGCAGCATCTTTCAGAAAGAAGATGTGCAAGAATAAGGGTTACAATATGAGACTGGGGAAGACTTAGGGGCAACGTGAGGAAGTATTTTTCACAGTAAGAGCGGTGGATGCATGGAACAGCCTCACTGAGGAGATTGTGGAGGCAACAACAGTAGGCTAATTCAAGAATTCATGGGGCAGGCAGAAGGCAACACTAGGGTCAGGAAGGAGGAGGTAGGCTGCAGATCAAGTAGGATCTGGCGTTTATACAGTAGGTAGGGAAATGGGCAGACTAGGTGGGCCAGATGGTCCTTATCTCCGTCAGATTTGATGTTTCTGTGTCCCGGTCCCTTGACAATCTTGGCTTCTGCTGTCCATCAGAGAGAGTTTAGTAGTGCCCCAAGGAATCTGGCTTAGAATGCCAAAGAGAGCAGTGTGGCATGACTTGGAGAGTGAGTGAGGAGTGTGACAAGTGGCATTGTGGCCACATGACCAAATGGGGGCAGGCCACAGGTGGCGGAGTTCATCCCTTGCAGTGTAGAGTAGTGGTTATTTTGTTTTTCATTTCTTGTTGGGATTTCTCCCAGGAGAGGTGCAAGGTCACAGGCATCCATACTAGTCGATGGGCAAAGGTGGACTAACAAGCCAATTCCGTGGCGCATTTGGTTCCTGACACAGCCCACTCTTCACTGATTCTGGGAGGATAATATTGTCTGGAGGACTGTAACAAGCCCCTCCTTACAGTAGGAGAGGTAGTTATTTCTAGTGCACCCAGCAGAGGGCATGTTCCTTGACATCACCCTCTTGGCAGTAGTTGGGTGGGTGGATCTTAGGTGGTATAAAGAAGGGTGGTCTTATGGCACTAGGGGCAGTTCTGGAGGGAGGTTAAGGTGGGGGGTGTTCGAGAGTATGGGGAAGGGATGTCATGTCCCAGGTGCCCCTGCCAGGAAATGCCAGCAGGCACTAGCAAGGAGTCAATGCATCATCCTGAGTTGGGGTGCTAACTCAGGAAAGCTGCAGGCAGTCAGTGTGTACTGGGTGCCAAGAACTCTGTACTTTTTGGGGTGGGTACATGCCATGTTCCAAGTGGTTGGCTGCAGGACTCAGGCAAAGGGCACACAGTCTCCATTTGCTTGCTCCATCCTGGAGACATGGGGCTCCAACCTGAGACACGCCCCCTCAATGCCCGAGGGTGGCACTAGATGAGGGATTCCCTCACAATAAGGGTATCATGAGCAACATCTGGAAACCTGGCAGCTGCCTGAAAGACGTTGTATCTGTGATGTCTCCTGGATCCACAAAGGCTTAGAGAATTCAAATTCTGGGGTTTGCCCGTAGGGAAAGTTTAATGGATCATCAGATGGGGTGGGAACCCTGGTAGGTCCCAAGGGATATTCCTGCTGGCCTTTAGGCCTGAGACAAGTTCTCCCAAAGAGGATTGAGGCATCCGGATGGTGGAATGATCACATAACTGACAAGAGACCATCTAAGCACACCAAGGAGAGAGATGCAGCTATTGCCAGTGAGCACCGGAGAAAGATGGGAAAGATCTTCATGCAATGAGGGAGGTGAATACCCAAAGGTGGAAACTATCCTGGCCTGATCTGTTGGAATGCTCCACTGGGATAAGTGACACCTTCAGCACAGTGAACTACTGTCTGAGGCAGTATCCAGCCATGTTGCTGGGACTTCTAGAAAAATGCTGGGCACTGGGTTACAGTAATGGAATGCCGGCCCAGTAAGCCTGCATAGATATACACATATCCTGAATTGCAGACACCATCCTAGCGTGGGCAGTTTGCCCTCTCAGGAAAAACTAGACTCACAGAAGGCCGCAGCTGCTAAGCTCAACTACTATGAGATGGGGACAGGGATCTGCCCAGCATAATGAAACCTGTTGTACAGGATGGGGACAGGGAATTCCTGGGCAACATGGTGCTCATTGCAGCAAAGGACAGGGAGAGTCCTGGGAAACATAAAATATAAGCCACAGCAGCCAGTATTGTTCGAATAAAGCAGTTTACCATAATGAAATATATAGGTGATGGTAATTGCAGTTGCTGGCTCAGTGAAGTGATGTACTGTGTTAATGAACTTGACAAACACCCCAGTAAAGAGAGTCAAGCACTTGGAATCTTCATGATCCGTACCTATTGTCTGACACCAATGGTGCCCCTGTTTCAGTGATCCCTCCTGAAAGTCTGAAAGCTGCTAGATTGGCCCGGTGGTGTACCTTACCACGCCAGTGACCTGGGGTCAGGAGCAAGCTCGGGTTGCCAGGGGTTGGGGGAGAGAGGATTGAGCGCCTGATGACAACTCTCCTCTCCTGGGGTGGGGTGGGTTGTGATCATGTCACCAGCGACTCCCAGTGGAGACTGGGAGTGCAACAGCTGGGATCACATTAGGCAAGGGAGGAGACTGTGGCAGATGTCTGTGGTCGAGGGCAGGAGGTGCCTGTCGTGCACGCTGGACGCCATTGAATGTCCATGCCTCCAAAGAGGGGTCTCACATTCACGCCATGAAAATAAAAGCCCCAGATCCAAGCAGAGATGACGACATGCCATCCCCATGCTCATCGTTGGACCTCGCCTCCCTGGTCCCCATATCCTTCAGTCTGCACCCTGCCCACACAGAGCTAGATTGCAAGGAGCGCCCAAGGTAAGTGGTGGGTGGCCATGCCCTGGGAGGTACAAGCCATGGATAACCAGTGGAGCTGAGGTGCCAGGTCGGAGTTCCAGGGGGACCTCGGGGGCCCCAGGCTGGGTGAACAAGCTGGTGCCATCTGAGCGATGCCCTTGGTCTGGTGACTGGTGGGAAAAACTAAGATATAAAAAGTCTGAAAGCTGCAGTTGTATGAATGCAAGGGGCCCGAGCAGCTTAACATCAATAAGTAGTGTAGTAAAGGCAGACTTGATGGTCTTCTGTCTCCTTCCAATGTCAAATTCTGTGTTTCTACCCCTCCCTATATATGGGAGTTCCCTGGGCCATACCCAACCCCATCCAGAGGGCAGCCATGATAGTCAGTCACTGCCGGTGGTGGGGGCAGAGCTGGCACCAATAAACTAAAGCCCCTTGTTTTTGATTCCCTATTTACTGCCTGGTGTTCTCTCCCATAGAGGATCAGCTCTATGTTTGTGAGGACTGCTGTTGCACTGTGCTGGTTCTGGAGTGGTGTGATCTTGTGGTGGAGGTACCGGATGGTAGAGGGTGGTATTGTACTTAACCAGACCCACTAAAACCTTTCTCTGGCTGGAAACACCATTTGGTATAAATCTTGGATATCAACCCCCTCCCCATTGGGAATGTAATGACCCATGCCCTCAAACTTGTTGAGACCTGGTTACACTTGGGAGCTGGACCCAGCAGTCAGTAAGGCTAGGATAGAGCTGTACCATGGCAGTGCACCCAACCAGGAGCAGTAGCGCCAAGTTCAGACACCACAGCTCCCCTGTGGTGGGCTGGGGACCTTGCTCATTTGCATGAGGTGGGGAATCAAGGCCTCCCAGGGCATGGCACAGATCCACATGGGAGGTGTGAGGGGGTCAAAGGCAAAATGGGGTAACATCTCAGGGCCATTGAAGATGGTGGTTGCTGGTACTCTCAGGCAATTCTCCACGGTAACCTCCACCGGAAGGACATGGTGGTAGCACCTTTCATGCAAGTATTTCAAAGCACTTTAGAATCACACACACACAACTCCATACTAAAGAATTACTGTGTGGTCACCCTGTGGTGATAGTAATAATTTAGGCAGCCAGTTGGTGCAGTGATAAGGTTGTAACACCGGCGACTCGAGTTCGGAATGAACCAGGGTCATCACAGGCCAGCTGGGGGTGGTAGAAGGATCAAGAGGCCAGAGGACACTCTCCTTCTATGAGGAGGGAGAGTGGCTGCCTCCACTGCACAGCTGCTGCCATGGTGACCATGGGTGAAAGTGTGATGGAAGCAGAGCAAGTGGGTGGAAATTGACCGAGCTTGAGGATGCTACAACATCCTGTACATGCTCTAGTCCTCATGAGCCCCTTGTCTACTGTTGTCCTACAGGGCTGGGAGCTACATGGAAAATCACCCTGACCAAGCTGGATGAAGGAAAGCTACCTTTACAGGCTCCGCACATTCGACTGAGGCACCCACCTTTTTTTTTACTATTTCTGTTTATCTCCTCCTGTCTACCCTCATTGCCCACTCCTTCAGGCCATTCATCCCATCTCTGCCCCTGAACTCGGGATCTGCCCCTAGAGTGCCTCTCCTCTTTCTCCACCTGCACAGCGGGTCTGTCCAGAATTGATGGTCTTGGATGGCTCAAACGGTCAGCATCTAGGACCACCGAGGGTTTTTTTTCCATTTTCTGTGGTCTCCCTTTTTCCCAGCCCCTGAGACACCGGGCGCAAGGATGGCGAAGTTTCCAGAGAGGCGACATGTTGAAGCACGCCCTCCCAAGCACCCTACAGATGTCCCTCCCCGACTCCATTAGATGGAGTTGCTGAACCCCGAGAGCCCATGTTCCCACCGGCTCTTTAGGACGTCGGTGCATGCAGCACCCCTGGTATCCCACCCCAGAGGGGAGGAGAGCATCCATTGGGATGCTCAATCCTCCCTCCTCTATCGACTCCCCGCTGACCCAGGCTCATTCCCAACCCGGTCACCGGGCGAGCACGCAGGTGTGGCTTCCAGCACCTCAACCTCAGCGCCACTGGCCGAGGCACCCACCTCTTGAAGTTGGCTCAAGAATTTTGAGGCCCAGGTGTGGGCCCATATGACCTAGAACTCCACTGTGGGGGGCAGAGCCATCAGAACTGAACAGGGCAAGGCATCAATCCCAGGAAGACAGGTGATGGTGTTGAGAGGAGCCTCACAAATGTGGGTCAGTCAGAGCAGAAGAGGCATAAACAGAAAGTTACAGAAACGATCTTTGATCCTGATGTGCTTTTGATCTGCAAGCCTGTCTTGAACCTTCCATTTCTAGGGAAGGAGCGAGAAGGAGGGGCAATGTGGTTAGGGGTTCACCTGGAAAGGTATGAGATCTAGGAGCCTCCAGTCATAATTTTGCTCTTGTCACAGCACAAAGACTGCACTCATCAAGGTGTTAGATGATCTTCTCACTGCAAGGGACAGAGTATTGTCCATTCTTGTCCTGGAGCTCTCACTGGCATTTGATGCGGTCATACATGGGATGCTCTTGGAACACCTGAGGCACTATGTGGGACTCACGGCCACTGTTTTGGGTTGGTTTGAGTCCTACATTACCACAGAATGCAGCAGGTTGTCTTAGGTAGGTTCATCTCTGAGATCGCTCGCTCCAGCTGTGGTGTGCCTCAAGGCTTGATCCTGGCCCCTATTCTGTGTTTGCCATGTACATGTTGCCATTGGGCGAGATCATTAGTGAGTATAGTCTGGAGTTTCAATACTGGCAGAGGATCCAGCTATATTTGCCATGTTCACTAGATGGGGCAGACCTGGGCCCTGTGTTGTGTCTACATTTGCCTGACAGCAACAACTGGATAGCCTCCAGCTGGTTAAAGGAGATAGGAAATGATTTTACATAGTTAACTGCCCTTCCATCTTCCTTTCCATGCCTAGGTATGTATTCTGATATGCTTTGATGATTTTGATAAATAAATAATCAGCTTTGGGGTGCACTCAGATCTACATAGAGTTCTCTCCTCACCAGCTACTCCTCTTGAATTTCATATTTTAAGACATTCTATGACATCAGAACTCCCATTCCATGCTATTCATCTGAATGGCCTGGAATGGAGTTGTTGATGTCATAGAATGTTTAGGCAGTATGAAAACAGAGAGCAGCAACTGCTGAGGAGAGAGGGATTCAGGGTAGTTACAAAATTAGATTGGTAATTTAACAAAAAGGTAAAAACATATCAGAATACTGGGTAGCCAATGAAAGAACAACTGGAGGGCATCTAGAGGTGTAAAACTGTTTCCTATCATCTTTAAGCCTCAACTGAAACAAGACTGAAGAGATGATTATCGAACCAGGTCCCTGTAGGTCGGCAATGACGAGGACTGACACTGGGTTACCATCTTTTAATGGCATCACCATTCTTATTGCTGTGAATATGGTGAAAATCTGGGAGCCACTATTGACTGCAGGCTGACACTTGCATCAGGAGTCAGCTGTCATTGGTATAGGCTTTTCATCTTCAAAATACTGCCCCGATTAAATGGTATCTGATACCCAGTGACCTGATTACAGTAGTCCTGTGTAACCTACAAATTGAGGTTTACTAAAATGTCTTCCGGCTCCTACAATGCCCACTGTCAGGCTGGTGTCCTGTTTGCCGTAGTTCTATTTGTTTGCATGAGAGTGCCCCAGTAAGCCTCCATGCCTATCTCTTTCAGAGAGCATCTAGCATGTGTTTTGGAAATCAGTCTGGGCTGGTCCGAGCAGTTAAGGCTCATGACCAACCAGACAGCCTGTTATATTACTCCATTCTACAGCTGCTGTTAGCACAGAGGGAACCCTGTTAGAAATGTAGTTATTTACTGTTTATTCGTTAGAGTAATAATGAAAAAGGAGTTTGTCTAACCTGCTTTCATATGCAGCTTGAACTTTCGAATAGGAGCCACCATTTTGGTTCTGGACTGCCAGTATTGGACCAATCGAATCTCTGGATACCTAAAATGGAGACTGTCCCCAGGGGTTGTATGGGAAGGAAATTCTGTAGTATTTGTAGTTTTAGATGTTCGGCACCTAAATGGACCTGGAGGGAGCCCCTATGGTGACAGACAGCCTTTCAACCAACCAAACCATGTGGATTACAGGAAATACCCAGAACTGTCTGAAGCAGTGTGTCAGTTGAGTGGGCATTGGAGAGTGAACAGCTTGAGTGGTCAAGCAGCGAACTCTAGGAGGAGCATAGGAGAATCAGCGGAAGGTCTTAGGCCTGCCTGCCACGCTCTCTGGCCTACAGAGATTGTCTCTTGCAGAACTTGACTGTTCCAATTGCCGGCTTAGATGTGCAGCAGAGGAAAGAAAGTGTTATTGCATGACTACTTGCAAGTGGGACTGAAGACTTGCTCCAGAAGCAATCGGCCTGCCTGAATGAGAAAAGAAAGTCGCGGGTTGAAAGGTTTGCACAGTGAAGCTGTAATTAGCAAATGGACTTTATCTGAATTGTGTCTTAGAGAACTAATCGATTTAGTGTGCGAATGTGTTCGTGGGTCATGATTTGGTTCCCCACGGTGAATCCTGTTATGCCCGCTGGAAGCTTTCTTAATAGATCACAGACTTTTCCCAGGACTGTTCCAGCCTGCTTGGGCCTTGCCATCTCGGCCCAAGCCCCTGCCTGCAATCCAGAGATCATCTCGCGAAAGACCAGCTTGGGGATTAGGCCCTCTGCTCAACACCATCTAACAGGTAGCACCACCAGGAGGTGAGTTGTGTAGTCCTCTGCTTCTCCAGCACATCGCACCAACATCATGAGGTCTTCATCTCACCTGTCCTACATCCTGGTCCCGAGTTGTAACGAGTACAAATCAGGGTAGCCCCTGCAAACAACAGCTACAAATCATTGTGTGTCATCTGATTGTTTGTTTGTGTTATTACTAACGGACTGAGCTATCCGCCTTGGGATTACAAATATTTGGGTTGTGACATGCTAACTGTTGTTTCTTTCTAAAGGGCCCCATAACAGCTGCAACACACCGCCACCTCGGCAATGCTTCAGGCTAGCTCTGTATAAGATCTGGGTACCCAGTGTTGCAAAACTAATCATCAGGGACTTACAGTGCATGCTGAATCAGCCTAAAGTAAATCAGAGTGTTTATCATTTGACTAATCTGGATTGAACTGTTTACAGATAATCAACCTAAACTACTTATAGGCTATGTTATAGACCTCCAGATTCCAACTTAATTGAACAGCAGGAGATATTAAATAGTATTAGTAATACATCCAATTACAAAGAAATTATATTATCTGGGTGACTTTAATTTCCCAGGTATTAACTGGGATGAAGCTTTAGGAACAAATAGTCAGGAAAATTCATTCTTGGATTTATATTCTTCAATTGGATTATAGCAATTAATCAATAAACCTACACGAGAAAACAACATACTAGATTTAATTTTAATGGATATCCCAGAAAAAATCAGTAACATTAATATTAAAGCACCAATTTATAATAGTGACCATAGGGTAATTATATTTGATATAAATTTACATATCAGCAAGAGCAAGGCAAAACAGTTTTTAAAAATTATAATAAAGCAAACGCTGCTCTTATAAACAGGAATTATACAACTGAAATGGGATAATGGGTCATCTTCCCTTTAGACCTCTGGACAAGAATTAAGGAAAATATCTTAGAACTGGAAGAAATATATGTCCCAGATAAGATAATCTATAACAAAAGGGGAAATATCCCACCACGGTTACTACTAAAATATTAAACCTGATTAAACAAAAGAAAAGGGCATATAAATTATTGAAAAATACAATAACTAGTTTAACAAATGGAAATATAGGAAAATTCAAAAAGATTGTAAAAATAAAATGAAAACAGCAAAATATAAATGTGAAAGAAGTTTGACATATAGGAAAGACGGGGACAAGAGTTTAGATGCCTATGTTAACAACAAAAGCAAACTCCTTGAACAATTGGGCCCTAAAAGTTAAAGATGAGGAAGTAACCACACCTAAGGATATGGCCAAGGATTGAATAAATACTTTGGTTCAGTGTTTAATTCAAAACAAATACTAACAGATCTATACACAGAATTGATACAGTTGAACCACTGATATTTTCTAAGACAGATATATTGACTAAACTGAATAATGTGAACATTAATAAATCACCAGGATCCGATAGGCTACATCCTAGACTATTGAAAGAAATAAAGGATTGGTTAGTAGAACCCTTTTCAGGATCTTTGATATGTCCTTACACCATCATACCATACCAAATGACTGGAAAACAGCTGTAGTAACACCAATTTATAAAAGGGAAACCATGAGATCTCCAACTGTAGGCCTATCAGCCTGACCAGTGTCTTAGGTAAAATTTTTGAAGCATTACTTAAAGACAAATTGGAAATGGATCTGGAAACAAAAGGATTAATGGATCATAATCAGCATGGTTTGAAAAAAAAACAGATCATATTTAACCGGAATTTGGTTTCTATGAACACATCAGTAAATTATTAGAAAACAATAATCCAGTAGACGTAATTTTCTGGACTTCTGAAAGCTTTTGATAAGGTGCCCCATGATATTCTAATAGACAAAATGAGAAAACTAAAATAAATAATACAATCATAAACTGGATAGAAAATGGTTATATAACCGCACTCCAAAGAGTATGCATTAGGGACACTCATCTGAGTTATGTCAAGTAGTAGTGGTGTGCCCTAGGGTCAGTACTGGGACCAATATTGTTTTCTATTTATAACTCAGATTTGACAGAGAACCTTCAAAGCATGGTAGTCAAAATTTGCTGAGAAACCAAACTAGCAGCTAAAGTAAAAACTGAAGAGAAAAGACGATGCTCACCAATGATCTAAAAACTGGAAAATTGGGCACAAAACAATAAAATTACTTTCAACACTAGTAAATGTGTCATTATGCATTTTGGTACAACAAAGAATCAATCTCAGGTCACCCTAAATAGCCAAGTACTTTCATCAGTTGGGCTTTACAGTGACTTAGGTATACAAATTTCACAAGCTCTATCCTCCTATAATCATTGTAATTATGTTATTAATAAAGCTAACAGAGTGTTGGGATGCATAAGAAGGAGTTTCAGTTCAAGAGACAAGGAATGTATATTGCCAGGTCTGGATATTCAAGGGTTGCACCATGTGCAACCTACTAATACACTCCGCCGCTATTCAAAGGGGCATGTTGTCGCCAACTCAGATCTGCGCGGCACATCGGTAATGTGCAGCGCGCATGCGCGGGTGCTGCATGTGCGGCACATCCCGATATTCAGCCTGGTATGTGCGTGCGATATGCTGGCACAAGCCCGCCTTTGTGCCACTCAGGGGGCACAAAGATGTGCCTGGTAAAACCAGGAGCAAGTCCTGGCCACCACAGGTGAGCTGCCAGACAGGCGCATACAGCAGCTCCCGCCATGGGTGGCCACCCGCTTGCACCCACCCAGAACACTGTCCACAAGCTCCTGCCCTGGGAGCGCTGTCCCCATCACCCGATCATGGAATCTGTAAATAAAACTCTGGTGGTCCAGTGATCGCCTTTCATCACCCAATCATGGGCATCTGTAATAAATGTCCTTGGTGGTCCACTGGAACCCCTCAGTGCCCGATCATGGCAGAAATTGTAAAGAAACCTGGTGGTCCAGTGGTACCCTCCTCACCCGGCCCACTGAGGTCCCCCGCCACCCAGCACCCCCAGTCAGCAGCGGCATCAGCACTCCACCTGCATACCAATCGCCACCTGCCGACTGACTGCGACAGCACGGTCTGCACGCCTATTGGTTCACTGCATGGACCAGTGGGTGCAGACCATACTGTACTACACAGGCCGGTTATGTGAATGATTCAGTCACATAATGGGTTTATATAGTACAGTATGGTCTTGACGCCATTGGTCCACGCAGGAACCAATACGTGTATGGACCATACTGTACACAGTCAGTCGCGTGGGCGGCATGCGGTGGGTGCCGCCTGCCGCTGACTGGGGGTGCGGCTGGTGGGGACCTCAGTGGGTGGGTGAGGGGGCTACACGACCACCAGGGTTTCTTTCACTATTTCTGCCCACGGTCGGGCACTGGGGGTTCCACTGACCTCCAGGGACATTCCTTTACTTATGCCCATGATCAGTGGTGCTGGGGTTCCACTGGATCTCCAGGGACATTCCTTTATTTATGCCCCGATTGGGTGCTGCTGGGGGTTTCACCGACCACCAGGGATTTATTTTACAGATGCCCACGATTGCATCGGGGGGTGGTCCACTGGACCACCAGGGAGTTCCTTTCTACATATGCCTCGCATGGGAGCGGGGACCGCCATGGAACTGCAGGGCATCGGTCCTCGATGGCTGCTGCCTGGCAGGATGCCAGGCGCAAGTCAATGGAGATCACGCGACTGCATGCAAATGGGGCTGAAATGACATGCAAATGGCCCCATTTGCATCTTGCATGCATAATGGCTCATCTGCATGCCCAGTGCTGAATATTGTGGGTGATGCACCTAGCACAACTGCACTTGCACTGGCACACCCTCCTGCTCCCATTCTGGCACTTGCGCTGGTGCAGTGTCACCGCGCGGTGCAGTGCGGCGCCTCAGTGCCATATTCAGCAGTGCTGGAGCCATGGCACAGCACTGCTGAATATCACCAGGTCCATGCCCTGGCATAGCCCAGTTGCGCTGTGCCTGGGCTTGTGCCCTGCCTGGCGTAGTTTGAATATCCAGGCCCCGCTGTATAGGGCCTGTGTGAGACCATTGTTGGATTACTGTCTCCCCTGTGGAGTCCACACCTCAGGAGGGATGTAATTAGACTGGGGTTGTCCAGAGAAGAGTGACTTGAATGGTTAAAATATGCACAATAAAGAGTATAAAGAAAGACTGGACTAATTAAAATCTATACACCTTGGAACAAAGGAGAATTAGAGGAGACCTCCTTTTAATGCATAAATCGCAAATGATACAGAACTATTGTCACAACTAGGAATGACCTTTAACCAACAGGACTGTAACCTCTGAAGTCATAACTATCAATTGTCTCTACCTACCCAAGAAATAATAAAGGCACTCCGCCTTCACTCAGCGAATAACCCCTATGGAACACTTACCTAATCGGTACTAGTTTGTACCACCACAAGATTTTAAATATAACCTGGACCAATATTTACTGAACAAGGGACGATGAACCAGCTTGGCTGAGATGCACATCTATGGGCTTTGGCCTTCTGTGTATCCAATCCCTTTAGTTTGTATCTTAGTATAAATTCATGCCCTCCTTGTTCACATCCCTGAATAAACCTGATCATTTGTTTCATGTTTAACCTGGCTTGTGTGCATATTCTTAGTTGGGCCACATTGAAGGTGTGTAACTCCCCACTGGCCCCTTATTTAACCAGTAGGCATGCCTTCCATAGTCTAGGGAAAAGAGAGGGGTGGGGTTACATTGATTTGCCACCATTAGACAAGGTGGGATATGCCAGATAGAGTAGACATTATAAAACAATACAAACCAGCAGCTAGCTACCTGGCACACACCTGGTGAGACCAATACCATGGCCACAACTCAGGTCCCGGAGGAAAACGTTTGCTCAGGGCTATGCTTGGTTTGCACTTCTGGACAGGGTATCCAAATAACTCCCACACGGGAAGCAATAACATAAATGTCCAAACCAGGTTGGGATTCTAGGGTGTGGCTTTATTCCATAACACAGTAGGAACAACACAAAGCGAAGATGGACCCCAAGGATTACAACACTATAAATGCAGACATTTGAGGTACAGAACACCAAATTCTATACTGCATAGGACGACTGTAGGACTTGTAGTAGTAGTAGTAAAAATGTTATTCAATTGACAAGCAAAAGAATAGGAAACTCGACTGAGACAAGCTAATTTCCAGCGAGGTCCTTAGTACAAACATTCATGTTGACAACATAAAAATTTTTTAACACAGATTGCATACATAAATATATATACAAAAACTAACACCACAATAATATTTAAGTTAAAATAACTACTTAACATCCATATAAATAAACTACATAGACGACAGGCACATTCATTCATATATATATATATAAGTGCAAATCTTCATCATGTTTAATACATAATGTTCATGGTGGATCAACAATATGGACTAGCCACCTGTAGAACACACACTTTCTTCCTGGAAATGGCACACCGGCCAGTACTTGGTTACTTCCCATATGGCATAGGATAAGGTGCAGCACACAGACCACAAAAGAGCACTACAGGTCTAATCCCAAGAACCCACATACATGGGGTAAACTGAGAAAACCCACTCACTGGGGTAAACTGGAGAAAACCCACTCACTGGGGTAGAACTTTCTTCAGGCATTGGTCACATGCATTGACAGAAAAGAACAAAGGTGCCCTTCAGAACCTGGAGTGCTAAACTGGTCACTCCAGATGGGGGTCTCCCACCTTTTGTTTCCAAGTTCATACTCTGCCATCCCTCTGGTAAATACACATCACACTGTATCAACATTGAAGATGTTCTCTAGAAATGTATTTCACACTTTACACTCACAAGACACCACAGGGTGTCAAAGGTAAAAGTTCTGTTCACTTGGACGGTCACATACTGGACTCCACAGAGGACAGCCAACTTTTAAAATGCTTAGGGTGACAGGGTCCCTTTGTCAGAGAATCCATCCTTAAAATGCAGGTACCAACTGGGCAGTTTCACACAGAACAGAAGTACTCACAGAAGATGTAACAAGGCAGCTTCCCAAATGTCCTGGTAGGATCAGGGGTTTCCCTCACCTCCTGGCAGCCTGCTCCATCCCTCCTGGGATGAAACACAGAAAATCCCTTGGAGTCAGTTTCCACCACTTCACTCAAGTTGAAGATTGCTGTACCCACTAGGGGTGAGAAAGTAGAATAACACTGCAGCTCTATATCAGAGCTGCTGGATCCACAACTACACCCTGCAGACTCCAGCCACCAACTGACTACAGAATTCTATCTCCCTCACTCACAATAGCTGGCTGTGGCTTATGCTGCTGCGAGAGTTCTAAATGACATCACCTCCAGCTCTCAGCTGAGACTGACAACAGAGGAGAGACAGAGTGAAATCCATTTACTGGAAAATCTCTAGCTGCCTTCCCTGCCTACCACTAATTTAATGGGATTCTTGTAACCCTTGGGAACAAGGGGGTTACACCTGCATTGTGTATTACCGATCTTTTTTTCTAGGTGGTCTCCACAGCGTTGCAGCAGATCCAGCCCTGGTGGTAAGTGCAAGGGTGTGAGCATATTCTTATTGTTATCCAGAATACGCAACTCGCTCTATGGTATTACTGTTTAGGCCACTAGAGGGTTTGGTGAGTGGTTATAGCATCTTGGAGGGCTATCCCAAAGCAGTCAAGCTACCCCAATACCATTCCTCTGGGTGGAGGCACCCGTTCGCATAACTCAGCCCCCTCAACCTGTGCATATTCCACAGGTAGGGGTAGTAGCCTGTAGATAGCGCCACATAGGGGTTAGTACGTGTTTTCATCACATCCGGCTGTATTACTGTAATGCTCTTTACCTAGGTTATCTGGGATTCTGACGACGCCTGCTGCTGATCTAGAATGCAGCTGCCTGATTTGTATCTGGTACCTCTCATACAGATCTTATCACTTCGTGTTGCACGATTGACACTGGCTGCCTATTCGGTGACTGTTTCAAGATAGGTTTATTGGGTGTGCAGGGACCTACAAGGATATGGGACCAAGTTCTAGTTACCTGAACAATCTCCTGAGCTCACATACCTCTTTCAACCCTCTTTGCACCACTGATGCTGGCTTATCAACTGTGCCCTGGTCAAGGCGCAGTTATCTGGGAACAGGGCATTCACGGTGGCCACACCACTGCTTTGGAATTTGCTGCCTTGTTACATTCATTCTTCCAGCACTGTGGAGGCCTTCAAAGGGGCTTTAAAATCGACCTTCTTAAACTGGCACACAGTACTGTCTGACCTGATAAATGTGTTGCTTGTGAGGGTGCTGCTCCGCAGAGCTCTTCACTTGTTTACCTCTTTACTTGTTTTTATTTATTATCGCATCTTTATTACATTTTCTTCATTTCATTGACTTTGTATTTTGTGATTGGTTCAATGCTCTGAGACGCAGGAAGGGAGCCTAAAATAAAACTGCCTTGCCTTAAAAATAATAATATATAATAATAAACTCTTTGTTAATCACCTAACATAGAAACACAGAAGATGACAGTAGCAGAAAATGATGGCCCATCAAATCTGACCATATTGTCCTATTAGACATGAAATGCCAACTGCAGTACATTGAAAACAGCCATCAACAGCAACACATAAGTTAGAAGTTGACTTAAAATTGTAAATAAGAAAATCAGGCAGCATCCTAAATTAAGTGATACAAGCACAATTGTGAAGCCATTCTGCACCAGCACAGTACAACTCTTCTACTTTGCCCGAAGCAAACAAATTGATTAATTTGCTGGTGAGTTGTGAAAGGTGGAATTTATTAGACACTGGTGAAATCCTCTACTATTTTCCAGAAGTGCCAGGGATCTTTAACATCCACCAGGACAAGTGTTGTACAGCATCTCATCTCATCTGAAAGACGCCACCACTACAGCACTGTCCCTCCAACATGCTGGGACAGCAGTACGGGTTCTTATAACCAAGAGGAGAATGCCCTGCAGAGCCTTTTTATTTACTTACAGCCTTGACCCTGCCCATCTAGCTCTGCAGTGCCCTTAGAATGGTCTTTGAGCTGCCATGCAATGTATCCCTTGTGTTGGCCTCTAGGCACTCCCATACCCCTCTAAACAATCTGAATTTGGTGTGCTTGGTGGCAACCCAATGTGCAGGGTCCCAGAGGACTGCGTGTTCTCATTGTCAGGACCTGGGCCTTTTTTTTTATCTTTTACCATGGCACAGAGGACATTACAGTGAAGATTCCATGCATGTGTTTCACAGTACTACAGAGTGCCATGCAGAACCAGCTGGTATCTTCCTCCCTGGTGTTCCAGCTATGCCACCTGCAGACACACAGTGGTAGCCTGGCAGAGTTATGCTCCCATCCTCCGTGGAGGAGGAGAACATCCTCTGAGATGCCCAATTTTTCTGGCCCCTGATATCCCCAGACTTGTTCTTAAACCCAGGTCCCCATTGTTACGCTTGGCAGCCTGCCGTAAGCACCGACACGCTGGCTTGCCCCTGCAGAGCTACCAGCACTCCTCTCGCTGTACTGATGTTCACTGAGGTCTCCCATCGGACTACAAACTGGACCTGACTATATTTATAGGGTCACTGTCAACTTTCTGTGCATCACATTTCGAGTTAAAACTCACATTTATGATTGCTTACCTTCTAAAATTCATTGATGTTGCTGGTTGTACTATCTGCCACTTTTCTTAGCAGAACTTTAATGCATGCTAATGGTGTCATTATGCCCAACCTTGTCTTGTTTCAAATCCTTGATCTACTCTTACTGCATACTTCCTGAACATTAGGAACACCCCAAGCAGTGCAGCCACTCACAATGTAAGAGTCTTGTCTCCTCCCATTGGCATCATGAGTGGCTAGACTGTGTTGGGGGTGTTTCAAGTCCAGGAAATATGCAGTGGGAGCTAATCAAGGAAAATAAACAGATATGTTTTTGTGTGGTAACACCATTACCGTGGGTAACCTGTTTTTCACTTTTAAAAGAAAATAAAAGATTCAGAATCAAACTACCAGCTACATCAGCGGTCTGTACAAAATGTGATCGATCATAGCATCTGTTTTTAAACTAGGGACACACTGAGACTTAAGGGGTGACAGTGTCCTTTAACGTAAGATATCTGAAGGATCAAGCCCCGTGGTGTGTGTGTTGGGTGTCAGAATGGTTCAGTTGGTAGCACATCTGCCTCTGAGCCACTGTTATTGCTTCTAGTCACACACTGGGAAAAGGAAAGGAATTGGCTCATATTATATACGCTGGCACCTGAGTGCAGTACTAGGGGTGCTGTAATGTTGGGGTGTGCCATCCTTTGGACGAGATGTTAAACTAAGTTCTCTTCTGCCAGTCTCTGGTGGTGTCCAGGTGGAAGTCAAAGAACCCAAGGCACTTTTTGCAAGACTAGAGGATTTTCCTAGTGTTCTAACCAACATTCCCTTCCCATAAAAACTGGTTCATGCAATTGTCCAAGGCTGTGAGTGGGTGCTGATGTACAAAATGGCTGCCACTACACATTTACAGTCACTTCACTACCAGTCTGTCAGTGCTTGTAAAGCACTTTGGGATAACACTGTGTATGAAAAGTGCTATAGAAACTAATTCACCTTCTTCTTCACTCACTATTTGCTCATGACATCACTGGCATGCATTATTTTTGAGTGCTCACATGTTGGTGCAACTCTCAGTTGGGATCTGAGTGCAGTTCAGAGGGTCCTCCATAGTCAAAAATCTACAGTGGTGTATGCCAGAATCAAGCACAGGATCCTGAGGAATTCTGCAGGAAGCAGTGCAGTTCAATGGCAGTAAGTCCCTTTGTTCTGCAGGAATCTGTGACATTTTTACCACTGTACTTGATCCAGGCAGATGCCACTGTACATCCCAAGCTTGGGTTCAGTTGACAGGGGCTCCCAGGACCACAGACCTACATCCCTGGTTTGGGTTCAGCTGAGAGAGGCTCTCACAGAAACATAGAAGTTGTCAGCAGATAAGGACCTTTTGGCCCACCTAGTCTTCCCTGCCTACTGTGTCACAACAGACCCTACTCGATCTCCAGTCGTCTCTCCCTTGCCTTACTACCAAGGTCCCCTTGTATCTGTCCCATGCATGCTTGAATCCCATCACCATTTTGCACCCACCACCTTCACTGGAAGGCTGTTCCAGGCATCCACCATCCTCTCCGTGAAGAAGTATTTTCTCACATTTCCTCTGAACCCCCCAACTTCATAGCATGGCCCTTGTCCTTGAACTTTTTCTATGGAAAATGCTACCTTCCTGTACCTTATTAATACCTGTTAGGTATTTGAATGTTTCTATCATATCCCCGCTTCCTCCTCTCCTCCAGAGAGTACATATTCAGTTCTTTGAGTCTCTCCTCGAGAGCTTTTGATGCAGGCCCTGCACCATTTTGTAGCCCTCTTTGTACTGCCTCCACCTTATCAATGTCCTTCCAGGGGTGTCTCCAGAACTGGACACAGTACTGAGGTGGGGTCTTACCAGTGATCTGTTCTTCCTACTGGTGGTACCCCTCTATGCACCCAAGCATCCTGCTAGCCTTCCCGCTGCCTTATCACTCTGTTTGGCTACCTTCAGTCATCAGAAATTATTACCCCCAGGTCCCTTTCCTGTTTGGTGGTTGCCAATACTTCCCTCCCAGTTGGTACGTAGCCCTCAGGGTTCTGTGCCCCAAGTGCATGATTTTGCACTTTTGCATTTATTTAGTTTTGTTTACTGGTAAGTGCACTAGCCATGAAATGACTATTTTGGGCACGACCGGGAGAGCACAACAAACAGGTAACACAAAATACATTGCAAAGGTACAGGAGTATTTCAAGAGGGCAGGTCATAAACAGTCAGTGAGAGGTGATACATACAGCCAAGCAACGTAACACAGGTAAAACATTACAAAATTACATATAGGGTAAGCAACAGACAGCAAGAAATAATTCCATTGAAATACATAACATAATGAAATAGAAATAGCATGGAGTCAGTGTAATAAGCACAGTAAAATTAAAGCTTGCAATGAGGTACAATAGGTACCTAGGTCTACTAAGTGCATCAATTCAAACAATGGCATTGAAACCCAGCTGCCAAACCTTGACCGTTCTCCCTCCATGTGTCTACTCTGTTGCATATTTTTGTGTCATCTGCAAACTGGCATATTTTCCTTCTAGCCCTTCCACAATGTCACTAATAAAGACATTGAAGAGGACCGGGCCTAGTATTGAGCCCTGAGGCACCCCTGCTGGTCACCTTGCCTGTTCCATAGTGGACACCATCTACCACCACCCTCTAGCTCCTGTTGCTTAATCAACTTCTTACCCAGTTTATAACTTTTTGACCCACTCCCAGACAGGCCAGGTTGTTCACCAGTCTTCTATGTGGGACAGTGTCGAAGGCCTTACTGAAATCCAGGTAGGCCACCTCTACTGCTCTCCCTGAATCACTTCCCGGTTACCCAGTCAAGAACTCAGTCAGGTTTATCTGGCAAGACCTCTCAGGACTACAGACTTACAGTTAATCCCAGGCATTCAGGTTAGAAGACCCCCTGGGTTCACAGACCTACATCCTTGCCACAATCCTGTGGAGAGGTGATCTGGGGCCAAAGACCCACATCATAGGCTCAGATCCAGCTCCGAATGCCCTCAGGGCCTGACAGACCCTACTGTACACCCTGATCTTGGGTTCAGCTAAGAGGTGCTTGCAGATGCAGATCTGCAGTCTGGGCTCAGGTCCAACTGAGAGGGCTCATAAGACTACTTCAAGGGGTCCCAGGGTCACAGAGCTGCACCTAGATCTCTGGATCAGCTAAGAGGGTGCCTGAGGCCACAGACCTACACCCAGGCTCATGTTCAGCTGAGAGGGGCTCCATAGGCTATGGACCCACACCCCAGGCTCCACTTCAGTTGAGAAGGGCTCCTGAGGTCACAGACCTACATCTCAGGCTCAGGTTCAGGTTCAGCTGAGAGAGGCCCAAAGAGCCACAGACCTATACCCTAGGCTCAGATTCAGCTGAGGGGCACAAAGAGCCACAGACCTACATCCCAGGCTCAGATTCAGCTGAGAGGTTCCCTAGGAAACTGACCTGGCTCCTAGGCTTGGGTTCAGCTGAGTGGGGCTCCTGGGGCCACAGACTTGAACCCTAGGCTTGGGTCCAGCTGAGAGGGGCTAGTAGGGCCACACACCTGCACCCCAGGCTTATGTTCAACTGTGAAGACCTGACTCTTGGATCACAGACCAGAACCCCACACTTGGGTTCAGCTGAGAGGGTCTCTCTGGACCACAGACCTTATTCCTTGTTTGGATCCCACTGAAACAGGCTTCCTATGCACAGGTTAGAACTGCAATAGACATCCGTAAAATCTTTTTTTTCACATTAAAGAGGAACAGTCAGCCAAGGACCCCACACTCAAGTGTGGGTCTGGTTCCAATGTGCACTTTGTGGGCTGAAACATTTTGATTTACGTACTGTTTACTGTAGTAAAGTAGATTGCACCAGACTAATTTTGCTTAGCTCTAGGCTGATATCTTGTTTTACTACAAATCCCAGAATCCTGCAGCTGACATCAGAGCAGCAGTGGTAGATTCAATAGCCTGCAGTGCATGTTAGGCGCTTTATAATCTCCGACCAGATGCTTTCTGGGACTGCTTTTGTCCAGGGGCTAAGTACAGTCTTCTGTGACTGTACATAGCCCATGGAGACAGCGGACCAACAAACAAAAGATGGGAGCTATATAAACTCAAACTGGAAAGGTAGAGGTGGCTATTAGATGAGCCAAGACCGAGTCCCATTCATGGTTTCGTGAAGCAGGAATGCAAAGGCAAGACTGGGCTTTGGTCCTCCAGAAGGAATAAAAAACAGGCTAGGTTTTTGTTGATAAATAATTTTGTAGTAGTGGTAGTAAACATTTTTATTCAGCTGAGAAAAACAGTGAATAGGTACAACTGACAGGCAAGCTCATTTCCAGCGAGGCCTAAGTTACATCCAAGTTACATTCAGTAGAGTTACAGTATCAAATACATCAAACATCAGTGGCAATACCATTCAACATACATAACACATATCACATCAAACCATACTAATGACATGTACAAACATTTTAAAACATTCAATTTTAGAAACCCAAAATAAATACCTAGAGAATAAATATTAATTTGTCTTAAAACATGATAAAAACACTCCACATTTCCAGCTGAATGTTTTCGAACCAAACAAGCTCTTGACTTGATAAAGAGAGCTTGCTTGGCTCAAAACGTTCGGCAGGAAATGTGAGTGTTTCATCATGTTTTGATAAATTATTTATCAATGAAGAACCTAGCCTGATTTTTTTTTATCCCTTTGGGTACCTGAGCCCAGTCTTGCCTTTGCATTCCTTCATACGTAATCTCAAACCTGCACTACGGGCTATTTAATCTTCTCACTGCTGCCTACTGTTCTGATGTCAGCTACAGGGATTCTGGGATTTGTAGTAACAGAAGATATTGGCCTACAACTTAAGCAAAATTAGTCTGATACAGTCTACTATATTGCAATAAACAGTAAGTGAACCAAAATGTTTTTTCACACAAAGTGCACATTGGGACGAGAACCACACTTGATTGTGGGGCCCTTGGTAGTGACTGTTCCCCTTTAACCTACACAGGTGGTTCACATAGGAAGCCCTGGTGTGACCTTTAACCCTACTTGATGAGCTCACTGCTCATGAATATTCATATATGAAACACCAAGCCCACAGAAATGAGTTTGGGTTCAGCTGAAAGCGGTTTGGGCTGCAGACCCTAGAGTCTGTGAAGCACAACTTTGAATCTGAGGGAGAGGAGCATTCTTTGCTGGCTTGGGTGATTATAAATTACTAGGCTGCTGTTTGGAAGAATCTGCAGTTCTGTGTGAATGGGAAGGTGGAGTTCTATGCACTGTGGTCTGTGAGGACCCCCCAGACAACTTAGCAGGTAATGCGTTGTGTTTTGTCTGACTCGCACCTCCTTAACTTTTAATGATGATGATGCTGTTAAAGAGTGGGAGTAAGGAATATTTTGATTCCATAATGTGCTTTGTCGGGTACTGGTGATCAGCCTATTTTGGTATGGGAGTAAATTCTATCTAGTTGATTATGTATTGGAAACTAGCACTGAACATGTTAAATTTAAAATTTATAATTTATTATTTTCCCTGTGCTCAGGCTTCAGTGTACTGTACTAGTGAAAGAAATCGGTTTGGACTAATGTTGTCTAAATGGATGTAAGAGGAAGCATGTGTTTTTTTTTACCTGTAAAACAGGTGTCTTCCACACCTGTGATCACATTCTGGTTACACAGCCACAGAACTGTGAGCCCTTGCATCTGGATTGGCTTATCTGCTTTACTGAAGGGTCATTTGCATCCAGTAATGAGCTGTGAATGAGCTTGGTACATACAGCAGACCTGGGTTTGATTCCCAACCTTCACTTGCATACTGTGTGTCACTTAACCTCCCCAGTGTTCCCGGTGGCTCTCTGAAAGAGGCATGTGCTCGTGGGACTTACCCAGTTACTAAAGAATTAAAAGAAAAAAAATCCAATCATCTTGATCCGACTTGCAGTAATTGATTAGCAAGTGATAGTTTCTGCCTATTGTTGCCATGAGTACTATTTTTTTTTTTTTTTTTTGTGTGCAGGTTTTAAAGATTATAGTTACATTTTACTGTGTGTGAGTTGGCTGTGGTGAGGTCTGATTAATGACATGTCAAATAGAATGTAGCAATAGTTGAATAACTGTCTATTCAGTTTAACTCACACCCCCACCTACACACACAGAGATGGGGCTTGTGTGTGTGTGTGTGTGTGTGTGTGTGTGTGTGTGTGTGTGTGTGTGTGTGTACTGAAACACAAATTGGAGAGTATCTGCGTTCTTTATCTCTCACTCACTACACCATGAAAAGAAAAGAGCAAACATATCTGCTCTGAGGCAGGCGAAGTAACAGTAATTGCCTATGCTTATGGGATTCACTTGAAGTGAATGAAGTTCTCCGTGGTTGAGGAGGAAATTGTTGCATAAAGTTTGGCCCTGGTGCTTGCTCAATGGTGTGGAGGGATGGTGGCCCAGGTTTGAGCATGGACTTGGGGTGCTGGGGGTCAGCTGTGGCAGGAGAGAATTGATTGTTGGAGGGACTGCTCTCCTCTCCCAGGGAGGGATGTCAGCCACTGGCTCGTCCCCAGGCTTGCATTATCACCTGGGGATTGCTTCAGTTTGCTCTGGAACACTGGTACTGGCAGGGGTGATGGCCCTCCTCCTCCGGCCCTGCCACGAGGGGAATTTTGGGGAACTACACAATTGAGGTGAGTTAGCCACCCCTAAAACTGCAGGGGCATAAATACTGTGTGTGGGGAAAAATAACGTTTGACCCTGGCTTCTGTATTTGGGGCTGCCTTTACCATTCCTGATTTCACCCCTTCTTAAGGCTTGAAGACTAATGTAACCTTGTTCTGTGTATGGCCCCTGCCCCGTGTGGTCTTCATAGTGACATGGTCCTTGGCACATCTCAGTCCATTGACACGCTTTTCCTTTTTTTTTTTTTTTTTTTTTTTTTTTATTCTTTGGCAACCAGATAAGGCCCATTGTGCACAAGTGTCTGTTTTCAGGGGCGACCTGGAAGCACTGGGAGGTTAAATGACTTGATCAGAGTTGCACAGTATGCAAGTGAAGGTGGTGGGCCTCAAACCCAGGTCTGCTGGATGTACCACGCTCATTCATTGCCTCTTCCTCCAACTTATACTGCCAGCACCTTTGATAAGCAATTGTTAGAAAATGGATTGAGAAATCCTGACTCGCAGTACCCCTCAACCAGGCAGGTATCTGGAATCTGAGACCAGCACTAGTCCCTGTGCGTGTCAGACAGCCTTTTAACTAGATGTATCATTATGCCCCAAATAGAATGTTTAAAACTTTAAAGGTAGACATTTTTTTTTCTTCTTTACTCATTTGCACCTCCATTCGCCTGCTCTGCAGTGGCTTCTCCTGCTACCACTCGCAAATGCAGAGGCAAGACAATATCTCACATCAATTTTATTTTTATTTGGATGCTATCCCAGCTTCAGTGCTACCGCTGTCAGTGGAGTGGCAGCACTGTCAGTCCTCGCACCTCTGATTCCTGCTACAGACACGCTAGGACTGTCTCCTGATTGGTCAGCCACTGTACACAAACAAGTTTACTGTCTTCAGATTGCACATCTCCTGATTGCACCGCAACAGACCAAGGGAGGGAGAGTGAGGCTTAATAAAGGGAGGGAGGGTGGGCAGAGGGAGACTGTGAAAAGGCAGAGATACTAAACAAATATTTTTGCTCAGTATTTACAAATGAAGAGGGGAGGTACATAAAACAAACAGTAGAAACACTCTGGATACAGAAGTTGATACCAGCCCATTTACAGAAGAAAGGGTTCTGAAAGAACTCTTAAAACTGAAGGTGGACAAAGCAATGGGGCCTGATGGGATTCACCCCAGAATTCTAAAAGAACTAAGGGTAGAACTAGTGACACCACTGACTACCCTTTTAACGAATCATGGGAGGATGGGGTGGTACTCGAGGACTGGAGGAGGGCAGATGTCATTCTCCCTCACAAAAGTGGGAGCAAGGCAGAAGCAGGAAACTACAGACCTGTTAGTTTAACCTCAGTGATAGGGAAAATGATGGAATCACTTCTGAAGGAAAGAATTGTCGAGTATCTAGAGGCCAGAGGGGCACAGGACCCTAGGCAGCATGGATTCACAGCGGAAGGTCATGCCAGACGAATCTGATAGATTTCTTTGACTGGGTGACCAAAGTAGTAGATCAGGAGGGGCTGTGGACATGGTCTACCTAGACTTTAGCAAGGCATTTGACACAGTCCCACACAAAAGATTAATATACAAGTTAGCCAGCCTGGGAGTGGGTCCCAAGATGACAGCCTGGGTAAAGAATTGGCTGGAGAATAGGACCCAGAGAGTAATAGTAAATGGAGTCCACTCAGAAGAAAGGAGGGTTACTAGTGGGGTACCGCAGGGTTCAGTATTAGGACGGTCCTCTTCAATGTCTTTATAAGCGACATTGCAGAAGGACTGGAAGGAAAGTATGTCTCTTTGCAGATGACACAAAGATCTGCAACAGAGTTGATGCACAGGGTGGGGTGGAAAGGATGAGAAGGGACTTGGCAAGGTTAGAGGAATGGTCAAATGTATGGCAGCTTAGATTCAATGCTAAGAAGTGCAAGGTAATGCACCTGAAACAAAACCAGGGAAGAGTCACAATGGGGGTGAGATACTAACAACAACAAAATGGAAAGGGACCTCGGGGTAGTCATATCAGATGACCTAAAGGTGGGCAAGCAATGTAAGAGGGCAGCAAGGAGGGTTGGGGGATACTGGGATGCACAGGAGAGGCATCACCAGTAGAAAACAGGAAGTTATTATCCCTCTGTACAGACAGCTGGTGAGACCCCATCTGGAGTACCGTGTGCAGTTCTGGAGACCCAATTCCGGAAAGACATAGACAGGATGGAAGCTGTCCAGAGGAGGGCAACTAAAATGGTGCAGGGTCTGCACCGGAAGACACATGAAGAGAGACGAAAGGAGCTTAATATGTATAGCCTCGAGGAAAGGAGGAGAGGGGGACATGATAGAAACGTTCAAGTACCTCAAGTGAATCAACAAAGTCCAAGAGGGTAGCATCTTTCAAAAAAGAGGTGTGCAAGAACAAGAGGGCACAATTTGAAGATGGGGGGTCTGAGGTAATTTAAGAAGTATTTTTCACAGAGAGGGTTGTGGATGCATGGAACGGCCTTCTGGAGGAGGTTGTGGAGTCAAAATCCTGTGGTGGAATTCAAGCATGCATGGGACAGTCATAAGGCAATTCTAGGGGTGGGGGTAGGAAGAAGTAGGCTGCTGGTTAACTAGGATCTGCAGCTTATCCAGTAGGTAGAGAAATGGGCAGACTGGGTGGGGCAAACAGTCCTTATCTGCCGTCAAAGTAACAGCACTTTAAATAAAAACACATTTCCAGACAAAGAGGAAATAATAAAAAGCTAGGTCTCTCATCACCATTCACTCATTCAAACAGTACTGCTTAGTACTGTTAGCAGCAATGTCCTCTACTGGTAATCTTCCAGTGGAATGACTGTTTCACCCTAAAGTGGTGGTGGTTGTGGTGGTTGTGGTTTTGTGTTTTTAACTTGGCAAATAAACCCATTTTCTAAGCACAATAATACACTCTAGGTGGGTGGTGTGGGCTATACCCACCCTCCCATGGGCGGTAAGACTCATTATGCCTTTGAGCAGGTGGATATATAGAAAATGCCTGTGCAGGTATGTGTTATGAGGATTTTCAAACACCAGTGTGTGATCCATAAACCCTGAGAGCAAAGCTCAAGGGGTTTATGAGATTATCACACCGAGAATGTGAAAAATCCTCATAAGGCCAACTTTGCATGGGCATTATTTTTATAACAGGTACAAGGTTTCAACAGAGACAAAAAACATAAACTATATTTGTGTGATTGTGTCCCTAAGCAGCCACTGTAGCAGTGGCTTTTGCTTTCCATTTTAATTTTTATCAAAAGTGTTTTAGGTTCTTGTTGCTGTGATCAACCACAAGGGTTTCCCAAATGCAGACATGTAAATGTGGTAGTATGGCTTTTCTTGTGGGGTCAGACAGTGGGAAAAACAAACCAGTCTCATGCCAGTGTGTATTCTGTCCCGCTCAGTGAAGTTAGAGCGAGGAAGAAAATGCCATAATAACCTGCTATTGAGTTATTACAGAATTCAGCTGGCTATCATGGCATTTTATCAGGACTGGATTTCCAGGCATTACAGGGGACCACAAGTGTTATATCTATATCTATAATATGGGATGGTGTGTTTTTAACACGAATTTTACACACACCTAGGTGTTGAATGTTACATAAAACCTGAGAGTGAAACTCTTGGGGTTTATTTAACCATCCAGCACTGAGGGTGTATAAAATTAGAGTTTTACACACTGCCCCATGTTTTGTTTTATGTAATTGCTGGGGAGCGCTTTTATCACCACAGCAATTATATAAAATAAAACGATCACTGTGCAGCCATGGATGGGTTGGAGTGGCTGTTTTAAATGGTTTTTTTTTTTTGTTTTGTTTTCTTCCCAAAGTGTACTTCCCAAAGAGTGTGTGTGTGTGTGTGTGTGTGTGTGTGTGTGTGTGTGTGTGTGTGTGTGTGTGTGTGTGTGTGTGTATTTATTTATTTATTTATTTATTGTAGTTTGCAGAATCTGAGTACAAGAGGTAGTGAACTGTCTGGCGTGATGGCGGCTGGCACATGTGTGGAGCGACGGAAAACCGTGCATGTTCGTCATAACAGTGAATTATAACCAGGTTTCCCTATTGGGGGAGGTGCTACCCCCATTATAGTTCAGTATCACCCACCCTGTAGTGTATTATTGCTTACGCGAGCCTGAACTGAAAATGCAATAGAATTTACATTTACATAATACTTTTCATTCACTGCAGCCCAAAGGGCTTTACAAGCAATTTACACAGGATGGAAATGCTGAGATGCTATATCACATTTCAGTGCGGTCCTGCTTCTGCAAAGAACAGCGTGATGCTTTTGTGCTTTTTTTTTTTTGTGTAACCTCCATGCCACTTTTGGCTAGTTGGCACCTCCATGAACAGAACTAGTACCCACACATGGCATACCATTTACTTTTGGCAGAAATACTCAGATTGGTACCACTCCTATGTTAGAGTGTGTACTAGGCTCATTATCTAAAGGAAGGGGTGGGGGTACAATTACCAGAATTAACCTTTGTAAATACAACCAGGGTCCAGGGAGAGGATGCTGGGCGTGTGCTAGGCCTAACTGCTGAGGGGGGCCCCAATAACTCCACACAGAAAGCAATGCTCAGAATGTCCAATGCAGCAGCTGGGATTGTGCAGTATGGCTTTATTCACAGATGTTACTGAAGCATAAGTGGACCCCCAGTGGTTGGTCATGGCAAACAAGTGCATTCCTTTCCCAGATACTCTTTGCTAGGCAGTACAGTTCTCTACAAAAACATTAAATTTCTCTTTCCCATGGTGTATGCAGGTGGACTGAACCACACACCCAAACATTTCCGTTTCCCAAGAGTGTATTTTATTTAGTTTTGTTTACCGGTAAGGTGTCATAGCTATAAAATATGACTATATTTTCAGACACGATCCGGAGGTTCCAATACAAAATTGGCAGACAAAACAAATAACGGGTATAGTTCAGAGGTAATCAGCCATACAAGGAAAATCTGCAAGATGTTCTGTGACGTAAACAGTATTGCTTAATATGACAGACAATGGCAGGAAAATACACAATAGTACAAAACATAATGAGCATACAATCAGTGCAGTAGAGGTTTAACACACAATCCGTGGTAAGTGCTACATATAATGGGGGTCAGAGCAAAACTGAAACATTTTGAGAGCTGAGGAAGAGGATGTCAAGCACCCTATGGGGTTTAAAACAGGAACATGGGGCATGTTTGACAAAGAGAGTGTGATGCATCTTTTAAAAGCAATATGACCAGGTGCAGAACAAACATTAAGAGGTAGGGAATTCCAGTATTTTGGGGCCAGGCAGGAGAAAGCAGAGGTTCATTTTAGGGTTCTGCACCTAGGGGTGTATAGTAGAGAGAGTCCAGTAGAGCGGAGGCCATAGGTGGGGGGCAGAGGCACCAGCATGCCTGCAAGAGAGGTAGGTAGATTAGTTCTAATGATGTTGTCCAGCAGAATACAAAGGGCAAGGAGTTGATTGGCAGATGGAGAAGGCCATCTAAGGTCTGCATATAAGCAATGTATGCTTGTGGACTGTTGCCACACATTCCGAACATACTCCTGCGGCAATGGCCTTTGCCCAGGGAAACCTGTCACCCATCAATGAACCAGTTGGCCCTGCCTTGAAGACTCCAGATGGCATTCCTCCTACCCTTTGCCCTGACCGACAGTCTACTATTCCTTTAGGGTTACACAAAACGAGCCTCTAATCCCCACTGAATTGCTTAAGACTCCAACTTTAAACTTGAAATTGACACCAAGTGTATGAGGGGTCCTGACAGGTGTGATCTAGCCTTATCTTGGGCACACACACCTCAGCCAACTCCCTATTGAGGACAGTTACTACATCTGTACTCACAGCTCTGTTGCTCCTTCCTTATGGCATGGAAACAACCATGAAAGCACCCTTTTTTCATGGTAGCTTGTCACAAATTCTCTCACAAAGTCCTTATCAAAGGCAGCTGTACACACTCTAGGACCTTCAGGGATTGCCCTTGGATCCACTGAACTGGCAGTCCCTCTCACTCCACCTGGAGTGGAAATCAAGGAATCCTGCTGAAAAGGTCTCCACCACATCACTGGCAACTGGAGATTTAATCAAACTAGGGTGAGAAACACAGGGCTGTCTGTGACAGAACCCCAACTGGCAAACCTCCTGCCACTCTGACTTCCAAACTCAGACCCCACTGAACATTCTAAACTTCCCTGAGCAGCTGACTCAAGAATGGTTATGCTGCTGGAGTTCTAAATGACATAACCATTCCCACTCAGGCTAGCTGAGTAAACAATGATGTCATTATGTCAGAAGCCCTAATGAGCTCCTTACCAGCTGCCTTTCCTACCTGCCTAACACTAGTACTAATGGGATTCTAGTAACCCCAGGGGACTGGGTGGTTGCACTTGTACTAGGCTATTTATTTCAAACTGCAATATTTTCTGCTTGTATTTCACCCTGATGTATGTTTATTTACCCTGAAGTGACCTGAGCCCCAGGAATGTGGCCCTAAGCAAATAAAGGTGCCTTGCCTCCATGCCACTGATACTGTGATTCCATAGGCTGTAGTTTCATTATCCCCACAACCATTACTGTGGTGGTCCTTCGGACCCTCTCCCAGATGATCCCTAGCTCTAACACTGGTCGATGATTAAACCATTGGGACACAAGAATACTGGATGAAGGTCATACCTGATTTTGTTTGCTCCCCTTCCCCACCCAGCTCAGCAGCACACAACATGCTCAAGGTCTGCTGTGTCCCTGTGGAAGAAACAGAGTTATGTGACCCACTGCAGTGGAGTGCAGTTCCACCTTCCCCAGACTTTTTCAATTTGCTCAAGTATATTTGCACGGCTGCTGTCAAGAAGGCTGGAACAATGTTTGGGTACATCTAAAGGGGTGTTCAGCAGAGCATGGAAAGTAATCCTGCCCTTTAACAAAGCCCTGGTCAGGCCTCAGCTGGATATGCGGCATTGGGTCTGGGTACCTCAACACAGAAAGGATGCTGAGGCAGTAGAGAGGTAGCAATGCACAGTGAGAATGACAAAACTGTAAGGAGATACAGGAGGCCCACTTCACCTAGGGAAAAGGAGGCTGAGTGAGGGGAGCATGATGTCAGTCTTTGCATAATAAAGGGTTTCAACAGACTGAGCAAACTGGGTGTTAGATCTGGTGCGCTCCTGCAGGAGGGTTTCAAGAGGGCATGGGACAGACATGTGGGGTTTGTAATTGGGAGGAGGGCCCATGAAATGGGAGATGAGGAGTAGGGGAGGGGAAAAGAGCAGACTCGATGGGCCGGTGGGTTCTTTTCTGCCATCAGATTTCTATGATTCTGTGACATGGGAACGCACACTGAAGCTCAGAGGGAAAATTTAGGGTAATGTTAGGAGGTGATGCTTTGCTAGGAAGGTGGTGGAGCTATGCAGTTGATGGTCTGTGAGGAGACAAACATGAAGATATAAGCCTTCAACATAATCCTTGAAAATTGGTGCTTTGAAGGGAATCGTAGGGTATCCTAGGTAGTAGGGTGGGTGGAGAATCCCTATAACATAGTACATGTTTACACAGCATACTTTTATCATACCTCCATATGAAGCAAGGGAGGGCATGATGGATCTGGAGTCTCTCCTAACTTTAAATTACTGTGTTTTAAAGAGCAACTCCATACTATATTAATACTACTAATTATTACAGTGAAGCAAACGTAGCCACAGCTCCACTCTAGGTGTCTGTGCCAGGTTAAAAAAATTCTAGCACATCATGCACAAACTGGCAGTGTCATTCATTCATCTTTATTCAAAAGATGTTGAAAAGCACATTTACAGTTTGTAGTTGCTCACAGGCAGTGTGGAGAGTGCAGCTGAACAATGCCAGTTGTTCACCTGCAGTCTCCACACTGTGTGTAAACAACTACTAACTGTAAGTGTGCTTTTTTCTTGTAATCCATATTTTATGAGTTTCAACATCAAATACAATACTATAAAATTGATAAATAATCCAAATAGAACGCTAAATTGAGCATCCAGACTTTCTATACCTAGAATCAGACTGCAAATATTGAAACAGAAAACGTCAAGATGGTTTCTACTAACGATACAATATAGAAGAGAACACAAATGCATAGCAATGTTTGCAAAGTGCTAACCAATGGACTAATTTAGAATTCAGAAAAGGTTCCCAAATGTCACAATATTTATCTAACCTGCTCACTTTAACATATGCCACTCTTTCATAGCTAGTTCTAATGGAAAGGTCCTGTATCCATTCTTTTACTGATGGAGGGTCGATATATTTCAGTGCCTAAGTATAACATTTTTAGCAGTGATAAAGGCAGCACTAAGCCAAATTTTCTGAAATTCTTGTAATCGACCAATTCAGAACAGATTTCCTAAAACTGCAAATTTCAGAGAGCAGATGATCCATTTTATGTTGTCTTGCATGCGCAGCGCAACAACATATTGTGGTAGCTTGCGTGGCGTAGCAGGTTTTGGAGGTGGGTAGTGTTGTGGCCAATGGCGCCACTGCTTTTTCGGGCTGGTCTCTGTGGCATGAATGAAATTGCATGCTGTCTATGACACCACTGCAAAAGCGTGCCACCAACTTGAAACTGTTTTGTTGCTGCAATGAGGAGCGATCAGTCGCTGCAGGGCGGCCTTGCTTGGCATAACATTTCAGTAAACATGGCGGCAGCTGTCGGCTAGCTGCCTCTCACAATTCCCCAGTAGGTCAACTTAGGGGGAGCCCAATCCCTGTCAGCATGTCCTCCCCAGTTCATTTGCTGACGGGGGAGCCAATCCCATTGGCATATTCCCCATTGTTTTGTTTGTTTGCCGAGGGGTGCCCAGTCCCCTCTGCATCCTCTCCCCCACAAACACACACACTTGCCGATGAGGGCCCAATCCCTGTTGGCTTCAGTCCCCTGTCGCAATCTGCCAGGGGTGCCCAGTCCCCTCAGCATCCTTCTCTCTCTTCCCCCAAAACACAGACACACTGTCTTTGCTGACGAGGGACCCACCCCTTCAATTTCAGCCCCTCCCAAAACACAGGTGGCACACTGGGAGCCCACCCTGTGTGCCCAAAGCAAACCTGTGGGGGAGAAACCTTCCCTATATGTCTGTGTTTTGGTTTTATTTTGTTTGTTTTTTACCTATAAACAGAAAACGGTCCTTCGTGGTCACGATGGCCCCCTCCCCAACTTGCACCCACCCTCTGCGCACCCCACCTCCCCACACCCTCACCCCATACGTATCTCTGGAGCCCAGCGCGATGATCTTCGTGGAGCAGAAACATGTCTGCACTCTTCCCCACAATTTATCCCCCTTACTACCCACTGACCCGCACCATCGGGAGTCGCCCATTGCCTAGTCTCTGCCGGAGCTCACCTGTCAGTCCCCAGGTCCTCCATCCTGCCGCTGGATACCCCCGGCAAGGTCAGGTGGGGCGATCCCCTGAATCTTGCATTTGTCAGGGTCTGCAGGGTTGCAGGCTTGGCTCTGGCACATAGAGACTCCGGCTCAGCTCTGTCTTCCCAGCTGCAGTGAGGGTATTTCCACTTTCTCCTGGGACGTCGCGGGCCCTGTATGTCAAGGCACGAACACCGGCGTCAGCAGCGTCCCTCCTATAGTCCTGGGGCTGATTTGGTTTGCTGACCCTCGTCCTCAACCAATCCAGCCCCTAGGACCCCGACGCCATTGCGCCTCCAGCCCCGCCGTGGAGGTCGCTGCTTGCTGGGATAGAGAACTCTCCTTCCGGGAGAAGGCGAGCTATCATTGGATGCTCCAGCCTGTCTTCCCTGGCCAACCACCGGCGGCCCCAGCTTGATCCCAAACCCGGGTCGCCAGCGTGAGCGAGGTGTGGCGCCCAGCGCCCAACCCGGCCGGCATGTCTGCACTCTTTAAAGCTGACCGCAAACTGAAGAAAATCATGGTAAGCTGTATAATGGCATCGGGGGTTCAACATAGATGGATATCTCTGCCATTTTGTGACTTTTGGCTCGACATTTTCAACATGGGTTCTTGGACCCCACCTCATGATTCAGTCACTGTCATTTTATTATTCGGTCCCAAAAGGTGATTTTGCATTCACTGCACGGAATCACCTTCGGAACCGATTAACAAAACGACAGTGTGACTGTTCATGAGGTGTGGCTTCAAAAAGCCTATGTTGCAAATTTGTGCAAAAAGTCCAAAAAATTACTGTTATGAGGGTGCATTGCAGTTTCCATGCATGTTCATAAATTCGAGAATTTTAATATTTTCACTCCAGATTTTCAGCATTGCCATTTTTCGTACTTCCTTATGAACAGTATAGGCTGTCATTCTTCATCCTGCCCAAAATGTGTTGCACATCTGGCGAATGGCGCTGGCTCTGTGGAAACTAACGTTCGGGACAGATTAACAAATCACAGTGCCACTGTTCATGAGTGGAGGTCCCAAATGCTTTCATGAGGTGGGCTCACAAAAACCCCATGTTGAAAATTTGGAGTGCAAATACCAACAAACGCCTGGGATGTTAGGGTTTCTAACCGTAATCTCCCACCCTGTAGAGACTGACAGGCATCAGGATGTGACTTTGGATTGTTGGCTGTAATGCTTACCATTTCCACTTGCCCCCACCCTGCAGCCACTGACAGGCATCAGCGTGTGCCTTGGACTCTTCGACCCCAAAGTTCACCCCATTCTCCTATACTGCACCCATCTCAATGTATTTACTCATGGAATGGGTGAGCATAAGGTCCAATGACCCCAAGGCACAATACAACACTTGTCAAGTCTGCAGGGTAGGGTGAGGTGAAATGGCAGGAACATTATGGCCGACGACCCAAAGGCACACGCCAATGCCTGTCAGTCTCTGCAGGGTGGGGTGGATTACGTCTGCTCCAAACTTCATTGCCATTCCTATTATGCATGTCTCTAACTCCTGCACTACTACTGCCAATGCCAGCAAGACAACATTCAGCATTGACAAATGCTTGTTTAGTTTAGAGGTTTCTCAAATTGAAATAATGTCTTTCCAAATGGGTATTAAAGTTGTGCAGGACCATAAAACATGAGAAAGTGTCCCTTTTAGTTAAACCTCTAAAGTACAACTCCTCTGAGAGGCCCAATTCAACCAGCTTGCATGGAGAATAATGCCATCTATGTATAATTTCTTATTGGATAAGTCTGCCTTTAGCTTCCCTGCATGCCTTCAAGGTTATGCTCCGTAAGTGGCTCCATTCATCAGGTGTAATTATAGTTTTAAACTCCGCTCCCATTTGGATATCGGTTCACAGAGCTGCGTGCTTAGATTCAATAAGCATTTTGTAAATAGTTTTGTAGCCATTGTTGTACAGATTTTGTATAAAATAGGAGGAAAGCTCACATCCTTATCATTTATAACTGTTCTAAGAATTTCTCAGAGCTGCAGATATTTGTGAAACTGTCTTCTAAGCAACAGAAATTTCTGAGATCATTGTGAAAAGGACATCCGGGAAGCTGAGGTAGGGTCAGTGATGTCGTCTAAGAAGTGAATACTGTTTAATATCCAGGTAGCCCAGCCCAAGCATTTGCCATCATTCAGAAATGGCCTATTTCCCAAATGGGACAATGAGGAGAAGAACTTGGGTCCCATTCTAATGCTGTAACTACTTCCTGCCAGGATTTACTAACTTGATTTAAAATGTGGCTAGAACACAAGAATCTTGGGGTTTCTGAATGCAGAATTATTCTGGGATGGTGCCCTTTTAGCAAAGCTGTGTAAGCAATAATACTAAACAGGGTGGGCGGTATTGGGCTATACTAGACTGCCCAGGAGCATAAAGAGGACCGATGCTACAAGCAGAGGCCTTATAGCCCTGGAAGGTCTGGTATAGCCCAATACTGCCCACCCTGGAGGGTATTGTTGCACTTAGAAAATGGGCTGTGTGTGTATGTATCTCTATCTCTATCTCTATCTCTCTATCTCTCTATCTCTGTATTCTCTATCTCTGTATCTCTGTATCTCTATCTCTATCTCTGTATCTCTGTATCTCTGTATCTCTGTATCTCTGTATCTCTGTATCTCTGTATCTCTGTATCTCTGTATCTCTGTATCTCTATCTCTATCTCTCTATCTCTCTATCTCTATCTCTATCTCTATCTCTATCTCTATCTCTATCTCTCTATCTCTATCTTCTATCTCTATCTCTTATCTCTCTATCTCTATCTCTATCTCTATCTCTCTATCTCTCTATCTCTCTATCTCTATCTCTATCTCTATCTCTATCTCTATCTCTATCTCTATCTCTATCTCTATCTCTATCTCTATCTCTATCTCTATCTCTATCTCTATCTCTCTCTCTATCCTTGTAGACTCATGGCTGATGAGCAGGAGATGTGGAAGTTAAAGTAGAGAGTCCAGTACTGGTTGGTATGCAGTTACAGCAGCCATGGAGCACTGAGGGAGCAGTCATCGGTTACGGGGAGCGTGGTGGATCAGGCAATACAAATGGATTCCTGTTTTCAGTTTTAATTTGATGTCAGCAGGAGATGGGGATTTGATTGCTTTAGTGTTGGCAGTAGATGTTTGCAGAGGCAGTTGGGAGCTAAGGATCTTGTTACCCAAAGTGTATTAAAATGGAGCAGGACAGGACAGGGAGAGATGTAATGAATTGTTCGATTTGCTCTGCTTTATGATTGTAGCTGGGGTCCTCAGAAGGGTTATGTGTGTGAAAACGTTGCAGAATTGGGCAGAGGAGTGTTTTTGACAGGCGGACAGCTGCGGTATACAACTGTGAGGAGCTACAGAAGGTCCATAGATATACATCGTACAGAAAACAAAAACAAAGGAATTGTAAAAAATACAATTTCTGTGTTTTTCCTTTATGGATTCGCTTGTCCGCTTTGTGCCAGGGTACCATGCAGCACAATTAATTTGTGTTTTTGATGCCATCTGTAATGCTACATAGATTCCAGTTGAGGAATTATTTGGTGCCCATACCACTGCTGTGCATGAGAGGAGCAGTATTTTCTTTGTTTTCCGACTGCAGATGGACGCCCATCGGCGGTATGGAAAACTAACAAAGTGCCGCTGCTCACATGCTTAGTACCAGTATCGGAGATAATTATGTCTCTGTCTGTCTGTCTGTCTGTCTGTCTCTCCTCTCCTCCCTCCCTCCCTTCAGGAAGTGTGCACTAGAGTGGCTAGCTTGGTGAGCAGGAGAAATGGTGACTGGTGAATGTAAACACATGGGGCTTGCCCAAGGATTCACTCAAGAAATGGGGCACTCCAGAGAGGCCTCGTTTTACTGTAGGCTCTATCTGAAAATAAATGAACCTCTACTCTGTGTTTCAACCGATGAGATTCATTCATATTCTGTGCCCATTTTCTAATTCTAAACAGACCCAGCCTGGTGTGCCATGCTTGTTACTTGACCATAAAGATCTAATGCACTGTGCTGCTATGAATGAGTCCTGTTTGGTCTAAAATTTGAAAGATTAAATCCGCCTCGATCTCTTGGTTGTTGGAGTTTACTAAGGAAATACGTTGGGGAGGTGTTATTTTTCCCATTAAAACTTCCTAATTGGAGAATAAATATCATTAAAGAAATGAGGTGAGATTTGTACTGGTAAATGTTGTATGAGGTAATAAACCTTCGGCAAGCATCATATTAAATGCTTGTATCTTCCCCAAAATGATAGCAATATCTTACTCCATCTCCAACTCCATGCTATCTAAGAGGGCATTAAAGTTTTATAGTGAATGATCTGAGACATTTTGAAGATAAGGTTATCCTGAGAAACTTATTCCACTTGATGCAATTTTAATATTCTGGTTAAAGACAGTTTTGTTAATATTACTTATTAAGAGGAGAGCCACAGGTTTATTAAACTTAATTTTAAACACTGAAAGTTTGAAAGCTCCTGTATGACTTCCAGTAATTTAAGGCACAGAGTTTGTTGAGTGAGTAATCTAAAGCAAGACATCATCTCATGTAGGCTGGCATTTTTTTTGAGCCTTTCCTATGACATACCAGAGAGGAAGGTGGTCATCCTTTATTTTAATAAGGAGTGGCTCCAGAGCTAAAATAAACGGAGTGGTGAGAGAGGCACCCTTGTCTGGTACCTCAGAAATTTTATCAGAGGAAAGTCCACTGACTCTAACCTTTGCAAGACTTTGGAATATAAAACTTGTACCCATTTGCAGAAATAATCCCCAGGTTGTAACTGTTCAGAATATTACTCAAATATCCCCTTCTAGCATGTCGAAGGCCTTGTTTGCATCTAATGAAAGCAGAACTGGCTGGGATTTCGTTTTTTTTTTTTTTTTTTTTTTTTTAGAGGCGTGAATTCCATAGATAATTTTCTGTAAAGGTCAGAGTTGTGGTGCCCAGAAATAGAAGCTGACCTGATCGAGCTATATTAATAGTTGAATAATTCTGTTTAGTCCATTTGCCATTATTTTGGCTAGAATTTTGCAATCCACATTAATTGAGAAAACTGGCAATAATTGTAATATAATGAAGGATCTTTGTCCTCCTTTTGGAGTAAATGTGATGGTAGCTCACAGATGGAGGAAGGGTACCAGTATCAAAAGCATAAGAGTAGAGACCAAATCTTGATACTAGCCTTAAAAACAAAATTCTCCAGTTAGTGAGTTTTTTTTTTTTTTTTTTTACTCCCTCGCAGCTCTCCTCCTTCGGAGACACCTATGGCCTTTTCAGCCTCGCTCACCTACCTGGTGACTGGTGCAGTCCATCCCCATGGAGCGTAGTTGTATCCCCAGGCAGGTACGGGTGGGGCCGTTACACCCAAATGCATCTATGTTTCGTTGGAATGCTGTCTCGAGCCGTAGGGCATTGAAGGTCAGGCCTGGTGCTCTGTCTACTGGGAGGCTGCACTTTTTTTTCTGATGTTCTCTCGCGTGCCATGTCCCCGACGCCAAGGTGCTGAAGCACCGACGCCTGGCATGTCTCCTCTAAGCATCGGGCTTGCTGTACCTGGTCTCCATCCTGGGCCAGACAGGAGCCGAGCTCTGGTTTCCTCCTCCCCCAGAGAAGATGAGCAGTCCCTAGGATGCTCAAGTCCTCTCCCAGCCGCCCTCCAGCTCCTGGGCTCATTCATGAACCTCGGTCACTGGCATTCCAAGCGGAACTAAATCACCTGCCAGCGGGCCAGACGAGTTGCAGCTTTTTGAGTAAAGATGAATGAATCACACTGCCTGTTTTGTTCATGATATGGTGACTATACTACTACTACTAACCACTAACCACTATTACAATAAAAAATTAAAACATAATTGGTGTAAATCTAGTGGTTTTAACTTTGTTTTTCAAATTTTTTTTTTTTACCATACTGTAAGTGGGGCTTTCTCTACATGCGCACCTGGCACCCTCTCACTTACTGACCCATCTTGAGGTTGGCCTGGGTTCTTTTGGGTGCAGTACACTGATAGAATACCAGGAACGGGTTTTGCACCTCCATCTGGGGCAGGGGTGTATAAAGGCTACCCAGTGTGGCCCTAGCCTCCCCAGGAACAAATATTTTCCTCCCACACACAGTTTAACTTTTTCCAACACAGTAGAAATGCATACAAAGCAATAACCATGACCACAAATTGTAAAATGAACTAACCACACCTTTATTACAGGGAGGGTAATGGGAAGCCAAACAGCACTCAAACCAAGGAAGTCAGTGGGAAATACTTTAACAAAGTTTTGCTTCAGTTGTCCCCACACACAGTCCCTGTGCACCCATGGGTGCACCCAGATTCCACTCCAACAGCCGTGAGCATGTTAATTGTCCGTTATGGTGGGTACCTCACCGGGTTGCTGGTAGCTAACAGTTAACGCTAGGTTGGTGCACTTTAAGACACTGAGGAAACAGTCTTGAACTGAAAGAACTTTGTAAAAGGGGCCCCTATTTGTACTCCAAACAAGAGTGAACTTGACTTCTACAATCTTCTGCCTCAGGTTTTCTTGCAAATCTTGCCTAGGACTTCACCCCTTTATAACTCTAAACTAACTGGATTTCAACAGAACTCCTTGGCCGTAGTAACCCAGAGATTCTCACAGTTTTTGAAGAGTTCAGGAGTGCAGTTAAAGGATAGTGCTTCACTGCTCCAGTCTGAATACAGTAGGCAGTCTATCGAGGAACATAAGATGCAGGCTGGAAACTTTTAAAACTGGTGCTGTTTCCATCACCCTTGACAAGTCTTTGATGGTCTTCACCCTCAGGCCTTCTGTCATCTTCATCCACAGAGAAGTGCTCCAGACCCCTCCAGAGGAGAGATCAGACACCCGTCCCAAGCTGTAGGTGAAGGATAGCCACAGTCTCTGGAGCTCTCAAGTTGGACCAGGGTACCACCCAGGCTTATGGTCACCCAGAATGTCTCACTAGATACACAGATTCTGCTGGAACTTAATTCAGTTAGGCTTCTTTGCAGTCTCAACCCAGCCCTGTTGAGTGGCTTCCCAGCTGGGAAAACAGTTCAGCAGTCCAGATAAACCTCCCAGCTGAGAGATTATGTAAACAATCTAAATAGCGTCCCGCTGGGAAAATAGAAGAGCAGTTCAGATCACGTCCTGGCTGGGAAAACAGTAGGGCAGTCTACATAAACTTTGAGGTATCTGAAGGGCCATATGCACCATGACTAGCCTCTGGCTGGTGCCACCTCCCAACACAGTCTCCACCTGTAGCTCTCATCTGGCCTCCTCCCAGATCCCAGAGCATAGCCCTTTTATAGCAAACCCCAGCTCCCAATCTAATTGGCCAGCATTTTATTGGGCTAAAAGAAGGTGCTCTTTCACCCTTCCCAGCAGCCTCGCAGCAGGGAGGTTCATTTGGGGGTGCCATGTTTGTTTACATTTGGCTGCTTGGCTTTTGCAGCCTAAAGCATTTATTATAAGCCCATTCAGGGCTGTTGGCTATATGTCCTGGACCCACTTGGCTTAGATGGGGCCAAGGAAGACCCCATTTTAACTGGAAGGAGCCCTGTTTGCCTTTCAGGGCTCCAGATAAATAAGGTGCCCATTTGATGCTGTGGGTGCACATGTGCACCTCCCCATGCTGCTCCTGGTCCCAATGGCCATTCAGAGACTGGGACCCCCCACTGATGGGTGCATGGTATTTACTTCCCAGCTCTGCTGCCTACTCTGGCATCAGGAATGTCTTTATTTTATGGTCGCATGGCCAAAATGCTTTGGAGCCATGGCTCCTTTAGTCGCCCAGCCATGCATGCATGGAACTAACTCATTCACAGCCAACATGTTTACTGGCACTTTCTGGCCCTGTAAACCCCAGTACTGGGGCAGAAACAATTTCCCCTTACACCCATAGGCACAAAACTGTTACAGACCTCAGCCCCTTCCTCTTTGGGACCAAGGAACAGTCTGGCTAGTGGCAACAGCTGCTGAGGTCGGGATGGAGCCCTGGCCCAAATTCCACCAGGGGCTTTTTGAAAGTGTCTGTCCCGATCCAAGCAGTCCAGGGACTGGGAGCAGCAGGGGTTGTAGACCAAAAGGTAAGTTTCACGGGACTTGCATTACCTGTTAGCTAACTAAATAGTGTAGATAATGTAGTACTTATTTCACTGAGTCTGTCTTCTAATGTATCTGACTCTCCACTGCTGACCTCACAATTGCTGTTTGTCCCATCACAGTCTGTCATGGTGAGTACTATGATGTCTTGTGCAAAAGTCCTGTGAAGTTATTTGAGGAGACAGAAACATAGAAAGTGTTGGCAGAAAAGGACCGTAGGCCCATCTAGTCTGCCCTGTTTTCCCTGCCTATTACTACACCCTGAACTGTATTTGGTCACAGGTGTCCTCCCGCCTCCTTACCTCTACTTATAAAACCCATGTGACTATCCTACACATGTTTGAAGCTCCCCACTGTGTTCACCCGCCACCTCTTCTGGCAGGCTGTTCCAGGTGTCTACCATCCTCTCTGTGAAGAAGTATTTCCTCACATCCTCTTAAATGCCACCCCCATGTTTCATAGCATGCCTCCATGTGCTAGTGCTCCTCCTCCTTGAAAGACCCCCCATACTTCACCCCGTGAGGTACACCGGTCTCAATCATGTCCCTCTTCCTCTTCCAGGGAGTAGATGTCGAGCTCCTGCAGTCTTTTGCTCCTATGGTTTCTCATGCAAACCCTGCAGCATTTTAGTAGTCCTCCTGGACTGCCTCCACCCTGTCAATTTTATCATTGTGGAAATGCAGCCTCCAGAACTGAATGCAGTACTTCAGGTGATGTCTTTCCAGTGAGCGATACAGAGGAAACGCTGCCTCCCTTCTCCTGTTAGAGCCCCTCCCTGTTCATCCAAGCATCCAGCTTACCTTGTCTACTGCCTTGATATGCTGCCCTGCTACCTTGATCATCAGATACAAGAGCCTCCGTATCCCTCTCTGCTTGGTAACTGCAAGTACCTCCCCATCTTATACACAGTCCATGGGTCACCACACACCAGGTGCATGACCAGGCACTTTCTGGCATTGGAAACCCAGATGACAAGTCACCCTGTACCACTCTCTAGTTTTCAGATCCTTTGTACTTTCCTTTCTATTCTCTCCACCCCTTCCTGGGTGTCCACCCTGTCGTAGATTTTGTGTGCTCTGCATAGAAATGCACCTTCCTCCAGATCCTTGACAATATCATTTTATAAAGGCACTGAGGAGGACAGGGTCCAGTACTGATTCCTGTAGTACTCCACTGGTCACTCTCCCATCTTTAGAGTGACTGCCGCTTACCACCAATCTCTGTTTTTGTATCTTTCAACCAGTTTGATGTCCAGCACGCCACCTTCTCCCAGGTTGCCATGTTTCTTTATCAGCCTCCTGTGTAGTACAGTGTCAAAGGCCTTTCTGAAGTCCAGGTAGGCCGCATCCACTGCCCTCCCCTGATCCACTTACCTAGTTACGCAGTCGCAACAATCTGAGATTTGCTTGACATGACCTTCCGCTTAGGAAGCAGTGCTGCCGGTGGTCCTGCAGCACACATGCTTCCTGTACTCCATCAGTCTCTCCTTCCAGCAGGGACTCCATTAACTTCCCCACCACTGATGAGAGACTGACTGCTCTGTAATTGCTTGCCTCCTTCCTGCTGTCGCTCTTGTGCCGAGGGACCTCATTGACATTGACCTCCTCCATTTATTTTATTTAGTTTTTGTTGACCGGTAAGTGCACTAGACAGATTCTTGCCTATTTTCAGGCACGCCTGGGAGGGGATACAGATGAATGCCAAGTGAACTTGAACCAGATTAACCCTGTTAACGGTATTTTTCAGTGAAAGGGGAATATATGACCAGGACACTGGGAAATTCTCTACTCTTGGGTAGGGGGAGCTGCTGTACTCACGGCTGCTGTCCCATCACAAGGCCATTCTGCTGGTGAACCTAGAGAGCAGATCTCCTCCCTACAGGTCCAGTTCAGAGATCGATGCCTCTGATATGCCACGATGAGGTGGCTGAATCATGAAGATGAACAAGTTATGGATTATGCACGGAGACTACGGATATGGACTGGTTATATAAAACACTTCTGAGAGATAATCGCCCGCTGGTTATGGCGGTTTTACAGTCTGATTCTAAGCCCCTGAAAATATGGTACCTGAATGTTTCTATCGGATTTGGATGTGAGGATGCAAACAAATATGCCTGTGCTTGAATTGCCCGATTGTCACATTGTTTCTAAGGCAAGCTGCTCTTCGTGTCAGTCAGTGGTTCTGACAAGGCCTAGTGAAATACATGACAGTGTGACTGACGACAAGCATCAAAGCAACTGCAAGCGGATGACTCTGAGGCAGCGGTTGAAACATCTGCACTCCTGTCTCAAGCCCGGCTCCTATTTTGAACACTGCTGATCAGATGGCTCCTGCTTCTAAACCTCCCACCCCACCAAGAGTGTAAGTATTGAAGCTATCTTAAATTTGGGGATAGAGATGGTGTGTCAGTGGGACAACAGCTGGGGTTAAGAAGAGGGGGCAGACCCTTCAGGGCAGTGTTCTTTCTGATCACGAGACGCCTAAATCACTGGAAACCTCGTTGAAAGAGGCTGGCTGGAAACAACTTGGTACTGGCAGTGGGTTCCTGACCCAGAACATAGTCCTATACCAGGCCTTGCTGAGTCGTGAAAGGAACTTGGAAAACAAACTGTTGAGGCTGGTGGGGCTAATTCAGGACAAACTTTTATAACTGAATCTGACTTGGATTTACATGCAGAGTATGTGCAGCCCCCAAATATGGGCACCACTGGTTTGCCTCGTGTTCTCTTGCAATTTTCATCAGACTCTGGGGACGAAGGACCTAGTACTCATCAACCCTCTTACGGGGACCAGATAGACACTGAGGCAGTCCCTCAAGATAATGGACCCACAGCACAAGATGGGAGGAATTTAGAAAAAGAGATTTTTCCTTGCAACCTCCTCCTACATAGAATAGAAATGCAGTGCGCACTCACAATATCTGGGGGATCGGACAATGTACCCAACAGAATATATGTAGGGAGGAAACTTTTTATAAGAGTCTTTAGGTTTCTTTACTAACGAAATACATGCCCTTATTCATGCTGCCGAGACAACTTATATGATACCCGCTTCAAAACTCCACAGGGCTTGGATAGGTTCTGGTCTAAATACGACAAATTGAGATATACTGCGCTCTGGTTGCCTTTTGAGGCCATACCCCTAACTAAGCCTTCTATTAAGAATGTTACCATTCTCTTTAGAAATGAAAATGGCGGTTCATGATATCACCTACTGGTTACAGCAAAGGTGTGAACCGCTGGACCCCCCAACCTGTCTTTTGACGAAGAGTACTTGTAGATCAGTGGATGAAAATATAGAGTTGGACTACAACATACAAACCAGGGCCCAGTACATCTCCCAAATAGCTTATTTTTGGGGAGGAAAGAGGGCATTGTTTTATCCTGGACAGCCCAGGACATGTGTTTAAATGTGGTTCTTTCATGCATTTAAGTTCAGGGTGTGATGGACTAAAATGTAACTTGTTTATCATTTGGCCATACAAGTTCTGAGTGTCAGAATGAGTTGCTTATAACTTATGTGATGAGACAGGACGTGCTCACGTGCCTGTCTGTGGGCTCCACATAATATGACTGACCACTCCTGCCAAGATTCCCTTGGAACAGAAGCACAAAAGGATATAGCAGCACATAAAGAGGGATAAAAACCTCTAGTGAGGTATCACAAGTGGTGGACAAGGCAGAAACTGAGATTCTTCAGGAGGTGTCTGAGTCCGTCCCAACCCACAACCCCTCCCTCCCCTGCACAACATTCTGTGGCCCAGGAGAAGGATGGAGATGTCACTGCTCCTTCACTGGTAGACTCTCCACATGGAGAGGAGGGAGGATATATTTATTGAAACCATGGAGGAGGATACCACAGAACGAGGGGTTATGCCCCCACCTGAATTGACAGTGGTTTCAAAGAAAAGAGCGCTAGCCAAAAGAGACCAAAATCAAAAATTGCCAAAGCCTCCTTTTCTGCTCAGACTATTGTGCTAAGTAATAAATATGATATTCTATCAGGTGGTAATCCAGATTCTGAACAAGGTGGGGAGTCCGTCTTCCTCGCAACCATTAGTGTCTTCTGACTCTGAAGGGATACCCCAGGCCCTGAAGTGATTAAGACCAAAACGGCTGGGGTCAGGACTAGGCACAGTATGAGACTGGGAGGAAAAGGTATAGTTCTTCTTCCTTATCTGTCTCTTCTCCTACACTTAAGGTGGTCATTCTGAATGTTAATAATCTAAAAATGCCAGAAGAAGACTTGCTACATTATCACTCCTGAAAGACTGCACATTTGATGTTTCCTGCAGGACACAAGACTGAACACATCTTTAGTACAGGCAGCAAAAAATGATGATGCTGGGGACCTTCTTTTTTTCTTTTGGGACAGATTTATGTGCTGGGATTGGGATTTTGATTCATGGGGATTGCTTTTAAAATATCTAGAATAGTGAATATTCGGGTAGGAGGGCCTTGTTGGTAGATTTCTTTGTTGGGAACACGGGCTGGAGGGCCATTAATGTTTACGCACTCTCCAAAAAAGAAAGATGGAGTAGAATTTTTATATGATTAAACCTTATTTATTTACAACAAAACACACAGTATGGGGTGGGGATTTCAATTGTGTGTTTTCCCATCAGGATGGAGGGTCCAGCAATGATAAAGACTCCTCATGACTTTAACTGTTTAAATAACATCCTTTGTTATTGTATTGTAATGTATTGCTGGATACTTGAAATGTTGTGTATTGTTTATATTTTGTATTTATTTGAGTATTGTTATATGTTATATGTTTAGATGTAACTAAGTGAAATATAAACAGGACTATCTTGTGAACAGGATTGTATAATCTTAATGATTAGAATTTCCTGTATAAAAATAAAGTTTTCATCATCATCCTTTCTAATGTCGAATTAAGACACCTATAGGCTACTTCACCCACAAGGAGGGTGTACTTTTTAAAAGACGTTTGTCTACCAGAATTGACTTTGTTTTGTTTCAACTTTAATACAAGTACATCATGCTGAAACAATCCGGCTGAAACATCTGATCATGTAATTGTTACAAGCTTCTTAGCTTTACAACAGCAGAGTACCTAGGATAAAGGATATTGGAATTTATTACAACAGTATTAGAGGAACCATCAGTTCTTGCACAAATCCAGGATTTTCTTTTGGCTCATATGTCAATGGCAGGTTTAGTGGAAGATTTAAGTCTCTGGTGGGCTGACATGAAAATGAACTTAAAACATGTTAGTCAAGCAGCCTTTTGATATGCATTAATCATTACAAAAAAATACCTCATTTGAGGTCTAAATTAGCTTGGCTTTATTCTACCATAAATACACAACATATTAATTTGATACCTCCAGTTAATAATATAAAGAAAGAAATTGAGAGCCTACAGTATTCAAGAGCTTCTTCTATGTTATTGGAACATAGGATTTGTTCCCGGGAAAACTAGTTTTATAATAATAATAATAATAATAATAATAAAATAATAACTTTATATCACACCTTTCTTAGATTCAAGGCACCTTACAATACTTGACAATATAATAAATAAAACAAATACATAATAATCTGAGCTCCTAAAATCACAATAATTAAAATAAATCTTTGACCACAAATAGGTTTTCAAGGCCTTTTTAAATTCCTCCACGGACGACTCCTGACTAAGCGGACAGGGTAGAGAATTCCAGATGGTCGGAGCAGCATACATAAAGGCACGAGCGCCAGAAGATTTTAAAGAAACCTCAAAATCTCTAGCAACCCCTCGTCCACTGAGCAGAGATCACTTAGGGCACTAGGGAACCAAATGCTCTTTCAAGTAGTCCGGACCCTGTCCGTGTAGCTCTTGTAAGTCAAAAGACCAACTTTAAAGGTGATCCGCCACTGAATTGACAGCCAGTGCAGATCACGCAGCACCGCGAAATATGACAGGCATGAGACGTACTCCATCAATAACAGGGCTGCAGCATTGCACCAGCTGCAAGTGGTGGCTATCAACCCCAGGAAGCCCTAGATAAAGTGAGTTGCAATAATCAAGGTGTGGGGTCAAAGGCGGACCAACGTTGGCAGATCAGTGGGCAGAACAAGATGTTTAATCTTGACAATGTTCCTAAGATGGTAAAAGGAAAGTTTGACAACTGCCAAGACCTGTGAACGCAGTGTCAGCTCATTGTCAAAATCACCCCCAAGTTCCACACCTGTTTAGAGGTAGGAGCTGGACACCTCCCAGAAATAAACCTGAGGGAAGACTAGCTCCCATCCCTCTACTCTATGACCCAGGTCCACAACCATCACCTCTGTCTTCTCAGAGTTCAACTTCAGCTAGCTTGAATTCATCCAGCACTGGATTTCCGTGAGGCAGCTATTAAAGACTGAGAGAACTCTATTCTGGTTGGGTGCAAAAGATAGGCAGAACTGGGTATCCTCTGCATAGCAGTGAAACCTCAGCCCATACCTTCTTACAATGTCTCAGAGGGCAGCATATACACTGTGAATAACATGGGGACAACACCGAGCCCTGGGAAACCCCACATGATGGAGAGACTGGGTGCTTTTGGAGATGCTTTTGATAGTTGTACCTCGATGGTAGAGGCTAGAATTATGTCTGCCATAAAGACACAAGAGGAATAATTAATTCAACAAGCATATTTTGAAAGAGGTGCAGTCATATTTAAAAAAAAAAAAAAAAAAAAAAAAATATGCCACACCCCTATTGAGAAGAGTAGTATGTTAGATCTTTTAAAAAATTGTTAACATGCCCAGTCAGTAAACTAGAAATTGAACCAACAAACCAGACCCTAAAGAATGATGCTGCTTCAGGCCTTGATGGCCTCCCACAGAATTTTACAAAAAATTAGCTTGATCACGAGAGATCCTAGCGGAAGTATTTAATTGGATTATGAAAACAAATAAAATTACCATTTATGTATTGCAGTATAAATGTTTCTGTACAAAAGAATGAGCGGAAGACTTACAGAGCTGGTGGCCTCTTGGCCTACTAAATACAAATTTGAAAATATTTATGAAAATCCTAAAGAAGGGGTTAATGAAAGTAGCCCCACATTTAATATCGGTGTCACAAACCTGTTCAGTTTCTGGGAGATCCGTCACGGATAGTCTTTTACCCTGAGAGAATTGGTGGAACAAGGAAAGGAGGACAAGTTACTGGGTACATTCTATCGTTAGACCAGGGAAAAGTGTTTGATAGGTCCCACCCAAATTTATTGAGATAGTGCTCGCATATGGGATTCCAAGCACGTTTTGTAAGTGACTCTACCATTTATACTGCTGCCACAGTCATCCCCTTGATAAATGGACATTTGGGATCCTATATTTCGGTTAATAGAGGGTGAGACGGGCTGTCCATTAAGCCCATTGTGATATGTCTTTTGCTTAGATCCCTTGCTGTGGCTTGTCCAACAAGATAACCTGATTAAAGGTATTCGCCTGGGGGTAATGCTATGGAATCAAGACATCTGCATATGCAGATGATGTATACTGTGTTATCTCTGATTCAGAATCTGGTAAAAGAGCCATTTCTGTAATAGATAAATATTCTTCAGTAGCAGGAGCAAGTGTCAATGTGGCCCAAAGTATTGCATACCCTTTGAGCCCCTCGACTGTTCAACTGGAGTATCTGGAGGGTATAGCAGTCTCTGAGGCCCCTTTTAAAGTATTAAGAATCACCTTTGGGAGGGGAGAACAGTAAGTTAAATTGGGAGGAGAAGTTAGATCAGGCTAAAAGAAAAGTACAATACTGGAAATCCTGGCAACAAATCAAAAAGAAGAAAGTGCTTATAGTTCAGACCTTTTTATTACTGATATTTACCTATTTAAGCATAGTCTACCCTATCCCAGTAGCATTGGAACCTACTCTCAAATTTAGTATTCCAGATTATTTGGGGAGCAGACTAAACCCCATTAAAAGGAATATGTTATGTTTGCCGTCCAGAAAGGATGCCTTAATCTCCTCAACCCTATTTCATATTTTTATAGTCTGTTTTATGCAAAATGTTTTGGATCCTTCAAACCAAAGCGGCAGTCTGGTTCATTTTGCAGCCGCTTGGTTGAAACCATTTGTTACGGCATGGCAACCCCATAGGAGCTTGATCCCTTCTTTCACATGGGGCCACAATTTTTAAGCCAATAATCTCAAAGGTATGGAAGTTGGGTTTGAAACAATTTTTACAACCAACCAGGAAACATCTATGCCAGGATTTAAGAACAGGCTTTTCATATAGAGCCAAATTTTAAAGGTGTTGCAGATATTCACAAGGAGAAAGTTTTGAACACTTTAAAGGATAACATGACACCCCAAGAATGTGGGATGTGGTATGGTTCTGCAGCCATGGGAGATTAAATGTAAGGGAAACACAAAGCACAAGGCTCAATGTGATCAGATATGTCCTAGACAGACATGCATAGCCACTGAGGAGCCTATGGAACATTTTTTAATGGACTGACCATATGTCTCTGAATTTTGGAATTTATTCAACACGATGGGGTAATGTCTTATGGTGCCAGGTTACATATGAGGAATTGGTAGGGGGTTTCACAACAGCATCTGGATTTAGATCCTGGTATGATGAGACACATTTGTTTTCCGTATTAAATTTGTACTATGGCAGACTCATTGTAAATTTGTACTGCAGCAATTGTACAATGATCCAGGACATGCAATTTATCTCTAGAACATGAATTGTATAATCAATGTGTATTTGAAAGAAAACTTTAAATCATGCTGTATGGATTTGCAGATGAGAGAAAGTGAAATTCTTGGAAGATAACATTTTGAGATAACATGAAGTATGTTACTTATTGTAAAGTGGTCATCTGTATAGTTTAGTTTGTTTCAATGGCCTATTTGAGTTTTTTTTTTTTTTTTTTTTTTTTTATTGTTATAATGTTATTCTGATCTTTGTTTGTTTCACTTAACAAAACATTCCCTACTCTTTTCGAGAAGTGCCATGGATCTTTAACATTCATCTGAACTACCACCAGAACAGGCAGATGGGACCTCGGTTTTAACGTCCTCATCGGAAAGATGGCCCTCAGAAGTGTTCCTTTGGAACCACCTCCATCTCCAATGTGGTGCTAGATAGTGTTGCCAGAGAAGCGGTTAGCACAGTGCTCCATTCCTAAAGTACCCTTGGGTGAATCCTGTCCTGCCATATCGCCTTGTTTTCCTTTAAGGCTTCCAACCCTGACTCACTCTGTCTTATGTAAATGGACTTGTGTCAATGCCCCCCATACTTGTTAATGCATGTCAGCTTGTCCTCTCCCTTCCACAGTGAGTACCAAGCAGAAGTATTCATTTAAAATTCTGGCTTTCTTGGTCTCCCTCTGCACAGTTTCTCCCCAAACCTGGTCTTCTACTCTTCATTATAGCACCCTTGTCTTCCTCTTCACTCACATACCTGAAGAAAGTCTTATCACCATTCTAACCCCAGGAATTCTTAAATATTCTTAACTCTTGCAGTCAGCCTGTAGAGTTGAACTGCCTGGAGAATGGAATGTATGTAAATGATGGGACACATCGTTGGCTCGTGCCACCATTCAAATGCTGCCCTTACCAACTGCTGCACTTCTATAACGCTTCAGATTTCATTCTCCGCATGCTAGTCAAGATGCCACCGCTGATATCCCTCTTCACATTCAGGATCCTTCATCGTTATTCCATCGTAAAATGGGTAATTTTTTTTTTAGATATTTTTCAGCTGCTGTCTTTACTTTCTGTGTTTTTGCAAGTTGGCGCTAGAACTTTAGTTTATTTAGGTTATTTTAGCATTTGTTCTCTGTTCTCTGTCGAGGAACCGACATGTTCCATCAGATTTATTTTATTATTTCTTAGTTATTTAGTTATTGTAGTTTTTAATTATACTTTGTTGTGTGAACCAATACTTGGTTCATTTTTAGATAACTGCGTTTTCCCATTAGAAACCGACTGTGATTTACTGAAACGTGCACAAACAACAAAAAACAACTTTGCGGTTTATATTTTTGGGTCTGGGCATTTAACTAAAATGTCAGAGAAACCAAAGAAGAAAACTGGCCCTCTGATATATTTGCAACTGTAATGTAGTATTATGAAGGCTGCTAGAGGCGGCATGGAGACTCAAGAACATAGATCTTGGTGGTTGTTGTTGTTGTTGTTGTTGTTGTTGTTGTTGTTGTTGTTGTTGTTAAGTTAAGATCCAGAATATCTCTTTCTCGCCAGAAGATTGCCTTGTGAGAAGCATGTAATAAAGCTCTGCAGTTCCAAAAAAATTCCTGTGTAGATCGCTTGTTTTTCAGGATACAAAATCTATTATTTGGCGACAAGGATAAAAGAAAGGAAGTTTTCACCGGAGTGAGAAAAAGAAAATTATTCCAGTGAAAGTAAAGGAAAGTAGTGGGAGCTATGCATACAGTAAGTGGCTTCGCCATTCAAAGAGGAAATGGCTGGCACGGTAGGAACTGTGGCTTCTTTAATCCTCCAATTCAGACCTGGGAGGAATACTATGAAATCTTGTCACATTCTTTATTGCAATGATATTACAGAGATTAGTAAAAATAATATAAAAAAAAAAAAAGCTATTTTACCAAGTGGAGTGGGTGAACAAACCTACAGCTTGTTGAGAAATTTGTTGAGCCCTGAAAAGCCTGGTGACAAATTGTATGAATAATTAGTAAAACTGTTGAATAATCACTTTAACCCAAAACCGAGTGAAATTGTACAAAGGTTCAAATTTAATTCTAGAAACAGAATAACTGGAGAGACTGTGGGAGCATACGTGGCAGAGTTGAGAAGAATGGCTCAGGACTGTAATTATGGAGCAACGTTAGACCAAATGCTGAGAACTAGACTGGTTTGTGGAATAAATTATGGTAGAATTCAAAGAAGGTTATTGTCCAAAACTGATTTAACGTTTGAAACAGCATTGAAGTTGGTGCAAACTGTGGAATCTGCTAGTCAATGTAAAGATTTACAGCTGCAGTTGAGAGAAATGTCTGTGCCCAGTCGTAGTTCACAAAAGCCACATGACTCCGTAAACAAAATGTTTAGGAACAAAGAGTAGCCGAATAAGAACAGAACTAAAAATTGCTGCCATTGTGGGGCCAGCATTTCCCTTGGGGAGTGTCTCTTTAAAGATGCCAGATATGTGGAATGAAAGGCCACATCAGTAAAGCCTGTAGAAATAAGATTAAAGAGAGAAGGAAGCACACACCAAGAAAGACAGGAAACTGAGTAAGAGCAGTCCCAAAAGCTTCCAGCATACCCTCCACTTGCAGGGAGGAAGAAAGTGAGGACACTGAGGAAGAACAGGCTTATGCTAAGCATAGTATGGCGAGGCAAATATTCCCAAAGTAGCACTGATCATTCAGATGTTGGACATTAATGGCAAAATGTACAATCTGAGGTGGACACCGGATGTAGTGTCAGCATCATGAATCAAAGCAGAATACTCAGAGTTGTGGAATAGGAAGGAAGTCCCACAGCTGAAGAAGTGTGAATTAAACTGAAAACTTTTATATACAGGGGAACCTGTAGAGATACTGGGGTCAGCAAGAGTAACAGTGATCACAAAGAGACGCTTAATGAATTGTCATTGGTAGTGGTGACGGGACAGGCACAAACTTGTTAGACCGAGGCTGGATTGCTGAACTGGCCATGGACTGGAGAACAGTCAATCAGGTGACACTGTTACAGCAGTGGACACTGCAGGATAGAAAAATAGAAACATGAAGTTGACGGCTGATAAGGACCACAAGACCCATCCAGTCTGCCCATTTTTTTCTACCTTATAAAAGTGCCATCAGCCTTTGCTCTGTCAGTGGCCTATCTATTCATAGTCATTTGTATTGCTCCCTTATGCCTATCCCATGCCTGTTTTGAAGCCCTGCGCTGTATTCATAGCCACCACTTCTTGTGGTAAGCCATTCCATGCATCCACCACCCTTTCTGTGAAAAGAATTTCTCACATTCCCCTTAATCAGCCCCCTCTAATCTCATGCTGTGTCCTCTTGTCCTGCTATTTTTCTTATATTTAAACATGTTAGACTCTTTCACCTTGTTAATGCCCTTAAGGTGTTTGAATGCCTCGATCATATCACCCTCTCCTCCTTTGCTCAAGGGTATACATATTGAGCTCTGTTAATCTGTCCTCATATGTTTTCTGATGCAGTCCCTGCACCATTTTGCTTGCTCTCTGGACTGCCTCAATTTGGTTAATGTCCTTGTGAAGGTGTGGCCTCCAATACTGCACGAGTACTCCAGATGGGGCCTAACCAATGTCTTGTACAGAGGATTATTACCTCCTCTTACGACTTGTGATACCCTACTAATACACCCTAACACCCCCTAGCCTTACCTACTGCTTTAGAGGTCTGTTGATGATTTTAGGTCATCAGTGATGATGATGCCCAAGTCTCTTTCTTCCTTTGTGACTGCTAGCAACTCCTCCCAGCCTATAGGTGGCTTCAGGTTTTCTTCCTATGTGCATGATTTTGCACTTCTTTGCATTAAACCCCAGTTGCCACTCTTCTGACCATTTTGCTAGTTTATCCAGATCTCTTCTCATTCTGCCCACCCCATCTGGATCATCTACTCTGTTGCAGATCTTGGTGTCATCTGCAAACAGACAGGCCTTACCCTCTAGTCCATCTGCAAGGTCACTAATGAAGATGTTGAAGAGGACTGGCCCCAGGACTGATCCCTGAGGTACCCCACTTGTGACTTGCATCTCTTCTGACTGTATACCATTTACCACCACTCTCTGTTTTCTGCCCGTCAACCAGTTTGCCACCCAGTTGACCAACTTCTGACCCACCCGAGCCTACCCAGCTTATTTATCAATCTTCTATGTGGAACAGTGTCAAAGCTTTGCTGAAGTCAAGGTAGGTGACCATCCACTGCTCCCTTGGTTACCCAGTCAAAGAAATCTATGAGATTAGTTTGACAGGACCTTCCTTTGTAAACCCATGCTGTCTTGGATCCTGTGCCCCTATGAATTCCAGGTGTTGCTATCCTTTCCTTAAGGAGTACCTCCATAATCTTGCCCACTACTGAGGTAAGACTGACTGGTCTGTAGTTTCCGCCTCCTCCCAGCTACCACTCTTGTGAAGCGGGATCACATTAGCCCTTCTTCAGTCTTCTGGGACCTCCCTGTGCTCAGAGACTCACTAAACAGTTCTGCTAATGGCTCTGCTAGTTCCACCTTTATGGATGTGCTTTGCAAAACATGAAGTAGTATTCAAGGAAGGTATGGAACTGTACAGGTACCACAGCAAAATATATGTGGACAGTGACGCAACTCCATGTTTCTTTAAACTGAGATCTGTACCTTACACAATGAAACCCAAGGTTGAGGCTGAACGGACCGCTTCTGAGAAAGAAGATTATAGAACCGTCCAGTTTTCAAGCTGGGCCACACCCATTGTTCCTGTACTGAAGCCTGATTGTTCCGTGAGAATATGTGGAGATTATAAACTGACTGTTAATAGTGTCATGCTTGGAACAGTACCCAATTCCAAAACTTGATGATTTTTTGCAGTCCTTGCAGGAGAACAGTTCACAAAGCTAGGTATGAGTCATGCATAACAACAGATTGTGCTGGATGAAGACTCAAGCAGTATGTTACTGTGAATACCCACAAGGGTCTGTTCAAGTATAACCATTTTACCCCTTTGGTGTTTCATCTGCTCCTGCTTGATTTAAGCAATATCTGACAGGGTGTGTGAGACTAGTGATTTACCACGGCTGGTGTAGTTCGTCCCAGGCGAGCTTTAGGGACTAACTACACCAGTAGTGGTAAATCCACTGGTGTACCCACTCCCTGGAGGGGTATATTGCTATTATACAAAGGCCCTGCTTGTTTGTTTGTTTTCACTGCAGTGGTACTGCTTGGATTTTTTGCGAGTTCTGGCATGTGCAGGAGGATCGCAGATTTCCACCGCCACTTTATTGCAGGGGCCTCACGATTGCTGACGTACTGGGATCACCTGAGGCAGATTGCAGAATTTCCCCAGGTATGTGCGCAGTTTCTGGGGCATTTGCAGTTTGTGTTACTGTTGCCTGTGTAGGATTAGCGGGGAGTACCGACTGTTACGTGGTTGTATTATATTTGCTGTGGGTTTGAGGAGGTGGCTCTTATGTTGAAGTCATTTTCATTGCTGAAAATGTTTTCTAACTGGTTTTCATCATACAGTGTAAATGTAGAAGTTATATTTGTTTTAAATTTACCGTGTAGCGCTGTTGTAGCGCGTTCAATATGGCGGCGATTTGGGGTGCTGTGGGGGCTCAAGGGATATTTTTATTGGTTGCATGGGATGAGGTTTGCTGGCACCTTTTCCAGTGGGTACACTAGTAGGATTTACAATGGTGGGAAGGTGCCAGCCAACCAATCCGAATGCTGCATTCTGTGATTTCTTTAGTTCCCATTGTATAATTTCCAACGAACCATGGATGGGTTGTTGCAAAGAGTCCCCATGTGGCAGAGTGCCAAGATGATATTTTAGTAACAGGCCAGATGGAAGGGAGTTGAAAGCTTATCTGGAACTGTTGAATTATTGTAACAAGTTCTCTATCAACCCTTTTGATGCCCTTGTATCAGCTCTTGAAGAAAGGAGTGAAATGGCATTGGGGAGCCGAGCAAGAGAAGACCTTTTGAGGCTTCCAAGTTACTCCACAGATGTGTTAGTTCATTATGACCGAGACAAGACCTCATTCTCCTGTGATGCTTCACCATATGGTGTTTGGTGCAGTTTTGTCGCACTGCATGCTTGATGGAACTGACAAACCCATTGGATTTGTGTCAAGTGACTTTAACAGCTGCTGAAAATTACCGCAGCTAGACAAAGAGGGATTGGCTGTGATGTTTGGGGTTCAAAGATTTCACATGTATATTTATGGGCTACGCTTTTATCTGCACAGACCACAAGTCCTTGATATCTCTTCAGTGAGATGACGGTCGTACTGGCACAGATGGCCTCACCAAGGATCCAGAGGTGAGCTGTCACACTTGAGCTTATGAGTATACCATAGTGTACAAGGCAGATAAGGACTATGGTAATGCTGATGCCTTGAGTCATCTTTCGATGAGACGTTAAACCGAGGTCCCATCTGCCTGGACTGGTGGTAGTTCAGGTGGATGTTAAAGATCCCATGACACTTATCGAAAGAGTAGGGGAATTTCCCGTGTCCTGGCCAAATTTCCTCATTCACTAAAAATACCACCAACAGCTTGTCTGGTTCAGTTGGCATTCATCTGTATCTCTCCCCTGGGTCGTCCTGAAAATAGGCAGGATTTGTCTAGTGCACTTACCCGTCAACAAAAAGCTAAATAAAAATAAAAAATCTTCCCTACCAGAGAGCCCAACCAAAGCGCCTTGTGAAGAGCAAGTGTTGTTAATGGACCACATGGATGCCTCACCAGTGACAGCTGCTCAGATCAGGTTCTGGACTGTAAAAATCTCTGTGCTGGCAAAGGTCTGGAAGTACGTCTTGTAGAGGATGGCCTCAAGGTAGTTCTGGAAACTCTCACACTAATGCCTCCAGAAAAACTGCACTCATGTGCAGGGTGAAGCATCTATGTGGGGTTTGCATTATAGTGCCACCCCAAGGTCGTAAACTTGTCCTTGAGCAGTCACACCAGTGCCACCCTGGAATGACACAGATGAAAGGACTGGCTAGAAGTTATATGTGGTGGCCCAAGATGGATGAAGAAATTGAAAGTAAGGATCAAGGTTGTGACATGTGCCAAGAACATAGGAAAGCTCCAACCACTGCTCCATTCCACCCATGGGAGTGGCCTGAGAAACCCTGGAGGTGATTACATCTTGATTATGCTGGTCTATTCCTTGGAAAATTTTCCTAGTTATCGTGGATGCACAGTCCAAGTGGATAGATGTTTATCCAATGACTTTGGTGACGCCAGCAGCTACTGTAGAGAGACTCTGAGCTTCAGTAACCATGGCATACCCGAAATGGTGGTATCCGATAATGGAACTCCTTTGTTAGTGTGGAATTTTAAGAGTTTATGGAAAGGAATGGAATTACCTACATAACTCTGCTCCATCCCTTTATCAAATGGGTTAGCAGAAAGAGCAGTACACACGTTCAAGGAGTGTTTTTAAACAAAATGTCTGGAGGCACGTTAGAAACCAAAGTAGCTTATGCATTGTTCAGCTACAGAATAGCACCACAGTCAACAGGAGTGTCACCAGCTGAGATGTTAATGGGTCAGAAATTGAGGTCAGCCTTGGATTTGTTGCACGCTGATTTTAAAGGAAAGGTGATGCAGAAACAGTTAAAACCAAAGAAAAGGCATGATAAGCATGTAAAGCACGACATTTTGTGACTGAAGATTCAGTATACAGTCCCAACTTTGGTCAAGGAAAGAGATGGATACCTGCAATTCATGAAGTGACAGGACCACTGCCCTATGAAGTGTTGCTGGGAGATGGCAGAGTGTGCTGTCATGTGGACCAAATCCACAGGAGGTAGCTGTAACTGGACAGAGCTGTGGACTGAGGTTGACAACCTGTGAAAGGGGACAATTTCCAAAGCCAACCCAATTCCTTAGAGATTCATGAGAAATCAGGAGAGTTACCACCTACCACAGAAGTGTTAATCCAGAGAGATCCGTAACTGACATGACACCTATACTGCTTGCAACCGAAAATTAAAGAAGTGACTTTGTCAAGTGTGTGTGGAAATTCCTCACCTGCAGATAGTTCAGTACCAGATTTGGAGCTTAGATGCTCTTCAAGGAACAGAAGATCGCCCGCCATTTCCTCAACATCCAACAGAAACCTCTCACCACAATGGGTAGTTGGTCAGGAGGTTGGCAGGTGGTTAGAGGCAAATTGGTGCCCCATCACCAATGCTCTCCAATGTATCACCTCCACAAATCATATAAAAACTACAAATGGGTATTTGCCTCTATCTCCAAATCAAGGGCAGAAGACACTACAGAGCAGGACACTGCAGCACAGGAGCTAGTGCAGCAAAACTTGCCCAAAACAGGGACCAAAACAAAAAAGCAAAAGGAAATCAAAACACTTCTGATCATAGGAGACCCATGATTAGGGAATTGATACCCACCTCCAGCCGGATAATGGTCAGACGCTCCTCAGGTACGCCAGTGTGGAGAGACACTGACTGCATTGCCAAAATCGTGCAGGAAGCAGCAGAAAACATCGATGTCCTGGTACGTGGGGACTAACTATCTCACCAGCCAGTCAGTTGTGGAGACCAAGGAACACTTGACCAGGCTGGGAGACAAACTGTCATCCATTTCGTTCAGCATCTCCTTCTCTGAGATCCTGCCAGTCTGGGAGAGTGGGGCAGATGGACAGAAGGTCAGAGAAGGGAGATAGGGGACTAAACATGTGGCTCAAGGGCTGGTGTCGGGGAGAACACAAATTTGTAGGTTACTGGCAATAGTTTTAGGAGCAAAAGTCCTTTAAATTCAATGGACTGCATCTGACTAAAGAGGGAGTCTGCATTGGGGCAGAAGTTTGACATCTTTGCAGAATAATTTAATTTAAACTAGCAAATGGGGAGAGAGTGCAGCACCCGATACATCGAATGGGAAGAACACCTCCCTCTCAGTTAGTGATCAAACAGGAGCTAAGCGTGTTTGTAGTTAATTTGCATCATCAGGTAAGGAAAAAGAGCTGGCTCCCCATCACGGCTACGGAGGAAATGCGGGACCTCGGCACCTTCTAGCACTGAAATCTGGCCAGTGGAAAATGATGTAAACAAATGCTTGCAGTCTGGGGAAACAAGATCCCAGACCTGCAGGCAACAATGACAGAGGCTAAACTGGACATAGTAGCCATTGGTGAGACATGGTTCACCAGTAACCACACTTGGGAGACTTCAGTACCGGCTATGTACTGTTCAGAAGAGACCGAGGTGCAAAAAGGGGGGTGGAGTAACCCTTTATGTCAATGAAAATATCAAAGCTACGGAAATTCAGAATACACATAGAGCCAGAAGAACTGTGGGTCACCCTGAAAACAGGAAATGGGACAGGGATATGAACTGGGGTTGTCTACAGACCTCCAGACCAGGGGAAGGACATAAATACATTACTGTTGGAAGATATACAAAACAGAATGGCTAAAGGGAGGTTCTGATAATGGAGACTTCAACATGCCAGATACAGATTAGTTCTGGCAGATGTTCCTGCTGGTATTGACCAGACACACAGTGGATTCCTGCAGGGAGGGCCTCAAACAGCTAGTACAACAACCCACAAGAGACAGGGCTATCCTAGATCTAGTACTGACTAACAGGGAAAGGATCACAGATCTCCAGGTAGGTCACCTGGGGGCCAGTGACCATTACATGGTATGGTTCAATTTGGCCACTAGAACAAAACATCCCATTCCAAGGTAAAATATGGGACTTCAGAGAAGCTGACTTTGATAAGATGGCCAACAGAGTTCAGCTAGCCCTGGCAAGAAGAAAATAGGTGAGGGGGTACAGGCAAAGTGGGCAAGCATTAAGGATGCAATACTTGAAGCAACATCCCATTGTGTTGAGAGAAAAGCAAAGAAGGAGGATACCACTTTGGTTCTCAAAAACAGTAGGAGAAAAGGTCAGAGCCAAAGGCTGGCCTTCAGGAAATATAAAGGAACACAAGGGACAAAAATAGGAGGTTTACCAAACTTCCCTAAGGAAGCAGGGAAGGCAGTGGCAGGCAAAGGCCCAAACCGAGGAAACACTAGCACGTAACAGTAAAAGAAGGGGACAAGACTTTCTATAGATACATTAGTAAAAGGAGAAAGTCCAGAGGGGTACTGCTAAGATCAAAGGGATAAGGGGAGTGTGGAGGAGAACCAAGGAAAAGCATCTATCCTAAATAGATACTTCTGCTCAGTATTTACTGAGGAGAAGGTAGGGCATGGCCCACAGCTGAGCACCATGGACACGGGGAGGTGTGTGCACTGGTCCCTCTGCCAAAAGAAAGGTCCCATGTGCTCGCTAAGCTGGGGACAAGGCAATGAGACCTGATGGCATACATCCCAGGGTACTGAAGGAGCTAAGGGTGGAACCAGCAGAGCCATTATCAGAACTGTTTAGCGATTTCTGTGAGCACAGGAGAGGACCCAGAATACTGGAGAAGGGCTCATGTGATCCCGCCTACAAGAGTGGTAGCAAGGATGATGCAGGGAACTACAGACCAGTCAGTCTTACCTCAGTAGTGGACAAGATTATGGAAGCACTCATAAGGAAAGGATAGTGCAAGATCTGGAACCATAGGAGCACAGGATCCAAGACTGCATGGGTTTACAACAGGAAGGTCCTGTCAAACTAATCTCATAGATTTCTTTGACTGGGTAACCAGAGTGGTGGATCAAGGGGAGCAGTTGATGTCTCCTACCTTGACTTCAATAAAGCTTTGATACTGTTCCAAATAGAAGATTGATTTAATAAGCTGGGTAGGCTCAGGTGGGCCAAAGCTGGTCAACTGGTTGGTGGGCAGAAAACAGAGTGGTGGTAAACGGTATAAAATCAGAAGAGATGCAAGTCACAAGGGTACCTCAGGGATCAGTCCTGGGTCCCTTCTCTTCAATATTTTCATCAGCAACATTGCAGATGGACTGGAGGGTAAGGTTTGTCTGTTTTCAGATGACACCAAGATCTGCAATAGAGTAGGTGATCCAGATGGGGTGGGCAGAATGAGAAGAGATCTGATAAACTGGCAAAATGGTCGGAAGAGTGGCAAATGGGGGTTTAACACAAAGAAGTGCAAGATCATACACATGGGGAAGAGAAACCCTGAAGCCACCTATAAGTTGTGAGGGAGTTGCTGGCAATCAAAAGGGAAGAAAGAGACTTGGGCATCATCACAGATGACCCGAAATCATCCAAGCAGACCACTGAAGCAGTAGGTAAGGCTAGAGGGATGTTGGGGTGTATTAGTAGGGGTATCGAAGACGTAAGAGGGAGGTAATAATCCTCTTTACAAGTCACTGGTTAGGCCTCATCTGGAGTACTGCGTGCAGTACTGGAAGCCACACTGCGCAAGGACATTAACAAAAATGAGGCAGTCCAGAGATGGGCAACCAAATGGTGCAGGGACTGCATCAAAAAACCTATGAGGACAGATTAAAGGAGCTCTCTATGTATACCTTAGAGCAAAGGAGGAGAGGTGATGTGATCGAAACATTCAAACATCTTAAGGGCATCAACAAGGTGAAAGAGTCTAACATGTTTCAATACAAGAAAAATAGCAGGACAAGAGGACACAGCATTAGATTAGACTGAGGCCGATTAAGGGTAATGTGAGGAAATTCTTTTTCATAGAAAGGGTGGTGGATGCATGGAACAGCCTACCTCAGGAAGTGGTGGATATGAATACAGTGCAGGGCTTCAAACATATATGGATAGGCATAAGGAACAATACAGATGAGTATGAATACATAGGCCATTGACAGAGTACAGGCCTATGGCACATTCATAAGGTAGAAAATAGGCAGACTGGATGGGCCATGTGGTCCTTATCTGCTGTCAACTTGTATGTTTCTATGTTTCATATTTGAAGGACTAGGAATGTTAAATAATACTAATCATAATTATATATATAAAAAAGTAGCCTCTTTTAAAGGGGGGCTTATTTATGCAACTGTAGTGTAGTAATATGAGGCACCGCTAGAGGGGCATGGACTCTAAAAGACCATAGATCTTGAGCAGTAGTAGTGTTGTAGTTAGAAAGATCCAGAATCTCTTTGTCTGTCTGTCTGTCTGTATAAGAAGAAGGCTGCCTTGTGAGAAGCATGTAATAAAAGCTCTGCAGTTCCTAAAAGAGGTTCCTTTGTAGATCGCTTGGTTTTAACACCCTTCTGGGTTTAAAACTGCATCCAGTGTGGAGAGGTCTCGCCAAGGCAAATAATCATGAGAAGTGTGGTGTCTGTCTTAGTGAGGGCTACTTCACAGCTGATCATGTATATTTGCAAGACATTTCCAGTCAGAACCATAGAAAAAGGCTGAGGGTGGTGTTTGTTTTTTTTTTTTTTTTTTTTGTTTTTGTGTTCCTTTTTTTTAAAAAGGAAAATGCTCATTCTGAGGATTCTGGAGATGATGTCCTGACCAGCCCACTCCCACAAAACATATTGGTGAAACTGTTCAAACAGAGCCAGCTACCCCAAGTAAAGGGGAGCCTACCAAATCAAAATTAACCGTGGATAAACTGGGACCGCAAAGAAATTGAAGAAAACAAAGCACTTGGAACCCCTGCTGCAAAGCTTAAGGGGACTTCTAGTGACACTACTGAAATGCTTACTACAGAGGCTATAGCCCAGGCACCGAGTCATTCAGGCTTTGACAGGGCTTATACCAGCTCTGGTTCCTTTGTTCCGTTAGTCTTCCAGTTCAGCCATCTGTTCTCAACTGGCTGCTCTGGTGCATGCATCTGTTTGAGATTCAGGAGTTGGAGGAATATGATGAGGGGAACCCATCGAACCTGAGGTCTCCCTGAATCCCCACCTAGATTGCCCAAGGATTTCTATTCTCTATACTTTGGTCAGGAAGATGGTGGATGCCTTGGACATTACCCCAAAGGAGGTGGTGGAGGATGAAGAGGAAGTGGAATTCTCAACTTGATGGGCTTAACCCCAAAAAAACTTATTTCAATAAACCAGTTTCTAAAGAAGCACATTGTGAAAATCCTGTAGACTTCTAATTCTGTGCCACCTCTGGACAAGAGGGAGTCCAGAACACACCAGCTGGACAGGACAGGGGCTGAATTTTTATTCTCCCACTCTGATCATGAGGATGTGATGCAGACTGCTGCATGTGACAGGGCAAAGGTTCCTTGGTTCCCACCCTCCAGAAAGAGACTCGAAGATTGACAGTATGGCCAAGAAGTGCTACCTGTCAGCTCTCTCTTCTATCAGGCAGGCCAACTATATGGCCTATGCTGCCCAGTACCAGAAGTCGCTGTGGCAGTCAGTTATGGCCATGGCAGATAAGGCTCCCCTGGCCTGTGAGCTGACCTGGCAGAAACTGCAAGGTTTGGCCTAGAAGCATCAAAATACCAGTTTCAGATGGCAGTGGATGCTATCGACACTGCTGCCAGGTGGATAGCCTCACTGTGGCCCTCAGGAGATTTGCTTGGCTTAGAATCACTAACCTCTCACAGGACACGAGATGAAAGCCATGGATTTCCCGTGAGAATAACTCTGTCTTTGGGGACAAGATGAAGGCTACATGAAAAAGGTGGACAAATACAAGACCACCTATAAGAGCAACACAGCTAAGGAAATTACCCCTATTTCATATAGGCCTTATGGGGGGCAGAGGCAGGTCTACCTAAGGCAGACCCTTCTTCCAGGCGCAGGCTGGACAGCAGTACTAGCAGTACCCCCAGCAGACTGGGTACTTCAGAAGTAGAGGCAGGAGGGGATCTAGGTGGGATAATCATACTGGCCAAGCTCAACCCTAGCCTAAACAGAGTCCCTGACTTGATTTTCCAAGGTTGCCTCCTGTACCAGTAGGGGGTCAGACTGGCTCGCTACTTTCAGGCTTGGAAAACATCACCACAGACAAAGTGGGTTCTGGAAGTAGTGAGTCAGGGTTTGTCCCTCAGCTTCAAATCTTTTCCCACCTTGAGAACAAGAGCATTCAAACCAGCTTCAAACTCGAAAAGAAGCTGTTGGAGGAGGAAGTGGCAAACCTCATGCTCAGAGGGCAGTAGAGCCAGTTCCACCACAGCAAAGGGGAAAGGGATTTTACTTGAGGTACTTACTAACCTTGAAGAAACATGGGAGTGGCGCCAATTCTTGACCAAGGTTACTAAACCAGACACATGGCAAACCCAAAATTCAAGATGGTAACACTGGCCATGATTCTGCCAACCCTCCAGAAAGAAGACTGGTTGGCATCACTGGATTTAAAAGATGCATACTCCACATCCCCATAAGGGAGTCTCTCACAAAATGTCTCCGGTTCAAACTCCCATCAGGTCACTACCAGTTCTCGGCATTGCCATTCGCCTAACCTCTACTCCAAGGGAATTCACAAAGTGCCTGGCAGTGGTGGTGGCACACCTAAGGAGACAAAGGGTAACTGTGTTCCTTACCTGGATGAATGGCTAGTGGTGGGAAAATCACCACAACAGGTGACAGACTCTCTGCTGAGAACAACCCAGGGCCTTCTGGAATCCCTAGGGTTCCTGGTAAACCTCAAGAAATCAGTCCTTCAGCCAGTGCAGATGCTGCACGTCATAGGAGCAGAATTGGACACATTAAAAGTGAGGGTTTACCTGCCCCAAGACAGGGTAAGCAACATCCTTCAGATTGCTGGGTCTTTCAAGCTAGACAAACCAAAACCAGCTAGGCAATTCCTGCAACTCCTGGGCCATATGGCTGCAGCAACAGGTACAGTCTCAGGAGCCAGGTTCCAAATGAGGGACATACAGTTCCACTTCCAGTGCCAAAGAAGAGACTCATTGTCGAAGCTGGTCCCAGTAACAAAGACACTGCTGCAAGCCCTTCAATGGTGGCAGGTAAGGAAACCTCAGGGAAGAAGTCCTTTCCAGCAGGAGTCTCCATCAGTAGTTCTCTCCTGGGTTGGGGAGCTCATCTGGGGATCATACAGTGCATGGCACTTGGTCAAGTGCAGAGTCACTCCAGCACACAAACCTGCTGGAACTCAGAGCAGTGTTCTAGCCCTGTGGACCTTCGCATCCATGATTCAGGGCAAGATGGTACAGGATGGACTATACCACCATGTACTACATAAACAAGCGGGAGAAACGAGGTCCAGCCCTTTGTGCACAGAGGCAATGAAGGTGTGGAGTCTGGCCTACTCGCTTCAGGCCTTGCTGGTAGCCATTCATCTGCCAGGCAAGGACAATATCCTGGCAGATGCCCTGAGTCTAGTCAATCGAGATCATCACGAATGGTCCTATTAGCCTCCAAGCATTCAAAACCATACTTGAGCCGCAATAAGGAATCATGCATTTGTTAGCCTTAACATGAAGGTCCTGTATCCCTTTCTCCAATATCTGTTGTCTCTGCTCTTAGGGCCCATCCCCTACCCACAATACTCCTGTGTCCCTCCTTTAATGACCCTAAACATGGACTTGGCTCTCTTAAGCTTTATATACTGCAAATATCATTATTGTCCAGTTCTCTAATGCACTTGCACTGCACAAATTTGACTAACTGTATAACGTTCCTTGTATTGTATTCTGTACTTATTCTTGCACCTGTATCTACACATGTCTCTTGCTGTTATGTACCTGTATTGTATATGCTGCTGTCCACTGTGTGTATTCTTCCTTAGGTGACTAACCCCAGGGTCACTCTGCAAATGAGCTTGCTCAATGGTGCCCGCCTGGTTAAATAAAGATTTTGATTGATTGGTCTCTCAACAAGCAGGTTCTGGAAGTGGTGTTCAGGAGATGGGGCACCCCAGAGATGGATCTCTTTGCATCCCACGACAACCACCAGCTGCCAAAGTTTTTTTGTCGAGACCACCAGTAAGAGGCATAGTCCCTCTGGATGCCCTGGTGTTGGACTGGTTAGGAAAAAGCTGTACATTCCCTCCATTTACTTATTGCTCAGGGTCCTGATCAGCGCAGATCCCAGTCGGCATCAATGATTTTGATAGCTCCAGACTGGGCAAGGCAGCCATGGTGTACTCTGCTGCTCTCCATGTCTGTGGCTCCTCCAATACACCTGCCAAGGAGGCACAACCTGCTGCCCTTCTCTCAAGGGAGAGGATCATGTACCTGAACCTCGGATCCCTCATGCTCAAGGCATGGCTCTTGAAGACTTGGAGTATGCAGTACTGCAACTCTCTGAAAGTGTCCTGAGTGGGTCTTGGAAGCCTTCGACTAAGAAGACTTATGCTTCCAAGTGGAAAAGGTTCTCTATATGGTGTTCAACTAGAGATGTAGTCCCATCACAGGCAGGGTGCAGCCTTATTGGACTATCTTACCCATTTGCATGCTTTAGGTTTGCAGTCCACTACCCTGAAGGTACACCTGGCCTCAGTTTCAGCTTATATTTCAGCTGGCAAGGGTGTCTCCATAGCATTCAACCCAACCCCATTTTCTAGAGTTTTCAAGGGTCTATCTCACTTGCACCCTCCCCACAAAGAACCAGTGCCAGCTTGGGATCTTAATATATGTATTGCCAAGCTCATGGAACCTCCATTTGGGCCCATGGTCTCTGCTCACCTGAAATATGTGGCCTGGAAAACAGTCTTGCTGGTGACCATTACATTGGCCAGAAGGATTAGTGAGCTTCAGGCCTTGTGCATAGAACAGAACTATTATCTCCTTCCACAGAGATAAGGTGGTGCTTAGGACTAACATGAAGTTCCTTCCTAAGGTAGTTTCTGATTTTCATTTGAATCAGTACATCACTTTACCAGTCTTTTTCACTGAGCATTTTAGCTTGGGTGAATGCAGATTACACAGTTTGGGTGTCGAGAGCTTTGAGCAACTACATGACTCACACCAGGGACCACAGACCACAGCTATTCCTGATTTATGGAGATGTGGGAAAAGGAAAACTAGCATCAAAAAGAACTATTTCACACTGGACAGTTTAATGTACCCAGTTCTGTTACTCAAAGTGGGTAAGGTGGCCCCAGTAGGCCTCGGGGCCCATTCCATAAGGGCACAAAAACTACAATAGCTCAGATACAAAGGGCAACCCTAGGAGGCATGTGCCAAGTGCAGTCCAGCCCCTAGCCTTACTGTCTGCTGAGCTTCACTGATCTTCACCCACTGGGAGAGAGAGACCAGTCTGGGAGGAAGGCAGACTCCAATAGGTGCAGAGCAAGGATTCCTTGACAGCAGTTCTACCTGGGTGAATCCCTCTTGGAGTGCACAGTCTGGGCTCCTATCTCCGCTGAGGCGACTTCTCTCCTTAATCGCTCTGCTTAGACTCAGCCAGCGGCTGTTCTGTCAGCATGAGGAGCAATTGGAACACTTACCAGAATTTCTGGCTGCTGTATGTAAATCAGCACTTGTACTGCTGTACCACTACTGAAATAGTGATCAAGCTAATAGAAAATTCTCAACTGGAAGCAACAGCTCCGACACAAAGGGCACCCCTAGGAGGCATACACCAAGAGCGGTTCAGCCCCTAGGCTTACTGTCTGCTGTACCCACTACTGAAATAGTGGTCAGTTAATAGAAAGCTCTCAGCCAGAAACAGCTCAGACACAAGGGCAACCCTAGGAGGCATACACCAAGTGCGGTCCAGCCCCTAGCCTTACTGTCTGCTGAGCTTCACTGATCTTCACCGACTAGGAGAGAGACCTCTTCTCCTCCAGTCTCTAGTTGTGCTACTACGTGGCAGACCTTCACAAACTGATTATTTTTGCAGCAGGAAGGGAGGAGAAACAAAGGTTCTGCCCTCTCACCCAGCCCTGGATCCTCTTCCTATATAGGTTCTGCATGTCACCACCTACTTCCTGCCTGAACTGACTAGAAGGCAAAAAAAAAAAAATACTTTAGGAAAAAAAATTCCTACCTTTCAGTTCTCCCAGTAACCATCTACAGGCTGGACTAACACTTATTTCCATAGCAAAGAATACTAAGCCAACAGGAATGGATATCATGCCCTGTAACCACTGCAGGCCTTTTTTTTTTTTTTTTTTTACAGGGCCTGGGTCAGGACATAGGATATTGCCCCACATGCTGGTCCATAAATGACCTCTGAGCCCAACTCCAGGAGGCATGGCAACAATATCCCACCTAAACCAGGAACTGCGCCAGGTCACAAGGACTTAGAAACAGCCCGACACCACCAGTACCCTGGCACTGACACTCTACTGCAGAGGACAAGTCATCCAGGGGTTGGCAGGTAGTGCAAGGGCAAAGCATACCGCAGCAAGGCTCATCAGGTGGGCAACACTCAAGAGGCAGTTATGCAGCTGCGTAACAGGTCTGCCCCACTGGCAAGGACGCATAACGAACCAGGTGACTGCTCAAGCCAGAGAGCTAGGGCTCAACAGCATCCACCTGGCATCACTCTAAAAACAATGGGGATCATGAAGAAGAGGCTTGCATGTTATTGAGCCAGGGAAGGATGAGCACTCTGACCTGGGCCAGGGGAAGGGTGCAACAGCACCAAACACTTGGCATCAGGACATAACTACTCTGCAAACCTTCCCACCAAATGAAAGAAAAACTGATCATTGTGGGGGACTCATGATACGTGGGGTCGAATCACAGTTAAATGGGACCAACCAAATGGAGAAAGTGGTCAGATGTCTCCCTGGAGCCACAGCAATAATGGATGCAGGTCGCAGGAAACTGCATCAGAAAGGAGCGAGACATCAAGGCCACTGTCGCTCACATAGGAACTAACGATATCTCGAACCATTCTGTCGAATAGGCCAAGGCACATATCTCAAATCTAGTGGATAGACTCGCCTCTTTTTCGTCCACCTTGGCCTTCTCTGAGGTACTCCTAGTATGGGAAGGAAAAGGCCAAGGAAAGGTTAGGAAGCCAAAATTGCAGAACTGAACTCTTGGCTCCGCACTTGGTGCTCAGAAAAGGCTACACCTTCATTGGCGACTGGAAAGATTTCTGGGAAAGGACTTACTTTAAATTCAGCCTTCATCTCAGCAGGGAGGGGTAAGGGC